>CM038676.1:43102206-44470100 GCA_021605205.1 Aegilops longissima | reverse complement strand
TCCACGACAAACCTCATGGAAAGTCCGGACAACCTATGGAGCTCGGCCCACTCGGCCATTTGTTCATTTAACAGCAGCAATGACGCGTTGGAGCAATCGAGCTGCACTGTAACAACCTTTCCACTTCATGATCTTTCTGATTTTTGAAAAACTTAGTCGCATCAGTAGCACTCATTGCCAAGTCCAAGTATGCATCTGCAACACTCCATAATTGATCCAGAGGGCCATACTTCGGATCTCCGAACTTCATCCACAACAAAAAGGGCTTTCCAGGCGTGATATCTCCGGCTTGACGGAGCTCCTCCTTCGCCGCTCTGATTTTAGAGCAGGTTTCCTTGGCTGCTTCCATGGCTTTCTTCAGGTCAGCCACTTTCGCTTGGCTTTCCTTTTCAAGAAGCTCATATCGGCCGACGGCATCTTTCAGCTCAACAGCCATCTTGTCTATTTTATCTTTGCTCTGGCGATGAGCAGCCTGTGCGGCTCTTAACTCTTCGACCGCCTTTAGGGCTGCCGTATCACTTCTCCTGGCTTGTTCCTTGGCTCAGGCAAGTTCCGCCCAAAGGGTCTCCACGGCGTCAGCTCCAACTGCAGTCACAACATATTATAGATACTAGCATCATGCTCCTCTTAATATTTGTTGACCACACGAAAATACATACCTTGTGCCTCGTCAAGCCGCTTGTTCACAAGTGTGATGTCGGCAAACTCAGCAGTCTGGCCAGCCACCGGACCCTCAGCCGCCTGCACATGTAAGCAGCGCGATCATTACCTGGGACTATGATCCTCTGTTTGCCGCCTTTGGACAGCAACCAGAGTCTCAGGGGCTACTATCTTTATAGAGCACACCTAGCATGTGCGGTACCGTCAAAAAATATATATGTTACTTCGCGTACCTCAAAGCCACTTAGCAGGCTCGTAAAAGCTTCATGCAACCCACTTTTGGCGGATGAAATCCTCTCAACCACCGTACCCATTAAAGTACGATCGCCTCTGAGATAGCCACTTGCTCCAGAAGACCCATCAGTGCGTCCGGTTGTGCACAGGATAGTCCCGGACTCTTTCTGTTGCTCTCCTTAGGAGCCGAATACTCTGGACTTCGGGTGGCTGAAGGGTTACCTTTTGGCCTTGGAGGATCAGAAGAAATCCTCCATGACGACACCTCAGGGTCATCCGCCCAATGAGGCGGGGAGACATGGGGAGGCGTTTCGCTCTCCATCATCTCCGGAAGAAGATCCCCCGAAGACGAACTCTGTCGAGAAGGGCTACGATCCGGACTGCAAGACATACGATCAGTTATAGTCCTCAGAGATGAAGCAGGATATATTTACCAAAAGTACTCTTGTTCACTTACAGCTCGGTGGAGGGTTGACCCCCTTGCGGGCACGATGCGGTAAGGATGCCCTCTGGGGCAGGGCCCCCTGGCGAAGGTTTCTTCCCTCGTTTGGAAACCCTCGTTTCCAAGTCTTCAGAGGCGGTCCTTTCCCTTCCTTGGGGAGAGGGGATTCTAGATTCTTCTCCCCAATTATCCTCCTCCGTGGAGACACTAATTCCCCCGGTTTGGATGAGTAATGCGTTTTCGGCTTCTTTATTCCTCCCTTTATGTTCTCCTAAGGGCACTTGATAAGGTGCGTGCTCAAGCATCCTGGCTAGTACAGGATCCGGTGAGCCTTAGGGAAGGGGGGCCGAACACCTGATCATCTTCGCCATTTTTATCCAGTCCTGGCCAAGAGCGATTTTTTCAGAATGATGTTGTGACAAATAAAAGGACAACAAGTTCGGCCATAGAATTACTTACGTGGGTATCTGGACGATTACAGTTGAGACCTGCATCCTCGGTGGTGTCCGGACACTTTATTCGTGATCCGAAGAACAACCCATACATCTCTTCGAGCGTCATGCCAAAGAATTGCTGAATAGTTCGCGGTCCTTCCGGGTTGAACTCCCACATACGGAGAGATCGACGTTGGCATGGCAGGACCCGACGAACTAGCATAACTTGCATTACCTTGACAAGACTGACATCTCCCTTGAGGAGATCTCGGATGCGACTTTACAATGTCGACACGTCATTAACTGGCCCCCAGTCCAGCCCCTTGTTGACCCATGACGCCAGTTGTGGCGGGGGGCCTGAACGGAAGGCGGGGGCAGCTACCTACTTAGTACTTTGGGGAGCTGTGATGTAAAACCACTCCCGCTGCCATAAGTTGGACATCTCCGGGAAGGCACCCTTTGGCAATAGAGCATCGACGCCTTTGCTTATTATGGCACCTCCGCATTCTGCGTGTCGCCCACCGATCATCTTCGGCTTCACATTGAAGGTCTTGAGCCATAAGCCGAAGTGTGGGGTGATGCGGAGGAAGGCCTCACACACGATGATAAACGACGAGATGTGAAGGATGGAATCTGGAGCTAGATCATGCAAATCGAGCCCGTAATAGAACATAAGCCCTCTAACAAAGGGATCAAGACTGATGTCTACTACGCAACCTTCTACTTGTAGACGTTGTTGGGCCTGCAAGTGCACAGGTTTGTAGGATAGTAGAAAATTTCCCTCAAGTGGATGACCTAAGGTTTATCAATCCGTAGGAGGCGTAGGATGAAGATGGTCTCTCTCAAGCAACCCTGCAACCAAATAACAAAGAGTCTCTTGTGTCCCCAACACACCCAATACAATGGTAAATTGTATAGGTGCACTAGTTCGGCGAAGAGATGGTGATACAAGTGCAATATGGATGGTAGATATAGGTTTTTGTAATCTGAAAATATAAAAACAGCAAGGTCGTGAGCGTAAACGGTATTGCAATGATAGGAAACAAGGCCTAGGGTTCATGCTTTCACTAGTGCAAGTTCTCTCAACAATAATAACATAGATAGATCATATAACAATCCCTCAACATGCAACAAAGAGTCACTCCAAAGCCACTAATAGCGGAGAACAAACGAAGAGATTATGGTAGGGTACGAAACCACCTCAAAGCTATTCTTTTGGATCGATCTATAAAAGAGTTTGTACTAGAATAACACCTTAAGACACAAATCAATCAAAACCCTAATGTCACATAGATACTCCATTGTCACATCAAGTATCCGTGGGCATGATTATACGATATGCATCACACAATCTCAAATTCATCCAACCAACATAAAAGTACTTCAAAGAGTGCCCTAAAGTTTCTACTGGGAGAGTCAGAGCGTGTGCCAACCCCTATGCATAGGTTCATGGGCGGAACCCATAAGTTGGTGACCAAAACATACATCAAGTGGCACATGATATCCCATTGTCACCACGGATAAACACGACAAGACATACATCAAGTGTTCTCATAAAGACTCAACCCGATAAGATAACTTCAAAGGGAAACTCAATCATCACAAGAGAGTAGAGGGGGAGAAACATCATAAGATCCAAATACAATAGCAAAGCTCGGGATACATCAAGATCGTGCCACAGAGGGAACACGAGAGAGAACATGAGAGAGAGAGAGAGAGAGAGATCAAACACATAGCTACTGGTACATACCCTCAGCCCCGAGGGTGAACCACTCCCTCCTCGTCATGGATAGCGCCGGGTTGATGAAGATGGCCACCGGTGATGGGTTCCCCCTCCGTCAGGGTGCCGGAACGGGCTCCCGATAGGTTTTTGGTGGCTACAGAGGCTTGCGGCGGCGGAACTCCCGATCTATCTTCTGTTCTATAAGTTTTAGGGTACGTAGGTATATATGGGTGAAAGGAGTACGCCGGTGGAGCTACGGGGGCCCCACGAGACAGGGGGCGCGCCCCCCACCCTCGTGAGCACCTCCCGTATCTTCTGGCGTGGAGTCCAAGTCCATCAGGTGGGTTTCCTTCCAAAAATAAATTCTCCAGTTGATTTCGTTCCGTTTTGACTCCATGTGATATTCCTTTTCCTCGAAACACTGAAATAGGCATAAAACAACAAATCTGGGCTGGGCCTCCGGTTAATAGGTTAGTCCCAAAAATAATATAAAAGTGGGTAATAAAGCCCAATATTGCCTAAAACAGTAGATAATATAGCATGGAGCAATCAAAAATTATAGATACGTTGGAGACGTATCAAAGACTAAAGCCTAGCCCTTGGAGGAAGTGGGAAAAAATACGACACTCTCGTTGGGTTCGGGAGTGGGGATGACCTGCCCTTGAGCAGGCAGCCTGTACGAGATTTCTGCGATCAGATACCTGGCTTCTCTTAGCTTCTTGATGTCCTCCTCTGTGATAGAAGAGGACATCCACCAGCCTTGACGGTTGGATCCGGACATGATTGAAGGTCCTAAGCACTTAGCCTGAGCCTTGGGTGTTGGAACTCGAGGTGGAGCGAAGGGGAATGGATCAGGAATAAGAAAGCGTGGGTGCAAAAGGGAGTCCTTATCCCCTTATAAAGGTAGCAGGGATTCTGCGCCTCCACACTTGCCTGGCAAGCTCGCTTATTCCCCAAGCGCCGTGATTGATGGCGCGGTTGGGTTACCCACACCCGTATTGATGAGAATCCCGTGATAAGGGGAACGCGGTCTCTGCTTCGACAAGACGTGCCAAGAAAACCACCTCGCAATATGTGCAGTAGTTGGTTGAGGAAAAAGGTTCGAATAATGACCGGGCCGTGGCGTGATGTCACGCTATGAAATTTGTCGGCAGATTAGATTTGTGGGATATTGTACTCTCTATGGTGGTATGTAGAATTTTTTTTGCAGAGCCGGACACGATCCTTGTGTTCAAAACCTTTTATGGAGTATTCAGAGGAGGAACCCTCCTTGCAATGCCGAAGACAATCTGCGCGTCGGACCCCTCGTCATTGAAGCCTGGTTCAGGGGCTACTGAGGGAGTCCTGGATTAGGGGGTCCTCGGACAGCCAGACTATATACCTTGGTCGGACTGTTGGACTAGGAAGATACAAGATTGAAGACTCCGTCCCGTGTCCGGGTGGGACTATCCTTTGCGTGGAAGGCAAGCTTGGCAATTCGGATATGTAGATCTCCTCCCTTGTAACCGACTCTGTGTAGCCCTAGCCCCCTCTGGTGTCTATATAAACCGGAGGGTTTAGTCCGTAGGACAACAACAACAATCATAATCATAGGCTAGCTTCTAGGGTTTAGCCTCTACGATCTCGTGGTAGATCAACTCTTGTAATACTCATATCATCAAGATCAATCAAGCAGGAAGTAGGGTATTACCTCCATCGAGAGGGCCCGAACCTGGGTAAACATTGTGTCCCCCGCCTCCTATTACCATTAGCCTTAGACGCACAGTTCGGGACCCCCTACCCGAGATCCGCCGGTTTTGACACCGACAACTGCCACCACTCGACGCGGCTCACTCCCAGCTACCCGTAGATGGTCCCTGTCGGAGTCAAAACGCGAATCTCGGTAGGGGTCCCAATCTGTGCGCCTAGGCGGATGGTAACAGGAGACAAGGGACACGATGTTTTACCCAGGTTCAGCCCTCTCGATGGAGGTAATACCCTACCCCGCTTGATTAATATTGATGATATGGGTAGTACAAGAGTAGATCTACCACGAGATCGAGAGGCTAAACCCTAGAAGCTAGCCTATGGTATGATTGTTGTTCATCCTACAGACTAAACCCTCCGGTTTATATAGACACCTGATAGGGTTAGGGTTACACAGAGTCTGTTACATAATGGTAGGAGATCTACATATCCAGATTGCCAAGCTTGCCTTCCACGCCAAGGAAAGTCCCATCCGGACACGGGACTAAGTCTTCAATCTTGTATCTTCATAGTCTTGGAGTCCGCCAAAGATGATAGTTCGTTATCCGACACCCCTAGTCAAGGACTCCCTCAAGAGTCCCTCGAACCAGGCTTCAATGACGCATTTAGTCCGCGTGCATATTGTCTTCGCATTGCAAGGCGAAGTTCTTCCTCCGAATACTTCATAGAAGGTTTTGAACACAAGGATAGTGTCCGCTATGCAAAACAAGTTCCACATACCACCGTAGAGAGAATAATTTTTGCACGGATCTGCTGACGTATTCAGGGCGTGACATCACACCACGGCCAAGCCTTTATATGAATCGTTTTTACTGTTCCACCTTAGCGCGTTTAGCGAGGCGGTTTCCTTGGCACGCCTTATCAAAGCGGAGATCGTGGCCCCTTATTCCGGATTCCCATCAATACGACGTGGTAACCCATCCGCCATTGATTATGGCGCTTGGAAGATAAGCGAAGTTTTACCAGCTTGGGGGGACGATAGCCGTCCATCCATATAAGGGATAAGGATCCACCTTTTCACCCACGCCTTCTTCCTCCTTTGCTCATCCATTTCCGCACTCGAGCTCCAGCGCCCAAGTCCGCACATCCCACCTCAACCTTCTCCAACAATGTCCCGAGCGGGAGGCAGGTGGATGGCCTCCTCTCCGTCACTTGAGGGGCACATCACAAAGCTGCGGGAGGCCGGATACTTGTCCGGCGACATCGCGTGTCGGCTCCCCAACAAGGGCAGCTCTGCCCCTCCCTGTGACCCATGAGAGGGTGGTGTTCCTCACCCACTTCCTCCATGGACTAGGTTTTCCACTTCACCCATTTTTCCGGGGGCTCATGTTCTACTACGGCCTGGACTTTCACGATCTGGCCCCGAATTTCATCCTCAATATCTCGGCGTTTATTGTCATGTGCGAGGCTTTCTCTGCATCCAACCCCACTTCGTTTATGGTTGCAGACCTTTAGCGTCAAAGATAGATGGGCGGCCGACAAAGCGGAGTGCGGAGCGCCATGGCGGGCAGGATGCCCAATGTTCTATGGCTCAAGGGCTCCTTCGTGGAGACAGTAAAGGGGTGGCAATCGGGGTGGTTCTACATCAGCGAGCCGCGCGACTCCAAATGGGCGGCGGCCCCTGAATTCAGATCTGGCTCCCCCACACGGCTCACATCATGGAAAGAGACGGGCCTGACGTGGGGTGATTCGGAAGAGCTGACCGGACTCCAAACCTGTGTCCGAAACCTGGTGGACAGGAAGCTCAAGCTTGTCAGCGTAGTCCAGGTTATGCTCATCCGCCGGATTCTCCCATGCCAACAACGGGCCTTCAAATTGTGGGAGTTCGATCCGGCACAGCACTCAACACTAAAAAGGCTCTTCGACACTACGTACGAAGATGCCTGGAAGTTGCTGTTCAAAGGCACCGAGGCTCCCACATCCGCTACCGAAGATCGCGGATTCAGCTCGTAGCGTCAAGCCAGCGAGGTGAGTTATTTTATCCTTTATGGGACGCTTTTTTCATAGTTTGACTCTATGCGGGATCTAAAACTCCCTAACCTTTAACAGCACTGGCTGAAGACGTCCGGACGGGTTAACTGTTCGGCCCCTTTGCCAGAAGACCCAGCGGATGCCCGATTGACAGGGCTGCTGGGTCCGTTACCTCACGTGGTGCCAGAGAAGAATGCCAAGAAGGAGGCCACGGGAACTCGAAAGAGCTCCAGGCGCCAGGTGCTGTCGGACTCACCGCCCGACAACTCTGAGGCGGAATCCGCCTCTGAGGAAGAGGAGGAGGAAAAAGAAACCTCTCCCCGAGCGGGGGGGAGGGAAGAAAAGGAAGGCCGCCCCAACTGGGGAGGCTGGAGGGTCCAAGAAGGGAAGGACCCTTCCTCCGGACTTCTCTGTCGACGTCGACAACGACGAGGAGGAGTGGCCAACAAGGGCCAAGCCCCTGGCGAGATCGTAAGTGTCCGGATGCCCCTGGTTTTTTTCATTGCATAGTGTTCTCTAATGCCGAACAATCATGCAGCCCACTCAAGGACGAGTTCGCCGCTTCGTCGAGCGGGTCCCTGAGTTCGTCGGAAATGGAGAGTACTTCACTTCTGACCGCGTCCTCACCACACACTGCGGACAATGCCGAAGTGGGGCCCCAAGGGGGGCCTGGTCAAGAGGAGGTGGCGCAGGAGGTGCCGCAAGGCAACCTCCCAGACTCCAGGCACGTGGGGGGCGAGACCCCCAGGGGCTCTAAGCCCGACCCTCATCCGGACTCCATACCGGAACTTTCAGCGGTTCCGAAGTCTGGCAAGCGGCCCCTTCGTAGGAAGGGTAAGACGCCGGTGTCCTCCGTCCAACCGGAGGTACCGGATAGCTTACTGGAGGCGCTTAACGGCACCTCCATCAAGGAGGAGCACCGCACTGTTATGAGTGTGGTGATCCAGAAAGTTTAGTCCGCCAAGAGCGGGCTGACCGAAGCCTGTACCAGCCTTCTAACAGGCTTTGAGATAAGTTTAGAATATGTAAAAATATTACCGCATAGACAGTAGCCCCTAATGCTTAGTTCGGTGTTCGGAAAGAAAAGCCGGACTAAGGATCTAAAAAGATATACGCAGGAGTCTAACATAAGTATGTCAATATGGGAATGCAGGTTGCGCTGCTAACCTCTGCCGCACTGACTGCGGAGGTCAATGCATTGAAGCAGAGCCTCGAGCGGTCCAAGAACGAGCTCGGCCAAGCCAAGAAGCAGCTCGAGGACAAGGAAGGTAAGTAATGCCTTATTAAAGTAATACCTTATAGAAAGGATTTGGTTGCAAAAAATGATAGGAATAACGTGGGTATTGTAGGGGCCACGAGCGAGGTGGCGACCCTGAAGGAGGTGGTGTCCGCGGCCGAAAACAAAGCGGCTGCGGAGCGCACCGAGCGAGAGAAGGGGGAGGCGCAGCTGGAGGAGGTGCGGCAAGAGCTCCAGGCTCTCGTGGAAAAACACGAGGGTTTGGAGCATGACTCGAAGACCCGAGAATCCGAGCTTGCTTCGGCTCTTGAGAGTGCCAAAGCTGCTAAGGCCGAGGCCCAAAAAGCCCTCCAGGAGATTGAGGCAATAAAGAAGATCGCGGCGGGTAAGGCATTCTTTATGCAGAGCAAGAATGTAAAAGTCAATTATCTAGTACTTACCCGAATCTGGAGCTCTCCAGGAGCATTCGAAGATCTGCCCCGTAGTGTGTCTGATGCTGTCGCATTCTACCGCGCCAAGTAGGGAAGCTCGACGGAGAAGGTGTTCTGGTCTGAGTATGCTGAGGCCGACCGTCCGGTGCCCCTGATAGACCAGCTGAAGCAGCTGGTCGAGCTCCACAAGGTCGCCGAACAGGCCATGAAGGGCCTCATAGTTCGGCTGTGGCCATTGGAAGCCATGCCTGGGAGCTATTTCGGGTTAGTGCAGCGGCTGGTGGACGCCTGTCGATGGATTGAAGTCATCAAGCGCTCCGTCTGCATTGAAGGTGCCCGTCGGGCCCTTGCCCGTGCTAAAGTGCACTGGGGCAAGCTGGATGCGGAGAAGCTTGTGACGGACGGGCCACCGAAGGGCAAGGAGCATCGCACGCCCGAATGTACTATGGGGCGCCTCAAGGGTGCCCGCCAGATAGCGGATGAGTGCTCCAAAGATGTAATTTTTAATAGACTCGCATTTGTTATCCTGTACGCTGAAAACTTGTTCATATGCGCTAACAACGCTTTGTTAATTTAAAATATTACCTTAAATGCGGCCGTTTATCAAATTTGAGAGATGGCAAGTCGTTGGCTTCAGCCCCCATGCCACGAAAGTCTTTGGGGTGTTGGGATAAATTTGAGCACTCTAGTTCCCATTCTTGGGTCCATCTAGGGAGGCGCTCAACGCAACGAACAAGGCAACCGGACTTATAGTGCTTGAACACTCTCACTTAGCCATAGAATTCTATAATTTTAAATTTCGGCGAAGCCCTAGTATTCGGAAGACCGAGTTCGGGGCGCTATCCACGCCTTGGTCGGACAATGCCGGTTCCTCTCTCTAAGTGGCATAAGTCTTTAGGGACCCGGAAAAAACCTCTCGAACAGCGACCGGCTCTCGCCCCATCATGGCGGTCGGTTTTAGCTTTCTCCACTGAGGTGCTCAACCCAGCTCAACCGGGGCACAATCGCAGTGGTTCTCCTGGTGCCACGTTAGCCGATAGAACGGAACGTAAGGCAGCAAAACAAAGGAGCCGGGCAAACCCAACTATTGACCCAAGACATGATTCGGAGCCGATGCATATAATGCTATAAGTTCGGGGTGCCACACTCATGAGAGTGTTCGGACTTCTAACACCATATTCTGGGGAACTTAAGCCCCTGGTGTATTGGCCGTACCAAAGTGTACGGGTGCAACATGTCATGAAATGAACATATATATAGATAAAGAAAGGAGTGCAATAATAGGCAAAAGCTATGTATTGTTTATTCAAAAGGTACTGCAATGAAAGCGTAGCGATACAAATAGTCACGATAAGCAAGGGATGGGACTATTAACATGTCCCCCTCCGAGGGGTAAGCTGCGGGATGGTATGTAAAACATGTATAATTCTCGTAATAGAGACCACTGGACACTCGGCGTAGCTTTACGCTTTCTGGCTGTTGCATCGTGAGTTCGCAATTCAAGTGCGGACAGGGCTTTTGGAAAACGGAGTCTGAAAGTAAGAAAAGAAAAATAATAAAAGAAAGACACAATCGGAGCCCACAGTGCGGTTGAGCCGCATGCAGGCGTGCGTGGTCGTCCCCTCCCCTTATGCCGATGGTATCTCGGGCGTAATTATGTACGCGTAGTACTGGTTTCGCAATTCGCGAGGGCTGGGGTTGGGGCGGATTACTCTGGCGATCCTTGGATCGTGCCAGCGGTCTTGTTGTAGGTTACTCGGCGCGCTTGATGTTGTCCGGGCGCTTAATGGCCGGACTCGAGAATTGCTGTGAGAGGCTGCTTTGCACCTCCGCCGAGCCGCCGTGTGCTCCTCCGTTCGAGAGAGCGCGTTCGGTGTTTCCATTGACCGTGATTACTCCTCGAGGGCCTGGCATCTTGAGCTTGAGGTATCGTGGTGCGGCACCGCATTGAACTTTAAATGCGGTTCGTCCTAGCGAGGCGTGATAGCCGCTGCATGAGCGGGACTATGTCGAAGATTAACTCTTCGCTCGGAAGTTATCCGGGATCCGAAGACCACTTGAGTGTAACTGAGCCTGTACAATTGGCCTCTACACCCGGTATGACGCCTTTAAAGGTCATCTTTGTAGGTTTAATCCTTGAGGGGTCTATGCCCATTTTGCGCACTATGTCCTGATAAAGCAGGTTCAGGCTGCTACCGCCGTCCATCAGGACTCTAGTAAGGTGAAATCCGTCGATAATTGGGTCAAGAACCAATGCGGCGAAACCGCCGTGACAGATGCTAGTGGGGTGGTCCCTTCTATCGAATGTGATCGGGCAGGAGGACCATGGGTTGAACTTCGGGGCGACTGGCTCCATCGCATATCGCCCCTAGTGCGCTTCCGCTCCCTTTTGGGTATGTGGGTTGCGTATATCATGTTCACCGTCCGCACTTGTGTGGGAAAGCCCTTCTGTCCTCTATTGTTCGTGACGGGCTCTTCCTCGTCATCGCTATGCAGCCCCTTGTCATTGAGTTCGCACTTAACTTGCTGCTTGCTTGAACACCCAACAATCCTGTTGGTGTGATTGGCTGGTTTTTCGGGGTGCCATGTATCCGCGCTGGCGATCGAGTATTCGGTCCAAGTTGACGGGCCCAGGTATTTCTTTTGAATGGCTTCTTCCGCTGACGGGTTTAGAGCCTCTGAATCCGGCATTGACTGCCGTATCTTGGTCATTATCGCCGTTAACGCGGCGCTTGTTCTTGTTGCGACGCCGACCTGCCATTGCTGTCCTTGGTATCCGAACTACCGGGTTTTTGGTCAAGTTGTTACTACGAGCTAGCCAGCTGTCTTCTCCGCGCATAAGCGGGTCATGAGTGTGGTGAGGGCTGCCATGGATTTCGCTTTTCCTGTCCTAGGTGCGGGCTAGCCACTCGTCGCGGATGTTATGTTTGAAGGCTGCAAGGGCCTCTGCATCTGGACATTCGACGATTTGATTTTTCTTGGTTAGGAACCGTGTCCAGAATTGTCTGGCCGATTCTTCTGGCTGCTGGATTATGTGGCTGAGGTCATCGGCGTCTGGTGGTTGCACATATGTGCCCTAGAAGTTATCAAGGAATGCGGCTTCCAGGTCCTCCCAACAACCAATTGATTCTGCTGGCAAGCTGTTGAGCCAATGCCAAGCTGGTCCTTTAAGCTTGAGTGGGAGGTATTTGATGGCATGTAGATCATCAACGCGGGCCATGTGGATATGGAGGAGATAGTCCTCGATCCACACCGCGGGATCCGTGCTACCATCGTATGATTCGATGTTTACGGGTTTGAAGCCCTCAGGGATTTGATGATGCATTACTTCATCTGTGAAGCATAGTGGGTGTGCGGCGCCTCTGTATTGGTCTATATCACGACGTAGCTCATATGAGCTTTGTCTACTGTGTTCGGCCCGGCCAGAGTTGATGTATCCGGCGTGACGGTTATCGTCACGTGTCGTGGGGCGCCCATGCGATCCATAGATCGATCTTGTATGCCTTGCCTTGTCCTCCAATATGTCTCGCAGTTCTGGCGCGTTTCCCCGGGACTTGGTACTTTTTGAGCGACGTCGCAGTACGGCTTGAATGGAGGGTCTAGAGGCCTCTCTGTCGCGACCACGGGGTGGCCAGTCGGCCGCATCATGCGCTGGTGATGTAGGTTTGGGTGATGCTTCCTCTAATTGGGGTAGCAGTCTGCGTTTGGGCTATCTCTTGGAGGGGCGTTCGAGTTCATACTCTTCGGCTGCAAGGACTTCAGTCCATTTGTCAGCTAGCAAGTCTTGGTCAGCTCTAAGCTGCTGCTGCTTTTTCTTGAGGCTGCTCGCCGTGGCCATAAGCCTGCGTTTGTAATGCTCCTGTTCGGCGGGGTCCTCAGGTACGACAAATTCGTCGTCGTCGAGGCGGGGTCCTCTACCTCTCTTTCTGCCGCACTGTCGTGCGGACTTGCTTCTCCCTCCTCCTATGCTGAATCCTGCTGGAGGGGGTTGTCTTCGGCACTGTCCGGGGTGTTATGATCTCCCGTGCCGGAATCACCGTTTTTACTGTGGCGGGATTTAGAACGGCGCCGCTGACGTCGGCGCTTGGGTTGTTTCTTGGAGGGGTCATCCTCCGCCGTTCCATCGCCATTCCTGACTTTTGGGATGTCCACCATGTATATGTCATATGACGAGGTGGCCTTCCAGTGCCCTGTAGGCGCCGGGTCTTGGTCGTCTCCAGCATCGTCGTCCATACCGTCAATGTCTTCGGAGTCAAAGTCGAGCATGTCGGTTAAATCATCGACAGTGGCTACCAAGTGGGTGGTGGGTGGGTGTTGAATTTCTTCGTCATCGGCATCCCAACCTTCCTGACCGTAGACCGGCCAGGGCTCTCCGGATAAAGAGAGAGACTTTAGTGAATTCAGGATGTCGCCAAAGGCGAGTCTTTGAAAGATGTCATGGCAGTGAACTCCATGACCGACACCCAATCGGATTCGATTAGCGGTATGGAGGGTTCGGAGTCGGCAAGGAGTCCGGCACACGAGTCATGAAGCCGCAAGGACGGGGAGGTGTTCGCTCGATCGCCGTAGAATTTCATCCCGAGCGGTGTCTAACCAACCGTCCTCGATCGGTGAATCCGGCTCGGATTAAGGGTCGGAGCGGATCTTTGATGCGGCCTCAGGCGCTGTTCGTGGCGAGGCTAGATCATACCCATCGAGATAGTGCGGCACGCTCGGCTGTGGCTCGAATCCGTCAAAGATCAAGTCTCCGCGGACATCGGCCATATAGTTCAAACTTCCAAATCTGACCTGATGGCGGGCGTAGCTTCGATCTGCTCCGGATGGCCTAGCGAATTGGCCCGCGTGCAAAGCCGCCGAATCTGAAGATCTGTCCGGGAGAAAAGTCTCACCGGATGGACTGCGTCGTTCTTGGCGATTGAAGGAGCCATCGGGCCTATCGGTGGCGCATACAGAGGAACTCTCAATGAAAGCACCAATGTCGATTGTCAAAACCGGCGGATCTCGGTAGGGGGTCCCGAATGCGTCTAGGCGGATGGTAACGGAGACAAGGGACACGATGTTTTTACCCAGGTTCGGGCCCTCTCGATGGAGGTAATACCCTACTCCTGCTTGATTAATATTGATGATATGGGTAGTACAAGAGTAGATCTACCACGAGATCAGAGAGGCTAAACCCTAGAAGCTAGCCTATGGTACGATTGTTGTTCGTCCTACGAACTAAAACCCTCCGGTTTATATAGACACCGGATAGGGTTAGGGTTACACAGAGTCGGTTACAATGGTAGGAGATCTACATATCCATATTGCCAAGCTTGCCTTCCACGCCAAGGAAAGTCCCATCCGGACACGGGACGAAGTCTTCAATCTTGTATCTTCATAGTCTTGGAGTCCGGCCAAAGATGATAGTTCGGCTATCCAGACACCCCCTAGTCCAGGACTCCCTCAGTCCCCGCCGTCCATTTGGTCATCGGAGGACAAAACCCGCACTGCCCCACCGCGTTTGGCGTCGCCGGCGGCTAAACGCCGGCGAGTTGACCAGTTTGACCGGGTTGACCCCAGTTTGACCCCCTGGGTCTATGACAACTATGGCCCGCCCTGCTAATTAACCTAGGATTAGGACTAACTAAACTTAGTTAGTCTAATGACACTGACACAGGGGACCCACTAGTCAGGTTTGACCTGGACCGTCCCCCTTGACTGCTGAAATCACCCTGGCGCAATACTGACGCAATAAATCATTTACTGGATTTATTCTTATACAGGAAATTCCAGAAAATGCTACAAACTTCAAAAATTCATAGACATTAATCTGTAACTCCAAATGCAAATATTTATGTATGAGAATTGATCAGAAAAATTCAATCTTTCCATCTGTACTGATTTCATGCATGTCAGAACACTTTAACCTTGCTGTTTAGATGAAACAAGTTAATGCACTAATATCACCTCTTATTTTTTGTTAGCATTTGAAAACTTGATTCAAATGAACTCAAACCAATCTGTTCTAAGTTGCATTAGCCAAAACACACTCATCTTGCCATGTCATTGCATGCATCATATTGTTGCATATTGCCATGTGATGATTGTATTTCGATGTGTTCTTCGTGGTAGGTTCTGCCTCCGAGGATATTCACGAGTATCCAACTGAAGGGCAGTATCCCACTACCACTCTGTCAGGCAAGCAACCCTATTGATCATTTCGATACAACCCCATCTTCTCGCTTCTGCTCTCGTTTACTGCATTAAGACAACAACGTTTCAAACTATTGTGTGTTGCGGTAGTTGAACCCATTTCCTCTGCATGACCTGTCATTGCCACAGTAACTAGATGAAACCCACTAGCATGTGTAGGAGTTGATTGAGCCATGTTTGTGTTTCCTACCATGCTATGCCTGCTATGCTTAGAGTTGTGTCAGGTCTGGCTCATCAGGGTGATGAACTAGAGTGAATGGTTGTGTCGGTAATAAGAGTGAAGTGTTTAACATGTTTTGGTAAAGGTATCGATGAGAGGCCATGTAGAAGTACATGGTGGGTTGTTTCATTGAGGTCGTCCTTAAGAACTGAGATTTGTATGCGTGATTTAAGCTTCGGCTACTACCACACATTGGGCCCTGAAATATGACCCCGCTCAACTTACTGACCCCTCTCGCCCTCTGTCCAGGAGTTGCAAGTAGTTTCTAGTGTTTGTAGTTGATGGAGGCCGTGCGCAGCGCAGACCTTAGGGGTGGGTTGTGATGCGGTAGGCACGTGCCTCGGTGTACCGAGTCACCCGTTTCGTGTCTCGGGAACCCTGTACACATCGTTTGGGGCTGTTGAGGACACCCCGGCCGTATTTCCTTGCGGATGGAACCCGAATAGGCGATAAACCTGGACTAGAGACTTGTGTGTTTAGTCAGGTCGTGGTCTACACCCACGTCGGCTTTTGCTTGAAGTCTGCCGAGCACATGTCGTGTGCAGATGCCAAGTGGTGGAAACATGTGTGACGAAGTACACCCCTGTAGGGTATAAAACTATTCGAATAGCCGCGTACGCGATAAAGGACTACTTGGTCGCTTATGCAGTTCATAGACAAGTTAATGGTTACTACTAAAAGACTCAAGATAAGTGTGAGTGCCGCGGATGGCCCTCTCGTAGGATGACGAGGGAGGATCCACGGTGGAGTATTGTGATGGTGATTAGTGGACTCGTGTGCGAAAAATATTTTACAAGTTGTGTCAATCGTAGGATAGCCTAGCCAAGAGTCAAAGCTGGCTTGCTGCATTAACTCCACTACCCTTCTTGAGAATGTGCATGTACAGTAGGATCTGTTGTAAGACTTGCTAAGTACCTTTGTACTCATGTTGCTTTAATAATTGTTGCATAAGAGAACACCGCCCCCTCCGATGGGTTCTATGTAGATCTCGACGTTGATGAGTAGCTTGATGCCCAGGTGGTGAACCTGAGCTTGTGAAGGGCCTTTGTAGATAGACAGGCTTCGTCAAGCCTTCTTTCTTTCTAGTTGTCTGTACTGAGACAAGTTTGCTTCCGCATGTTCTTGTATGTTTGTATGACTTGAGTGTCTCGTGTCATGTAACCCCTACCTGTATGAACATGTTATGTATGGCTCTCCGGAGACTTTAAATAAAGTACTTTGAGTTGTAGAGTTTTGTTGTGATGCCATGTTGTATTTACACATATTGAGCATATTGTGTGTATGATTGAAATGCTTGGTATGTGTGGGATCCGACAATCTAGTTGTTTATCCTTGGCAGCCTCCCTTATGGGGAAATGTAG
The DNA here is from genome assembly GCA_021605205.1 of Aegilops longissima. NCBI lineage: Eukaryota > Viridiplantae > Streptophyta > Magnoliopsida > Poales > Poaceae > Aegilops > Aegilops longissima. The sequence continues at coordinate 44,453,449 of CM038676.1, read as the reverse complement.
TCTGGTGTCTCCACTGAGCCTTGGTAGTCCGCTCCAGCCCGGTTTACCGGAGTCCTGCTGAGGGAGTCCTAGATTAGGGGGTCCACGGACAGCCGGACTATATCCTTTGGCCGGACTGTTGGACTATGAAGATACAAGATTGAAGACTTCGACCCGTGTTAGGATGGGACTCTCCTTGGCGTGGAAGGCAAGCTTGGCAATACGGATATGTAGATCTCCTCCCTTGTAACCGACTCTGTGTAACCCTAGCCCCCTCCGGTGTCTATATAAACCGGAGGGTTTAGTCCATTGGACAACAACAATCATACCATAGGCTAGCTTCTAGGGTTTAGCCTCTACGATCTCGTGGTAGATCAACTCTTGTAATACTCATATCATCAAGATCAATCAAGCAGGAATTAGGGTATTACCTCCATCGAGAGGGCCCGAACCTGGGTAAACATTGTGTCCCCCGCCTCCTGTTACCATCTGCCTTAGACGCACAGTTCGGGACCCCCTACCCCAGATCCGCCAGTTTTTTCACCGACATTGGTGCTTTCATTGAGAGTTTCGATGTGCCGTCATCGTAAATCTTCATGGCTCCTTCGATCATCGGCAACGATGCGATCCAGGGTGAGGTTTTCCTCCTCGGACAGATCTTCGTGATTGGCGGCGTCTGCGGGCCAATTCGCCAGCCATCCGGAGCAGATCGAAGCTTCGCACTGGCCATCAAGTCAGATTTGGAAACTTGAACTATACTGCCGACATCCGCAGAGACTTGATCTTCGACGGATTCGAGCCCATGTCAGGTGCGCCGCACAATCATGACGAGCATGATTTAGCTCTGCCGTCGGACAGTGTTCGGGAGATCACACCTGCAACTACTGCGGCCCTCAATTCGGAACAAATTGCGCCATCTGAGGATGGGTGGATGGACCCCGTCACGGAGGCCGCACACTCAGTGGCAATAGAGCTGAATACTGACTTCACCTCCTACGAGACCCGTGTTGCCGAACTATTGGATTCGTCCCCGGCCATGGGCTCCGAGCCTCCTGTGTCCGTGCCCGTCGAATCCGATTGGACACCGATCATGGGGTTTACCTCCGCAGATATCTTTCAGCACTCGCCCTTTGGCGACGTGTTAAACTCGTAGAGGTCTCTCTCCTTGTCAGGAGACCCTTGGTCGAACTATGTCCGGCTAGAATGGGATGCAGACGACGAAGCCATTCTCTCCCCACCCACCACCCACTTAGTATCCACTGTCGACGATTTAACCGACATGCTCGACTTCGGCTCCGAAGACATCAATAGTATGGATGACGATGCAGGAGACGAACAAGAACCAACGCCCACAGGGCGCTGGACTGCCACCTCATCCTATGATATATACATGGTGGACACCCCCAAGGAAGGCTATGGCAATAAGAGAACGGAGGGTATTCCCTCCAAGAAGCAATCCAAGCACCAACGTCAGCGGCACCGCTCTGTGTCCCGCCATAGAAAAAGCAGCGATACCAGCACAAGAGACAATAACGCTCCAGATAGTGCCAAAGACGACGACAATCCCCTCCAGCTAGACCTCGAGTGGGAGGATGAACAAGCTAGCCCTCCGGAACAGGCAGCAAACGGAGAATCAGAGGATGACAATACATGCCCCTCTCCGAAGACGAAGTGAGCCTCGACGACGAAGAATTTATCGTGCCTGAGGATCCCATCGAGCAGGAGCGCTTCAAGCGCCGCTTATAGCCACAGCAAACAGCCTGAAGAAAAAGCAACAACAGCTTCGAGTTGATCAAGATCTGCTAGCGGATAGATGGACTGAAGTCTTGGCAGCCGAGGAATACGAACTCGAGCGCCCAACCAAGAGTTACCCAAAGCGTAGGTTGCTACCTCAACTCGAGGAGGAAGCATTGAAACCTACATCACCAGCATATGATGCGGCTGATCGGCCACCTCGTGGCCGAGACACGGAGGCATACCAGCCTGAAGTCCAGCCCGCACCCCGCCACCATTCAAACAAAAATACCAAGGCCCGGGGCAACACGCAGGACCTGCGAGACGTATTGGAAAACAAAACAAAACATGCAAGATCGATCTACGGATCACGGGGTCACGCCCCAACACGTGATGATGATCTTCACGCCGGATACACTAAAAGCAAATCAGGCCGGGCCGAATACACCAGACAAGACTCGTATGAACTGTGTCGTGATATAGCCCGGCACAGAGGCGCCGCACACCCGTTATGCTTCACTGATGAAGTAATGGATCACGAATTCCCAGAGGGTTTTAAATCCATAAACATTGAATCATATGATGGTACAAAAGATCCCGCGGTATGGATCGAGGATTTCCTCCTCCACATCCACATGGCTCGCGAAGATGATCTACATGCCATCAAGTACCTCCCACTAAAACTCAAAGGACCAGCTCGGCATTGGCTGAATAGCTTGCATGCAAACTCCATTGGCAGTTGGGAGGATTTGGAAGATGCATTCCTTGAAAACTTCCAGGGCACTTATGTGCGACCACCAGATGCTGATGACTTGAGCCATATAACTCAGCAGCCAGGAGAATCGGCCAGGCAATTCTGGATCCGATTCCTAACTAAGAAAAACCAAATTGTCGACTGTCCAGATGCAGAGGCCTTAGCGGCATTTAAGAATAACATCCGTGACGAGTGGCTCGTTCGGCACCTCGGCCAGGAGAAGCCGAAGTCTTTGGCAGCCCTCATGACGCTCATGACCCGCTTTTGCGCGGGCGAACACAGCTAGCTGGCTCGCAGCAACAACACATCAAGAAGTCATGGCACTTCAGATACAAAGGATACTAACGGCAGACCACATCGTAACAGACACAAGCACCGCAACAACGGCGACAATGCCGAAGACACGGCAGTCAATGCTGGATTCAGTGGCTCTAAATCCGTTCAGCGGAAAAAGCCGTTCAAAAGAATTAATCCGGGCCCGTCCAGTTTGGACCACATACTCGATCGCTCGTGTCAAATTCACGGCACCCCCGATAAGCTAGCCAATCACACTGATACATCTCCAACGTATCTATAATTTTTGATTGCTACATGCTATATTATCTACTATTTTGGACCATATTGGGCTTTATTTTCCACTTTAATATTACTTTTGGGACTAACCCATTAACCGGAGGCCCAGCCCAGATTCTTTGTTTTTGCCTATTTGGTGTTTCAAGAAACGAAATATCAAACGGAGTCCAAACGGAATGAAACCTTCGGGAACGTGATTTTCTCATCAAATAAGATCCAGGAGACTTGGACCCTCGGTCAAGAAAGGAGGGAGGCAGCCACAAGGGTGGAGGGCGCCCCCCTAGGGCGCGCCCCCTGCCTCGTGGGCCCCCCGAAGCTCCACCCACGTACTCCTTCCTCCTATATATACCTACGTACCCCCAATAGATCAGATACAGAGCCAAAAACCTAATTCCACCACCACAACTTTCTGTATCCACGAGATCCCATCTTGGGGCCTGTTCCGGAGCTCCACCGGAAGGGGAATCCACCACGGAGGGCTCCTACATCATCATCATAGCCTCTCCGATGAAGTGTGAGTAGTTTACTTCAGACCTTCGGGTCCATAGTTAGTAGCTAGATGGCTTCTTCTCTCTATTTGGATCTCAATACAATGTTCTCCCCCTCTCTCGTGGAGATCTATTTGATGTAATCTTCTTTTTGCGGTGTGTTTGTTGAGACCGATGAATTGAGGGTTTATGATCAAGATTATCTATGAGCAATATTTGAATCTTCTCTAAATTATTTTATGTATGATTGGTTATCTTTGCAAGTCCCTTCGAATTATCCGTTTGGTTTGGCCAACTAGATTGGTAGTTCTTGCAATGGGAGAAGTGTTTAGCTTTGGGTTCAATCTTGCGGTGTCCTTTCCCAGTGACAGTAGGGGCAGCAAGGCACGTATTGTATTGTTGCCATCAAGGATAACAAGATGGGTTTTTTTATCATATTGCATGAATTTATCCCTCTACATCATGACACCTTGCTTAAGGCGTTACTCTGTTTTCATTAACTTAATACTCTAGATGCATGTTGGATAGCGGTCGATGAGTGGAGTAATAGTAGTAGATGCAGGCAGGAGTCAGTCCACTAGTCTCAGACGTGATGCCTATATACATGATCATACCTAGATACTCTCATAACTATGCTCAATTCATCAATTGCTCAACAAGAATTGCTCACCCACCGTAAAATACTTATGCACTTGAGAGAAGCCACTAGTGAAATCTATGGCCCCGGGTCTATTCTCATCATATTAATCTTCCTACGCTTTATTATTGCTTTGCTTTTTTACTTTGCCTTTTATTTTACTTCGCATCTTTATACCAAAAATACCGAAAATGTTATCTATCATCTCTATCAGATCTCACTCTCGTAAGTGACCGTGAAGGGATTGACAACCCCTATTCGCGTTGGTTGCGAGGAGTTATTTGCTTTGTGTAGGTACGAGGGACTTGCGCGTGGCCTCCTACTGGATTGATACCTTAGTTCTCAAAAACCGAGGTAAATACTTACGCTACTCTGCTGCATCATCCTCTCCTCTTCGAGGAAAACCAACGCAAGCTCAAGACGTAGCAAGAAGGATTTCTGGCGCCATTGCCGGGGAATCTACGCAAAAGTCAACATACCAAGTACCCATCACAATCCCTTATCTCCCGCATTACATTATTTGCCATTTGCCTCTCATTTTCCTCTCCCCCACTTTACCCTTGCCGTTTTATTCGCCCTCTCTTTCCCGTTTGCCTTTTTCTCGTTCGCTTTTTGCTCGTGTGTCGGATTGCTTGCTTGTCACTATGGCTCAATATAATACCAAATTGTGTGACTTTACCAATACCAACAATAATGATTTCCTTAGCACTCCGATTTCTAGTCTTGCCAATACTGAATCTTGTGAAATCAATGCTGCTTTATTGAATCTTGTTATGAAAGATCAATTCGCCGGCCTTCCTAGTGAAGATGCTGCTACTCATCTAAATAGCTTCGTGGATTTGTGTGATATGCAAAATAAGAAAGATGTTTACAATGATATTGTTAAATTGAAGCTATTTCCTTTTTCTCTTAGAGATCGTGCTAAAGCTTGGTTTTCGTCCTTGCCTAAAAATAGTATTGATTCTTGGAACAAGTGCAAAGATGCTTTTATCTCTAAGTATTTTCTCCCGCTAAGATCATCTCTCTTAGAAACGATATTATGAATTTTAAACAACTTGATCATGAACATGTTGCATAAGCTTGGGAGAGGATGAAATTAATGATACGTAATTGCCCTACTCATGGTTTGAACTTGTGGATGATTATACAAAAAAATTATGCCGGATTGAATTTTGCTTCTAGAAATCTTTTAGATTGGCATGGAGGCACTTTTATGGAAATCACTTTAGGAGATGCTACTAAACTCCTAGATAATATTATGGTTAATTATTCTCAATGGCACATGAAAGATCTACTAATAAAAAATGCATGCGATAGAAGAAATTAATGTTTTGAGTGGAAAGATGGATGAACTTATGAAATTATTTGCTAATAAGAGTGTTTCTTCTGATCCTAATTATATGCCTTTGTCTACTTTGATTGATAATAATAATGAATCTATCGATGTGAATTTTGTTGGTAGGAATAATTTTGGTAACAACGCGTATAGAGGAAACTTTAATCCTAGTCCTTATCCTAGTAATTCCTCTACTAATTATGGAAATTCCTACAACAATTCTTATGGAAATTTTAATAAGATGCCCTCTGAATTTTAGACTAGTGTTAAAGAGTTTATGAATTCTCAAAAGAATTTTAATGCTTTGCTTGAAGAGAAATTGCTTAAAGTTCATGAATTGGCTAGGAACGTTGATAGAATTTCTCTTGATGTTGATTCTTTAAAGCTTAGATCTATTCCTCCTAAGCATGATATCAATGAGTCTCTCAAAGCCATGAGAATTTCCATTGATGAGTGCAAGGAAAGAATCGCTAGGATGCGTGCTACAAAAGATGCCTTTATTAAAGCGCGTTCTTCTAATTTCCATGAAAATAAAGATGAAAATCTAAAAGTTATTGATGTGTCCCCTATCAAACCTTTGTTTTGCAATATGAATCTCGATAATGATGAGACTGAATATGATCCACCTTTACCTAGAAGGCGTTCTAAAAATTCGGAGTTTTTAGGTCTTGATGCTAAAGTTGATAAAAGTGGGTTTGAAGAAAGTAAAATCCTAGATGTTGCTAAACCCACTATTTTGGATTTCAAGGAATTTAATTATGAAAATTTATCTTTAATTGATTGTATTTCCTTGTTGCAATCTGTGCTAAATTCTCCGCATGCTTATAGTCAAAATAAATCATTTACCAAACATATTGTTGATGCCTTGATGCAATCTTATGAGGAAAAACTTGAGTTGGAAGTCTCTATCCCTAGAAACTTTATGATGAGTGGGAACCAACCATTAAATTTAAGATTAAGGATCATGAATTTTATACTTTATGTGATTTGGGTGCTAGTGTTTCCACTATTCCCAAAACTTTGTGTGATTTGCTAGATTTCCGTGATTTTGATGATTGCTCTTTAAACTTGCACCTTGCGGATTCAACGATTAAGAAACCTATGGGAAGAATTAATGATGTTCTTATTGTTGCAAATAGGAATTATGTGCCCGTAGATTTTATCGTTCTTGATATAGATTGCAATCCTTCATGTCCTATTATTCTTGGTAGACCTTTCCTTAGAACGATTGGTGCAATCATTTTGATATGAAGGAAGGGAATATTAGATTCCAATTCCCATTAAAGAAAGGCATGGAACACTTCCCTAGGAATAAGATATAATTACCATATGAATCTATTATGAGAGCCACTTATGGATTGCCTACCAAAGATGGCAATACCTAGATCTATCCTTGCTTTTATGCCTAGCTAGGGGCGTTAAACAATAGCGCTTGTTGGGAGGCAACCCAATTTTATTTTAGTTTTATTTGTTTTTGTTTCTGTTTAGGAATAAATAATCCATCTACCTTCTGTTTAGATGTGGTTTTATGTTTTAATTAGTGTTTGTGCCAAGTTAAACCTGTAGGATCCTCTTGGATGATAGTTATTTGATCTTGCTGTAATTTCCAGAAACTTCTGGTTCACGAAAACAATTGTTAAAAATCACCAGAACGTGATAAAATAGTGATTCCAATTGCTGCTGATCAATAAACAAATTGCCTAGGTCTTCATATTTTGGCTGAATTTTTGGAGTTCGAGAAGTTTGTGTTAGTTACTGATTACTACAGACTGTTCTGTTTTTGACAGATTCTGTTTTTCGTGTGTTGTTTGCTTATTTTGATGAATCTATGGCTAGTAAAATAGTTTATAATCCATAGATAAGTTGGAATACAGTAGGATTAATACCAATATAAATAAAGAATGAGTTCATTACAGTACCTTGAAGTGGTCTTTTGTTTTCTTTCGCTAACGGAGCTCACGAGATTTTTGTTGAGTTTTGTGTTGTGAAGTTTTCAAGTTTTGAGTGAAATCTTTTGATGGATTGTGGAACAAGGAGAGTGGAAAGATCCTAAGCTTGGGGATACCCATGGAACGCCCAAGATAATCCAAGGACACCAAAAAGTCAAAGCTTGGCGATGCCCCGGAAGGCATTCCCTCTTTCGTCCACTTCCATCGGTAACTTTACTTGGAGCTATATTTTAATTCACTACATGATATGTGTTCTGCTTGGAGCGTCTTGTATTATTTGCGTCTTTGCTTTTAAGTTTACCACAATCATCCTTACTGTACACACCTTTTGAGAGAGCCATACATGAATTGGAATTTGATAGAATACTCTAGTGCTTCACTTATATCTTTTGAGCTTTATAGTTTTGCTCTAGTGCTTCGCTTCACTAGAAAAAAAGACACATCTGTGACATTTTGGGCCGAACGAATTTTTTTCTGTCATACATATGACACTTCTGTGATGATAATTGTGACAAAACCCAGCATCATCATAGATGTGGTGGGCACCTACTTCTATGACAAAAAATCATGACAAAAAATGGGGCTTTCGTCCTGGGTGGGCCGGAGACGCAGCTGCATGACATTCTTTGGGACGTCCATGATGGAAAAACCGTGGTAGAACCGAGGGGGAGGAAAATTTCAGGGAGTTCCTGGTTACGGTGGGAGGTCGGGGGCCGAGCGATGCGCATTTCTCTCGTACACGTACGCGCGTGTGTGCGGCGTTAGCTCTAATCGAACCCGAAGCGGCGTTGGGCTCTAGCGAACCCGGCGATTGACCTTTGCGAGCTACGCGTTCATGAACCCGAGCGATCGATCGATGGCTGTTAATGAACCCGATGGAGCGATTCGCCGCCATCGCTGCTAATCAAGCCGACCGATTGGATGAGCAGTGGCGTTGGGGTGGATGAGCAAGATGGCGGTGACGTTGCCTCTGGATGAACAGGACCTCGTGGTGTGGAGGGCTGGATGAACAGTAGACGATGGAGGGGTGGCCGTGGAGGGGTGGTTGAACAGGACCCCATGGTGTGGAGGGCTAGATGAACAGTAGACGGTGGAGGGGTGCCCGTGGAGGGGTGGTTGAACAGTAGTCGGTGGAGTAGCGCGCGGTGGAGGCTGGATGAATAGGAGCCTGTGGAGGCTGGAGGAGGTCGACGGTAGCCCGTGGAGGCTGGAGGAGGTCGACGGTGGAGATGACCAGTATCCCGTGGAGTCCCGTTTTGCGGTACGCCACACCCCTCCCGTTGAACAGGACCCCGTTTGACCGTGGCGCCCAACACAAGTCTGTTTTCGTCCGTTTTGCGATACGCCACACCCCTCCCGATCAACAGGACCCCCGTTTCGACCGTAGGAGGTCCATTTCGTCCGTTTTGCGGTACGCCACACCCCTCCTGATCAACAGGACCCCCATTTCGACCGTAGGAGGTCTGTTTCCTCCATTTTGCGGTATGCCACACCCCTGCCGATCAACAGGACCCCGTTCCGAATGTAGGAGGTCCGTTTCCTCCGTTGTGCGGTACGCCAGGCCTCATTTCCATCGCATGTTCCGTCCAAGCCGGTTGGCTCCCACGCGTTCCGTTGCCTCCCGATGAACACGACGCATTCCGTTGCCTCCCCATGAAAACGACGCATTCCGTTGCCTCCCCATGAATACGACGACGGTGTTGTTTCTCCGTTCCGACCTAGCCATGTACGTATGCGCGAGTAGGCGTTCGAGACCCTGCCCGTATGTACGTACGTGGCCATATTTTCTTTCTTGCACCCTCGCCGCTGTACGTACGTGTACATGCTACGTGCGCGCCTCTACTACGACACGTGTGCGCCTCTACAACGACCAGTATGTACGTACACGTTTGCGACCAGAATGACAACGCTACGTACGCTTTGACCAGGTGGGTCCCGACTGTCAGGCACTTCCTTGCGTGCGAAAATGTAGCTGGTGGGTCCCAACAGTCAGAGGGGCGAATCGTATTATTTTTTTGCACGGACACACTTCTTTTGAGTGCGAAGATGTAGCTGGTAGGTCCCAGCAGTCAGGAGGGAGAATCATTTTTTTTGCCCGGACGCACTTCCTTGCGTGCGAAGATGTAGTTGGTGGGTCCCAGCAGTCAGGGGGAAATGTTTTTTCGTGAAATACGGTGGCCCGTCCGGTGGGTCCCCGCTGTCAGGTGGAGGAATCATTATTTTTGCGTAATAAGGAGGCACTTCCTTGCTGCGGCCGTGGACCCAGCTGTCAGCCTCTCCACGTACAGTCCACGTCCGATGGAAGTCGTTCCTTGACCACGTTGACCACGCCGCGCCGAGAGCGCCACGGCGGTGGACGACGGCGAGGCCTAGGAAGGGGACGACTGGAGCCGGGAAAAGCAGCAGTGGATGCCCACGCGAAGAGGATTACGAGGGTTCTTTGGTTCGCTGCGGTGTGAGGCTCTTGTCGCCGCAGAATAACGAGGGGTGTGGGTGAGTAGAGGGATGGCCTGCCAGCGGTGGGAGTAGTAGGGGAGGTGAGGCCTCCGCGGCATCACAGCCGCCACGGGAGGCAGGAGAACGCGCACGACCGACGCTGGTTTGGTAATTTGGAGCAAGAAGACCAGAGGTTGAAGAAGCACTACGGCCGTTGGATGAACATCGACGTAACAGGAGCTAGAATCGTTCATATTGACTAAGTTGACAAAGCCCTCCGTCCCGTCAACTTGGTAGGCCCACAAGTCAGCCTCCCACTATGCTTTGGGTTCCGGTGGCGGGGAGTATTCATTTTTTGTGCGTAATAAGGAGGCACTTCCTTGCGTGCGAAGATAGCTGGTGGGTCCGACATGTCGGCGGGGGCATGTTTTTTCACGAAATCAGAGGCCCTTCGGTGGGTCCCAGATGTCAGGTGGAGGAATCATTATTTTGCGCGTAATAAGGAGGCATTTCCTTGTGTGCGGCCGTGGACCCAGCTTTCAGCCTCTCCACGCACGTCTACTTCGATGGTGTCGTTCGTTGACCACATTGACCACGCCTTGACAGCGCATCCAAGGTGGTGGGCGGCGGTGAGGCCCCGGACAGCAACGAGCCGGAGATGGGAAGACGCAGGAGTAGAGTCGCAGACGGAGAGGTGTACGAGGGTTAACTGATTCTAGTGCGGTGTGGTTCGACGGTGGGTGGAGAAGAACAGAAGGGGTGGAGGGATGGCCTGGCCAATGGTGGAGTAGCACTTCATAGCAAAGCGTGCTAAGCGAGCTGCTAGCAGCAGGAGGCGGGAGGTGGTCCCGGCGCTGGAGGAAGAAGGCGAGATTGAAGATGGATGCGGTCGTTGGATGTAAATCCAACAACTAACATGTCAGAATCATTTGTTGACTAAATTGACAACGACTTGTGTTGGCTTCGACCTATTGGCCCACATTTCAGCCTCCAAAAATATGGCACGTATTCAACCAATTTTTTCAAATTTACAGTCTTTTTTTTGAATTGCAGCCATTAGCTGGGCTAGGTGAACAAATAATGTAGCGTCCATGCGGCCTGTTTATTTTATTTCCTAAAAAATTACAGGCCATTTGCACTTTCTCGAAATACAAGATTTTGCTGGGCTGATTCTAATTATAATGTTGGGTTGGGCCAGAATGTTATCAAAAAATAAAAAGTGGCTGAGCATTTTGTTATAAATATGTTTAAATAATAAGTGATATTATTACATTCTTCCTTAAATCTTACCAAGCTTTTGTACACAATCACTAGGATTTTCGTGCCAAAACAATCCAGGATTTTATTTGTTAAGAAATTATTTTTATAAGTTAATAAGATGTGGGATATTGTTTTCTTACATATGTAAGTATCTGTTAACTATATGATGACAATAAAAATATTATATAATAACATATAAATTTGTTTTTAGAAAAACAGGGAGCATCTCCCCGGTTCCATTGCTGAGAACGAAACCACAACATATTCGCATACAGCATCTCAAAGAGCAGTTCGAAAGCAAAGGTAGAAAAGCTACAAACTAGGGGGGTGGATGAACAAGTTCTCTGAATAACACAAATCACCCAAGCGGTGCCAAAGGCAGAGCGGATAGAGCACTCAAATGACACAAGGAGGGTCCAGCGAAGCTTTCATGGTCTTGACCGAGGGGCGTGTCGACTGCGGCGACCAAGAAGCAAGCGGAGACACCGGGCTGGAAGGCGTAGCATGGTGGATGTCCCTCTTTTTGGCGCCAGTGCCCATCATCTTCATCGAGAGATCTTGAGGCGAGCCCACGGGTCCAGCCCCGAGTAGGTCGAGCCTTGTTCAGCCACAAGTGATGCCAGCGGTTTCGGAGGGATCTTGTTAGGGTTTCCATGAAGCTCATCAACTTGTCCTTGTCCGATCCGGAGGAGAGAATCGTGATTCCTCACCATGTTCTGATCAACCTCAAGACTTGCGGAATGGAAATCGAGGAGGTGTTCTTGAAAAGCATAGCATTTTATATTTCCAGAGGCACCAAAGGACAGCTAAGCTAACAGTGTTTAAAATCGAGCACTTTTGGTAGCAATCCGAATCTGGTGATGATTGAAGGATGAGCCAATCGACTAGAGAAATATTTCTCAATGTGGGCCCAGAGATGTTTAGCAACTATACATTCAAAAATAGGTGAGAACAAGACTCTTGTTCCAAGCGATAAACACAATCAAGGGGTTTGATGTTGTGTCTCTTCCTAAGGTTATCCTAGTCATCAATTTGTTTTTGGAGAGAAGCCGAGAAATACATGAATTTTAGGGGAACTCTCAATTTCCAGACATCGAGGGATAAACACGGGTTGAACCCCTCTAAAGTTGATGACATGATAGAGGGAGCTGGAGGAATAATTCCCCTTATTGTCCAGCTGCCAAATCAGGGCATCCGGCTCGGCAGTAAAGGTAATGCTTTTGGCAATTTCCTCCAACTGGAACCATTGTTCCATGAGACTATCACTAAAGTTCCTTCTAAAAGAGAGTTTTAGGCATTGACCGTCCCATACTTCATTGACACTTTTGTTAAGCTCATTGCAGACAGAGTAAATAGGCCAAAATTGGATTGCTAGGGGGGATGTGCCAAACCAAGTATCTTCACATAACCTGGTTCTGCTCCCATCCCCTATGTTCCATCTGTAGCCAAATTTCACAGCATGCATAATAGATTTTAATCTTTTCCAGAATCTAGAGGTCTTAGGGTTGGAGGAAGGGACAAAAATATTAGGTTTATTTCCTAGCTATTTATGGGCAATAAGAAGCTTCCAGGGTTTCAGGTCTTCCTCATAGAATCTTTTAATCCAAGACCCTACAAGACATATGTTAATTTCTTGGAGGTTAGGTATGCCTAGGCCTCCAAAATCTTTTTTCATAGAGACTAGGGCCCAATTAGCAAGGTGTAGCTTCCTATTTCCCTCAAAATCATTCCACAAGCAATGAGACATATGAGAATTGATGAGGTTCACTGTCCATTTAGGGAACTTGAAGAAGGAGAGGAGATACTTTGGAATGCTAGCCAAACAAGCTTGTATGAGGATCAATCTACCTCTGTAGAGAGAAGTTTGCCCTCCACCCAGCAATCCTTTTAATGATTTTATCGAGAAGGGGTTGGATATCCTCTCTCCTCAGTTTATCATAGTGGAGAGGGATACCTAGGTACTTAAAGGGGAAGTTACCTTTATTACAGACTAGAATAGAGAGGAAGTCAGCTAACTCCTGATCATCCCTGTTGATAGGGATGAGTTCACTTTTAGAGTAGTTGATTCTCATGCCTGAGACTTGTTCAAAACAGGTTAGAACAGTTTTCAGATTGCTAGCATGTGTGGAGTCATTGTCTAAGAAAAGCATGGTATCATCTGCATATTGAAGGCATATGATGCCACCAGGGCAGACCTCAGGACAGAGCCCTGCAATCAGACTATGATCAATAGCTTTGCTCAGCATTTTAGTAAGAATGTCCACTACTAAATTTAACAAAAGCGGGGAGATGGGGTCACCTTGCCTAAAGCCTTTACCAGCATGGAAAAAATCACTTTCACAGTTATTTAACTTGACGCCAACAGACCCCCCATGAGTAAGTTGTTGGATCCAACTCTCCTCTATGAAAGGCTTGGAAAAAGTCTAAGAGATCATTTCTCACCAAGTCCCAAAAATGTTGGTAAAACAAGAAGGGAATCCCATCAGGACCAGGAGCCCCATCAGGATAAGAGCTAAAAATGGCTTCCTTCACCTCTGTCTCTAAAAAAGGGGCTTCTAGCAGCTCATTTTCAGCAGGAGAGACTTTTTCAGAAGCAGAGAAAAAATTGTTTTGTAGAAGAACCCAGAAGGGTTTTCTTTCTTGAACAGATCTTTGTAGAATTCACTAGCCACTTTCAGCATCTCATCAACCTCAGTAACAGGGCCATTAGGGCCATCAAGGGAGTGAATGAGGCTTTTCCTCCTCCTCTGGTTAGCTACTGCATGGAAGTAAGAAGTATTTCTATCACCCTCCTTAATGTTCCTATCTCTAGACCTTTGTTTGGCTTTGATTTCTTCTTGAAGCCAAATTTTCTTGAGCTCTCCATGGACAAAGTTTAATCTATTAGTCTCGACCTCGAGAGGTCGGTGGTTTCTGCCTTAATATCTAGAGAATCAAACTCAAGGAGGAGAAGCCTTTTGTATCTTCTAAGATTAGCTTCCTCATTGGAGTTCCACCCTTTGGTAGTTCTTCTAAATCTCCTGATTTTGATCTTCCAATTTTCTAGGGGGCAGCTGCTCCCAGTAGGCTCATTCCAGATTTTCCTGACTAGCTCAGTAAAATCTTCTCTAAGCAACCACCACTTTTCAAATTTAAAACTATTGCTCTTTGGAGATTGGTTAAGACAAGAGTCCCAAAGCAAAGGAGTGTGGTCACTACCACATCTAGGCAGAGCTCTACAACTAGAAAGGGGAAAGAAACTATCTAATTACATGTCACGTAAAATTCTCATCAATGGTGGACATAATCACGAGCAGCACTTCCAACATATCTAGCTGAACTGTTGGTTTTCCTTCTGACAGGGCAATTCTCAACTTTATGGGTAACCATTTTGCAGATAAAACAACTCTTGGGCTTGACACATTTATCCAAATGATGCCCTGGTTCCCCACAGTTGTAGCAGATCACCTCAGAGTATGCCATAAGGCCCGAAGCAGGGACAAGAGAGGTTTTCTGGATGTCCTATCTCTTCTTTTGCTGATTCTTGCCTTGAGATTTCCCACTGATCTGAGAGTCAGAACCACCAGCAGATTGATCTTGGGCAATTACAGGAGCCTGCCTAGATTGTGCCCCCATTTGGGGTGGAGGTGGGCCGTACCACTGCCCAACCAGCGCTCCCCCCATTGTGATAGGGGAAATTCATCGGAGTTCCTGGTTCCTTCTCATCCTCCAGCCAGATGTTGTCTCTCAGGAAGTAGAAATAACCACCAGACAGCTCAATTGAAGCAGATTGCAAGCCTAATTTCAATCTTCTGCAGGTTTTGGGGAGAGGTAAGGTAGGGGATCCACCTTCTCCGGATCCGGTGGCGTGCTGGTGGGCAGGAGTCCAGTCAAGCATTCCCATCTCGCAGCACGGCGTGGATCTCCTGAATTCACTTCCCCTTTCGCCCATTGAACGAACGCAATCAGCGGCTCACCGGGGTGGGGCATCCTGTGCTTCTCCGAGAAATCTCCTTCAAAGTAGATCCGCAGGGCTAGATTCAGCAGCTCCCAATCCACATGATCCTTGCACATCCGAGCATACCTGCGCGAGTGAGAGAACGGATTCGGTCCCTCCTCGGCTTCCTCCCTCGCAGCTTCCTCCTCTGCTTCCCTCCATTCGTGTGTGCCTTTGGGTCCAGAGAGGCGTCGTCGCGGATCCCGATCGCCGCTCCCTCCATCTCCTCCTCGAGTCTCCGCAGCATTGCCGGCGCGACGGAGTCGAGCGGCTGGAGCATCCGCGGGAAGGCTTTGTAGACATGTGGGAGATGCATCTTGTACATCTGCCTGTCTTCCAGCCATTCCCCCGTGGATATGGCCGACGATTCCATGCGTGCGCGCGAGCGGACTTGCTGAGGGGGGCAGGCGCGCCCGGAGTCAGGGGGCGGGGGGTGGCGGCGAGATCTATGGCGCCGGCGAGGGTGGAGGTAGTTGCGGGGGCGGCGGTGAGGGTGGAGGTGGTGGCGGGGGCGAAGGGGATCACGAGAGCGGTCATCCATTTGCCAGTTATGTTAACTAAACAGTCAACATATAAAAATAATTTAAATATATATAATATAGTTAGAAGGGAAACATAAGTTGGACCTGGCGTTCCTATTCTTATTGTATAGAAAAATAGAACAGACCTCTGCGTTTTCTTCAAAAAAAAATACATAAATTGGGCTGCCAAAAATAAAACCTCAGATGGGAGGTCCATAGGCCGGTCGATACATGACGGCCCTAAGAAAATACAAACAGGCCTATGGACCTCCCATCCGAGGTCGTGGGCTGCGCATGTTAAAAATGAAAGCCTAGACGGGGCAGCCCAAAACCACGTCCAACACTTGCCAAAACTTTGTCCCTCGTTTTCTCGTGTTTTACGACACTCGACTTTGTGTGGGCATTTTGTTGTGCATCATATGAAGATGTGCTATGCATGAATGTTGATCGGCATGATGTTAACTGGCTGGTAGTTCCATTTTCGACCATGAATAAAACTTCCAACATAATGTTAACCCTGTTTGAAAAGGCCGTGTTAATATAAATGCTCTGCCTCTGAAAGTTGCAGTTTCTTATCTGAAACTGAACTTGCGGTTTCTTATCTGAAACTGAAACTTGCGGTTTCTTCTCTGAGAATCACATTGTCTGCTCTTTTATACTCCTATGAAACTACATTTTTTTAAGTGCTAAAAATAGATCTCTAGAATTCATAAAATACTTCATATGCTCAATACTGCAAATCTGAAATTCAAAAGACATTCATATCTGAAAGTAGTTTCAAAATACACAACAGAAAACACAATTCACAACCTGCAAATACTGACAACCCTAAGCTCCTCCTGACAATTCACAACCTGCCCGACCATTGGGCTAGGGGGGCAGCCCCCTCCTATTCCTCGGCGGCAGAAAGCCGCCCCGTGAGACGATGTGAACGGCGAGGGAGACGATGGCGGGGAAGCATCGTCGGGCCAACTGCTTTTCTCCTCTTGCAGTTGGGTTCGGTCGACGAAGACTCCACCGGCTCGCTCTGGCAGGACACCCTCACAAACGGCACCCTGTAGATGCTCGATCCTTCAATCTCTCATGGATGCTCCATCTAGGATCGATACTCCCACCACCGCTCCCTAACGATCGGATTCGGTGAATCTGTTTGCTCCATGGCCCAGAGGAGCAGCTCTATGTACTCCGGCGTGACTCCCTCCGGGAGTATCGCCGCCTTTTCGCTCTGTTGTAGTTACTTGGCCATGGATGTTGCCGTCGCCGCTAGTTGGTCCTTGTTGTCAAACCAAGACTGTATCTCCAACATCCTAGCTAGCTTCACAGGGTCGCCGTCTGTGATCCTCATGTATCAGTTGTACTCCTCCATCAATCTACTTCTCCACAGCACCTTCACTCGCCGGCGGTGGTTTTTGAATGGTCGCCGGGATGTCGCTAGGTGGGCGGCGGGAGGCCGGATCTGCCCACACTACGACAGCGAGGAAGAAGGGGTCGGAGGCCCTCCCACGCCAGCGGTGCTTGGGAGAGAACGGCAAGGCAGGTTGATCGGGACGCGCCCAGCAGTGGGTAAGAGCCATCACCGACGACGACCGCGTGAACATTGCACCTTCTCACCTTCCCCGGCAGAGAGGATCCGGCTGGATGTGTGACCAGCGGTGAGCAGAGAGAGAGTGTGTGTGGCCACCGCTGTCGTGTTTATATCTGGAGAGGCCGACACAGTGTGAAGAGAGCAACACTAGCAAGCAAGCGCGGAGGCTCCTGCCTATATAGTGGATTAGTACTAGTTTTCTTTTGTCTACCAGAGCCGGCTTGACCTCGTCAATGACTGTCGAGTAGTCTTCATGCACGTGGCCTGGAGGTGCAGTTGTCGTCATTTTTATCTGAAGCGCCGGATTATAACATATAACACGAGAAAATGCCACATGACAAGAAATCATAAACTCACTTCCCAAAGGAGAAAACATGAATCCCGACGAACAAACTAGACGAGGAACAAAGCTCCAATTAAAGATAAACTCGTAGAAAAGGGGTCCGTCGATAGATGTCCTAATTAACATAGCCGGCTTGACCTAGATGGCAGCCGAGTAGTCACTGTTCATGCATGTGCCCCCAATGACTAGCCCAACTCAGTTGTCGCTGTTTAACCCTCGCAGTGATCCGAAGCACATGACACCTAATTTTGCGAGATGACAAGAAACCTTTTTTTAGATTTCTCACCACAACTACAGCCATGTACAACACAGCATGCACGATGTGTAGACGATAGCCAGTCCAGGTGTGTCTGCTGGAGTCTGGTCACATGCATGGACGAACTGATCTTCCGTGTCTTGCAGGGATCGTCCAGGCACCAACGTAGTACTACAACACTTCCCTAGTACTATCGCTCGTCTCCCTCTTCTATTAAGTCACCCGAATTGCGGGGTCAGGGAGTGTGCCTATGGTCGGCTATCAATTGCCGTCCCACATGTGTGTGCGAACGCAATATGACGCGCGTTCCATTCGGAGAGCAGCGTGTAGACCGACCGACCGTCTGGGGTGCGACGCGAACGTGACGGGCGTGTTGTATACTCCGTAAATGTGTACCGCCATTTTCTAGACGCATTGCTCCATGGCACGGGCGCAATCCATGGATACAAAATTAGTATATTGTATACTATTTAAAAAGTCGAGGGTGGGGCTTTTCTGCGGTGGCGGCAGGGCAGTTCCGCCTAGTCGGTTCGGCAGACGCGAGAAGACGAGGGAGTAGGCTACTGCAAGCGTAGGGTTGTGTGATTTGACAATGAGTTCTTCGCTGGAAAGGTGGGGCCCTGTGATTTGACTTGCCATTATCATTTTAAGCTGTGGCCTTCGACCGGCGTGAGTCTCCGATTCTGACCACCTCCATACAGGTGCCTCTCCCAATGCTCCACCATGTAGTAGAGGATGGCTCTTGCATGAGATCCCACTTCTCCACTTTTTCCTTGCCTCTCTTTCCTCCACATATGCAAAAATGCCATGTAAAGCGCACTATTGTACTTACTTGCTCCTACAGGTGCTTAAGATTGCCACATAGGCATAAAGTTTGATGTCGCAAGTTAATCAAGAAGAGAGAGACTAGTTTGGTGACCCAAGGAAGAAACGGTGCTAAGCACGTGTACCTAGGTGAAAACACAATTTTGAGTCTATAGCTAATTAAATGAAGCAAACTTAGCAACAACATTTCATTGGAAGAGGTCAATCCTTGCCAAATGCAATAAATACTAGTACTCCTTGTGTCCCATAATATAAGAATGTTTTTGGCACCACACTGTGTCAAAAACATTCTTATATTATGGGATGGAGGGAGTACGAAGAAAGAGATAGTGAGGAGTAAAAAAATACACTTATAGCCAACCTTATAGCAAACCTTGTTGTAGTATGAGTGACTAAGTGATGACTATGTATGACATGCCAACATCGGATAGCCTAACGCACCGTGTTAAATCTCCAAAAGCGACCGACCATGAAAGCGACGCGATGATCGTGGTAAACACGACCATGATACAGACTCTTGGCAGCCCTTGGATCTGAATCAAGCGGTCGCATGCTAAGTTGCTGAAAATTTGCGAATAACCCTCCAGGATAGGATATTCACCCATAGGTCTAGAATCACGCCATGCAACCGTTCGATCTCAGATCCAAGGCTCTCGGAAGCCCGTATCATGGGAGAATGGAAAGCCACTACCCTGCCGTTCGCACGCTGGCAGTTCGCTCCTACTCGTCCCCACACATCCTTTAATACTACGGCGGTTCGCTCCTAATGGTCCCGTCCATTCACATTACAGCAGTTCCACTAATCCTAACCGTCCTCCCAAATCCATGGCGTCCCAAATCTCACCGATCGGCGGTGAGTACAAGGTCAGAACCATCACCGGCAATGAGTTCGACGCCATCTACACCCGTTCTTCCGCGACGGTGAAAGGATGCCTTTCTCGCTTCAGACGCATGTTCGAAGACTCAGATGATGAGTGGGTCGGTGGGTTAGATGTTGAGTACACCACAGTCCTGGGACGAGAGAAGGATCTAAAGGACGAAGAGAGGAAGAAGCCCGCCGTGATCCAGGTTTGCGTGCATGACTTATGCTTGGTCTACCACATATGCCATGCCGACGTTGAGTTCCAGGATTTGAAGGACTTCCTCGAGAGCAACCTAGTCAAATTCGTTACTGTAGACTTTGGTAACGTCAAAGAAGTCCTGCGTCGGATAGGCCTCGTTGTACGCAACACCTTCGACCTTGAAAAGAATCGGTTGGTGTCCTCTCGTCAGCCTTCAATGATGACCCTGGCAGGAGCCATGGTTCATCCTTCGTACGGTAAACTGGAGAAACCTCCATACACGTTTCATCGTCATGCATGGCAGCGGAATGTACTAGATATGGACCACATCCACTATGCTGCAATGGATGGCTACCTTTGTTTCAATATCTACAAGGGTTGGATGAAGAGCAACAGCCAAGTTGGTGGTTCAAGCAAAGAAGTATCGGCCAAGAGGAAGAGGGACAAGGACGAAGTCGAGGACGTGGACGAGGACTCCGAATAAGGTGGTAGTTTTGTTGCTCCTTGTGGTTCTAATGCAGTGTCTACCGGGATAGTTGCAAAGTTTAATTTCAGGTGTGCTTAATTTAATTTGAGGGGTGTGTTGTGTTGAGCCCCAAGCAGAACTATGTTATGTTTCTTCTTGTTACTTTAACTCTTCAGTACGTACATACTAGTATTTCTTACATTTCATCTTTTAGTTGGTATAGTACTACCACTCGTTTCTTCACATTATATCGTACAATATATATGGCCAACATCATATAGCCAGCAGTTTAGTTGTCAAAGAATTTCAGGGTGCTTAGTGTTGTCAAAGAATTCCGTGGTGCTTAGTTTTATTTGAGGGTGGGTTGTCTGGACACCATTATTGTGACTAGCCTTTTAATAGTACTATATGCATAATTTGGCGACCAGCGCTCTCTATATGTACCACCTTTTTTTTAATTTCAAGTTTTGCTCCATGGCGCAATCCGTCGATACTACTGTTGTACAAAAGTATACATTTTCTTAAAAGGCTAGAGGGCGGGGGCAGTCTAGCTTGGTCTGTTTCACGAGAGGTGAGGGCCTTTGTGATTTGATGGCTCATTACTGCTGGAAGGCGGGGCCTTGTGATTTGACTGTTCGTATAAATGTGCCGAGCGACCTGATCGAGGAGGAGCAAAGAACTGTGCGGTATACTCAAGTTTTCCTTTGGAGTAGTCTTGCGGCGGAGGAGCATGAAACACGGCAGCCCGATTGCCATATGGCGATAAAAATGATCTAATTTGCTAGTCATCTCATTGTTAGCATTGTTCTATTCATTCCCTCAAAAAAACCATTTTACTATTCATGCCTCGCAGAGAACGTGACACGTGCGGCGAAACACCCGAAGCAAAAGATGAAACACAGAAGCAAAAGGAGAAGGAAGATTATCACCCCAAATGATCTAATTCGCCGCAGAGTCGTAACTGCTTCTTCATCGCCTCCACGACCTCCATTTCCTTGCGCGTCTCCTCCGCAATCTTCTTCATTATGTCCATGACACGGCATTTCTCTACGCGAGCCTTCATCATCTGTTCCACGGCCGCATTACGTACCTTGACAGCAGCCGGGTGCTCGATGCGGAGCTTCGCCAACTCCTCCTTTTGTTCCATGACGAGGGCCTGCAGGATTTCGCCGGTCGCCTTCTTCTCCGAGGCAATGCTCTTCTTCAGCAGCATCACCAAGCCGGCGGTCAACTCCCCCTGCTGATTGAGCTCAGCGGGCATGTCGTCGAGGCTCTCCTTCAGCAACTCCATCAAGCCTTGGATGAACTCCTTCTGCTTATTGAGGATCTTATTGAGCTGATCGGGCATGCCATCGAGGGATAACAACTCCAGCCCCGCCGGCTCGGCATGTTCACCTCCGCGGCTAGGGCGCTCCTGGGAGCCATCGCCTGCCTGTGAGAGATCTTTCGAGGTCTCTGCGTGGCGGCGAGCCCTCTTTTTTTTCCGCAGCCTTGGTTGACGCGCTCCCTTGTTACGAGTAGTTCTGGACCTAGAGCTCTGCTCACCGGCACTAGTAGAAAAACACCTATTAGTCCCGGTTCGTAAGGGCCTTTAGTCCCGGTTCATGAACCGGGACTAATGGGTCGTTACTAATACCTCCTCCCTTTAGTCCCGGTTCTAACATGAACCGGGACAGATGGTCCTCCACGTGGCCGGTGAGCGCCGAGCCGAGGGCCTTTGGTCCCGGTTGGTAGCACCAACGGGACCAATAGTCATCCAGCGTCAACATTTACGTGGCTGGGGTTTTGTTTTTTAAAGGGGGGTTTGGGGGTTAATTTAGGTGTTTCATATATTGTGTTAGCTAGCTAATTAATAGAGAGAAGTGTCCTCTCTTTTGTCCGTGCTTGGTCGATGCTACATACTATGCATACGTATAGAGAGGACTAGCTAGACAAGCTAGCTAGCTAGTAAGCAAACGAAGGAAACAGAAGATCGTCATGAACATATATGCATACAGCGGGAAGTGATGATATCGACCACCTCTCCTTCTCCGAGAGATTGGTCGAACAACAAGTTCTCGTATCTATCCGACACTACCGGCTACATATATACAATAATTATCTTTTACAAAAATAATCTCCTAACATATGGACGCGTGGTCCACATAGTATTCTCCGTCTTCAGCGATCACGTGGTCAAGAAAGAATGCCGCCAATTCCTCTTGAATTGCTCGCATGCGATCTGGTGCTATTAGTTGATCCCGCATCCGAAACATCTAATTTTAAGAAGGGGGTCAATACATATATATATGAATGAATGAAACTCAACACAAATGATGGTAATAAAATAAAATTGTGAATATTGTTATTTACGCACTTCATATTGTTTGTCGAGTAGCCCGCTCACGTGTCGTGTGGTGGATGGACTGCAAATGTAGTATCCACGTAAATCATTCCCTTGTTCCTGCCACAACCACTTTACAAGAAATAGAGGTCAATCAAACTAATAATTAGCAAGCATGTTAAATGGTATTGATGAAACTAGCGCTTGAATCACTAGGAGATGCGTGGAATATGCTACTATAGTACTTACTTTGGTGTCTAAATTGCAGCTTCTTGGCAGTCCCGAGCTTTTTGGTGAATTTTCTCCAAACCCTACCATACAAAGAAAACAATTACTTGATATCAGAAATGAACAAAGTTGCTGATATGGTGGATAATGATTGATTTAACTTACTTCTCGAGCATTTCAGTCAGGTCCGCATACTCCTTGGGATCTTTTCGTCTCGAGTCTAAGACAGTTACTACTCCCTGCTCAAGCTTAATCTCTAGGAGAATATAGTGGTACCTGCGCATGCATGCATAACTCATCAATATTACATTACTATAACCTGGACTAATAAGGGAAACCGAATATGCCACAAGACAGTAACACTTACTTGAAGTTGTAAGGAAAGAGTATTATATCCTTGTGTTCATTTATTACCAATGATTGTAGCAAGTTGGCCTCGGTATTTTCAGCATGAAATTCAACCTCAGTTGCATCTATGAGATATGTGTTAATGAACCCAATGGAACCCACTTGTCTTTTCTTCAATTCGGCGATCTTCAATCTGCATAATAATATAGTGAGGATAATTATAAATACATGCAATGAAAGAGCTGAGTTATATAGAGAGACTTAATGACAGAAGTAGTACTACTTACAGACAGTAGCAGGTGACCGTTGCTTTATCGAGGGCCAATTGATTGAAAAACTGATAGAACTCCTCAAATGGAATAGGCATCAGTTCAATTCCAACGAGGTCATGCTCCTTTTTAACTCTCACATACAAAGTACTCCTCCCTCGGGCTCTGCAGGTTTTCATGTACCAATCATGCAATCTTCGCATCATCGTTGATAGAGAGCTTTCATCTTTGACGAGAGGCTTCCGTACTTCGTATCTTTGTATCTGCACCTCCAAGAAATCATAATGTACATCATCGGGCAGGTAATCTTCAGGATTGCCATAACCGGGCACCATCCTCGGATCGACGATGTCGCTAGCAGGCACCTTGAGCGGGGGGCACGATTGCTTCGCTTGTTCGCCGAGCTGGGCAATTTGTTTCCCAGCTCGTCATTCTTTCATTCTTTGATCACTTTTAGTACGTCCCGACCTCTCCAGTTCGACAAATGCCTTTCCAATAATGCGCTCATAGTTGGTTCTCGGCGGAGACTTTGCCAGTTTCCTCAGGGCAGCCAGAGCGTGCTTTGCTTTCACCGGATCTACCTTCTCCTACGGAGGTGGACATCTCTTTGCTTTCAACCCTGCAAACCAGTCATCCACTTCGGTCTACGCGATCTTCGCGTTTTCCTCCTCGGTCCTCTCGTACGGTAACTTCTCTGGAGACTTCAGAGAAGGACCGTATCTGTATTTCCTCCCGCCTTTGGCTGTACTGCTAGACGCCGGCAGAGAAGACGGGCGGATGTCTTCTTTTTGCTTGCTTACGAGGCGGAGGAGGTGGACTACGACGCCGGAGCAGCCTGAGCGGGCGGCGGGTCTCTTCCGCCCTTGCCGACGAGGCGGAGAAGGAGGAGGCTGGCTGCTCGGGCCGGGCAGAAGGCGGAGAAGGAGGCGGAGTGCCGCCACGCCGGAGAAGGAGGCGGAGTGCCGCCACGCGTGCCCTGATCGTCACTCGCGGGAGGAGGAGGCGATGGAGGAGGCGAGTGCCCTGACTCGCCCGGGAGGAGGAGGAGGAGGCGGAGGCGCCCATTCGGAAGGTTGATGAGCTCCTTCCGCCATAGGCATGGAGTCTTGAGCAGAACCCAGCCTAGTCTCCCCTGCACCGGTAGGGTGGTCAAGCGGGAGGTCCTCAAATCCCTCCGTTATTTCATCCACCATCACCTTAGCATATCCTTCTGGAATCGGCTGGCAGTGATAAGTTGTGCCGGGACCACTAGGATAAACTTGGCCAACAGCTGCCTTGACCTTCAAAGTCATCCATCGCGCCATAATGTGGCAACTTTGAGACTCCGTGATACCATCCACGGGATAGCCGGCAGGAGCCGTCAAAACATGCTCCAGCTGAAGCAGCTCGGTGGAAGCCACGCTGCTTCTCTGCTGAGATGGCGGAGTAGCTTGGGGGGAAGCTTCGGCAGGTCGTTTGCTGTGATCTGCTGCTTCTCGTTCCTCTTCTCGTTCCTCTTCTCGTTCCTCTAGCCCCATTACCCTTTCGTGCAGCGCCTGCAGTTGGTCCTGCTTCAGTTTCTTCCTCCTCTCGTGGGTTTTGTAACCCCCTGCGTCTGGAAAACCAACCTTCCATGAAAGGGAGCCTGGCATGCCTCGTGTCCGTCCAGGGTGCTCAGGATTCCCAAGGGCCATTGTGAGCTCGTCCTTCTCCCTGTTTGGAAGGAACGTCCCTCGCTGCGCTGCATCGATATAGTGTCGAAGCATCCTGAGTGGTATTTGCAGTTGCTCGTCCGCCCACCGGCACTTCCATTACGGGGTCCAAGGTTCCGCCAGCCCGAAGAACCAAGTCCGCAACGGTGCAGCGATACATTGTCTCTGGTTCGATCCCTTTTTCAAGCAGATCATGCTCAGCCTTGGACCACTTAGCCCGGGCTTTGAGGTAGCCACCTGACCCCGTGCGATGGTGAAGCTTCTTCTTCGCAACATTTTGCTTGTTTGTCGCCGACATCTTCTTACTCTTTTCTGATGTCTTGTGGGCCACAAATGCGGGCCAGTGATCTTTGATCTTCTCATATTTGCCGATGAATTCTGGTGTCTTATATTTCTCGACAAACTGGTTCAGCTCTTTCCTCCACCTCCTCATTAGGGTTGCCATCTTCTTAAGGGCACAAGACTTGATTAATTGCCCTTTAACTAGCTTCTCCGGATCCTCCTCTGGCGGTAGGGTGAAATTTGCCTTCAACTCAGTCCAAAGATCTTCTTTCTGCATATCATTGACATAAGACACCTCAGGGTCTTCCTCCTTAGGCTTATACCATTGATGGATGCTGATTGGGATCTTGTCCCTAACAAGAACCCCGCACTGAGCAGAAAATGCCTTCCTTGTCCGCATGGGTTCAATCGGTTCACCGTCGGCGCGATTTCTATGATCTCAAACTTTTCATCCGAGCTCAACTTTTCTTGGGCCTCGTCTCCTTACGAAGTTGTGCTCGATCCGAGGGCTAGAAATTATAAGGAAGAAAGGCGAGAGTAATTAATATGTGTAAATATACCAAAAAATGGATGCATCAATTAACTAGTCAGCACGGGCTTAGCTAATATATATATACCTGGCGGACTCGGTTCGGTCACGGAGCGATCAAGACGGTCTCCTTCGCTTGTACCTCCATTGTGTCACGAGCCATCATGAACATAGTCCTCTTCTTGTACCGGCATTAATGGGTGAAGCCATCATGAACATAGCCCTCTTCTTCACCCAGTCCGCTGTCGTTGAGAAATTACATAACTTCATCACTTCCTTGTGCGATTATGTGCCCCAACATCGCTTCATTTCTTCATCTCGGGAGTGCTCCATAGTTTACGCAAATATTTACAACATGTCAATTATTATTCAAACATGGTACAGATGGATATATATATATATATATATATATATATATATATATATATATATATTAGTGGCAAGCGTAGAACTAGCTAGCTAATCACAATAAGGAATCATGTTAGTTTGGGTGGCCTCGAGAGAGTTAATTTGTCGGGGTAGGGAGGCGGCTTGGGGGGGTAGGAGACCAACATCGTTTTCTCTCTAGGGTTTGGGGTCGCCGACACTGGCGCTTCAAGGGTTAATTAGGGTGGCCTCAAGAGAGTTAAGTTGTCGGGTAGGGGCGCGGCGGGAGGGGGTAGGAAACCAACATCGTTTTCTCTCTAGGGTTTGGGTGTCCCCGAGAGTTTTGGTCGAGCTAGAGGGCCGAGAGGAGGGTGCTGCCGTTGTATAAGTTATCACGGTCGAGAGGGGGTATATATATCGACCGCCCCTCATGTCATAGTTATCTCGAGGGGGTTATATCGACAACGACGCGACATACATATACATGGGAAAATAATGTTATCGGGGAGGGGGTATCGGTACCCCCCCCCTCGTGTTGAAGTTTCTTCTTTCTCCTCTATTCCTTTCTTCTTCTTCTACTCTTCTTTTTCTTCTTCTCGCGAGAAAGGAAAATAAGGAAAAGGAAGAAAGAGGAAGAGAAAAAAGAAGAAAAAAAAGGAGAAGAAGAAAGGAATAGAGAGAAGAAGAAAAATAGAAAATTTCTATTTTTCTTCTTCTCCTCTATTCCTTTCTTCTTCCTCTTCTTTTTCTTCTTATTTATTTCTCTTCTTCCTCTCCTCTTCTTCTCCTTTCTTCCTCTTCTTATTTTCCTTTTCCTCTCATTCTTTTAGTATTGCTTGTTTTAAAAAATGTTCAAATAGAAAATTTGAAAAAAACAAAGGTTTTGCCTAATGCATTGTTCATATGAATATACAAACATTTGCATATTCTACAATAATTAATATCACCAAAAAAATCTATGAACATAAAAAAACCTAACTTTTCTAAAATCTATCTTTTGCATATATGAAAACATTAATACACCAATGAACAAAAATATATATATGAACAAAAACATGCTCTGAACAATTTTTGAACATCTACATACACATATATAGCCACATACATACACATATACATTATATATATATGAAAAAAAACTAATTAAACTAATAAAAATGAAAAACCAGAGCAGTGCGGGCCATGCTGCTCACAATGACAGTGGGGGCGGCGAGATGATGATGGCGACGGTGGGGCGGCGAGGGCGTCGTGCAGCTGGGAGGGCAGGGCAGGGGCTCAGGCGGCGGGCTGGGCGGACGAGGAAGCCTTGGCTCGGGAGGCGGGCGACGAGGACAGCGCTGGCTCGGGAGGCCGGGCGGACGAGGGCGGCAGCGATGCTCGGTGAGGCGACAACTTGGCGGCGGCAGCGACGGCGAGTGGAGCAACTGGCGGCGTCGAGGAGGTCGGCGTCGTCGGGGCAATCTGGCGATGGGATTCTGAAATTTTGCAAAGTGTTTGCTTATATAGCAAAGGAATTGGTCGGTTCGTGAAACCAATGGGACTAATGCTGCTTTAGTCGGTTGGTGCCTCCAACGGGACCAAACCTCCTTTTCGGCAGCCCAAAAGGCGGGAAGCGGCGACCTTTGGTACGGTTGGTGCCACGAACCGTACCAATCTTCCCTTTAGTCCGGTTGGTGCCACCAACCGGGACCAAAGGCCCTGTGCTGCCAGCGTCCTTTGCCAAAGTTTAGTCCCACCTCGCTAGTTGAGAGGCGTGGAGTGGTTTATAAGGCCCTTTGCCGCACCTTCTCGAGCTCCTCTCCACATGAGCTTCAGGCCTACTTGCTATGCTTTGCTGGTGGGCCTTACAGGCACTGCAGGGCTGAATCTGGCCCATAGTAGGGTTTCAAGTCGTATTCAGCCGTGGGGGCCCGATGAGGAGGCATTTTTTGTTTTCTTTACTTATTTTTGCTATTTTAATTTTTTCCAGTTTTTGTTTTGTTTTCTGCATTATTTATTTTATTTTGTTTTTTGCTTTATTTTTAATTCTTTTTGCTTTTAGTTTCTGAAAATTATGAACTTTCTGTTAGTGCCATTAGTTTTGAGAGGAGGCATTTTTTTGTTTTCTTTACTTATTTTTGCTATTTTATTTTTTTTCCAGTTTTTTTGTTTTGTTTTCTGCATTATTTATTTTCTTTTGTTTTTTGCTTTATTTTTTAATTCTTTTTGCTTTTAGTTTTCTGAAAATTATAAACTTTCGTTAGTGCCATTAGTTTTTCGAGGAGGCATTTTTTGTTTTCTTTACTTATTTTTGCTATTTTATTTTTTTCCAGTTTTTTTGTTTTGTTTTCTGCATTATTTATTTTCTTTTGTTTCCTTCCAAGCGTGCCTTTTCCAGTCAGTCTCCCCTCATACCGCGATTTAGGGAGACCTATCTTCTTAAGGCCAGGAATGAAGTCAACACAAAACTTCGATGACATCCTCTGTTTGATGGCCCATGGAGATGCTTCCTTACGGCCTAAGCGATTCTGGACATATTTCTTTAGGACTCCATGAACCTCTCAAAGGGTACATATTGTGTAGAAATACGGGCCCAGAATGAAAATCTAAATCAACTAGATGAACTAGGGCGCAGCGTCATGATATTGAAGAAGGATGGTGGGAACACCAGCTCGAAACCGACAAGACATTGCACCACATCAGTCCTTAGCCTTGGTATGATTTCGGATCGATCACCTTCGAGAGATTGCATTGAGGAATGCACATAGCTTCACAATGGCTAATCGGACGTTTTCGGTAAAGCCCCTCAATGCAACGAAGCGATTGCGTCATAATCACGTGGCAATCATGAGACTTTAGGTTACGGAACTTTTTATGCAGCATATTTATTATTCCCTTTACATTCGACGAGAAGCCGGTCGGGACCTTCATCTTGAGCAGGCATTCAAAAAGATCTCTTTCTCTTCTTTCGTAAGGCGTAGCTGGCGGGACCTTCATCTTGCTTCGGAGGCATGCCCTCTTTTTCGTTACAAGCGTTGCAGGTCCTCCGTGCCTCGGTGTATATTTTGTCTTCCCATACACGCCCAAGAAGCCTAGCAGGTTCACGCAAAGGTTCTTCGTCACGTGCATCACGTCGATCAAGAGCGGACCTCTAGGTCTTTCGAGAGGGTAGGTCCCAAAATATAGATTTCTTCTTCCACATGGGTGCGTGATTCTCAGCGTCATTCGGAACAGCTAGTCCGCCGGGACCCTTTCCAAAGATTACGTGTAAATCATTGACCATAGCAAGTACGTGATCACCGATACACATGGCGGGCTTCTTCCGGTGATCTGCCTCGCCTTTGAAATGCTTGCCTTTCTTTCGACATTGATGGTTGGTCGGAAGAAATCAACGATGGCCCAGGTACACATTCTTCCTGCATCTTGCTAGGTATATACTATCGGTGTCAAGTAAACAGTGCGTGCATGCGTGGTATCCCTTGTTTGTCTCTCCTGAAAGGTTACTGAGAGCGGGCCAATCGTTGATGGTCACGAACATCAACGCCTTTAGGTTAAATTCCTCCTGTTTGTGTTCATCCCACGTACGTACACCGTTTCCATTCCATAGCTGTAAAATTTCTTCAACTAATGGCCTTAGGTACACATCAATGTCGTTGCCAGGTTGCTTAGGGCCTTGGATGAGAACTGGCATCATAATGAACTTCCGCTTCATGCACATCCAAGGAGGAAGGTTATAGATACATAGAGTCACGGGCCAGGTGCTGTGATTGCTTCTCTGCTCCCCGAAAGGATTAATGCCATCCACGCTTAAAGCAAACCATACGTTCCTTGGGTCACGTGCAAACTCAGCCCAGTACTTTCTCTCGATTTTTCTCCACTGCGGCCCGTCAGCGGGTGCTCTCAACTTCCCGTCTTTCTTACGGTCCTCACTGTGCCGTCGCATCAACTTGGCATGCTCTCCGTTTTTGAACAGACGTTTCAACCGTGGTATTATAGGAGCATACCACATCACCTTCACAGAACCCTCTTCTGGGGGCTCGCCGTCAACATCACCAGGTCATCTCGTCGATCTTATACCGTAATGCACCGCATACGGGCATGCGTTCAGATCCTTATGCGCACCATGTAGAGGATGCAGATCATTAGGGCATGCATGTATCTTCTGCACCTCAATCCTAGAGGGCATCGACCTTCTTTGCTGCGTATGTCTTGTCGGGCAATTCGTTATCCTTTGGAAGCTTCTTCTTCAATATTTTGTAGCTTCTCAAATCCTTTGTCGAGCACAGCATTCTCGCCTTCCTTTGCAGCAATTCAAGATGCGGTACCGAGATTTGTGTTGCCATCTCAATTGGGGTACAACCCTTTTTTGTGGTCCTCTAACATGCGATCGAACTTCAGCTTCTCCTTTTGACTTTCGCATTGCGTCCTTGCATCGACAATGACCCGGTGGAGATCATCATCATTGGGCACATCGTCTGGTTCCTCTTGATCTTCAGCAGCTTCGCCCGTTGCAGCATCATCGTGCACATCGTCTGGTTCCTCTTCATGTTCAGTAGCATCACCGTATTCAGGGGGCACATAGTTGTCATCGTACTCTTCTTCTTCGCCGTCTTCCATCATAACCACTATTTCTCCGTGCCTCGTCGAAACATTATAGTGTGGCATGAAACCCTTGTAAAGCAGGTGGGTGTGGAGGATTTTCCGGTCAGAGTAAGACTTCGTATTCCCACATATAGGGCATGGACAACACATAAAACCATTCTGCTTGTTTGCCTCAGCCACTTCGAGAAAATCATGCACGCCCTTAATGTACTCGGAGGTGTGTCTTGAACCGTACATCCATTGCCGGTTCATCTGCGTGCACTATATATTATTAAGTGTGTCAAAAATCATTACAGAACATCATGAATAGATAATTAAGTGACCAAATTAATAGAAGTTCATCATCACATTAAAACCAAAGTACATACATAGTTATCATCTAACAACATAAAGCTTTGTAGAGCATCTAAATTAATTAAACCATACACTGAAACTATGTAAAACATTTCAATGCGAAAACAAATGCGATCATAATCGCACCAATGTAACAACTGATCCAACGGCATAATGATACCAAGCCTCGGTATGAATGGCATATTTTCTAATCTTTCTAATCTTCAAGCGCATTGCATCCATCTTGATCTTGTGATCATCGACGACATCCATAACATGCAACTCCAATATCATCTTCTCCTCCTCAATTTTTCTAATTTTTCCTTCAACAAATTGTTTTGTTCTTCAACTAAATTTAACCTCTCGACAATAGGGTCGGTTGGAATTTCCGGTTCAACAACCTCCTAGATAAATAAAATCTATGTCACGTTAGTCGGCATAATTGTCATAAACAATATATGAACCACTAGTTATGAAAAGATAATATATATATACCACATCTGAATCATAAACAGGACGAGGGCCGACGGGGGAGGATACCCAAACCATCGCACTATATAAGATGCAATAATAAAAGTAAGAAAATTATACAAGTATCTATATAAACATACAAGTAAGAATTTTTTTCCTTTCTGAAAGAAGATAAGAACAAGAGGCTCACCACGGTGGTGTCGGCGACGAGATCGGCGCGGGCGATCGACGGCGGTGAAGACGGGGATGGGACGTGAAGGACCGCTAAACCTAGACAAATATTAAGGAAAATGGAGCTTGGAGGTCGAGCTTGAGAGGAGAAAGCTTAAGTAGTGTGGCTCGGGCATTCCATGAACACCTCGTGTGCATAGGAGGTGAGCTAGAGCACCACAAAGCTCTCCCCTCGCCCGAAAAACAAAAAGCAGACCGGGAGTGCTCTTTCATGGGTGAGGGGTATATATAGGCAACTAATTGGTCCCGGTTGGTGACTTGAACCGGGACTAAAGGGCCGCCTTTGGTCCCGGTTCAAGCCACCAACCGGGACCAATGGTGGTGGCCAGGCGAGGCCCATTGGTCCCGGTTCGTCCCACCAACCGGGACCAAAGGTCCGAGACGAACCGGGACCAATGGCCCCGTGGCCCGGCCGGCCCGGGGCTCCTGAACGGGTCCAATGCCCCATTGGTCCGGTTCTGGATTGAACCAGGACTAATGGGCTGGACCGGCCTGGACCATTGGCCCCTTTTCTACTAGTGCGGCCATGGCAACGACGGACGAAGAAGCAGCAGTTATGAGGAGGAAAGGTAGAGTAATTTTCGGTTAGGTAGTCCCCCTTTTTATAACCTAAGTACTAGCACTAGTACTAATACCTGCATAGTGGGAACACGTTCAGGTTTGGTACGTACTAGTAGGTGTGAGCAGGCTTTCAAATGTGATGGGAACAAGGTAAAGATTAATTGATGGTTTTGGTTTCGAGGCCCGAAACGGCTCCTGATGAGTTTAGCGGAACATAAATTTCAAGTACTACACTGCTCAAATGCGTAAATATTATGTTACTCTCAAGAATTGGCACAAATACGAAGGAGACCAATGGAGATACTACTTAGCAACCCACGATTTAACTACTCGCATGCGTAGTGGAGTAATAATGTCTTTCTTCCGCCCTCACGTCCACTCAATTTGCATGCGCTGTATTAATTGACCATCAATGAAGTGAACGACATTACGCGTCAAATTATCACATGGGGTGGATCTTGGTACAAAATTGCGTCGCTTGAGTGTACTGCGCGTGTGCGTGCGAGGAATGAGTGCGTGTGTGGCGTGCGTGCACATCTTAAACCGTGCATGTACCGCCCAAGATGGCTCGGCGAGGCAGTACATTCTTACGGAACCAGCACACGTCATCATGATCAATCCACGCAAGCAGGTCGCGACAAAGCCTCCACATGTGCCACGTGGCTTCATGAACTGTAAGAGAGACACTGTGTAGCGTGCCATTGGTATTCTAATTTACGTGCTTTGCACATACTCAAAGTACTAGTAAGGTACACGTGCCTTGCACGCATCAGATTTTTCAACCAAATTATGAATAAATACCACTCTATAGCATGTAAGCTCTGAGTCATATGTGCCTGATGTATCCCTTCGTTTAATTATTATGGGTCATCTCATTGAAAATCAATTAGAGGGTGCTTGGATACGTTTTAGTCCCATGACTAAAAGTAGTGAGCCTAAAACATGCTAGCCTCATCCATGCTTGGATCCAAATACTAAGGAGACTAAAATCAAGTTAATGAGCATTTATTATCCTCCAAACCCTCCAATCCAGAACTCGCCCGTGTTAAAGGAGAGGAGTTAAATTAGGAGAGAGAGGACTAATCCACATTTTAGTAGGGGTACCCCTGACTAAAAAACTTTAGTCTCAAGACTAGTTTTAGCCCCTCTTTAGTCAGCGTTGCTTGGAACATTAGTCTCTTAAAGAGACTATTTTTAGTCAGACTAAAATAAGTCCCTTGGATCCAAGCACCCTCTTAGTTTTTATAAAAAAAGCTAAGAACGCGGGAATAGGAAAAACATGGGATTATAGTGGAATGTCGTCTTGAATCCTACAGGATTGTAAGAGTGTTATTGTGCATGGAAAAAACACAGAATTCTTTCAAAGAGGTTTGAGTGGATGGGATGTTTCCTATGAAATCTAGTGCAAATGAATCATATGGAAAAATTCCTATGGTTTACAATCCTACGAATCAAACAACCAAGATAGGAAAAATTCCTAACGATTAGAATCCTCCAAAATTTCTTTGAGAATCCTTTGAATCAAAGAAACCCTTAATCTATTTTATGATTCATGGAATTGTGCGTTGTAAAGCATAAAGTAAAAACAAATAATGGCAATTCAACTAGAAAAAAAGTTTGGGAAGTTATGATACGGAAGATTCTAGAACAAAAGAGAACCACTATTGTTTTGAGGTTTGTGCATTATTCTTAAGTTCAACCATGGAGTCTGCTAGATTGTAAATGTGGCAAAATCCGGTGGGGGGCTAGAAGATGGTGCGAGGGGTCGAGTGGAGGGAGAATATGAAGGAATGCGATTGATATTTAGAGAGAGGGGGCGAACACGTGCGCTGTTGCACGCAGTGGCGGAGCCATGAAAAATAAATGAGCTAGGGGGCCAAGCATTGCTATTCCTTTACGAGGAGGGTCAATTCATGAAATTAAACCCTTTTTAGCAGCAATTGTCTAATGATCACATTCATATTAGCCTCGATATATAGTGATGTTAGGGGGGAGGGGGGGGCAGGGCCCTTACTGCCCCCTATCTTCGTCATTGTGCACGCGTCTGAGAGATGAAGCGGAAGGCATGGATTATGAGAGGGGGACATTGGATATATAATTAATGTGGGTGTATTAGCTATAAATGTTATCCTATATAGAGAGGTATAGATTGATCGATGTGGACGTGGGAAAGAGGGTGAGACCTCATTGGATGTATCGATTGATCGGTTTGTGTGGAAAACTATGAAAGACCTAGCTATATACACACATATAGAGGAACATCGATCATTGCGCATGAACACGTGAGAGATAAAGAATGCCCGATATGATGGAGAGGGGGATGTGTGTGGGTGTGTGCCTTCATGGGAGACCGGCCTGAAGAAAAAGATTGCATGCGTGCGATGGATAATGCCAACTGGTAGTGTGTGTGCATGCATGCACGAGAGAAAGTTAGTGCTACAATTATAAAGAGAAGACTACTGTTTGGGTGTAAAAGAATAGGTGAGGTCATAATCAATGTAAAGTTGAATTCAAATATTTGAATAAGAGATCCTGATGTTTGAAACACATGCATGCGTGAATATAACGGATATCTGCGCGGTGTGGTTTGGAAACGAGCATGTTGTAATGTATACACATTGAACAAGGTCAGACTGATTTGAATTTGAGATACCGATGGCAGACATCATTTGGCCACGTCGCATCCGTTCATGGACACACTATTCTAATTGGTGATGATGGGCGGCTTCGCATCACATATCTGTACCTATACCCATATATATATATATTATCTTTTATATTTTTTTATATTGTGTGCGGGTAACTTTAACTTTGAAAGATGGTCGTTGGATAAGGCGAATCCGATGGTCCAAAGATGGCAAATTTGAGCACTATTGGCCGTTGGATATCATCTAAATTCCACCAGATTTCGCCACATGTATAATCTAGAAGACTCCATGGTTGAACTTAAGCATAATGCACAAACATCAAAACACAAGCACTTCTTATTTGTTCTAGAATCTTCCGTATCGAAATTGCCCAAATGTTTTCTACATGATTTGCCATTATTTGTTTTTACTTTATGTCTTACAACGCACAATTCCATGAATCTTAAAATAGATTAGCTTTCTTATAAAAACTAGATGATTTTGAATGAAATGAACTATAAGAATTAAACGAACATCTACATCATGCATATATGACTCAAAGCTTGCATGCTATAATGTGGTATTTATTCATAATTTGGTTGCCAAATCTCATGCGTGCAATGCACGTGTACCTTACTCTAGTCTAAATGGTGTTTGTGTGTGTGTTGTGCGTGTTGAGGTGCAAATTGTATTTTTTTGGTACACGTTCTGAAATTTCAAGCCGCGCCTTGTTACGCCAAAAATTCAAGCTAGCGTCTCTGTCTATCGTGTCGCAAAACTCCCGCCTCTTCAACCCGCGCCTTGTTAGCCCAAAATATTTAAGATATATCTTTGTCTCGTTGTGCTCCGACAACTCCCTCCATCTCAACCCGCGCCTTCCTATTCCGAAATTACAACGCGCGCGAAAACTCCCACCTCCTGTGAAATCCCGACACGCAAAATGCCCGTGGTACCCCTGAACCGAAAGAACCGCCTCAAATTGGTGGGGGGTACTTCCGTAACTTATCCCACATTTCGGACAAGCGCGTCTCCAAGCCATGGTTCCCCACTGCCATCCCATCCGCCCACCCATTCGTACACCAAGGCCGCGAAAAGCCGCAGCGAAACCCCACACCCTGCTCCGTCCGCCATCCAGCCGGAGCCTCTTCCCCGATGACGTCGTCCACAGCAACACCTCGACGTCCCTCATCCACCGTACCGGATGAGGATCCGTCATCGATCTCTTCGTCCTGCCGGTTCAGCCACCTCGTCCTCCACCTCCAAGGAGCTGCCCCGACGTTCCCCTCGTCTTTCGTGCCACCTCCATTCCCACACCGCCGTCTTCACCTGCACCACCGGAAGAGCATCATCATCACCGTTTCCTCGGATGAAGCTGCGGCCTACTCGGGGCCACCAAAGAGGTTGTACACTAATCGCCGCATTTTCTTCTTGATTCGATCTCACGGTGCTGCCGGCGCTCGGTCCCGAGCCGACACGGCGCGGCTCCATCCACGGCGGCATCGCCGGCCACTTCCTCCACGGTGTCGCTCCCTCGGCGGCGACGTCCACATCAGTAGGAGCTCCTACTTCTTTAGCTCTCGCTCGCGCTGTTGCTCTGCTCTTGCTCTCGGTCCCCTGCCTGGTCTGCTCTTGCTATTGCTCTTGTTCGCGTTGCTGCTCTCGCTCTTGCTCTTGCTTGCGATGCTGCTCCGATTTAGCTACACTTCAGTCGACTGAATCGACTTTTGGGTCAGTCGATTTTCAAGGGGTTGGGGGGTGTTCGCCGGGGTGAAGGAAGAACCAGCCAGCAGTGGGAGGAGGGCTCACGGAGAGGTACCCCACTATCTATCTTAGGGTTCAGGATGGGGCGGTGGTCGCGCGGCGGTGGCGGGCGTTGGCGGGCGGTGGCGTGGGGATCGCCGGAGAAAAAGCTCGGCACGGGGACCTAGAGGATGGCAGGCGGCGGACGGTGGGGAGTGTTTTAGGCGGGCGAGGCGTGATGACGCCGGCTGGGCGGCGGGGCTGCTGTTTGGCTGGTGGTGGCTGGCGGCTCAGGGGGGTGGAGGTTGAAGATGAACCGCAGGCCTTTGATTTCATATCCAACGGCTGCAAAATCTACTGACCAAAGATGAAAAAGTCAGTCGACCGACGTGTGGCCTCACCTTGCTAGTGCGTTCAGTTTCGACAACAAAATTCATTTTCGACAGCAAAATTCAGTTTCGACAGTTAAGTTCAGTTTCGACAGTTAAGTTCAGAGATGAGCGGCTGATGTATTTTACATCTAGCACTTTGTGGTTATGTATTTTACGTCATGTATTGGAGATGCTATTAGAATTCCACTCAGGTTAACGTTGTTCATTGTCTCTCTTGTCCTGCTTCATCCTCGGCATCGTCCAACTCACCGGAGCTGCTCCAACGATGAAACCCTCCATCACAGCGGAGCAGTACCTCGGGATCCATCTCCAGACGCCTAAGATCTTCGTCCCCTCCTCCGATAGCAAAGTCAGCCGGAGCATCCTCACCGGCCAACCCAATCACGCTGAGATCGACATGGCTTCGCCAAAGAGGTTGTACACTTGTTGCATCTCTTTTTTACTCTACATGTTATATATATTGTCCACTGAGCACTCGTAGTAATGGGAAATACGATTATTTTATCCTACTATATGACAAGCAGTGAGGTACCAGGCAACTTAGCTATCCGTGATGGACTCTCTTGAATGCCATCATTATTTATCTCTGTGCGTTTGAGCTGTGCATTTGTCGATGGGCCTGGGAGTTGAGCTAGTATGGCAAAGGCCTGGGTCCAAAGTAATAGAAGTAGCACAAAACATTTTTTTGTGTAGGATGTTCCTTGCTCAAGCCCGCCTACTAGAATCGCTTGATTGCTTGAAAGGAAAAGTGAATGAAAAACATAGGAATTGGAAAGTTTCCTATGGTACTACTTTTCATGAATTTGGTGCAAAGGAATGGAGCAAAGGAAAACTATAGGATTTGTTCCTTTAGTGTCTCCTTGAAAGAAAAACCATAGGAATTCTAATTTCCACTTGTCCTCCTTTTCATATTCCTATTCATCAAGCACAAGACTAAGAGATAGTAGAATAATAGCATTATAAACGTACATTTTCTTGTGGTTTGACTTAATCTCACCATGCTTTTTTGCATCCTGTCATGATGGTCAGTTTTAGCTTTCTCCACTGAGGTGCTTAGCCCAGCTCAACCGGGGCACAATCGCAGTGGTTCTCCCAGTGCTACCTTAGCCGATATAACGGAACGTAAGGTACCAAAACATGGGATACGGGCAAACCCAACTATTGACCCAAGACATGATTCGGAGCCGATGCATATAATGCTATAAGTTCGGGGTGCCGCACTTGTGAAAGTGTTCAGACTTATCACACCGTATTTTAGGGTACTTAAGCCCCTGGTGTATTTGGCCGTACCAAAGTGTACGGGTGCAACATGTCATTAATGAACATATACAGATAAAAATGAATGCAATAATAGACAAAAGCTATGCATTGTTTATTTGAAAAGGCTGCGGTAAAAGCAGAACGATACAAATAGTGCGATAAGCAAGAGATGGGACTATTTGACATGTCCCCCTCCAGGGGCGAGCTGTGGTATGATATGTGAAACAAGTTATACTGCTGGACTATTGCTCGTTATAGAGACCACCTGGACACTCGACGTAGCTTTCTGCTTCCCTGGTTGTTGCATCGTGTGTTTGGCGATTATACTGCCGGACAGGCCTTCCGGAAAGTGGAGTCCTGAAAGTAAGAAAAAACGAATGACAAAATCGGGAGCCCCTGGTGCAGTTGAGCCGCATTTTGGGCATGCCGTGTTCGTGCCCCTCCCCCTATGCCCATGGTATTTCCAGAGCGTAGTTATGTACGGGTGGTACTAGTTTCGCAATTTCGCGAGGGCTGGGGTTGGGGCTGCATTGCTACGCGTGCTCGGAACGTGCCAGGCGGTCTTGTTGTAGGTTACTCCGGGCGCGCTTTATGCTGTCCGGACTTTTAATGGCCGGACTGGGGTATTGCCTTGAGAGGCTGCTTTGTACTTCCGCCGCGAGGGCCGCCGTATGCTCCTCCATTCGGAGAGAGCGTTCGGTGTTTCCATTGACCGTAATGACTCCTCGAGGGCCTGGCATCTTGAGCTTGAGGTATGTGTAGTGTGGCACCACATTGAACTTTGCAAATGCGGTTCGTCCGGAAAGGCGTGATAGCCATCTGCGGAACGGGACTATGTCAAGATTAACTCCTCGCTTTGGAAATTATCCAGG
This sequence comes from Aegilops longissima, assembly GCA_021605205.1. Taxonomy (NCBI): domain Eukaryota; kingdom Viridiplantae; phylum Streptophyta; class Magnoliopsida; order Poales; family Poaceae; genus Aegilops; species Aegilops longissima. Next base: position 44,414,166 of record CM038676.1, on the reverse strand, counting down.
ATCCAAGACCACTTCAAGTGTAATCGAGCCTGCACAGTTGGCTTCTACACTGTATGACGCCTTTAAAGGTCGTCTTTGTGGGTTTGATCCTTGAGGGATCTATGCCCATTTTTCGCACTGTATCCTGATAAAGCAGGTTCAGGCTGTTGCCGCCGTCCATAAGGACTCTAGTGAGGTGAAATCCGTCAAAGATTGGGTCTAGAACCAATGCGGCGAATCCGCCATGGCGGATGCTAGTGGGGTGGTCCCTTCGATCAATAATGATCGGGCAGGAGGACCATGGGTTGAACTTTGGGGCGACTGGCTCCAACGCATATACGCCCCTCGAGTGCACGCTTCCGCTCCCTTTGGGGATGTGGGTTGCGATATCATGTTCACCGTCCGCTTGTGGGGGAAACCCTCCGTCCCTATTGTTCGGGCACAGGCTCCTCCTCGTCATCGCCACGCAGCCCCTTGTCATTGTTTTTGGCGCTTAACTTGCCTGTCGCTTGAACACCCAACAATCCCTGTTGGTGTGGTTGGCTGTTTTTCGGGGTGCCGTATCCGCACGAGCGATCGAGTATTCGGTCCAAATTGGACGGGCGGAGTATTTCTTTTGAATGGCTTTTTCCTCCGACCAGGCTTAGAGCCTCCGAATCCAGCATTAATCGTCAGATCCTCGGCATTGTCGCTGTTAACGCGGCGCTTTTTCTTGTTGCGACGCGACCTGCCAATGCTGTCCTTGGTATCCGAATTACCAGGGCTCTTGGTCATGTTATTTCTACGGGCTAGCCAGCTTTCTTCTCCCGCGCAAAAGCAGGTCATGAGTGTCGTGAGGTCTGCCATGGATTTCGGCTTTTGCTGCCCTAGGTGCCGGGCAAGCCACTCGTCACGGATGTTATGCTTGAAGGCTGCAAGGGCCTCTGCGTCCGGACAGTCCACTATTTGATTTTTCTTTGTTAGGAACCGTGTCGTAATTGTCCGCCGATTCCTCCGCTACTGAATTATGTGGCTTAGGTCATCGGCGTCTGGCGGTCGCACATAGGTGCCCTGGAAGTTGTCGAGGAATGCGGCTTCCAGGTCCTCCCAACAACCAATTGATTCTACTAGCAAGCTGTTAAGCCAATGTCGAGCTGGTCCTTTAAGCTTGAGTGGGAGGTATTTGATGGCGTGTAGATCATCGCAGCGGGCCATGTGGATATGAAGGAGATAATCCTCGATCCATACCACCGGATCTGTTGTGCCATCGTATGAGTCGATGTTTATGGGTTTGAAACCCTCGGGGATTTGATGATCCATTACATCATCTGTGAAGCATAGTGGGTGTGAGGCGCCTCAGTTATTATATCACGACGTAGCTCAAATGAGCTTTGTTCATGTGTTCGCCCGCCGGATTTACCATATCCGCATGACGTTATTATCACACGTGTCGTAGGGCGCCCACGTGATCCATAGATCGATCTTGTTTGCCTTGCCCTGTCCTCCAATATATCTCACATGTGCCGCGCGCTTCCCGTGCCTTGGTATTCTTTGAGCGACGCTGAGTGCGGCTTGAGTGGAGGGCCGAGAGGCTCTTCAGAAGGGCCACGAGGTGGCGGCCGGCGCATCATGCGCTGGTGATGTAGGTCAAGGTGCTTCATCCTCTAGTCGGGTAGCAGCCTGCGCTTTATGTAGCTCTTGGAGGGGTGTTCGAGTTCAGATTTTTGGCCGCAAGGACATCACCCATCTGTCGGCTAGCAAGTCTTGGTCAGCTCTAAGCTGTTGCTGTTTTTCTTGAGGCTGCTCGCTGTGGCTATAACCCCGCGCTTGAAACGCTCTTGTTCGATGGGATCCTCAGCACGATAAATCCATCGTCGCCGAGGCTTGCCTCGTCTTTGGAGGGAGGCATGTAATTATTGTCCTCTACCTCTCATCTGCCGCTCTCTCATGAGGGCTGGCTTCTCCATCCTCCCGCTGAATCCGCTTGGAGGGGATTGTCTTCTGACCGTCTGGGTGTTATTATCTCCGTGCCATAATCGCCGCTTTTGCTTTGTGGCGGATTTAGAGCGGCTTGCCGACGCCGACGCTAGGCTGTTTCTTGGAGGGTCATCCTCTCTGTTCCATCGCTGCTCCTTCTTTTGGGGTGTCCACCATGTATATGTCATACGACGAGGTGGCCTTCCAAAGGACCTGTAGGCGCTGGTTCTGGTCGCCTCCTGCATCAGCGTCCATACCGTCGATGTCTTCGAGTCGAAGTCGAGCATGTCGGTTAAATCATCGGCAATTGGCTCTGAAGTGGGTGGTGGGTGGGCTTTGAATTTCTTCGTCATCCGCATCCCAACCTTGCTGACGATAGTCCGGCCAGGGCTCTCCTAATAAAGAGAGAGACTTTAGTGAATTCAGAATGTCCCGGAAAGGCGAGTGCTGAAAGATGTCCGTGGCGGTGAACTCCATGATTGGCGCCCAATCGGATTCGATTGGCAGGGGAGCGGAAGGTTCGGTGTCCGGAGAGGAGTCCGGCACCTTGGAGTCACGCGCTTCGCAAAAGACAGGTATGGTGTTCGGCTCGATCATCCTGGAGATTGCAGCCCCCGAGGCGGTGTCCATTTACCCATCCTCGATTGGCGCAGTCGGCTCCGAGCTAAGGGTCGGAGCGACACCGTGCGCCTCCTGGCAGGCCTGCTCGCGCCGAGCTAGATCATGCCCATCGTGACAAGGCGGGCGCGCGGGCTGTGGCTCGAACCCGTCAAGATCAAGGCCCGCGGACGCCGGCCCGTAGTTCAAACTCCAAATCTGACCCGATGGCCAGGGCGAAGCTTCGATCTGCTCCAGATGGCTGCTTAATTGGCCCGCATTGCAAAGCCGCCGAATCACGTAAGATCTGTCCAGGAAGAAAAGTCTCACCCGGACCGTCCGATGATCGGAGGTGCCATCGGTCCTAAAGGTGACGCATACGGAGGAACTCTCAATGAAAGCACCAATGTCGGTGTCAAACCGCGGATATCGGGTAGGGTGTCCCGAATCGTGCGCCTAGGCGGATGGTAACAGGAGACAAGGGACACGATGTTTTACCCAGGTTGGGCCCTCTCGATGGAGGTAAAACCCTACTCCTGCTTGATTAATATTGATGATATGTGTAGTACAAGAGTAGATCTACCATGAGATCAGAGAGGCTAAACCCTCGAAGCTAGCCTATGGTATGATTGTTGTTCGTCCTACGGACTAAAACCCTCCGGTTTATATAGACACAGGAGAGGGTTAGGGTTACATAGAGTCGGTTACAAATGGGAGGAGATCTACGTATCCGTATCGCCAAGCTTGCCTTCTACATATCCGGACATGGGACAAAGTCTTCAATGTTGTATCTTCATAGTCCACGAGTCCGGCCAAAGGTCATAGTCCGGCCATCCGGACAGCCCCTAATCCAGGACTCCCTCAACTGTATTTACCGATACCAACCAATTTCAAATTTGAAGGATGCAACTGAAACTCCAATGGCGCAACAGGTATGTTTTAAACCTGTTTCTTCAACGTGTTTGGTTGTTTCTGTTGTAACTTCCTCTATGTTGATTTCAGTTTCAATTAAATAAACAATTATGTTCTCATGCCATGCACATTACAAGTGTTGTTGTGTAATTTCCCACACTTATATTCTGTCTATGCTGCTTTGTCTTAAATAGATATGATTCGAACTGTATCTATCTTGATTTACAACATAAACTAGAATGATATAGACCATACAAAGGACCATACTACATAGATATATGTTTGTTTCATGTTGTTATCCTGTCCACCTTACTACTGAACTGGTTTACCAAAATGAGTTTCATATACTACATTGTAAACCTGAGATGTGTTTGTTTGTTTCTCTTTTAGAACGCGGATAAAATATTGGAGAAGAGTACCTGTTATGGTAAAGGAAGTAATGCGATAAGGTTCAAGATAGTGAGACATCCCCTGTTGGTCTCCAAGAAAGCTGATAAAACTATATTGAAGACACCGAGACAACCCCAAAGTCCTGTCTTGATGTAGTGTTGAGTTATCGCTACCACTTTGTTGGCACCATCTCTTGAACTCGTTGCTGAATCAGTTCAGCTTCTTGAGTCTCAACTTCAAGTTGAAAGACATCGATCGGGGCGTTATGCGATAGGAAGCCAAGGACCGAGGAAGTCCTGCAGAATTCAGATGCATACTTTCGGTGCAACAAGAAGTTATTTGGAGGACTTAAGCGCCAAACAAGAGAAAGTTAATAAGCTTGCTAAGCATCTTGCCCGACATTATGGGTACCTAGGATATTGTTTCTTGAGCTCTTCAAGTGGTTTCATTACGGACTTGTTTTTTCTTGGCGCTTATATATCTGTTGTGTTCCCTATATTAGCCTTTGGTAGCCTAGTGTAAGTTGCTTGCTTATTTATTTCCTTGTTGTCTTGTTTATTTGTTTGCTTGTAGTCGGTCAGGTTCTTTTTCTCGCGGTTTGCTAGTGGCTGCAATAACCTATTTTTTAAAACTAGGCCACAATAAACGCCACAAGTGACACCGGGCCCTACGGCCGTCAGAGCGATGGGCCTTCTACGGGTCGTAGAAGCGATGGGCCTTCTACGGGCCGTAGAAATAGTGGGCCTTCTACGGGCCGTAGAAACAATGGGCCTTCTACCGGCCATAGACACAATGGGCCTTCTACGGGCCATATCATCAATGGGCCTTATACGGGCCGTATGATAGATTGGCCAAACATGGGCCAAACAGACCGCATTCTGGCCGTAAAACGGGCTAGAGTTGGAATCGACCGTTCATGGGCCGACCATAACGGGCCATCATTAATAGGCCGTATTTGATGATGCTATGAAAACGACCCAACATATTGACGGACCACAAACGGGCCGACTGTCACCACAGGCTGAATTTGGCCCAAGCGAAAATGAGCGATGTGGTCGTAAGTAAACGAATCTTTGAAATGAGCCCAAGAATAAATGGGCTCGAGAAGGCCGAAGATAACATGGGCTAGAAAGCCCAATGCAGAATAACGGGCCGTTAACGGGTATAAAGTGATACTTTGTTCTATACGGGCCGTTTCACCACGGATCGTTAATGGGTGTAAAGTGATACATCGTTCATTACGGGCCGATTTCACCACGGGCCGTTAATAGGCCAAGAGTTACATAGGGCCTCATATGGGCGAAAGACGTCATGGGCCATACATGGGCCGAAGTGAAACAATTTGGGATCATATTGGATGGCCAGATGACGCTCTGGGCCTAATTCAATAGGGCGAACGGGCCTTGGGTTAGCGGGCTGTAAATGGGCTATATGCGAACATGCCGTTAACAAAGCTTTCCATGGGCCAGCCCGCCACCTTTGACCAAGTCAAACGGTCCGCCTTTTCACAGCAATGGGCCTCTGTTGGCCGTGCCATGTGTCGACGTGTCGTAGGCGCTCTTCGTCCAATGAGTGGATGACATCTGTCCCAGCAGTGAGCCGACATGTGTTTCCTCCAGCCAATGATTATTTTACACGTGGAAAATCCCCATTGGTCGGGGCTGTTAACGGGTTATCGGATCCAAAACCCGACCCGATAGTGTCGGGGGTTGGGTGCGACATATGCCAAAGGATGACTTATCATGGTGGGGGCGAGTAGAACGTCGCAGGTGCCTGGAAACGGGATGAGGCGAAGGCATGCACGCCGCGGATCTTACCCGACAGTGGCTCTCCGTGGAGATAATACCCCTACTGCTGCTCCGCGGGGTCTCCGCATGATCACTATGGCAAAGTGAGTACAAGGTTGCTCCTAGAGCTGTTCGGGGTGAGGAAGGAGAAGGGCACGGCTGGTTCTTCTCTTCCCTCTATGTGTGTCTAAAACTACTAGCATCCAACCTCTTGCATGGGCGCCCCGAGGGGTTTATATAGGCCTACCCCCCGGGGGTACAATGGTAATCCAGTGGCGCGGGTCCCAGCCGTCTGTCTCTCAGTCGTCGTCTTCTTCGCCGATTGCTGGGGCCCGCCGACTAGTGGGCCCTTGGCCGACTTGCCCAAACATGGGGCCGACAGGCCTTGTCCTTGTGGCGAAGAGTCTTGCCGGCTCTGATTATCAGAGCCGCCTCTAATGACGCTGGCTTGGTCATGGGGTCATGGCAAGATGCCACTGACGGGCGATCACCTTGTGCCATTCCTGTCTTGTGCAGTTAATGGCGTGCGGGGCCCGTGGGAGGGGCCTGCCGACTCCTGGGGCCGACTCCCAACGGGTCCGGCTCGTGGTGCTCTCGCCGTCTTCTGCACCCCCGCTGACCGGCGGGCCCCGCCGTCTCCGGGTCATACAGACAGGTCGTCGTGGGCTCAGGGCACCGCCCACGGGGCTGATGTCAGGGCCGGCGTGGCTTGATGCCACGGACGGAGATCTCCGTCGATCGGGCGTGATTGTGGCCATGCCTGCCCTTTGTGAACGGGGAAGGGATGGACCGCGCGGTGTCCGCACCCCATCCCGTCCGTAGTGGCGTAGGCAGGAGGTGGTTGGGGTCGCGGGCCGACTCCCCATAGCCGGCTTCTCTGGAAGCCGCCAGTTGGGAGTCGGCTTATCTCGAAGCCGTCTCTGGGACTCGGCCGCGAGGGGCAGTCGACGGCTCTGCCACCGACTTTCAGAAGGCGGCTCTTCGTCTTAGGGTCTTTGAGGGGCGCAGCCTGCCCCGATGTCTTGAAAGGCCCGTGGGCTCGGGTTTGCCTACCCGTGGCCCATTACTCCGACAGTAGTCCCCGAAGCTGGTGAGGCGCCGAGGGAAGCATGTCGACGAGCGTCAGCAGTTTCATCCCTCTGGTGGAAGAATCTGGGCCTTGCTCGCCGTCTTCCTCTAGGCCGACTAGCTGGAGTCGGACTCGCGGGAGGCTGTCTTGCTCCTTAAAGGGTTTGAAGGTCGTAGTAGGATCCAGGCAGCGTGCCTAATAAGCTTCCAGGCAGCTGCCCGTTGCGGGCCCATCGCGTGACGCCACGCGGCAGGGTCATCCGCCCACTGCACGCTGCGGACGAGACAGGTTCGTCGGGCGGGACCGCCACTACCGGCGCCTCCGCGCGAACGAATCCGTTGCGGCCGTGCGGGCAGTTGGGGTTCCCATGTCGTTACTGCGCGCAGTAACTTCGTGGGTTAAATCGTGGGGGCGTGGGGTTCCGGGCGCAGTTAATCCCACGCCCGCCCCATCGGCTTCTCAGCACATGAGCCTATAAGTAGGCGGGATGAGGGGGGGGGGGCGAAGCACGCGCACCCATCTCCCTGCTTCCCCCCGCTTCCTCTTGCTTCTTCTCCCTCTTGACGCCCGCCGCAACCACGCCACGCTGCGGCGATGAGCTTTTCCTCCGCCCGACGCTCCCGCCAGACGCCCGGCGTGTGGGACGGCTTCGAGGTGGACGATGACCACATCGAGTTCCTCCGCTAGACGCGCCGCCTCCCCGGAAAAAGCCTAGTGCGGACCCGCGCCGCGCCGGCGGGTGAAATAACGCCGGCGCCGGAGGAGGGCGAGTGGGTCGTATTCCGCTCGCACCTCATGCGCGGCCTAGGGATGCCGGCGAGCGGCTTCTTCCGCGCCTTCTTGGAGTTCCACGGGCTCGAGCCGCACCACCTAACTCCGAATACGATGGTGCTGCTGGCTGCCTTCACCGCCCTATGCGAAGGCTTCCTCGGCGTTCTCCCCAACATCGAGCTGTGGGGGGAATTCTTCCAGTCCAAGCTCGGCACGCACGTCTCCGGTGTGCCGGCTCTGTGCGGCACCTTCATCGCGATGTGGAGGCCGGTAGCCGACAACCCGTTTCCCGCCATTCCGCTGATCAAGTCGGTGAAGATGTGGCAGCGATCCTACTTCTATGTGAAGAACATCGCCCCAGAAGGCGACTGGGTCAATCTGCCACCTTACGAAGCCGACTTACTGGCGGGGAGGCTCCCCAGCTGGTCCCATTGGTCCAGGACACAGACTCCCGCTGGTGCCGCCGCTGTCGCGCGACTCCGAGTGCTGACGCTGTCGGAGGGCTTGACCGGGGCCGACCTGCTGGCCGCCTTCGTGGCGCGCCGAGTCCTCCCGCTCCAAGGCCGACCTCATATGTTCTGTCAGATGAGCGGCCACCGGGACCCCAGTCGGCTGTGCTCCAAGGACATGCCCCACGCGGAGGCGGCGGACACGGTGAACTTCATGGCGAACTGCAATCTCACGGCGGATCGGCAGTTCGGCAAGGAGCCGTACTCACGCTCCAACCCCCCGCCTGTGGTAAGTCGTCTCTCTTCCTCTTCTGTTTTCTTTTTCAGCCGAATCCGACCTCTGATCTTCTTTGGTTTTTTCGAGTTAGAACCCCCTCATGCAGCCCTCAGCCGGCACCACGGGGCCGGCCCACGAGTTCGTCCCCGACCGGGCGGAGAGCGATGTCGACGACCCTGACTTGGGGGCGGCGGCGATGGAGGCCGACGCCGAAGGAGGAGGAGGAGGGGCTGACGACTTCAGGCCCTCGGCTACCTTCGCCGATTGGCCTGAAGATGACGGCGAGGGGAAGTCATCCCACGCCGCCAACCAAAGGTCGGCCAGCCGGGCGCGAGTCCCTCCGCCGGCTTGGGTGGTCGAGGCGGCGCGAAGAAGGGCGGGGCCGGGACGAGCCTGCTTGGCGGCCGGTCGAAGAAGTTTAAGGGGACGGCCACCGCGACCAAGCGGGAAGAGGCGGTCGCAAACGCTAACCGCTTCCGCAAGGAAGTGAAAAAGCCACCGCTGGTCTCCGCGTAAGTGCTTATGCTTTTGTCTTGTTTTCTTCTGGTGAATCTTGTCCAAATCTTTGATACGTCTTCTTCGCATCAGGGCTCCCCTTACTTTAGAGAGGGTCGCCGCCGCCTCCGTTATGGGGTCGTCAGAGACGTCCACCAATACTCGGCGGATTGACCCCGCCGCCGACCTCCGGGAGGCGACGGAGCGGAACGCGCAGGAGAAGCGCGACGAGGAGGAAGCCGCCCGCCTGGAGAAGGCGGAGGCCGAGAAGGCGGCGGCTTCCGCCCAGAGGAAGCTGGAGGAGGCCGAAGCCGCCGTCGCGGCTAAGCGGCGGGCCGAGGAGGCCGCGCGCCTCCAACCAGCGTTGTTCGTCACCCCGCTGAGCTCTGCGCGCCACCGCCGGAGTTCACAGGGCAGACGGAGGGAGCCGGCAGCGAGTTCCCCGTCATGGAGAGGGAAGGCGTCGAGACCTCCATGTCGGGCACGGCCGTGCCGCCACCGCCGCCTCCGCCGCCGTCTGAGAGCGCGCGAGGAAAACAACAGGCGGACCCGCCGGTGCCGCCGACTAAAGACGAGGCCGTGGCGAAGCTTCTCCTTCAAGTCGCCTCGCCAGCGTGCCGCCGTCTTGAGAAGGCGACTTCGGCGCCGCCCGCTCGGCCATCCCAGACGCCGAGGCGACAAGCGCCGCGCCCGTTGGGTGGGTGCGAGGAGGCGGCACAGGCCCGCTGAACCAGGCGCTTCTGGACGTTCAGGAGAAGCTGCGAGCCGAGGGCGACACCATCCAGAACTGCACCAAGGCGCACCTGGTGTCGCGAACCGCCGTTCGGGTATGTCTCTTCTTTGAGTTTTTTCCTGTTCTTCTTCGTGAGAAGCGCCAGCACCTGCTGGTGTAATCCCGAGTTTCGGGCGGCTGCTGGCGGCGGCTCGGAACTCTATCTGGCGATTTCCAAATATTTACGTTTGTCTGAAATGCTTATCACAGGAGTATCACAAACTCCGCGCCACTGCCTTCAACTGTAATGTTGAGGAGCTGGGCAAGCGGACCGCCGACTTGTCGAGGAGCCGGGGTGAGTCTTCTTTCTTCTTCGCGGGGGCGAGCTGGCGCACCCGCGGGCTGTAGTCCCCGAGATTCGGGCCGACAGCTAAGCAGTCGGGCCGGATCTTCCTGGCGACCTTCTTAGTTGATGACTTAACGTCCTTTTTCTTTTTATCCTTCAGAGGCCAACGCCACTCTCCGACGGCAGTTGGGCGCGGCCGACACCGCCTTGCGGGCCAAGGGGGAGGAGTGCAGCAAGATCGCCGCAGAGCGCGACCTGCTGGCTACGCAGAAGGCGCAGGACGAGGCGGAGAAGAAGGAGGCTGCTCTCCTGGCCGAGTTCGAAAGCGAGCGCTCCTCCTGGACCAACAAGGAGGCACAGCTGACCTCCGGCTTCCATGAAATCGAGGACATCATCGACGATGAGTTTCTTTACTTTCCTTCTTTGAGCCGCTGACTATAGGTCAGGCTGACTCCTGGTTTCTTGACTTGCTTCTTTTTCGTCTTGGCAGACTTCTTCCCTGGCCACACGCAGGCCGCCAATCAAGCCATCGAGGCTGATCGCGAGGCACGGAGGGCAAACGGTGCGGAGATTGCTGCCAACACCCCCCGGACCCTTGACGAGCAGCTTCTGAGCATCGAGGCTCGTCTGCGGCCGGCCCATCGGATGTTGCGCCGGCTTCAACGTGTTGGTGCCCAGGCGATCGCTGCCCTATGGCCAGACATGCCGGCTCTGCACACTCCGGTCGGATCGCCCCGGCTGGAGGTCGCGCTGGCCGTCTTGAGGCTGGAAGGTTCGCGCCCGGCTGGAGCGCCGGGCCTTGGAATTCGTCAAGGCATGGTATCCAGGGCTGGATCTGGATCGGCTGGCCGCATTCCGGTCAGAGGCCCAGGCGGAGCTGCTGGCTGCGGAAGACGCCCTCGTCGAGCGTGCGGTGGCGATCGCCGACTACACGGACACCAGCGTCTTCGTCCCTGAGCGGGCTGAGGACGGCAGGGAGGAGCCGCCAGAGTGGTTCGTGATGAACCCGGATTATGACGAGGACTCGGCGGAGGTGATCGGCTCCAGCGCCGAGGAGGAAGGCGAGGCGGAGGACGGAGATGAGACGGAGGCGCCAGAAGACGGAGCGGGCGACCAGCCTCAGCTCGACCGCGCCTCCAGCAACGAGCCGCACCCGTCTGGGCCGGCTGCCGCCGGAGATGATCAAGCCGAGACTGCCTAGCCGGCCGCCCCGGCGCTTGACACCACCGTCTCCTCCGGCCCTCCAAACCCGTCTGCCGCATCCTAGGCTGCCGTCTTGCTTTTATTTTTATCTGCTTTGATAGTCTTTGAAAAACTTGTTAATTCACACAATTCCACCCGCGGGGTGTATTTTTAACTTCTGCTCGAAGATTCGGCCAAGGGCCTATGCTGTGTAAATATTATCCTAATTCTATCTTTCCTTGCTCATTGCTCTTATGGCTTCTTCCTTTGCCGCCTTCCCTTAGACGCCGCCTTGCCAGTCGGACAACCGCTCTGCGGACTGCCGTTTGGATCAAGTGCTTGGCTACTCTTGGGAAGGCAAGTACTTGGCCTTTTTTAAGAGTCTTTTTAACAAGTTGGATAGAAAGCAGCAAGCCGACCACTCAAGAGTCGGCTTTACGAAGAGGGGCTGGAAGCCGGCTTAAGCTATGTTTATGCTTTGGGTCCTTAGCCATTTTTCGTGTGGGCGCCCATTCTTCCTTGCTCCTGCCCACCAAACAGTCGCTCTGCGAGCTGCGGTTCTGATAGGAGATGGCTTAGGCACCGCACACTACTTGTCTGACTGCAGGAAGCATTTCATAGCGCAAGGCGGCGAGTCCCCGGGCCGACTAGTCGAACCCGGTGCCAAGCGGCATAACAAAGAGTAACATACTCAAAGGCATAATTCTTATCATACAGATAACAAAAAAAAGGGCAGTCCCCGAGCTCGTCTCGGGGGGCCCGAAGTCTTGGTACTTTAACACAAAAGGTAGCATGGTACATACTGCATTAATTGTAAAATCTTCGGAGAAGATTTGCATTCCATGGCCGTTCCGTCTCTTTGCCGGAGTCGTCCCTCTTGCGTGCTCGGGGCTTCTGAGCGTCGATCAGGTAGTAGGAGTCGTTGCCCAGTACTTTGCTAATAATGAAGGGGCCTTCCCAAGGCACCGACAGCTTGTGCTGGCCGGCTGTTCGCTGGATCAGCCGGAGCACAAGGTCGCCCTCCTGGGAAGATCTCGGCTTGACCTTCCTGTTGTAGTAGAAACGCAGGCTCTACTGGTAGATGCTGGACCGGCTGAGGGGAGTCGAACTCTATGTTCGTTGGGATGACGGCTTCAGAACCGTAGACGAGGAAGAAAGGTGTGAAGCTGGTTGACTTGTTTGGAGTCGTGCGCAAACTCCAGAGGATGGCTGGCAACTCCTCAAGCCAACAGCCGGCCGAACGCTCCAGTGGTTCGACCAGTCGAGGCTTGATGCCAGACAGGATGAGGCCATTTGCTCGCTCCACCTGGCCGTTTGATTACGGATGGGCAACGGATGCTAAGTCCAGTCGGATGCCTTGTGTCGCGCAGAAACGGGCCAGGGCGCCTTTGGCAAAATTTGTGCCATTGTTTCTAGAATCGGGTCCTTTCTCGAGGAAAAGTTTATCTCGAAAGAATTGAGTGGGAGGAAGATAGAACTTGATGAGGTTGACGAACACTCACTTCAACCGGAGAGTAGTGCAACACAGAAAGATGTTTCTGTGGAACCTACGACTATTGAAGAGGAAACTAATGATAGTGATCATGAAGCTTCGGATCAAGTTACTATCGAACCTCGTAGGTCGACAAGGATATGTACTACTCCTGAGTGGTATGGTGATCCTGTAATAGAGGTCATGTTGTTGGACAACAATGAACCTACAAGCCATGGAGGAGCGATGGTGGGCCCATATTCCGACAAGTGGTTAGAAGCCATGAAATCCGAGATAGGATCCATGTATCAGAACAAAGCATGGACTTTGGTGGACTTGCCCGATGATCGGCAAGCCATTGAGATAAATGGATCTTTAAGATGAAGACGGACGTAGACGGTAATGTCACCGTCTATGAAGCTCGACTTGTGGCGAAGAGTTTTTCACAAGTTCAAGGAGTTGACTACGATGAGATTTTCTCATCCGTAGCGATGCTTAAGTCCGTCGGAATCATGTTAGCATTAGCTGCATTTATGAAATCTGGCAGATGGATGTCAAAACGAGTTTCCTTACCAGTTTTCGTAAGGAAAGGTTGTATGTGATACAATCAGAAAGGTTTTGTCGATCCTAAGGATGCTAAAAAGGTATGCTAGCTCCAGCGATCCTTCCATGGACTAGAGCAAGCATCTCGGAGCCAGAATATACGCTTTGATGGAATGATCAAAGATTTTGTGTTTATACAAAGTTTATGAGAAACTTGTATTTCCAAAAGAAGTGAGTGGGAGCACTATAGAATTTCTGATGAGTATATGTTGTTGACATATTGTTGATCAGAAATGATGTAGAATTTCTGGAAAGCACATACGGTTATTTGAAAAGTGTTTTTCAATAGAAAACCTGGATTAAGCTTCTTGAATATTGAGCATCAAGATCTATGAGGATATATCAAAAACGCTAAATGGTACATTCAAATGAGCACATACCTTGCATGATCTTGAAGGTGTTCAAGATGGATCAGTCAAAGAAGGAGTTCTTGCCTGAGTTGTAAGGTATGAAGTTAAGACTTAAAGCTCGACCATAACAGAAGAGAGAGAAAGGACGAAGGTCGTCCCCTATGCTTTAGATGTAGGCTCTACAGTATGCTATGCTGAGTACCGCACCTGATGTGTGCCTTGCCATGTGTCTGGCAAGGGGGTACAAGAGTGATCCAGGAATGGATCATTGGACAGCGGTCAAAATTGTCCTTGGAGTAATAAGGACATGTTTCTCGATTATGGAGGTGATAAAGAGTTCGGTGTAAAGGGTTACGTCGATGCAAGCTTTAACACCTATCCGAATGACTCTGAGTAGCAAACCGGATACGTATAGTGGAGCAACCATTTGGAATAGCTCCAAGTGGAGCGTAGAAGCAGCATTTACAAGATGACCTAGAGATTTGCGAAGTACATACGGATCTGAAAGTTGCAGACCCGTTGACTAAAACCTCTCTCACAAGCAAAACATGATCAAACCCCAGAACTCATTGAGTCTTAATCACATGATGGTGTGAACTAGTTTAGTGACACTAGTAAACTCTTTGGATGTTGGTCACATGGCGATGTAACCTGTCAATGTTAATCACATGGCAATGTGAACTAGATTATTGACTCTAGTGCAAGTGGGAGACTGTTGGAAATATGCCCTAGAGGCAATAATAAATTAGTTATTATTATTATATTTCCTTGTTCATGATAATCATTTATTATCCATGCTATAATTGTATTGATAGGAAACTCAGATACATGTGTGGATACATAGACAACACCATGTCCCTAGTAAGCCTCTAGTTGACTAGCTCGTTGATCGATAGAGGGTTACGGTTTCCTGACCATGGACATTCGATGTCGTTGATAACGGGATCACATCATTAGGAGAAAGATGTGATGGACAAGACCCAATCCTAAGCCTAGAACAAAGATCGTGTAGTTCGTATGCTAAAGCTTTTCTAATGTCAAGTATCATTTCCTTAGACCATGAGATTGTGCAACTCCCGGATACCGTAGGAATGCATTGGGTGTACCAAACGTCACAACGTTACTGGGTGGCTATAAAGGTGAACTACGGGTATCTCCAAAAGTGTCTGTTGGGTTGGCATGAATCGAGACTGGGATTTGTCACTCCGTGTGACGGAGAGGTATCTCTGGGCCCACTCGGTAGGACATCATCATAATGTGCACAATGTGACCAAGGGGTTGATCACGGGATGATGTGTTACGGAACGAGTAAAGAGACTTGCCGGTAACGAGATTGAACAAGGTATTGGGATACCAACGATCGAATCTCAGGCAAGTACAATACCGATAGACAAAGGGAATTGCATACGGGATTGCTTGAATCCTTGACATCGTGGTTCATCCGATGAGATCATCGTGGAACATGTGGGAGCCAACACGGGTATCCAGATCCTGCTGTTGGTTATTGACCGGAGAACGTCTCGGTCATGTCTGCATGGTTCCCGAACCCGTAGGGTCTACACACTTAAGGTTCCGTGACGCTAGAGTTGTTATGGGAAATAGTATGTGGTTACCGAAGGTTGTTCGGAGTCCCGGATGAGATCCCGGACATGACGAGGAGCTCCGGAATGGTCTGGAGGTGAAGATCGGTATATTGGACGAAGGGTATTGGAGTCCGGAATTGTTCCGGGGATACCAGGTGATGACCAGCGTGTCCAAAAGGGGGTTCGGAGGCCCCGGCAAGCTTTGGGGGGCCTTATGGGCCAAGGGGAGAGGGCACATCAGCCCACTAAGGGGCTGAGCGCCCCTCCCACCCCATCTCACGTAACCTGGAGAGGTGGGGGCGCCACCCCTAGGGCAGCCGCCCCTCCCGGCTTGGGGGGGCAAGTTTCCTAGGGGGTGGGGGCGCCAAAACCCATCTAGGGTTTCCCTATAGCCGCTGCCCTCCCTAGGGAACCCTAGGCGCCCCTCCTCCCCTTCCCTCTATATATAGTGAGAGAGAGAGAGGCAGCCGCACCCTTCCCGGGCGCAGCCCTCTCCTCCTCCAACACCTCCTCCTCCTCCGTAGTGCTTGGCGAAACCCTGCCGGAGAACCACGAGCTCCATCACCACCATGCCGTGGTTCTGTCGGAGTTCTCCCTCAACTTCACCTCTCCCCTTGCTGGATCAAGAACGAGGAGACATCCACGGGCTGTACGTGTGTTGAACGCGGAGGCACCATTGTTCGGTGCTTAGATCGAATCAACCGCGATCTGAATCGCCATGAGTACGACTTCTTCATCCAGCGTTTTGTAACGCTCCGCTTAGCGATCTACAAGGGTATGTAGATGCACTCTCCTTCCCCTCGTTGCTAGATTACTCCATAGATTGATCTTGGTGTTGCGTAGAAAATTTTGAATTTCTGCTACGTTCCCCAACAGTTGGATGCACACCCACTTAGTTTCTTTTGTTGAGCTTTCATACATTTATAGCTCTAGTGCATCCGTTGCATGGCAATCCCTACTCCTTGCATTAACATCAATTGATTGGCATCTCCATAGCCCGTTGATTAGCCTCGGTGATGTAAGATCTTCTCCTTCTTTGTCTTCTCCACATAACCCCCATCATCATATTCTATTCCACCCATAGTGCTATGTCCATGGCTCGCGCTCATATATTGCGTGAAAGTTTATAGGTTTGAGATTACTAAAGTATGAAAAAATTGCTTGGCTTCTCATCGGGGTTGTGCATGATGAGACCATTCTTGTGTGACGAAAATGGACCATGACTAGACTATATGATTTTGTAGGGACGAAATTTCTTTGGCCATGTTATTTTGAGAAGACATAATTGCTTAGTTAGTATGCTTGAAGTATTATTATTTTTATGTCAATATGAACTTTTGTCTTGAATCTTCCGGATCTGAATATTCATACCACAATTAAGAAGAGTTACATTGAAATTATGCAAAGAAGCACTCCGCATCAAAAATTCTCTTTTTATCATTTACCTACTCGAGGACGAGCAGGAATTAAGCTTGGGGATGCCTGATACGTCTCCAACGTATCTATAATTTTTGATTGCTCCATGCTATATTATCTACTGTTTTGGACCATATTGGGCTTTATTTTCCACTTTTATATTACTTTTGGGACTAACCTATTAACCGAAGGCCCAGCCCAGATCTGCTATTTTTTGCCTATTTCAGTGTTTCGAAGAAACGGAATATCAAACGGAGTCCAAACGGAATGAAACCTTCGGGAACATGCTTTTCTCATCAGATAAGATCCAGGAGACTTGGACCCTCGGTCAAGAAAGGAGGGAGGCGGCCACGAGGGTGGAGGGCGCGCCCCCCAAGGGCGCGCCCCCTGCCTCGTGGGCCCCCCCGAAGCTCCACCGACGTACTCCTTCCTCCTATATATACCTACATACCCCCAACAGATTAGATACGGAGCCAAAAACCTAATTCCACAGCCGCGACTTTCTGTATCCACGATATCCCATCTTGGGGCCTATTCCGGAGCTCCGCCGGAAGGGGAATCCACCACGGAGGGCTTCTACATTATCATCATAGCCTCCGATGAAGTGTGAGTAGTTTACTTCAGACCTTGGGTCCATAGTTAGTAGCTAGATGGCTTCTTCTCTCTTTTGATCTCATTACAATGCTCTCCCTTCTCTCGTGGAGATCTATTTGATGTAATCTTTTTTTATGTGTGTTTGTTGAGACCGATGAATTGTGGGTTTATGATCAAGATTATCGATGAGCAATATTTTAATCTTCTCTGAATTCTTTTATGTATGATTGGTTATCTTTGCAAGTCTCTTCAATTATCCGCTTGGTTTGGCCAACTAGATTGGTAGTTCTTGCAATGGGAGAAGTGTTTAGCTTTGGGTTCAATCTTGCGGTGTCCTTTCCCAAAGGATGAGGGGCAGCAAGGCACGATTGTATTGTTGCCACCGAGGATAACAAGATGGGGTTTTATCATATTGCATGAATTTATCCCCCTACATCATGTCATCTTGCTTAAGGCGTTACTCTGTTTTCATTAACTTAATACTCTAGATGCATGCTGGATAGCAGTCGATGAGTGGAGTAATAGTAGTAGATGCAGGCAGGAGTCAGTCCACTTGTCTCAGACGTGATGCCTATATACATGATCATACCTAGATACTCTCATAACTATGCTCAATTCTGTCAATTGCTCAACAGTAATTCGTTCACCCACCATAAAATACTTGTGCTCTTGAGAGAAGCCACTAGTGAAATCTATGGCCCCCGGGTCTATTCTCATCATATTAATCTTCCTACGCTTTATTATTGCTTTTCTTTTTTACTTTGCCTTTTATTTTACTTTGCATCTTTATACCAAAAATACCAAAAATATTTTACTTATGCTCAAAACGCTCGCTCCGCACAGAGGAGCACACTGCGGCCCTCGCAGCAGAGGCACAAAGCAGCCTTTTAAGGCAAACCATCAATTCAGCGATAAAGCCCCCGGACACCTTCAAGCGAGTCCGAAGTAACCTGCAACAGGATCGCCTGGCACGTTCAGAGCTCGCCTAGCAATTCGGCCCCCATCCTAGTCCCAGTCAAGCGGGGAAATCTGTGTCACGCGTACATAATTACGCACTAAAAATACCATGGGCATAGGCGGGGGCACGACCAGGGCACGTCCCACAATGCGGCTCAACCGCCCCAGGGGCTGTATACCTTTATCATTTTCTCTCTTTCAGGACCTTACTCTCTGGAAGCCCTTTTCGGCAGTCTGATTGCTGGACACATTACGGGAAGGAACAACCGAGGAGGCAAGAAGCTAAGAGGTACAAGGGAATCCCAGGTGGTCTCTGATAACAATCGAAGTACCCGTTTTAAATACCCATACGCAACTTGCCCTTGGATAGGACATGTCACATAGTCCTATTTTTTGCTTATTGCACTAGTTGTATCATTACGCTTCGACATATTATTTAAATAACAATGCATAGCATTAGTCTATTATTGCATTACCCTTCCCTTTTTCCTTGTCTGTTTATTTACGACAAATTGCACCCGTGCATTCTGGTACGACCAGTACGCTAGGGGCTTCAGTATACCCCATAATACCGCGTGAGAAGTCCGAACACTTTCGATAGTGCGGCACCCCGAACTTATAGCATTATATGCATCAGCTCTGAATCATGTATTGGGTTAATAGTTGGGTTTGCCCGGCTCCCATGTTTTGGTACCTTACGTTCCGCAATATCGGCTAAGGTAGCGCTGGGAGAACTACTGCGATTGTGTCCCGGTTCTTCCGGACGAGCACCTCAGTAGAGAAAGCCGAAAACTGACTGTCATGATAAGGCGAGAGCTTGTCGCTGTTCAAGAGGTCTCAAATCCTTAAAGACCTTTTCCGCTTCGGGCGAGGAGTCGGCCTTGCCCGACTTAGGCGTATATAGCACCCCAAATTCGGCCTTTCGAATACTAGGGGCTTCGCCAAAATTTAAAATTGTAGACTTCTATGGCTAAGTGAGAGTGATAAAGCATTATAGTCCGATTGCCTGGTTCGTTGTGCTGAACACCTCCCTCTAAGGACCCAAAATTGGGATAAAGAGTGCTCAGATTTATCCCGAACACCTCAGTACTAGTTACATGGGAGCAGAAGCCAACGACTGGCCAACTCTCACATTTTATAAATGGCCGCACGGAAGGTAATATTTTAAATTCACAAGCATTGCATAGCGCAAATGAACTCGTTCCATATTACAGGATCACATGATTACATTCATTCGAATATTACATCCTTAGCACATTCCTCTGCCACAAGGTGAGAACCCTTCAGGACACTGTTATAATACATTTCGAGGTGGCGATGCTCCTTGCCTTCCAGCGGCCCCTCCTTCACCAGCTTCGCCCAGTGCACCTTTGCATCTTATAGTCACGCTCCAAGGACTCATGCTTCTTGATGAGGGCCTGGAGCTCTTGCTGCACCTCGCCTACTCGGGCCTCTTGTTTCTCTCGCTCGATGCGCTCCTTGGACACCATGTCCTCGGCCTCGGACAACGCCTTCTTCAGGGTCGCCACTTCGGTCGTGGCCCCTAGCAAAATTCATGACGATCCTATGATCTAAGCAACCACCCTTGTTTTTTCTTATCAATACACAGACGGGGTATCACTAACCTACTTTGTTCTCTTCGAGTTGCCTCTTGGTAAGGCCGAGCTCTTCCTTGGACTGCTCAAGGTCCCTGAGAGAGTCCTGGACTAGGGGGTGTCCGGATAGCCGAACTATCATCTTTGGCCGGACTCCTAGACTATGAAGATACAAGATTGAAGACTTCGTCCCGTGTCCGGATGGGACTTTCCTTGGCGTGGAAGGCAAGCTTGGCGATACGGATATGTAGATCTCCTACCATTGTAACCGACTCTGTGTAACCCTAACCCTATTCGGTGTCTATATAAACCGAAGGGTTTTAGTCCGTAGAATGAACAACAATCATACCATAGGCTAGCTTCTAGGGTTTTGTAACGCCCCGGACACACCCGCCGGTGGTCGTTACTCCTGGCGGGATCTAGACTGGCCCCACAGATCAATACTAGTCTTTTCTGCGACTTTGTCCTCACTGCGTGCACTCCGGGAGCAACTTCTTGCCGGTCACCCATCCTGACACTACTCCAAGCTGAGCACGCTTAACTTTGGAGTTCTGTCCGAATGGGCTTCCGGAAAAGAAGGAATTCCTTATTGATATGAGTAGTCTATCATCCCTAATAAGCCAGGCTATTACATACACCCCCACTCAGAGGAACCGACGTCCTCATCGGGCCACAGGAACGCTCCCTCTTGGCACAAACGTCGTGCTTCCGGTCCGTACATGTGCCATGTCGGGTGCCACGACGGGTCACAAACGTCATGAACAACATGACCACGCACCTGTCCGCAACCATCCGTAACCGCGAGGGTCGGCTCGATACCAACTTGTAACGCCCGACACACCCGCCGGTGGTCGTTACTCTGGCGGATCTAGACTGGCCCCACAGATCAATACTAGTCTTTTCTCGCGACTTTGTCCTCACTCGTGCGCACTGGAGCAACTTCGGTCGGTCACCCATCCCGACACTACTCCAAGCTGAGCACGCTTAACTTTGGAGTTCTGTCCGAATGGGCTTCCGGAAAAGAAGGAATTCCTTATTGATATGAGTAGTCTATCATCCCTAATAAGCCAGGCTATTACAGGTTTAGCCTCTCTGATCTTGTGGTAGATCTACTCTTGTACTACCCATATCATCAATATTAATCAAGCAGGAGTAGGGTATTACCTCCATCGAGAGGGCCCGAACCTGGGTAAAAACATCGTGTCCCTTGTCTCCTGTTAACATCCGCCTAGACACACAGTTCGGGACCCCCTACCCGAGATCCGCCTGTTTTGACACCGACATTGGTGCTTTCATTTAGAGTTCCTCTGTGTCGTCACCTATAGGCCTGATGGCTCCTTCGATCATCAACAACGACGCAGTCCAGGGTGAGACTTTTCTCCCCGGATAGATCTTCGTATTCGGCGGCTTTGCACTGCGGGCTAATTCACTTGGCCATCTGGAGCAGATCGAAAGCTACGCCCCTGGCCATCAGGTCATATTTGGGAGTTTGAACTACACGGCCGACATCCGCGGAGACTTGATCTTCGACGGATTCAAGCCACAGCCAAGTGCGCCGCACTGTCTCGATGGGCACGATCTAGCTCGCTGCCAACAAAGGTGTCACGAGGCGCACCAGCGTCCGCTCCGACCCTTAGCTCGGAGCCGACTCCCCCGATCGAGGACGAGTGGTTGGACACCGCCTCGGGGGCTACGATCTCAACGTTGATTGAGCCGAACTCCATCCCTGTTCTTTGTGAAGACTGTGATTCCAAGGCGCCGGACTCCTCTCCGGACTCCGAACCCTCCGCGCTCCTGCCAATCGAATCCGATTGGGCGCCGGTCATGGAATTCACTGCCGCGGACATCTTTCAGCACTCGCCCTTTGGCGACATCTTGAATTCACTAAAGTCTCTCTCTTTATCAGGAGAGCCCTGGCCGGACTACGGTCAGGAAGGTTGGGATGTGGACGACGAAGAAATTCAACGCCCACCCACCACCCACTTTGTAGCCACTGTCGACGATTTAACCGACATGCTCGACTTCGACTCCGAAGACATTGACGGTATGGACGACGATGCCGGAGACGACCAAGACCCAGCGCCTACAGGGCACTGGAAGGCCACCTCATCATATGACATATACATGGTGGACATCCCAAAAGACGGGAACGGCGATGGAACGGCGGAGGATGACCCCTCCAATAAACAACCCAAGCGCCGACGTCAGCGGTGCCGTTCTAAATCCCTCCACAGTAAAAAACGGTGATTCCGGCACGGGAGATAATAATACCGGACAAGGTCAAGACAACCCTCCAAAGGGACTCAGCGCGGGAGGAGGAGAAGCAAGATCGCACGACGGGCGGATGTAAAGAGACGAGAACGATAATTATGCGCCCCCCTCCGAAGATGAGGCAAGCCTCGATGACGATGAATTTGTCGTGCCTGAGGACCCTGCCGAACAGGAGCGTTTCAAACGCAGGCTTATGGCCACGGCAAGAAGCCTCAAGAAAAAGCAGCAACAGCTTAGAGCTGACCAAGACTTGCTAGCTGACAAATGGACTGAAGTCCTTGCAGCCGAAGAGTATGAACTCGAACGCCCCTCCAAGAGATACCCCAAACGCAGGCTCCTACCCCAATTAGAGGAAGCAGCACTCAAAACTACATCACCAATGCATGATGCGGCCGACCGGCCACCCCGTGGCCGTGACAGAGAGGCCTCTAGACCCTCCATTCAAGCCGCACCCTGGCGCCGCTCGACCAAGGCAAGGGGAAATGCACCAGACCTGTGAGACATATTGGAGGACAAGGCAAGGCAAACAAGATCGATCTACGGATCGCGTGAGCGCCCCACGACACGTGACGATAACCGTCACGCCGGATACAGCAATTCCGGCCGGGCCGAACACAGTAGACAAAGCTCATTTGAGTTGCGTCGTGATATAGCCCAATACAGAGGCGCCGCACACCCACTATTCTTCACAGACGAAGTGATTGATCATCAAATCCCCGAGGGTTTCAAACCCGTAAACATCGAATCATACGATTTCACAACAGATCCTGCGGTTTGGATCGAGGACTACCTCCTCCATATCCACATGGCCCGCGGTGATGATCTACACGCCATCAAATACCTCCCAGCTCGGCATTGGCTTAACAGCTTGCTAGCAGAATCAATTGGTTGTTGGGAGGACCTGGAAGCCGCAATCCTTGATAACTTCCAGGGCACATATGTGCGACCACCAGACGCCGATGACCTCAGCCACATAATTCAGCAGCCGTAAGAATCGGCGGACAATTCGGACATGGTTCCTAACCAAGAAAAATCAAATCGTTGATCGTCCGAATCAGAGGCCCTTGCAGCCTTCAAACATAACATCCGCGACGAGTGGCTAGCCCGGCACCTAGGACAGGAAAAGCTGAAATCCATGGCAGCCCTCACCACACTCATGACCCGCTTTTGCGCGGGAGAGGACAACTGGCTAGCTCGAAGCAACAACTTGACCAAAAACTCTGGTAGTTCGGATACCAAGGACAGCAATGGCAAGTCATGTCGCAACAAGAACAAGCGCCGCATTAACGGCGATAATGATGAAGATACGGCAGTCAATGCCGGATTCAGAGGCTGTAAACCCGTCGCGGAAGAAGCCATTCAAAAGCAATACCCAGGCCCGGCCCAACTTGGACCGAATACTCGATCGCTGTGCGGATACATGGCACCCGAAAAACTAGCCAACCACACCAACAGGGATTGTTGGGTGTTCAAGCAAGGCAAGTTAAGTGCGAACTCAATGACAAGGGCTGTATAGCGATGACGAGGAAGAGCCCCGCCACGAACAATAGAGGACAGAAGGGCTTTCCCACACAAGTGCGGACGGTGAACATGATATAGGCAACCCACATATCCAAAAGGGAGCGGAAGCATGCACTAAGAGACATATATGCGATGGATCCAGTCGCCCCGAAGTTCAACCCATGGTCCTCCTGCCCGATCACATTTGATCGAAGGGACCACCCCACTAGCATCCGTTACGGCGGATTCGCCGCATTGGTTCTTGACCCAATCATCAACGGATTTCACCTCACTAGAGTCCTGATGGACGGCGGAAGCAGCCTGAACCTGCTTTATCAGGATACAGTGCGCAAAATGGGCATAGACCCCTCAAGGATTAAACCTACAAAGACGACCTTTAAAGGCGTCATAACGGGTGTAGAGGCCAATTGTACAGGCTCAGTTACACTTGAAGTGGTCTTCGGATCCTCGGATAACTTCCGAAGCGAAGAGTTAATCTTCGACATAGTCCCGCTCCGATGGCTATCACGCGATCGCTTGGACGAACCGCATTTGTAAAGTTCAATGCGGTGCCGCACCACGCATACCTCAAGCTCAAGATGCCAGGCCCTCGAGGAGTAATCACGGTCAACGGAAACACTGAACGCCTTCTCCGAACGGAGGAGCACACGGCGACCCTCGCGGCGGAGGTGCAAAGCAGCCTCTCACAGCAATTCACGAGTCCGCTATTAAACGTCCGCCACCGTCAAAGCGTGCCCGAGTAACCTACAACAAGACCGCTGGCACGACCCGAAAGCATCGCCAGAGTAACACGGCCCCAACCCCAGCTCGCGAAATTGCGAAGATTACGCTGCACATAACTACGCCTGGAGATACCATGGGCATAAGGGTGGGGCACGACCACGCACGCCTGCACGCGGCTCAACCGCACTGTGGGCCCCGATTGTGTCATTCTTTTCTTTTTCTTTTTCTTACTTTCAGACTCCGTTTTCCAGAAGCCCTATCCGGCACTTGAATTGCCGAACTCACGATGCAACAGCCAGGGAAGCAGAAAGCTACGTCGAGTATTCAGGTGGTCTCTACTACGAGCATTATACCTATTTTACATACCATCCCGCAGTTTACCCCTGGAGGGGGACATGTTAAATAATCCCATCCCTTGCCTATCACACAATTTGTATCATTCTGCTTTCATTGCAGTACCTTTTCGAATAAACAATACATAGCTTTTGCCTATTATTGCACTTCTTTCTTTATCTATATATATGTTCATTTCATGACATGTCGCACCCGTACACTTTGGTATGGCTAATACACCAGGGGCTTAAGTACCCCAAAATTATGGTGTGATAAGTCCAAACACTTCCACAAGTGCGACACCCCGAACTTATAGCATTATATGCATCGGCTCCGAATCATGTCTTGGGTCAATAGTTGGGTTTGCCCGGCTCCTATATTTTGGTACCTTACGTTCCGTTATATCGGCTAAGGTAGCACTGGGAGAACCACTGCGATTGTGCCCCCCGGTCGCTGTTCGAGAGGTTTTTTCGGGTCCCTAAAGACTTATGCCGCTTAGAGCGAGGAACCGGCATTGTCCGGCCAAGGCGCGGATAGCGCCCCGAACTCGGTCTTCCGAATACTAGGGGCTTCGCCGAAATTTAAAATTATAGAATTCTATGGCTAAGTGAGAGTGTTCAAGCACTATACGTCCGGTTGCCTTGTTCGTCGCGTGAGCGCCTCCTCGACGGACCCAAGAATGGGAACAAGAGCGCTCAAGTTTATCCCAACACCCCAAAGACTGTGGCATGGGGCTGAAGCCAATGACTTGCCATCTCTCAAATTTGATAAACGGCCGCATGAAGGTAATATTTTAAATTAACAAGCGTTGCTTAGCGATATGAACAAGTTTTCAGCGACAGGATAACAAATGCGAGTCTATTAAAAATTACATCTTTGGAGCACTCATCCGCTATACGGCGGGCACCCTTCAGACGCCTCATAGTACATCTCGGCTTATGATGATCCTTGCCCTTCGGTGGCCCGTCCGTCACAAGCTTCTCCGCGATCCAGCTTGCCCAAAGGCACTTTAGCACGGGCAAGGCCCGACGGGCACCTTCAATGCAGACGGAGCGCTTGATGACTTCAATCCATGGACAAAGGCCCACCAGCCGCTGCACTAACCCAAGTAGCTCCTGTGCATGGCTTCCAATGGCCACAACCGAACTATGAGGCCCTTCATGGCCTGTTCGGCGACCTTGTGGAGCTCGACCAGCTACTTCAGCTGGTCGCTCAGGCACTGGACGGTCGGCCTCAAAGATATCGAGACCAGAACACATTCTCCGCCGAGCTCCCTCCTTGGCGC
This sequence comes from Aegilops longissima, assembly GCA_021605205.1. NCBI lineage: Eukaryota > Viridiplantae > Streptophyta > Magnoliopsida > Poales > Poaceae > Aegilops > Aegilops longissima. The sequence goes on along the minus strand of CM038676.1, from coordinate 44,388,542 downwards.
TGTAGAATGCGGCAGCATCGGACACACCACGGGCAGATCTGCGAACGCTCCTGGAGAGCTCCGGATTCGGGTAAGTACTAGATAATTGACTTTTACATTCTTGCTCTGCATAAAGAATGCCTTACCCGTTGCGATCTTCTTTATTGCCTCAATCTCCTGGAGGGCTTTTTGGGCCTCGGCCTTAGCAGCTTTGGCACTCTCAAGAGCCGAGGCAAGCTCGGACTCTCGGGTCTTCGAGTCATGCTCCAAACCCTCGTGTTTTTCCATGAGCTCTTGTCGTACCTCCGCCAGCTGCGCCTCCCCCTTCTCTCGCTCGGTGCGCTCCACAGCTGCTTTGTTTTCGTCCGCGGACACCGCCTCCTTCAGGGTCGCCACCTCGCTCGTGGCCCCGCAGCACTCCATGTTATTCCTGTTATCTTTGCAACCAAATCCTTTCTATAAGGTATTTCTTTAATAAGGTATTACTTACCTTCCTTGTCCTCGAGCTGCTTCTTGGCAAGGCCGAGCTTGTTCTCGGACCGCCGAGGCTCTACTTCAATGCATTGACCTCCATGATCGGTCAAGGCAAGTCAGCAAAAGCGCAAACCTGCATTCCCATATTGACATACTTATGTTAGACTCCTCACAGATATCTTTTTAGATCCTTAGTCCGCTTTTCTTTCCAACATCGAACTAAGCATCGGGCTACTGTCTATGCGGTAATATTTTTACATATTCTAAACTTACCTCAAAGCCTGTTAGAAGGCTGGTACAAGCCACCAGCCCGCTCTTGGCGGATCTGAACTTTCGGATCACCACACTCATAATAGTGCGGTGTTCCTTCCCGGATGGAGGCGCTTAAGCACCTCCAAGAGCTATCCAAAGCCTCCGGCTGGACGGAGGACACCGGCGTCTTACCCTTCCTACGAAGGGACCGCTAGCCGGACTTCGGAACCGCTGAAGGTTCCGGTATGGAGTCCGGACGAGGGTCGGGCTTAGAGCCCCTGGGGGTCTCGCCCCCCACGTGCCTGGAGTTTGGGAGGTTGCCTTGTGGCGCCTCCTGCGCCACCTCCTCTTAACCAGGCCCCCCTTGGGGCCCCACCTCGGCGTCGTTCGCAACGTGAGGTGAGGAGGCGGCCGGAAGTGAAGTACTCTCCATTTCCGACGAACTCAGGGACCCGCTCGACGAAGCGGCGAACTCGTCCTTGGGCGGGCTGCATGATTGTTCGGCATTAGAGAACACTATGCAATGAAAAAAAGCCATGGGTACCCGGACACTTACGATCTCGCCAGGGGCTTGACCCTTGTTGGCCACTCCTCCTCGTCGTTGTCGGCGTTGGTGGAGAAGTCCGGAGGAAGGGTCCTTCCTTTTGACCCTCCGCCTCCCCAATTGGGGCGGCCTTCCTTTCTTCTCTCCCCTTCACTGGAGAGAGGCTTTTTTCCTCCTCCTCTTCCTCGAGGAGGATTCCGCCTCGTGGTTGTCGGGCGATGAGTCCGACAGCACTGGCGCCGGAGCTCCTTCGAGTTCCCGTGGCCTCCTTCTTGGCCTTCTTCTCCGGCACCACATGAGGTACCGGAGCCAGCAGCCCCGTCAATCGGGCGTCCGTTGGGTCTTCTGGCAAAGGGGTCGGACAGTTAATCTGTCCGGACGTCTTCAGCCAGTCCTGTCAAAGGTTAGGGAGTTTTAGATCCCACATAGAGTCAATCTATGAAAAACAAGAATCCCATAAAGGGTAAAATAACTTACCTCGCTAGCTTGATGCTGCGAGCTGAATCCGCGATCTTCGGTAGCGGATGCGGGAGCCTCGGCGCCCTTGAACAGCACCTTCCAGGCATCTTCGTACGTATTGTCGAAGAGCCTTTTCAAAGTTTGGTGATGTGCCGGATCGAACTCCCACAATTTGAAGGCCCGTTGTTGGCATGGGAGAATCCGGCGGATGAGCATCACCTGGATTACGTTGGCAAGCCTGAGATTCTTGTCCACCAGGTTTCAGACGCAGGTTTGGAGTCCGGATAGCTCGTCCGAATTCCCCCACGTCAGGCCCGTCTCTTTCCATGATGAGAGCCGTGTGGGGAAGCCAGATCGGAATTCGGGGGCCGCCGCCCATTGAGAGTCGCGCGGCTCGGTGATGTAGAACCACCCCGATTGCCACCCCTTTATGGTCTCCACGAAGGAGCCCTCGAGCCATAGGACTTTGGCCATCTTGCCAACCATGGCGCCTCCGCACTCCGCTTGGCGGCCGCCCACTACCTTCGGCTTGACATTGAAGATCTTCAGCCATAGGCCTAAGTGGGGCTGGATGCAGAGGAAGGCCTCGCACACGACAATGAACGCCGAGATGTTGAGGATGAAATTCGGGGCCAGATCGTGGAAGTCCAGGCTGTAGTAGAACATGAGCCCCCGGACAAATGGGTGAAGTGGAAAACCTAGTCCGCGGAGGAAGTGGGGCAGAAACACCACCCTCTCATGGGGCCTGGGGGTTGGAATGAGCTGCCCCTCATCGGGTAGCCGGTGCGGATGTTGCTGGACAAGTATACGGCCTCCCGCAGCTTTTCGATGTGCCCCTCCGTGATGGAGGAGGCCATCCACCTGCCTCCCGCTCTGGACATAGTTGGAGAAGGTTGAGGTGGGATGTGCGGACTTGGGCACTGGAGCTCGAGTGCGCGGAAATGGATGAGCAAAGGAAGAAGAAGGCGTAGGTGAAAAGGTGGATCATTATCCCCTTATATGGGCGGACAAAGCTATGCGTCCCCCGCCAGCCTGGTAAAACTCGCTTATCTCCCAAGCGCCGTAATCAATGGCGCGGATGGGTTACCCACGTCCGTATTGATGAGAAACCCGGAATAAGGGGCCATGATCTCCGCTTTGATAAGACGTGCCAAGGAAACCGCCTCGCTAAACGTGCTGAGGTGGGACGGTAAAAAAAAGAGATTCGTATAAAAGCTTGGCCGTGGTGTGATGTCACGCCGCGGAATACGTTAGCAGATCTGTGCAAAATTTATTCTCTCTACGGTGGTATGTGGAACTTGTTTTGCAGAGCCGGACACTATCCTTGTGTTCAAAACCTTCTATGAAGTATTCGGAGGAGGAACCCTCCTTGCAATGCCGAAGACAATATGCGTGCCGGACTCGTCGTCATTGAAGCCTGGTTCGTGGGCTACCGAGGAGTCTGGACTAGGGGTGTCCGGATAGCGAACTATCATCTTTGGCCGGACTCCTAGACTATGAAGATACAAGATTGAAGACTTCGTCCCGTGTCCGGATGGGACTTTCCTTGGCGTGGAAGGCAAGCTTGGCGGTACGGATATGTAGATCTCCTACCATTGTAACCGACTCTGTGTAACCCTAACCCTATTCGGTGTCTATATAAACCGAAGGGTTTTAGTCCGTAGAACGAGCAACAATCATACCATAGGCTAGCTTCTAGGGTTTAGCCTCTCTGATCTAGTGGTAGATCTACTCTTGTACTACCCATATCATCAATATTAATCAAGCAGGAGTAGGGTATTACCTCCATCGAGAGGGCCCGAACCTGGGTAAAAACATCGTGTCCCTTGTATCCTGTTACCATCCACCTAGACGCACAGTTCGGGACCCCCTACCCGAGATCCGCCGGTTTTGACACCGACAGTCCCGCTTCAGTGCGGCGACCTCCGCAGTACGTGCGGCAGCGGCCAACAGTGAAGCCTGCATATGCACATAGACATATTACGATTAGACTCCTGCAATTATTATTTGATCCTCTATTGGGCTTTTCTTCGCGAACGCCAAACAGAGCATCAGGGGCTACTATCTATGACATAATATTTTCTTATAATTTGATTACTTACCTCAAAGCCTGTTAGGAGGCTGGCACAAGCTTCAGTCAGTCCGCTTTTGGCAGACTGAACCTTCTTGACCACCGCACTCATGATAGTACGGTGCTCTTCATCAATGGAAGCGCCGCGAAGCGCTGCCAACAAGTTGTTCGATGCCTCTGGTTGGACAGAGGTCATTGGCACAGACGGCTCGCCCCCCTTAGTGAGGGGTCGCCTGACAGAGTCCGAAACCACTGGAGGTTCCGGTACAGTATTCGGCTGGGGGCCAAACTTGTTGCCCCCGCCATTGGAGCCCTTCGGAGTTTTGCTCCCCTTGCGCCCAGCGTCCGGAATGTCTCCTTGAGGCGCCTCTAGGACTACCTCCCCTTGGTTCGGTGCCCTTTGAGACAACACCTCGACGTCGTCCATAGGGCGGGGGGAGGAGGCGGGCGGGGGCGAATCGTTGTTCATCTCAGATTGGCCCAAAGACTCCTCTGAAGAGGATACGTCGATGTGGGCTCGGGATGGACTGCGTGATCATGTTCGGGATGATGAGAAACAACAAAATGAAACATACCAGAATTATTATGGTATCCGAATACTTACGACTTCACCAGGGGCTTGTCCATGGGCAACCACTGCTCTTCGCTGAAGGCGGCAGTGGTGGCGTTGTCCGGAAGGAGGGTTCTTCCCTTCTTGGACCCTTCGGCCGCCCCGGATGGGGCGGCCTTCCTTTTCTTGTCACCCCCGGCAAGGGGGAGAACTTTCCTCTTCCTCCTCCTCGTTTTAGTGGGAGGAGTGCGCCTCGGTGCTTTCGGACGTGAGTCCGATATAACCTTGCACCGGAGACCCTTCCTGGTCCCTGTGGCCTTCTTCTTGGCCTTCTTCTCCGGCACCTCATAAGGTGCCGGAACCAGCATCTCCGTTAGGAGAGCATCTGCTGGATCTTCGGACAAGGGAGCCGGACAATCGATCTGCTCCGCTGTCGCTACCTAATCCTATTAAATTGCGTGGAGGCATAGATCCCACGCATTGTTATACTGGGGAAATGAACAACTTATAAGATATAAAAGACTTACCGGATTAGCAGGATGCTTTGCGTTGAGTCCGCAGTCCTCGGTAAGGGGAGGAGGTACCTCGGCGCCCTTGAACAGCACCTTCCAGACGTCCTTGTGCGTCATGTCGAAGAGCTCTCGCAGTGTCTGGTGCTCAGCCGGGTCGAACTCCCACAAATTGAATGCCCGTCTTTGACACGGGAGGATCCGGACCATGACTTGGACCACGTTGACGAGCTTGATTTTCTTGCTCATCATGTTTTTGATGCATGTCTGGAGTCCGGTCAGCTCTACCGGGGAACCCCAGGACAGGCCCTTCTCTTTCCAGGAGGTGAGCCGCATGGGGATTCCAGATCGAAATTTGGGGCCGCCACCCAGTTGGTGTCACGCGGCTCGGTGATGTAGAACCATCCCGATTCCCACCCCTTTATGGTCTCCACATAGGAGCCTCTGAGCCAGGTGACGTTGGGCATTTTGCCCACCATGGAGCCTCCGCACTCCGCTTGTTGGCCTACCACCACCTTCGGTTTAACATTGAAGATCTTCAGCCACAGGCCGAAGTGGGGCTTGATACGGAGGAAGGCCTCGCACACGACGATAGACGCTGAGATGTTGAGGATGAAATTGGGGGCCAGATCGTGAAAATCCAGCCCGTAGTAGAACATGAGCCGGCGGACAAATGGGTGGAGGGGAAATCCCAGTCCACGGACAAAGTGTGTAAGGAAAACCACCCTCTCATGGGGTTCTGGAGTAGGGATGATCTGCCCCGCATCTGGCAGCCGGTGCGCGATATCTGCGGCCAAATATCCGGCTCCCCGCAGCTTTTTGATGTTCTACTCCGTAATGGAGGAGACCATCCACTTGCCTCCCGCTCCGGACATGCTTGGAGTGGTTTGAGGAGAAAACGCGAACTTGAGCACTGGAGCTCGAGTGCGCAAGAATGGATGAGCAAGGAGGAAGAAGGCGTGGGTGAAAAGGGTGAATTCTTGTCCCTTTATAAGGGCGGAAGAGGCTATGTGCCTCCCCACCTACCTGGTAAACTCGCTTATTCCCCAAACACCATAATTGATGGCGCGGTTGGGTTACCCACACCCGTATTGATGAGAATCTCGTGATAAGGGGACACGATCTCTGCTTCGACAAGACGTGCCAAGGAAACCGCCTAGCGATATGTGCAGTGGCTGGTTGTGAAAAACGGTTCGAATATTGACTTGGCCGTCGCATGATGTCATGCCGCAAAATATTTCAGCAGATTAGATTGGCGGAAATTTATTCTCTCTACGATGGTATATGGAATTTTTTTTGCAGAGCCGGACACTATCCTTGTCTTCATAATCTTCTATGGAGTATTCAGAGGAGGAACCCACCTTGCAATGCTGAAGACAATCTGCGCGCCGGACTCATCGTCATTGAAGCCTAGTTCAGGGGCTACTGAGGGAGTCCTGGATTAGGGGTCCTCGGACAGCCGGACTATATCCTTTGGCCAGACAGTTGGACTATGAAGATACAAGATTGAAGACTTCGAACCGTGTCCGGATGGGACTCTCCTTGGCGTGGAAGGCAAGCTTGGCAATACGGATATGTAGATCTCCTCCCTTGTAACCGACTCTATATAACCCTAGCCCCCTCCGGTGTCTATATAAACCGGAGGGTTTAGTCCATAGGACAACAACAATCATACCATAGGCTAGCTTCTAGGGTTTAGCCTCTACGTTCCCGTGGTAGATCAACTCTTGTAATACTCATATCATCAAGATCAATCAAGCAGGAAGTAGGGTATTACCTCCATCGAGAGGGCCCGAACCTGGGTAAACATTGTGTCCCCCGCCTCCTGTTACCATCCACCTTAGACGCACAGTTCGGGACCCCCTACCCGAGATCCGCCGGTTTTGACACCGACACCTGCTAGCCAGCACTACTGCTCCGGAACACTTAGACTGGCCGGCATGTGTTTCACTTTGTTCTTGTGTCTGTCCCTTCGGGGAAATGTCACGCGGTGACATCCGGAGACCTGCCTAGCCTGCTACAGCCCGGGTTCCCGGAGTCCTATTAGCCCAGTGATACAGCCCGGATTCACACGCTGCTGACCGACATGCTCGATGTTGATTCATGTATGCCTGTCCCCGTAAGTTAGCGCCGCTTTGGGTTCACGCCTAGCCATGTCGGCCCGGGTTCTCTGTCATATGGATGCTAGCAACACTATCATATACGTGAGCCAAAAGGCCCAAACGGTCCCGGGCCATGGTAAGGCGACACCCGTGGGAATACCATGCGTGAGGCCGCAAAGTGATATGAGGTGTTACAGGCTAGATCGGTGTGACCTAGAATCGGGGTCCTGACAGCGTTGGTATCCATATGACAAAGAACCCGGGCCGACATGACTATTCGTGAACCCAAAGTGGCACTAACTTATAGGGACGGGCATAAATGACCCAGCAACGAACGTGTCGGTCATCAGGGAGTGAATTCGGGCTATAGCAACTAGGCTAGCAGGACTCCGGGAATCCGGGCTGTAGCAGGCTAGCAGGACTCCGGAGGACACCGCGTGACATTTCCCCGAAGGGACAGACACATGAACGAAGTGGATCACATGCCGGTTGTTTCTCCGTTGATGATCAAGGTGTTGTGTTGTTTGGAGACCGCCTAGTGGTTCCCAAGGTACGCAACCTGAGGCGGTTGATCCTTAAGGAAGCTCATGAATCCCCTCTCACCATTCATCCCGATAGTACTAAAATGTATCAAGACTGACGCCAGAGGTTTTGGTGGACTAGGATGAAGAGATAAATTGTGCAATACATTGCTAGTTGTGACACGTGTCGTCGTGTTAAAGCAGAGCATCAATGGCCTGCTGGCACCCTTCAACCTTTGGCTATTCCTGAATGGAAATGGGATAAAATCGGTATGGACTTCATTACCGGGTTTCCTAGGACCAAGAGAGAGAATAATGCTATCTTCGTTGTTGTCGATCGTCTTTCCAAAGTATCCCATTTCCTACCTGTTCGTGAGAGTATAACCGCTAGCCAGCTAGCTGACTTGTACATCTCCCGAATAGTATCACTTCATGGTGTTCCATTGGAGATTAACTCAGACCGCGGAAGTGTTTACAAAATGCTATGGGAACTCGTCTCTCTTTTAGCACAGCCTTCCACCCTCAATCAAGTGGTCAAGTTGAACAAGTCAATCAAATTCTAGAGGATATGCTCCAAGCTTCTGTCATCTCCTTCGACGTGGATTGGGAGAAATGCCTTCCATTCGCCGAATTTGCTTATAACAATAGTTATCAAGCTAGCTTGGGCAAAGCCCCTTTCGAAGTCCTCTATGGACGAAAATGCCGAACGCCTCTTAACTGGTCAGAAACCGGGGAAAGACAACTCTTTGGCCCGGATATGATTCAAGAAGTAGAAGAGCAGGTTCGCATTATTCGTGAGAAGTTGAAAACAGCCCAATCTCATCAAAAGAGCCAATATGACTGCAAACATAAGCTCATGACTAATGAAGTTGGCGAGAAGTCTTACATTCGGGTTACTCCTTTGAATGGAACCCATCGGTTCGGTATCAAAGGCAAATTGGATCCTCGTTACATTGGACCCTTTCGCATTCTTGCCAAACGAGGAGAAGTTGCCTACCAATTGGAACTACCTCTGCATCTTTCAAGAGTTCATGATGTCTTCCACGTTTCTCAACTCAGGCGTTGCTTCTCGGATCCCATCCGTGGAGTGGACCACGAAACGCTTGATCTCCAAGATAATCTCACATATCGAGAATATCCCGTTCGCATCCTTGATCAAGCTGAGCGTACCACTCGACGCCAAAATATCAAGTTTCTCAAGGTTCAATGGTCACACCATTCCGAGAAAGAAGCTACTTGGGAAAGGGAGGATCGTCTCGACTTGAGTACCCCACCTTCTTCCCAACGGATCCTAAATCTCGGGACGAGATTCCTTTGAGTGGGGGTGAGTTGTCACACCCTAGCTAATTCATGCATTAGAGTGTTGCATCATGTTTACTTTGATAAGAAACTTGGAAATGGGATAACAGAACCCCCAGCACCCACCTGAAAACGACTAGGGTTTACTAAAATCTTTTTCAATGAACCTGAAATGCCCTTCTAAAATGTCCATCATTTTTGTCTTGGTCCAGAACATCTGCCAAAATTGGTTCACATTTTTCTAGGACACATAAGGTCACTGGATTAAATCATTACCTATTTGCATTTGGGTATTTAAATGCTATAAAATAATTCAAATGCCCAAATAATTCTAAAGTTAAGTGTGGGCTGTTGGAAATAATCTAAACAAAGCCCCCTATTAATTTCAGGATTTATGAAAACGTTTTGTATTTTAAAATAAAGCCTAGAAGCTACAGAAAATTAGAAAAACAAAAAAAAACAGAATAAAGAGAGGGAGAGAAAGGCCACATGCCACTTCCCTGGCTGGGCCGGCCCACCTGGCCCGTGCCAGTCATCACCTACCTCTGCCAGTAGGCAAAGGAGGGAGACAGCGCACGCGCGCGCGTCGCGCCATGCCACCTCCCTGCTCGCCTGCCTCACCCGCGCCTCGAAACGCCTCCGCGGCGCCGCCCCGACCCCGTGGACACCTCACACGCCCCCTGCCTCTCTCCCTCGCCTCTCCTCACCATGGACGACGCCCCCGCGCCTGCGCCGCCGTAGTTCTCGCAGCCACCGTCATCCTCGCGCCACCCCGTCATGTCCCTGAGCTTCGCCGTCGTCCGCTACGTCGAGCTAGCCGAGCCCCGAGCGCTCGCACGCTCTGCACCGCCTCCATCGACTTCGTCTTCATCGATCATAGCCGGAGATCCCCTTCGCCGTCACTGCTGCAGCAGCTCGTCCCCGACCTCGCCGTCTGCTCCGCCGTGACCGCCGTGAGCTCAGCTACCTCCCCATCCTCTCTGTTCTTGCTCTCGAGCACCTGTAGCGACCGCATGAAGCTCAACTGCATGCGCCGCCGCCGAGCTCGTCGCCGACGTGACTCCGGCCACGCAACGGCCTCGCCACCCTGCCCGTTAGCCTCACCGCACTCCCAGGATGTCGTAGCACCATTCCCCGCACCTCGCCGTGCCCCCTAGCGACGGGTTCAACCTCGCCCGAACTTCGGCGACCAACAAGGTCGTCGCCGGTGACGATTCCGGCCACCCCAGGTCCACCCACTGCCACCACTCGACGCGGCTCATTCCCAGCTACCTGTAGATGGTCCCCGCCGTCCATTTGGTCGTCGGAGGACAAAACCCGCACTGCCCGCCGCATTTGGCCTCGCCGGCAGCTAAACGCTGGCGAGTTGACCATTTTGACCGGGTTGACCCCAGTTTGACCGCCCTGGATCTATGACAGGTGGGGCCCGCCCTGCTAATTAACCTAGGATTAGGACTAACTAAAATTAGTTAGTCTAATGACACTGAGACGGGGGGCCCACTAGTCAGGTTTGACCTAGACCGTCCCCGTTGACTGCTGACGTCACCCTGACGCAATAAATCATTTACTGGATTTATTCTTATACAGGAAATTCCAAAAAATGCTACAAACTTCAAAAATCCATAGAAATTAATCTGTTACTCCAAATGCAAAGATTTATATATGAAAATGGATCAGAAAAATCAGTCTTTTCATCTGTACTTGTTTCATGCGTGTCAGAATAGTTTAACCTTGCTGTTTAGACGAAACAAGTTAATGCACTAGTATCACCTCTTATTTTGGGTTAGCATCTGAATCCTTGATTCAAACAAACTCAAACCCATTCTGTTCTAAGTTGCATTAGGCAAAACACACTCATTTTAACATGTCATTGCATGCATCATATTGTTGCATATTGCCATGTGATGATTGTGTTTCGATGTGTTCTTCATGGTAGGTTCTGCCTCCGAGGATATTCACGAGTATCCAACTGAAGGGAAGTATCCCACAACCACTCTGTCAGGCAAGCAACCCCATTGATCATTTCGATACAAACCCATCTTCTCGCGTCTGCTCTCGTTTACTGCATTAAGACAACAACGTTTCAAACTGCTGTGTGTTGCGGTAGTTGAACCCATTTCCTCTGCATGACCTGTCATTGCCACAGTAACTAGATGAAACCCACTAGCATGTGTAGGAGTTGATTGAGCCATGTTTGTGTTTTCTACCATGCTATGCCTGCTATGCTTAGAGATGTGTCAGGTCTGGCTCATCAGGGTGATGAACTAGAGTGAATGGTTGTTCGGTAATAAGAGTGTGTGTTGAACATGATTTGGTAAAGGTATCGATGAGAGGCCATGTAGGAGTACATGGTGAGTTGTTTCATTGAGGCCGTCCTTAAGAACTGAGATCTCTATGCGTGATTTAAGATTCAGCTACTACCACACATTGGGCCCTGAAATATGACCCCGCTCGACTTACTGACCCCTCTCGCCCTCTGTGCAGGAGTTGCAAGTAGTTTCTGGTGTTTGTAGTTGCTGGAGGCCGTGCGCAACGCTGACCTTAGGGGTGGGCTGCGATGCGGTAGGCACGAGGCCCGGTGTATCGAGTCACCCGTTTGGTGTCTCGGGAACCCTGTACACATCGTTTGGGGCCGTTGAGGACACCCCGGCCGGATTTCCTTGCAGATGGAACCCGAATAGGCGATAAACCTAGACTAGAGACTTGTGTGGTTAGTCAGGTCATGGTCTACACCCACGTTGGCTTTCGCTTGAAGTCTGCCGAGCACATGTCGTGTGCAGACGCTAAGTGGTGGAAACATGTGTGACGAAGTACACCCCTGCAGGGTATAAAACTATTCGAATAGCCGCGTCTGCGGTAAAGGACTACTTGGTCGCTTATGCAGTTCATAGACAAGTAAATGGTTACTACTAAAAGACTCAAGATAAGTATGAGTGCCGCGGATGGCCCTCTCGTAGGATGACGAGGGAGGATGCACAGTGGAGTATTGTGATGGTGATTAGTGGACTCGTGTGCGAAAACTATTTTACCAGTTGTGTCGATCGTAGGATATCCTAGCCAAGAGTCAAAGCTGGCTTGCTGCATTAACTCCACTACCCTTCTTGAGAATGTGCATGTATAGTAGGATCTGTTGTAAGACTTGCTGAGTACCTTTGTACTCATGTTGTTTTAATAATTGTTGTAGAAGAGAACACCGCCCCCTCCGATGGGTTCTATGTAGATCTCGATGTTGATGAGTAGCTCGATGCCCAGGTGGTGAACCTGAGCTTGTGAAGGGCCTTTGTAGATAGATAGGCTTCGTCAAGCCTTCTTTATTTCTAGTTGTCTGTACTCAGACAAGTTTGCTTTCGCATGTGCTTGTATGTTTGTATGACTTCAGTGTCGGGTCATGCGTCCCCTACCTGTATGAACATGTTATGAAGGCTCTACGGAGCCTTTAAATACAGTACTTTGAGTTGTAGAGTTTTGTTGTGATGCCATGTTGTATTTACACATATCGAGCATATTGTGTGTATGATTGAAATGCTTGGTATGTGTGGAATTCGACAATCTAGTTGTTTATCCTTGGCAGCCTCCCTTATGGGGAAATGTAGTCTGGTGTCTCCACTGAGCCTTGGTAGTCCGCTACAGCCCGGTTTACCGGAGTCTTGCTAGCCCAGCACTACTGCTCCGGAACACTTAGACTGGCCGGCATGTGTTTCACTTCGTTCCTGTGTCTGTCCCTTCGGGGAAATGTCACGCGGTGACATCCGGAGTCCTGCCTAGCCTGGTACAGCCCGGGTTCCCGGAATCCTGTTAGCCTAGTGCTACAGCCCGGATTCACACGCTGCTGACTGACATGCTCGATGTTGATTCATGTATGCCTGTCCCCGTAAGTTATTCTCGCTTTGGGTTCACGACTAGGCATGTCGGCCCGGGTTCTCTGTCATATGGATGCTAGCAACACTATCATATACGTGAGCCAAAAGGCGCAACCGGTCCCGGGCCATGGTAAGGCGACACCCGTGGGAATACCGTGCGTGAGGCTACAATGTGATATGAGGTGTTACAGGCTAGATCGGTGTGACCTAGAATCGGGGTCCTGACACTCCAGGCCTAGAGCTCCCACGCGCGCTTCTCCGCAGCCTCCCGACGGCGGTCAGCCACGCGAGCCTCCTCCAGAGCTCAGGAGCAAGCTTCGCGGGAAACCTTGAGAGACTCCTCGTCCTTCGTGTTTTCAAGATCACGCTGGCAGCGGCCAAGGTTGATGGCCACCTTCAGCTTACGCCATTCCTCCACCAGCCAAAGACCCTCAGCCTTGAGGCGTGCTTCGACGTCCGTAAGTTCACCGCCAAGTCGGCTCATCGCCTCCTAGAAGAGCTCGTGGCGAACGACGCTCCGCCCGTGCTCGAACTCCAACGCGCGGCCCACGTCGTCTTCCGCCATGGGGGCTGCAGGCGGGACGTGAAGCGGCACGCCCCCTCTCGGCAGGGGGCTGGGGGCTGGTGCTGCCCCAGGCGCCGGCCCGGCCTCACGAGGGGCCCCGGCCAGTCGTGGCCTGCTGCTTGAAGAGGAACTGAAGACCGAAGCCAACCAGCTACTGCCCATGACCAGAGGAGGGGTCCGGGGCACGACCGCCAAGCTCCAAGTCAGGCCGTGGAGGAAGGACGACGAGGCCGCAGATTTGAAGCGCCATGAAGGCGAGTGCACCTCCCCGGCCGGCCCTGCTCCAGGCGCGACCTACCGACTCGAGACGCTCAAGGCCCGTGGGGGAGTCGAGGAAGGCGGAGGTCGCTTCTCAGGGGACAAAGCGGCCCTGACGGAAGGGGTCCTGGAGAGACGACGTCAGAGAGGAAAGCAGCAGTCAAGAAATCACATGGTGTATTACTTACTCGTTGACGGCGATGTACTTTCGTCGCTTCAACGGCCCGAAGATACCGCTGCTGCTCGGAGATCCTTTCCTCTTGCGAAGCTCCTCGAAGTCCACGCAAAGCCGACCGAAGCGCTGGACATGGCGGCAGGCACGGGGTGTAGCCGGAGAAGTGCTCGAGGGGACGACTTCAGGGGTGCCGGGCTGCGGGGAGCAGTCGGGCACCACCTTACCGCGACCTCCCGAGGCCTCCGGAGCTTCGGCATCGGGAACCGCGTATTGCATCGTCTTAGCAACTGACTTCCCAGGGGGAGAATCACGAGTTCCTGAGGACGACACCCCAGGAGCCCCGGGCGACATCTGCACGTCAGCACTCGTGCCACCAGTCTCTAGCGGCGCTTGCCCCCCTGCATCCACATTCGGGATGAGCTTGGCGCCAGATGCGAAGAAGGGAACCACGTTGATTAGGTTCTCGCGGGACCCCACCAGGCCGTCCGGGCGCAACCCCCACTCATCAAAGGGTGGCATGCTCTTTGCAAATTCAGCCTTGTTCGTGCAGCGGTATAGCAGACAGCTCTTCCCAGGCATGTCGTCCGACAAAGGGACGCCTGTCAGGACCTCAAGCACTGTTTGCCGTGTCTTAAGAGGGAGCCCGGACTCCTGAAACCTCATATGGTCCTGACTGCTGAGCAAGGTCCACATCGGGGGAGAATGGTGCTGAAGCGGAGAGACTTGGCGTCTGACGAACTCCTTCACCACCATAGGCGCGGTCACGCCGCGGTCCTTCAGCCTCCTCAGCCTGACAGGGGCTCGCGAGCCTCTCGTGGCCCCAACCGGAGTTGGGAACTGCAGGTGCTGACGGAGAATGGAGCAGAGGGTTGAGCACCCCGGCGTCGACGAATACCCACCGTGTCCGAAACTCGCTCGTGGATGAAGGAAGCTTGAACTCGATCCCTGCGCCCGCCATCGCGGCCACTGCCGGGAAGCTCACGCACCCCGAGCTTTGCCGAGGATCCATCAGATGCAATGAGAAGAAATGACGGAGAAGGGCCACGGAAGGGGCAATGCCCACCATGGCCTCGCACACAAAGGCGAAGACGGCAAGGAGAGTCACAGATTGGGGGTCGAGATGCAGCATATGGATCTGGTAATTCTCAAGCACCGCGTTGAAGAAGGCGGAGAAAGGGGGGATCAGGCCGGCCCAAAGGGCATCGATGAAGATTGGGACCTCGGTGGTAGCCCGAGCAGTGCGGGCGCGAGACGCAGGCCAGGCCACCGTCTCCCCCACTCATTGAAACTGGAGGAGAGCATGGGACGCACCTTGTCCATGGCCTTCTCGTTGAGCACCAAGGACCGGCCGACTGCAGGCTCGACGGCTGGTTGCGCACTTGGCGAAGGCAGATGCTTCTTCCCCTTGTCTGCTTGTTTCGGCGCCATGGCGATGAAGCGGGCAAAGCACATGTTAGATTGGAGAGGAAGGGCAGAGTCTCGAGGAAGCAGAGGGATTGAGGAAGTAAGGTGTGGGCGATGGAAGAATAACTGTGTAGATAGCGGGGGCCGCATAGCCAGGCGGACTCCAAGGCAGCATGGGGAAGCAGAGACGCCCACATCCAATCAACCGCCATGCGTCAACCAAGGCCGCAGGCTTTTGGGGCCCGCGGCACTCCGTACTTGACATTTGGCTTCGCCTTGAAGCCAAGCCCGAGCGCGCCTTGGGCCCGGACGCTACTGTCGGCATTCTGGGAATGGGGGTCCCCAGACTTGCCTGCCTGCGGCCCACGGCGTGGCTGTGCTAGCAGGCATGTACGACCCATCTTCACCAACAAGGCATTCAAGACCCTCGCGAGGGGCCAAGCCTCACGAGGCGGACGACGCAATACCTCCTCAGGAGCGGCCTCGCCAGGCAGGCTCACGAGGGGCGGAGAGATCAAGGCAGGGCAAACATCATGAGGCTCTCGTGACGTGAGCCATGACGATCAAGATCAGGCTCGCGCCAGGCGGGCCCCAGCGTGCGCAGCATCCTTGTTTCCTCTTTGGTGCAAAGGGAGCAAGCGCAGGCGCGGAGTATCGAGGCGTCAAGCAAAGTTTTCCATATCGGTGCAACGAGACCAAGACCAGCAGGGCGGCAAGACGGAGGTCACCATGGAGCCTGAGGCGGCGTCACCACCAGAGCCTTTTGGAGGCGAAGACCGCTTTTGTCAGGATAAGCTCTAGTAGCTCTCCCCTTTCAAATTGGCCGTTGTTGGCTCCCTTCCCGCTCAATATTTGGGAAGAGGACCAGGGCCTATATAAGTAGAACTAGCCACCACAATAGGGGGGATCGATTCCATCTTCCATCCTCTCTCCCACAAGCGCACCAAGCACAAGAACACCTCAACCTCAGGAGGTTGTTCTTCCCCTTGTACTGTTCATCATTAGCCCAAGAGGCAATCCACCACCACCACACTTGAGTAGGGTATTACACCACAACGGTGGCCGGAACTAGTATAAACCTTGTGTCTTTGTGATTGTGAGTTTGTCGAGCTCGTTCTTGTGATCTTAGCTAGTTAGGACGCGGATCGGTAGGAGGGCGAGAACTTCGCGCGCACCCCAGATTTCGAACCTTAAGGGTTTTGCCGGAACCCGTGATCCGACGACACATATATATTTTTTATTTTTTCTAGTATGTCCTTGTTATCTAATAGTTTGTTGGACTTCAGTTATCAACTATCCTGAACTTCTATATGCTAGTTCGAGGTTTTAGATAACCCAGGACTTCTATATCATCACTCTTTGAACTTCTTATTCCCAAGGTCTGTAGTAGAAGCTGGACTTCTACTGTATCAGTGATTGAACTTCTGTGTTTCCACATTGCAAGGCGGTACAACACTGTGCTCTATATTTCTTCGTTTTTTGTAATTTTCAATTTTTTGAATTGGTTTTGAGTTTGTCTAGTGTGCAACCGTAGGATTAGTCCCAATTATGCACACATACTTTTTTATTTTTTTGTAACATGTTTGCATACTTCGAACAATGTAAGCACTTTAGTACGTACTAGCATATATGCCCGTGCGTTGCAATGGGATAATAAAATTACATACATGGAAGCTACTACCATCAATAATTTATGGTGTCCCTTATTCTGAACAAGCCGACTTAGCTCTATATGACGGATGCGCCGACTTAGCTCGATATGCCGGATGAGGAGCAGGCTCGGTATGAGAGTGGTAGAACTAACGACCTCAAAGAGCCGACTACATGTTGCTAGCCACTCAAACAAATGCATCTTGCTAACCAATGAATAGCGTGAATATTTAAGAATATATTGCAATGTCAGATTTGAAATATTTTTTCATTTTTCTGAACTTTTCAAAAAATGATAACTATAAAAGGTTAAATATACTTCGCAACGTGAACAATTTTCCAAATTACAAACAGTTTTTTGAAAATTCCATACATTTTAAAAAAGCCTGAACAAAAACTATGAATGGTACATTTTTTGAAATTCACAAACTTTTCTTAAAAGCATGAACCTTTTATAAAAATATGAATATTTTTAAAATTTGTGAACAATTTTAGAAATGGGAACAAATTTTGAACATTTAAAAGAAAATTTTGAAATTATTTTTAATGAAAATAATATTTTCAATTTGTCAACATCTCACAGAAATGTGAATTCTTTCAAATCTGTAATATTTTTACATGCAATTTTTAAAATCTTTAACTAAATTGGAAAAACTCAAACATTTTCTTTAAATGGTAATAATTTTTCCAATTTTGGAAAAAATATTGAACGAACAATTTATTAAAATTGCAGACATTTTTGAAATAGGAATACAATTTTGGAATTTGTAACATGAACTACAAAATATACTTGGGAACGTGAATTTAAAAATACTTTTTAAAAATTCCAATTTTTTGGAAAAAGCAAGAATAAAAATTTGAAAGTAACATTACTTGAAATTGACATACATTTCTTAAAAACATGAACCTTTTATGAAAATACAAACACTTTAAAGTTGTGAACAATTTTGACAATAGGAATATATTTTGAACATTCAGAAGAATTTTAGAAAATATGTTTCTTTAATTTAAACATTATTTAAAATTTTGAAAATAGCGCTAAAACACGAATATTTTTCAAATTTGGAACATTTTTCAAATGCTTTTTCTTAAATCTTGAGTAATTTTAAAAACGTCCACATTTTTAGGAAAATTGGGATTTAAAAACTGAAGAAATTTTAGAATGACAAAAAAATCCCACACATTTTCTAAAATAGGAACACGTTTTCGGAATTCGTACTTTTTACGAAAATTTGAGTAAGAAACAAAATTCTGGTCATATTATGAAAATTTCGAATGTTAGGAAAAAGGAAAAAATAGAGTTGGAATGCGACAAATAAAAAAGAAACTGAAAATAAAAAAAGAAAGAACCAGAAGAAGAAAAATAGAAACTGAACAAAGAAAAATGGGAGGCCCAGTCTTGGGCGCCCTGTGCGTATGTTGAACTATTTGCCGCACCATGCGGGGAATAGGTTTTTTATTGCTGCGTGTGTAGGGGAAAATGGGCTGTATTTACTGGGCCATAGCGCTCGAGGCCCATGTACGCAATTCTGGATAAATTGTTTTTCTTTTGCTAACAGAAGGACATACAAAAGTTTAGTACCATCTCGGATAAAAAAAACTTTTTGCGGTGAACGGATGAATTAATCGGAGAAACGCACCTTGCTTTATTAGTAGGTATAGATTTAACCAGAACTTAGTAGTTTTTTTCTCCTGTAAAATTTCCATATGTTTCGACGTCTGCATCTAATGTTTTTTCAAACCCCCGAACTTCTGTGACTTTACAACTTGAACTTCGTCAATAAATTTTGATAATTTTTTTTGGTTTTTAATTATTTAATAATTGAAAACCGCATTGCGTCCTGTCAAAACCTAGCGCGTAGCAATGCGGTAGCGCGAGGTCGAAGCGATGGGGGAGGGGTGGGACCCCCTCCTCCCCGGCGAGGCCGAGACGGAACGAAGCGGGAGGCGACGACACGGCGTGCCATGTCGTCGCATGCGGAGGCGAGTCCATCACATCCGTGACATCACTATCTATCTTAGGGTTTAGGGTGCGTGCGGTGGGGGTGGAAACAGAATACCACATTGCGTCCTGTCAAAACCTAGCATGCAGCAATGCGGTAGCACGAGGCCGAGCAGGGGGAAGGGGGGTCGAGACCCCCCCCTCCCCCTGCGAGGCCGAGACAGGAACGAGCCGAAGCAGGCGACGACGCGACGTCCCACGTCATCGCATGCGGAGGCCAGTCCGTCACATCCGTGACCCCACTATCCATCTTAGGGGTGTGGCTCTGGGGTGCGTGCGGTCGGGTGGAAACAGAATAACCGCATTGCGTCCGGACGCAACCTAGCGTGCAACAATGCGGTAGCGCGAGCCCGAGCAGGGGGGAGGGGGCCCCGACCCTCCCCCTGCGAGGCCGAGATAGGAACAAGCCGGAGCAGGCGACGATGCGGCGTGCCGCGTTGTTGCATGCGGAGGTGAGTCCGTCACATCCATGACCCCACTATCTATCTTAGACTTTAGGGTTTAGGGTGCGTGCGGTGGGGGTGGAAACAGAATAACCGCATTGCGTCCTATCAAAACCTAGCGCGCAGCAATGCGCTAGCGCAAGGCCGAGCTGCATGTGTACTTTGTGTGTATTTGAATTTTGAACCTCTATATTGTTTTTAAGTTGTGTATTTTAGTTAGATATGGACTTCATCTCTTTTTGTATTTGAACTTCTTCTTTTTGTTTCTTAATGTTTATTTATTCATATGCCTTTACTTCTCTGATTTGTGTACTTGAACTTCTGGTCTTTATTTTTTGAACTTCTTTCTCTTGTTTTTGTAGGTGCATATTTGTGTATGTATTTTTCCTCCCTTGGTAGAGTACTTGACCTTTCTGCTTGCAATCAATTTTTTGTTTTAAGGATCCCAGCAGATTTGTTATGTGATCTTAACTTTTAAAACTAGATGCGTTCAAATGGTGCATTTATTTATCAATAGATGCATGTACTTTTTTAGTTGTTGGGGCGGTAAAACTTTAATTACCACAGCGCTGCAACACCCCACTACAGAGAGGCATTAAGTCTTTGTCTCCCTCGCCACCACCTATCAGAAACCCCCCTCCCTCTCGCTCGCTCTCTTCTCCCTCTCTGTCGCTCCGCTGCCTCCAACTCCACCCGATTTCTCCGCTGATGTCCCCTACGGTTGTGCGTGTAGTAATCGGCGCCCGCGACGCTCCTATTTCTCCCGGTCATAGAAAAACTCATCATTGATTGCCTTCATGTCTTTGAAGAATGATACAAGTTTTAATACATCATCCAAATCTTCTTTCCATGCATTCATGGATTTCCTGCAAATTACATGCAAACATGCATTTGTTATTTTTGCTAGCAAAGGGTTGTGACTTAGGATGCTATGTACATTGCAGTATGTGCATGTTTGAATACTTACTGGTTTAGTAGGTCTCGTCTCGTCATGCTTAGGAAGTAGCTTCCATCTTCATTTTCAGATAGCATGGACATGATTGTTGTGTGCTTGACATCATGGTACTGCAGGAGCTTTACGTACTCCAAAATAGTGGGGTCATAATTCTTGTGTGAGTTCAAGAATACCAGCATGTCATCAGTTTGCATGAGTTGGTGATTATGATTGTACTCAATGTCCACTGCCACGCATGTGCTATACTCCTGCACCTTCACCCTCATTCTTGCATTGCACCCTGTCCTCTGCGATGTTTTTGTTTCGCTGCCTGCCAGCCTCTGAAACAGAAGTTGTGTGTTTCCCTTGGAACGCGCAAACAAACTACTTGTGATTGTCATTCCCTCCCGTCTTCCTGATTCCAAAGCCAACATGTCTGGCGTATCTGTTATAAAATTCCCTTGCTTTCTCCACATCTTGGAATCGCATCTTTAGTCTTCGTATTAGATAATCCGAGAGATCCGGCATCTGCAGAAAAAGAAAAATAATCCAAACGGCACGTTAAAATGCAATTTATGAACTTGTTATCCTGGAGGGAGCAGAAAATTTGCAGATAATACAAGATGCGTATATAAATATTTTGTTTCACTTACGTGCATGTATGATCGCAACTCCACTGGAGTCTGCTGATGTCCCTCTGGGATGGGGCATGGCGGAGTTATCATAGCAGGATGCAGGAGTGGATCACGTGGAGGAAGGAGGGCTGAAGATGGCCTCTCTCTTGTTTGCGTCCTTTTTACTTGAGGTGGTTGTGGAGGTATTGCGATCCTGGTCTTGGTTTGCTCTTTTGTTTTGTGAAGCAATCCATCTACCTTATGTCCCGTGCAATTCTGACTTGTAGCAGCAGCAGCAGGATCCAACGGTGGTAGTGTGCAGAGCACTCTCCTCCGTGTGTGTGTGTGTGTGTTCCTGTTGGATTTGTCCTGGGATCCGGTTTAGTTTCTTCCCTTTGGCATTGACGAGGCACACCAGGATAACCTCCAGAGTTACACGCGGGACTTGAGCTAACCCCCTCCTCCATTGGCGTGTTGGGAGTCTGCTGGTGGATATAAAGAATCCACGGGGGATTTCCGGTGTCACCCAATTAGGTGGAGGCGCAAATTTGTGCTGATAGGGCTGTGACCCAGCATCTTGGAAGTCTCCATGTGTTTCGGGTGTCATCCATTTTTGGTCTGGAGCTGGTTTGTAATGTTGTTGGTGCGTTTGAGGTGTGACCCATTGAGGGGGTGGTGCAACACGTACAGGCTTAGGATTGTGTACTTGCTGCTCGGAATTTCTAAGCTTCTTCATGCGTCTCTCGTCTTGCTAACATAAAAGTAAAAAATGTTTATTGGCACACAAGTTACAACTGCCTATACCTTTGTAACTGAACTTAGCATTATTCACAGCTTGAACTTCTCATATAAAAGTGGTGTTCATGTACATATTTTTCCCCTAGGACAGGCATCACACTCTGCACTGAGCTGAGCATCTGCCAATACTTTTATACCTGAACTGAGCACCCTTCACAGAATCAACCTCACATTCTGTTAATTCTACACTATTTGATTACTTATATGTACCTGAACTGAGCACTCTCCACAACCTGAACTTCTTGTTTTGCAAAGGGGAAATACTGTCTACAGTTACAAAAACCTGAACCTTCATGAGTTTGAATGGTTGAACCACTAGTGCATACCAACCTGACCTTCATGTGATCACATGCATGTTCTATTTTCCTTTTATTTTTTGCGCACAACCAGATACATACCAACCTGAAGTCTAGCATAGTTAATAGTTGAACTTCACATGGCTTTTCACACGTGAATGTAGGCAGATTTTCTACTGTTTGTAGCCTGGACTGATGCTCACACACTACCTGAACTTCACATGGCTGTAAGAAAATAACAAACAGAAGGAATAAGTTTAACCATACCCTGGCTAGAAGTTCGGCCAACCTTTTTCCAGCAGCTGATAGGCCACCTTGCAATTCATCGGGGAGGTAGGAGAGGAATTCCATGGCAATCCATGTCTTGCAGAGGGCGCGAAGTTCATCTGCACGAAGCAAGAAGTTCAGGCAAGGCAAGATTGAAGAAGAAGGCCACAAGTGGGAGGAAGTTCATGTACCGTTGCTGGATTTGAAGGCGCCGCTAATGCCGCCTCTGCCGCGGAGTTGCTCCGTTGGCCGCGCCGTTCGTCGTAGCTTACGTCGGGGCCGTCATCTACGCTGCCAAGGCGTCGGGCAGTGAGGATGGAATTAGGATGTGGCATCCGGAAGTCCATGGCGGCTTTGTCGCGTCCAGGCGATGCGGGCTCCCTCGCGCCGATGTCCGTCGTCGCTCGCTCGCCCGCGCCGGTAGTCGGCCAGGAGGTGGGACAGAGTGGTGGCGGCGGATCCGGTCGACCAGGAGCTGGAGACGGAGGGGAGGCGGCGGATCCGGTCGGCCAGGAGCTGGAGACGGGGGGAGGCGGCGGATCTGGCGAATATCGGCGGTGAACGAGGGCGGTGGTCGGGGATCGAGGGGAGGAGCGGCAAGGAGGGGGGTTGGTCGACTCGGGATCGGGGATCGTGGATCTGCCGGGCGGCCGGGATCCGATGGGTCGTGCAGGCGATTCAGGAAGTTCGAGAGGGTCCATCAGGCCCTTATAGGGGATTTTTTGATCCAAATAACTATTCTAATCCTGGGATTAGAATAGTGTTGTCCATATATATACACATCTGGGCTATTCTGTTTCGTGTAACAGAATATTATTCTGTTACCCTACTTGAACTCATGGTTTCACGCGGTTATATTGATGATTTTCATCTCGTCAAACTGATCGTTTTTTCATCGGAATGGGGCATGTAACATATCGCTGGAAAGCTCTTGACATCTAAATTACAAATATATAGGATTTTTTTTGCAAAATCATCACGGTTTAAGTGCAGTTTAGAAAAAATCGTTTTTCAATACAGAAAACACGAATCTTATTTTGGACATAAATTTCAAACGGCTTGTCAGAATTGAGCAAATAAGATGGCATTGGAAAGCTGATGAAAATCCGCTTCTTCTATATATCTAATATTTTTTAAAATTCTATACGATTTAAAAGTAATTTGGAAAATGATGAAATTCTGGGCGAAATGTATTTTCACTTTTTTTGCAAACGGTTTCTCGGATTGACGTAAATGATACAGAATTGGAAAGCTACGGAAAATGCGCAACTTTTTTGAATAGAAATATTTTTCTAATTCCTTATGGTTTAAACTCAAATTCAAATACGGTCAAATTTGATTTCGAACGTGATTTTTGTAAAAAGTTTGTCAAAATGGGGCAAATAATATACCGTTGGATAGCTATCGAAAATGCAAAACTTAGTCATGTTGAGCGTTTTGTCTACTTCACAACTATTTAAGAGTAATTTTGAATAAGGTGAAACCCATCATGTTGTTTTTTCCTGTCTAAAAAACAAAGTACTCGTACTGATCTATGTCAGTGTTTGTACTGAGGTATTTTTCACATAGTGGTTTTGAATACGGTGATACCTGTTGTGCTATTTTTTCTGTTTTGAAAACATAGTACTCGAACTGATCTCCGTATGGTTTTGTGCTGAACGTGTGCTTTCAAAGACTCGACTTTACTATGTTTTTTCATTAGAGTTTTGCTCGTTACTTTTCAATGGTTTTCCATATTATCGTCCATGAACTTGCATTGTTTATATCATTGAACTAAATGACATTTGTTTTCATCAGTTTACTGCCCAATTTTTTCATCACTTGAGAGTCACTAATAGTTTACTTACTGGGCAGTAACACATGAACTCCTCGCACAATAATACATGAACTACTAGGAACATAAATTTTCAATGAGCACTTAAAAACATAAAACATTACACAAAGAGAAGCACTGAACAGTGAATGTAAAAATAACTCCCACGTCCATCGTATACTGGGAGCTTCCACTTGAATAGGAAATTTGTTTAGTTCTCACAAATCAATAACACTTGGCCACCAAAAACCTGTCAAATGTTTTTTCCTCAAAACACACAGCACAATATTGAAATGCATCAGTAAACGCTGACATTTTCAGTTTTTATAAGCAATCAAACATGCTAATTCAAATTGATCATTGTTTTTAATTCAGATTTTTTTTAATTTGAACTAATCATTGTTTTTAATTAGATCCAATCATTGTTTTTAATACAAACCGATTTTTTAATTCAAACCGATCATTATCTTTAAGATTGCAAATTATAAGGTAGACTTCTCTAACATTTTGGCTAGCCAACTTTCTTCTATCTATCATAAGAACTGATACAACATATTCGTTTGAATTGTTGCTCACAAAAAGGGCCACTCTTGCTTGACGAAGTGTTACGAAAAGTACTACAAAGATTACTATAAGATTTGTGAACTCAAGGCCATACATAAGTTGTACTGATCCACATGGGAAGATTTGCTACGTGCACCTTATGGAATCATACAAGATACCATTTTTTCATCTTTTTTTATGCCATAATTACACATCAGCAAGTCTAACAGTGCCACCTCTCGACATAGTCTCCTTTGCGCTAGTTACCAGTCTTGTTCCTTGGCAAAGCCTCAATTCCTATAAGATCAAAAGGGCAGGCATGAGAGAAAGATAAATGGAACACTAATTGTGCAACATTTCGATAAAAAAAATCATGTGTTTTGCTACAGATTACATTACTTGAGAATTTTTTGTCTGTTTTCAATTTTATTTCAAGGAGAACCAGTAAGTTCTACTACTAGTATAAGCCAAGTTCAAGGACTTTGCTGGCGGCAAACTATGGCAGTTATCTTGCCGCACCAATAATGTGAAAATGTTTTTTCTTGCGAACACACATCACAATTTTTTAAATGCATCAGTACACGCACATTTTCATTATTTAGAAGCAATCAAACATGCTAAATAGTACTCATGTACTTACTGGAACCACACATATTCTAAAATATTAATCATGTACTTACTGGTACGGATCAAATTTGCCACTTGGGAAATTAAGCTCTCCAAAACATACTAAATTCTCTTTTCTACAGTTTTCAGTTCAGATGTGCAGCATGAAAGGAAGAAGTAACTGGCCGCCACTAGCACTCAGCGGTATATTATTCAACATTAGATGGGAACTTGGACGAGGTGCGGTGCTCTACTCGGACGGCGCCCAGTGCTCAACTTGGATGGATGAGGCTGCTGTGTGCTCGGAAGGTTCCGCACCAGCATAATTACCATAAGGGAATTATGGCCATCTCCCCTGTCTTCAGATGGCGGCACTGTAGGCCAGCAGTTGCTGCTCCTCGAACCAAAGGGAGAGAGAAAGGGCAGTCCTATGGCTGAGCACAACGTCCACTTGATATTCATCAGTACTAGTATGACTGGACAAGAAAGTATTAATTTTGAACACTAAATGAAATCCGGATAGTCTAGTGAAATTGCAATATGGAGCTTTAGTCACCTTCCCATGACAAAGAGTGAAGCATACAAAGTAGTACTGCGCATTTTTGAAACACTTGATTAAAAGCATAGCTGTTGTAGGCCCGTCTTCGTCCATGACGGTCTTTGTGATTACTTGAATGGGTAGCCAAGGTGCTGATACTAAAAAATGCATGTATCAAATCAATTGAGACTAATCTTCACTTCATTCCCTCCCCTATGTTACACTATCTGTTTCGGGTATAAAATTGTACTTACCAAATATTCTCTTCTAGATGGATTGTATATGAATTTAGATTTGTAACAGCACACGCACCAAACTTGCAGAATTTTTCGTTGAACTTATCTAGATGATATATCCAAACTTGCAGAATTTTGAAACTTGAACTCTGAATTTATTTTATCCTTGAGTCTGAACTGATGCAATCATATAAGAATTTCAGGCATTATGACCTGTAGCTCTCAAAAAAGCTAATTCATTTTTGCACCATTATGCCAAAAAAAGGGAAAAATATTTGGTTCTCATATACATTTTGACAAGTACCTATAGAGCATTAATTTGTGCATAGAATAAGCACAAGATTGAATTAAGCAGCATCAAGGCACAAGTGAAAAGTAGTGGCAGCATCAGCTCAAGTTGCTCCTCTGGTTTTGTGCTCCTATTTGTGATATCAAACGACAGTACATGTCCACAAACATAATTTTTCAATAAAGCTCCACAAAATCAAGTACAGCTTCTGCCAAATTACTAATAGAAACCCACACCTTTTCACGAAGCCACACTTGAAATCGCTCTACGACAATCTTCGGACTTATGCGTGCAGATGAATTGAACTTTGCACCATTTCACATCCTTTTCTGGTACTTTGTTTTCAAAGAGTGGGAGAATTTAGGACATTGCAAATATTATCTATAATTTTCCTAGTTAGTGTGGTATGAACTGAACTTTACCTGATCAATGATTTTCTAGAGCCATGTGTGTGAATTTTTTGTTTAGCAAACTGCTGGATTTTTTCTATGGAATTGCTGGTGCAGTGTGCACACATATAGTTGATTTATTTCCCATCAGCTAATTGAATTCACTATTTATATTGAACTATGACAAATCTTGTTTTGCTAGCAAAACTTGAACAGAAAAAACCTACAAAGGTGTACGCATATATAGCAAATCCTATAAAACACATTTGTTTTGCTTCATGCAGAGCAGCAACGAAGTGAGATCGGGAGAAAAAGGAAGGTTGGGGTGCTGACCATTGGTGTCGGCGGAAGGATTGCAAGCAGGGCCGGGGAGCATAATCAGAGGAGCTGTGGCGCGTTGGGTCCCTGGGCGGCGGTGGGGCGCAGGAAGCAAGTACCACAACGGTGGTTCCTGGGAGAAGGGGGCGTCAGTTCGGTGGCAGCTGGCTGATTTACTTGTTTCACTATTAAAAATGGGTTTCAAACACAACTTCTAAGCAGACAATGCTTACTTTTGCTCTCCCACTTGGACTGAACGGGCAAAAACAGAACGCATCACTTGTGCTAACAATTCGGAAATCCAATGAACACAAAAAATATAGAATTATTCTGATACCTCGGACGAATGGCTCTGCATATGTCGCTTTAGATGTGTCGGTTGGACTGATCTCCTTCTCCAATCTAGACGGATAAATCGTAGACCTTGCACGTCGACGTCACAAAACTCACACTTTGGACGGATCTCCTTCTTCCATCTGGACTGACAGTTGCAGAACTTCCATCAGGAAACTCACGTAACAAGCACGAATACAGCGATATCAACGAGAAATCGTGAGGGGGAGGGGTGGTCGCAGCTGTGGCGGATGTGGGGAGGGTGGAGACGTGGTCGCGGCGGTGGTGGGTGCATGCGGAAGCGAGAGGGAAGGGCAGGAGGCTGGCGGCGCTGGGGATGGGCTCATCGCATGAAACTGTATTTTCTATAACACACATGAATTTGTATTTGTGCTTACTTTACGAAGTAATGATAAATTACATCATGAACTCCTACGCATAGTGTTTGTTTCTTTTTTTTTGTACAGAGCATATGATTTGTGAGCTGCATAGGCGAGATAAATCATCCATTCTACACTTTCTGAACACTCGAGATAGCAATACACGAACTTACCGGGAGAAATCACACTGAACTGATGGGGCTCTGAAATGTTGATGGCAAGTATGCACTCCGCCGCTCTGCTGTGAGGGAGGTTTTCATTATCACTGACATCCTTGTCATACTGAGCAGGAGAGGTGTTGGTCATCTGGTCTGACCCCGCGTTGGGTTGTGAGCCTTGGACTCTTTTTGGCACGTCACCTGATGTGAAAACTGTAATTTGGAAAGGCTGAGTATCAAGGGATAATTAAGGAAGGCTACCAAACAAACGAAAGTGGCATTTTTACATGACGGGTAGTGGTAGGTATTGGTTCATTGCTTTTGCCACCCGGTATGGTGTCAACAAGGATGAGGTAGCTCTTGTCCTCGATGGAAGGATGTGGTAGCTCACTTCCTCGATGGGCGCCCAGTTATCGTCGAAGAGCTTGAGGAGGCACTTCAGGACTGGCCAAACATGCTAATTGGAGAAGCCAAGAGGCTTCATGGCCTCTAGCTCCTTTATAGTAGCATTAGCATTGTTGGAAACCATGGCCTTTATTGAAATGGTTCAGGGATCACTCCCAGTCAGTCCCATTGCTACTTGTGCTGCAGAGAACATGAATATGAAGCAAATGATGACTCATCGATTTTTCTTTACGACATATCTAAACTTACAGAATTTTGAAACTTGCACTGACGATATTTAGGTGATATATCTAAACTTTACAGAATTTTGAAGAAACTCGCTGCAAATCATTACATATTTAGGTGATATATCTAAAGTTAAGTTACAGAATTTTGAAACTTGCACCGATGATATTTCTGCACACGCACCAACTATTCTATGATTTTAGCAATGCCACTAAATTTACTTGTCCTTGACCTGTAAAATGAACTGAAAATGCATACGAAGGTGCACTGAAAAGGATGCTTTTTTCATTTTTTTCCTAGAGACATATCAACTAACTTAAAAGCATACTCACGCCCCTATATAGGGATGTTACTAGTTTTGTTTGGTTCTTAAGAGACATAAACAAACACCTAGCAAGCACAAAGGTACTAATTTTTGTTTTCTGTTTGTCCTTGTTTTTTCTCATAGAAAATTCGTGTCATACAAATGCAAAATCAAGACAAAAATGGTTGTGTCAAGTAGCAATCAGCAAGTAGCATCTGTACATGCACGTAATTTTGAGATTGAAAGAACAGTGAACAAGAGTAAAAAATGAAACAAAAAACATTTTTACTAGTTCATAAAATCATCAACTATCAGTTCAAGAGTCGAAATGGTCGAGTCTCAGCTATAAGTTCACGCAAGCTACAGAGATGGAGAGAATTTTTTTAAGAATTGAACTGAATTGAAAAAACAAACTAAACTGAGTGTGTCGATTTACCGGAGGTGGGGGGCGGCCGGGTGCGTGCTTGGCGCAGCGTGCCTCGTGCGGGAGTAAGCAAGAGGAAGAGGCAGCCCTGGGTGTGCTCGGCGCGACGCTAGGAGGTGGCAGGAGGAGAGAGGAAGCTGGGCACACCGCCCCGGAGGTGGCTTGCAGGAGCACGGCGACAGGGTCGCGTGTCCGGAAGGTGGATCACGGGGTGACCTTCACGCAGATACTTGAGCGACCGAGCATGGAGCAAGCAGTTGGACTGCCGAGTTGGACGGCCCGCAGTTGCCGCAGGAAGCAGTGACGCGGATGCGATGGTCCGCTGCGGGGGTGGGGGAGGGTCGCCAAGACGGTGGTAGGGACGGCTGGTCGCGACGATTTGTGGCGCTAGGGTGGCTCCCGACGGCGACGGCTGGATGCAGGGTGGCAACGGTGGCGCTTGGAAGCAGGGAGGCACGCCGATGGCGGGGGGAAGCGGGGAGTGAGGACGGCGCCGGTGGCGGGTGGAAGCAGGGCGGCGCCGGCGTTGGGTGGAAGCAGGGGGCGGCACCGGGAGCGAGAAGTGGGGGCGGGAAGTGGGGAGTGATGGCGCCGCCGGTGGCGAAGTGAAGCGAAGGCGCGGCGTTGGGTGGAAGCAAGGGGCGGCGCCGGCGTTGGGTGGAAGCAAGGGGCAGCGCCGGGAGCGAGGAAGGAAGTGGGTGCAGGGCGGCGCCGGGATGCGGGGAGGAGGTGGGGGGCGGGCGGAGCCGGGAGCTGTGGGGAGGTGGGGGCGAGTGGCGCCGGAAGCCGGGGGAAGGTGGGTGGCGGACGGCGCCGGGAGCTGGGGAGGAGGTGGTGGCCAGGCGGCGCTGACCAGGAGAAGGTAAGATGGGGGTTAGTCGGCAGGGTGGGATTTTTTTAGTTCAGTATATCGGTTCGGGTTGATCAGCTGTTGTAAAAAACCAGATGCGGTCTTTATAGGGTGAGATGGTAACAGGATATTATTTTGTTACAAGTAACAGAATAGCCCTGATATATATATATATATATATATATATATATATATATATATATATATATATATATATATATATATATATATATATATATAATGACATAATCTCGTATCTAGCTAGGATGCTTGGTCCACCATCTCCCACTTCGTGTCAGCGGGGCGAATGCACGTAATGATCGATACTTTGGTCATACTGTTGACACCATATTTTGGCACGGTCAAGAACTTAATTAATATGACCTCAAATGGAGAAGTGATCTACGTAAAAAAGTTTCGTATTGTTGATATGAACATCTTTGAAGTTTGGGCTATCGTCATCCGAGCTCATCTCGAAGGCCGAAGTTGTGTTCGAAATACTAAGGTTTTGTATTCAGAACACTATTCAGCAGATTACGCCCCCAAGACTGCCTTTTATGGAAAAAATGATCTACACGGATTGTCTTCGTCTCGTCGAAGCGATCGATTTTGATATAAAAATCATTCCAATCGAATTCGTCTGCAAAAGTTAGATCCATCGGAATGCAGCTCTGTCACGAGGCAGAAAATGGCGCGCCCCACTAGACACCCTGTCTGATGGGTAGCGCGAATAATAGCATGTTTTGCGCGAGCCATTTTACCATCAAGATGATCTCTGATCAAAAAACTTTCAACATGAAAGTTGTTCTTCCCATCGAAACGGTCAAGATTGCTTTTGGACTCGTTTCCATCCGAGGCCGTTTACCACTACAAAAAATACCCGCAAGGTGCAGCTAGTTTAAATCGAACAGTTTTGGAAAGTTCGGACAAAACCAATCCGAATTTGACTATGGTTTTGGACGTGAGTCCAAGCATTTTCCTTGCATGGGAAGTCCAACCGCCTCTTATATACCTAAGGGGTGTCGGTCGATTGAAAAACACACAATCGAACAAATCATCTACCACTTTTTATCTTTTTTACCTTCTCCCTTTGTTCTTCCTCTTCCTCGTTCTTCGTTTGTTCTTCTTGTTACAGGAAGGCGAACCTCGATGCACTAGGGGCGATCCGGTCGACCTAGGGCAGCCCATAGCCTCCGCGTGCCCTGACGGGGTCCCTCCCGGGCGTGTGGGGTTTCGGGTCTTCAAAAGCACCCACCGGATTGCTTGCATACCGCGCTTCTGGACGGGTCTCCTTCGACGTGAGCTTCGGTGCATCACCCTCGGTGTTGGAGGTACACGGTGACATGTTCGTGTGCGAACACACTTTTTGACGACTCCACTGGGGACAAAGCTTTGAACGGTCTCCGGCCCATTCTTGCTACGAAGAGATCGTATCTAGCGTTTGCAATCTACAAAGGTAATATGAATACCCAATTCACTTATGTAAATGCAAATAATGCATATGTTATTGCTAGATCGTCTAATGAGCATGTTGTATCGGCTAGCCCCAGTTTTATCAATCAAGCATCTAATTATGTGCAACAGCCGATTCAGAATAATCTTCATGCTTCAACTTCATATGATTTTAGCAACATGCAACATATGTATCCCAACTCCCATGCATCGGCAACCCCACAAATCTATATGCCGATGAACAACATGATGAGTTCGGTTAATCAAGTTGAAACACCCCGTGTAGGAACTTCCAATAGGATGCAACAAAGTGTTTCAACTTTTTATTCATCGGAAAATAACTTGCAGTTTGTTAATCCAAACGTGTCGGTGGATAGGGGACTTGGCCATGCTACTAATAGTTATTCGGCCAATTACCCTCAAACATCATATGCTACACCTCATGCTACTAATTTTCTGGCACCATATGCAACTGTTGATGTCCATAATTCAGCTCCGCACCTTCATGGTCAAGGCCAAATAAGTGAAACTTCTACAGGAGCACAAATGCCTTCACCTACTACCGTGGCATATCATGTCCCCCCAACACAATTACAAAATTTTGGTGACATATCGTTACCGAAAGAGTCTAAAAGTGTCGGGAGGCAATTCTATCTAGATTGGGTTAGTAAGAAAAATCTTACGTCTTTTTGGGACGAATGCAATGTTGTTCTACATGAATTAATAAAAGGGGGAAGGCCTATTAATTCTACTGCAATCCAAGCTAGATTATGCCAAAAAGAGAAAGCATTGGGTGTGGATATAATTGTCAAAAAAGGTGGTGATTCGGATAACAAAGTTAATTCGGCTATTAGAAAGACCGATTCAAATATTACGTATGCCGAATCTTTTCTAGAAAAACAGGATGACAAGGTGTTGGGGAGCTATCGAAAGAGGAACAACATATCGTTCAAGTAACACAACCATCATGCTCTCCCAACGTGTTTGAAAAGGTATGTCTAGCCAGTGATTTACCTATCTTTCGATTTGGTCACAACTTTATTGTTGATGCTTCTATAAGAAAAATCCTCATAAGTAATTTTGAAAGACAAATGAAGATGGAAAATTTACTTGTTAGCAATAAAACTGTTATAGAGCATACCGGTCAACCTATTGTGCCATTTATAAAGACCAATAGTGACCTATTATTGCAGACAAAGTTTTCCCCATTGCTTTATCAAAATTTCATATCTAATTGGGTAGCTTTGCGTGTTTCATACTTGGCTTGCACTTGGTCTCAATTGAGACATGTGTATTCTAACTATTTTTGTTTCAGAAATTTAAAGCCAAGGTCAAATTCTTTTGAGAAATATGATGCTAATATAATATCTTATCCAAATAAATGGAAGATAGGGTGCAAAACACAATGCATAGCCGGATGGGGATATTCCAAATTTGAACCATTCGTTTGCTTCACTCCAAAGCCGTTTGCACACCAAGATCGGCTAGAAAACAAGAAGTATACCTTTAATTCAAGCATGTGTGATCAAATATTTGATTTTTTGCTGAAAAATAATTTCATTAGAGTTCTTGATCACCATGTGAAGCCATCAATCCAAGGACGAATGTATTGCAAGTTGCATGATTCGTCCAAGCATAATTTTGAGGATTGCAACATGTTTCGTCAAATAGTTAAATCGGCCATTGATAAAGGACGATTAAAATTTGTTGAAACACCAAGGGATGACCAGTCTATTCCAATTGGTCCTAATGGAAAAAGGTTTTTGAATCGGCTGCTTCAACACGATTCCTTTAAAGATGAGAAGGTAAAAACTACAGGTGATAGGATCAAGCTTTCAAGTAAAGAAGTTGTTCAAGAGCACAATGAAAATATTCTTGAAGGCATGAGTTCTGTCGAAGATACAATGAAGACGCCAAGGACCGGGGGGCAACTAAGCAATCCAAAGATCCATGCAAGCAAAACAAAAGGAGATAAAGGCCGCAATAAGGACAAGCAAAAGAAATCCAAGGTCACTTTTGCACAGTTATTAGATAAACTAGTCATCAACCCGTGCATCTGCACGGCTAGGTATTTTTTTATAGCCCCTATTAATTTATAAGTAAGAATTACATTGGTGATTCAAGTAAATAAACTTCATAGACCTTAAATAGTTTTTCTTCATAGACATTAAAATATGTCTTATTTATCAAGGAGATGTAGAAACTTGCATGGTAGAACTAAATTTCAGTAGGATTTCCTACACATAAAATAGTACATATTTTGTTGAAATAGTGTATGTACGATAGATGGCAAATTAACTTGGAAGGACTGTAATCATGACATCTTAAGAGCACACCAATAGGTTCAGCATATCATCCGAAATAAAGAATTTCTATGACAATAATACACAATATTAAAATCGACTGTAAGTTCAACATGAATGGATGTATAAAACACCGAGCATAATTTTTTTACTCGTACATCATAAGTGTCGTCGTATCATCGCATCAAAATATGAGATTTTTTTTTTCAGATTTTCCTATGAGAGTGCCTCGTTTATTAGTTGACCGTTTCAGCTACTCATATTGACCATTCCTTCATTCATACACAAAGCACTCGGAAAGATCATCTTACCTTTGACCCTCTATCCATTTTCCCTAAATATATATACGTTTCTTAGTGTGATTTATCCATTTTGTAACTTATATTAAGCTCTCACCATTTATTACCACAGTGGCTCCATGTGCCTCCATACGTTTCGGATGTACCTCTGCCCTAGGCTAGCACGACCTCCTTGTACTTCCTTCTCTTGCTCACCGTCCCTTTGCACAACTGTCAGCATCACGTGGCATTGCCCTCTACAGATCCTTTTCAATTTCCTTGTACCGTAGACGACGCGACAGGCAGCTGCTGCTAGGTAAATAAGAAACCATTATCTAGTCACACAGATCTGGCAAGGAGAAGCATATTAATCATTCAAAACTTAAATATGAGTGCATGCTATTTCGACACATAAACTTTACAGGTACACGTTTTCACCTATATTCTTCTAAAATAACACATGATACTCCACCTGTCCTCGAGAACAATAAATCTTTACTAAGATTTGCTTGCAACATGAAGAGTGAACAATATCTAGAGGTAAATCAGTGTCATACCTATGAATTTCCATTAATATTGATACATGCAAAGTGTATGTGTGCTATACCTCTAAAAGTTTCTGGTGCAAAGTGCTTTCTGGCAAATTGTTACAAACCTATTTTTGCTGGGCAGCACAACTGAAGTCATAGTTCTACTAAGTGCGTCCAGTCGAAGTAAAGTCATAGATCCACTCATTTTCTGCAGCTAGATTTAACATAAAATATGTAAACTATTTACATCCAGTACAACTCATTTCCATACATTATGAAAAGCAGCTAAGGGTACAATTTAGGCAGATCGTAGCAGATGATTAACTATTTAAAGTGAGTTAAGGAAAATATATATTCATGAATTAGCTACAGTTGCAAGCTGATCACATATGAATCTTTCCATTTTTTTAAACTTGAAACATCATCATCTAGAGCATTTCTGCTGCTGTCACTGGAGGCGATGAAGACAATGAAATCTGACCCTCGTCCTTGTGGGCTCTCTATAGCACATAATCAGGTCCTGAGCACTAATTGGCACATCCATAACTTATACTGTAGTGATTCTACATCAGGACTCATGCCAAGTTGGCGGACTTCTACAATTAAACGGTGGGTCAAAGAACAATTCTGGAACTGGGATTACATGCTACTACTTGAATTAGGGCATGGGTGGCATGCAACAGCTGAACTTGAACAGCTTTGGCTGCGGCAGTTAGCTGCAATGCATACACCCGGCTGCCTTACCGACGACTGCGGCAACCAAGTCTGCATCAAACACGGTTGGAATGCCTCCTCCTACTCTAAACTTTGGCTCGAATATGCTACACAGATACACATATATGTTTGGCGCGTGCGTTGTTTGCAGTTAATAAGATTCAACGGCTGGAGAGTACTGACTGCAACATGTGTTCTATTAATCAATTTCTATCTTGCAGAACGGGACTATCCTAACCATATCATCTTTACTGAATAATTCTCGTTAAACTTAACGAACATATTAATGTTTCATGCTGTGAGATATGCAATTATTCTAAAACCACTCGGTCTAAAAAAACATCTGGATCGTCATGAACATGCGGGTCAAAATTATATTCATCTCATAAGATCAATTCAACACACGAACTATAGCCAAGCAAGATAGTTCTAGATCGGACATGCTTAGCTTACCAGGTCACGGCTGCTGTGCATGGCTGCATGAACTTGGCGTTGGCCAGCCCTCTTGCTGAAGTTTAATCTGCCACAGCACGGAGAGACAATGGGGGAGGCAGAGACATGCGTGAAACTATTAGGAAATTCCACGCTAGCACCCATACATATGAACTACCCAAATCTAAAGCACACGCACAATAATATCAAGCTACCTTAGCACGGGTCTGGAGGCATTAATACAGCCGGCATGTACAGGTATTTCAAAGAAGCTCTTGGAGCATCTGTCCTGCTGCCTGTCTGTACTCGCCATCGTTGCATGAGCCTCCTAGGCACTTCACCTCAACGGGACAATGCACTCATGAACATATTTTGAAACAGATCTGCAGGTTTCCCCTCCTTAAAGTACATGCCTAGTTGGTCTTTTTTTCCTCCGAGAATCTGGAAATCATGCATATATCTGCTTCTCGAATAAGAAATTAAGATCCATTAAATAAGGAATTCAAACTTTCTCCCTCACGACTAATTGCAGTTT
This sequence comes from Aegilops longissima, assembly GCA_021605205.1. Lineage (NCBI taxonomy): Eukaryota > Viridiplantae > Streptophyta > Magnoliopsida > Poales > Poaceae > Aegilops > Aegilops longissima. Next base: position 44,352,461 of record CM038676.1, on the reverse strand, counting down.
GCTAACAACACAAAAATTCTGATGCTTAACGGATAAACCATCCTTGCAACCGATCTGCAGGTTTCCGTCTCCAAGTACTCGCCATCATTGCATGAGCCTCCTAGGCACTTCACCTCAACGGGACAATGCACTCATGAACATCTTTTGCAACCGATCTGCAGGTTTCCCCTCCTTAAAGAACATGCCTAGTTGGGGTCCTTTCCCTCCGAGAATATGGAAATCATGCATATGTCTGCTTCTAGACTAAGAAATTAAGATCCATTAAATAAGGAATTTGAACTTTTTACCTCATGGCTGATTGTAGTTTGCTAACAACACAAAAATTCTGATGCTTACTAGATAAACGTTCCATCAAATATTCTGTCCTTCCACAAAGCATGGGCCTCCTGGAGAATCTACTGGAAATCATCGCCTGCTCCACATGTTGCTGTGGGTTATTGCGGTTGGAGATCGACTGTTGTAACCGCTCGTGGAGGCCCATGGCCACAGGAGACGAATTCTCCTCCCACTTGCGTCGGCCATTAAATTGGGGGCAGGACGCCACATCAGCTGTTTTCTTCCCTTTTTAACGGCAGGAGTTGGAAAGTGATTAGATGTGACTGTCAACGAAATTGAATTGTATCAAGCAGGTGAAAAACCTTGCCAGGAGGTGGAGCGGTTTCGTCTTGCACGGAGCTTCGGGGTGATGTCAAGTCATGCCTGACCGACAGGTGCTACGCTTTGTCATGCCTGGTCGGCAGGTGCTACGCACGACAGATCTTCCAAGGACTTCAAGCTGTGTCGGCTGGTGATACCTGGCAGCATGGCGCTGAGGTGTATCAGTGGCGACCGCGACGTGCTCAGCTGTTTGCGCGCAGGGAGGAGGTGCCGTTTGGCGCCGTGGTGGCGTCGACGATAGCTAGACCGAGCAAGGTTGATGCATCAGTACAGTTCTGAAGATGGAGCGGTGGCAGTTGGCGGCGGCGGCATCTGAGTGCACGCCGGACCGGTGAGACCCATGCCCGGCAGGCGTCCTGGATGGGTTCTCAGGTCTTAGATGTTAGGTTTGGTTGCGATGTCTGTTTGGTATTAGGCCCAGTCTATCTGCGCCCCTTCATCAGCTGGATAGAGGTGCTTAGACGGCGGCTCTAGTCTTACTATTGTATTACTTTGTAAGGTCTTGTGAGAATAATTAATAAAGTGGCCGTATGCATCGCCCAGATGCAGAGGCCGGGGGTCATCCTCCTTTTCTAAAAAAAAAGTTGAAAAACCTTGCCGCCGGTTGATAGTTGGTTGCGGTTTTTCACTCAGCAGCGTCTACCAACGGTAGCAACAACCCCATTTATTACAATGGCTATTTCTACAACTCCGCCACAACATCAACCATCCTGGAGTTGTTGGACTGCTGCATGCTTAGAACTTGGAAAGTAGGGAGATTCAAAGGATGAAAAGCTAGTACAACAATTGAGTGCTTTCACTTGAGAAGATGCAAACCACCCTGCTGGTTTCCCCTCATCCCCTAGCGTGCATAATTTAGTCATGAGCTGATGATAGATGGAATCTGCGATATGCTCTATGATTAATTGAACGGGCTGTAGATAGATCACACATTCAAGGGTAAAGGATTACTTGCCTCTATTGTGAGGATAGGACTGACCGTCGTCGAATTCTAGGTAAATTGTGGCGCCATCAATCTTCCATTGGATTTGATTCCAATGCCTTTGATGCACCTCCTTCTACAGTTAATTGTACAACGTAGATTGCACTTTGATTGGGACGCAACTGAGGGGATTGAAAGAAACTTTTCCTCAGCTAAGATGGGTTGCTTCATAGCTGGGTTACTGGAGATTGAAAGGTCATGGAGGAGGGGGGTGGGGAAGATGCTAGTTGGATTGGACGGAAGGAGCAGGAGGACTAGATGAGGAAAAGCAGCGCTAGGTTTCGTGAGTCGTGGGGTATGATCGTGGCAGGAAGGAGACCTTGGGAGATGCATTTGTTTTTTCTCTCAAGATGTGCTAACGTGGGACAACGGCCAAGGAGTCCTGAGGCACCTCATCTGACGCCAGAAAATAATTAGAAGCGGGCCTCATGATCATCTGGCGGTTGTTAATTGATCGTTATTCAATCTAATGGATGAAATTAGCTAAACTCTAGGATTAATGTGGAACCTCGTATGGTGCCTCCAATTAGTAAATATAAGATATAAGATATAAGATATCAAAAGAAAAGTGAAGATAAAGGTGCTTATCGATCGAGTAATGCAAAAGCATCAAGATCACCCCCTAGGCGCAAATCCAAGGATCGGTATTGGCAAGAAGAGAATTTTAATGCAACATGTTCATATCCTTATTTTGGGTCGCCAACGCCAATGCTGTGGATGCCGCCCTATGCTCATGTAGATCGATATTCATCATGGGACAGGTATGATACAATGGCACATTCTCGATCATATTTTAGACCATCTCACCATTGTTATGCAGCTTCAAGAAGATCAACGTTCACGGAGCTGTCATATGTTCAAGACCGTTTCAATAAGAAAGAATCGGTCTGGACCTCAAGAAAGAAGGAAGAGGTGATCAAACAAGTAAATCGAGTTAAAAAAGATGGTCATAAGAGTGCCAATTCAGATTTGATCTTAAAGGATAAAGAGCCAACTAAAATGTTAACATTGGCTACTAAAGGCAATGAGATGAAGCAATCAATTGTCGAGAATCAAAGTGCTAAATCTGAAGAAAATAAGTTGAAAGTGTACAAAGTAAAACAAGAATTGTCATTAGTTCAAACAAAATCATAGCTGGGGCGCTCACTCGGCTTATCGTATTAGCAAAAAAGGAAATTACAAAAACTTAGTGCACAAGATCTCGGAAAGAGAAACATGGCATGGGTTCCCAAAGGAAATAATCAAAACAAGAGTGATGTGCAAGGTTCCATTGCAAGAAGTACGACCAAGGAAAAGAAGGAAAAGAGTGAAAATTATGAACGACCAAGCCGAAGGTTTCAATGTCTTCGGTGCACACATTATCCACATTCTCCAACTATGCCATTGATGCCGATGACATGGAATTCATCCTCGGGTATGACTGGTTACCCTCCATGGACTTATTTTGATCCATGGACGAAATATAACTTCTTACAACATGCAAGGGTTTTACCTCATCACCATACATTCGATTAGCTGTATTTTGTTGCTAGTCAAAGTGGCCGATATATAACTACCGCCCTAAGCGAAGACATCGACGATATATAATTATCGCCCTAAGCACATATAAATGGACGATGGAGTGTTGACATCGTCCTTAGAACAAACTCTGGGCAAATTATTTTTCGGCATCCAAGTTTTGCCGAATAACATGGGGGCATGTGTTGACACCAGATTTTGGCACGGTCAAGAACTTAATTAATATGGCCTCAAATGGAGAAGTGATCTGCGTAAAAACGTTTCGTATTGTCGATATGAACATCTTTGAAGTTTGGGCCATCGCCATCCGATCTCATCTCGAAGGCCGAAGTTGTGTTTGAAATATTGAGATTTTGTATTCATAACACTATTCGGCTGTTTACGCCCCCCCCCCAACTGCATGGTATGGAAAAATGATCTACACGGATTTTCTTCGTCTCGTCGAAGCGATTGATTTTGATATAAAAGTCGTTCCAATCCGAGTTCGTATGCAAAAGTTAGAGCCATCGGAATGCAGCTTTGTGAGGAAGCAGAAAATGGCACGCCCCACCAAACACCCTGTGTGATGGGTAGCGCGAATAATAGCATGTTTTGCGCGAGCGATTTGACCCTCAAGATGATCTCTGATCAAAAAACGTTCAACATGAAAGTTGAGCGATTTGACCCTCAAGATGATCTCTGATCAAAAAACGTTCAACATGAAAGTTGTCCGCCTCGTCGAAACGGTCAAGATTTCTTTTGGACTCGTTTCCATCCGAGGTTGTTTACTACTACAAAAAAGATCCGCAAAGTGCAGCCAGTTTAAACCGAACAGTTTTGGAAAGTTCGGACAAAACCAATCCGAATTTGACTAGGGTTTTGGACGTGAATCCAAGCCTTTTCCTTGCACGGGAAGTCCAGCCGCCTCTTATATACCTAAGGGGTGATGGCCGATTGAACAACACACAATCGAACAAATCATCTACCACTTTTTATCTTTTTTACCTTCTCTCTTTGTTCTTCTTCTTCCTCGTTCTTCGTTCGTTCTTCTTGTTGCAGGAAGGCGAACCTCGAGGCCCTAGGGGCGATCAGGTCGACCTAGGGCAGCCCATAGCCTCCGCGTGCCCTGACGGGGTCCTTCCCGGGCGTGTGGTGTTTCGGGTCTTCAGAAGTGCCCGCTGGATTGCTTGCATACCGCGCTTCTAGACAGGTCTCCTTCGACGTGAGCTGCGGTGCATCACCCTCGGCGTTGGAGGTACACGGTGACATGTTCGTGTGCGAACACATACATGCATGTCGCCATGACCTGCCATAAGATGGACCAATGAATCTATCGTTTGGTCAAACGACAGTTGTTGTTGTCGATAAACCGCTTGGGCCAATAGATTGAACCATCATAAAAACCGCATGAGAGGGACCACAAAACCATCACCACTTGCATGCGGCCCAAAATGATGTAAGTTGGGAACGGGTGATGTGTGTTTTCAATATAGAATAATGTACAATTTAGATATGGTGCCTACCTCTCGATACAGACAAAAACCATGAAGGCAATGTAGTTAAAGACGAGATACGTAGGGTTTGATGTAGGTCGAACCCAACAATCAGAGCATGTGGGAGGGAATCCTAACAATGCATGAGCTCTAGCTTTGGTTGAGCGACATGTGATGGTGACCGTCCCTAACACAAACTAGGAGGAATCCATTCATGGCCAACACATACCCCTCATTATCGGTCAAAGGGATGATATATATACACTCAGGGAGCCCACAGATATGTGTGTCATCACAAAAAACCGCACAAGGGAGACGTGGTCGATCCGAAGACCCCGTATACACTGCATGCGGCCCGAAAATATTTATGGGTACGGTGGTGTCTGATGTGTTTTAATCCCAAATGCACAATTTCGACGGGTCACCAACAACATTACAAACCGAACACCGTACCCGACTCCAAGCCTGGTTCAATACGTACGATGTCAGTTTCCCAACCGAGGCAGCAGCGGGGGGGGTCGCCCCACGCATGCGCCAAACTTTATTTGTTCTAGCATGGGACACACACACACACACACACACACACACACACACACACACACACACACACACACACACACACACACATATATATATATATATATATATATATATATATATATATATATATATATAGTGTGCGAATAAATTTGGAAGTTGGTCGTTGGATCAAGCCAATCTGATGGTACAGAGATGGCAAATCCGATCACTACTGGCCGTTGGATATCATCTACATTCCACCAAATTCGGCCACATGTACAATCTATAATACTCCATGGTTGAACTTAAGCATAATGCACAAACCTCAAAACACAAGAACTTCTCCTTTGTTCCCTAGAATCTTCCATATCTTAATTGCCCAAACTTTTTTTCTAAATGAATTATCACTTTTTGTTTTTACCTTTACAATGCACAATTCCATGAATCTTAAAATAGATTTTTATAAAACTAATTGATTTTGGATGAGATGAACTATAAAAATTAAACGAACATCTACATCATGCATATATGACTCAAAGCTTACATGCTACAGTGTGGTATTTATTTATAATTTGGTTACCAAATCTCATGCGTGCAATGCACGTGTACCTTATTAGTATCAATAGGAAACCATCATGGTCAAACCCTTCTCGTTGTTGGGTCAAAGGGATAGATTGTGTGGGGCTCCCTAATTGTCGATAAAGGATAGTATATATACCTCGGGGAGCGCACAGATATGTGCCGCATCTATAAGCCGCACAAGGGAGACATGCTCGAGAAGAACACCCTGCCGCCCATACCCTGCATGCAACCTGAAAAAGGTTTATATAATCGCCATGCTCTAGAAACTGTGTGGGATATTTTACATGGCCGGTGTGTCGCCGCTAGCCTTCAATGAGCACTGACACTGGTAGCCGGAAAATGATGGGAGAAGAGGCGGGAAACCGACTAGAGGAGTGGCGAGAAACGGTAGCCTGTTTTGAAAACCTAGTAGAGAAGGAAGCGTGAGCTTGCACGACGCATGCGCACGGTGCTTACCCATGTACTGCATGTGTTGTCGAAAGGGCTCAGGGTTGTCGTTCGATCTGGGAGCATCCAATGGTGCACACGTACGATCCGTCGGCTTTGGTTTCTGGCCAATCAGAACACACGACTCAGATCACGCGCGCAGCAGGGGGGAGAATATCATACAGAAACCAACATTCGGTGGAAACTGGTGAAAACCACGAGAAAAAGATGTTTTGAAGTTTTAAAAAAATTTGAAAAAAAATGAGGGATGTTAAGAGGATGATGTTATATTGCCACACAAAATTTCAAGTTGAAACACATTACGAGATGTGAGCTATGAAAAAGGCAAAATCAGCATTAAATAGTGCCGAACAGTAATGTCACTATTAAGGGCTGAATTTGTCTTTTTCATAGCTCACATCTCGTAATGTTTTTCAACTTAAAATTTTGTGTCGCAATAAAACATCACTTTCTTAACATCCCATATTTTTTTCAGATTTTTATGAAACTTCAAATATGGTTTCCATGAAGTTTTCATTGAATATCGGCTTTCGTGAGTGAACCGTGTGCTATTTGAAAACATTTCGTGAGAAGAATCTCGGTTTTTAAATCCCCATAAATTCAAAACTAAGCCGAAAATTGTGAAACCTGGCATGGTGTCACGACATGGCACTTATATGTCGAGGATTTTTTTCGTCCATTGTGGCGCAAGTTTTATTACAAGCCTCTTACAAACCGGAGCTTCTCTCAAAGAAGCCTCGTGGTTCCGATAGGGAAACGTGTCCCCCTTGTGAGCAAAACATAATCACTGCCTCTTTTTGCCTTGTATTTTCTTATATGGGCAACAAGGAACGACAGGATATCCATGCTGAAATTTAAACTTATTCAGGGTTCGTTTGGCCTTTTTATACACTAATTGAGTTTCCTAGGCATTTAATGTCTATAATTCAAATCTGAACTTCAAATACATGCTCCAGTTCACCAAAATGGCTAGAAAATTTATACATGTCTCCTTGGGTGCATGTTTAGGTCCCATGCCAGGAATGGGAATGAATTACAACCGTACCCGCATCCTGGCTCGTCCTCCAACATTTGGAATCTCAGTTTTTAAATCCCCGTAAATCCTAAACTCACCAGAAAGTCATCAAAGGTGGCATGGTGTCACGTCATGGCACATATATGTCGTGGTAAAAACATTGTCCAATTTGGGCCAAGCTTTATTACAAACCTCTTACAAAAACTAGAGCTTCTCTCAAAGAAGCCTTGTGGTTCTGATAGGGAAACGTGTTCCCCTTGTGGGCGAAACGTAATCACTGCCTCTTTCCGCCTTGTATTTTCTTCCACGGGCAACATGGAACGACATGATATCCGTGCTGAAAATTAAACTTATTCAAGGTTCGTTTGGCCTTTTTATACACTAATTGAGTTTCCTAGGCATTTAATGTCCATAATTCAAATCTGAACTACAAATACATGCTCCAGTTCACCAAAATGGCTAGAAAAATTATACATGTGTCATTGGGTGCATGTTTAGGTCCCATGCCAGGAATGGGAACGAATTACGACCGAACCGGGGTCCTGGCTCGTCCTCAAACATATCGAATCTCGGTTTTTAAGTCCCCATAAATCCAAAACTCACCAGAAAGTCATCAAAGGTGGCATGGTGTCACGTCATGGCACATATATGTCGTGGTAAAAATAGTGCCAATTTGGGCCAAGCTTTATTACAAACCTCTTACAAACCAGAGCCTATCGCAAGAACCCTCGTAGTTTCGACAGGGAAACGTGTCCCCTTGTGGGCTAAACGATAATCACTCCCTCTTCTAGCCTCGTATTTTCTTCTACGTGACACGGAACAATGGGAGATTCGCGCTGAACTTTGAAATTATCCAGGGTTCGTTTGACATTTTTTTATTCATTAATTGAGTTTTCTAGGCATTTAATGTCCATAATTAAAATCCGAACTACAAATACATGCTCCAGTGCACCAAAATGGCTAGAAAAAACGTACATGTTTCCTTGGGGTGCATGTTTAGGTCCCATGGAACGAATGGGAACGAATTTAACCGTCTCGCCGTCCTGGCTTGGCCGTAAACATTGCGAATCTCGATTTTTAAATCTCTGTAAATCCAAAACTCACCGGGAAATCATGAAACTTGTCATGGTGTCACTACATGGTACATATAATTGTCCAATTTGGGCAAAGCTATATTACAAGCCTCTTACAAACCGGAGCCTGTCGCAACCCTCGTGGTTCCGATAGGTAAACATGCCCCTCTTGTGGGCAAAACGATAATCGCTGCCTCTTCTAGCCTTGAACTTTATTTTCTACAGGCAACACAGAATAACAGGAGTGTCGGGCTGAAATTTGGAACTATTCAGGGTTTGTTTGGCCATTGTATATATATTACTAATTACTAAGTTTTCTACGCATTTAATGTGGTCCATAATTCAAATTTGAACTACAAGCACATGCTCCAATGAAGCAAAATGGGTGGGAAATCATACATGTGTCATTGGGTGCATGTTTAGGTCTCATTTAAGGAATGGGAATGAATTAAAAACTTGTTGTCGTCCTGAAACATTGAGAATCTCGGTTTTTAAATCCCAGTAAATCAAAAACTCATGCAAAAAACATGAAACTTGGCATGGTTTCATGACATGGCACATATATGTCGTGGTAAAAAAATCGTCCAGTTTGAGAAGAGGCGCACACATTAGTAGCCAACGAAGTCCTTTTTGAAACAAAAAGCTAACACGTTAATATGGCAAACAGTTATATTATATTAACCGTGTCGAAATATAACCAAACTCGGTGGCGTGCGTGCAGCTGTATGATTAGACGGGACGAGCGCGAGAAGTCCGCCGTGCAGGCTCGACGGGACGCGTGCGAGCAGTCTGCCGCGCAGGCTCAACGGGACGCGTGCATACTGTCCACCTCGCAGGCTCGACAGGACACGTGCGAGCAGCAAGGCCGCCCATGCTCACCGGGAAGTGAGCTCTTTGACCTCCATGCACCAGCCGCCGCCCGCCTCGCTCACAAGTTCTCCATTAATGGGTTAATTAAAGCACCTGGATGGAGGGTGCTTGCTTGTTATCCCATGGCAGCATTTCCTTTGTTTGTGTTTTCAACTCGTATTCCGCCCTAATTTAAATTGCCACATAGGGCAACGGATAATACGACCACAAATAAAATGTCAACAGATAATACGACCACAAATTTACAATGGCGCAGATAATAATTGTCTTACATATTCCGAATAATTTAAAATGCCACATGTGGCAAAACTCGGAAGACACGGGGGCAAGAGAAGAAGGAAATTGCAGACAACGATCTGGGACGCTACTATCTCTACTCGTCGATGGACCGCCGGGCAATGAAATCCTCCAGCTCCTTCTTCAATTTCTCACGACTTTGCTTGAAAGCAGCCACCGATTCCTCCACCTCCTGCTAGCGCTCGATGCGGAGCTTCCTCAAGCAACCCATCAGTTCCTCGACGATTGCTTTCAGCGTCATCTCTGAGGCACTGCTTTGCTCATGCAGCATCTTCCAGCCGGCGGCCTCCTCCTCCATCTCCGCGACCAACTTGAGGAGCTTCGCATTGTCACCCATGAGTTTCTCAACGAGGCCGGTTGCCTTGTCAACCGAGGCATCGCTGATCTTGAGCAGCTTCATCAAGCCGTTGACCAGGTCCTGCTGCGTGGTGACGCCAGCGAGAATGTCGTCGTCACAGGTGAAGGACTTCAGGAACGCCGGCTCGTCGCGATGGATGACGCCGCGAATGCGCTTGTGAGAGCCCTCGCGTGCCCGTGAGAGATTGTTCGAGGGCTCCGCGATGCGCCGGGACATCTCTGATGTGGCTGCGGCTTCACGGCGGGACCTCTTTAGTGCTTCCGCGGCCTTGGTCTTTGCTGCTTGGTTATATGTCCACCCTAAACTCCTCCTACCGGTCATGGCGGAATGACTTGACAGGAAAGACTAGTTTTGTGGGTGATGAGGAGAGGAACTGTGAAGTAATTTTTGAGTGGGTAGTTTTTATAGCCTGGTGCTAAGTGTGAACACATATTAGTTTGATAGGTGTGAACAGATTTGCAATTACTTATTGCGTTGTAATCTGCAATGTGACAAGAAACAAGGTCAAAATTTATTGATGGCAGAAGGTTGACCACGTGGTTGCTCGCCATTGAGGCGGCCGCAGCGCGCTCTGCTCACCTCTGTCCATGCGTTTTTCTCGCCATTGAGGCGGCCGCGTCACGCTCTGCTCTAGCATCCCTGTGCGCACTCTGCTCGTCGTTGAGGCAAATTTACAATGGCAATGGTTAATAATTCTTAATAATTGTCTTACATATTCAGGATAATTTAAAATGCCACATGCGTCAAGGACCAGAACACTCACGACCTACATATGCATACAATTATAATAAAATATAAGCTAAAAGGCTGAGCTGGCGGCCTTCCGACGATGGTCTTCTCGGAATCCATGATCAGCATAGCACCCTTGCAGCCATTCACTCCGAGTGTCCCGACCCGCCTCCGCCTACAGAGCTGCTGGCGCTGGGAGGCTCTTGGGGCTACTGGGCCTCTTCCAGAAGAGCTTGACAGCGTGCAATTGCGGGCATGACAACTCCGCGGAACCGCTCCAGTTCCATGTCTCTGGCCTGGTAGAAAATTCCGTCGATCACCTGCATCCTCAAGATATCACGTTGGCAATGTTCTACTTCGTCGGGGACGTCAACTCCGCCAAGGATGTGCTCGAGCCTGGCCACCACATCATCGGGATCGAGGTTGACACGGCCGCTGCGGGCAATGATGAAGCCACAGGCTTCCTTTGTCTTGACTGAATCGCAGAGGTCCTCTGCCCATTCCTTGCAGGGCATCAGGCTCTCGATGAGCACTGGTTACGGCGGTTCTTCGGGTGGGTCGTCGATCATGCCGCCGAGCAGCTCTAGATCCTTTGCACGGTGGATGGCAAATTGCTCATCACACCTCCTCTGCAATATGTCGATTGTGCTCCCAAGGACTTACACACCGATATCGCTGCCGATGGGCCATGGTGCCTGCACCGGCCGATGAAGCTCTTGCTCCCCGACCTGCTCCGGCTCGTTCTCCTTGCCGAAGATGTAACGCAGGTAGGCGTCAACGTCGAAGCTTTGGTCGTTGCCTAGCATGCTTGGAATAACTAATGATAGATGGGTGAGGACTAGATCTGCACAGAGTGTCGCAGCGGTGCGTTGCCGCCTGGGTTATATGCAGCAAGTCGTTAGCTAGTGGCGGGAAACCAGTGAGGGAAGAGGCATGCATTTTACAATTCACCCATGAGGAGCGCGGGAAGCATTCACTGGAGCGCGGGAAGCATTCGCTGGAGCGCGGGAAGACTAAGTGGAGCACGCACACAACCCGAATACCGTATCCAGTGCCACATGTTATTTATCACACAAGTGTTAACATAAGGAAACGTATGTGTAACTTACTAATCATCGCACACGAGTACTCGCAGACGAATCATGTGCGATACTCCTAGCCACCCCAAGCAACTAATTTGCATTTTTCAAAGTTTTTTGTACACAAAGAATCACACACGAACTAACTGTATTAACCGGCTGTGTTGTAATTTCTCATCTCAAATAGTTCATCCGAGTCGGCTGTTTGCCACGTATCACACACATCTTGTTAAGTTGAACCGCTTCTGTTGTGTTCGCTAATCAAAAACAGTTCGTCCGAGTGAACCGTATGCCCTATATCACACACACCTTGATCTGGCTAACCGTTTCTGTTGCACTCCCTAATAGCAAACAGTTCATCAAAGCAAACTGTATGCCGTATATCGCACACACATTGATATGGCTGCCCGTTTCTGTTCTTCTGCTTCATCGCAAACAATTCGAACGGGTTAACCGTGTGCCCTGAATCGCACACGCAACTATAATCTGAACCATGTTTGATGCATCCTCCATCGCAAACGTTTTGCACCTTTTTTTACGGTTTTTTACAACACCGTTTGCGATTAATGCATCACACACAGTTTCATTGAAGGGTCTCTGATTGTAGTGTCGCGTTAGCAGAAACCTGCAGTAGTGTGTGCTTGCTTGGCAAAATCAATGAAGGTGACCTTCGTCCCGTCCTTGGACTTGAGGAAAAACACCCATTTATATCTTGAGTAATCATCAACAATGACAAGCCCATACTTTTCCCCACCAAGACTATCCCATGAAGGAGGCCCAAAAAGATCCACATGAAGGAGCTCCAAAGGCCTTGAAGTAGACACGATATTCTTGGGTGGGTGCTTTGATTGATGTTGCTTCCCCGCTATGCATGCAATACACACACGATCTTTCTCAAAAGAGACATTGGTTAGCACAAGGATGTGATTACCCTTTAAGAGATCTTGAATATTTCTCATGCCGACATGGGCTAGCCGACGATGCCATAGCCACCCCTTGTCGGCCTTGACTATTATACAAGTTGCATGGAATGTGCTTTCTTTCGAGAAATCAACCGTGTAAAGGTTGCCATCCAACTCTCCAACAAAGGCCACTCCGAGAGTATCTCTCTTAAATACTTTCACATCCGTTAGTCCAAAGCGTGTATCATAACCAACAGAAGCCAATTGGCGAACAAAAAGGAAATGATATTTAAGGGATTGAACAAGCATGACATTTGCAAGAGACATGTCATTTGTGATAGCCACCTTGCCCAAACCGAGTACCTGTCCTTTTGCTCCTCCACCAAACATAATGTTCATAAATGGTTGAATAGCTTCCATGAAATCGTAGAGCAATTTGCTATCTTCGGTCATATGATTTATACATCCACTATCGATCACCCATTTTACTCCACCAGAGAAAGCAACCTACACACAATTATGACTTGGTTAGAGGCACCCATTTTGCTATGGGACCTCTCAAGTAAGTCACAAGGGTCTTAGGAACCCAAATAGCATAGAACCGAAATGCATTTCGAGGACCAACAAATTTTGCATAAACTTCTCCATCCTTAGTCTTACGAAGTACATATGATGGAGGCATGAACTCTTTTGGCTTGTTGAGAGTGGGCATGCCCCTTGTGGCCTTCCCACTAACAACCTTACCTTTCTCCTTGTGCCCTTCTCGTACAAATGTTTATTTTAGAGGGGTGGTGCACTTTTGAGAAGACGTCTTCTTCTTGCTTGTGCTTGGGTCAAACCCGAGCCCCTCTTTGGCAAACACCTCATTGTGTTGGCTCAATACCTCATTAAGGTTCTTTTGTCCTTGAGCACATGTCATGATTCCTTTTCTTGATTTGAGCCTTGATAAAGTGATTCTCCTCAAGAATAGATGCTAGATCACTAGTAGAGTTAGTAGTACAAGCATCAACATTGATAATAGGAGAAGAGTAAGCCTTGGCTAGAGTTTCAAGATAAGTAAGCTTGAGCGTCTCAAAACTCTTTGTAAGAAGGGTGAGCTCTTCTTCCTTAGTCTTGAGGGACACAGATAGGAGCTCACAATCTATAGAGAGAGAAGCATGAGACTTCACAAGCTTACTTTTATCATTCATCAACTCTTCGCAAGAGTCCGTATCCTTTTTCAAGGAGGCAAGATCTTTAGCATGAACATCAATGTTTGCACCAATTTTCAAGCATAGTTCATCATTTCGTGCTTCCTCATATTGGACTTTTCGCTCAAGGATTTCATATTTTTCCTTTTCCTCGGCTACGAGGGTTTCGAGTTCCTTAACGGTGATGGTGTGCTTACCCACCATCTCCATAAGCATATGAACACAGTGAGCTTCTTTCCTTTGAGGGAGCACATGACCTTATTTAATTTAGCAAACATGGGGTCATCTATATCATTATCATCATAATTATCATCCGCATCAAGGTACTCATCACTAGGAGTAGGAGGAGTGAAGAGAGGAGGATTTGATCATGGGGTTACCTTGACCTTGTCAGGAGAGTTTTGGTCCTCTCCATCTTCTACCATGGCCTTTGCCATTAGGCACTTGTGAGCGTTGCCCTTGTAGTCTTTCATATAGTTGTAAGTGACAACATCACCACTCTTTTTTACTAGCCTCAAGGTGTTTTGAGAATCTTGAGCAACTCCGGCAACACCACTAACATCATCCGGATCGGATTCTTCATGAGCAACCATTGCTTTTCCATCTCTCTTCTTGAGCTTTGAGTTCAAAGGGTTTGGCAACTTCTTCTTGGGAAAGGTATTGGGAAACCTTGGTTTATCTTCTCTCTTCTCATAGGGGCAATCATTGGAGAAGTGGTTCGCTTCCTCACAGTTGTAATATTTTCTCACTTTCTTCTTCTGGAATCTTCCCTTGAATTTTCCTGCGCTAAACTTCTTGACAAAGAGGGCAATATCTTCATATGAAGGGCTCTCATCGGAGTCAATCTGATCACCTTCTTCATCCTCATCATCTTCTTCTTCTTCACTTTGCTCTTCTTCATATACATGCTTGGCCTTCAATGCAAGATTGATTTTTGATGTTGAGGTACCATGCATGGCAAGATGTTTTGTAGCATTTGTCTTTGACTCTTCAAATAGTTGGAAAGTGGATATGATGTCATCCAGAGTCATTTCCTTGAATCCATGGTGGTGTCTTATGTCCCACACCATTTGGTGATGATACGGAGCAAGAACATGAAGCAACTTATCCACGAGAAATCGCTTAGTCAAGTTGAATCCATCTTGTGTCTTGTCACACTTACATGACTCGATGTCAGCGGTGAGAGTAATGAGACGCTCAAGGAGTTGCTTCGGAGATTCATCTTTCTCCATACAAAAGTTTTGCAATTGACCCTTGGCAATTTCATATTGAGCAAGACGGAGAGTGGAGGTACCGGTCTTGGTCCTCACAATGCTATCCCATAATTCCTTGGCACTTGCGATATGTATGTATGCTCTCCTTTGCTTGTCAGTCATACCTCTCCTTATGCACATGGTTGCTGTGTCATTGAGATTCTTGTCATATAGCTCTCTTGGAGTAAGATTCTTCGGGTCAATAGCTTGGTAGCCATATTCCAAGATCTCCAACATCTCATCATTTCCATATAAAAGATGATCCTGCATAGTAACTCTCCACAAAGCAAAATCGATAGTGTCATCAAGTAAAGGAGGTTTTCCTTGAGGGTTATACTTTGGTTTCTCTAGAGGTCTTGCATAAAGCCAAGGAACAGTGGAGTGTTCATTACTAGGAGGTTGTTGGCCAAGTGAAGGAGTAGGCACAGCTGGCCTCGAGGCCGCACCACCAGAAAGTGGTGCGAGCATCGTGGTTAGTGTGGCTAGTCTCATTTGGACCAAGGCCTCAAGAGAAGCATCATGCTCCTCCTTTTGCTTAGCAAGCGCCCATTCCAGATCCTTAGAAGTGAAGGACTTGACTTCCGTGGAAGCCGCGCCCATATTCTTCGGATCCGCGACAAGGGGTGTCCCATCGGGGTTCATCTCGCTCTAGGGCGGTTAAGCCACAAGAATAGAGCACGAGGCTCCGATACCAATTGAAAGGATCGACATGGACCTATAGTGGTGTGAATAGGTACGATTGCAAATTTTAGTTATTACTTGGCAATTTTAGGCGATAAATGCGGAATATGAAAGTGAGCCTAACAATTGCAAGTATGATGTTAAGAGCAAGCAAGGTAAACAAGTAACACAAATATGTGAGTAAGCAAGCACAATATGATATAAGTAAGGACTAAGAGACAAGTAACCACAAGTAGAGAGTTAGGGTTTGGAATAACCGCAACTCCGAGAGACGAGGATGTATGCTGATGTTCACTTCCTTGGAGGGAAGCTACGTCACCGTTAGAGAGGTGGATGTTACTAGGAAGGCGCACCAATGCCACGAAGGCTCACCCTATTCTCCCTTTGAGACAACACCACGAAGGCATTTCTCAACCACTAGTGGTAGACCTTGGGGTGATCTCCAAACCCTCACAAACTTTCTGGGGGTAATCACAATGATTGATTCCTCTCCGAATGACTCCTACCGCCTAGGAGTCTCCAACCTCCAAGAGTAACAAGAACAATGGGAAATGCTCAAGAACTTGCTTAAATCACGAATTATTTTGGTGAGAAGAAGGGGGAGTGGATCTATCACCTGATTGGAGAACTTCTCTCAAATGTTCCCAAATCCCTTGGGGATCTAGGATTTGGTGTAGGGGATCAAGAGAGGGAGTGAAATGTGTTCTTGGAAAGCTCAAAGTGAATGGTCAACCTTATCCCATGGAGGGAGGAGGCTATATATAGTAGTAGTGTAAAAACTGACCGTTGTGTTGGGATCTACGGTAGGGTGCATCGACTGCAAATTAAAAATTCCTACGCGTAGAACATCCAGGAACATGCTATGGGAGATGGATCACAGTTCGTTACCACTAGACGCGCAGTGCAGTGCAGCGGAAGAAGAGTTGGGGCAGCGCTTCCGCGTGGATCGTCTCCTCCTCGTCCGATCTCCCTCGAACAGCCGGTCGTCCGATCCCACGTACAAGTTCGCCGGAGCGGCGCAAGTGCACCACCTCTAACGATATCCGCGCGTGCAGGAGGAACACCGTGCGGCGGAGTACTAGGTCCGATCACACGGTCGGCGGCGAGTAGAGGTGGCTATTCGCAACACATGCAAACCCTAGTCTCAGCCGAAGCGATCAACCGCATGAGTGTGCCGCACCTCCACTTTATATAGGCATTCATCACAGGCTCAACACTTGGGCCTCGCACGGACCCTAAAGCCCCGAGTCTACTCGGTCACGTTCCTAGTCCAGTTCGGATCACATCCGACCAGCGTCCTACGAACCGACCTCGTAGGTTCCTTCCCTTAAGCGCGCGACCCCTTAGGTTCAAGTCGGCTTGTTCACGGTTCGGATCACCTCCGACCTGCAGGGTTGGTAGCGGCCTCTAGCAAGGCGTGCCGACCACCAAGCAGACTATGAAGCTGGTTAGGCGAACCTGTACAACGTGTCACACTTCTGTTCCCTTTGCCACACGATATATGTTGCCGGGCTCAAGGCGAGACTGTCATCCTTGTGCTAGCCCGACCTCTTTCTCATTCCAGTGATGCCGACCACAATCCAGATTATCTCATTATCCTTGTCGCATGGCCATGCTGTTCCTGGTCGGATCACACAAGGGGCCCAGAGTATATCTCTCCTGATCGGAGGGGCCAATCCCATCTTGCTCGACCATGTCTCGCGGCATGGGACTGGACAAACCCGAAACCTACCTTTGTAACTACCCAGTCACGGAGTAGCGTTTGGTCGGCCCAAAGCAAGTCTGTCACCATCCCGAGTACATGTGTCAGCTCAGGTCTTAGGACATAGAACGTATGTTGTACTAGAAACTCACAGATAACATATCACTGCGTCTCATAGTTGGGTCTGTTCGACTCGGACCTTATCTCGACTCGGATCCGACTACGTCGAATCCGACCAGACCTTTCCAAGTCCATATTATCCGGTTAGCATCCAATGCTCCATGGCTAGTGAGACCAAGCCATCGACCGTGTCATATGCTAGTCTAGTCGGATGCGCGTCCACACAGCCCTTTCGACTAGGGACCTTTTAGGACAGTCATCATACAATGCATAGTCCCACAAACAAGTCACGTACTTGCTGATACACATCATTGATAATGTCCAAGGACTATCTTTATTCATAAACACATGGAAATATCATCATACATGATTGCCTCTAGGGCATATCTCCAACAGTCTCCCACTTGCACTAGAGTCAATCAAATAGACATCGAATGCCCATAGCTCTAACGTGCCCCTCATGCTTGGGTTGTGGAAGCGGCTTAGTCAACAGATCTGCAACATTTGCATCCGTGTGAATCTTGCATAACTCTACAACAGCATTCTTTATGATCTTTCGTATCAGGTGATATTTCCGGTCTATGTGACTGACCTTGTGGTGATTCCTCGGCTCCTTGGCTTGTGCGATGGCACCAGAATTATCACAATAAAGGTCCAACAGTTTCACCGAGGCTGGGAAAATACCAAGATCATCCAGAAAATGCCGGATCCAAACACCTTCCTTTGCAGCTTCACAAGCCGCAATGTATTCGGCTTCTGTGGTTGAATCGGCCACCGTATCCTGCTTGGAACTCATCCAGTGCACTGCTCCTCCGCTCAGACGCATACGAATCCGGACTATGATCGACAATCATCTCGCCGGTTTGAAACTAGCATCAGCAGAACCCCTTAGGGACGAGCTCTTCCTCACCTCCATAAACTAGGAACATCTCTTTAGTCCTTTTCAGGTACTTCAAAATAGTCTTTACCGCTGCCCAGTGACTCTCACCTGGGTTGGCCTGGTATCTGCTTGTTAGGCTTATTGCAAAAGCAACATCAGGCCTTGTACATATCATGGCATACATGATGGATCCGATTGCAGAGGCATACAGAATCCTACTCATCCTGCTTCGCTCATCAGATGTCGAAGGACTCTGAGTCTTGCTTAGCCTTATACCATGTGAGAGTGGCAAGAACCCTTTCTTTGCCTCACTCATGTTGAACCGCTTCAACACTTTATCTATGTACATGCTCTGGCTTAAGCCGAGCAGCCTCCTCGATCTATCTCTATAGATCTTAATGCCTAAAATATATACGGCCTCACCAAGGTCTTTCATTGAAAACTTGCCATTCAATGACTCCTTTACTGAGTTTAGCATCGAAACATCATTTCCGATCAGTAGTATGTCGTCCACATACAAGATCAAAAACACTATCGAGCTCCCACTTAACGTCTTATATAAACAAGAGTCCTCTTCGCTTTTGATGAAACCAAGACCAGTGACGACCTCATCAAAATGAATGTTCCACAAAACCCTCGGGCTGTATCATATACACGTCCTCGGTTAAATTTCCGTGAAGGAAAGCCGTTTTGACATCCATCTGCCATATCTCGTAATCGAAATATGCAGCTATAGCTAGTATGATCCTCACCGATTTCAGCATCGCTACCGGCGAGTAAGTCTCGTCGTAGTCAATTCCTTGAACTTGTCCATAACCTTTAGCGACAAGCCGAGCTTTGTGGATCTGAACATTTCCATCCACATCGGTTTTCTTTTTAAAGACCCATTTGCAACCAATGGCAGTTACACCAGGTGGCGTATCAACCAAGTCCCAGACTTGATTCTCATCCATGGACTTTAACTCGGATCTCATGGCCTCCAGCCATGCCTCGGAATCTGGGCTCACCATCGCTTCTGCATATGTAGCCGGCTCGTCGCTTTCTAGCAACAATACATCATGCACTCTGCACAATCTTTCCGACCTCCGTGGTTCCGGTGCCGCTTCCACTACGGGTTCCCTGACAGACTCTGGTATGATTGATACGTCTCCAACGTATCTATAATTTTTGATTGCTCCATGCTATATTATCTACTGTTTTAGGCAATATTGGTCTTTATTATCCACTTTAAAATTATTTTTGGGACTAACCTATTAACCGGAGGCCCAGCCCAGATTTGCTGTTTTATGACTATTTCAGTGTTTCGAGGAAAAGGAATATCAGACGGAGTCAAAATGGAACGAAATCAACTGGAGAAGTTATTTTTTGAAGGAAGCCCACCTGATGGACTTAGACTCCACGTCAGAAGATATGGGAGGTGCTCACGAGGGTGGGGGTTGCGCCCACACCCCCTGGGCGCGCCCCCTTCCTCGTGGGGCCCCCGTAGCTCCACTGGCGTACTCCTTTCACCCATATATACCTACGTACCCTAAAAATTCCAGAACAAAGATAGATCGGGAGTTCCGCCACAAGCCTCTCAGAGCCACCAAAACCTCTCGGAGCCTGCTCGGCACCTGCCGGGGAACCCATCACCGGTGGCCATCTTCATCATCCCGGCGCTATCCATGACGAGGAGGGAGTAGTTCACCCTCGGGACTGAGGGTATGTACCAGTAGCTATGTGTTTGCTCTCTCTCTCTCTCTCTCGTGTTCTCTCTCGTGCTCCCTCTATGGCACGATCTTGATGTATCCCGAGCTTTGCTATTATAGTTGGATCTTATGTTTCTTCTCCCCCTCTACTCTCTTGTGATGAATTGAGTTTAGCCTTTGAAGTTATCTTATCGGATTGAGTCTTTTATGAGAACACTTGATGTATGTCTTGCCGTGTTTATCTGTGGTGACAATGGGATATCACGTGCCACTTGATGTATGTTTTGCTGACCAACTTGTGGGTTCCGCCCATGAACCTATGCATAGGGGTTGGCACACGTTCTTGACTCTCCGGTAGAAACTTTGGGGCACTCTTTGAAGTACTTTGTGTTGGTTGGATGATTCTGAGATTGTGTGATGCATATTGTATAATCATACCCACGGATACTTGAGGTGACATTGGAGTATCTAGGTGACAATAGGGTTTTGGTTGATTTGTGTCTTAAGGTGTTATTCTAGTACGAACTCTAGGGTTGTTAGTGACACTTATAGGAATAGCCCACCGGATTGATTGGAAAGAATAACTTTGAGGTGGTTTCATACCCTACCATAATCTCTACATTTGTTCTCCGCTATTAGTGGCTTTGGAGTGACTCTTTGTTGCATGTTGAGGGATTGTTATATGATCTATCTATGTTATTATTGTTGAGAGAACTTGCACTAGCGAAGGTATGAACCCCTAGGCCTTGTTTCCTATCATTGCAATACCGTTTACACTCACTTTTATCATTAGTTACCTTGCTGTTTTTATATTTCAGATTACAAATACCTTTATCTACTATTCAAATTGCACTTGTATCACCATCTCTTCGCCGAACTAGTGCACCTATACAATTTACCATCGTATTGGGTGTGTTGGGGACACAAGAGACACTTTGTTATTTGGTTGCAGGGTTGCTTGAGAGAGACCATCTTCATCCTACGCCTCCTACGGATTGATAAACCTTAGGTCATCCACTTGAGGGAAATTTGCTACTGTCCTACAAACATGTGCACTTGCAGGCCCAACAACGTCTACAAGAAGAAGGTTGTGTAGTAGACATCAAGCTCTTTTTTGGCGCCGTTGCCGGGGAGGCTAGGTAAGTGAAGGTATATCTTTAGATCTTGCAATCGAATTTTTTTCTTGTTTTAACACTAGTTAGTCTATAAAAGAAAACTACAAAAAAATGGAATTGAGTTTGTCTCATACGCTTCACCTTTTTAATATCTTTCGTGAGTATGATGGAAAAGAAAATTGTGCCAAAGTGCTAGAAGAAGAATTACATAGAATGCTTGGCAAAAAATATGTGAATGATGAGCATGATTGCAATGTTGTTAGTATGAATTCCTTGAATATCCACGGTGCTAATGATATGCAAAGCCACAAGCTTGGGGAAGCTATGTTTGATGAAGATGATATTTTTTGTCCCTCAAGCTTTGATGAGCAAATTTACTATAACGAAAGCATGCCTCCTATCTATGATGATTATTGTGATGACACGTATGCTATAAAGAATAATGATAACCATGAAACTTGTCATCTTGATCTTAATTTTCAATCACATGATAGTTATTTTGTTGAGTTTGCTCCCACTATTATTCATGAGAAGAAATTTGCTTATGTGGAGAATAATAAAATTTCTATGCAAGTAGATCATGAAAAGAATGATTTAGGTGCTGGTTATATTTTCGAATTCATTCATGATCCTACTGAAAATTATTACGAGGTAGGAACATATGCTCCTACATATTGCAATAATATCAAGTTTCCTCTCTATGTGCTTAAAGTTTTGAAGTTATGCTTGTTCTACCTTCCTATGCAAGTTGATTATTGTTCCCATAAGTTGTTTGCTCACAAAATCCCTATTCATAGGAATTGGGTTAGGCTTAAATGTGCTATACATATTCTTCATGATGCTCTCTTTATATTTCAATTCTTATCTCTTATGTGAGCATCATTGAAATCATCATGCCTAGCTAGGGGAGTTAAACGATAGCGCTTGTTGGGAGGCAACCCAATTTTATTTTAGTTTCTCGCTTTTAGGTTCTGTTTAGTAATAAATAATTTATCTAGCCTATGGTTAGATGTGGTTTTATGTTTTAATTAGTGTTTGTGCCAAGTAGAACCTTTGGGAAGAATTGGGTGAAGTCTTTATGATCATGCTGTAAAAAACAGAAACTTTAGCGCTCACGAGATTAGCTAGAACTTTTTACTTGAAACGCCCTCGATGCGGCTATATCTCCCACGTGTCGAAGCACGACTTAGAGGCATAACCGCATTGAAAGCAATGTCGCAAGTGAGGTAATCTTCACACAACCCATGTAATACATAAGGGAAAAGAGATACATAGTTGGCTTACAATCGCCACTTCACACAATACATGAGTAAAACATTACATCATACAGATACAATCAAGGTCCGACTACGGAACCAAAATAAAAGAAGACTACCCCAAATGCTACAGATCCCCGATCGTCCCAACTGGCTCCACTCTGATCAACTCAAAAGCGAAACAACACAAAGAGCAAGATCTTCATCGAGCTCCTCCTTGAGCTCAGGCCCATCACCGCACGGTTTCATCGACACCGCAAACTGGTTTTGGGAGTAACTGTGAGTCACGGGACCCAGCAATCTCACACCATGAGATCAAGACTATTTAAGCTTAAAGGTAGGACAGGGTAGTGAGGTGGAGCTGCAGCAAGCGACTAGCATATATGGTGGCTAACATGCAAAAGAGAGCGGAAGAGGAGGCAAGGCACGGTCGAACAACTATGATCAAGAAGTGATCCTGAAACTACTTACGCCAAACATAACTCCAACATCGTGTTCACTTCCCGGACCACGAGAAGAGACCATCACGGTTACACACTTGTTGATGTATTTTAATTGAGATCCACTTCGGGTTTTCTACAACCGACATTAACAAATTCCCATCTGCCACATAACCGCTGGCACGGCTTTGAAAGTTCAAACCCCGCAGGGTGTCCCAACTTAGCCCATGATAAGCTCTCGCGATCAACGAAGAATAGACCTTCTCCCGGAAGACCGATCAGTCTCGGAATCCTGCCACAAGACATTTCACAGCAATAAAACAAGTCCAAGAAGACCTCCGGCGTGCCGACACCTCGATAGTAGCGCGCAGATCTCGCCTCGAGCCACGACCGGATAAGCTAAGCGACAGTACCGACGTAACCCAAGTTGCCAAGGGATGGTCCCAGACGGTGTTTAGTTTGGACCAACGCTTAGACAAGCACCGCCCGGGGTGAATAAAGATGACCCTTGAGAGCGCGACTCCCAAGGGAAAAAGGCTAGAGAGGCAAAAGTAGAACCAATGTTGGGCCTTGCTGGAAAAGTCTTATTCAAAGCGAACGACAAGGGGTCCTATAAATCACCCGACCGCGTTAGGGACGCAAAATCCGGGAACATAACACCGATATGACGGAAACTAGGGCGGCAAGAGTGGAACAAAACACTGCATAAGGCCGAGCCTTCCACCCTTTACCAAGTATATAGATGCATTAATTAAATAAGATATATTGTGATATCCCAACAAGTAAACATGTTCCAACAAGGAACAACATCTCCATGTTCCAACAAGGAACAAACTTCATCTTCACCTGCAACTAACAACGCTATAAGAGGGGCTGAGCAAAGCGGTAACATAGCCAAACAACGGTTTGCTAGGAAAGGATGGTTAGGGGCTTGACATGGCAATGTGGGTGGCATGATATAGCAAGTGGTAGGCATCGTAGCATAGGCATAGCAAAAGAGCGAGCATCTAGCAAGCAAAGATAGAAGTGATTTCGAGGGTATGGTCATCTTGCCTGAAATCCCGCAAGGAAGAAGATCAAGTCCATGAAGAGGACAAACGGGCGTAGTCGAGCGAATCCTCACAACTCCGGAACGAACCCGAAGCTAACGAGAGAAGCAAACCGGAAAGAAGCAAACAACATAGTAAACAACCATCACATAACCATGGCATGATGCACAATCAAGTATGATGCATGTCCAGTTTAAATATGCATGGCATGGCAATATGCACAAACAAAACTACAAGTTAAATGGAGCCCAATATGCAACGAGTTGCATATTGACGGAACACCACAACACTTATTTAGTTCTCTCTCGGTTAGGTACTCAACAATATTAAATGTTATTAAACATGGCAAGAGGTGGAGCACGATGAAACTACCTATCTAGGCAAGTTTAAATGAGGCCGGAAATAAGAAACAACAATTCCGGAAAAATCCCCATGAGCAATATTTTAGATTCGGTACTGTTCTGCCCTAAACACAATTTTAGAGTTGTTAAACAGCAACATAAAGTGGACCATGTTAATCTAGGCATTTTTCCACCCCATTTACATATATAATTTATTTAAATCCGAGTTACGGTTATTTAGTTATGAAATAAATCATTTTAGCATGGCATAATAGCAAATTAATGCAAACATCAATTTAAACATTTTTAACATAGATGAAAATGGCATATTATTAATCTACACAAAATTCTGAGCATATTACATATAAAGTTTGTTTAAATCCGATGCACGGTTAATTAATTATTGATGCATGAACATGGAGGGTTTTTCTGCAAAATAGTAAATCCCTGGAATAATAGACAAATCGCAGCGCAGGGAAAAAAACACCACGGGCCGAACTGGCTGGGCCAACAGAGCACGGGGCGGGGCTGCTCACCAGGCCTCATGGGCCGGTCGGTGGAGAGGCCTGGCAGGCCGGAAGGGGCGCTGGAGGGGCAGGCCG
Source organism: Aegilops longissima (assembly GCA_021605205.1). Taxonomy (NCBI): domain Eukaryota; kingdom Viridiplantae; phylum Streptophyta; class Magnoliopsida; order Poales; family Poaceae; genus Aegilops; species Aegilops longissima. The sequence goes on along the minus strand of CM038676.1, from coordinate 44,327,644 downwards.
GCTGGGGAGGTGCTGGGCTGGGCCTTTGAGCCTGGAAGGGGGCGCTGGGCCTTGGAGGCGCTGGAGGAGAGGAGGCGAGGCAGGCCGTTGCCTGGGCCGGCCGGGCGGGGCCCACGCGGGGTTGGCGAACGGAGGCGGCTGGGGACACAGCCGGCGAGCGCGGGCGACGGGAAGGCGCCGGAGAGGGTCCGGAGGGCGGATCCGGCGAGGAGATGCCCGGATCCGCCGGAGTAGGTGGTGGGCGCCGGGGGCGCGGGCGCGGTGGATCCGGGCGGAATGGTGAGCATGGAGCTCCGCGACCATCCAACCGGGCGGGCGAGGCCGACGACGGCCATCCATGGCGGTGGTGAACCTGCGGGAGAGAGGGATTAGAGAGAGGAGAAAGAGAGAAGGAAAAGAGAGAGGCGAGGCCGACGACCAAGCGGGCGCTCAAAGCGAGGCGGCGAGGGTCGGCACGGCGGCGGATCCGCCGGGCGGGAGCTGTGGTCGGGACGGCGACTCCTCCTCGGCGGGATCCAGGCGGCGGGCGCGGGCTCCTCCGGGCCCAGATCGCCCGGGCGGGCTGCGGATGGGCCTACAGGGCCGCGGGGAAGTGGGGCGCGGGAGAAGGACGCGTGGAGGGCGCTGGTTGGCTGGAGGCGGCGGCTGGGTGGCGGCTGGCCAACCAGGGCGCGCCAAGTGGCAGGGATGAGGTGGAGGCTCGCCGGATAACGAGGAGGGGGGCGGCGCAGGTGGTGGAGGCTGGCTGGGGCGCGCGGAATTTGAGGGGGAAGGGTAGGTAGCTGCCCAAAATGGAAGGGGAGGGGGGTTTAAATAGGAAAGGGGCTAGGGTTTAGTCTCTTGGGGGGTTTGAGGCCGTTTCGGAGCCTCCGATCACGAACCGACGATCGGAACGGCGGGGAAACTAGGAGAGGGTTGGTGGGCTGTGTAGAATGCCTCGGGCTGAGAAGAGAGAGGAACAGAAGCGACGGCATCTGCTTCCGGAGACCGAAAACGTCCGACGAATATACCGGCTATATCGCGGTAGTAGGTTTAACGATTGGGCAGTCAAACGAACTCCGAATGCGACGAAACTTGGCAGGCGGCCTGTCTACACTATAATAAGACCGCATGACAAGTTGCAACCCATTCCGAGAACATTTTTATGCCACTAATAAAATAATATTTCGGAGGTGCCGCGGGCGCGTGCAAGTGTATCCGGACTCGGAACGGACAACGGAGAGAACCGGCGGAACCCGAACGGATGCAAGTTTTGAAAAACATGCGGATGAAATGCAGATGATGCCATGAGATGAGATGCATAACAAGAACAAAATGCAAAACAACCGACAAAACCCAACCACGAAGGAAATAATAAATCACATCTCCGGAAAGGGCAAGAATCGGAGTTACGAATATGGAAAGTTGTATCCGGGGTGTTACAACACTCCACCACTACGAGAGGATCTCGTCCCGAGATCTAGGATGGCACCGGAGGGAAAAAGAAGAGGAAGATAAGAGGTAAAACTAAGTTGCTTCTATGACAAACGAGTGAAACCATGAACCTTGAGAGGTTGAGCAAAATGAAAGAAAGAAAACAACGAAGATGAACGAGATTGCAAACAATCCTTTAGAAAAGAGGAACAAGGAACATTACGATAACTTGAAGGTTGCAAAGACATGAATCAAGAGTTTAATGGACAAGATAGAATTCGAAACCACTCCGGTTGAAACGAGACACGAATGAACAAGAATGATATAATTTTGGCAGCACTCCGATTGAGCATGGAAGGAAAATAATATGAACTTGAGAAGATGGGATGATACTTGATGAAATCAACAACATACTGCCTCCGGAACTATTGAAAAAAAAAAGGCACAAGGGGTAAGAAGGATTTCAGACAGCTCTCCGGTTGAGGAAGGAGGCAAAACTTGATAAGATGAGAGAACTCGAATGAAAACATGACACTCCGGTTAAATGGATAAGCAAGAAAAGAACATGATCTTGACAAAACGAGACGATGGGTCGAAGAGAGCAACATCACAATGCCTTCGGAACGAAAGAATAGAAGATAGATCTTTGGAATAACAGAATGAAGAAGAAAAATGTCAACTTCTGCCACAAAAGAGCTTGGAAAGCATCCTTGCAACGAAGAATTGAACGGAGTTTTGCCAAGAGAACAACGAAAAGCACAAGCTTGTTGTGGGCTTATGGCAAACATCTCAAAATTATGAGGTGAGTTTCTGCCACCAACGGAAACAAATGATTGGATTTATATCAACAAGGAGACGAGAAACTTATTTCACCGAGAGGACAAATGAAGAACTTGGGTCGTTAATAAGCACCATAAATAGCAACAATCCTTAGGGAAAGCTTTTGGTGAAATATAGCCCAAGATAAGTCCAATGAAGAGATTGATGGATTTAAAATACCTCATTCTTGACAACATGTGAATCATGAAACACGAACTCAAATTGTCGAGAATGACATAACACCATCTCAAGAGATAAGGTAGAAAGAATTGCACTTCGAAATGCAAGAAGAAGAATACTTGAACGCCTCAAAACAAAACATGTGTTGGAACCATGTTTATTTTTAGAGTATAGCTTGGCGGATCATAACTCCGAGAGAAATCTTAAAGACCAATTGAAGAATGAAAAGAATCCTTGAGGAAGCACCATGTAGAACCTCCATGATGAACTCCGGTAAACAAAAGGATGATAAAAGAAAGAGAAGTTGACAACACAAGGTGAAGCCTTGCAGTGATAAGATGAAGCTTTGAGATGATATAACCGAGAAAAGTTGGTACTCCGGAAAGAAAAGATGAAGCATCTCGTACCGAAATTGTGATATGATGAACAAACTCCGGAAAGAAGAGATGAACAACTTAGAACTGAGAATGATATCATTACGAACTCCGGAAGAAAGAATCAATCACTTGGATGAAACAAGAACAAGAATTATGTTATGCGTATCCTTCACCAATTTAGATTGATGACAAGCAACGGATTTGGCATACTACTTATTCCCGTAGAATAGATTAAAGATAGATATGGCGCGAACTTGGGAAGGTCTTCAACGAACCACCGGTAGGATTGGAAAGAACGAATGAGTCCATATGATAACTAAGGAAGAGAACTCTTGAACAAACCACCATAATAATTGAGAATGAACGTAGCAAAGGCACAATTCACCGGGAAGAATTGTAAAACGAATAAGGATGCTTGACAAACTTTAGATACATTAGAACGAAGAGATCATGAACTGATTAGAGGATATTTCGACGATGCACCGGTGAGATTTGGAAAACAAGAGTTGAACGCTTGAATGAAAAATTCTGAGATGATGGGCTCCGAAGAATCAAAATGAAAAGACTCCTGAAATGCTCCGGGTGGGTTAAAAGAATTCTCACAATCAAAACAATTATGAGGATGGCACGAAGCTAGAACCATGAATCTTGAAGAGAAAGAAGCGAGATTTAAGAGAAACTCTTCTTCGATCTTCACATCGAAGAATGACGATGAGAAACACCACCATGAATTGTTGAGGCACTCCGGAATGACAATTAGAAAGGTTGAACCAACAATGAAAATAATTTGAGAGATCTTGGAGAAAGACATTTGGCTGATGATAACTCATTCTTACGTCAAACTTTGAAAAGAATTTTAGAATAGCTCTTGAAAAATTAGAAGAGTCAGGTAAGATCCTGGGAAAAGACCTGTGGGTTAGGGCCCACTCAAAAGAACCACCGTTGAACAATTGTTTGAAATAGATATTGCACCGGTTGAATTAAATGGCTTGAATGAGATAGCATCCTCAAAAGAACTTGAGTGAATTGAGAATGGAAACTAGAATCTTCTGAGATATCTTCAACACTCCTAACAATTGAATAGCGAGAAGTGGATGATTAAGAGATGCACCGACATAAGAAAGCATTTGAAATGATGAAAAGAATACGATCAACACTGAAAACTTGACTTGAGTCGCGGAGAAGAAAATTAGAATGGAACAATGATAAGGTTGAAACTTCCTTAGCGTCTTCATGAGAAATCACCGGATAAAACATTAAAGGAAAAGAATGAAGAAACTTCACTCAATAAAAAATGGATACTTGATTAAGAAATCTGAGTCCTTGAAGAAAAAGGGTGGAGGGCGGAAATCAAAACAACTTGGGTCGGATGAAACGAACACCGCTGAGAAAAAGCTTAGAATTGATCTTGCGAATGTTGGAATGATCGGATTCACTTGAAGAGAAGCACGCCGTTGGAAAAGAATTAACATGACAAGCTCAAGGATCAAGAAGGATTAGTATTCACATAGAAATATGAGAACACCATTTAGAATAAGGTATGGAATCCACACTTGACTTCAAGCAACTCGAATACCACAAAACAAAACAAAACAAAGGATTGGCTTCAAGAATGAGCCGAACAAACACATGATAGAGATTTCGCCCAAAGTGTTCGTGGTGGGGCCCACACGGACACAACGATAGCGGACGTCATTTAATGACAAACAAGACGCCCCGAATCAGCATAGCCAAGGATTCTTTAAGACGCCTCGCGACCATCGAATCGACCGTGAATGGGCGGACCACTAGACGTTGAACCCCAATCTCAAATCATACATCCGTCGGAAAGAATATCCTGTAAGCTACTAGAATCCCCACCTATAAACTCCCAAACTTTCTGGTTATGCAATCTGGTGTTGGGGATACAGGGACACAAAATATATCACCCAAACTAACAATACCTAGATCCACCTGTATCCATCCGTCAACACATAACCAAGAAATCTCCGAAATCGTGTACCTCGACCTTGAAAAACATCCGTTATACAAGTCATGGCAATACTCCCGACTCGCCACAAGATCGGGCTATCGTGGTTATCTCACCAACAACTGCACAAAGGAGATTTCGATGTCGGCAAAACTCGGTATTCCAGAACTGCAACGATAAAATTGTGACGACAACACCCGGAGCTCAACTCCCGGACACCGCCACAACCCCTAAATGTCGAGGCACCAAGAACAATGTTCTCGCCACAAAACCATCGAACGATTCCAAGATACCCACGTGATCCTAAATTTTTTAATGAAATTTGAGGAGAGAAGAGTCAAAACTCTACGCCGGGATACCTCACCAGAGCGATTTAAGGGACCGGGAGTAAAAAGAATCCTACTCTCCGATATATATAATCCTAAGACTCAAAACATTTTCCATTCTAGACTCAACAACGCCAACAAACAATCAAGTAGGGGCTCCTAAGTCGGGAAGGCTCGATTACCACCTTGAACGCCTCGATGCGGCTATATCTCCCACGTGTCGAAGCACGACTTAGAGGCATAACCGCATTGAAAGCAATGTCGCAAGTGAGGTAATCTTCACACAACCCATGTAATACATAAGGGAAAAGAGATACATAGTTGGCTTACAATCGCCACTTCACACAATACATGAGTAAAACATTACATCATACAGATACAATCAAGGTCCGACTACGGAACCAAAATAAAAGAAGACTACCCCAAATGCTACACAGATCCCCGATCGTCCCAACTGGGCTCCACTACTGATCAACTGAAACGAAACAACACAAAGAGCAAGATCTTCATCGAGCTCCTCCTTGAGCTCAGGCCCATCACCTGCACGGTTTCATCGACACCTGCAAACTGGTTTTGGGAGTAACTGTGAGTCACGGGGACCCAGCAATCTCACACCCGCGAGATCAAGACTATTTAAGCTTAAAGGTAGGACAGGGTAGTGAGGTGGAGCTGCAGCAAGCGACTAGCATATATGGTGGCTAACATGCGCAAAAGAGAGCGGGAAGAGGAGGCAAGGCACGGTCGAACAACTATGATCAAGAAGTGATCCTGAAACTACTTACGTCAAACATAACTCCAACACCGTGTTCACTTCCCGGACTCCGCCGAGAAGAGACCATCACGGTTACACACGCGGTTGATGTATTTTAATTGAGATCCACTTCGGGTTTTCTACAACCGGACATTAACAAATTCCCATCTGCCACATAACGCTGGCACGGCTTTGAAAGTTCAAACCCTGCAGGGTGTCCCAACTTAGCCCATGATAAGCTCTCGCGATCAACGGGAATAGACCTTCTCCCGGAAGATCGATCAGTCTCGAATCCTGCCACAAGACATTTCACAGCAATAAAACAAGTCCAAGAAGACCTCCCTGCGTGTCGACACCTCGATAGTAGCCGCAGATCTCGCCTCGTGCCACGACCGGATAAGCTAAGCGACAGTACCGACGTAACCCAAGTTGCTAAGGGATGGTCCCAAGACGGTGTTTAGTTTGGACCAACGCTAGACAAGCATCGCCCGGGGTGAATAAAGATGACCCTTGAGAGCGCGACTCCCAAGGGAAAAAGGCTAGAGAGGCAAAAGTAGAACCAATGTTGGGCCTTTTTGGAAAAGTCTTATTCAAAGCGAACTGTCAAGGGGTCCCATAAATCACCCGACCGCGTTAGGGACGCAAAATCCGGGAACATAACACCGATATGACGGAAACTAGGGCGGCAAGAGTGGAACAAAACACTGCATAAGGCCGAGCCTTCCACCCTTTACCAAGTATATAGATGCATTAATTAAATAAGATATATTGTGATATCCCAACAAGTAAACATGTTCCAACAAGGAACAACATCTCCATGTTCCAACAAGGAACAAACTTCATCTTCACCGCAACTAACAACGCTATAAGAGGGCTGAGCAAAGCGGTAACATAGCCAAACAACGGTTTGCTAGGAAAGGATGGTTAGGGCTTGACATGGCAATGTGGGTGGCATGATATAGCAAGTGGTAGGCATCGTAGCATAGGCATAGCAAAAGAGCGAGCATCTAGCAAGCAAAGATAGAAGTGATTTCGAGGGTATGGTCATCTTGCCGAAATCCCGCAAGGAAGAAGATCAAGTCCATGAAGAGGACAAACGGGCGAGTCGGCGAATCCTCACAACTCCGAACGAACCCGGCTAACGAGAGAAGCAAACCGGAAAGAAGCAAACAACATAGTAAACAACCATCACATAACCATGGCATGATGCACAATCAAGTATGATGCATGTCCAGTTTAAATATGCATGGCATGGCAATATGCACAAACAAAACTACAAGTTAAATGGAGCCCAATATGCAACGAGTTGCATATTGACGGAACACCACAACACTTATTTAGTTCTCTCTCGGTTAGGTACTCAACAATATTAAATGTTATTAAACATGGCAAGAGGTGGAGCACGATGAAACTACCTATCTAGGCAAGTTTAAATGAGGCGGGAAATAAGAAACAACAATTCCGGAAAAATCCCCATGAGCAATATTTTAGATTCGGTACTGTTCTGCCCTAAACACAATTTTAGAGTTGTTAAACAGCAACATAAAGTGGACCATGTTAATCTAGGCATTTTTCCACCCCATTTACATATATAATTTATTTAAACCGAAGTTACGGTTATTTAGTTATGAAATAAATCATTTTAGCATGGCATAATAGCAAATTAATGCAAACATCAATTTAAACATTTTTAACATAGATGAAAATGGCATATTATTAATCTACACAAAATTCTGAGCATATTACATATAAAGTTTGTTTAAATCCGATGCACGGTTAATTAATTATTGATGCATGAACATGGAGGGTTTTTCTGCAAAATAGTAAATCCCTGGAATAATAGACAAATCGCAGCGCAGGGAAAAAAAACACCACGGGCCGAAACTGGCTGGGCCAACAGAGCACGGGGCGGGGCTGCTCACCAGGCCTCATGGGCCGGTCGGTGGAGAGGCCTGGCAGGCCGGAAGGGGCGCTGGAGGGGCAGGCCGGCTGGGGAGGTGCTGGGCTGGGCCTTTGAGCTGGAAGGGGCGCCTGGGCCTGAGGCGCTGGAGGAGAGGAGGCGAGGCAGGCCGCTGCTCGGCCGCCGACGGGCGGGGCCCACGCGGGTTGGCGAACGGAGGCGGCTGGGGACACAGCTCGGCGAAAGGGCGACGGGAAGGCGCCGAGAGGGTCCGGAGGGCGGATCCGCGAGGAGATGCCCGGATCCGCCGGAGTAGGTGGTGGGGCGTGGGCGCGGCGCTGGGTGGATCCGGGCCGAATGGTGAGCATGGAGCTCGGCGACCATCCAACCGGGCGGGCGAGGCCGACGACGGCCATCCATGGCGGTGGTGAACCTCGGGAGAGAGGGATTAGAGAGAGGAGAAAGAGAGAAGGAAAGAGAGAGAGGCGAGGCCGACGACTGGCGGGCGCCCCAGCGAGGCGGCGAGGGTCGGGCACGGCGGCGGATCCGCCCAGGGAGCCGTGGTCGGGACGGGCGACTCCTCCTCGAGCGGGATCCAGGCGGCGGGCGCGGGCTCCTCCGGCCCAGATCGCCCGGGCGGGCTGCGGATGGGCCTCTACAGGTCATGGGAAGTGGGGCGGGGAAGGACGCGTGGAGGGCGCTGGTTGGCTGGAGGCGGCGGCTGGTGGCGGCTGGCCAACCAGGCGCCAAGTGGCAGGGATGAGGTGGAGGCACGGATAACGAGGAGGGGCGGCGCAGTGGTGGAGGCTGGCTGGGCGCTGGAATTTGAGGGGAGGGTAGGTAGCTGCCCAAATGGAAGGGAGGGGGTTTAAATAGGAAAGGGGCTAGGGTTTAGTCTCTAGGGGGTTTGAGGTCGTTTGAGCCTCCGATCACGAACCGACGATCGGAACGGAGGGAAACTAGGAGAGGGGTTGGTGGGCTGTGTAGAATGCCTCGGGCTGAGAAGAGAGAGGAACAGAGCGACCGGCATCTGTTTCCGGAGACCAAAACGTCTGATTTAATATACCGCTATATCGCGGTAGTAGGTTTAACGGTTGGGCAGTCAAACGAACTCCGAATGCGACGAAACTTGGCAGGCGGCCCGGTCTACACTATAATAAGACCGCATGACAAGTTGCAACCCATTCCGAGAACATTTTATGCCACTAATAAAATAATATTTCGGAGGTGCCGCGGGCGCGTGCAAGTGTATCCGGACTCGGAACGGACAACGGAGAGAACCGGCGGAACCCGAACGGATGCAAGTTTTGAAAAACATGCGGATGAAATGCAGATGATGCCATGAGATGAGATGCATAACAAGAACAAAATGCAAAACAACCGACAAAACCCAACCACGAAGGAAATAATAAATCACATCTCCGGAAAGGGCAAGAATCGGAGTTACGAATATGGAAAGTTGTATCCGGGGTGTTACATTACTGGAGAGTGATATTTAGTTAATTCTTTTTGAAGATGATTACTACACAAATTCCTCAGGTCCAACAATTTATTTTAGAATTTTTGGAGTTCCATAAGTTTGCGTTAGTTACAGATTACTACAGACTGTTCTGTTTTTGACAGATTCTGTTTTCATTGTGTTGTTTGCTTATTTTGATGAATCTATGGAAAGTAAAATAGTTTATAATCCATAGAGAAGTTGGAATACAGTAGGTTTAACACCAATACAAATAAAGAATGAGTTCATTACAGTACCTTGAAGTGTTCTTTTGTTTTCTTTCGCTAACGGAGCTCACGAGTTTTCTGTTAAGATTTGTGTTGTGAAGTTTTCAAGTTTTGGGTAAAGATTCGATGGAATATGGAATAAGGAGTGGCAAGAGCCTAAGCTTGGGGATGCACAAGGCACCCCAAGGTAATATTCAAGGACAACCAAGAGCCTAAGCTTGGGGATGCCCCGGAAGGCATCCCCTCTTTCGTCTTCGTTCATCGGTAACTTTACTTGGAGCTATATTTTTATTCACCACATGATATGTGTTTTGCTTGGAGTGACATGTCATTTTGTTTTTTTGCTTGATGTTAGTTATATTAGTGTTTTGCATCTTTAGTTTCAGTAAAAAAAGTCAAGGATAGCCTTTGCCATGCTTATTTTGCTAGTATACATGTTGCTGTTTGAAAACAGAAAGTTTACCGCTGTTGCAAAAATTCTCTAGAAAAGTCAGAGAGTGGTATAATGTTGAATCTTTTTGCATATTGAGATCTGATAAATTTACTACAGTGGGAATTTTATTTCATAAATTTTTGAGTGAGGGAAGTATTGATACCCTTGCATTCTTTACAGACTGTACTGTTTTGGCAGATTGCTGTTATGTTTGCATTGTTTGCATATGTTTGCTTGTTTAATGATTCTATTTAAGGAGAGTAGTATTAAATATGCAGAGGCATTTAGTATGAAATGTTGAATAATAATTTTAGTGATTTTTTACAGTATAATATAAAATGATAAGGTTTTGCATTGGTTTATACTAACCTATCTCACGAGTTCTTGTTGAGTTTGTTGTGAATGAAGCTTTTGATAAAAAGAGAAACCATGATATGAGAGGAATTAAGGAGACACAAAAGTTCAAGCTTGGGGATTCCCAAGGCACCCCAAGATAATATTTCAAGAAGTCTCAAGCATCTAAGCTTGGGGATGCCCCGGTAGGCATCCCACCTTTCTTCTTCAACAACTATCAGTTAGTATCGGTTGAGCCTAAGTTTTTGCTTCTTCACATGAGTTGTGCTATCCTTGCATTGTCATTTTATTTTCTTTTCCTCGCTGTTTGAATAAAATATAAAGATCTGAAATTCTTAAATGAGAGAGAGTCTTCGCATAGTTACATAATTATTTAGCTACTCATTGATCTTCACTTATATCTTTCGGAGTAGTTTGTCATTTGCTCTAGTTCTTCACTTATATCTTTTAGAGCACAATGGTGGTTTTGTTTTGAAGAAATAGATGAACTCTCATGCTTCACTTAGATTATTTTGAGAGTCTTAAATAGCATGGTAATTTGCTTAAATAATCATAATGTGCTTGGTATTCAAGATATGTGAAACTTTCTTTTGAGTGCGTTGAATACTAAGAAAAAGTTTGATGCTTGATAATTGTTTTGAGATATGGAGGTAGTGAAATTAAAGTCATGCTAGTTGGGGTGATTATGAATTTAAAGAATGCTTGTGTTGAAGTTAGCGAGTCCCATAGCATGCACGTATGGTTAAAGTTGTGTAACAAATTTGAAACATGAAGTGTACCTGGCTTGTGCATCCTTATGAGTGGCGGTCGGGGACGAGCGATGGTCTTTTCCTACCAATCTATCCCCCTAGGAGCATGCGCGTAGTACTCGATTTTTGATGACTTCTAGATTTTTGCAATAAGTATATGAGTTCTTTTGACTAATGTTGAGTCCATGGATTATACACACTTTTATCTTTCCGCCTTTGCTAGCCTCTTCGGTACCGTGCATTGCCCTTTCTCACCTTGAGAGTTGGTGCAAACTTCGCCGGTGCATCCAAACCCCGTGATATGATACGCTCTATCACACATAAACCTCCCTATATCTTCGTCAAAACAGCCACCATACCTACCTATTATGGCATTTCCATAGCCATTCCGAGATATATTGCCATGCAACTTTCCACTGTTCCGTTCATCATCATCATGAAATACCTTACTTTTGTCATATTGCCATTGCATGATCATGTAGTTGACATCGTATTTGTGGCAAAGCCACCATGCATTATTTTTCATACATGTCACTCTTGATTCATTGCACCATCCCGGTACACCGCCGGAGGCATTCATATAGAGTCTTATCTTGTTCTAGTTTCGAGTTGTAATCCTTATGTTGTAATCAATAGAAGTGTGATGATCATCATTCAATAGAGCATTGTCCCCCCGAAAAAAAAAGATAAAGGCCAAAGAAAAAAAAGGCCCAAAAAATATAAAAAAGGGGGCAATGCTACTATCTCTTTTTCCACACTTGTGCTTCAAAGTAGCACCATGTTCTTCATGTAGTAAGTCTCATATATTGTGCTTCAAAGTAGCACCATGTTCTTCATGTAGTGAGTCTCATATATTGTGCTTCAAAGTAGCACCATGTTTTTCATATAGTGAGTATCATAAGTTGTCCTTTTATACTAGTGGGAATTTTTCATTATAGAACTTGGCTTGTATATTCCTACGATGGGCTTCCTCAAAATGCCCTAGGTCTTCGTGAGCAAGCAAGTTGGATGCACACCCACTAGTTTTCTTTTGTTGAGCATTCATAGCTCTAGTGCATCCGTTGCATGGCAATCCCTACTCCTCATGTTGACATCGATTGATGGGAATCTCCATAGCCCGTTGATTATCCTCGTCAATGTGAGACTTTCTCCTTTTTTGTCTTCTCCACACAATCCCTATCATCATATTCTATTCCACCCATAGTGCTATATCCATGGCTCACGCTCATGTATTGCGTGAAGGTTGAAAAAGTTTGAGATTATTTAAGTATGAAATAATTGCTTGGCTTGTCATCGGGGGTATAGAAGTTGGGAACATCTTTGTGTGACAAAAATGAAGCATAGCCTAACTATATGATTTTGTAGGGATGAACTTTCTTTTGCCATGCTATTTTGAGAAGACATGATTACTTTGATTAGTATGCTTGAAGTATTATTATTTTTTATGTCAATATGAACTTTTGTCTTGAATCTTATGGATCTGAATATGCATATCACAATTAAGAAGAATTACATTGAAATTATGCCAAGTAGCACTCTGCATCAAAAATTATCTTTTTTTTCATTTACCTACTCGAGGACGAGCAGGAATTAAGCTTGGGTATGCTTGATACGTCTCCAACGTATCTATAATTTTTGATTGCTCCATGCTATATTATCTACTGTTTTAGGCAATGTTGGGCTTTATTATCCACTTTTATATTATTTTTGGGACTAACCTATTAACCGGAGGCCCAGCCCAGATTTGCTGTTTTATGTCTATTTCAGTGTTTCGAGGAAAAGGAATATCAGACGGAGTCAAAACGGAGCGAAATCAACTGGAGAAGTTATTTTTGGAAGGAAACCCACCAGATGGACTTGGACATCACGTTAGAAGATACGGGAGGTGCTCGCGAGGGTGGGGGGCGCGCCCACCCCCCCTGGGCGCGCCCCCCTGCCTCATGGTGCCCCCGTATCTCCACCGACGTACACCTTTCACCCATTTATACCTACGTACCCTAAAACTTCCAGACCAAAGATAGATCGGGAGTTCTGCCGCCGCAAGCCTCTGTAGCCACCAAAACCTCTCAGAGCCTGCTCCAAGCACCACGGAGGGGGGAACCCATCACCGTGGCCATCTTCATCATCTCGGCGCTATCCATGACGAGGAGGGAGTAGTTCACCCTCGGGGCTGAGGGTATGTACCAGTGGCTATGTGTTTGATCTCTCTCTCTCTCTCTCTCTCTCTCTCTCTCTCTCTCTCTCTCTCTCTCTCTCTCTCTCTCTCGTGTTCTCTCTTGTGCTCCCTCTATGGCACGATCTTGATGTATCCCGAGCTTTGCTATTATAGTTGGATCTTATGTTTCTTCTCCCCCTCTACTCTCTTGTGATGAATTGAGTTTCCCCTTTGAAGTTATCCTATCGGATTGAGTATTTTATGAGAACACTTGATGTATGTCTTGCCGTGTTTATCTATGGTGATAATGGGATATCACGTGCCACTTGATGTATTTTTTGGTGACCAACTTGCGGGTTCCGCCCATGCACCTATGCATAGGGGTTGGCACACGTTCTTGACTCTCCAGTAGAAACTTTGGGGCACTCTTTGAAGTAATTTGTGTTGGTTGGATGAATCTGAGATTGTGTGATGCATATCGTATAATCATACCCACGGATACTTGAGGTGACATTGGAGTATCTAGGTGACGTTAGGGTTTTGGTTCATTTGTGTCTTAATGTGTTATTCTAGTACGAACTCTAGGGCTGTTTGTGACACTTATAGGAATAGCCCACCGGATTGATTGGAAAGAATAACTTTGAGGTGGTTTCGTACCGTACCATAATCTCTACGTTTGCTCTCCGCTATTAGTGGCTTTGGAGTGACTCTTTGTTGCATGTTGAGGGATTGTTATATGATCTATCTATGTTATAATTGTTGAGGGAACTTGCACTAGCGAAAGTATGAACCCTAGGCCTTGTTTCCTATCATTGCAATACCGTTTACGCTCACTTTTATCATTAGTTACCTTGCTGTTTTTATATTTTCAGATTACAAATACATTTATCTACTATCCATATTGCACTTGTATCACCATCTCTTCGCCGAACTAGTGCACCTATACAATTTACCATTGTATTGGGTGTGTTGGGGACACAAGAGACTCTTTGTTATTTGGTTGCAGGGTTGCTTGAGAGAGACCATCTTCATCCTACGCCTCCTACGGATTGATAAACCTAGGTCATCCACTTGAGGGAAATTTGCTACTGTCCTACAAACCTGTGCACTTGCAGGCCCAACAACGTCTACAAGAAGAAGGTTGTGTAGTAGACATCAATGATCTCATCACCAGCCGAGCCGTCCCCGAGTGGTCCTCGAATTTCTTTGAGTCGGTTCGTCCTCCCACTGGCCTCCCGACTGAGAAACTCTTTCTCAAGGAAAACCCCGTTCCGAGCAACAAACACTTTGTTCTCTTCCCGGTTGTAGAAGCTATATCCCAAGGTTTCCCTCGGATATCCCACGAATATGCATTTATCCGACTTATGTGTAAGCTTGCCTGACATAAGTCGCTGACAAATGCTTCACAACCCCAAATCTTTAGAAAAGACAAACGGGACTCTTCCGCCACATCTCATGTGGTGTCTTGTCTACGGATTTTGATGGTACCTGTTATGTGAAAGCTGCAGTTTCTAGAGCATATCCCCAAAATGACAAGGTTAAATCCGATTTTAGATCATAGACCGGACCATGTCCAACAAGGTCCTATTCCTCCGCTCCGACACGCCGTTTCTCCGTATGCATCTGGAGGTGTGAGCTGAGGTACTATACCTCGACTTTTTAGATGATCATCAAACTCCTGGCTCATGTACTGACCTCCACGATCAGATCGCAGAAGCTTTATAGTCTTGCCGAGCTGATTCTCAACCTCGTTCAGAAACTCTTTGAACTTTTCAAAAGTCTCCGACTTGTGCCTCATCAAATAGATATATCCATATGTACTCAAGTCGTCGGTAAAAGTCACGAAGTACTGATAGCCACCTCTGGCAGTTATGCTCATTGGACCACACACATCACTGTGTATAAGATCGAACAGCTCGGACGCCCTCTCGCAACTCTTTGCGAAAGAAGACTTAGTCATCTTGCCAAGGAAGCATGATTCACATGTCTCGAATGACCCGAAGTCGGACGAAGTTAGGAGCCCATCATCATGGAGCTTTTTCATGCATTTCAGACTAATGTGTCCAAGCCGGCAATGCCAGAAGTATGTCGGATTTATCTCATTAGGCTTATGCCTCTTGACATTCATGTTATAGACCGGTTCCTGTTCTAGATTCAATATAAATAGCCCATCAACAACGGGTGCATAGCCGTGGAACATGCCATTCAAAAATATCGGACAACCATTGTCCTTTAAATTGAACTCATAACCTTGACTCATCAAACATGAGGCAGAAATAATGTTCTGACTAAGTGCAGGAATGTAATAACAATTATTCAATTCCATTATGAATCCGGAAGGAAGATGGAGTTGCATCGTGCCGACCTCCAACGCAGCAACTCTTGCTTTGTTGCCGACCCTGATGTCAATCTCCCCTTGTGCCACACGCCTAGTTCTTACCAGCCCCTGCATCGAGTTACAAATATGAACAACCGATCCGGTATCAAATACCCAAGAGCTACTAGGTATGTCAGCAAGGTAAATGTCTATAACATATGCAACAAGTGTACCTTTTCCTAAAGAAGCATTTCCGGCCTTCTTGCCATGCTCTGCAAGCCACTTGCTACAGTTCCTCTTCGAGTGACCAGTCTCTTTGCAGTGATGGCAAACGGTCTTCGAGTCCGATCCAGACTTCGGCGCAGCGGCAGAGGTTACCGTCTCCGTGCCCTTTGCCTTAGCCTTTTTCTTGGACCAACTCTTCTTGAACTTAGCCGATTTCTGCACCATCAACACTTGATGCGTGCCTTTCTTAATATCCTGCTCTGCCACCTTGAGCATCCCATGCAATTCAGTGAGCTTCTTATCCATGCCATGCATATGATAGTTCGAGATGAACGTCACATAGCTGGGCAGAAGAGAACCCAGAACAACATCAGTAGCCAGCTCATCCAAGAGCGGGAAGCCCAAACAATCCAAAGCCTGCACATATCTGATCATCTTGATCACATGTCGGCTCAGTGGATCACCTTCCTTCAGCTTGCAATCCATCAAGGATCGCCAGACGTTGAACCTTTCGGTCCTAGCCTGTGTCCGAAACATGCTCTTGAGACTCTCGATCATATCGTAAGCCTCAACATTTTCGAAATGCTGTTGCAAATCGGGCTCCATACAAGCCAGCATCAGACAGCTGATCTCCATTGATTCATCAACGAGTTTTTGTTAGGCATTCTTAGCTGTGGCACTAGCATTATCGGCAGGTTCCTCTGGAAGTGGATCCTCTAGAACATGTTCCCTTTTATCATGCTTGAGAACAATTCTCAGATTTGTATACCAGGTGGTAAAGTTTGTTCCATTCAGTTTATCCTTTTCCAGAATTGATTTCAATGCAAAGTTGGGTTGAGCAGGTGGTGCCATTGATCTACAACAGAAAATATGCAATCACTAAGCAATGTGTTTATGTAGGGTAATTCTAGCCTAAACAGAAATACTCCCATCAAGTCAAGATCCTCCGCAAACTCTCGGTGATTCAGGATCGAGACTAGCGCATGCGACTAGTGAGCTTTAGCATCACTGCTAGCCAACATACCTATCCGTAAGCAACTCCTTGCTAATCGTATTCTATACGACTCGCCGGTCGGGAAGGTATCTCATACCCGGCTCCCAACCTTCTTTGCCACAAGGCCCAAAACCGCTTTTGATAGCCTTGTCACACTACTAGAAAAAGGGCTATAGATGGATTGACTAATGGCGCACTGCAAAGATGGTGCGCCATTAGTATATACTCAATGGCGCACCACCTTCCGATGCGCCATTATAGTTTAAACTACTAATGGCGCACCTTGCAACGGGTGCGCCATTAGTATCAAAAAAAATTTAACTAGTGCGCTTTGTTCAAACATACTAATGGCGATCCCGCCCAAGTCGCCATTAGTAGTTGTAACTACTAATGGCGCACCAGCAAAGGTGCGCCATTAGTATAGAATTTTTTTGAACTAGTGCGCTTATTCAAACATACTAATGGCGCATCCTGCTTAAGTGCGCCATTAGTAGTTGTAACTACTAATGGCGCACCATGCAAGAGGTGCGCCATTAGTAAGTGGGCAGCAACAAGATATTTGGGACAACCTCTCCTACCCACACACTCACTTTCTCCCCACTTCATTCTCTCCACCTCCTCCTTGTCTCGGTGCCTCCTCTTTTCACCTCATTTCCACCATAGATTCATTCAAATTAAGTGGTTAAATTACCTTGTTTTAATCGTAAGTAAGGGGAAGCTATATTTAGGTTGTTCTCCTACAACAATGTGCACATGCACTTTTTACGGCCTAGCTAGATCTATGTATGTTCGTGGTGTTGCATATGTTTGTGGTGTTGCATATGTGTTTGTGTTTGGAGGTGTACCGGTATTTGAAATGCGATAGTTGCCAATATTTTGCCGAATGTTGATTCATTTCCGTTCAAGCGAGAATTTTGGCATTAAGCATTCTTTTGGTCCTATTTTAGGGAAAGTCATGCCAAATTTTTGTTTGGTTCTAAAATATCGTTTTGCTCTACCGCAGCGACCATGGTCCGCACGATGACCGAAGGCATCGTGAATAGGTTTTGAGGTCCGCGAAGGCCGAGATGCTTCAAAAGAACGAGACGGAGATAAGATGTCCGTGTCGAAGATACAAGTCAAGAGCCTTATTGCGGACCCGGATTCCGGCAGGTGCGGGACCACCGCTGTTGCGTGGTTTCATGGATGGCTATCGGTGGCAAGGTGATGAAGATGACTACGAAGTCGCCCATGCGGGTCGGGCAAGAAATGAGGAAGGGCAGCAAGACAACCACCGCGGCTCGGGCGGGCGAGAAGACGAAGAATCCTCAGGAGATGATCACGATCGTGATGTTGTATACGTCATCATGTAGAAGATGCAGGACATGATGATGAGGAGATGCCGGAGCAGGCGACGGGCATGATCATGAAGATGATGATGCGGCGGAGCGACGACGCTGGACCATCGATGGGCTGGGTGCAGGACCCTCATATTCTAGAGCTGCTTCTCAAGCGACGGATAACGCAAGAGCTGCCGCCCGAGAGAAAGCCAAGATGGATCAACTTGAGTTAGACGCGGTTACTCCATTGTATGAAGGATGCAGGCCCGAGGATACCCGCTTTGAAAGTAACGCCATGGCTCGAGATGAAGGTAAAACACAAAATGACCGACGATGCTTCGACGAGAACATGTCATTCGCACGAACGTCTTCCCAAGGGGAACAAGTGCCCGACCAGTTTGAGGAGGCGAAGAAAATCGTGTGTCCTCTCGATTTACCGCACATGAAATACCATGTGTGCATGAACAATTGCATCATTTATCGGGACGAGCACGCTGAGTCTACCATATGTCCGGTGTGCGGCGCCACTCGATACAAGAAGAGGAAGAAAGCTCCTCGAAAAGTGGTGTGGTACTTTCCGATCACTCCTCGTCTCGCAGCGCTATTTCGCGGATCCTAAGGTAGCAAAGCTCCTGCGCTGGCACACGGATAGGGAGGAGAAGAAGCAGAAGATGACGAAATGATCCGGAGATAGATAAAAAGACAAGATGCTGAGTCACCCTAAGGATGCGAGCCAGTGGCAAGCGTTGAACTTCAAGACTCGGAATTTGGGAACGATCCAAGGAATATCGTGCTGGCGCGGCGCCGATGGAGTCAATCCGTTTAGCAGCCAGAGAAGCACACATAGCACCTGGCCTGTGTTTGTGTGGATGTACAACCTTCCCCCCTGGTTGTGCATGAAGAGGAAGTACATTCACATGAGTATGCTAATTGATGGGCCGAAACAACCAGGAACGACATCAATCTGATGGGGCTGCTGAAAGAGGAGCTTGACACGCTGTGGAAAACGCCAGCCAATACGTGGGACGCCGCAGAGAAAGAATATTTCCCTATGAGAGTCGCACTACTCACGACGGTGCACGACTATCTCGGTTACGGATATCTCGCGGGGCAGGTAGTCCACGGATTTTCGGATGCGTAAGGTGCATGGATGACACAACGATCGCCAGCTAGATAGAGATCCGGGTCTTCAAAACCGTGTTCATGGGACATCAAGGTGGCTTCGCGACGATGACCCGTGGAGGAAACGCAAGGATCTGTTCGATGGTGAAACCGAACCCCGAAAATGCCCGTGTACGAGGAGCGGCGAGGAAATAGACAAGCTGTTGAAAAATTGGAAAGACTGCCCACTGCCGGGAAAGAAGAAAAAGGCGCCAGAGCCGGGAAAGAAGCGAAAGGCGCCAGAGCCGCTGCTGAAGGTATGGAAAACAAGGTCTGTTTTCGGGACTTGCCGATCGAAGATCCACGTGTGCCTCACAACCTTGATGTCATGCATATCACGAAGAACGTGTGCGAGAGTCTGCTTGGTACCCCGATCAACATGCCGAGAGGACCAAAGATGGGCGAAAGCAAGGGCAGACTTGAAATCAATGGGCATCGTGCAGGAGCTTCACGCTATATATGATGATGATGATGATGATGATGATGATGAGGCGAAGCAGACACGTAAAGTCGCCGCAAAGGCAAAAATGCCAAGAAGACCGGAAATGACTACCTCCCGCGTGCTTCACTCTAAGTCGAGGAGATCGAGCAGTTTTTACCTGCCTCCTAGGAGTAAAACTTCCTTACGGTTACGCTGGGAAGATAAGCAGATACCTAGACCCAGCAAAGCGAAGTTCAGCGGATGAAGTCTCACGGTCACGCGGTCGATGACGCAGATACTTCCGGGTTGTAATCCATTGGGATCATGGACGCGCACGTCCGTGAAACGCTATTTGGCCTATGCAACTTCTTCGACGCCATCTCGGAAGTCGATTGGCGGAGGCAACTCGAAGGCTACAGGTGAAGAGATCGTGGTGATACTATGCGAGCTTGAGATGTACTTCCGCCCGCATTCTTCGACGTTATGGTGCATCTGCTGGTCCATATAGTGGAGGATATCATCCAACTCGGGCCGACGTTCCGCACAAAGATGATGCCGTTAGAAAGGATGAATGGTGTCATCAAAGGATACGTTCGCAACATGTCACGCCCGAAGGAAGCATAGCCGGGGCTTTCGATCAAGAGTGCATCTCCTATTGCACGAATTATCTAGGCATCGAGAATCCCGCTGGTGCGCCCGTCAACAGCACCTCGGCAGGCTCGCTGGATGGGGTCACCGTGAGGGTCGCCATGAAATGCATGTCGACTTCGAGGGTCGACTCACCGACTTTGAAAGAGCAAACCTAGTCGCGCTTACAACACATAGACGTGGTCGATCCTTGGGTGGTAGAGCACAAAACCTTTATTAAAAAGACGACAATGACCGAGGCCAACAGAGGACGGACGGAGATACACTCAAAGAGCACAACTCATGTTTCACGCGTTGGTTCAAGCATAAGCTTCGTTGCACCCTTTACATGAGGATTCTTCCGCGGAAGAACAACTCATATTCGCCTTGTCACAGGCGCCGAGCACAACCTCGATGACCTATGAGGCGCACGATATCAGCCGCTACACATTCTACACCGAGGCCAAGGACATGAAGAGCGATGGTTATCAGAACTCCGGGTGACGATGGAATCCTACACCGTAACGACAAGGACAGATACTACGGAAGGATCGAGGAGATCTGGGAGCTGAGCTCTACTGGAGAGAAGGTCCCGATGTTCCGTGTCGATGGGCCAAGAACGTCATAAAAGAAGACCGTATTTCACCACCATGGTTATACGAAGCCAAATCCAAGATCATGGGCATAAACGTCATCACAAAAATGAGCCATGGGTACTGGCTTCCCAAGTGGACCAATGCTTCTTCATTACCGACCCGCCAAAGCCCAGTCGTGTTCTCGTGAGGAGAGGCAAAAGGAAGATCATCGGAATGGATGGAGTATGAAGGAAATATGCCCTAGAGGCAATAATAAAGTTATTATTTATTTCCTTATTTCATGATAAATGTTTATTATTCATGCTAGAATTGTATTAACCAGAAACATGATACATGTGTGAATACATAGACAAACATATAGTCACTAGCATGCCTCTACTTGACTAGCTCATTAATCAAAGATGGTTATGTTTCCTAACCATAGACATGTGTTGTTATTTGATTAATGGGATCACATCATTAGGAGAATGATGTGATTGACATGACCCATTCCGTTAGCTTAGCACTTGATCGCTTAGTATATTGCTATTGCTTTCTTCATGACTTATACATGTTCCTGTAACTATGAGATTATGCAACTCCGTTTACGGAGGAACACTTTGGTGCTACCAAACGTCACAACGAATGGGTGATTATAAAGGAGTACTACAGGTGTCTCCAAAGGTACATGTTGGGTTGGCGATTTCGAGATTAGGTTTTGTCACTCCGATTGTCGGAGAGGTAACTCTGGGCCCTCTCGGTAATGCACATCACTATAAGCCTTGCAAGCAATGTAGCTAATGAGTTAGTTACGGAATGATGCATTACGTAACGAGTAAAGAGACTTGCCGGTAACGAGATTGAACTAGGTATTGATACCGACGATCGAATCTCGGGCAAGTAACATACCGATGACAAAGGGAACAACGTATGTTGTTATGCGGTTTGACCGATAAAGATCTTCGAGAATATGTAGGAGCCAATATGAGCATCCAGGTTCCTCTATTGGTTATTGACCAAGAATAGTTCTAGGTCATGTCTACATAGTTCTCGAACCCGTAGGGTCCGCACGCTTAAGGTTTCGATGACAGTTATATTATGAGTTTATGAGTTTTGATGTACCGAAGGAGTTCGGAGTCCCGGATGAGATCGGGGACATGACGAGGAGTCTCGAAATGGTCGAGACGTAAAGATCGATATATTGGACGACTATATTCGGAGTTCGGAAAGGTTCCGAGTGATTCGGGTATTTTTCGGAGTACCGGAGAGTTACGGGAATTCGCCGGGGAGAAGTATTGGGCCTTATTGGGCCCTGCGGGAAAGAGAGAGGGGCTTCCTAGGGCAGGCTGCGCGCCCCCCCAAGGCCTAGTACGAATTGGACTAGGGGGAGGGGCCGCACCCCTTCCTCCCTTCCCCTTCCAACTCTCCTACTCCTACTAGGAAAGGAGGAGTCCTACTCCCGGTGGGAGTAGGACTCCCCCTGGTCGCGCCTCCCAGGCCGGCCACCTCCTCCTTGCTCCTTTATATACGGGCAGGGGGCACCCCATGACACACAAGTTGATCTACGGATCGTTCCTTAGCCGTGTGCGGTGCCCCCTCCACCATATTCCACTTGGTCATATCGTCATGAGCTTAGCGAAGCCTCGCGCCGGTGAAGTCATATCGTCACGAGCTTAGGCGAAGCCCTCGTCGGTGGAGCATCATCATCGTCACCATGCCGTCAGGTTGACGGAACTCATCCCGACACTTTGCTGGATCGAGTCCGGGATCGCCATCGAGCTGAACGTGTGCAGAACTCGGAGGTGTCGACGCTCGGTGCTTTGATCGGTCGGATCGTGAAGACGCGTCGACTACATCAACCGCGTTGTTATAACGCTTCCGCTTTCGGTCTCACGTGGGTGGACAGACACTCTCCTCTCGTTGCTATGCCATCACCATGGTCTTGCGTGTGCATAGGAAATTTTTGAAATTACTACGTTCCCCAACAAGTGGCATCCGAGCCTGGTTTTATGCGTTGATGTCATATGCACGAGTAGAACACAAGTGAGTTGTGGGCGATATAAGTCATACCGCTTACCAGCATGTCATACTTTGGTTCAGCGGTATTGTGAGATGAAGCGCCCGGACCGACATTACGCCAGACGCTTACGCGAGACTGGTTTCACCGCTTCGAGCACTAGTTGCTTAAAGGTGACCGGCGGGTGTCTGTCTCTCTCACTTTAGTTGAACCGAGTGTGGCTACGCCCGGTCCTTGCGAAGGTTAAAACAGCACCAACTTGACAAACTATCGTTGTGGTTTTGATGCGTAGGTAAGAACGGTTCTTGCTCAGCCCCTAGCATCCACGTAAAACTTGCAACAACAAAGTAGAGGACGTCTAACTTGTTTTTGCAGGGCATGTTGTGATGTGATGTGGTCAAGACGTGATGCTATATTTTATTGTATGAGATGATCAAGTTTTGTAACCGAGTTATCGGCAACTGGTAGGAGCCATATGGTTGTCGCTTTATTGTATGAAATGCAAACGTCATGTAATTGCTTTACTTTATCACTAAGCAGTAGCGATAGTCGTAGAAGCAATAGTTGGCGAGACGACAACGATGCTACGATGGAGATCAAGGTGTCGCGCCGGTGACGATGGTGATCATAACGGTGCTTCGGCGATGGAGATCACAAGCACAAGATGATGATGACCATATCATATCACTTATATTGATTGCATGTGATGTTTATCCTTTATGCATCTTATCTTGCTTTGATTGACGGTAGCATTATAAGATGATCTCTCACTAAAATTATCAAGAAGTGTTCTCCTGAGTATGCACCGCTGCCAAAGTTCAGTAGTACCCAGACACCACGTGATGATCGGGTGTGATAAGTTCTCGTCCATCTACAACGGTGCAAAACAGTTGCACGCGCGAATACTCAGGTTAAACTTGACGAGCCTAGCATATAACAGATATGGCCTCGAACACGAAGACCGAAGGTCGGCGTGAATCATATAGTAGATATGATCAACATAGTGATGTTCACCATTGAAACTACTCCATCTCACGTGATGATCGGACATGGTTTAGTTGATTTGGATCACGTAATCACTTAGATGACTAGAGAGATGTCTATCTAAGTGGGAGTTCTTAAGTAATATGATTAATTGAACTTTAATTTATCATGAACTTAGTCCTGGTAGTATTTTGCAAATTATGTTGTAGATCAATAACTCGCGTTGTTGCTTCCCTATGTTTGTTGCTTTCATATGTTTATTTTGATATGTTCCTAGAGAAAAATTATGTTGAAAAATGTTAGTAGCAATGATGCGGATTGGATCCGTGATCTAAGGTTTATCCTCATTGCTGCACGAAAAATTATGTCCTTAATGCACCGCTAGGTGACAAACCTACTGCAGGAGCAGATGCGGCGTTATGAGCGTTTGGCTAGCTCAATATGATGACTACTTGATAGTTTAGTGCATCATGCTTAAAGGCTTAGAATCGGGACTTCAAAGACGTTTTGAACGTCATCGACCATATGGGATGTTCCAGGAATTGAAGTTAATATTTCAAGCAAATACCCGAGTTGAGAGATATGAAGTCTCCAACAAGTTCTATAGCTAAAAGATGGAGGAGAATCGCTCAACTAGTGAGCATGTGCTCAGATTGTGCAGGTACTTCAATCGCTTGAATCAAGTGAGAGTTAATCTTCCAGATAAGATAGTGATTGACAGAATTCTCTAGTCACCATCACCAAGTTAGTAGAACTTCGTGATGAACTATAATATGCAAGGGATGACAAAAGTAATTCCCAAGCTCTTCGTGATGCTGAAATCGACGAAGGTAGAAATCAAGAAAAGAGCATCAAGTGTTGATGATTGACAAGACCTCTAGTCTCAAGGAAAAGGGCAAAGGAAGAAGGGGAACTTCAAAAGAACGGCAAGCAAGTTGCTACTCGAGTGAAGAAGCCCAAGTCTGGACCTAAGCCTGAGACTAAGTGCTTTTGCTACAATGGAATTGGTCACTGGAAGCGGAACTACCCCAAGTGTTTGGCGGATAAGAAGGATGGCAAAGTGAACAAAGGTATATTTGATATACAGATTATTGATGTATATTTTACTAGTGTTCATAGCAACCCCTCGGTATTTGATACTGGTTCAGTTGCTAAGAGTAGTAACTCGAAACGGGAGTTGCAGAATGAACAGAAACTAGTTGAAGGGGAAGTGACGATGAGTGTTGGAAGTAGTTCCAAGATTGATATGATCATCATCTCACACTCCCTATACTTTCGGGATTAGTGTTAAACCTAAATAAATGTTATTTGGTGTTTGCGTTGAGCATGAATATGATTTGATCATGTTTATTGCAAAACGGTTATTCATTTAAAGTCAAAGAATAATTGTTGTTCTGTTTAAATGAATAAAACCTTCGATGGTCATACACCCAATGAAAATAGTTTTCAAAACGGTTATTCATTTAAAGTCAAAGAATAATTGTTGTTCATTTAAATGAATAAAACCTTCAATGGTCATACACCCAATAAAATAGTTTGTTGGATCTCGATCGTAGTAATACACATATTCATAATATTGATGCCAAAACATGCAAAGTTAATAATGATAGTGCAACTTATTTGTGGCATTGCCGTTTAGGTCATATTGGTGTAAAGCGCATGAAGAAACTCCATGCTGATGGGATTTTGGAATCACTTGATTATGAATCACTTGATGCTTGTAACCATGCCTTATGGGCAAGATGACTAAAGACTCGTTCTCCGGAACAATGGAGCGAGCAAATGACTTATTGGAAATAATACATACTGATGTATGCGGTCCGATGAGTGTTAAAGCTCACGGCAAGTATCGTTATTTTCTGACCTTCACAAGATGATTTGAGCAGATATGAGTATATCTACTTAATGAAGCACAAGTCTGAAACATTTGAAAAGTTCAAATAATTTCAGAGTGAAGTGGAGAATCATCGTAATAAGAAAATAAAGTTTCTACGATCTGATCGTGGAGGAGAATATTTGAGTTACGAGTTTGGCCTTCATATAAAACAATGTGGAATAGTTTCACAGCTCACGCCACATGGAACACCATAACGTAATGGTGTGTCCGAACGTCATAACCGTACTTTATTTTGATATGGTGCGATCAATGATGTCTCTTACCGATTTACCAATATCGTTTTGGGGTTATGCATTAGAGACAGCTGCATTCACGTTTAATAGGGCACCATCTAAATCCGTTGAGATGACACCGTATGAACTGTGGTTTAACAGTAAACCTAAGCTGTCGTTTCTTAAAAGTTTGGAGTTGTGATGCTTATGTGAAAAAGTTTTCACCTGATAAGCTCGAACCCAAATCGGAAAAGTGCGTCTTCATAGAATACCCAAAGGAAACTGTTGGGTACTCCTTCTATCACAGATCCAAAGGCAAAACATTCGTTGCTAAGAATGGATCCTTTCTAGAGAAGGAGTTTCTCTCGAAAGAAGTGAGTGGGAGGAAAGTAGAACTTGATGAGGTAATTGTACTTTCTCCCTTATTGGAAAGTAGTTCATCACAGAAATCAGTTCCGTGATTCCTACACCAATTAGTGAGGAAGTTAATGATGATGATCATGAAACTTCAGATCAAGTTGCTACCAAACCTCGAGGTCTTCAGAGTAAGATCCGCACCAGAGTGGTACGGTAATCATGTTCGGAAGTCATGTTACTAGACCATGATGAACCTACGAACTATGAGGAAGCGATGATGAGCCCAGATTCGCGAAATGGCTTGAGGCCATAAAATCTGAGATAGGATCCATGTATGAGAACAAAGTATGGACTTTGATTGACTTGCTCGATGATCAGCAAGCCATGTAGATAAATGGATCTTCAAGAGGAAGACGGACACTGATAGTGGTGTTACTATCTACAAAGCTCGACTTGTCACAAAAGGTTTTCGACAAGTTCAAGGTGTTGACTACAATGAGATTTTCTCAAGCTGTAGCGATGCTTAAGTCTGTCCGAATCATGTTAGCAATTGCCACATTTTATGAAATCTGGCAAATGGATGTCAAAACTACATTCTTTAATGGATTTATTAAAGAAGAGTTGTATATGATGCAACCAGAAGGTTTTGTCAATCCTAAAGGTGCTAACAAAATGTGCAAGCTCCAGCGATCCATCAATGGACTGGTGCAAGCATCTCGGAGTTGGAATATGCGCTTTTGATGTGTTGATCAAAGCATATGGTTTTATACAGACTTTTGGAAATGCCTGTATTTACAAGAAAGTGAGTGGGAGCACTACAGCATTTCTGATAAGTATATGTGAATGACATATTGTTGATCGGAAATAATGTAGAATTATTCTGCAAAGCATAAAGGAGTATTTGAAAAGAGTTTTTCAAAGAAAGACCTCAGTAAAACTACTTACATATTGAGCATCAAGATCTATTGAGATCAAGGCGCTTGATAAGTTTTTCAATAAGTACATACCTTGTCAAGATTTTGAAGTAGTTCAAAATGGAACAGTCAAAGAAAAGTTCTTGTCGTGTTACAAAGGTGTGAAATTGAGTAAAGACTCAAATCCCGACCACGGCAGAAAATAGAAAAGAGAATGAAAGTCATTCCCTATGCCTCATTATAGGTTCTATGAAGTATGCCATGCTATGTACTGACCTATTGTATACCTTGCTCTGAATTTGGCAAGGGAGTATAATAGTGATCTAGGAGTAGATCACTGGACATTGGTCAAGAACATCCTTAGTGAGGACTAAGGAAATATTTCTCAATTATGGAGTTGATAAAAGAGCCCGTCGTAAAGAGTTACATCGATGCAAGCTTTTTACACTGATCCAGATGACTCTAAGTCTCAATCTGGATACATATTGAAAGTGGGAGCAATTAGCTAGAATATTTGCAAAATACATACGGCTCTGAATGTGACAGACCCGTTGACTAAGCTTCTCTCACGAGCAAAACATGATCATACCTTAGTACTCTTTGGGTGTTAATCACATAGCGATGTGAACTAGATTATTGACTCTAGTAAACCCTTTGGGTGTTGGTCACATGACGATGTGAACTATGGGTGTTAATCACATACAGATGTGAATATTAGTGTTGAATCACATGATGATGTGAACTAGATTATTGACTCTAGTGCAAGTGGGAGACTGAAGGAAATATGCCCTAGAGGCAATAATAAAGTTATTATTTATTTCCTTATTTCATGATAAATGTTTATTATTCATGCTAGAATTGTATTAACCAGAAACATGATACATGTGTGAATACATAGACAAACATATAGTCACTAGCATGCCTCTACTTGACTAGCTCATTAATCAAAGATGGTTATGTTTCCTAACCATAGACATGTGTTGTTATTTGATTAATGGGATCACATCATTAGGAGAATGATGTGATTGACATGACCCATTCCGTTAGCTTAGCACTTGATCGTTTAGTATATTGCTATTGCTTTCTTCATGACTTATACATGTTCCTGTAACTATGAGATTATGCAACTCCGTTTACGGAGGAACACTTTGGTGCTACCAAACGTCACAACGTAATCGGGTGATTATAAAGGAGTACTACAGGTGTCTCCAAAGGTACATGTTGGGTTGGCGTATTTCGAGATTAGGTTTTGTCACTCCGATTGTCGGAGAGGTAACTCTGGGCCCTCTCGGTAATGCACATCACTATAAGCCTTGCAAGCAATGTAGCTAATGAGTTAGTTACGGAATGATGCATTACGTAACGAGTAAAGAGACTTGCCGGTAACGAGATTGAACTAGGTATTGGATACCGACGATCGAATCTCGGGCAAGTAACATACCGATGACAAAGGGAACAACGTATGTTGTTATGCGGTTTGACCGATAAAGATCTTCGTAGAATATGTAGGAGCCAATATGAGCATCCAGGTTCCGCTATTGGTTATTGACCAAGAATAGTTCTAGGTCATGTCTACATAGTTCTCGAACCCGTAGGGTCCGCACGCTTAAGGTTTCGATGATGTTATATTATGAGTTTATGAGTTTTGATGTACCGAAGGAGTTCGAGTCCCGGATGAGATCGGGGACATGACGAGGAGTCTCGAAATGGTCGAGACGTAAAGATCGATATATTGACGACTATATTCGGAGTTCGGAAAGGTTCCAAGTGATTCGGGTATTTTTTGGAGTACCGGAGAGTTACGGGAATTCGCCGGGGAGAAGTATTGGGCCTTATTGGGCCCTGCGGCAAAGAGAGAGGGGCTGCCTAGGGCAGGCTGCGCGCCCCAAGGCCTAGTCCGGGTGGACTAGGGGAGGCCGCACCCCTTCCTCCCTTCCCTTCCTACTCTCCTACTCCTACTAGGAAAGGAGGAGTCCTACTCCGGTGGGAGTAGGACTCCCCCCTGGTGCGCCCCTCCTAGGCCGGCAACCTCCTCCTTGCTCCTTTATATACGGGGCAGGGGCACCCCATGACACACAAGTTGATCTACGGATCATTCCTTAGCCGTGTCGGTGCCCCCTCCACCATATTCCACTTGGTCATATCGTCATGAGCTTAGGCGAAGCCCTGCGCCGGTGAAGTCATATCGTCGCGGAGCTTAAGCGAAGCCCTGCGTCGGTGGAGCATCATCATCGTACCACGCCGTCGTCTTGACGGAACTCATCCCGACACTTTGCTGGATCGAGTCCGGGATCGTCATCGAGCTGAGCGTGTGCAGAACTCGGAGGTGCCGACGTTCGGTGCTTGGATCGGTCGGATCGTGAAGGCGTATGACTACATCAACAGCGTTGTTATAACGCTTCCGCTTTCGGTCTCGAGGGTACGTGGACAGACACTCTCCCCTCTCGTTGCTATGCCATCACCATGGTCTTGCGTGTGCGTAGGAAATTTTTGAAATTACTACGTTCCCCAACAGAGTAGCCAATGAGCAAGACTTCGACAAGTACGGCGACCCGAGGATCGAACATGACGACGATGATGAAGTAGCAGCATACACCACAAGAAGAGGCAGGACCACCCTACCTAAAGGACGTCCGTTCCACAGAAGAACTCCATTTGCGAAAAAGAAGGGCAAGAAGATTGTGAACAGATAGCTAGCTAAGATCGATTGTATTTAAATCGTAGCCTTCATTTCTCGATTGTATTTCATGGGTACTTTTGAACTATCATGAATATTTTTAAATTTCATGGACACTCGATCTCGATCCCCTCCATCTCGATCGCTATCCCACCTCGCCAGATCCGTCCCCTCGCCTTGAGCACCCCCAGTCCACGGCCGCCGCCACAACCCCGCACCTCGATTCCCTACTCAACCGCCACGACCCCCGCACCTCCCAGCACCGTCTTATAAAAAAAATAAGTATCGACAGCTTTTTAAATGCTCTTGTCTTATAAAAAAATATTACTGTTATTATTTAAACAAGTTTGAACATATTTAAACACAAATAAGTATCAAACAGCTTTTAAATGCTAAAAAAAATTTGTGGAGCCCACCTCGATCCCCTCCATCTCGATCGCTATCCCACCTCGCCAGATCCGTCCCCTCGCCGAGCACCCCCAGTCCCCGGCCGCCGCCGCAAACCCCCACCCTCGATTCCCTACTCAACCGCCACGACCCCCGCACCCAGCACCGTCTTATAAAAAAATAAGTATCAAACAGCTTTTTAAATGCTACTGTCTTATAAAAAAATATTACTGTTATTATTTAAACAAGTTTGAACATATTTAAACATAAATAAGTATCAAACAGCTTTTTAAATGTTAAAAAAAATTGTGGAGCCTGGGAGTCGAACCCAGGACCTCCTGGTGTGAGAACTGGCTGCTGACCAGTCGAGCTAGTAGAGTGGGCTTGATGTGGATAAGTTCTGGTAGTACATAACCTGTTGGCTCGAGTTGAAATAAAAAAAATACTAATGGCGCACCACGGTGAGGTGCGCCATTAGTGGAGACATGCTAATGGCGCACCACGGTGAGGTGCGCCATTAGTATTGTGCCCGATCCCCTGCCCTCTCCCCTTCGCCCGATCCCCCTTCCTCTCCCCGCCAGTTCCTCTCCTCTCGATCCACCGCCCGCCGCCCTGCCTGACCGACCTTGCTGCGCCTCGCCTCGCCCTCTCCCTCCCTCGCCCTCTCCTCGCCTTCCCTCTCCTCGCCCGCCTCCCTCGGCGCCACCGTCCCCGCCACCTCGGCTCACCGCCGCCTCGCGACCCGCCGCCTGGACGCCGCCCAGCGCCGCCTCGGCGCGACCCGCCGCCCAGACGCAGCCTCGGCGCGACCCGCCGCCGGACGCCGCCCGACTCCGCCTCGATGCTGCCCGCCGCCCAGCGCCGCCTCGACCCGCCCGACGCCGCTGCCCCACCTCGACCCGCCCGGCGCCGCCTCGGACGCGACTGCCGCCCGGACGCCGCCCGTCCACACCACCGTCGCCGGAGCACCACCACCCCGTGAGCTCCCCTCCTCCTCCCCTCCTCCTCCCCTACATTTGAATGAAAACAACTGTATTTAGTTGGCTATTGTACAATATTTGGTTTTGGTCATATTAATGTAGGGGAATTCAAATTACAGTACTGTATAATCATAGTTGTAGCAGAACACAGCAGAGCCTCTCCAATCGGTAAGGAAAATTCAGGAAGCACATCACACCATTTCTTACCTAGCCTACTGCATTGTTGTTGCTTCAGCAATCACGCTGGTGCATCGATCCTCCTAGCACATATATAAATTAAATTGTGTATAGATACAAACTGCTTGAGCAATCACGCTGGATTTTCATGACCACCTTCTGCCCTTCTCCAGTAATATTTGTTAGATCCTCGGAGTGATCTATGTACTAGGTATTAGAACTGTAAGTATAACATTGTCTGATGATGTCCTATACATGTGAATTGCAGTTTGTAAACATTCATTTGTCAAGAGATCATGGGATTTAGTTATATCTATTTTCTCATATTGATTCTTCATGCTATAAATCCATAGAAGAAACAAAGCAGATTGATTAAATACCACTATAAGCAGTTTTAACAAATCTGTTACAACTAAGTGAGCTCGACATATTGCAGCAAAGAATAGTCAAGAAATTTGCAGCATGATATATCAAAAAATTAGAGAGGAGGGAAAATGGAAAGAACTTTCTCAAAAAATATATGTAGGTGAACCCAATAGGAGAAGTTCAATTTCAGCCGAACATTAATTATATAACCTTTATGCATTCATGAAAATATGGACGTGAAGAGAACACCTTAAATTAGTCCATGAGTGGTACTGTATTAGCAATGATGAATTGGATTGGTTGGGTATATGGATCCATGTGTACTTGCTGGATCTTTGACTAGCCGATGCAGTCCTCTCGATGTTTTCAAGTCCCGAATGTGCCTTCGTTGAAATTGTGGGGATAATCTGATTTATTGTAGAACTAGTACTACAACTGTTGCTGATGTAGCCCATGCCTCGTGTTGGAGTGAATTGAATGGATAATTGTCTTAAGTTTGCTCCTCATAACAACGCCATCGGCAATCCTTGGCTTAAGTTTGCTCGCAACTTTTGCTGCAAGCGAGAGGAACACCAGAGCATTTTATAGATAGTCCTCTTTTATCTTTGGGTGTGAAGTAGAGGCTGTGATTTTGAAATAAGTTGTGATTTCACTGTAAGATTCGACCATTTTTACTGCTCCGTCATTCATCTTTAATGCAGAGGCTGTGATTTTTATTGTTATTGCTTTTATGTCAACTTTAATATGTTTGCACTGATGGTAAGTTTCCCACGTTTGTCTTGTATGTATGCATTTGTCTTGATCTTTTAGAGACTTCTTTTTCTACATTTTTTGCCATGTGGCTATAAGAGGAACGTGGGGAACATTTGGTGTGTAATTTTATTGTGCATATTAGTAGCAAATATAATTTAGTTAGTTTGAAAAAGAACTAGAAAAAGGCAGAGATGATCAATGACAGACACAACCAATCTAGTATCCTTGTCAGCTTTGTTATTTGTTGGGTTTGTAGGAAGAAAAGTCGATACTGCAACCTTTATTCAGTTAAAGCCTTTATGTCACCATGGTGTGACTATATATCCCGTATTGAATGACTTGGTAGAGTGTGAATCTTACCTTACTTGTTGCAAACGTTGATATTTTTGTGTAAATAAAGGCTGGAGTGCTGGACTTAAGCATCTGCATGGTGTAGTTAAATGAGCCGCATTTTCTGTTTTTCGGTTATGATCGATGCCTTGTTGTGTAGCAACTCAAGGATGCTCTAGCTAGCTACCTTACGTATTTCTGAACTGGTAGCTAAGTGTATTACTTGTGATGATGATGCTGCTGCTGTACTACTTGTGATGATGTTGCTTGCTGTACTACTTGTGATCTTGCTGCTAGTTGTGATTTTGTCAAGTGATGCTGCTGCTACTTGTGATCTTCTAAAATGACCCCTTTCTCCTGAAACGTTGATTAATTTCCGTTTGGTTGAGAATGGGGCACTCTAGGTCAAGAAAATTAGCAAAGGTCATGCCCAATTTTCTTGACCTAGAAGGTGCCCGATTCTCAACGAAATAAAAATTAATTTGCTTTAGTGGTTGGATTAGTTTAGTATTTTATTCACACACTCAGACACCCTTGCTTGACATGTGTTTGAACACCTGCGGTGTAGTAAAAAGTAATTACAGATACACTCACCCACATAAGTATTCAGCACAATGAAAAATAGTACAAATTAAGGAAAGGCAATACCATTTGGGACGCTTGTCTTCTAAAAAGAAGAGTGAACTTTCTAGACACACCCTCAAGAACTAGGTTACCACGAGAACGTGGACTTGGACCTTAGCAACAACACACTAATGTGTTCTATCCCAAAACACCTAGGCAATATCACAAACATCTCTCAATTGTTCCTTGACAATAACCAACTTTTGGCGACATTCCTCGAGAATTAGGTTATTTGGTCAACTTAGAGATCTTGTTCCTTGACAATAACCAACTTTTGACCAAACTTTGTTTCTATTTAGAGAGAAACATGGCCCACAACGATGAGGCCGGGGTTGGGCGGCAAGGCATTCAGGAGCTGTCCCGGAGATGGAGGAACAACCTCACTTGTATGAGGCGCCGCCTTCCCCACCGATCCCGAGACCACGGATGGTGCCGCCGAGGATGACCACACCGATGCCACCACCGATGGTGCCGCCGAGGATGCCACCATCGATGATGGCGGCGCACGCTGGTGGCAGCCAACCGAAGAGGCAACGGAAGGACGGCGCCGATCGTGCTCCGCACCCTCAAGGAGGAAGTTCTGAAGTGGACTCAACGGAATCCAACGGCGCCCGAGCGAATAGTCAAGGGTACTCGCTTCAGCTCGGGTGCATTGTCCGGAGCACCGTCTCGATCAACACCGAGAACACGAGGCATCTGACCGAGGGAATTTGCGCAGCCTCCTCTTCACGGCTGCACGAATGATACAAGTTCCCGCTGAATTTGAAAACACAAGCCTCAAAGGGAATAAAGTGAACAATGCTGCCCTCACGAAGATGAGCAAGGCCCTGTCTACTTGGAAAAGCAATGTGAAGAGAATGATCGAGAAAGGTGAGAGTTATCGAAGATCAAGGAGAAAATCCTTCGATCACCGAAGATGACTACAACGACTTCAAGATCAATTGCTCGAGCACCGCAAGCTCCCAATCAAGTGAGTGGGGAAACAAATGCAGGAGCTGAACATAGGGAAACACACACTCGGTCCCGGCGGTTACTGAGTGGCGGAGCCTATATGGGACAAGGAGGAGGCGGACCGTGCGAGCAAGGCCTACCGCCCCTCTTGATACATACGGTGACAAGCGGACCAGGAACTTTGTCGGGACCGGTACAAGAAGGACCGAAAACAAAGGAGCTTACCACGGATCCGAAGACCAGGCAGCTTGAGCTTGTTCGTAAGGAATACACCCCCGTAATTAGCTCCATATGGTTGCATTCTAATTAATGAAGCGAATTTCTAAATGGTTCACATTCCTTCCATGGTATTGAAAGCAGATGGCGGGGTCGACTCAGAGCAACCCTTGGGACACCACTCTAAATAGGGGTTGAATGTAATGAAGAACAAGGATAAGCTCGATGAAGCCGGCGTCAGCTGGTCGTGTGGCGGCAAAGGCTTGTCGACAAAATGGGGTCATACTATACGCTGGTGTGCGGAAGGAGAAAAGACCAGCTCGGAAAGCGGTAGCGAGAGGTTCAAGAACTCAAGGCACAGGTGGCGCGGATTCGGAGATTGTCCAAGAGCAAGTGGAACAACGACTCGGGCGACAATCACCGCCCTTGTGCCTACCTTGATCTCGGGGTTGAGTCGTGGATTGCGGGCGCCAACGAGGCCGCCCGATTCCTAGCTTCACGGCCAGCAACTTCGCATAATGCGATGGCGGGGCCATTGGTGCCTCGGCGGGCGGCATTAGTGTCTCCGACGCCGCACGGGAGCTTAATGCACCGGGTGTCGCCGGCCGGCACCTCTGCAGCAAGCGGCCCCTCCGTCAAGCTGACGCCCGCTGTTGGCGGTGCCTCTACATTAGCCGAGCTCGGCGCCATCATCACGGTAACTAATTAAGCCTCTCGCCGAGGACTTCATCTCCTTGCCTTTGATCGGGCATCCCGACGCCCTACATGTTTCGCAGGCGCCGCCGACGTTCCGTGCACTCTCCTCCGCCGTGAACAACGAGTTGGTCGATGTCGCCAAGGGTAAAATCGTTCAACCGGGCAACCCTTGTTCCACGGTACCCAGATGCCACCCAACTTGTTTACGGTTCAACTGGTTCGGTGCTGCCAGGCTGCGACGACTTGTTACCTCGAATCGACCCGTCGGGGCCGCGATGATGACGTGATGACCCTCGGCGCTGCCCGAGGTGGCCCTACTTTGGCGAAGAGCCAGATTCGTTTGGGGCGGGGACACCACCCCAAAGACAACACCGCCGATCGTGCGGCGCCAAGTCGGCCCCATGGCAAGACCGCCCGTAACGGTGCGGACATCCCTATGCCATGGATCCAAACATGCATATGGCACAGGATCGAATGACGACGGACGGCGACTATGATACATTTGGCAACATCGATCAGTACTTTGCCGAGCATGGGTACGATGGCGACTTCATGGGGCCTCCTTCTCAAGAACCAAACCCAACAAAAGACGTGTGCGATCTAGCTTGTACCGCGGAGAAGCCAAGTTGCAACAGGCGCCGTCTGGCGTTCAGCTCTCAGGAGACGCCTCTAGCTGCCGACTTCACCGAGCCTCAGATAGGCGAGGTGCGAAATATTATCAGCCCCAACACACTCAAGAAGGCGTTCTGTGAGCAAAACTCGGTCCCATTACAGGAGAAGAAGAAGGCACGCAAAAGAAAGACTAAGAAGGGTGCGAGCCAGCCGGCACCGAGTACGATCCGTGCTCGGGACGGGCCACCTTCACCGCAGGATATCTCGAGGAGGGTGCATGTGGCGGGTAGGGCGATGCTACCGACAAATATGCTCAATGCTGCAACCGGTGCTATGCGGAGTCTGCATGACAGTGTTCTTTCTTTGAGAAGCGGCGTCTCGAGGGAGAAGGATGTGGCATACCGGTTTCGCGGCCAAGGTGCAGAGGGCAAGGGCTTTGTGGATAACTCCATCGGGCGTCGATCGTCCTGCGTTTTGATGACATCCACGCTATGTTGAACCTTCATCCGCTGCACTACACCTTCGTTCGGCTATTTTCGCTGAGTATGGAGATGCGGATCATTCGCGACAAGACCCCGGACATCGTGATAGTTGACCCCTTCTACATGCATGCCAAGATCTTGGGTAGCGCTGGGGACCGGCAAGTCGCGAGTTCTTACCTCGAAGGCGTCATTCTGGCAAACCAAGATAAGGATAACTTCCTCGTGCCTTACTTTCGCGAGTAAGTCCTCCCCTCAACCGGCCCGTAACATATGAATTCTTACATTTCGATCATTTTTCTTTTAACATTCCGTGTTTTCTGCAGTGACACACTTTGCACGCTCATCCTCCTAAGCCCCAAATATTCCATGGCCACGTATTTCGACCCGGACCGTCGATTCGACGTA
This sequence comes from Aegilops longissima, assembly GCA_021605205.1. NCBI lineage: Eukaryota > Viridiplantae > Streptophyta > Magnoliopsida > Poales > Poaceae > Aegilops > Aegilops longissima. The sequence goes on along the minus strand of CM038676.1, from coordinate 44,290,817 downwards.
GACTACACAAATGTCAAGAAGGTTCTTGATGATGTTCTCCCTGCCACGCCAAATCTGGAGGCACCTTCACCAGGCCTATTCGTAAATCACGGCAAGCACGTGTTCTCCCCAATCTGACGTTCTGCTGCGTCAAGCAGCCGCTGGCGGTCGAAGGGTGCCTACTCGCCATCCATCACATGCGGGCGATCGTGCGGGACCATCATCAACTTCGCTACCGAGTAAACTCCAAGATTGGGCGCGAGCGTGTCGGCAATCCAGGACGCGGACCTCAGACAAGAATTCTTTCGCATCCAAATCGGAGTTTGCGGAAATCATCCATCAAGATGTCCTTACCTCGGGGCAGTTCTACCTCAGAAATCAACCGTCCAACGGTGACATCGACACAATGCTACAAATGCAGGATGACAGCGCCCGTTCTTTCATGACTCCCACGATGACGGCGGCTTCATCCACGCTCCGATCCCTTGAGTCGAGTTGTCTAGTTCTGAAACATCGATTGGCTCATGTTGTAATTAAACTTTAATGAACTTGTAGTATGTCTCTTTGGTTTGAGAGTCGTTCAACTTAGATGTAATCGATGCTATTAATGTCTTGCTTTTCTCTTCCGATCGTTCTGTTGCATACTTATATATTGCTTATGTATTGTCGTGAATTGGTACTAACGTTTCGTTTGGCTAGTGCATAGCGATGCCGGCGTATGTCGTGTACAAGGGTAAGGTTCGGAGTCTCGATGGTGGGAGGAGTGTCGGAGACAGGTTCACCGATTCAGCGGTAACAGTTACAAAGGTACACCACTAGGGCGAGGCGAATCTAGAATCGCCCTCTATCTAGCGGGAGAGGGAGGGGCGTTGGAGGAACCGGATGAAGGCGAGTTTCATCGTGATGACCGCAGCTCTCTTCTATGTGATGGTAGTTTAGATGATCGATATCGACTTGTAATGTGAAGACAAACTCGCTACTCGCGGTCTCGAGACTTGTAATATAATGTTCTATCTTTGTTCGGTCTTTTCAATTAGGAGACTAATATGATGAATTGTATTAGGAGACTAATATGATGAATTGTATTTAAAGGCTAATCTTCTATTGTATTTGATGAATCTATTGTTGATGTGTGCTGTCTATATTTTGTCAAATTATACATTTTGTAACCTGTGCAAAAACAGAAAATAAAAAATAAAAAACCTAATATTCATACTAATGGCGCATCACATGACGATGCGCCATTAGTATGACAGTGCATACTAATGGCGCATCACTGGGTAGTGCACCATTAGTATGCATGATTACTAATGGCGCATCAGAGGTGGTGCGCCATTAGTATGCCAAAGCACCTGGTATACATGCTTACAGGAGGTATACTAATGGCGGCGCCATTAGTATACCAGATACTAATGGCGCACCAGATGGTGCGCCATTAGTAAAAATTACTAATGGCGTGCTATTAATGGCGCACCAGTGATGCGCCATTAATGGCCAAATTAGGTGCGCCATTAGTAGTGGTTTTTCTAGTAGTGTCAAGTTAACCTGATGCAGTGCATGTCCGTGTCCGACACGAACCCTTCAGTTCAAGGACACCCAGTAGCACCCCAATTTTATGAGCCCACTACTAGACGTACTTCACGTGCGAAGGTGTAACATCGGGGATGGCAATTCGCTTGATATTCATGAGGGGTCATTCTACCATTCTAACATGCATAGAAACAAAGAAGCATAACAATCACAAATGAACACATATTGTGAAATAGTATGGCTCCTTCATGGATGTTCTTCTAGGTCGGCTCCGACTCCGATGACCATCTACGAACTCCATCTTGTTTGTCACGCCGGGACGCCAAGCCACCAACCTGATCTCTATTATCCAACTACTACAACTAGTAATGAATTTTACATAGAGTCACAAGTCGACACGCAAGTTGTTATACAATATAATGACAGCACTTTGGCTCCGGCCGGCTAACAAACATGACACGCAGGCCACGTATAAATTACACACATGCATCACATACACATGAGCCATACTATTCACATAAAACCTGCAAAACAAAGTTATGCATGGAATCGCATTCTAGCGGTTTGTGTGTCGGGTACGAAATACACGGCTCTACGCACACGGCGGTCCCGATGGCGGATAATCGATCGGTAGGGGTAGATCATGTCACGACCTCATCGATCCTGATTGACAGAAAACATAGCCTCAACGATCCCCATGTGCAATTGATCTCATCAACCGTGCACATAGCCGATCCGATAAACAACAGCAAATCTCATCTGCCGCCTCCAGATATCTAATATGCATACGATCTGAATCCAAATCCTATAGCAGAGGCTCTGATACCACTTTTGGGATCTACGGTAGGGTGCTTCGACTGCAAAGTAAAAATTCCTACGCGCAGAACATCCAGGAACATGCTACGGGAGATGGATCACAGTTCGTTACCACTAGAAGCGCAGTGCAGTGCAGCGGAAGAAGAGTTGGGGCAGCGCGTCCGGTGGAACGTCTCCTCCTCGTCTGATCTCCCTCGAACATCCGGTCGTCCGATCCCACGTACAAGTTCGTGGTGTCTACTACGCAACCTTCTCCTTGTAGAGGTTGTTGGGCCTGCAAGTGCACAGGTTTGTAGGACAGTAGCAAATTTCCCTCAAGTGGATGACCTAACGTTTATCAATCCGTAGGAGGCGTAGGATGAAGATGGTCTCTCTCAAACAACCCTGCAACCAAATAACAAAGAGTCTCTTGTTTCCCCAACACACCCAATACAATGGTAAATTGTATAGGTGCACTAGTTCGGCAAAGAGATGGTGATACAAGTGCAATATGGACGGTGGATAAGAGTATTTGTAATCTGAAATAATAAAAACAGCAAGGTAACTAAGGATAAAAGTGAGAGTAAACGGTATTGGAATGATAGGAAACAAGGCCTAGGGTTCATACTTCCACTAGTGCAAGTTCTCTCAACAATAATAACATAGATAGATCATATAACAAGCCCTCAACATGCAACAAACAGTCACTCCAAAGCCACTAATAGCGGAGAACAAACGTAGAGATTATGGTAGGGTGCGAAACCACCTCAAAGCTATTCTTTCGGATCAATCTATAAAAGAGTTCGTACTAGAATAACACCTTAAGACACAAATCAACCAAAACCCTAATGTCACCTAGATACTCCATTTTCACCTCAAGTATCCGTGGGCATGATTATACGATATGCGTCACACAATCTCAGATTCATCCAACCAACAAAAAGTACTTCAAAGAGTGCCCCAAAGTTTCTACCGGAGAGTCAAGAACGTGTGCCAACCCCTATGCATAGGTTCATGGGTGGAACCGGCAAGTTGGTCACCAAAACATACATCAAGTGGCACATGATATCCCATTGTCACCACAGAAAAGCACGGCAAGACATACATCAAGTCTTCTCAAAAGACTCAATCCGATAAGATAACTTCAAAGGGGAAACTCAATTCATCACAAGAGAGTAGAGGGGGAGAAACATCATAAGATCCAACTACAATAGGAAAGCTCAGGATACATCAAGATCGTGCCATAGAGGGAACACGAGAGAGAACACGAGAGAGAGAGAGAGAGAGAGAGAGAGAGAGAGAGAGAGAGAGAGAGAGAGAGAGATCAAACACATAGCTACTGGTACATACCCTCAACCCCGTGGGTGAACTACTCCCTCCTCGTCATGGATAGTGCCGGGATGATGAAGATGGCCACCGGTGATGGGTTCCCCCTTCGGCAGGGTGCCGGAACGGTCTCCCAAGAGGTTTTTGGTGGCTACAGAGGCTTGCGGGGGCGGAACTCCCGATCTATCTTCTGTTCTGGAAGTTTTAGGGTACGTAGGTATATAAGGGTGAAAGGAGTACGTCGGTGGACCGAAGGGGGGCCACGAGGCAGGGGGCACGCCCTAGGGGGGTGGGCACGCCCCCCACCATCGTGAGCACCTCCCTTCTTTCCTGACGTGCACTCCAATTCCATCGGGTGGCTTTCCTTCCAAAAATAACTTCTCCAGTTGATTTCATTCCGTTTTGACTCTGTCTGATATTCCTTTTCCTCGAAACACTGAAATAGGCATAAAACAACAAATCTGGGCTGGGCCTCCGGTTAATAGGTTAGTCCCAAAAGTAATATAAAAGTGGATAATAAAGCCCAATATTGCCTAAAACAGTAAATAATATAGCATGGAGCAATGAAAAATTATAGATACGTTGGAGACGTATCAAGCATCCCCAAGCTTAATTCCTGCTCGTCCTCGAGTAGGTAAATGATAAAAAAGATAATTTTTGATGTGGAATGCTAGTTGGCATAATTTCAATGTAATTCTTCTTACTTGTGATATGAATATTCAGATCTGAAAGATTCAAGACAAAAGTTCATATTGATAAAACAAATAGTAATACTTCAAGCATACTAATCAAAGTAATCATGTCTTCTCAAAATAGCATGGAAAAAGAAAGTTCATCCCTACAAAATCATATAGTTAGGCTATGCTTCATTTTCATCACACAAAGATGTTCCCAACTTCTATACCCCCCATGACAAGCCAAGCAATTGTTTCATACTTAAATAATCTCAAACTTTTTCAACCTTCACGCAATACATGAGCGTGAGCAATGGATATATCACTATGGGTGGAATAGAATATGATGATGGGGATTGTGTGGAGAAGACCAAAAGGAGAAAGTCTCACATTGACGAGGATAATCAACGGGCTATGGAGATGCCCATCAATTGATGTCAACATGAGGAGTAGGGATTGCCATGCAACGGATGCACTAGAGCTATGAATGCTCAACAAAAGAAAACTAGTGGGTGTGCATCCAACTTGCTTGCTCACGAAGACCTAGGGCATTTGAGGAAGCCCATCGTAGGAATATACAAGCCAAATTCTATAATGAAAAATTCCCACTAGTATGAAAAGACAACTTATGAGACTCACTATATGAAAAACTTGGTGCTACTTTGAAGCACAATATATGAGACTCACTACATGAAGAACAAGGTGCTACTTTGAAGCACAAGTGTGGAAAAAGAGATAGTAGCGTTGCCCCTTTTATTTATTTTCTTTTTTTTGGGCCTTTCTTTTTTTTCTTTTTTTTGCCTTTCTCTTTTTTTATTTGGGCAATGCTCTAATAATGATGATCATCACACTTCTATTGATTACAACATAAGGATTACAATTCGAAACTAGAACAAGGTATGACTCTATATGAATGCCTTCGGCGGTGTACCGGGATGGTGCAATGAATCAAGAGTGACATGTATGAAAAATAATGCATGGTGGCTTTGCCACAAATACGATGTCAACTACATGATCATGCAATGGCAATATGACAAAAATAATTTATGTCATGATGATGATGAACGGAACGGTGGAAAGTTGCATGGCAATATATCTCGGAATGGCTATGAAATGCCATAATAGGTAGGTATGGTGGCTGTTTTGAGGAAGATATAAGGAGCTTTATGTGTGATAGAGTGTATCATATCACGGGGTTTGGATGCATCGGTGAAGTTTGCACCAACTCTCAAGGTGAGAAAGGGCAATGCACGGTACCGAAGAGGCTAGCAAAGGCGGAAAGGTAAAAGTGCGTATAATCCATGGACTCAGCATTAGTCAAAAGAACTCATATACTTATTGGAAAAATTTAGAATTCATCAAAAATCAAGTACTACAGGCATGCTCCTAGGGGGATAGATTGGTAGGAAAAAACCATCGCTCGTCCCCGACCGCCACTCATAAGGATGCACAAGCCAGGTACACTTCATGTTTCAAATTTGTTACACAACTTTAACCATACGTGCATGCTACGGGACTTGCTAACTTCAACACAAGCATTCTTTAAATTCATAAATACTCAACTAGCATGAATTTAATATCACTACCTCCATATCTCAAAACAATTATCAAGCATCAAACTTCTCATAGTATTCAACACTCATAAGGATCCTTACAAATCTTGTATGCTTAGCATATTAGAATTAAGCACATTACAATGCTATTTAAGACTCTCAAAATAATATAAGTGAAGCATCAGAGTTCATATATTTCTTCAAAATAAAACTACCACCGTGCTCTAAAAGATATAAGTGAAGTACTAGAGCAAATGACAAACTACTCCGAAAGATATAAGTGAAGATCAATGAGTAGTCGAATAATTATGTAACTATGTGAAGACTCTCCCATTTAATAATTTCAGATTTTGATACTTTATTCAAACAGCAAGAAAAGATAAACAAAACTACATTGCAAGGATAGCACAACTCTTGTGAAGAAGCAAAAAACTTCGGCTCAACCGATACTAACCGATAGTTGTTGAAGAAGAAAGGTGGGATGCCAACCGGGGCATCCCCAAGCTTAGATGCTTGAGACTTCTTGAAATATTATCTTGGGGTGCCTTGCGAATCCCCAAGCTTGAACTTTTGTGTCTCCTTAATTCCTCTCATATCATGGTTTCTCTTTTTATCAAAAGCTTCATTCACAACAAACTCAACAAGAACTCGTGAGATAGGTTAGTATAAACCAATGCAAAACCTTATCATTTTCTACTGTAACAAATCACTAACATTATTATTCAACATTGCATACTAAATGCCTCTGCATATTTAATAATCATATCCTTAAATAGAATCATTAAACAAGCAAACATATGCAAACAATGCAAACATAACAGCAATCTGCCAAAACAGTACAGTCTGTAAAGAATGCAAGAGTATCAATACTTCCCTGACTCCAAAAATTATTAACTAAAATTTCCACTGTAATAAATTTATCAGAGCTCAATATGCAAAAATATTCAACATTATACCACTCTCTGAATTTTCTAGATAATTTTTGCAACATCGATAAACTTTCTGTTTTCAAACAGCAACATGTATACTAGCAAAATAAGCATGGCAAAGGCTATCCTTGACTTTTTTTGTTGAAACTAAAGATGAAAAACACTAATCTAACTAATAGCAAGCAAAACAAAACAAAATGACATGAATCTCCAAGCAAAACACATATCATGTGGTGAATAAAAATATAGCTCCAAGTAAAGTTACCGATGAACGAAGACGAAAGAGGGGATGCCTTCGGGGGCATCCCCAAGCTTAGGCTCTTGGTTGTCCTTGAATATTACCTTTGGGTGACTTGGGAATCCCCAAGCTTAGGCTCTTTCCACTCCTTATTCCATAGTCCATCGAATCTTTACCCAAAACTTGAAAACTTCACAACACAAAACTTAATAGAAAACTCGTGAGCTCCGTTAGCGAAAGAAAACAAAAGACCACTTCAAGGTACTGTAATGAACTCATTATTTATTTATATTGGTGTTAAACCTTCTGTATTCTAACTTCTCTATGGTTTATAAACTATTTTAATAGCCATAGATTCATCAAAATAAGCAAACAACACAATGAAAACAGAATCTGTCAAAAACAGAACAGTCTGTAGTAATCTGTAACTAACGCAAACTTCTGGAACTCCAAAAATTCTAAAAAAAATTGGTGGACCTGAGGAATTTGTCTATTAATAATATGCAAAAAGAATCAACTAAATAGAACTCTCCAGTAAAAATTTAAAGCTAATCTCGTGAGTGCTAAAGTTTCTATTTTTTACAGCATGATCATAAAGACTTCACCCAAGTCTTCCCAAAGGTTCTACTTGGCACAAACACTAATTAAAACATAAAACCACATATAAACAGAGGCTAGATGGATTATTTATTACTAAACAGAACCAAAAAGCAAGAACCTAAAATAAAATTGGGTTGCCTCCCAACAAGCGCTATCGTTTAACGCCCCTAGCTAGGCATTATGATTTCAATGATGCTCACAAAAAGATAAGAATTGAAACATAAAGAGAGCATCATGAAGAATATGACTAGCACATTTAAGTCTAACCCACTTCCTATGCATAGGGATTTTGTGAGTAAACAACTTATGGGAACAAGAATCAACTTGCATAGGAAGGTAAAACAAGCATAACTTTAAAATTTTAAGCACATAGAGAGGAAACTTGATATTATTGCAATATGTAGAAGCATATGATCCTCTCTCATAATAATTTTCAGTAGCATGATGAATGAATTCAACAATATAAAAAGCACCTAAGTCATTCTTTTCATGATCTACTTGCATAGAAATTTTATTATTCTCCACATAAGCAAATTTCTTCTCATGAATAATAGTGGGAGCAAACTCAACAAAATAACTATCATATGATTGAAAATTAAGATCAAGATGACAAGTTTCATGGTTATCATTATTCTTTAAAGCATACATGTCATCACAATAATCATCATAGATAGGAGGCATGCTTTCATCATAGTAAATTTGCTCATCAAAACTTGGGGGACAAAAAATATCATCTTCATCAAACATAGCATCCCCAAGCTTGTGGCTTTGCATATCATTAGCATCATTGATATTCAAAGAATTCATACTAACAAAATTTCAATCATGCTATCATTCAAAGATTTAGTGCCAAACAATTTAATGCATTCTTCTTCTAACACTTTTGCACAATTTTCCTTCCCATCATACTCACGAAAGATATTAGAAAGGTGAAGCGTATGAGACAAACTTAATTCCATTTTTTGTAGTTTTATTTTATAAACTAGACTAGTGCTAAAACAAGATACAAAAAGATTCGATTGCAAGATCTAAAGATATACCTTCACTTACCTAGCCTCCCCGGCAACGGCGCCACAAAAGAGCTTGATGTTTACTACGCAACCTTCTCCTTGTAGACATTGTTGGGCCTGCAAGTGCACAGGTTTGTAGGACAGTAGCCAATTTCCCTCAAGTGGATGACCTAAGGTTTATCAATCTGTAGGAGGCGTAGGATGAAGATGGTCTCTCTCAAACAACCCTGCAACCAAATAACAAAGAGTCTCTTGTGTCCCCAAAACACCCAATACAATGGTAAATTGTATAGGTGCACTAGTTCGGCGAAGAGATGGTGATACAAGTGCAATATGGACGGTGGATAAGAGTATTTGTAATCTGAAATTATAAAAATAGCAAGGTAACTAAGGGTAAAAGTGAGCGTAAACGGTATTGCAATGATAGGAAACAAGGCCTAGGGTTCATACTTTCACTAGTGCAAGTTCTCTCAACAATAATAACATAGATAGATCATATAACAAGCCCTCAACATGCAACAAACAGTCACTCCAAAGCCACTAATAGCGGAGAACAAACGTAGAGATTATGGTAGGGTATGAAACCACCTCAAAGCTATTATTTCGGATCAATCTATAAAAGAGTTTGTACTAGAATAACACCTTAAGACACAAATCAACCAAAACCCTAATGTCACCTAGATACTCCGTTGTCACCTCAAGTATCCATGGGCATGATTATACGATATGCGTCACACAATCTCAGATTCATGCAACCAACAAAAAGTACTTCAAAGAGTGCCCCAAAGTTTCTACCGGAGAGTCAAGAACGTGTGCCAACCCCTATGCATAGGTTCATGGGTGGAACCCACAAGTTGGTCACCAAAACATACATCAAGTGGCACATGATATCCCATTGTCACCACAGATAAGCACGGCAAGACATACATCAAGTGTTCTCAAAAGACTCGTTCCGATAAGATAACTTCAAAGGGGAAACTCAATTCATCACAAGAGAGTAGAGGGGGAGAAACATCATAAGATCCAACTACAATAGCAAAGCTCAGGATACATCAAGATCGTGCCATAGAGGGAACACGAGAGAGAACACGAGAGAGAGAGATCAAACACATAGCTACCGGTACATACCCTCAGCCCCGAGGGTGAACTACTCCCTCCTCGTCATGGATAGTGCCGGGATGATGAAGATGGCCACCGGTGATGGGTTCCTCCTCCGGCTGGGTGCCGGAATGGGCTCCCGAGAGGTTTTTGGTGGCTATAGAGGTTTGCGGTGGCGGAACTCCCGATCTATCTTCTGTTCTGGAAGTTGTAGGGCACGTAGGTATATATGGGTGAAAGGAGTACGTCGGTGGACCGAAGGGGGGGCCACGAGGCAGTGGGGCGCCCCCCCCACCCTCGTGAGCACCTCCCTTCTTTCCTGACATGCATTCCAAGTCCATCGGGTGGCTTTCCTTCCAAAAAAAATTTCTCAAGTTGATTTCGTTCCGTTTTGACTCCGTCTGATATTCCTTTTCCTCGAAACACTGAAATAGGCATAAAACAACAAATCTGGGCTGGGCCTCCGGTTAATAGGTTAGTCCCAAAAGTAATATAAAAGTGGTTAATAAAGCCCAATATTGCCTAAGACAGTAAATAATATTGCATGGAGCAATAAAAAATTATAGATACGTTGGAGACGTATTAGTTCGCCGGAGCGGTGCAAGTGCACCGCCTCTAACGGTATCCGCGCGTGCAGGAGGAACACCGTGCGGCGGACTGCTAGGTCTGATCACACAGTCGGCGGCGAGTGGAGGTGGCTATTCGCAACACATGCAAACCCTAGTCTCAGCCGACGTGATCAACCGTATGAGTGTGCTGCACCTCCACTTTATATAGGCGTCCGTCGCAGGCTCAACACTTGGGCCTCGCACGGACCCTAAAGCCCAGAGTCTACTCGGTCACGTTCCTAGTCCAGTTCGGATCACATCGGACAAGTGTCCTATGAACCGACCTCGTAGGTTCCTTCCCTTAAGCGCGCGACCCCTTAGGTTCAAGTCGGCTTGGTCACAGTTCGGATCACCTCCGACCTGCAGGGTTGGTAGCGGCCTCTAGCAAGGCGTGCCGACCACCAAGCAGAATATGCAGCTGGTTAGGCGAACCTGTACAACGTGTCACACTTCTGTTCCCTTTGCCACACGATATATGTTGTCGGGCTCATGGCGAGACTGTCATCCTTGTGCTAGCCCGACCTCTTTCTCGTTCCAGTGATGCCGACCACAATCCGGATTATCTCATAATCCTTGTCGCATGGCCATGTTGTTCCTGGTCGGATCACACGAGGGGCCCAGAGTATATCTCTCCTGATCGGAGGGGCAAATCCCATCTTGCTCGACCATGTCTCGCATCATGGGACTGGACAAAACCGAAACCTACCTTTGTAACTACCAAGTCATGGAGTAGCGTTTGGTCAGCCCAAAGCAAGTCTGTCACCATCCTGAGTACATGCGTCAGCTCAGGTCTTAGGACATAGAACGTATGTTGTACTAGAGACTCACAGATGACATATCGTTGTGTCTCATAGTTGGATCTGTCCGACTCGGACCTTATCTCGACTTGGATCCGACTACGTCGAATCCGACCAGACCTTTCCAAGTCCATATTATCCAGTTAGCATCCAATGCTCCATGGCTAGTGAGACCAAGCCATCGACCGTGTCATATGCTAGTCTAGTCGGCTGTGCGTCCACACAACCCTTTCGACTAGGGACCTTTTAGGACAGTCATCATACAATGCATAGTCCCACAAACAAGTCATGTACTTGCTAATACACATCATTGATAATGTCCAAGGACTATCTTTATTCATAAACACATAGGAAATATCATCATACATGATTTCCTCTAGCGCATATCTCCAACACGTTGAACCACATAATGTACTGGAGTTGTCGGACGTCCAGATAGTACCGGACATCCGATGGCACAGATTGGACCGGAAGTCCAGTCCTCGCCGGTCATCCGGTCGCTGGGAATCGACCAGGCCATAGAGCCGTACAAGACACACAGCCACCGGACGTCCGGAATGTGCTGGTCGTCCGGTGACTGGTCGTCCGGTGAGGACTGGAGATCCGTTAATAATTGTTCTGCTGAGGCTGTACCGGATTTCCGGAGGGAAATAGACGTCCTATGACCGGTCGTCCGGAGAGAACCGGATTTCCGCTATTTTTCTTTCTGTGAAGATGCACCGAACATCCGGAGAGAGCCAGATGCCCGGTCGGCTATGAGGGGTCGAACGTCTGTAGAATTTCGGACGTCCGGTGATAACAGAGCACACTAGCTCAGGATCACAACAGACTGTGTGCACAAGGTAGTGGTAGAACTAGAGATGAAACATAGATGTTGTGAGAGGATACTTTGTGGGTTTTGAGCAAGTCTTTCATGAAATCCGACGATCCCCTCTTAATAGTGGGGATCCCTATACTCAAGAACAAACCAAAAAAGAGCCAAAGCTATTGTCTTGTATCTCCGCTCTTGAGTGATATATCTGTCCGTAGACATGATCCACACACAGCCCTTGAGACTTAATCCTGAGAAATACTTGATAAACATGATTAGTCCCCTATATGCATGTTGTCGTCAACATCAAAATAAGATTAAGGGCATGATTGCACTTTCACCGGCAACGGCGCCAGAAAATAGCCTTGATGACCCACAAGTACAGGGGATCAATTGTAGCTCTTTTCGATAAGTAAGAGTGTGGAAACCTAACGAGGAGCAGAAGGAAATGACAAGTGGTTTTTAGCAAGGAAATGTCTGCAAGTGCTGAAATTGTAAGTAGCAGAGTAGTTTGATAGCAAGATAATTTGTAATGAGCAAGTAACGATAATAGTAACAAAAGTGCAGCAAGGTAGCCCAATCCTTTTGAGGCAAAGGACAGTCCAAAATGGTCTCTTATAATAAGCAAAGCGTTCTTTAGGGTACACTACAAAAAAAATACACTTCCGTGATGTTACGTGTTTCCCACAGTTGGTCGCGTTTTTTGTCATGCATGACAAATTTATGACAGAATCAAGATAGTCATACCTGTGCTGTCGTAGAAGTGTTCCATGACATTACGAAAATTATCATCACGGAAGTGTCCACTTCCATGACGATAAATCGCACGTCACAGAAGTGCTTTCGTCAAGGATGACCGACACGTGGCATCCACTGTAATGGAACGCCATTAAGCTATCGGGTCGTGTTTTGGATCCGATACCCCGTTAACAGCCCCGACCAATGGGGATTTTCCATGTGTAAAATCATCATTGGCTGGAGGAAACACTTGTCGGCTCATCGTTGGGACAGATGTAATCCACTCATTGAACAGAAGGCGCCTATGATACGTCGACACGTGGCACGGCCCATCAAGTTTAAATGGGCTGGCCCAACTAAAGGCCTACAAGATTTTGCGGACCATAATGGGTTGGCCCAGCTAAAGGCCCACGAGATTTTGCGTACCATAATGGGCTGGCCCACCTAAAGGCGCACAAGATTTCGCGGGCCATAATAGGCCGGCCTAGGTAAAGGCCCACAAGATTTTTGTGTGCCATAATGGGCCGGCCCAGGTAAAGGCCCACAAAATTCTTTCGGATCATAATGGGCCGGCCCAGCTAAAGGCCCACGAGATTTTGCCGACATTAATGGGTCGGCCCAGCTGTAGGCCCACAAGATTTTTAGGACCCTAGTAGGTCGGCCCATTAACTGGCTGCCATGTTTTGGGACAAATGTCGGCCCATATTTGATCCAGTCCATTAATGGCCTGCCACGTTCCGGGCCTAATAATGGCCCGTATAAGATCCGGCCCGTTAAAAGCCTCCCACTTTCTGGGCCAAATCACGGCCCAGATCAGGTCCAGCCCTTTAAGAGGCTTTGGGCTCAATTATGGACCATATCAGATTCGGCCCGTTAACTAGACGCTATGCTTTTGGGCCCACTTGCTAAAGGCCCATTTAGTAATTCAGCCTGATATTAGTTTCGGCCTGTTAAGGGCCCGTTTAACATTTCGACCTGTATTAATTTTGGCTGTTAAAAGCCCGTCATATAGTTGGGCCTAACTACGGCCGGTTTGCATCCGCCTGCTTTCGCGGCGGATATCGATTGGGCCAAACAAGGACCGAGACAACTTTGGCATGTTAAAAGCCCGTGAATTGATTCGCACAATCATGGGTCGGGTCCATTTCGGGCTGCTGCCGGCCCGTGAGCTATTCGGCACGTTTCAGGCCCAACCTACTTCTCAGCCTCCTAAAAGCCCATTGAGTTTTCTTGCGAAAAGAGGGCCGGGGGTTACTCGGCCTATTAAAGGCCTGAATCTACTAGTGGGCCAGTTTGACGGGGCCCATGATGCGGATCATACATCGTGATTTCATGACGGCCCGATTATGTACCATAATTTTACGGTTTGGCCGGTTTACTGCGAAGACAGGATAAATGTACAGTAAAATAACTGCAGCATCGTGAATAAGAAAAAAAAACTAGACTATACGATAAATAAATTACGGCATATTACATCCAATGGGAATCAAAGTTCGCAACTATGATAATAAAGCACAAGCAGACAGTAGATTACATACACTGGGCATCAAAGATCTCCACCAGTGCAAATAAACACGCCGACAAAATAATATACAAAACCGACAGCACTTCAATAGAGTTCAAGAAAGGTTATCCCTGCTGGGGAGCTGCAGCGCAAGCAGCTGAGCAAGATGAATGTGGGCCTACTAAGTTGACGGCGACGGAGGGATTTGTCAACTTAGTCAATATGCATGATTCTAGCTCCAGTGTGTTGGGGAACGTAGTAATTTCAAAAAATTTCCTACGATCACGCAAGACCATGGTGATGGCATAGCAACGAGAGGGGAGAGTGTCCGTCCACGTACCCTCGTAGACCGAAAGCGGAAGCGTTATAACAACGCGGTTGATGTAGTCGTACGTCTTCACGATCCGACCGATCCAAGCACCGAACGTACGGCACCTCCGAGTTACGCACACGTTCAGCTCGATGGCGATCCCGGACTCGATCCAGCAAAGTGTTGGGGATGAGTTCCGTCAAGACGACGGCGCGGCCGACGATGATGATGCTCCACCGACGCAGGGCTTCGCCTAAGCTCGCTGACGATATGACTTCTCGGCGCAGGGCTTCGCCTAAGCTCGCGACGATATGACCGAAGTGGAATATGGTGGAGGGGGCACCGCACACGGCTAAGGAACGATCCGTAGATCAACTTGTGTGTCATGGGGTGCCCCTGCCCCGTATATAAAGGAGGGAGGGAGGAGGAGGCCGGCCCTAGGAGGAGGGCGCCAAGGGGAGTCCTACTCCCACCGGGAGTAGGACTCCTTCTTTCCTAGTCCAACTAGGAGAAGGGGAAAGGGGAAGTGGAGAAGGAAGGGAGAGGGGCTGCGCCCAAACCCCTTGTCCAATTCGGACTGGGCTTGGGAGGGCGCGCCACCTCCCGGCTCCTTCCCACTAAGGCCCATTAAGGCCCAATACTCTTCCCGTATTCCCGTAACTCCCGGTACTCCGAAAAATACCGAATCACTCGGAACCTTTCCGAACTCCGAATATAGTCGTCCAATATATCGATCTTTACGTCTCGACCATTTCGAGACTCCTCGTCATGTCCCCGATCTCATCCGGGACTCCGAACTCCTTCGGTACATCAAAACTCATAAACTCATAATATAACTGTCATCGAAACCTTGTTGCGGACCCTACGGGTTCGAGAACTATGTAGACATGACCTAGAACTATTCTTGGTCAATAACCAATAGCGGAACCTGGATGCCCATATTGGCTCCTACATATTCTACTTAAGATCTTTATCGGTCAAACCGCATAACAACATACGTTGTTCCCTTTGTCATCGGTATGTTACTTGCCCGAGATTCGATCGTCGGTATCCAATACCTAGTTCAATCTCGTTACCGGCAAGTCTCTTTACTCGTTCTGTAATACATCATCCCGCAACTAACTCATTAGTTGCAATGCTTGCAAGGCTTATAGTGATGTGCATTACCGAGAGGGCCCAGAGATACCTCTCCGACAATCGGAGTGACAAAACCTAATCTCGAAATACGCCAACCCAACATGTACCTTTGGAGACACCTGTAGTACTCCTTTATAATCACCCAGTTACGTTGTGACGTTTGGTAGTACCCAAAGTGTTCCTCCGGTAAACGGGAGTTGCATAATCTCATAGTTGCAGGAACTTTGTATAAGTCATGAAGAAAGCATAAGCAACATACTAAACGATCAAGTGCTACGCTAACGGAATGGGTCATGTCAATCACATCATTCTCCTAATGATGTGATCCCATTAATCAAATGACAACTCATGTCTATGGTTAGGAAACATAACCATCTTCGATTAATGAGCTAGTCTAGTAGAGGCATACTAGTGACTATCTGTTTGTCTATGTATTCACACATGTATTATGTTTCCGGTTAATACAATTCTAGCATGAATAATAAACATTTATCATGATATAAGGAAATAAATAATAACTTTATTATTGCCTCTAGGGCATATTTCCTTCACAGTGACCGTACGATGTCCATCCAACGGCCGTAGTGCTTCTTCAACCTCTGGTCTTCTTGCTCCAGCCGCCCAAACCAGCGCCGGTCGTGCCTCGTGCTCCTGCCTCCCGTGGCCGGCTGTGATGCGGCGGAGGCCTCACCGCCCCCTACTACTCCCACCGCTGGCCAGGCCATCCCTCTACTCACCCACACCCCCTGTTATTCTGAGGCGACGGCAGCCTCACCCTCGTACTCATCTTCGCGTGGGCATCCACTGTTGTGTCTTCCCCGGCTCCGCGTTGTCCCCTACCTAGGCCTCGCCGTCATCCACCGCCGTGGTGCTCTCGGCGCGGCGTGGTCAATGTGGTCAACGACCGACTTCCATCGGAAGAGTACTGTGCGTGGAGAGGCTAACAGCTGGGTCCACGCTGGCCGCAAGGAAGTGCCTCCTTATTACGCGCAAAATAATTATTCCTCCACCTGATAGCAGGGACCCAACGGACGGGCCACCGTATTTCGCGAAAAAAACGTTTCCCCCCTAACTGCTGGGACCCACCAGCTACATCTTCGCACACAAGGAAGTGCGTCCGGGCAAAAAAAACGATTCGGCCCCCTGACTGCTGGGACCCACCAGCTACAACTTCGCACGCAAGGAAGTGCCTGACAGCCGGGACCCACCTGGTCGAAGCGTACGTAGCGTTGTCATTCTGGTCGCGAACGTGTACGTACATATATCTGGTCGATGTAGAGGCGCGCACGTGTCGTAGTAGAGGCACGCACGTAGCATGTACACGTACGTATAGCGGCCAGGGTGCAAGAAAGAAAATACGGCCACGTATGTGTACATACGGGCGGGGTCTCGAACGCCTACTCGTGCATACGTACATGGCTGGGTCGGAATGGAGAAACAGCGTCGTCGTCGTGTTCATGGGGAGCCAACCGACTGGGTCGGAACAGAATGTGTGGTCGTGTTCATCGGGAGGGCTTGGACAGAACATGCGATGGAAACGAGGCCTGGCGTACCGCACAACGGAGGAAACGGACCTCCTACGTTCGGAACGGGGTCCAGTTGATCGGGAGGGGTGTGGCGTACCACAAAACGGAGGAAATGGGCCTCCTACGGTCGAAACGGGGGTCCTGTTGATCGGGAGGGGTGTGGCGTACCACAAAATGGACGAAACGGACCTCCTACGGTCGAAACGAGGATCCTGTTGATCGGGAGGGGTGTGGCGTACCGCTAAACGGATGAAACGGACTTGTGTTGGAGCGCTACGGTCGAAACGGGGGTCCTGTTCATCGGGAGGGGTGTGGCGTACAGCAAAACGGGACTCCACGAGATACTGTTCATCTCCACCATCGACCTCCTCCAGCCTCCACGGGCTCCTGTTCATCCAGCCTCCACCGCACGCTACTCCACCGGCTACTGTTCAACCACCCCTACGGGCACCCCTCCACCGTCTGCTATTCATCCAGCCCTCCACACCACGGGGTCCTGTTCAACCACCCCTCCATGGCCACCCCTCCACCGTCTATTGTTCGTCCAGTCCTCCGCACCACGGGGTCCTGTTCATCTAGAGGCAACGCCACCGCCCTCGCTCATCCAACCCCGCGCAACGCCATCTGTTCATCCAATCGATCGGCTTGATTAGCAGCGAGAGCGGCGAATCGCTCCATCGGGTTCGATTAACAGCCATCGATCGATCGCTCGGGTTCGATGTCGTTTTCCTGCAATGCAATCGCCGGGTTCGATTAGCGCAACGCGCCTCGCTTCGGGTTCGATTAGAGCTAACGCCGCACTTTTGCAGCGTGCACGTGTACGAGAGAACGCAGCAACGCCGCCACCGACCTCCCACCATAACCGGAACTCCCGAAATTTTCCTCCCCCTCGCTTCTACCACGGTTTTTTCCGTCATGGACGACCCAAAGAATGTCATGCAGCTGCGTCTCTGGCCCGCCCAGGATGAAAAGCCCATTTTCTGTCATGATTTTTTGTTATAGAAGTAGGAGCCCACCACATCTATGATGATACCGGGTTTTGTCACAATTATCGTCATAGAAGTGTCATATGTATGACAGAAAAAAATTCTTTCGGCCCAAAATGTCACGGATGTGTCTTTTTTTTGTAGTGGTACACGGGAATTTCATCTAGTCACTTTCACCATGTTGGTTCGATTTGTGTTTGCTACTTTGATAATTTGATATGTGGGTGGACTGGAGCTTAGGTGCTATTCTCACTTGAACAACCTCCTACTTATGATTAACCCTCCCGCAAGCATCTGCAACTACAAGAAAAGTATTAAGAATAAATTCTAACCATAGCATTAAACTTTTGGATCCAATCGGTACCTTACGGAATAGCGCATAAACTGGGGTTTAAGCTTCTGTCACTCTCGCAACCCATCATCTAATTTCTACTCCACAATACATTCCCTTAGGCCCAAATATGGTGAAGTGTCATGTAGTCGGCGTTCACATGACACCACTAAGGGAATCACAACATACATATACTCTCAAAATATCGAGCACATATCAAGTTCACATGATTACTTGCAACACGATTTCTCCCCTGACCTCAAGAACAAAAGTAACTACTCACAAATGATAATCATGCTCAAGATCAGAGGGGTATTAAATAGCATATTGGATCTGAACATATAATCTTCCACCAAATAAACCATATAGTAATCAACTACAAGATGTAATCAACACTACTAGCCACCCACAAGCACCAATCTATATGTGATGCCCCCGATTCAATCATACACTAATCATGCACGCAAACGTGTACGATCAAGATCAGGGACTCACGGGAAGATATCACAACACAACTCTAAAAATAAAATAAGTCATACAAGCATCATAATACAAGCCAGGGCCTCAAGGCTCGAATACAAGTGCTCGATCATAGACGAAGTCAGCGGAAGCAACAATATCTGAGTACAGACATAAGTTAAACAAGTTTGCCTTAAGAAGGCAAGCACAACCTGGGATACAGATCGAAAGAGGCGCATGCCTCCTGCCTGGGATCCTCCTAAACTACTCCTGGTCGTCGTCAGCGGCCTGAATGTAGTAGTAGGCACCTCCGGTGTAGGAGTCATCGTCGATGGTGGCGTCTGGCTCCTAGGCTCCGGCATCTGATTGCGACAACCAGGCAGAAGGGAAAGGGGGAAAAGAGGGAGAAAAGCAACCGTGAGTACTCATCCAAAGTACTCGCAAGCAAGGAGCTACACTACATATGCATGGGTATATGTGTAAAGGGCCATATCGGTGGACTGAACTGCATAATGCCAGAATAAGAGGGGGATAGCTAATCCTGTCGACGACTACACTTCTGGCCACCTCCATCTTGAAGCATGTAGAAGAGAGTAGATGGTAAGTTCACCAAGTAGCATCGCATAGCATAATCCTACCCGGCGATCCCCTCCTCGTCGCCCTATTAGAGAGCGATCAATGGGTTACATCAGGCACTTGGAAGGGTGTGTTTTATTAAGTGTCCGGTTCTAGTTGTCATAAGGTCAAGGTACAACTCCAAGTCGTCCTGTTACCGAAGATCACGGCTATTCGAATAGATAAACTTCCCTGCAGGGGTGCACCACATAACCCAACACGCTCGATCCCATTTGGCCGGACACAATTTCCTGGGTCATGCCCGGCATCGGAAGATCAACATGTCGCAGCCCCACCTAGGCACAACACAAAGGTCAGCATGTCGTTCTAAATCCTATGGCGCAGGGGTCTGGGCCCATCGCCCATTGCACACCTGCACGTTGCGAACGCGGCCGGAAGCAGACCTAGTGTCGGTGTCAAAACCGGCGGATCTCGGGTAGGGGGTCCCGAACTGTGCGTCTAAGACGGATGGTAACAGGAGGCAAGGGACATGATGTTTACCCAGGTTCGGGCCCTCTCTATGGAGGTAATACCCTACTTCCTGCTTGATTGATCTTGATGAATATGCGTATTACAAGAGTTGATCTACCACGAGATCGTAGAGGCTAAACCCTAGAAGCTAGCCTATGGTATGATTGTTGTTGTCCTACGGACTAAACCCTCCAGTTTATATAGACACCGGAGGAGGCTAGGGTTACATAGAGTCGATTACAACAGAAGGAGATCTACATATCTGTATCGCCAAGCTTGCCTTCCACGCCAAGAGAGTCCCATCCGGACACGACACAAAGTCTTCAATCTTGTATCTTCATAGTCCAACAGTCCGGCCAAAGGATATAGTCCGGCTGTCCGGATACCCCCTAATCATGGACTCCCTCAGTAGCCCCTGAACCAGGCTTCAATGATGATGAGTCCGGCGCGCACATTGTTTTCGGCATTGCAATGCGAGTTCCTCCTCCGAATACTCCATAGAAGATCTTGAACACAAGGATAGTGTCCGACTCCGCAAAACAAGTTCCACATTCCACCGTAAAGAGAATAATATTCACAAATCCGACCTGCTGACGTATTTGATACCATGACATCATGCCATGGCCCGGTTATTATCGAGCCGTGTTTTTCAACCAGCCTTGGCGCATATCGCGAGGCGGCTTCCTTGGCACGTCTTGTCGAAGCAGAGACCGTGTCCCCTTATCACGGGATTCTCATCAATACGGGTGTGGGTAACCCAGTCGTGCCAGTCGGTATGACTCCTCGATTATAGGCAAGTCCCAAACGGTCATGAGGAGGACGCTTGGTATTCAACCTCTTTATAAAGAGACCAAGGCCTATCCTTTTTTATTCCTCGAACTCAATTGAATCCCTCCCCCGCCTCGAGTTCCAACACCCAAAGCTCAGGTCAGGCGCTTCGGACCTTCAACCATGTCCGGATCCAACCTTCAAGGTCGGTGGATGCCCTCCTCCGTCACGGAGGAAGACGTCAGAAAGTTAAGAGAGGCCAGGTTCTTGACCGGCGAGATTGCGCACCAGCTGCCTGCTCAAGGGCAGGTCATACCTACACCCAAACCCGGTGAGAGCGTAGTATTCATATATCACTTCCTTCGAGGGCTAGGCCTGGCTCTGGATCCCTTCGTGAGGGGGCTCATGTTCTATTATAGGCTGGATTTGCATGATTTAGCTTTGGATTCTATTCTCCACATCTCGTCTTTTATCATCGTGTGCGAAGCTTTTCTCTGCATCACCCCTCACTTTGGCCTGTGGCTCAAGACCTTCCAAGTGGAGCCGAAGATGATCTAGGGGAGGTATGCAGAATGCGGAGGTGCTGTAATAAGCAAAAGCGTCGATGCCCAATGGCCCGAGGGTTCTTTCCAGGAGGTGTCCAGCTTATGGCAACAAGAATGGTTTTATGTCACAGCTCCCAAGGGTACCAAATGGGTGGCCCCACCTGCCTTTCGCTCGGGTCACCCTCCATGACTAACGTCATGGATCAACAAGGGGCTAGACTGGGGGCCAGTGAAGGACGTGCCCATACTGCAGGGCCGCATCCGAGATCTCCTCGAAAGAGATATTGGTCTGGTCACAGTAACGCAAGTAATGTTACTTCGCCAAACTCTGCCATGTAAACATCGTCCCCTCCGTCTGTGGGAATTTAATCCGGAGGGACCTCGAGCTATTCAGCACTTCCTCGGCATGACGCCCGGGGAGATGTACAAATTGTACTTCGGACAACAAGCAGTGTGTCCGGATTCCACCGAGGACGCGGGTCTGAGCTGCAATCATCCAGATACCCAAGTAAGTCGCCCTATGGCCGAACACGTTGTGTTTCTATTCATCACGACATCATTCTGAAAAGTCGCTCTTTGACCAGGACTGGATAGCAAAGGCGAAGATGATCAGGTGTCCGGCCCCCCTCCCCGAGGTCTCATCGGATCCGGTACTAGTCCGGATGTTGGAGCTTGTGCCCTACCAAGCTCCCTCAGGGGAGGATAAAGGTGGGAAGAAAGAGGCTGACACCTCCGCGAAGGCGGACAACCGGGGAGAAGAAGCCAAAGTTCCCTCTCCCCAAGGAAGGAAAAGGACCGCCTCTGAAGGCCCGGAGACAATAGTCTCTAAACGGGGGAAGAAATCTCCACCAGAGGGTCCTGGCCCAGGGGATACCCCGGCCGTACAGTGCCCACAAGGGGATCAGCCCTCCATCGAGCTGTAAGTAAAAGAAAGTGTTTAATAGTAAAAAACACATCCTACTTTACTTCTGAGGAAAATAACCGAAACATCCGTCTTGTAGTCCGGATCGTGGCCCTTCTCGGCAGAGTTCGTCTTCGGGGGATCTTCTTCCGGAGATGATGGAGAGCGAAACGCCTCCCCATACCATCCCACCTTACGAGGCGGGCAACCCCGAGGTGTCGTCTCGGAGGGCTTCTCCCGATCCGGCAAGGCCAGAGGGTGATTCTTTGGCCACCCAAAGTCCTCAGTATCCGGCTCTGGAAGAGAGCAACCGAAAGGGTCCAGCTCCGCCTGTCATGCGGTCAGATGCACTGAAGGATCTACTAGAGCAGGCGGCTATCTCAGAAGCGCACCATGCGCTAATGGGCGCGGTGGTTGAGAGGGTTTCATCCGCAGAAAGCGGGTTGCATGAAGCCTTTATGAGTCTGCTGAAAGGTTTTGAGGTACATGAAGTGACGTGTATTTTTTACAGTACCGCACATGTTTTAAATGTGCCCTGTGTAGATAGTAGCCCCTGAGACTCTGGTTGCCGTCAAAAACGGCGGTAAACAGAGGATCATAGTCGCGGGTAATAATCTAGCCGTCTTCATATGCAGGTGGCGGGAGGTCCGGTGGCTAGCCGGACTTGTGAGGTTGTCGAGCTAATGCGGCGACTTGATGCGGCAGATGCCGACATCGTGCTTGTCAACAAGCGGCTTGACGAGGCGCAGGGTATGTAATTTCTCAGGATTTCGACATATGGTAAGAGGAGCGTAATGCCAGTATCTTGAACATGTGGTGAAATGCAGATGGAGCTGCGGCAGTGGAGACCCTTCGGGCGGAACTTGCCCGAGCCAAAAAGGAAGCCAGGAATAGTGATGCGGCCGCTCTAAAGGCGGATGAAGAGCTGAGGGCCGAAAAAGCTGCCCATTGCCAAAGTAAGGAGAAGATGGCCAAGATGGCCGTTGAGTTAAGTGATGCCGCCGACCGATACCGGCTTCTCGAGAAGGAAAGCCAAGCGAGGGCTACGGAGCTGGAGAAGGCCATGGTAGCAGCCAAGGAATCCCGCTCTACAATTAGAGTGATGAAGGAGGAGCTGCGTCACGCCGGGGATATCGTGGCTGGGAAGCCCTTTATGCCGCGGATGAAGTGCGTAGATCCTAAGTATGCTCCTCTGGACCGGCTGTGGAGTTCTTCATACGCCTATCTGGATTTGGCAGCGAGTGCTGCTGATGCGGCCGAGTTCTTCAAAGATCAAAGAGATCACGAAGTGGAGAAGCTGTTCTGGTCGCAATTTAATGGTCAAGCGCGTCCGCTTCCTCTGAATGAGCGGATGGCCGAATGGGCCGAGCTCCATAGGTTGTCCGGACTCGACATGAGGTCTGTTGTGGTTCACCTGTGGCTGGCAGGGCCAAGGCCGAACAGTTACTTCAGTTTGGTGCAACAGTTCCTTGGTGTTGTGCCATGCATCGACACTATGAAGAGGTCGGCGTGCATCGAGGGTGCGCGGATGGCGCTTGCCCGTGTCAAAACACACTGGGCGGAGATGGAAGCCACCGCAATTGCAGCCCCTAGTTCGGCAATTAGCCGAGTAGCTGCCGAGCACTAGTTTGATGAGGTCCTTGAAGGCGCTCGTTCAATAGAAGCGCAGTGCTCGAGAATATTATGTTCGAATGACATGTATTCCCATTGAAAAACAATGTTTTACTAAATTATATAAAGTCTATTTTTATACTTTTGCCTAAAAGTGTTATGATGCCTCCTGTGCGGCCGTTTATGTATATGTGTATATAACCTGAAAGTTTGCAGTCGTCGGCTTCAGCCCCCACACATATAATGCGGGGGTGTTCGCAGAAGACGTGTGTTCACACTTGATCCAACGTCTTGGTCCATTAAAGAGGTGATAGCGCAGCGAACTAGGCAATCGGACTATATTGCTTTAACACTTTCACTTAGCCATAGGAGTTTGTGGTGGGGCTACTATATAGCCCCGGTGGCTCGCTCATCCGAATCACGGGCGCGGTCATGCCTGGCCGGGAAACGGCCCTTCCTTAATTCGGAGGAATCCCGAAGATTCCGATAAGTCATCGAGTGGTTGACCAGTCTCTCGCTTTATCATGACAGTCAGTTTTGGCTTTCTTCTTGAGGTGCTCGTCCGGGCTAGCTAGCAGGCACAATCGCATAGTTCTCTGAGTGCCACCTTAGCCGATAGAGCGGGCGTAATGTAGCAAAACACAGGAGCCGGGAAAACCCAACATTTGACCAAAGACATGATTCGGAGCTGATGCATATAAGGCCTAACTCGCGACGCCAAACACTCCCTAAGGTGTTCGGTCTTTGAAACATATACTGGGCTTAGGTGATGCCCTTGGATAATGTACCCATAGTGTCCAGGTACGAGCAATATTCTGACGTGGCCACATGCCAAGACGTCAGCATCCTTCTCGGTTGTATTGAGAATCTGGAGGATGTGAACAACAAAAGAAAGTAAAAAAAGGTTTACGCAGGGTCTTAATCTAAAGAGAAACCTTTGGACGGGTCCCTGCTGCACGTCTGCGCCTGTGTCTCTGTTGTGCCGTATCCTGGACGGGTGTAGCACGATCGTCATCTGTAAAAGAGAGGTGCTTAGTGAAAAGTTGTTGTGCAAAAATTTGGTTACACTGCGTTTGGATGTATGTATTCAGGCTCTGAGTTGTGAATTGGTATTGGGAGGTTCCGATTCAGCTGTTTGGATGGCCTTTGTATTGGCAGGTGGAAACGTATCTCAATACAGAGCCTGATTTTCCCCACTTGTGCACGTTGCTCGTGAATACCAAGCCTGAGGCCTTCGATTTGCTCCAAAACGCTCGCTCCCGCAAAACGTACCGCTTCGTCTCGCCCAGGAAAACAGACATTTGTGGAGGGCCCCCACCGCCACCCATGGAGCTCCGCCCTTGTCCCTCGCTCGCCGGACTCTAAGGACCCCCCCCCTCCCCCGCCGCCGAGGGGCAGGGAGATCTGCCGCTGGGCTCGTCCCTTCAAGCCTCCCCGCCGCCCGTGGAGGAGAGGAGTAGGGAGCTCCGCCGCCGCCCTCTTCCCTCGCTCTCGTCGGCTTCAAAGGAACCCCTCGCTGCCCATGGAGATGGAGGAGAGGAGCAGGGATCTCTGTTGCCGCCCTCATCCCTCGCGCTCGCCGGCCTCCAAGACCATCCCCAACTGCTACTACCAGCCCCTCCACGAGCACCACGCTGAGGCGCGCTAAGCTGTAACATGTAAGCGCCCTTGCTAGATCCTTCGATGTGTGTCCTGCTCGCTACACAGTACACACTTCCAATGTTAATACGAAGCTCTATTTGTTAATTATTAGGTTATTGGTGTTTAAGTCTGAAGCACTATTTCTGGGTAAAATAGGTAATTAGGGATGTAAGCTTTGAGTCCAAAGCACTTCCCGTTCCATGCTACCTTTTCTCCCTACCATCATATGCTTTGAATAATAGTCATATTTTGTACATATTTTGTTTTAAAGTATG
Organism: Aegilops longissima; assembly: GCA_021605205.1. Lineage (NCBI taxonomy): Eukaryota > Viridiplantae > Streptophyta > Magnoliopsida > Poales > Poaceae > Aegilops > Aegilops longissima. The sequence goes on along the minus strand of CM038676.1, from coordinate 44,265,051 downwards.
TTGAACAAAGCATAATCTTCTAATTCATCTGAATATACAAATTCAAGAGTTTGTCATCCAAACACGATTTGGTATTGAAACCTCATTGAGATTCAGTGAGCCAATTCAGTGGACAACCAAACAAGTGAATTTGTATCCCTGTCCATTTCAATTTCCTTGCTGAATTGGTATTCCAGCCAATTCAATACGGAGCCCTTCAATACAGACATCCAAACAGAGCGTTAGTATAAATAAACCATGAAAAAGTCGAGATGGGTAAAGTTGAGCCGAATTATCGTGGCGAAGCCCCTGGTACCGTCTATACGGGTGTAACCATTGAACCAATATCTATCCAAGGATTGGCTGGACTCGTCTATCCGTGTCCGGGGTCCTAACGACCGGTCATCATCTCTGGTAGTGAGGCCGTCTAGTGTTCGGCTGTTAAAGCAGTCATGCGTTCTTCTGCTCGGAACGAACGCTCAACATTTCCACGTACTGTGATGGTGCCACGCGGACCGGGCATTTTAAGTTGGAGTAAAGCATAATGCGGTATTGCATTGAAACGGGCGAAAGCCTCTCGTCCGAGTAGTGCTTGATAGCCACTTCGGAATGGAGCAATGTCAAAGGTTAACCTTTCGCTCCGGAGGTTGTCGGGCGAGCCGAACACAACCTCTAGTACTAGAGAGCCCGTGCAACGAGCCTCTGTGCCTGGTATTACTCCCCTGAAGGTAGTATTACTATGGCTGATGTTTGTTGGGTTTATCCCCATTTTGCGGACGGTGTCCTGGTATATCAGATTTAGACTGCTGCTGCCGTCCATAAGGACTCGTGTAAGGTGGTATCCGTTTATTATTAGGTCCAGCACCAAGGGGGCTGATCCTTCCTGCCGGATACCTATTAGGTGACCACTGCGATCGAAAGTGACCGGGCAGGCCGACCAGTGGTAGGACTCATGGGTGACGGGCTCTATTACTCGTGTATTTCGGAGTGCATATTTGCCTCTCCTCTTTGTCATGTGGATAACATTTACTGTTTTGACTTGCTGGCGAGGCGTATCCTCGTCCTCGCTCGGAGTGTCCTCCCCCTTGTGTTCGGTGTTTAGCTTCCCAGCCTGCTTCAAGACACAGCAATCTCTGTGGGTATGATTTGCTGGCTTGCCGGGGTGCTGTGGATCTGACATAGTTTGTCTAGAATTTTGTTTAGGCTAGTCGGTTCATCTCTGTTGCCTTTAAGGGGCCTTTTCCGCTGACTCGGTCGAGAGCCTCTAAATCCGACGTTTACCGCCGTGTTGTCTGGGTTGTCTTCTTTATTCCGGCGTTTGTTTTTACTGCATCGCGATTTTCCATTGCCGTCCCAGGCCTTGGATGTGCTTGGGTCGCTGGTGCTGCTGCGAGCTAACCAGTTGTCCTCGCCCGCGCAAAAGCGGGTCATGAGGCTTGTTAGGGCTGCCATTGTTCTCGGCTTTTCTTGGCCAAGGTGTCTGGCAAGCCATTCGTCTTGAACGCTTTGCTTGAAAGCTGCTAGGGCTTCAGCATCTGGACAGTCGACAATTTGGTTCTTCTTAGTGAGAAACCTATTCCAAAGCTTTCGGGCTGACTCTCCGGCTATTGAATTATATGACTCAAATCATCAGCGTTCGGGGGAGGACATAAGTCCCTTGAAAGTTAGTCTGGAAAGCGTCCTCGAGCTCCTCCCAACTTCCAATAGAATTTTTGGGGAGGCTTTTCAGCCAGTGCCGAGCTGGTCCTTTGAGCTTGAGGGGTAAGTATTTCATGGCGTGGAGATCGTCTCCACGAGCCATGTGTATATGGAGGATGAAGTCCTCGATCCAGACCCCAGGGTCTATGGTTCCGTCGTATGCCTCTATGTTAACTGGTTTGAACCCTTCTAAGAATTCATGGTCTAATACCTCATCGGTGAAACATAGGGGGTGTGCGGCACCCCTGTATTTGGCTGTACCATGGCTTTTGGACCGTTGTGGTATTTGGTGTTGGCTGAGTGCTGGAGCGCGTTTCCTTGATCCGTAGATGGATCTGGTTGCGCCGGCCCGTTGATGCGGGTCCTCGCATCGGTCATGTACTGACTCATGTGCGGCCTCGTTGGCCACCCTATCGCGGCCACGAGGTCGTCGATCCGACCAAGCGGCGGTTTTGTTTTTTGGCTGCGAGGGTTTGAAGGCCTCGTCGTCGAATTCCGGCAGCAGCTTCCGTTTTGGGTAGCTCTTCGTGGGGCGCCTGCCACCGTACTTTTCTGCCGTGTCGAGCACTTTATTCCATCTACTATTGAGTGTGTTTTGTGCGGCCTTGAGCCTTTGCTTCTACTTCTTCAAACTTCTTACAGTGGCCAGAAGCCTTTCTTGCTCCAGTTGCTCTTCCAGGATGATGCGCTCATCGTCATCCAGACTGTTCTCCTGACCGAAGACGGGTTGGTTGTCCTGATGCTCGGCATCGTCGTGCTCGGACATCGGCTCCGCACTTTTGTTCGTCATCCGCTGGCTTACTCTGCTCTATCTCTAGGTCAATTTGGCTTCTTGTTGCGCTGTTGTCGCTGTTTTTGCCAAGGCGGGATTTAGAGCGGCGCCTACGGCGCCGTTTTGATTGCTTGTCGTGGGAGCTATCTTTCGCTGCATCCTCGTTATTATTTTCTTTGGGTGTATCCACCATATATACGTCATATGATGAGGTGGCGGTCCAGTGCCCTGTGGGCAGTGGTTCCTGTTTGTCTCCGGCATCGGTGTCCATACCATCGATGTCTTCGGAGTCGAAGTCGAGATGTCGCTTAAATCATCGACAGTGGCTACTAAGTGGGTGGTGGGTGGGGATTGAATTTCTTTGTCGTCCGCGTCCTACTCTAGCCGGACATAGTTCGGCCGAGGTTCTCCAGACAGGGAGAGAGATTTTAATGAGTTCAGTATGTCACCGAAGGGCGAGTGCTGAAAGATATCTGCGGATGTGAACTCCATGATCGGCGCCCAATCGGATTCGATAGGTATGGGCGCGGGTGGTACGGAGTCCGTGGCCGAGGACGAGTCCAGCAGTTCGGCGACACGGCTCTCGTGAAGGGTAAGGTCAGTATTCGGCTCTATCGCCACTGAGGGCGCGGCCTTGATAACCCACAAGTATAGGAGATCGCAACAGCTTTCGAGGTAGAGTATTCAACCCTAATTTATTGATTCGACACAAGGGGAGCCAAAGAATATTCTCAAGTATTAGCAACTGAGTTGTCAATTCAGCCACACCTGGATAACTTAATATCTGCAGCAAAGTATTTAGTAGCAAAATAGTATGATAATAGTGGTAATGGTAACAAAAGAGTAATGAAAGCAAAAGTAATATTTTTGGTATTTTGTAGTGATTGTAACAATAGCAACGGGAAAGTAAATAAGCGTAAACCAGTATATCGAAAGCTCGTAGGCATTGGATCGGTGATGAATAATTATGCCGGATGCGGTTCATCATGTAACAGTCATAACATAGGGTGACACAGAACTAGCTCCAATTCATCAATGTAATGTAGGCATGTATTCCGAATATAGTCATACGTGCTTAGGGAAAAGAACTTGCATGACATCTTTTGTCCTACCCTCCCGTGGCAGCGGGGTCCTAATGGAAACCAAGGGATATTAAGGCCTCCTTTTAATAGAGAACCGGAACAAAGCATTAGCACTTAGTGAATACATGAACTCCTCCAACTATGGTCATCACCGAGAAGTATCCCGATTATTGTCACTTCGGGGTTGTTGGATCATAAAACATAATAGGTGACTATAGACTTGCAAGACAGGATCAAGAACTCACATATATTCATGAAAACATAATAGGTTCAGATCTGAAATCATGGCACTCGGGCCCTAGTGACAAGCATTAAGCATAGCAAAGTCATTGCAACATCAATCTCGGAACATAATGGATACTAGGGATCAAACCCTAACAAAACTAACTCGATTACATGATAAATCTCATCCAACCAATCACCGTCCAGCAAGCCTACGATGGAATTACTCACGCACGGCGGTGAGTGATAACCCACAAGTATAGGGAATCGCAACAGCTTTCGAGGGTAGAGTATTCAACCCAAATTTATTGATTCGACACAAGGGGAGCCAAAGAATATTCTTGAGTATTAGCAGTTGATTTATCAGCCATTTGCAAAGATATTTCAGTAGGTGTCAACTTATTCAATTCAAGTCTACGATATAAAGAGAGAGGCATAACACTAACACCGGCTCCAAGATCACATAAAGCAGTTCAAACATAATTTCTTTTAATAGAGCATGGTATAGTTGGAACACCCGGATCTCCAAGTTTCTTTGGTATTCCACCTTTAAAAGTGTAATTAGCAAGCATGGTGGAAATCTCAGCTTCCGGTATCTTTCTTTTATTTGTGATGATATCCTTCATATACTTAGCATAAGGATTTACTTTAAGCATATCAGTTAAGCGCATACGTAAGAAAATAGGTCTAATCATTTCAGGAAAGCGCTCAAAATCCTCATCATCCTTTGACTTGGATGGTTTAGGAGGAAACGGCATGGGTTTCTGAACCCATGGTTCTCTTTCTTTACCGTGCTTCCTAGCAACAAAATCTCTCTTATCATAACGTTGATTCTTTGATTGAGGGTTATTGTCGGTGTCAAAACCGGCGGATCTCGGGTAGGGGGTCCCGAACTATGCGTCTAGGCGGATGGTAACAGGAGACAAGGGACACGATGTTTTTACCCAGGTTCGGGCCCTCTCGATGGAGGTAATACCCTACTCCTGCTTGATTGATATTGATGATATGGGTAGTACAAGAGTAGATCTACCACGAGATCAGAGAGGCTAAACCCTAGAAGCTAGCCTATGGTATGATTGTTGTTCGTCCTACGGACTAAAACCCTTTGGTTTATATAGACACCGAATAGGGTTAGGGTTACACAGAGTCGGTTACAATGGTAGGAAATCTACATATCCGTCTCGCCAAGCTTGCCTTCCACGCCAAGGAAAGTCCTATTCGGACAAGGGACGAAGTCTTCAATCTTGTATCTTCATAGTCCAGGAGTCTGGCCAAAGATGATAGTTCGGCTATCCGGACACCCCCTAGTCCAGGACTCCCTCAATAGCCCCCGAACCAGGCTCCAATGATGATAAGTCCGGCGTGTTGATTGTCTTCGGCATTGCAAGGCGGGTTCCCCTCCGAATCCTGTGTTGAATAGTGTCCGGCTTTCTTGTGAATATCGCGCTTCTCGGCTTGCACGCCCAATAATGGCCATCTTCCACGTGTCGAATGAATGTTTAAAGTCAGGGTATCTTTACATTTACCCCCCTTGCTGTGCAAATGAGCCGTCTATAAAAGAGACGGGGATCCAAATCCGGATCACGCCATCCTCCCTTCGCGAGCCTTCATCAGAGCGCCTTTGACAAAAACCCATTCCACCATGGACAGTCGATGCGGCTCCTCCTCTCGCGTTCCCAACCCTCAGCCCGGAGATTGGGGGAGATGCTCAGTCCCGCACAGCGAATTGGTGGCGCTCCAAACCAAGGGATTCCTTCCCCCGGCCTTCATGGTTCCGGTGCGTTCCGGACTCGCCACTTATAAGGGCGGGAAGAAGGCGGAGAGCGTCCCCGATCCCTCTAAGGGAGAGCGGGTATGCTTCGTCTCTTACCTAATGAGAGGACTCGGAATTCCAATCCATCCGTTTCTCCGGGGGCTTCTGGAGTTCTACGGCCTCCAGCTGCACAACCTTACGCCTGCCTCCATCTCGCATATAGCGGGCTTCGTGGCCCTTTGCGAGCTGTTTCTGGGCGTTGAGGCCCATTTCGCTCTGTGGAAGAGATTGTTCTGCCTTGTGCCTCGTTCTCACGAAGGGTCAATATATCAAGTGGGCGGAGCCGAACTATGGCGCATCGCCGGGACCGGATACTTATCCGGAACCCCAAAGAAGGCATCTGAGGACTGGCCCTCGGAATGGTTTTACATGGAGGACGTCCCGCTGCCGGATCCTGTTTGGATCGGCCTTCCGGAGTTTAACAACGCTCCTCTGAAGAAGCACCTAAGCTGGCGCCCGCGGAGCCCCCAGAGGGAAAATGACCAGGACGTCCTTTACTTGATGAGCCGAATAAGATTACTGGCTCATGCCGGATTGACCATGATTGGAGTCATGGCAATCTGCATTACGAGGGGAGTGCAGCCGCCCAATATAGGGGCCACCCATGTGGGACTTCAGCGGGAGGACGATGCCACCCGCCATGGCCGCAAAGGGCTGGGATCGGTCACCGAACTGGTGAAGACCTTGTCCGCCATGTACAAAGGGAAGAGGAGGATTTTCTCGCGTCGGTCCGCTGAGCAGGTTTTCTTGAATAATCCTCGAAGTTGGGTAAGCAAATATCTTTGTGGCCTGTCCGATCCATGTTCCGTGGCTAAATATCTCATTTCATGGTTTCTCGCAGGAACTACGCCGGGCCGTGGAGAAGATACACAGCCCGCCCCACAACCCGAGGATCCGGAATGGTCCTCGATCCGGCCTCGAAGAGGACCCGGATATAAAGGTGGAGCTGATCGACGGGTGTTCCACCAACTTAGCATCGACAATGCTTTGGTTGCCATTACGACCGACTACCCGGATTATTTCCGGCCTCCCTGTAACCGTGACGAAGTCCGAATCGATGACCCACCGTGCTTTACTTCTAATCACCACGTATTTGATGGTGTTTCGCGGGGTGCCTTGAGCGGAAGCCGAGCTCGCCGCGGCCGTCCAACAAGGGCAGCTCGGCCCGAAAGCGGAAAAGAAGTGTGGTACGACTCGAGGCGTCGCCGCAACGGTATGATGTGCCATCGTGTTTCAAGGAGAGGTTCCTGGGAGGCACACTGACGCTCGTGGTTTTTTCAGGAAAAAGAGCGCTCGCCGGACTGAGTCCGAATAAGTTGCCAATCGGACCTCCGCCAACCAGGCTCAAAAGCCGAGTCCGGAAGGGTGTACGAACACGAGGCGTGCGTCGGATGCTCCTCCAACGGAGGATGCCGACAGACTGTCCGCCACCAAGTCGGAGGTGGAGAGCGCCATGAATCATAGGCGCCGCCGGACTATTCTACGTGACGCATGTTTCTCCCAAGAGGCGTTGGATGCCTTTAGTTCAGGAGAAGCGCACCTCCGTGCCGCTCAAGATGGCCTAGCCAAAGCCACGGAGTAGTATGTGAAAGACATATGGGTAAGGAATTTTGTGATTATATATGCCAAGAGCCCCGAGACTTAAAATAGTTAGGATAACTGATTTAAGGATCATTTGGAATCTGAGTTCTTACCAAAAGAATACCCGTTTGTCCCGGGAGCTTGAAGAGTGCAAGGCCCAACTTGAGGTCAAGATCGGCGCGACCAGGGAAGCCATGAAGACTCCCTCTGGTAATATATATGCCCTTCAAAGTAGAAGTAGTTTCGCAAAGTGCGGCATGTGCATAAATCTGACATTAACATTGCAGATAGCGCCGGGATGGATCCGGACAAGCAACAGCTCCTGCGCCAGCTAAAGGCCGGTGAGAGCGTGCTTACGAGGGTGCGGCAGGAGAAAAATAACCTCCAAGATGCCAACACCCAACTGGGTGAGGAACTAAAGGATGTTCGTGCCCAGTTGTCTGACTCCGTAAAGGAGAATCGACGGCTTCATCGCGGCATTTTCAGTAAGTGCTTAAACAAACTTTGAAAGAGTTCGGCGAGGAAGGCAACTAACATAAACATGTATGTAGGTTTGCTCACAGGTCGTCCTAAGGAGGAGATGCCCAGTTCTTCGGGTGATCTTCTTCCCGAACTGCGTCGGCTACGAACGAAGTTCGGCAGGTGATGAAAGGCGTCGCCCAGGCCTTGTGGCCATCTATCTCCCTGCCCGAAGGCATTGGGGAGCTAGCAGAGCGGCTTCAAGGAGCACGGCGGCGCTTCCGACTATGGAAGATATCGGCCTGCCGTCAAGGCACCAGGGAGGCCTGGTCCATGGTAAAGACGCGGTACACGAAGGCTGACCCAAACCACATGGCCGAGGTCGGACCTGTGGGGCCTGATGGGAAGGAGATCCCTGTAAGCTTAGTGTACGGCCAAGTAGAATTGGCCGCCAAGTATTCCCAACAAGATTGTAAATTAGATAGCCTATTAGATGGCATTGAGGAGGAATACAATTAGTCGAGTTGACTATGTAATTGAATATGACATGAAAAATGTCTTCTAGCCGGATTGTAGATCGTTTGTCATAGCGGACCTTTTCGCTTCGACCTCGGGACCCAATAGTCCGGAGTGTGTCCGAATACCCTCGCGGTTATGTAAGAACCGGGGCATGCATGGAGACAAGGCGTAGGGGTCATTATTGCTGTATTAGACAAGTGCCCAACTAGTTATGTTATATTACATGGATAGTAAGAAACATCTTCCGAGGAGAAGAGTTCCGTTAAGGGTTCCTTTCCCTGGGAGGCATGCCCTAAAGTGCATGTCCAAACTGCTAAGAAAGCAGAAAATCATCTGGGGCAGATGGATAAATAGTTAAAATCATCTTTCAGTTCACCGACCGAATATTCCCTTAAGAACGCTAGCTTTCGGCTTCACCCAGCTCGAGGTACACATCCGCTGACCGGCGATAATAATCGCAGAGGTGCTCCTTTACCACCTAGCCGAACAATCGGGAACGAGGGGTAAGCACAGAGCCAGCAACCCAGCTTGGCCAAAACTTAAGTCATATCGATGCATATAATGGTGAGTAAAAGGTACATGCGGAAGTTTGACACATGTGTTGGGCATGAAGCCCGTATAAATAAGCACATTAAAGAAGCCCCAGGTATAATGAGCGCGGACAGCGCGTCAAGTATCTTGAACAAAGTGCAAACGAGCCTCTAAAGGCTTCAAGAAGAAGGAGGAGGATGGAGAGAAATAAAAGACAGCAAAAATAGAAAATGTGGACGGAGGAAGGAGACGAACTCGGAGTCCGGCGCTTAGGCGTAGAATCTTCGTAGACGGGCTGCGTTCCATGGGTTCGGCTCAAGTCGGTTATCCTATGCGTTTCGCAGACGGTATGATCTGCCGGTCAGGACCTGGTCGATGATGAAGGGACCTTCCCATTTGGGCTTGAGTTTGTCCTTTTTCTTGTCCGGCAGGCGTAGAACTAGTTCGCCAACGTTAAGCTTTGGCCCGTACTTCCCTGCTTTGATATCTTCGAGCCTGCTGTTGATAAAATGCGGAATGAGCTTTTGCAACGTCGCGCTCCTCCTCCAATGCGTCCAAACTGTCCTGCCGATCGAGCTCGGCTTCTCTTTCTTCATACATGCGCACGTGAGGTGAGTCATGCATTATGTCGCAGGGCAAGACTACCTCTGCGCCGTACACCATAAAAAATGGTGTGAATCCGGTAGTACGATTCGGCGTGATCCGCAGCCCCCAGAGTACGGAGTCGAGCTCCTCAACCCAGTGCGTGTTAGATTCCTTGAGGGACCGCACTAGTCTGGGTTTAATGCCGCTCATGATTAGACCGTTAGCTCGCTCGACTTGACCGTTGGTTTGAGGGTGATAGACTGAGGCGTAATCGAGCTTGATGCCCATGTTTTTGCACCATAATTTGACCTCATCGGCCGTAAAGTTGGTGTTGTTATCAGTGATGATACTGTGGGGGACGTCGTAACGGTGCACTACCCCTGATATGAAGTCTGTCACCGGCCCGGATTCGGCCGTTTTAACAGGCTTGGCCTCTATCCATTTGGTGAATTTATCTACCATGACCAATACGTATTTTTGCTTGTGGGTTCCTCCCTTAAGGGGTCCAACCATGTCAAGCCCCCAGACCGAGAACGGCCAGGTGATGGGTATAGTTTTGAGGGTGGTGGGTGGCATGTGGCTTTGGTTAGCAAAAGCGGGCAACCGACGATCGTTGGACTAAATCCTCAAGATCTGCCCGGGCCGTCGGCCAATAAAATCCTGTACGGAAGGCCTTGCCTACAAGGGCCCGGGCTGCGGCGTGGTGCCCACCCAGTCCGGCATGAATTTCAGCCAGGAGGTTTCGCCCTTCCTCTTCGGAGATACACCTTTGAAGGACTCCTGTTGTGCTTTTCTTATAGAGCTCTCCCTCATGGACTTTATAGGCTTTGGATTGCCGTACTATGCAGCGAGCCTCATTTTGGTCTTCGGGGAGTTCCTGCCTAGTTAGGTAGGCTAGGAATGGTTCCGTCCATGGGGCGATAACCGCCATTATTTCGTGGGCGGAGGGTGTTATCTCGTTGGCAGAGCCTCCGATTGTGTCAGAGTGTTTGGTGTCAGGCAGTGCGGTTGGGTCCGGATTGTTATTTCCGGACTCCCCTTCCCATAGTACGGATGGCTTGAACAGCCGTTCCAGGAAGATGTTGCGTGGGATGGCATCGCGTTTTGCGCCGATGCGTGCCAATACGTCCGCCGACTGGTTGTTATCCCGGGCTATATGATGAAATTCGAGCCCTTCGAACCGTGCTGACATTTTTAGGACCGCATTGCGGTACGCTGCCATTTTTGGATCTTTGGCATCAAAGTCTCCGCTTATTTGAGATATCGCGAGGTTCAATCGCGCACCTCTAGGCGTTTAATGCCCATGGAGACTGCCATCCGGAGGCCGTGCGAAGGGCCTCAGATTAACTGCGTTCTTGGAGTCCGTATACATTATCTGAAGGACGTATTGGACTGTGTCCCCGGTTGGGGACGTCAGGACGACGCCAGCCCCCAGGCCGGCTAACATTTTGGAGCCGTCAAAGTGCATGATCCAATTGGAGGATGCGCCGTACTCTTTAAGGAGTTCGGCTTCGGTCCATTTGGCCACGAAGTCGGCCAAAACCTGCGACTTAATAGCTCGTCGTGGCTTATAGGTTATGTCAAATGGAAGGAGCTCTATGGCCCATTTAGCAATCCGGCCCATCGCGTCGCGGTTGTTTATAATGTCATTAAGAGGTACTTCGGAGGCTACCGTTATCGAGCACTCTTGAAAGTAGTGTCGCAGCTTCCGGGATGCCATGAACACCGCGTATGCTATCTTTTGATAATGTGGGTACCGGGACTTGCATGGAGTTAGGACAGTGGACACATAGTAAACTGGTTTTTGAAGAGGGAACCTGTGTCCGTCCGTTTCTCGTTCGACGACGAGCACCGCGCTGACAACTTGATGTGTTGCGGCGATATATAATAGCATTGGTTCGCCCATGTTGGGCGCGGCCAGGACCGGATTTGTTGCCAATATGGCTTTTATTTCTTTGAGTCCGATCATGGCGGCATCCGTCCACTTGAAGTGTTCGGTGCGCCGGAGGAGGCGGTAAAGGGGTAACGCCTTTTCTCCCAAACGGGAAATAAAGCGGCTTAGAGCCGCTATGCATCCAGTCAATTTTTGTATTTGTTTGAGGTCTTTTGGAATATCCAACTATGACAGAGCTCGGATCTTGGCTGGGTTTGCTTCAATTCCTCTACCGGACACAATGAAGTCCAAGAGCTTTCCGGCTGGAACGCCGAAGATGCATTTTTCCGGATTGAGCTTAATGTCATATTTTCGGAGATTGTCGAATGTGAGCCTCAAGTCGTCTACTAGAGTTTCGACATGCTTGGATTTGACGACCACATCATCTACATATGCTTCCACTGTTTTGTCGATCTGGTTTGCGGACATGTCCGAATCATCTTACCGATATGTTGCGGCGTTTTTGAGCCCGAAGGGCATTGTGTTGAAGCAGAATGGGCCGTATGGAGTGATGAATGTTGTTGCGGCTTGGTCTGGCTCCACCATCTTGATTTGGTGGTAGCCGGAGTACGCGTCGAGGAAGCACAATGAGTCGTGTCCTGCTGTAGCGTCGATAATTTGATCAATGCAAGGGAGGGGGAAGGGATCCTTTGGGCAAGCCTTCTTAAGGTCTTTGAAATCAACACATAGGCGCCATGATTTATCCTTCTTTGGTACCATCACCAGATTTGCTAGCCAGTCCGGATGTTTTATATCTCTGATGAATCCGGCTTCCAGAAGTTTGGCTAGCTCCTCTCCCATGGCATGTCTCTTGGGTTCGGAAAAGCGCCAAAGAGCCTGTTTAACTGGCTTGAATCCTTTTAGGGTATTTAGGCTGTGCTCGGCCAGCCGACGTGGGATTCCTGGCATGTCTGAAGGGTGCCAGGAAAAAATGTCCCAGTTTTCTCGTAGAAATTCTCGTAGTGCGGCGTCTACATTAGGGTTTAATTGTGCCCCAATGGAGGCCGTCTTTGTAGGGTCCGTTGGGTGGACTTGGAATTTGACTATTTCATCCGCAGGTTTAAAAGAGGTGGACTTGGATCTTTTATCAAGTATCACATCGTCCCTGTTCACCATGGAGCGCATCGCAGTGAGTTCCTCGGCCGCTAGGGCTTCGGATAGTGCCTCGAGGGCTAGTGCGGCTGTCTTGTTTTCAGCGCGGAGTGCTATGTTCGGATCACTAGCGAGAGTGATGATTCCGTTAGGTCCAGGCATTTTAAGCTTCATGTACCCATAATGGGGTATAGCTTGAAAAATTGTGAATGCCTCTCGCCCTAATAAAGCATGATATCCGCTGCTGAACGGGGCCACTTGAAATGTGACCTCCTCGGACCTGTAATTGTCCGTGAGCGAAACACTACGCCCGATGTGATTTCTCTCCTGCAGCATGCTTCCCGGCTAGGGATTATTCCTCTAAAGGTTGTGCTGCTTCGCTCAATGCGGTTCCAGTCTATTTCCATTTTTCGGAGGGTTTCCTCGTAGATGAGGTTTAGTCCGCTGCCGCCATCCATGAGTACCTTAGTAAGGCGAAAGCCATCCACTATTGGACCGAGGACCAATGCGGCCGGTGCTCGGGCTGTTCGAATTTGGGTTAAATCGCGGCATTAAATGTAATAGCCATGTCCTCCATGGATTTATTGTTGCTACTTGGTAGACTTCGCAAGGTTGCGAGTGTTCGCTTCCGCATGTTATTTGATGTGAAAGTCTCAAGACTGTTAATACCATCTTGGTGTTGCTGGGCTGGGATTACGAGGCTAGAAGCTCTTCGCCACTTTTGGCCACCTGCCGTAGTATCCAACATGCTCAAGGCTATGAGTTGGAGTGGCGCCCTCGTGCTATGAATTTTGCAGGTCCGCTTAGCCAACCCTCCGAAGACGGTTCCGTGCCCTTTAGGGGTTTTTGTTTTTTGATGTTTAACCCAGGTGCTTGGTGATCATGCACCCTTTTATTTCAGACTAGGGCTGTATTCGGGGCCGGATTATCCCAAAATTTACTTTCGGTTTTCCAAGCACTCTCCATCGCACAGTACTTTTGTACTATGGTCACCAAGTCAGCAAAGCGTGTAATTTCGTGAAGACTTATGGAGTTTAGGATTCCCTTTTCCGTGCAATTATTGCAGAAAAGTGAGATTGCGTCCTCCTCTCGGCAGTCCTTTATCCTGTCCATAACCAGGAGGAATCGCCCGAGAATGATGTCTTGTTTCAGTGGGCTCTTGCCGAATTCGGGATAGATCGCTAATGTTTGGGTGGGCGGGTGGAACTAGATCCGGAACCCCGTCCAATTTAAGACTCAGGGGCCGAGAAGTTTCCGAACTTGGAAGTTTGGATCTTTGAATGCTATCCAATGAATCCAACCCGCCGCCTGACTTTAAGTTCAGGGCTTGATCGACATCCGTCCCTCTGCGTGAATCCGGCATGGAGGGATCGGGAATCCGGACGTAGCTAGTCCTTAAGATAGAAGAAGAATCGCCGTATTGCTCCTCTACCACAGCAACATGATGGATAGCCTGGGGAGAGTTGATCTCTCTCAAATCGGTTTTAGGCCCGATCTGGTGGTGGTCTATGGCGACACCCAGGGCGGCGATGCGATCCAAGAGCTCGTTTACGGAGGAGAGCTCGATCGGATCTAACTGCTCTACAAGTTCCGAGTTAACGTGAAGATTGGTTTCGATGACTCGAGAAGTCATCGTCGGCGCGGTGGCCGAATTGGCGGTCATAAGAATGAAGGAAATATGCCCTAGAGGCAATAATAAAGTTATTATTTATTTCCTTATTTCATGATAAATGTTTATTATTCATGCTAGAATTGTATTAACCGGAAACATGATACATGTGTGAATACATAGACAAACATATAGTCACTAGTATGCCTCTACTTGACTAGCTCATTAATCAAAGATGGTTATGTTTCCTAACCATAGACATGTGTTGTTATTTGATTAATGGGATCACATCATTAGGAGAATGATGTGATTGACTTGACCCATTCCGTTAGCCTAGCACTTGATCGTTTAGTATGTTGCTATTGCTTTCTTCATGACTTATACAAAGTTCCTGCAACTATGAGATTATGCAACTCCCGTTTACCGGAGGAACACTTTGTGTGCTACCAAACGTCACAACGTAACTGGGTGATTATAAAGGTACTCTACAGGTGTCTCCAAAAGTATATGTTGAGTTGGCATAATTCGAGATTAGGTTTTGTCACTCCGATTGTCGGAGAGGTATCTCTGGGCCTTCTCGGTAATACTCATCACCTAAGCCTTGCAAGCATTGTAACTAATGAGTTAGTTATGAAATGATGTATTACAGAACGAGTAAAGAGACTTGCCGGTAACGAGATTGAACTAGGTATTGGATACCGACGATCGAATCTCGGGCAAGTAACATACCGATGACAAAAGGAACAACGTATGTTGTTATGCGGTTTGACCGATAAAGATCTTCGTAGAAAATGTAGGAACCAATATGAACATCTAGGTTCCGCTATTGGTTATTGACCGAGAATAGTTCTAGGTCATGTCTACATAGTTCTCGAACCCGTAGGGTCCGCACGCTTAAGGTTTCGATGACAGTTATATTATGAGTTTATGAGTTTTGATGTACCGAAGGAGTTCAGAGTCCCGGATGAGATCGGGGACATGACGAGGAGTCTCGAAATGGTCGAGACGTAAAGATCGATATATTGGACGACTATATTCGGAGTTCAGAAAGGTTCCAAATGATTCGGTATTTTTGGAGTACCGGAGAGTTACGGAATTCGCCGGGAAAAGTATTGGGCCTTATTGGGCCCTGGGAAAGGGAGAGGGCTGCCTAGGGTAGGCCCGCTTCCCCATGGCCTAGTCCGAATGGACTAGGGAGGGCCGCACCCCTCCTTCCTTCCCTTCTCTCTTCCCCTTCCTTGTCTCCTACTCCTAATACATGGAAGGGCTCCTAGTTGGACTAGGAAAGGGGGAATCCTACTCCCGGTGGGAGTAGGACTCCCCATGGCGCGCCCCTCCTTGGGCCGGCCTCCTCCTCCCTCCCTCCTTTATATACGGGGGCAGGGGGCACCCCATGGACACACAGGTTGATCTACGGATCGTTCCTTAGCCGTGTGCGGTGCCCCCCTCCACCATATTCCACTTCGGTCATATCGTTGCGGAGCTTAGGCGAAGCCCTGCGCCGCTAAAGTCATATCGTCGCAGAGCTTTGGCGAAGCCCTGCGTCGGTGGAGCATCATCATCGTTACCACGCCGTCGTGCTGACGGAACTCATCCCCGACACTTTGTTGGATCGGAGTCCGGGGATCGTCATCAAGCTGAACGTGTGCTGAACTCGGAGGTGCCGTACGTTCGGTACTTGGATCGGTCGGATCGTGAAGACGTACGACTACATCAACCGCGTTGTCATAACGCTTCCGCTTACGGTCTAAGAGGGTACGTGGACATACACTCTCCCCTCTCGTTGCTATGCCATCACCATGATCTTGCGTGTGCATAGGAAAATTTTTGAAATTACTACGTTCCCCAACAGTGGCATCCGAGCCTGGTTTTATGCGTTGATGTCATATGCACGAGTAGAACACAAGTGAGTTGTGGGTGATATAAGTCATACTGCTTACCAGCATGTCATACTTTGGTTCAGCGGTATTGTGAGATGAAGCGGCCCGGACCGACATTACGCGTACGCTTACGCGAGACTGGTTTCACCGCTTCGAGCGCTCGTTGCTTAAAGGTGACTGGCGGGTGTATGTTTCTCTCACTTTAGTTGAACCGAGTGTGGCTACGCCCGGTCCTTGCGAAGGTTAAAACAGCACCAACTTGACAAACTATCGTTGTGGTTTTGATGCGCGAGGTAAGAAGCGGTTCTTGCTCAGCCCGTAGCAGCCACGTAAAACTTGCAACAACAAAGTAGAGGACGCCTAACTTGTTTTGCAGGGCATGTTGTGATGTGATATGGTGAAGACGTGATGCTATATTTTATTGTATGAGATGATCATGTTTTGTAACCAAGTTATCGGCAATCGGCAGGAGCCATATGGTTGTCGCTTTATTGTATGATATGCAAACGCCATGTAATTGCTTTACTTTGTCACTAAGCGGTAGCGATAGTCGTAGAAGCAATAGTTGGCGAGACGACAACGATGCTACGATGGAGATCAAGGTGTCGCGCCGGTGACGATGGTGATCATGATGGTGCTTCGGAGATGGAGATCACAAGCACAAGATGATGATGGCCATATCATATCACTTATATTGATTGCATGTGATGTTTATCCTTTATGCATCTTATCTTGCTTTGATTGACGGTAGCATTTTAAGATGATCTCTCACTAAAAATTATCAAGAAGTGTTCTCCCTGAGTATGCACCGTTGCTAAAAGTTCGTAGTGCCCAGACACCACGTGATGATCGGGTGTGATAAGCTCTACGTCCATCTACAACGGGTGCAAGCCAGTTTTGCACACGCGGAATACTCAGGTTAAACTTGACGAGCCTAGCATATGCAGATATGGCCTCGGAACACGGAGACCGAAAGGTCGAGCGTGAATCATATAGTAGATATGATCAACATAGTGATGTTCACCATTGAAAACTACTCCATCTCACGTGATGATCGGTTATGGTTTAGTTGATTTGGATCACGTGATCACTTAGATGACTAGAGAGATGTCATCTAAGTGGGAGTTCTTAAGTAATATGATTAATTGAACTTAAATTTATCATGAACTTAGTCCTGGTAGTATTTTTGCAAATTATGTTGTAGATCAATAGCTCGCGTTGTTGCTTTCAAATGTTTATTTTGATATGTTCCTAGAGAAAATTGTGTTGAAAGATGTTAGTAGCAATGATGCGGATTGGATCCGTGATCTGAGGTTTATCCTCATTGCTGCACAGAAGAATTATGTCCTTAATGCACCGCTAGGTGACAGACCTATTGCAGGAGCAGATGCAGACGTTATGAACGTTTGGCTAGCTCAATATGATGACTACTTGATAGTTTAGTGCACCATGCTTAACGGCTTAGAATCGGGACTTCAAAGATGTTTTGAACGTCATGGACCATATAAGATGTTCCAGAAATTGAAGTTAATATTTCAAGCAAATACCCGAGTTGAGAGATATGAAGTCTCCAACAAGTTCTATAGCTAAAAGATGGAGGAGAATCGCTCAACTAGTGAGCATGTGCTCAGATTGTCTGAGTACTTCAATCGCTTGAATCAAGTGGGAGTTAATCTTACAGATAAGATAGTGATTGACAGAATTCTCTAGTCACCATCACTAAGTTACTAGAACTTCGTGATGAACTATAGTATGCAAGGGATGAAGAAAACAATTCCCAAGCTCTTCGCGATGCTAAAATCGGCGAAGGTAGAAATCAAGAAAAACATCAAGTGTTGATGGTTGACAAGACCACTAGTCTCAAGGAAAAGGGCAAAGGAAGAAGGGAACTTCAAAAGAACGGCAAGCAAGTTGCTACTCGAGTGAAGAAGCCCAAGTCTGGACCTAAGCCTGAGACTAAGTGCTTTTGCTACAATGGAATTGGTCACTAGAAGCGAAACTACCCCAAGTATTTGGCGGATAAGAAGGATGGCAAAGTGAACAAAGGTATATTTGATATACAGATTATTGATGTATATTTTACTAGTGTTTATAGTAAACCCTCGGTATTTGATACTGGTTCAGTTGCTAAGAGTAGTAACTCAAACGGAGTTGCGAATGAACAGAAACTAGTTGAAGGGGAAGTGACGATGAGTGTTGGAAGTAGTTCCAAGATTGATATGATCATCATCGCACACTCCCTATACTTTCTGGATTAGTGTTAAACCTAAATAAATGTTATTTGGCGTTTGCGTTGAGCATAAATATGATTTGATCATGTTTATTTACGGTTATTCATTTAAAGTCAAAGAATAATTGTTGTTCTGTTTACATGAATAAAACCTTCAATGGTCATACACCCAATAAAAATAGTTTGTTGGATCTCGATCGTAGTGATACACATATTCATAATATTGATGCCAAAAGATGCAAAGTTAATAATGATAGTGCAACTTATTTGTGGCACTGCCGTTTGGGTCATATCGGTGTAAAGTGCATGAAGAAACTCCATGCTGATGGGTTTTTGGAATCACTTGATTATGAATCATTTGATGCTTGCGAACCGTGCCTTTTGGGCAAGATGACAGAAACTCTGTTGTTCGGAACAATGGAACGAGCTACTGACTTAGTGGAAATAATACATACCGATGTATGCGATCTAATGAGTGTTGATGCCCGTGGCAAGTATCATTATTTTCTGACCTTCACAGATGATTTAAGCAGATATGCGTGTATCTTCTTGATGAAACATAAGTCTGAAATAGTTGAAAAGTTCAAAGAATTTCAGAGTGAAGTGGAAAATCATCGTAACAAGAAATTAAAGTTTCTGCGATCTGATCGTGGAGATAAATATTTGAGTTACGAGTTTGGTCTTCAATTAAAACAAAGTGGAATAGTTTCACAGCTCACGCCACATGAAACACCACAACATAATGGTGTGTCCGAATGTCGTAACCGCACTTCATTGGATATGGTGCGATCTATGATGTATCTTACCGATTTACCACTATCGTTTTGGGGTTATGCATTAGAGACAGCTGCATTCACGTTTAATAGGGCACCATCTAAATCCGTTGAGATGACACCGTATGAACTATAGTTTAGCAGTAAACCTAAGCTGTCGTTTCTTAAAGTTTGGAGTTGCGATACTTATATGAAAAAGGTTTTCAACCTGATAAGATCGAACCCAAATCGGAGAAGTGCGTCTTCATAGAATACCCAAAGGAAACTGTTGGGTACACCTTCTATCACAGATCTAAAGGCAAAACATTCGTTGCTGAGAATGGATCCTTTCTAGAGAAGGAGTTTCTCTCGAAAGAAGTGAGTGGGAGGAAAGTAGAACTTGATGAGGTAATTGTACCTTCTCCCTTATTGGAAAGTAGTTCATCACAGAAATCAGTTCCGGTGATTCCTACACCAATTAGTGAGGAAGTTAATGATGATGATCATGAAACTTCAGATCAAGTTGCTACCAAACCTCGTAGGTCTTCCAGAGTAAGATCCGCACTGAGTGGTACGGTAATCATGTTCGGAAGTCATGTTACTAGACCATGATGAACCTACGAACTATGAGGAAGCGATGATGAGCCCAGATTCCGCGAAATGGCTTGAGGCCATGAAATCTGAGATAGGATCCATGTATGAGAACAAAGTATGGACTTTGATTGACTTGCTCGATGATCAGCAAGCCATGTCAAATAAATGGATCTTCAAGAGGAAGACAGATGCTGATAGTAGTGTTACTATCTACAAAGCTCGACTTGTCGCAAAAGGTTTTCGACAAATTCAAAGTGTTGACTACAATGAGATTTTCTCAACTGTAGCGATGCTTAAGTCTGTCCGAATCATGTTAGCAATTGCCACATTTTATGAAATCTGGCAAATGGATGTCAAAACTACATTCTTTAATGGATTTATTAAAGAAGAGTTGTATATGATGCAACCAGAAGGTTTTGTCAATCTTAAAGGAGCTAACAAAATGTGCAAGCTCCAGCGATCCATCTATGGACTGGTGCAAGCATCTCAGAGTTGGAATACACGCTTTGATAAGTTGATCAAAGCATATAGTTTTATCTGAGACTTGCGGTGAAGCCTGTATTTACAAGAAAGTGAGTGGGAGCACTACAGACATTTCGATAAGTATATGTGAATGACATATTGTTGATCGGAAATAATGTAGAATTTTTCTGCAAAGCATAAAGGAGTATTTGAAAGGAGTTTTTCAAAGAAGGACCTCGGTGAAGCTGCTTACATATTGAGCATCAAGATCTATAGAGATAGATCAAGACGCTTGATAAGTTTTTCAATAAGTACATACCTTGTCAAGATTTTGAAGTAGTTCAAAATGGAACAGTCAAAGAAAAGTTCTTGCCTGTGTTGCAAAACGTGTGAAATTGAGTAAGACTCAAATCCCGACCACGGCAGAAAATAGAAAAGAGAATGAAAGTCATTCCTATGCCTCACCATAGGTTCTATAAAGTATGCTATGCTATGTACCAGACCTATTGTATACCTTGCTCTGAATTTGGCAAGGAGTACAATAGTGATCTAGGAGTAGATCTTTGGACATTGGTCAAGAACATCCTTAGTGAGGACTAAGGAAATATTTCTCGATTATGGAGGTGATAAAAGAGCCCGTCGTAAAGAGTTACATCGATGCAAGCTTTTACACTGATCCAGATGACTCTAGGTCTCAATCTAGATACATATTGAAAGTGGGAGCAATTAGCTAGAGTAGCTCCGTACAGAGCATTGTAGACATAGAATATTTGCAAAATACATACGGCTCTAAATGTGACAGACCCGTTGACTAAGCTTCTCTCACGAGCAAAACATGATCATACCTTAGTACTCTTTGGGTGTTAATCACATAGCGATGTGAACTAGAATATTGACTCTAGTAAACCCTTTGGGTGTTGGTCACATGAAGATGTGAACTATGGGTGTTAATCACATACAAATGTGAATATTAGTGTTGAATCACATGATGATGTGAACTAGATTATTGACTCTAGTGCAAGTGGGAGACTGAAGGAAATATGCCCTAGAGG
This sequence comes from Aegilops longissima, assembly GCA_021605205.1. Taxonomy (NCBI): domain Eukaryota; kingdom Viridiplantae; phylum Streptophyta; class Magnoliopsida; order Poales; family Poaceae; genus Aegilops; species Aegilops longissima. The sequence continues at coordinate 44,244,206 of CM038676.1, read as the reverse complement.
CAATAATAAAGTTATTACTTATTTCCTTATTTCATGATAAATGTTTATTATTCATGCTAGAATTGTATTAACCGGAAACATGATACATGTGTGAATACATAGACAAACATATAGTCACTAGTATGCCTCTACTTGACTAGCTCATTAATCAAAGATGGTTATGTTTCCTAACCATAGACATGTGTTGTTATTTGATTAATGGGATCACATCATTAGGAGAATGATGTGATTGACTTGACCCATTCCGTTAGCCTAGCACTTGATCGCTTAGTATGTTGCTATTGCTTTCTTCATGACTTATACAAAGTTCCTGCAACTATGAGATTATGCAACTCCTGTTTACGGAGGAACACTTTGTGTGCTACCAAACGTCACAACGTAACTAGGTGATTATAAAGGTACTCTCAGGTGTCTCCAAAAGTATATGTTGAGTTGGCATAATTCGAGATTAGGTTTTGTCACTCCGATTGTCGGAGAGGTATCTCGGCCTTCTCGGTAATACTCATCACCTAAGCCTTGCAAGCATTGTAACTAATGAGTTAGTTATGAAATGATGTATTACAGAACGAGTAAAGAGACTTGCCGGTAACGAGATTGAACTAGGTATTGGATACCTACGATCGAATCTCGGGCAAGTAACATACCGATGACAAAGGGAACAACGTATGTTGTTATGCGGTTTGACCGATAAAGATCTTCGTAGAAAATGTAGGAACCAATATGAACATCCAGGTTCCGCTATTGGTTATTGACCGAGAATAGTTCTAGGTCATGTCTACATAGTTCTTGAACCCGTAGGGTCCGCACGCTTAAGGTTTCGATGACAGTTATATTATGAGTTTATGAGTTTTGATGTACCGAAGGAGTTCGGAGTCCCGTATGATATCGGGGACATGACGAGGAGTCTCGAAATGGTCGAGACATAAAGATCGATATATTGGACGACTATATTCGGAGTTCGGAAAGGTTCGAATGATTCGGTATTTTCGAGTACCGGAGAGTTACGGGAATTCGCCGGGAGAAGTATTGGGCCTTATTGGGCCCTCAAGGGAAAGGGAGAGGGCTGCCAAGGGCAGGCGCGCGCCCATGGCCTAGTCCGAATTGACTAGGGAGAGGCCGCACCCCTCCTTCCTTCCTTCTCTCTTCCCTTCCTTGTCTCCTACTCCTAATACATGGAAGGACTCCTAGTTGAACTAGGAAAGGGGAATCCTACTCCCGGTGGGAGTAGGACTCCCCATGGCGCGCCCTCCTTGGGCCGGCCTCCTCCCCCTCCCTCCTTTATATACGGGGCAGGGGCACCCCATGGACACACAAGTTGATCTACGGATCGTTCCTTAGCCGTGCAGGCGGTGCCCCCTCCACCATATTCCACTTCGGTCATATCGTTGCGGAGCTTAAGCGAAGCCCGCGCCGTAAAGTCATATCGTCATGAGCTTAGGCGAAGCCCCGCGTCTGTGGAGCATCATCATCGCCACCACGCCCGTCGGTTGACGGAACTCATCCCGACACTTTGGTGGATCGGAGTCCGGGGATCGTCATCGAGCTGAACGTGTGCTGAACTCGGAGGTGCCGTACATTCGGTACTTGGATCGGTCGGATCGTGAAGACGTACGACTACATCAACCGTGTTGTCATAACGCTTCCGCTTACGGTCTACGAGGGTACGTGGACATACACTCTCCCCTCTCGTTGCTATGCCATCACCATGATCTTGCGTGTGCGTAGGAAATTTTTTGAAATTACAACGTTCCCCAACAAAGAAAACCACCTAACCGAAGAGTCTTAACAGTGGCCAAGGCTCCTTTGGCGATAGTATCGTCTTTAAAGACGGGATGAGGCATCCTTCCTGACGGCGACGGCACAGAGGAACTCTCAATGAAAGCACCAATGTTCGTGTCAAAACCGGCGGATCTCGGTAGGGGGTCCCGAACTGCAAGCGCGTCTAGGCGGATGGTAACAGGAGACAAGGGACACGATGTTTTACCCAGGTTCGGGCCCTCTCGATGGAGGTAATACCCTACTCCTGCTTGATTGATATTGATGATATGGGTAGTACAAGTGTAGATCTACCACGAGATCAGAGAGGCTAAACCCTAGAAGCTAGCCTATGGTATGATTGGTGTTCGTCCTACGGACTAAAACCCTTCGGTTTATATAGACACCGAATAGGGTTAGGGTTTACGTAGTCGGTTACAATGGTAGGAAATCTACATATCTGTATCGCCAAGCTTGCCTTCCACGCCAAGGAAAGTCCTATCAGACAAGGGACGAAGTCTTCAATCTTGTATCTTCATAGTCCAGGAGTCCGGCCAAAGATGATAGTTCGGCTATCCGGACACCCCCTAGTCCAGGACTCCCTCAGTTATCAAGATCAACAGCAGGTTCAATCTCTACATCATTGTCTTTGCTAAGTTGAGCATCAACATGAACATTATCATTAACATTATCACTAGGTTCATGTTCATCACCTGATTGTGTTTCAGCATCATAAATAGAAATATCATTGGGATTCTCGGTGTGTGTCTCTGATGAGGTTCACTAGAAGCATGCAAAGTCCTATCATTTTTCTTCTTCTTCTTTTTAGAAGAACTAGGTGCCTCTAAATTATTTCTCTGAGAATCTTGCTCGATTCTCTTAGGGTGGCCTTCAGGATACAAAGGTTCCTGAGTCATTCTACCAGTTCTAGTAGCCACTCTAACAGCAAAGTCATTTTTATTATTCAATTCATCAAGCAAATCATTTTGAGCTCTGAGTACTTGCTCAGCTTGAGTAGCAACCATAGAAGCATATTTGCTAACGCGGTGAAGTTCATCTTTAACTCTAGCCAGATTATCACCTACGCGTCCTATCTCGAAAGCATTATTCTTTAACTCTCTACCAACATAAGCATTAAAACTTTCTTGTCTAGCCATAAAGTCATCAAATTCATCTAAGCATGGGCTATGAAATTTAGTGGAGGGTATTTCAACTTTATCATATCTATAGAGAGAATTTACCTTTACTACCTGTGTCGGGTTATCAAGACAATGTGGTTCTTCAAAGGTATATTAAGACCATGTATTTCTTCAATAGGTGGTAAATTCTTAACATCTTCAGCTTTAATACCTTTTTCTTTCATTGATTTCTTTGCCTCTTGCATATCTTCAGGACTGAGAAATAAAACACCTCTCTTCTTCGGAGTGGGTTTAGGAATAGGCTCAGGGGTTGGCTCAATTGGTTCAGGAATTACTTTAGGAACTGGCTCGGGAAGAGTCCAATTATTTTCATTATTCAATAGTATTTCAGCTTCATCAACCGTTCTTTCCCTGAAAACACAACGAGCACAACTATCCAAGTAGTCCTTGGAAGCATCGGTTAGTCCATTATAAAAGATATCAAGTATTTCATTTTTCTAAAGACGATGATCAGGCAAAGCATTAAGTAACCGGAGAAGCATCCCCCAAGCTTGTGGGAGACTCTCTTCTTTGATTTGCACAAAATTGTATATTTCCCGCAAGGCAGCTTGTTTCTTATGAGCAAGGAAATATTTAGCAGAGAAGTAATAAATCATATCCTGGGGACTACGCACACAACCAGGAGCAAGAGAATTATACCAAGTCTTAGCATCACCCTTTAATGAGAACAGGAATATCTTAAGGATATATAAATAGCGAGACTTCTCATCATTAGTAAACAAGGTGGCTATATCATTCAACTTGGTAAGATGTGCCACAACAGTTTCAGATTCAACGCCATAAAAAGGATCAGATTCAACTAAAGTAATAATATCAGGATCAACAGAGAATTCATAATCCTTATCAGTAACACAGATAGGTGAAGTAGCAAAAGTAGGATCGGGTTTCATTCTAGCATTAAGAGACTGCTGCTTCCATTTAGCTAATAATTTCTTAAGATCAATTATATCAATGCAAGCAAGGATTTCCATAGCAGCTTTTTCATTCATAACATAACCCTTAGGAACAATAGGTAATACATAATCATTGGGGGAACCTTCATCATCACTATCATCAATAATAGGATCTTCAGTAATTTCATTCCCACTAACTCTAGCAAGTTGTTCATCTAGAAATTCACCTAATGGCAAAGTAGTATCACGCACAGAAGTAGTTTCATCAAGCATAGCAGAAGTGGCATCATCAATAACATGCGACATATCAGAATTCATAGCAGTAGCAGGTTTAGGTGTCGCAAGCTTAGTAATAACGGAAGGAGAATCTAGTGCAGAGCTAGATGGCAGTTCCTTACTTCCCCTCGTAGTTGAGGGCAAAATCTTGGTCTTAGCGTTTTTCAAGTTCTTCATAGTGATCAACAGATACAAATCCCAAGTGACTCAGAGAATAGAGCTATGCTCCCCAGCAACGGCGCCAGAAATTAGTCTTGATAACCCACAAGTATAGGGGATCACAACAGCTTTCGAGGGTAGAGTATTCAACCCAAATTTATTGATTCGACACAAGGGGAGCCAAAGAATATTCTTGAGTATTATCAGTTGAGTTGTCAATTCAACCACACCTGGATAACTTAGTATCTGCAGCAAAGTGTTTAGTAGCAAAAGTGGTATGATAATAAAGGTAACGGTAGCAAAAGTAAAGATAAATGTTTTGGGTTTTTGTAGTAGTTGTAACAGTAGCAACGGAAAAGTAAATAAGCGAAGAGCAATATGTGAAAAGCTCGTAGGAAATGGATCAGTGATGGATAATTATGCCGGATGCGAATCCTCATGCAATAGTTATAACATAGGGTGATATAGAACTAGCTCCAATTCATCAATGTAATGTAGGCATGTATTCCGTAAATAGTCATACGTGCTTATGGAAAATAACTTGTATGACATCTTTTGTCCTACCCTCCCGTGGCAGCGGGGTCCTTATGGAAACTAAGGGATATTAAGGCCTCCTTTTAATAGAGAACCGGAACAAAGCATTAGCACATAGTGAATACATGAACTCCTCAAACTACGGTCATCACCGAGGAGTATCCCGATTATTGTCACTTCGGGGTTGTCGGATCATAACACATAATAGGTGGCTATAGACTTGCAAGATAGGATCAAGAACACACATATATTCGTGAAAACATAATAGGTTCAGATCTGAAATCATGGCACTCGGGCCCTAGTGACAAGCATTAAGCATAGCAAAGTCATAGCAACATCAATCTCATAACATAGTGGATACTAGGGGTCAAACCCTAACAAAACTAACTTGATTACATAGTAAATCTCATCCAACCCATCACCGTCCAGCAAGCCTACGATGGAATTACTCACGCATGGCGGTGAGCATCATGAAATTGGTGATGGAGGATGATTGATGATGACGACGGCGACGAATCCCCCTCTCCGGAGCCCAGAACGGACTCCAGATCAGCCCTCCCGGGAGAGATTAGGGCTTGGCGGCGGCTCCGTGTCGTGAAACGCGATGAAACTTTCTCTCTGTTTTTTTCTCCCCGAGAGAGAATATATGGAGTTGGAGTTGAGGTCGGAGGAGGTCCAGGGGGCCCACGAGATAGGGTGGCGCGCCCTAGGGGGGCGCGCCCCCCTGTCTCGTGGACAGGCTGTGGGCCCCCTGGTGTATTTCTTTTGCCCAATAATTCTTATAAATTCCAAAAAGTGCCTCCGTGGATTTCCAGGACATTCCGAGAACTTTTCTTTTCTGCACATAAAACAACATCAGCCCTCGCAAGAGGTTTTAGGGCTTGGCGGCGGCTCCGTATCGTAAAACGTGATGATTTCTTCTCTCTGATTTTTTTCTCTCCGAAAGCCAATATATAGAGTTGGAGTTGGCGTCGGAAGGTCTCCAGGGGGCCCACGAGGTAGGGGCGCGCCCGAGGGGGGCGCGCCACACCTCGTGGGGACAGGTGTGGGCCCCTGGTCTTCATCTTTGGCGAGGATTTTTATTATTTTTCTAAGATGTTCCGTGGAGTTTGTGTAATTCCGAGAACTTTTGTTTTCTGCACATAAAACAACATCATGGCAATTCTGCTGAAAACAGCATCATCCGGTTAGTTCCATTCAAATCATACAAGTTAGAGTCCAAAACAAGGGCAAAAGTGTTTGGAAAAGTAGATACGACGGAGACGTATCAACTCCCCCAAGCTTAAACCCTTGCTTGTCCTCAAGCAATTCAGTTGACAAACTGAAAGAGAAAAAGAAAAACTTTTACAAACTCTGTTTGCTCTTGTTGTTGTAAATATGTCAAGCCAACATTCAAGTTTTCAGCAAAGATTATAGCTAACCACGTTTGCAATAATTCTCAGGTCTCATGTTTACTCATATCAATGGCATAATCAACTAGCGAGCCATGATAATAAATCTCGGATGACAACACTTTCTCAAAACAATCATAATATGATATAACAAGATGGTATCTCGCTAGCCCTTTCTGAGACCGCAAAACATAAATGCAGAGCACCTTTAAAGATCAAGGACTGACTAGACATTGTAATTCATGGTAAAAGAGATCCAATCATAGTCATACCCAATATAAATTAACAGTAATGCATGCAAATGACAGCTGTGCTCTCCAGATAGTGCTTTTAATAAGATGGTGATGACTCAACATAAAAGTAAATAGATAGGCCCTTCGTAGAGGGAAGCAGGGATTTGTAGAGGTGCCAGAGCTCGGTTTTGAAATAGAGATAAATAATATTTTGAGCGGCATACTTTCATTGTCAACATAACAACTAAGAGATGGTGATATCTTCCATGTCACACACATTATAGGCGGTTCCCAAACAAAATGGTAAAGTTTATACTCCCCCTCCACCAACAAGCATCAATCCACGGCTTGCTCGAAACAACGAAAGTGCCTCCAACATACATCAGTCCTGTGGGGAGTTTTGTTTGCAATTAATTTTGATTTAGTTTGCATAAAGCATGGGACTGGGCATCCCGGTGACCAGCCATGTTCTCGTGAGTGAGGAGCGGAGTCCACTCCTCTTGAGAATAACCCGCCTAACATGGAAGATAAGGACAACCATAGTTGATACATGAGCTATTCGAGCATACAAAACAGAATGTTTATTTGAAGGTTTAGAGTTTGGCACATACAAATTTACTTGGAACGGCAGGTAGATACTGTATATAGGAAGGTATAGTGGACTCACATGGAATAACTTTGGGGTTTAAGGGATTGGATGCACAAGCAGTATTCCCGCTTAGTACAAGTGAAGGCTAGCAAAAGACTGGGAAGCGACCAACTAGAGAGCGACAACAGTCATGAACATGCACTAAAATTAATAAACATTGGATACAAGCATGAGTAGGATATAATCCACCATGAACATAAATATCGTGAAGGCTATGTTGATTTTGTTTCAACTACATGTGTGAACATGTGCCAAGTCAAGTCACTCAAATCATTCAAAGGAGGATACCACCCCATCATACCACATCACAACCATTTTAATAGCATGTTGGCATGCAAGGTAGACCATTATAACTCATAGCTAATCAAGCATGGCATAAGCAACTATGATCTCTAATTGTCATTGCAAACATGTTTATTCATAATAAGCTGAATCAGGAACGATGAACTCATCATATTTACAAAAACAAGAGAGGTCGAGTTCATACCAGCTTTTCCATCTCAGTCAGTCCATCATATATCATCATAATTGCCTTTCACTTGCATGACCGAACGATGTGAATAATAATAAGAGTGCACGTGCATTGGACTAAGCTGGAATATGCGAGCATTCAAGAAACAGGAGAAGACAAGGCAATACGGGCTCTTGGTTAAATCAACAATAATGCATATAAGGGCCACTTCAACAATTTAATCATGGTCTTCTCCTATCGACCCCCAAAGAAAAGAAAAGGAATAGAACTATTTACACGGGAAAGCTCCCAACAAGCAAAAGAAGAACAGGAAATATTTTTGGGTTTTCTTTTTAATTACTACTACTACAGCAAGAAAAGTAAACTAACTAGAAGTTACTACTAATTTTTTGTTGTTGTTTTCTTAAAGTTTATTAAACACACAAGAAGAAAGCGGGAAAAAGGAAATAAACTAGCATGGATATTACAGTGAAAGAGTATGAGCATCGACATCTAGCAATGAGTGTGTGTGAACATAAATGTAATGTCGGTGAGAAATACGATTCCCCAAGCTTAGGCTTTTGGCCTGTTGGTTCATTGCCGAGGATAGCCTGGCCGATACCCGTAGGTGTAGCTGGGTCGATTGCGATGAAGAGGACTCGATCGCCATCGGTGGCAGCCACCTCCGGATCCCAAGAATAAACAGACTGGCGTGGAGGCTCATATTGTGGTTCCGGCTCCGGGGCTGGTGCAGTATTCCGATAGGCTTGAACGGCCGCCCACGTAATGAGGTGAGGACCTGCAGACAAGTTAAACAAAGAAGGAGCAGGCAAACTAATAGTCTCAGGGTGATGTTTATCAAAGTATAATTTATATTTGAGCTCCCCTTCACGACTCTTAACAATAAAATCATGTGCTAGCATACTCTTATAATCTAGATAAGCACTAGGCAGCAATTTTTCTTCTTTCTCAAAATGCCTAATAGGTATGCCAAAATATTCAGCTAGGCGTGAAGCATAAATGCCTCCAAAGATGGGGCCCTTAGTACGGTTCAGACTTAATCGTCTAGCAACAATTCCACCCATACTAACAAAGTTATTGCGGTATAAACCATGGAGCAAAATGATAATATCAGGAACACTAAGGTTTCCACACTTTCCACGACCAATCAAGCAACGACTAGCAAATAAGGCAAAGTACCGTAAAACAGGAAAATGTATGCTAGTAATTCTTGCTTCAGAAACCTTCCTGGTTTCTCCCACAGTGATAGTGTTAATAAATGCTTCCACTTCATTACGGTGTGGTTCATCTAAGGTACCCTCAAAGGGTATTTTGCAAACCTCACAAAATTTAGCTAATGGCATCTTCTTAACAACGTCATATAAATGAAACTCTACTGAAGGAGGTGATTCCTTAGGAAAATAGTAGAAGTTTTGCACGAAGGTATTAGTGAGTAAGAGATACTGCTGATGTTGGTCGCGGAGGAAGTCGATGAGGCCGGCGTTCCCAATTAGTGAATAGAAATCCTCATAAATCCCGGCTCTCCTCAAAAAGTCATCGGAAGGCCATTCACACGGCCGGACCTCCGCGGTGCAAGGCAATTTATATTTGGGCTTCTATGCTTCTTCCTTTTGTTTTTCCTTCGAGCTTCGGCTCGACGAGCCCCTCAAAAGTCTCTTCATTATTTTCTGAAATAATCTGAAATTTTTAGTAACTTCAAACAAAAGTGAACCAACTTCAATAAAATTGTTAGCAACTACTCCTACAAGTGCCTAGAGCCTATATCAAGCATTAGAACTACTTGGAACCATATAAAATTGACATGCAAGCTCAAGAACATGGTCACCTATGCACCACAAATTTGCAATGAATAATGTACTAGAACAAAACCTATTGGACCAATGGAGGAGTCACATACCAAGGAACAATCTCCCCAAGCAGTTTTGTGAGAGGTGCTTTGAGCAAGGAGATCGAAAATCACAGCAACGGGGGCTGGAACTCGTGTTTGAGCCAGATATTCGTGTTTGTGGGAGGAAGAAGCAGAGGATGGGTGCAGGAATAAGTGGAGGAGGGCCACCATGGGCCCACGAGGCAGGGGGCGCCCAGGGGGGTAGGGCGCGCCCTCCACCCTCATGGCCAGGTGGCAGCTCCCCCCGTGGTAATTTTTTCAGCATAAATCCTCAAATATTCCTGAAAAAATAATATAAAATTGGCATGGCATTCTGGGGACTTTTATTTTCGGGGTATTTTTATATTGCATAGATAAATCAGGAAACAGACAGAAAAATACTATTTTTACTTTATTTCAACTAAATAACAGAAAGTATAAAGAGGGTACAGAAGGTTGTGCCTTCTAGTTTCATCCGTCTCATGCTCATCAAAAGGAATCCACTAACAAGGTTGATCAAGTCTTGTTAACAAACTCATTCCGATTAAAATGGAACCGGAGAAATTTCGAATAACACTATGTTACCTCAACGGGGATATGCACATCCCCAATAATAAGAATATCATATTTCTTCTTGACACTAGGAAGAGGAAATTCAAAACCTCCAAATATAATCGATGGAATTTTTCCAATAGAATTGATGCTATAAACTTGAGGTTGTTTCCTCGGAAAGTGTACCGTATGCTCATTACCATTAACATGAAAAGTGACATTGCCTTTGGTGCAATCAATAACAGCCCCTGCAGTATTCAGAAAAGGTCTTCCAAGAATAATAGACATACTATCATCCTCGGGAATATCAAGAATAACAAAGTCCGTTAAAATAGTAACGTTTGCAACCACAACAGCACATCCTCACAAATACCGATGTGTATAGCAGTTGATTTATCAGCCATTTGCAAAGATATTTTGGTAGGTGTCAACTTATTCAAATCAAGTATACGATATAAAGAGAGAGGCATAACACTAACACCGGCTCCAAAATCACATAATGCAGTTTTAACATAATTTCTTTTAATGGAGCATGGTATAGTGGGTACTCCTGGGTCTCCAAGTTTCTTTGGTATTCCACCCTTAAAAGTATAATTAGCAAGCATGGTGGAAATTTCAGCTTCCGGTATCTTTCTCTTATTGGTAATGATATCCTTCATATACTTAGCATAAGGATTTGTTTTGAGCACATCAGTTAATCGCATACGCAAAAAGATAGGTCTAATCATTTCAGCAAAGCGCTCAAAATCCTCATCATCCTTTTTCTTGGATGGTTTGGGAGGAAAAGGCATGGGTTTCTGAACCCATGGTTCTCTTTCTTTACCACGTTTCCTAGCAACAAAGTATCTCTTATCATAACGTTGATTCTTTGATTGTGGGTTATCAAGATCAACAGCAGGTTCATCATTATCATTACTAGGTTGAGCATCATCATGAACATCATTATTATTATTTTCTCTAGGTTCATGTTCATTACCAGACTGTGTTTCAGCATCAGACTAGATATATCATTTGGATTCTCAGGTGGTTCAGCAATAGGTTCGCTAGAAGTTTGCAAAGTCCTATCATTTTTCTTTTTCTTCCTTTTATAAGAACTAGGCATATCAGTATTATTTCTCTGAGAATCTTGCTAAATTCTCTTAGGGTGGCCTTCAGGATACAAAGGTTCCTGAATCATTCTACCAGTTCTAGTAGCCACTCTAACAGCATAATCATTTTTCTTACTATTCATTTCATTGAGCAAATCATTTTGAGCCTTAAGTACTTGTTCTACTTGAGTGGTAACCATAGAAGCATGTTTGCTAATGAGTTTAAGTTCACATCTAACATTAGCCATATAATCACCCAAGTGTTTAATCATATCGGAATCATATTTCAATTGTCTACCAAAATAAGCATTAAAATTTTCTTGTTTGACAATAAAATTATCAAACTCATCCAAGCATTGTCTAGCAGACTTATAGTGAGGAATATCACCTTCATCAAATCTATAGAGAGAATTTACCTTTACTACCTGTGTCGGGTTATCGGGATCGGAGGTTCTTCAATAGGTAATGGATCAAGATCATATGTTTCTTCAACAAAGTGTAAATTAAGACCATGTATTTCTTCAATAGGAGGTAAATTCTTAACATCTTCAGCTTTAATACCTTTTTCTTTCATAGATTTCTTTGCCTCTTGCATATCTTCAGGACTGAGAAATAGAACACCTCTCTTCTTGGGAGTTGGTTTAGGAATAGGCTCAGTAAATAGCTCTGGAGCTAGCTCGAGAGCTGGCTCAGGAGGTGCCCAATTATTTTCATTTGTCAACATATTATTCAATAAAATTTCAGCTTCATCCGGTGTTCTTTCCCTGAAAAGAGAACAAGCACAACTATCCAGGTAATCTCTGGAAGCATCGTTAGTCCATTATAAAAGATATCAAGTATTTCATTTTTCTTAAGAGGATGATCAGCAAAGCATTATATCTTGAGAAGCCTCCCCAAGCTTGTGGGAGACTCTCTTCTTCAATTTGCACAAAGTTGTATATTTCCTTTAAAGCAGCTTGTTTCTTATGAGCAGGAAATATTTAGTAGAGAAGTAATAAATCATATCCTCGGGACTACGCACACAACCAGGATCTAGAGAATTAAACCATATCTTAGCATCACCCTTTAATGAGAACGAAAATATTTTAAGGATATAAAAGTAGCGAGATCTCTCATCATTAGTGAACAGGGTGGCTATATCATTTAATTTAGTAAGATGTGCCACAACAGTTTCAGATTCATAACCATGAAAAGGATCAGATTCAACCAAAGTAATTATATCAGGATCAACAGAGAATTCATAATCCTTATCGGGAACGCAAATAGGTGAAGTAGCAAAAGAAGGGTCAGGTTTCATTCTATCTCTAAGAGATTCTTTACTCCATTTAACTAACAGCCTCTTAAGTTCATATCTATCTTTGCAGGCAAAAATGGCTGCAGAAGATTCCATATCAAAAACATAACCCTCAGGAATAGCAGGCATATCTTCATCATCACTTTCATCAATATAATCAGTTTCAATAATTTCTTCCTCTCTAGCCCTAGAAATTTGTTCATCAAGAAATTCGGCATGGGGCACAGTAGTATCAAGCATAGAAGTAGTTTCATCATAAGTATCATGCATAGCAGAAGTGGCATCATCAATAACATGCGACATATCAGAACGAATAGCAGAAGCAGGTTTAGGTGTCGCAAGCTTACTCATAACAGAAGGTGAATCAAGTGCAGAGCTAGATGGCAGTTCCTTACCTCCCCTCGTAGTTGAGGGATAAATTTGTGTCTTAGCATCTTTCAAGTTCTTCATAGTGTCCAGCAGATATAAATCTCAAGTAAGTCAAAGAATAGAGCTATGCTCCCCGGCAACGGCGCCATAAATTGGTCTTGATAACCCACAAGTATAGGGGATCGCAACAGCTTTCGAGGGTAGAGTATTCAACCCAAATTTATTGTTCAACACAAGGGGAGCCAAAGAATATTCTCAAGTATTAGTAACTGAGTTGTCAATTCAGCCACACCTGGATAACTTAATATCTGCAGCAAAGTATTTAGTAGCAAAGTAGTATGGTAATAGTGGTAATGGTAACAAAAGAGTAATGAAAGAAAAAGTAATATTTTTGGTATTTTGTAGTGATTGTAACAATAGCAACGGGAAAGTAAATAAGCGTAAACCAGTATATGGAAAGCTCATATGCATTGGATCGGTGATGAATAATTATGCCGGATGCGGTTCATCATGTAACATTCATAACATAGGGTGACACAGAACTAGCTCCAATTCATCAATGTAATGTAGGCATGTATTCCGAATATAGTCATACGTGCTAAGGGAAAAGAACTTGCATGACATCTTTTGTCCTACCCTCTCGTGGCAGCGGGGTCCTAATGGAAACTAAGGGATATTAAGGCCTCCTTTTAATAGAGAACCAGAACAAAGCATTAGCACTTAGTGAATACATGAACTCCTCAAACTATGGTCATCACCGAGAAGTATCCCGATTATTGTCACTTCGGGGTTGTCGGATCATAACACATAATAGGTGACTATAGACTTGCAAGATAGGATCAAGAACTCACATATATTCATGAAAACATAATAGGTTCAGATCTGAAATCATGGCACTCGGGCCCTAGTGACAAGCATTAAGCATAGCAAAGTCATAGCAACATTAATCTCAGAACATTATGGATACTAGGGATCAAAACCCTAACAAAACTAACTCAATTACATGATAAATCTCATCCAACCCATCACCGTCCAGCAAGCCTACGATGGAATTACTCACGCACGGCGGTGAGCATCATGAAATTGGTGATGGAGGATGGTTGATGATGATGACGGCGACAAATCCCCCTCTCCGGAGCCCCGAACGGACTCCAGATCAGCCCTCCCGAGAGGTTTTAGGGCTTGGCGGCGGCTCCGCATCGTAAAACGCGATGATTTCTTATGTTTGATTTTTTTTCTCTCCGAAAGCCAATATATAGAGTTAGAGTTGGCGTCGAAAGGTCTGCAGGGGGCCCACGAGGTAGGGGGCACGCCCAGGAGGGGGCGCGCCCCCCAACCTCGTGGACAGGGTGTGAGCCCCCTAGTCTTCATCTTTGGCGAGGATTTGTTATTATTTTTTCTAAGATGTTCCGTGGAGTTTCAGGTCATTCCGAGAACTTTTGTTTTCTACACATAAAACAACATCATGGCAATTCTGCTGAAAACAGCGTCAGTCCGGGTTAGTTCCATTCAAATCATACAAGTTAGAGTCCAAAACAAGGGCAAAAGTTTTTGGAAAAGTAGATACGACGGAGACGTATCAGGCCTCCGTGGCGGAGTCTATCCTCCCATCCTCGAATGGCGCGATCTGCTCCGGACTAGAGGCCGGAGTAGTTGCTGGCGTGATCTCCCGAAAACCGTCCGACGGCAGAGCTATATCGTGTTTCGCCGTGATCGTGCGGCACACTGGCATATTCAATCCGTCAAGATCAAGTCTCCACGGATATCGGCAGTGTAATTCAAGTTTCCAAACCTGACCTGATGGCTAGGGGCGTAGCTCTCGATCTGCTCCAGTTGGCCAAACGAGTTGGCCCGCAGTGCGAAGCCGCCGAACACGAAGATCTGTCCGGGGAGGAAAACCTCACCCTGGACTGCATCGTTGTCGATGATCGAAGGGGCCATCGAACCTTGTAGCGACGACACAGTGGAACTCTCAATGAAAGCACCAATGTCGGTGTAAAAACCGGCGGATCTCGGATAGGGGGTCCCGAACTATGCGTCTAAGGCGGATGGTAACAGTAGGCAAGGGACACGATGTTTACCCAGGTTCGGGCCCTCTCTATGGAGGTAATACCCTACTTCCTGCTTGATTGATCTTGATGAATATGAGTATTACAAGAGTAGATCTACCATGAGATCGTAGAGGCTAAACCCTAAAAGCTAGCCTATGGTATAATTGTTGTTGTGCTACGGACTAAACCCTCCGGTTTATATAGACACCGGAGGGGGCTAGGGTTACACAGAGTCGGTTACAACTGAAGGAGATCTACATATCTGTATCGCCAAGCTTGCCTTCCACGCCAAGAGAGTCCCATCCGGACACGAGACGAAGTCTTCAATCTTGTATCTTCATAGTCCAACAGTCCGGCCAAAGGATAAAGTCCGGCTGTCTGGATACCCCCTAATCCAGGACTCCCTCACCTAGCCTCCCTTATACAAGAGTAGGCGTTCCAGTCCAATCCGGCACGCGCCGCTCGGTCGCTGACGTCACGAAGGCTTCGGCTGATACCACGACGCTGAGTGCCCATAACTGTTCCCGCGTAGTTGGTTAGTGCGTATAGGCCAGTGGCCAGACTCAGATCAAATACCAAGATCTCGTTAAGTGTGTTAAGTATCCGCGAATGCCGACCAGGGCCAGGCCCACCTCTCTCCTAGGTGGTCTCAACCTGCCCTATCGCTCCGCCACAAAGTGTGATCGGGGCGGTCGGGAACCCAGCCCACCTCACCGGGATGGAGCCACCGCCCTTCAGCCCCCATCTCCTAACAAGATCATAAGTAATGTATAATAGTATAAAGTATATAGCATATGCCCGTGATCACCTCCCGAAGTGATCACGGCCCAGTAGTATAGCATGGCAGATTGACAAGAGTGTAGGGCCACTGATGGAACACTAGCATCCTATACTAAGCAGTAGGATAGCAGTTAAGGGTAACAGTTGTAGCAACAATGACAGGCTATCCATCAGAATAGGATTAACCGAAAGCAGTAACATGCTACACTACTCTAATGCAAGCAGTATAGAGAAGGAATAGGCGATATCTGGTGATCAAGGGGGGGCTTGCCTGGAAGCTCAGCCGAGAAGGAGGGGTCATCAACACCGTAGTCGTACTGGGTAGCAGCGGCTTCAGTCTCGGTGTCTAACGAGAGAAGAGGGGGAAGAAACAATAAATATAATGCAAACATAAGCATGACGGTGCATGACAAGACAATGTGCGGTGCTAGGTCTGCCCTAACGCGGTAGGAGGTGATACCGACGAAGGGGGAAACATTCAGGAAAGTATCCCCAGTGTTTCGCGTTTTCGGACAGATGAACCGGAGGGGGAAAATTGTGTGTTTGCTATGCTAGGGATGCGTGGCGCACAAATGGACCGCGTATTCGGATTTGTCTCGTCGTTCTAAGCAACTTTCATGTACAAAGTTTTTCCATCCGAGCTACGGTTTATTTTATATTAATTTTAAAAGATTTAATCATTTTTAAATTTATTTAATTATTTTAATTCAACATTATCCAGAATAGTGTATGCTGACATCAGCATGACGTCAGCAGACAACAAGTCGTTGACTGGGTCAAACTGACGTATGGGTCCCGCATGTCATTGACACATGCTTCACTAAACAACATTTGATTAACTAATCTGGTTGATTAGGTTATTAAGCAGGTTAATTAAGTAAACTAATTATCTTACTAACTAATTAATTATTTAACAATTATTATCTACTTAATCGCTTTTTTGTTTTATTTCCGGGCATGGGCCCCATATGTCATGGGCACAGTGGGCCTATCGGGCGCGGGGTTAACGGGCGTAGCCCGAACGGGCGCTGGTAACCTGGCACCCGGGCGGGTGCGGGCTGCGCACGACGGGGTGACCGGAGACGGGCAGGAGCCGCGGCGGCGTGGTTGCTAGGCAAGCAGCTACGGGCGAATGTGCACGGGCTTGGGCATGAAAGCAGCAGACGGTCATGAAGGCTTAGCAGACGCGCAGAGCCGGCGTGACGACGGCTGCAGCAGGGCAAAGTGGGGGAGGTGGTGCGGCCACGAGCGAGTGAGAGCGCGGCGAGCAGCTGCGGGGCAAGCGATGGTCGCACTCGAGTGCCACAGGGGCGAGCAGCAAAGCGCACGGGAGACAGAGGGCGCACGCGGAGTCCGAGCGTGGCGGAGGTCGATTTGCAGCAGCACGCAAGGGGGGAGAGGAGAGGAGCAGAGCTCACATTGGAGCATGTAGGGGAGCCAGAGGGACCCTGCCAGCGACGTCCGGCGGCTGGACGGGCCGGTCATGCTCGAGGGCGATGCAGAGGTGCAGGTTGAGGGAGGCCTTCGCGCGGAGGAAGAGTCGCAGGGGCGGAGCTGATGAGGGGAGGCACTGGAGGAAGGGAGCCGCGAGGAGGAGGCGAGGGGTGGCGGTGCTCGGCGCCGCTGGGTGGCGGCCTCTGAGAAGCGGCGGCTTCGGTGTCGGGCTCCCGCTCCACTGAGCGAGCGTGCCTGCGTGCGTGTGGCGGCGCGGGTGAGGGGACGATGGGAATGGTGGGGGATCGAGAGAGAGAGGGTGGATCGGGTTAGGGTTAGGTGGGTGAGGCCATATAGGCTATGGGGTGGCCGGCTGGGTAGTTTGGCTGGACCGCTTGGCCATCTGGGCCAAGGCCCAGCGAGGAGGGGGCTTCTTTTCATTTTATTATTTTGTTTTGTTGATTTACTTTTTGTCTTATTTTATTTTAGTTTTATAAAACTTAAACCTAGTCCCTAAATTAATGTTTTAGTTTACTCTATTGCTACAAAGTGTTTGGTACACATTCAAAATAGTTTACATCTTTACAATTCTTAAAAGGGCATTTAATTTAATTGTTTCACCGAGCATCTTAGCATTTTCCTAAACATGTGTTTTCTTCACTATAATTACCTATGTAATATTTGGCACCATCCGAATATTTTTGTTTTAATGTTTGAAAACTTTATTTTTTGCCATATTTTGAATTTGAATTTGAATCGGTTTTGTACTAATGCTAGATTAGCAACAGTAATTGAGGTGATGTGGCATCATTAGCAGAGGTTCACTGTAGCTTAAGTATCCGGGCTTCACAATTCTTCTCCACTACAAGAAATCTCGTCCCGGGATTTAAGAGGGGGTCTAAGGGGAAAGATCTGGTTACGAAATTCTAACGATTCTTCTCAGTCTTAGTTGCTCTTATAGAAGAGATTGATCCATTACATTGATGTATTCATTCCACTGCTTCAGGTCATCATTATGAAGTTGTCGTCCTTTCTTCGGGGGTTCCATCGTACTTACGAATAGGTAACGGGGCAGATCGGCAACGACAAAATGCTATAAGAGTAATAATTTGGGATTAACCCATGAATGAGCATATGAGTACCTCTCAAGTTGAACAAATAAAACACATCGAGAGTAAAGTTCGAAGGTACAATAAGAAGTTTCAAGCATATAGGCAATCGTTCATTGCGTGAAACAAAGTGTGAAAGGGGTTCAGAGCAATGGGAATAAGTATTGCGTCTGATACCAGATTAGATCACTAGGCAGGTGGTCCGTGAATTACATACGAAGTCAAGCGCGAGGAACAACCTTGGGAAAATGGGGGGTACAGGAGAGTCAGGTTTCGATCCTGTGGAACTGTGGGTTATGGGCCCACCATGTGGGTTAAAAGTAGAAAGGCATTGACACCTTGCATGGTCATGATAGCAAGGCACGTCTGAGAAGAGATTGTCAAATATGACGGCAACAACTTCGGTACAAAGGGCGAGGGACGAAGAGAACCATTTTCCTGCTCATTGAAACGAGGCGGACCTATAGGCAAAGTTCTCGTCCATCGGTGGTCATCGGAATGTCATCAACAAAAGTAACAGGGTCTTACTGACAGAATTTTACACCGAGGTGTTTACATAAGCAGGAGAATATTACTGCTTAGATCATATAGATCACAAGAAAGGTTAAACCAAACAATGGAAAGGAAAATATGATTATCAGATTAAACAGAACAATGGAAAGGAAAATGTGTTTAAACACATATTTCAAGGTTATATCCTTCCCAAGGACAAGCAGAGCATGATATCCATGACAGGATATAATGTAGAAAACTCTTTAGGTAAGGGGAGAGAAATTTCATGACATTACCCATACATCGGTGTTTGGATACTTGATAAGGAAAATTTCGCATTGTTCTTCAAATGCTCTTATTGAAAATCGGAGTACCACAGACATGCTTCAAGATAGCACTTCCATGGTCTTCAAGCAAAGGTCAGACTACGGATACACGAAGGATCCATCAGGAACAACTTGTAGAATAAGTTTTACAATTTCATCATGGAAGAATGGATAACCTTGCTAACAAGGAAACTATAACAATAGGTCCTCTGGCCTGGTGTACTAGGCATGACATCACCTTACCGGGTCATATAAATACCATTGTTATTACTCTTGGAAATATATTCCCACCATCATATCTGATTGAGGTTTAGATCTAATTGGTGTCGGGATACCTCAGACTCGGGATGCCCAAGAAGAAGAGGTGCAACACAATCGATGAGATGACATTATATGATTCTTGGGAAATGAACTATGGAAGCGAGTTCCAAAAAGGGTTCATCATTTAACTAAGGAGAGGATGAGGAGGTGGCTGATGGACTCAGCGACAACTCGTCGAGATTTCCAAAAACATGGATTTCCACAATTGTGTGAACAAGGAGATAATATTTGTCATACCAAATAATATAATGATGTATGCTCGAGGAAAAACATACACAATTAAACATTGGTTGAAAGGTGCACCCGAAATATGGGCTGGGTTGCACGATCAATGTTAGAATGGTGACTTAATGAACAAAAAAATTAGAATGAAACTCGACCATTCACTTCAAAGCAATAGGGTTGCTAGAAGTTTTGAATTCACACAACATAGTTCAATTGTCGGTATTCCGGTTAGAAAGAACACGGGTACCAAGAAAGAATGGTGAGGGTGAGAAGTATCACTATACCAAGCATTCTTAAGAGGTGTTTAAACTCTTACGACATTCTTGATATAAAAGATGGTAATACTCCAAGGTAGAATCATAATATAAGTTGGATAGAAAGGAACTATAGGTGCAACACAAAACATGAACAAGTTTTGTGTCGGAGTGAATGCAAGAATTTTGTCGATGTTAATACAAATCATCTCGGGGGCAAGGATGGTATTTCTCATCATGAATTCGACGCACCACTTGGAAGAAGTCAAATTGTTGAAAATGATCATGACAAATTTGTCAAGAGGTTTCAAGAAGATGTAATCGATCGGCGACGACATCAAGCCAGGGGAATGGTGAAGCAAAAGGTTATTATAACCACAGATAAGATGCCACCTCAGAATTCAGAGTTGTCTCTCAAGATGAACAAAATGATGCTGAAAGTCGATGTAATCTTAGAGCACTGTTGGAATTGTGTCCCGGAGATGAAGGACATAAGTAGAATGGTCAAGCAGTCAACATGACGATGATGATGTAGTCAATCAGCTGGGAATGACATGATCGAGTACAACTCGTAAGCAATGAAGATTACTAAGAGTAGTTGAATCGCAGTGCGGACTCAATTCAGTTTTTGGTGTCTTTGAGTGTTTAATAACTCAGAGCCCATGAAAAATTTGAATCAGTGAGAATGTAGTACTTGATAAAGAACTCATAAGTAGTTATGCAGTTCCGTGGTAATCTCGAGATACCAGGGGGTAATACTCAACGACAGATCAAAGTAGAGGTTGGACTAGAGTATTGCTCTACAGAAGACAAGTGCTTAATCTTGCATGAGAAATGGTATTTAAAGGAGAACATGGTCGGAACCACAATTGCAAAAGACCAGATACCAGATATAAGATGAACTTATACCAAGGGAATAATTAATTTAAGAAAAGCTTTAATGATAAGATCTGTTGGGGAACGTAGCAGAAATTCAAAATTTTCCTACGTGTCACCAAGATCTATCTATGGAGGAACTAGCAACGAGGGAAGGAGAGTGCATCTACATACCCTTGTAGATCGCTAAGAGGAAGCGTTCAAGAGAACGGGGTTGAAGGAGTCGTACTCGTCGTGATCCAAATCACCGGAGATCCTAGTGCCGAACGGACGGCACCTCCGCGTTCTACACACGTACAGCCCGGTGACGTCTCCCACGCCTTGATCCAGCAAGGAGAGAGGGAGAGGTTGAGGAAGACTCCGTCTAGCAGCAGCACAACGGCGTGGTGGTGATGGAGGAGCGTGGTAATCCAGCAGGGCTTCGCCAAGCACCACGGGGGAGGAGAAGGGAGAGAGGTAGGGCTGCGCCAAGAGGGAGATAAACTCGTGTGTTGGGCAGCCCCCAGACCTCAAGTATTTATAGGGGAAGGGGAGGGGGCTGCGCCCCCTCTAGGGTTCCCTCCCTAGGGGTGGCGGCAGCCCCCAGATCCCATCTGGGTGGCGGCCACAAGGGGAGAGGGGGGAGGCGCACCTAGGGTGGGCCTTAGGGCCCATCTGCCCTAGGGTTTGCCCCCCTCCCCACTTCCCTGCGCCATGGGCCCTGTGGGGGGGCGCACCAGCCCACCTGAGGCTGGTCCCCTCCCACACTTGGCCCATGCAGCCCTCCGGGGTTGGTGGCCCCACTTGGTGGACCCCGGGACCTCCCGATGGTCCCATGACGTTATCGAAAAAACCCAAACTTTTCCGTGACCAAAACAGGACTTCCCATATATAAATCTTTACCTCCGACCATTCCGAACTCCTCGTGACGTCCGGGATCTCATCCGGACTCAACAACATTCGTAACCACATACAAACTTCCTTTATAACCCTAGCGCCATCGAACCTTATGTGTAGACCCTACGGGTTCGGGAACCATGCGACATGACCAAGACGTTCTTGGTCAATAACCAACAGCGGATTTGATACCCATGTTGGCTCCACATGTTCCACGATGATCTCATCGGATGAACCACGATGTCAAGGACTCAATCAATCCCGTATACAATTCCCTTTGTCTAGCGGTATTGTACTTGCCCGAGATTCGATCGTCGATATCCGATACCTTGTTCAATCTCGTTACCGGCAAGTCTCTTTACTCGTTCCGTAACACATCATCCCGCGGTCAACTCTTTGATCACATTGTGCACATTATGATGATGTCCTACCGAGTGGGCCCAGAGATACCTCTCCGTTTACACGGAGTGACAAATCCCAGTCTCGATTCGTTCCAACCCAAAAGACACTTTCGGAGATACCGTAATGCACCTTTATAGCCACCCGATTCGCCAGGACGTTTGGTACACCCAAAGCATTCCTACGGTATCCGGAGTTGCACAATCTCATGGTCTAAGGAAATGATACTTGACATTTTAGAAAAGCTTTAGCATACTAACTACACGATCCGTGCTAGGCTTAGGATTGTCTTGTCCATCACATCATTCTCCTAATGATGTGATCCTGTTATCAATGACATCCAATGTCCATGGTCGGAAACCGTAACCATCTATTGATTAACGAGCTAGTCAACTAGAGGCTTACCAGGGACATGGTGTTGTCTATGTATCCACACATGTATCTGAGTTTCCTATCAATACAATTATAGCATGGATAATAAACGATTATCATGAACAAGGAAATATAATAATAACTAATTTATTATTGCCTCTAGGGCATATTTCCAACAGTCTCCCACTTGCACTAGAGTCAATAATCTAGTTCACATCGCCATGTGATTAACACTCACAGTCACATCGCCATGTGACCAACATCCAAAGAGTTTACTAGAATCAATAATCTAGTTCACATCACTATGTGATTAACGCCAATGAGTTCGGGTTTGATCATGTTTATGCTTTTGAGAGAGGTTGTAGTCAACGGTCTCAGAACATTCAGATCCGTATGTACTTCGCAATTTCTATGTCATATTGTAAACGCTGCTTCCACGCTCCACTTGGAGCTATTCCAAATGGTTGCTCCACTATACGATCCGGTTTGCTACTCGAGTCATTCGGATAGGTGTTAAAGCTTGCATCGACGTAACCCTTTACGCCAACTCTTTATCACCTCCATAATCGAGAAACATGTCCTTTTTACTCCAAGGACAATTTTGATCATTGTCCAATGATCCATTCTGGATCATTCTTGTACCCTTGATCGACTCATGGCAGGCACACTTCAGTGCGGTACACAAGATAGCATACTATAGAGCCTACGTCGAAGCATAGGGACGACCTTCGTCCTTTCTCTCTCTTCTGCCGTGGTCGAGCTTTAACTCTTAACTTCATACCTTACAACTCAGGCAAGAACTCCTTCTTTGACTGATCCATCTTGAACACCTTCAAGATCATGTCAAGGTATGTGCTCATTTGAAAGTACCATTAAGCGTTTTGATCTATCCTTATAGATCTTGATGCTCAATGTTCAAGTAGCTTAATCCAGGTTTACCATTGAAAAACACTTTTCAAATAACCCTATATGCTTTCCAGAAGTTCTACATCATTTCAGATCGACAATATGTCAACAACATATACTCATCAGAAATTCTATAGTGCTCCCACTCACTTCTTTGGAAATACAAGTTTCTCATAAACTTTCGAATAAACCCAAAATCTTTGATCATCTCATCAAAGCGTACATTCCAACTCCGAGATGCTTACTCCAGTCCTTAGAAAGGATCGCTGGAGCCAGCATACCTTTTAGCATCCTCGGGATCGGCAAAACTTTCGAATGTATCACATACAACCTTTCCTTACGAAAACTGGTAAGGAAACTCATTTTGACATCCATCTGCCAGATTTCATAAATGCAGCTTATGCTAACATGATTCCGACGGACTTAAGCATCGCTACGGATGAGAAAATATCATCGTAGTCAACTCCTTGAACTTGTGAAAAACTCTTCGCCACAAGTCGAGCTTCATAGTCGGTGATATTACCGTCCACGTCCGTCTTCTTCGTAAAGATCCATTTATCTCAATGGCTTGCCGATCATCAGGCAAGTCCACCAAAAGTCATGGATCCTTTCTCGGATTTTATGGCCTCGAGCCATTCGTCGGAATCCGGGCCCACCATCGCTTCTCCATAGCTCGTAGGTTCATTGTTGTCTAGCAACATGACCTCCAAGACAGGATTACCGTACCACTCCGAAGTAGTACGCGTCCTTGTCGTCCTACGAGGTTCGGTAGTGACTTGATCCGAAGTTTCATGATCACTATCATAAGCTTCTACTTCAATTGGTGTAGGTGCCACAGGAACAACTTTCTGTGCCCTGCTACACTCTGGTTGAAGTGATGGTTCAATAACCTCATCAAGTCTCCACCTTCCTCCCACTCAATTCTTTCGAGACAAACTTTTCCTCGAGAAAGGACCCGATTCAAGAAACAATCCCTATTGCTTTCGGATCTGAATTAGGAGGTATACCCAACTATTTTGGGTGTCCTATGAAGATGCATTTTATCCGCTTTGGGTTCGAGCTTATCAACCTGAAACTTTTCACATAAGCATCGCAGCCCCAAACTTT
The DNA here is from genome assembly GCA_021605205.1 of Aegilops longissima. Lineage (NCBI taxonomy): Eukaryota > Viridiplantae > Streptophyta > Magnoliopsida > Poales > Poaceae > Aegilops > Aegilops longissima. The sequence continues at coordinate 44,219,947 of CM038676.1, read as the reverse complement.
TAAGAAACGACAACTTAGGTTTCTCCAAACCATAGTTCAAACGGTGTCGTCTCAACGGAATTACGTGGTGCCCTATTAAAGTGAGTGCGGTTGTCTCTAATGCCTAACCCATGAATGATAGTGGTAATTCGATAAGAGACATCATGGTACGCACCATATCCAACAGGTGCAACTATGATGTTCGACACACCATCACACTATGGTGTTCCAGCGGTATTTATTGTGAAACAATTTCCACAATGTCTTAATTATGTGCCAAAGCTCAGAACTCAGATACTCATCTCTATGTTCATATCATAGACATTTTATCCTCTTGTCACGAAGATCTTCAACTTCACTCTGAAATTACTTGAACATTTCAATAATTCAGACTTATGTTTCATCAAGTAAATATACTCAACATCTACTCAAATCATCGTGAAGTAAGAACATAACGATATTCATTTGATGCCTCAAAGACTCATTGGACTGCACACATCAAAATGTGTTACTTCCAACAAGTTGCTATCTTGTTCCATCTTACTGAAAACGAGGCTTTTGGTCATCTTGCCCATGTGGTATGATTTGCATATCTCAAGTGATTCAAAATCAAGTGAGTCCGAACGATCCATCTGCATGGAGTTTCTTCATGCAGATACACCAATAGACATGGTTCGCATGTCTCAAACTTTTCAAAATGAGTGAGTCCAAAGATCCATCAATATGGAGCTTCTTCATGCTTTATACCAATATGACTCAAATGGCAAGTGCCACAAGCAGGTGGTACTATCATTACTATCTTATATCTTTTCGCATGAAAATGTGTATCACTACGATCGAGATTTCAATAAACCATTCATTTTAGGTGCAAGACCATTGTAGGTATTATTCAAATAAATAGAGTAACCATTATTCTCCTTAAATGAATAACTGTACTACTATAGACATAATCCAATCATGTCTATGCTCAACGCATAAACACCGAATAACAATTATTTAGGTTTAACACCAATCTCGATGGCAGAGGGAGCGTATGACGCTTGATCACATCAACCTTGGAAACACTTCCAACACATATTGTCGGCTCACCTTTAGCTAGTCTCCGCTTATTCCGTAGCTTTTATTTCGAGTTACTAACACTTAGCAACCGAACGGTATCTAATACCTGGTGCTACTAGGAGTACTAGTAAAGTACACATTAACACAATGTATATCCAATATACTTCTACCGACCTTGCCAGCCTTCTCATCTACCAAGTATCTAGGGTGGTTCCGCTCGTGTCCGCTCCTCTCATTACGTAGCACTTAGTCTCGGTTTGGGTTCAACCTTGGGTTTCTTCACTAGAGCAGCAACTGTTTTGCCGTTTCATGAAGTATCCCTTGTTGCCCTTTCCTTCTTGAAACTAGTGGTTTTACCAACCATCAACAATTGATGCTCCTACTTGACTTCTACTTTCATGTGTCAAACATCGCGACACTTCAAGGATCATCATATCTATCCCCGATATGTTATAGTTCATCACGAAGCTCTAGTAGCTTGGTGGTAATGTCTTTGGAGAAACATCACTATCTCATCGGAAGATTAACTCCCACTCAATTCAAGTGATTGTTGTACCTGGACAATCTGAGTACAAGCTCAATGATTGAGATCTTCTCCCTTAGTTTGTAGGCTAGAAAACTCGCCGGAGGTCTCATACCTCTTGACGTGAGCACGAGCCTGAAATCCCAATTTCAGCCCTCGTAACATCTCACATGTTCCGTGACGCTTCAAAACGCCTTTGGTGCCTTAATTCTAAGCCGCTTAACATTACCGAACTATCACGTAGTCATCAAAACGTGTGTGTCGATGTTCGCAACATCCATGCACCACGCTCGAGGTCCAAGACACCGAGTGGTGCATTAAGGACATAAGCTTTCTCTTGACCGCATAATTGCTACTATCAACTTTCAACTATATTTTCTCTAGGAACATATCTAAACAGTAGAACTAAAGCGTGAGCTATGACATAATTTGCAAAGGGTTTTTGACTATGTTCAGGATAATTAAGTTCATCTTATGAACTCCCACTCAGATAGACATCCCTCTAGTCATCTAAGTGATTACATGATCCGAGTCAACTAGGTCGTGTCCGCATCACGTGAGACGGACTAGTCATCATCGGTGAACATCTTCATGTTGATCGTATCTACTATACGACTCATGCTCGGCCTTTCGGTCTCTTGTGTTCCGAGGCCATGTCTGTACATGCTAGGCTCGTCAAGTTAACCTAAGTGTTTCGCGTGTGTAAATCTGGCTTACACCCGTTGTATGTGAACGTAAGAATCTATCACACCCGATCATCACGTGGTGCTTCAAAGCAACGAACTTTCGCAACGGTGCACGATTAGGGCTAACACTTTCCTGAAATTTTAATGAGGATCATCTTATTTACTACCGTCGTTCTAAGCAAATAAGATGCATAAACATGATAAACATCACATGCAATCAAATAGTGACATGATATGGCCAATATCATTTTGCTCCTTTTATCTCTATCTTCGGGCTCCATGATCATCATCGTCACCGCATGACACCATGATCTCCATCATCATGATCTCCATCATCGTGTCTCCATGAAGTTGTCTCGCCAACTTATTACTTCTACTACTATGGCTACCGTTAGCAATAAAGTAAAGTAATTACATGGCGTTGTTCAATGACACGCAGGTCATACAACAAATAAAGACAACTCCTATGGCTTCTCGCCGTTGTCATACTCATCGACATGCAAGTCGTGATTCCTATTACAAGAACATGATCAATCTCATACATCACATATCATTCATCACATTCTTCTTGGCCATATCACATCACATAGCATACCCTGCAAAAACAAGTTAGACGTCCTCTAATTGTTGTTTGCATGTTTTACGTGGCTGCTATGGGTTTCTAGCAAGAACGTTTCTTACCTACGCAAAACCACAACGTGATATGTCAATTGTTATTTACCCTTCATAAGGACCCTTTTCATCGCATCCGATCCGACTAAAGTGGGAGAGACTGGCACCCGCTAGCCACCTTATGCACCAAGTGCATGTCAGTCGGTGGAACCTGTCTCACGTAAGAGTACGTGTAAGGTCGGTCCGGGCCGCTTCATCCCACAATACCGTCGAAACAAGATTGGACTAGTAACGGTAAGCATATTGAACAAAATCAACGCCCACAACTACTTTGTGTTCTACTCGTGCAAAGAATCTACGCAATAGACCTAGCTCATGATGCCACTGTTGTGAACGTAGCAGAAATTCCAAATTTTCCTACGTGTCACCAAGATCTATCTATGGAGAAACTAGCAACGAGAAAAGGCGAGTGCATCTACATACCCTTGTAGATCGCTAAGCGGAAGCGTTCAAGAGAACGGGGTTGAAGGAGTCGTACTCGTCGTGATCCAAATCACCGGAGATCCTAGTGCCGAACGGACGGCACCTCCGCGTTCAACACACGTACAGCTCGGTGATGTCTCCCACGCCTTGATCCAGCAAGGAGAGAGGGAGAGGTTGAGGAAGACTCCGTCCAGCAGCAGCACAACGGCGTGGTGGTGATGGAGGAGCGTGGCAATCCAGCAGGGCTTCGCCAAGCACCACGGGAGAGGAGAAGGGAGAGAGGTAGGGTTGCGCCAAGAGGGAGATAAACTCGTGTGTTGGGCAGCCCCCAGACCTCAAGTATTTATAGGGAAGGGAGGGGCTGCGCCTCTAGGGTTCCCTCCCAGGTGGCGGCAGCCCCAGATCCCATCTGGTGGCGGCCACAGGGGAGAGGGGGAGGCGCACCTAGGGTGGGCCTTAGGGCCCATCTGCCCTAGGGTTTGCCCCCCTCCCCACTTCCCTGCGCCATGGGCCCTGTGGGGGGGCGCACCAGCCCACCTGAGGCTGGTCCCCTCCCACACTTGGCCCATGCAGCCCTCCGGGGTTGGTGGCCCCACTTGGTGGACCCCCGGGACCCTCCCGATGGTCCCGGTACGTTACCGAAAAACCCAAACTTTTCCGGTGACCAAAACAGGACTTCCATATATAAATCTTTACCTCCGGACCATTCCGAACTCCTCGTGACGTCCGGGATCTCATCCGGACTCGAACAACATTCGGTAACCACATACAAACTTCCTTTATAACCCTAGCGCCATCGAACCTTATGTGTAGACCCTACGGGTTCGGGAACCATGCGACATGACCGAGACGTTCTTCGGTCAATAACCAACAGCGGGATCTGGATACCCATGTTGGCTCCCACATGTTCCACGATGATCTCATCGGATGAACCACGATGTCAAGGACTCAATCAATCCCGTATACAATTCCCTTTGTCTAGCGGTATTGTACTTGCCCGAGATTCGATCGTCGGTATCTGATACCTTGTTCAATCTCGTTACCGGCAAGTCTCTTTACTCGTTCCGTAACACATCATCCCGCGGTCAACTCTTTGATCACATTGTGCACATTATGATGATGTCCTACCGAGTGGGCCCAGAGATACCTCTCCGTTTACACGGAGTGACAAATCCCAGTCTCGATTCGTTCCAACCCAAAAGACACTTTCGGAGATACCTGTAATGCACCTTTATAGCCACCCAGTTACGTTGTGACGTTTGGTACACCCAAAGCATTCCTACGGTATCCGGGAGTTGCACAATCTCATGGTCTAAGGAAATGATACTTGACATTTTAGAAAAGCTTTAGCATACTGAACTACGATCGTGCTAGGCTTAGGATTGGGTCTTGTCCATCACATCATTCTCCTAATGATGTGATCCCGTTATCAATGACATCCAATGTCCATGGTCAGGAAACCGTAACCATCTATTGATTAACGAGCTAGTCAACTAGAGGCTTACCAGGGACATGGTGTTGTCTATGTATCCACACATGTATCTGAGTTTCCTATCAATACAATTATAGCATGGATAATAAACGATTATCATGAACAAGGAAATATAATAATAACTAATTTATTATTGCCTCGAGGGCATATTTCCAACAAGATCTACATCGTGTCCATGGGCATGAACACAAAGTTCAAGATCGACTCCCACTTGTCCAATGCATAACCTTTCATTCACTGCTCTACCAAAAATGATTTGAGTGCGAAGATCTACCTGGTGAATTACCAGAGGAGTATGAACCTTGGAAAACTTTCGGGTTCACACAGATTAAGGAAGGCATAGGTTCAACCCATCGGGGCATCTTAGAAACATATACCACAAGCTTCGAGAGTAATTATCACCAGCTTGAAACAGAGCATGGTTGGCCAAATCAGAGAATAGGATTTACTAATGGCATTATGTATCAGGGAAGAATTCACTAGGCGATTAAATATGAAGGACATTGCCGAATAATAATCCAACCAAGGATTTGACGGTCGATAGCGGAGCTGAGGTGAGCATCGGCACACACCCAGTTGAAGAAAGAATGCAAGGGCATCATATTATCGAACATCTGAATGATTTGATGCTTAGATATCAAAGGAATTATGATTTCCAAATCGAAGGATCAGAAGAGGACGCTCTGATCAAGGGTGGATAAGTTCAATAGACCTAAGGGTACAATTGACAGCGAATAGATTGGTCGAGAACAAGCTCATGTTTAAAATGACGTCTGAGCCGGAAAGATAATTTAAAAGGATCAACTGATGATTGCATGCATTCGCACTCATGTTGAATCAATAGGATCAAAATGACGGTGCCTAAGGATACTAACGAATATTGCAGACATATGGAAAGCATCCATAATGCAAGAAGACAAGTATTGCAGCGCAATAAGCAGCTAAGGATTTTTGGAGGATCGAATAGTATTTCGAAGACCATTGTGAAACACATGAACAACTGGGGATGAACGGATACTCGATAAGGGCGAGAAATTATCCGTAGGGGTATTCAGGTGGCAAGGAACTGCAAGGCAGTAGGCACAAAATATTCTCGAAACAATAGAAAGATTTCAAGGTATCTTGCAATAACAAGATCAACTCAGAATAAAAGTAAGAACGGCAAGTGTATGTATTTATCCATAGGGATATTTCGGTGGTAGGGAATTGCAAAAGTAACGGGCACAAAGTCTCAAACGAGTATTGGAGAGTAACTTCAAAATCTTCTGGTGCAGCCGGCGATCATCTGGACTGAAAGGGCTCTCCGGGAGAAAGTGTTCTCGAGAACCTAAAGTTAGATTTTAGAAAATCATTTAACCTGAATAGAAGAGAGATTAGAATCCCAGAGTATAGACGAGGAATAAAAGATCCTAATATTACCCAATGGCGATGTGGGCCCGTAAGCCACACAACCATGTTAGTAAAAGTTTTGCAATGTCTAGACTCGACTTCGGCCAAGGAGTGTGGAAGGGAGATTCCTACAGGCAGTTGGCTCTGATACCAACTTGTGACGCCCCCGATTCAATCTACACTAATCATGCACGCAAACGTGTACGATCAAGATCAGGGACTCACGGGAAGATATCACAACACAACTCTAAAAATAAAATAAGTCATACAAGCATCATAATAGAAGCCAGGGGCCTCGAAGGCTCGAATACAAGTGCTCGATCATAGACGAGTTAGCGGAAGCAACAATATCTGAGTACAGACATAAGTTAAACAAGTTTTCCTTAAGAAGGCTATCACAAACTGGGATACATATCGAAAGAGGCGCAGGCCTCCTGCCTGGGATCCTCCTAAACTACTCATGGTCGTCGTCAGCGGCCTGAACGTAGTAGTAGGCACCTCCGGTGTAGGAGTCGTCGTCGACGGTGGCGTCTGGCTCCTGGGCTCCAGCATCTGGTTGCGACAACCAGGTAGAAGGGAAAGGGGGAAAAGAGGGAGAAAAGCAACTGTGAGTACTCATCCAAAGTACTCGCAAGCAAGGAGCTACACTACATATGCATGGGTATATGTGTAAAGGGCCGTATCGGTGGACTAAACTGCAGAATGCCAGAATAAGATGGGGATAGCTAATCCTGTCGAAGACTACGGTTCTGGCCACCTCCATCTTGAAGCATGTAGAAGAGAGTAGATGGTAAGTTCACCAAGTAGCATCGCATAGCATAATCCTACTCGGCGATCCCCTCCTCGTCGCCCTGTTAGAGAGCGATCATCGGGTTATATCTGGCACTTGGAAGGGTGTGTTTTATTAAGTGTCTGGTTCTATTTGTCATAAGGTCAAGGTACAACTCCAAGTCATCCTGTTACCGAAGATCACCGCTATTCGAATAGATAAACTTCCCTGCAGGGGTGCACCACATAACCCAACACGCTCGATCACATTTGGCCGGACACACTTTCCTGGGTCATGCCTAGCCTCGGAAGATCAACACGTCGCAGCCCCACCTAGGCACAACAGAGAGGTCAGCATGCCGGTCTAAATCCTATGGCGCAGGGGTCTGGGCCCATCGCCCAATGCACACCTGCACGTTGCGAACACAGCCGGAAGCAGACCTAGCCTCCCTTATACAAGAGTAGGCGTTCCAGTCCAATCCGGCGCGCGCCGCTCAGTCGTTGACGTCACGAAGGCTTCTGCTGATACCACGACGCCGAGTGCCCATAACTGTTCACGCATAGTTGGTTAGTGCGTATAGGCCAGTGGCTAGACTCAGATCAAATACCAAGATCTCGTTAAGTGTGTTAAGTATCAGCGAATGCCGACCAGGGCCAGGCCCACCTCTCTCCTAGGTGGTCTCAATCTGCCCTGTCGCTCCGCCACAAAGTAACAGTCGGGGGCCGTCAGGAACCCAGACCCACCTCTACCGGGATTGAGCCACCTGCCCCTTCAGCCCCCATCTCCGAACAGTATCATAAGTAATGTAATAGTATAAAGTATATAGCATATGCCCGTGATCACCTCCCGAAGTGATCACGACCCAGTAGTATAGCATGGCAGATGGACAAGAGTGTAGGGCCACTAATGGAACACTAGCATCCTATACTAAGCAGTAGGATAGCAGGTAAGGGTAACAACTGTAGCAACAATGACGGGCTATGCATCGAATAGGATTAACCAAAGCAAGAATATGCTACACTACTATAATGCAAGCAGTATAGAGAAGGAATAGGCGATATCTGGTGATCAAGGGGGGGCTTGCCTGGAAGCTCAGCCGAGAAGGAGGGGTCGTCAACACCGTAGTCGTACTGGGTAGCAGCGGCGTCGGTCTCGGTGTCTAACGAGAGAAGAGGGGGAAGAAACAATAAATATAATGCAAACATAAGCATGACGGTGCATGACAAGACAATGTGCGGTGCTAGGTCTGCCCTAACGCGGTAGGAGGTGATACCGACGAAGGGGGAAACATCCGGGAAAGTATCCCTGGTGTTTCGCGTTTTCGGACAAATGAACCAGAGGGGGAAAGTTGCATGTTTGCTATGCTAGGGATGTGTGGCGGACAAACCGACCGCGAATTCGGATTTGTCTCGTCGTTCTGAGAAACTTTCATGTACAAAGTTTATCCATCCGAGCTATGATTTATTTTATATTAATTTTAAAATATTTAATCATTTTTAGAATTTATTTAACTATTTTCATTCAACATTATCCAGAATAGTGTATGCTGACGTCGTCATGACATCAGCATGACATCAGCATGACGTCAGCACTCAACAGGTCATTGACTGGGTCAAACTGACGTATGGGTCCCACATGTCATTGACACATGCTTCACTAAACAACATTTGATTAACTAATCTGGTTGATTAGGTTATTAAGCAGGTTAATTAAGTTAACTAATTATCTTACTAACTAATTAATTAGTTAATTAATTATTTAACAATTATTTCCTACTTAATCTCTTTTTTGTTTTATTTCTGGGCATGGGCCCCATCTGTCATAAAGGCAGGGGGCCTACGGGGCTGGGTTAACGGGCGAGTCTTAACAGGCTGGTAACCTGGCACCCGGGCGGGTGCGGGCTGCGCATGATGGGGTGACCGGAGACGGGCGGGAGCCTCGGCGGCGTGGTTGCCAGGCAAGCAGCTACGGGCGGATGTGCGCGGGCTTGGCTGCGAGCAGCAGACGGTGGGGGAGGTGGTGCGGCCACGAGCGAGTGAGAGCGCGGCGAACAGCTGCGGGGCAAGTGATGGGCGCACTCGAGTGCCACAGGAGCGAGCAGCAAAGCGCACGGGAGACAGAGGGCGCACACGGAATCCGAGCGTGGTGGAGGTCGATCTGCAGCAGCACGCAAGGGGGGAGAGAGGAGAGGAGCAGAGTTCACATTGGAGCGTGTAGGGGAGCCAGAGGGACACTGCCGGCTAGGTCCGGCGGCCGGACGGGCCGGTCATGCTCGAGTGCGATGCAGAGGTGCAGGTTGAGGGAGGCCTTCGCGCGGAGGAAGAGTCGCAGGCGTGGAGCTGACGAGGGGAGGCGCTGGAGGAAGGGAGCCGCAAGGAGGAGGCGAGGGGTGGCGGTGCTCGACGCTGCTGGGTGGTGGCCTCTGAGAAGCGGCGGCTTGGGTGTCGGGCCCCCGCTCCACTGAGCGAGCGTGCGTGCGTGCGTGTGGGGGCGCGGGTGAGGGGACGAGGGGAACGATGGGGGATCGAGAGAGAGGGTGGATCGGGTTAGGGTTAGGTGGGTGAGGCCATATAGGCTATGGGGTGGCCGGGTGGGTAGTTTGGCTGGGCCGCTTGGCCTTCTGGGCCAAGGCCCAGCGGGGAGGGGGGCTTCTTTTCATTTTATTATTTTGTTTTGTTTATTTACTTTTTGTCTTATTTTATTTTAGTTTTATAAAACTTAAACCTAGTCCCTAAATTAATGTTTTAGTTTACTCTACTGCTACAAAGTGTTTGGTACACATTCAAAATAGTTTACATCTTTACAATCCTTAAAAGGGCATTTATTTTAATTGTTTCACCGATGTTTTATTTATTTTAGAGCATCTTAGCATTTTCCTAAACATGTGTTTTCTTCACTATAATTACCTATGTAATATTTGGCACCATCCGAATATTTTGGTTTTAATGTTTGAAAACTTTGTTGTTTGCCATATTTTGAATTTGAATTTGAATCGGTTTTGTACTAACGCTAGATTAGCAACAGTAATTGAGGTGACGTGGCATCATTAGCAGAGGTTCACTGTAGCTTAAGTATCCGGGCGTCATACTATAGTTCCGGTAACAAGATTGAACACAAGAGATGAACTAGGGTTTGAGATGAGTGGTGTTGTTGAAGATGTTGATGGAGATTGCCCTCCCCAAGATTGGTGAGTTGTTGATGATGATGAGGACGATGATTTCCCCCTCCGAGAGGGAAGTTCTCCCGGCGGAATCGCTCCACCAGAGGTCAAAAGTGCTCCTGCCCAAGTTCCGCCTCGAGACGGCGGCGCTCCATCCCGAAAGTCCTCTCCTTTTTTTTTCTAGGTCAAAATGACTTATATACCAGAAGATGGGCACCGGAGGTGGGCCTGGGTGAGCACAACCCACCAGGGCGTGCCTGGGCTCCCTGGCGCACCCATGTGGGTTGTGCCCACCTGGTGGGCCCCTGATACGTCTCCGTCGTATCTATAATTTTTGATTGTTCCATGCCAATATTATTCAACTTTCATATACTTTTTGGCAACTTTTTATAATATTTTTGGGACTAACATATTGATCTAGTGCCCAGTGCCAGTTCCTGTCTGTTGCATGTTTTTGGTTTCGCAGAATTTCCATATCAAACGGAATACAAACGGGATTAAAACGGACGGAGCTTATTTTTGGAATATTTGGAAAATCTGGGAGAAAGATCAACGTGAAACGGTGTCCAAGGTGGCCACGAGGCAGGGGCCCACGCCCTCCCCAGGAGGGCGCACCCCCCACCCTCGTGGGCCACCCGTAAGGCGGTTGATGCCCTTCTTCGACCGCAAGAAAGCTAATTTTTGGTAAAAAATCACGGCGAAGGTTTCAGTCCAATCGGAGTTACGGATCTCCATATATATACGAAATGGTGAAAGGGCAGCAGAGGAGAACGCAGAAACAGACAGAAACAGAGAGACAGATCCAATCTCGGAGGGGCTCTCGTCCCTCCCACGACATGGAGGCCAAGGACCAGAGGGGAAACCCTTCTCCCATCTAGGGAGAAGGTCAAAGAAGAAGAAGACGAAGGGGCCCTGAGGGAGTCCTGGATTAGGGGGAGTCCGGATAGCCAGACTATAGCCTTTGGCCGCACTCTTGGACTATGAAGATACAAGATTGAAGACTTCGTCCCGTGTCCGGATGGGACTTTCCTTGGCGTGGAAGGCAAGCTTGGCGACACGGATATGTAGATCTCCTCCCATTGTAACCGACTCTGTGTAACCCTAGCCTTCTCCGGTCTATATATAAACCAGAGGGTTTTAGTCCGTAGGACGAACAACAATCATACCATAGGCTAGCTTCTAGGGTTTAGCCTCTCTGATCTCGTGGTAGATCTACTCTTGTACTACCCATATCATCAATATTAATCAAGCAGGAGTAGGGTTTTACCTCCATAGAGAGGGCCCGAACCTGGGTAAAAACATCGTGTCCCTGGTCTCCTATTACCATCCGCCTAGACGCACAGTTCGGGACCCCCTACCCGAGATCCGCCGGTTTTCACACCGACATCGGTGCTTTCATTGAGAGTTCCTCTGTGTTGTCGCCATGAGGAAGGATGCCTCATCCCGTCTTTAAAGACGGCACTGTTGCTAAAGGAGCTTTGGCTATCGGCCAAACTCTCCGGCTAGGCAGTTTTCTTATGACCGTCGTCTCGCTCGCCGCTACCGACGATGACTTCTCGGTCATCGAAAGCAATCTTCACGTCAACTCGAACTCGCCGAGCAGTTAGATCCGATGGAGCTCTCTTCCTTAAACGAGCTCTCGGATCGCATCACCGCCTCGAGTCGCCATCTGACTACGATCGATTGGGCCTAAACCCGTCCGAGAGAGATTAACTCTCCCTGTGTCACCCATCACGTTGTGTGGTGGAGGAACAATGCGGCGACCCTTCATCTATCTTAAGGACTAGCTATGTCCGATTCCCGATCCTCCAAGCCGGATACCCGGAGGGGAGGACGCCACTCAAGAACTGAACTTAAGAGTCAGCAACGGCTAGATTCATTGGACAACATCCAAGAATCCAAGCTTCCGAGTTCAGAAACTCCTTGGCCCTTGAGCCTCAGATTGGGTGAGGTTTCGGATCTAATTCCACCCACCCACCCAAACATAGGCGATCTATCCAAATTAGGCAAGAGCCCGAGGAAACAAGACATCATTATCGGGCGATTCCTCCCGGTTATGAACAGGATAAAGGATCGCCATGAGGAAGACATAATTTCATTCTTCGCAATAATTGCATGGACAAGGGAATCCTCAACGCCATAGGTCGCCGTGAAATTACACGCTTTGCTGACTTGGCGTACATAGTACGAAAGTACTATGCGATGGAAAGCGCCTGGAAAACTGAAGTAAGATTTTGGGACAATCCGGCTCCGAATACAAACCCAATCTGAAATAAAACGGTGCATTATCGCTAATCACCCGGGTTAAACACCAAAAAACAAAAACCCCCTACGGGGCATGGAACCGTACTGGAGGGATGGCTCAACAGACCCTGTAAAATTCATAGTATAGAGGGCGCCACACCAACTCATAGCCTTAGAGCATGTTGGATACTCCGCAGTGGCCAAAAGTGGTGAAGAGCTTTAACCCCAAAGATCCACAGAGCACCAGCCCAGGGATACCAGTACGGTATTAACAGTCTTCGAGACTTTCGCATCAAATAATATGCGAAAACGAACACTCCGCAGCCTTGCCGAAGTCTACCAAGTAGCAACAATAAATCCATGGAGTGACACGGCTATTACTTTTAATGCCAGTGATGAACCTAAATTTCGAACAGCCCGAGCACCAGCAGCATTGGTCCTCAGTCCAATAGTGGACGGCATTCGCCTTACCAAGGTACTCATGGACGGTGGCAGCGGATTGAACCTCATTTATGAGGAAACCCTTCGAAAAATGGAAATAGACTGGAGCCGCATTGAGCGAAGCAGCACAACTGTCGGTGTCAAAACCGGCGGATCTCGGGTAGGGGGTCCCGAACTGTGTGTCTAGGCGGATGGTAACAGGAGACAAGGGACACGATGTTTTTACCCAGGTTCGGGCCCTCTCGATGGAGGTAAAACCCTACTCCTGCTTGATTAATATTGATGATATGGGTAGTACAAGAGTAGATCTACCACGAGATCAGAGAGGCTAAACCCTAGAAGCTAGCCTATGGTATGATTGTTGTTCGTCCTACGGACTAAAACCCTCCGGTTTATATAGACATCGAATAGGATTAGGGTTACACAGAGTCGGTTACAATGGTAGGAGATCTACATATCCGTATCGCCAAGCTTGCCTTCCACGCCAAGGAAAGTTCCATCCGGACACGGGACAAAGTCTTCAATCTTGTATCTTCATAGTCCAGGAGTCCGGCTATCCGGACACCCCCTAATCCAGGACTCCCTCGGTAGCCCCCGAACCAGGCTTCAATGACGATGAGTCCGGTGCGTAGATTGTCTTCGGCATTGCGAGGCGGGTTCTTCTCAAAATCATGTGTACCTGTTGAATAGTGTCCGGCTTCTCGTGAATACCGCGCTCCTTGGCTTCCACGCCCAATAATGGCCATCTTCCACGTGTTGAATGAATGCGAAAAGCCAGGATTTTTACATTTACCCCCCTAACTAGGCAAATGAGCTGCCTATATAAGAGACGAGGATCTAGATCCGAATCACACCACCTTCCCTTCGCGAGCCTTCATCGGAGCGCATCTGACAGAAACCCATTCCATCATGGACAGTCGACGCGGCTCCTCCTCTCGCCCTCCTAGTCCTCAGCCTGGAGATTGGGAGAGATGCTCCATCCCAAGACAATGAAGTTAGTGACGCCCAAACCAAGGGGTTTCTTCCCCCAACCTTCATGGTTCCGGTTCGAGCCGGACTCACCACCTATAAGGGCGGAAAACATGCGGAGAGCGTCCCCAGTCCCTCCCGAGGAGAGCGGGTATGCCTTGTCCCTTATTTGATAAGAGGGCTCAGATTTCAAATTCATCCGTTTCTCCGGGGGCTCCTGGAGTTCTATGGCCTCCAGTTGCACAACCTTACGCCTGCCTCCATTCTGCATATTGCGGGCTTCGTGGCCCTTTGCAAGTTGTCTTTGGGCATCGAGGCTCATTTCGCGTTGTGGAAGAGGTTGTTCTGCCTCGTACCCCGTTCTCAGGAGGGGTCGATATATCAAGTGGGCGGAGCGAACTATGGCGCATCGCCGGGACCGGATATCTATCCGGAACCCCAAAGAAGGCGTCCGAAGACTGGCCTTCGAATGGTTTTATATAGAAGATGTCCCCCTGCCGGACCCTGTTCGGATCGGCCTCCCGGAGTTTAGTAATGCTCCTTTGAAGAAACGCCTAAGCTGGCGTCCATGGAGCCCTCAGAGGGAGAATGACATGGACGTCCTTTACCTGATGAGCCGAATAAGGTTGTTGGCTCACTCCGGACTGACCATGATCGGGGTCATGGCCACATGCATTATGCGGGGGGTGCAGCCGCTTCAGTATAGAGGCCACCCCATGTGGGATTTCAATGGGGAGGATGATGCCACCCGCTGCGGCCGTAAAGGGTCGGGATGGGTTGCTGTTCTGACAAAGGCCTTGTCCGCATTATACAAGGGAGAAGAGGAGGATTTCCTCCGCGTCAATCCACAGGGCGGATTTTGTATGTACGATCCTCCAAGCTGTGTAAGCGGACACTTCTTTATGCCCATCCTTTCCATATTCCCATAGTTAAGTACCTTATCTTGTGATTTTGACGCAGGAATTGCGCCGGCCGTAAGGATATAAACAGCCCACCTCCACAACCCGAGGATCCGAACGGTCCTCAATCCGCCTCCCAAGAGGATCCGGACATATCTCGTGGAGCTGATCAATGGGGTATTTTACCAACCGAGCATGGACAATGCCTTGGTTGCCATTACGCCGATTACCTCGGAATATTTCCAGCCTCACGTAATTGAGACCAAGTCCCAATACTTTAGAAATGATCCTCCGTGCTTATCTTTGACCATCAGATATCAATGGTGTTTTGCGGGGAGCCCTTGAGGCGGAAGGCCGAACCACGGTGGCTAGCCAACAAGGCAGCAAGGCCCAAAGAAGCTGAAAAGAAGTGCGGTCCGGATCGAGACGCCGGCGCCACGGTATGGCATGCCGCCTTATTCCCAGGTTTTATTCCCGGAAGGTATATTAACGCTCGTGCTCTCTTCAGGAAAAAGAGCGCTCGCCAGACTATATCCGGAGAGGCTGCCAATCGAGCCTCCACCAGCCAGGCTCCAAAGCCAAGTCCAGAAGCGGAGGTGAACACTAGGCGTGTGTCGGACGCTCCTCCGACAGAGGATGCCGACGGACTATCTGCCACCAATTCGGAGGTGGAGAGTGCCATGAATCACAGGCATCGCCGGACTGTTCTTCCTGACGCATGTTTCTCCCAAGAGGCATTGGATGCCTTCAATTCAGGAGATGCGCACCTCCGTGCCGCTCAAAATGGTCTAGCCAGAGCCACGGAGCAGTATGTGAAAGACATACGGGTGAGAAAATTTGATGGTTATATATACCAGTAGCCCCCGAGACTTAAAATAGTTAGAATACCAGTAGCTTTTCCAGGTCCAGATTTCCAGCTGCCAGAATTCTCCCTCTTTGTGTATACCTTGCATATTATGAGGGAAAAGGCATTAGAATTACTCCAAAAAGCATTATTATGGATAAAAACATCATAAATAACAGTAGGAAAACATGATGCAAAATGGATGTATCACTTAGCGTCGATTCTGCATCCCTACTAGGTAAAATCTATGGCATGCTTGATGAACATGCATATCTATATGCCCTTTTGGACACTGATTTAGTCTTCATAAGGGTCGTCGTTGTGTAAATAGGAGGTTAAACCCTTTGTCAGGTGTTGCCTTTCTCAGACACATTTTAAACTCTTTATAAACCCATTACTAACCTGAAGTATGCCAAGTGCAGTTTTTATTCCTTGTCTACTAAAATCTCCAAGAGTGCAACACTTGAATAAGCAGAACTCATGTGTGATACTCTATTTGAATAAAGGATTATCATAGATTCTCTATTTTTTGTCGATTAGTATCTTAATTAGATATGTTTACTACAGTCATGGGTGGCATTATACAAATGTAATGTGCATATTTACCACCAAAGTAAAAAAATGCTTCTTACTCATCCCATTTTGGTTCTGTTTGTTATGTTCCGCTATCATTCTGAACATGCCTTGAGTAATAATGGTTGATGATGCATTGGTTTTGCTAAAAAAGTCATATGTGATAATAAGTGTTGAACCAGCAGTGCTTGTATGTTTATTTCCAGCATTTAGTCTACTTTTTATAAAGATTTCTACCACAACGCATGCAATTGTTGGGATCGTGGAAAAGTGATGGAGACAACATATGATTGGCTTCATGTTGGTGGTGCTTTAATTTTTTCCATTATTTGACATCTACAATGTTTTTGTCCCCTCAACAATTGCCTATACTATGTAATGGCAATTTCATCTTCGTCATCTATTGTCCCCGGTTTCCTTAAAGAAAGGTCCATTCATGATTGTCTTGGGTGGGCTTTTGAGTACCTTCATCAATGTAAAACCTCAAGGGAGGAACTGGTGGTTCTTAAGTCCGATTTTGAGAAGGCCTTTGACACGATTGAGCACAAGACCATTTTAGAAATCCTAAGGGCAAAAGGTTTTGGCCAAAAATGGATTGGCTGGATACATGCATAGCTAAGTTATATTTCTTCCTTTGTGATGCTTAATGGTGTGCCTGGGAAAAGGTTTAACTGCAGAAGTAGTGTGAGACAGGGAGACCCTCTTTCTCCTCTGTTGTTTGTGTTAGCTGATGACATGCTTTAGTCCTTCCTTAATAAGGCCATGACCCAGGGTCTCATTGCTACAGCTCTGCTTGTACAGCCATGTCCTAATTTCCCTGTCGCGCAATATGCTGATGACACCTTGGTTCTGATGAAGGCTGATGCTAGACAACTTTTTTTTGCCTTAAAGCTCTTTTGAATACTTTTGCTTCTTCAACTGGGCTCAAGTAACTACAATAAGTCAAATCGCATTCCTATTAATATTGTTGAAGAAAGAGTGGAATTGTTCATCAATATCCTAAACTGCAGAAGAGGGCACTTTCCTCATACTTACCTGGGGCTGCCCCTTGGACTGACCAAGCCTACTGTTGAGCAGTGCCTCCCTCTGGTGAATAGAGTGGCCAAGAAACTAGTGGGCATTGCTTCTTTCATGGCTATGGATGGAAGATTGCTCCTGGTAAAATCAGTTCTTGCTTCATTCACAATATTTTTCATGGGCTACATTGATGTTCATGTGACAATTAAACATCAGGTTATCAAATATCTGAGGCATTGTCTTTGGAGAGGCCCTGACCTAGAAGACCATAGACCTGTCATGGTGGCTTGGAAAACAGTTTGTGGACCAAAGGATCATGGGGCTTAGGTGTGCTGGACATCTTTGTACGGAACAAAGCTTTGCTCATGAAGAATCTGCATAAATTCTATAAAAGAGCTGATATCCCCTGGGTCAACTTAATTTTGGAATCCTATACAGTAATGGAAGGCTCCCTGGAACTCATGTGGAAGGATCGTTTTGGTGGAAGGCAAATTTGGGCCTGGTTGATAACTTTAAATCCCTTGCCAAGTGTCATGTGGGGAATGGAAGGAGTGTGTTCTTTTGGTCTCACCCTTGGCATACTGGGTGTTTTCAAGTTATTTTCCCTCATCTATTTTCTTTTGCCAATGATCAATGGCTCACAGACCATAAGGTGCTTCAGCATGAATATCTGGAAGATCTTTTCCACTTACCACTTTCTACTCAAGTTTTTGGTGAATTTACTCAAATGGAAGACTTGTGTGACTCCCTCTGAAATTCCGATCTTAGGGAGAACACATATATGTGGAGCTATATCTGGGGCAATGGGGTGTTTTATGTTAGAGTGATGTTGCTTTGCAAGTAGTACCTCCTCAATTTAAATGGATTTGGAAGTGCTCCTGTCAGTCCAAACATAAGGTTTTCTTTTGGATGCTCCTGCATGATAGATTAAATACCAGTAATTTGCTTTGAAGGAAAACTTTTCACCTAGATTCATATAATTGTGCCACACTTTCTTGTATGCAAGAGGAGACACTACAACATCTGTTTTGGACCTGCCCCATTGTTGACCAGTGTTGGGATTATGTTTGCCGTACTAGATCTCATAACATGTTTGTCCTTGAAGCAATTGCAGATGTGAAGCAAAAAATTCAGGTGACATTTTTCATGGAAGTCGTCATCCTGGCTTCTTGGTCTTTATGGATCACCAGGAGATACTTATCTCTATGAGCTCAGTCTCTTAAAACATAGGATTAAGAGGAAATTTGATGTGTTGTTCAATGCTTGGTTTGCACAATTGATGTATTTCTGTTTTGTTTTCTTTTTCTTTTTAGGTGTATCCTTTCTTTTTTGTTTTTTGTTTCTTTCTCTGGCCCAGCTCAACGTTTTACTTTTTGTGCTTCTTTATTTAATTAGTTAATAAAAATTTCTATGGGGGTTTACCCTATTGTGCATAGTCAAAAAATGGCAAATGTGTACCTTCTTGATAAATACCAATGTCAAGTTTTTATTTTCTTGTATTTTATAAAGAGGAGCATGACAAGTCATTTTTTTCCTGAAATTGCCATGTGGTTTCTCCCTCATTGGAAGTCTTGTTTCATTATGTTCATGTCAAATGTGCCTAGCCCCTAGCAATTCCATTTAATACCTAATGGATTTTTATAAACCCATGCATGGCAACTTCATGATGAATAGCAGGCGGGCAATTTCTCAAAGCTATTTGATGAGAGCTTCTCAGAAGTCCAAATGACATGAAATTTGGAGCGGGCAATTTCTCCCTCATTTGAAGTCCAAATTTTCTACCGCAAAAAAATTTGGAATTTTTTGAATTTGTTTTGATTTTTTACGAATTTTTTTCTAACCGGATGCAGATGAGCCTGGGCACCAAAACGCCCTACTCATTGCAAGCGAAAATCCATCTCTGCACCCGAGCTCATCTGCACCCCCGCTGACGAAAAAATCAAAACAAATAGTAGAAAATTTGTGCGGTAGATAATTTGACGCGTGAGTTCCGCTCCAATTTTCAAATCATTTGGATATCTGAGAAGCTCTCAGCAAAAAAGACAAATCGGGGGTCTGTAAAAATATTTACTGTTCATGTACTGTTTTTGCCCGATTTGTCTTTTTTTGCTGAGAGTTGCTCAGAAGTCCAAATGACATGAAATTTGGAGCGGACCTCACGCATCAAGTTTTCTACCGGACAATTTTTTTGGAATTTTTTGAATTTGTTTTGATTTTTTACGAATTTTTTCTAACCGGGTGCAGATGAGCCTAGGCACCGAAACGCCCTACTCCATTGCAAGTTCCAATCCTAGTTGTTGGCCACTATCTCCACTCTCACATGGCAAATTTCATTCAAATGCATACTTATTTTCTCGGACTTATGTTTATGCTCTTTCTTGTTATGTTGTATACACCAATTTTGGTGGTTATTCTAGGTACAGTACTCCCTGCATTTGGGGATTATCAGCGCCCTGATAATTTTTTTGGCCGTGGGACATTTGCTCTCAAATAGAACTCAACGGCGATTTGGATTCTAAACCCTAGCCGATGCATAGGGGAGTTTATGCTCCCTGATTATTGTTGAGTCGGACTCATTTGAAATTTAAAATGCTCGAGACTTGGCGTCCTACATGATGGTTCCAGTCAACTGTTTCCGGAAGGCCTCAATCGGTGAGGTTTCATCCCAACATTGTCCCACGGGGTGCCAATACACATTAGCGCACATTTTATCTTGAAATGCTTACGATTCAAATTTCCATTTGTGCCGGGAGGGACACCCCCTAGTTTATACCTCATTGTAACTATCATATGATTTCAATGAAGTGAGACGAATGGCATTCCCTAGAAAAAGTTAGAAAAAGTTCGCATTTTCTACTTATTATTCCCTTCGTCCGAAATTACTCGCCGCTCAAACAAATATATCCAGCACTAGAATATATTTAGATACATCCATTTCAGCGACAACAAGGTTGCATGTGTTTTTCAATCCCGGACAATCATCTCATTCTAGTAAATCAGCGTGCGCTCTCTCTCTCTCTCTCTATATATATATATATATATATAACTGTACAAAACAACGGATTCCCTAGAGATCCGAATGGAACGAGATCCAAATGGCGGTTAGAATTATTTTCATCCTTTCAGGCGAGATTCATCCAGTTAAACAAGATTCGGTCTTTCTGTAACAAAGACAGAGATTCTCCCTTCTGCTCTCCCCGTGCTCCCCGGAAAAGCCCAACCGTGTGCCGTCCGGAGCGGCCTCGTCGGGGCCACCCGACCCCACTCGCAGCCTCACACCGCACACCGCTATATCCGTCCGTGGCCTGTGGGGTGGAGTTGACCACAGACCTTTCTTCCTCCATCGTCCCACCGCCGTGAATTGCAGGAGTGGCGGACGCGGGGGGAGAAGAGAAGAGAAGAGAAGAGAGATTCACGCGCGGCGGAGCCCGGCCACCTCCTTCCGACGACGCCTCCGCCCACGGTAATCTGGCCCGATCTCGATCTTCTCTCCAGTCTCTTCGCGTTGGTTGCCCGGTGGGGATGGGACGGGAGTGGCACACGGACCGATCCATCCATCCATCCGTCCGTCGGTTCTCCCTCCTCCGGATGGGAAGGTGGTTTCGCCGATCGGCTTCGCTTCTCGGGCTGGCTGCGGGGAGTGACAGCCGGAATCGATGGGCCGGTGCGACGGCGACGGGTCTCGGTAGATTGGTGCCAGTACCATTTTCATTGCCCCCCGATGTAATTTCGGATGGCAGATTCCCCAACTTATACTCATCCTTATTTAGAATCTGAGAAGGCATGCTGTGCTAGTTTATTTATTTGGCGCCAGTCTTATTTATTTGGCAACTGTGGCACCGGGCGGAGAATGCCGGGATATATAAGGCCATATAAGGGGTTGTTATTACTAGCCTAGTTGCATTTACTGATGTTGCTATGCCGTCGTGATGACACATTCCTTCATGTTGCATTGATATTGATGTTGTCTCTCTCCCCATGGTATATGTTCATTGTTACGCAGGAGCCATGGGTTTGACTTCGGCGAAGGGGATCGCCCTCACCGTCTCCTTGTTTGGCCTCCTCGCGTTTCTGCTCGGCGTCATTGCAGAAAACAAAAAGGTTTGTGTTGTTTATATATGTTATCTGATGAATCACGCATGCGCTTTCTTGTGGAGAGTGCTGGATTCGGTACATGTTCCGGAATATATTTTTCAGTAAAAAATAGCACAGATCAGTTTAGGAACCACCTTTGCAATAAGATTACTGGCCTGCGAATTTTGGGTCCCATGCCAGGAACATAATCAAATTAGTTTACTTCACTCCAACAGTCGAACTGTGTATAGAGGAGCATGCATAATCAGATTAATCATGGAAATCTCAAACTGCATATTTCCTCTTAGCTGACTGTAACTTGTTATGGATCTCTTTTGTATAATTTAATTCAGTGTAAATTTCGTTTTGCCATTAATGCAGCCTCCTTATGGAACTCCTATCAAGGGAAAGGATGTTGTCATCTGCAAGTTCCCGAGTGACCCAACGATTGCAATGGGAAGCCTGTCCATTGTGGCACTTGTGTTAGCTGCTTTCATTGGGCACGTTGCCATCTTTTACCCGTACAAGGGCAAGTCGGTTCCTCGTGGAGCGTTATTTCAGAGCACCAGCTTGTCTGTGTTCTTTGTTATTGCTGAGTAAGTTCCCTTTGGCTCTGTGGCCAAGAATTTCATACGGACTAGATGCAATAGTACCTAATTAATGTTTCGATGTTGGTTCACCTGTTGAGCTCTGCCATTTGATGAAGATTAGCTATGCATTGTCAGTCGTTTCATGGGCCCTTATTTCTTTTGATGGTGTACACTTCATAGATAATAAATGCTTAGCATTGCCGACATACTAGCTCTTCAGTTAAATGGATTATCCTCTAGGGGATTTATTGAGGCTTAATGTTCAAGTGTTTAATTCTGCCTTTGATGGTTGAGGCTTGATGTTCAGTGTTTAATTATATTTCCTTTGCATGACTAATTGAATCATTAAATTATGCACACTGCTGTCTCCTGCACTTAATACTAATTTACTTATGGTAATCAAGTTTCACATTGTTCATTCTACTAACTGTTCTTATGAAACCAGGCTGGTGTCAGCTCTGGCTTTTGCAATGCTGCTCTGGGCAACGATCACGGAGGGTCACCATCGCACTAGTAACGTTCACCACGACATGGATACCCTGTGCCCCACCGCAAAGACCGGCCTCTTTGGAGGTGCCGCTTTCCTGGCCCTTGACGCTGCTCTGTTCTGGCTTGTTTGCCAGATGCTGGCCCTTAATGCGAGGGCCGACTATCTGGATGAGGATGAGGATGAGGATGACAAGGGTGAATATGGTCAGGTTTATGCTACTGATGCCGATGGCACGAAGGTCTGAGTCGGCTAACTGCAGGATTTCAAAACTAGCACCGTTTAGATATATTTTAGATTCATTATGCGTCTTTGAAAAGGTCGGTTTAGTTCTCCAAAAAATTGTAGATATGTCGTGCCATTCCCGTAGTCGTACATAAGGTCATTTCCTCTTTCCAGTTTCGGACTTCAGATTGAACGATAAGTTGTGTTCTGGTTTGCTACTTCCCTTTCTGAATTAAAGTATCATGTTATCTGTGAACTTTTTATGTCTGCATTTTGATGTTCCATTGTTCTGCTATTTATAAATCTGGAGGTGTCTTCAGATATCAGTGTGTTCAGTGAAATGTACTAACAATAGCTCCTTATTATCTGGAGGCGTCCTAAATATGTCTTTATAGAGATATCACTACAAACTACATACAAATGTATAGAGACATATTTTAGAGTGTATATTCACTCATTTTGCTCCATATGTAGTCCGTATTGGAATCTCTAAAAAGACTTATATTTAGAAACGGAGGGAGTACATTTGACACCATGTTTCTAAGCAAGGTTTGATGAGAATCAAAGAAGACACACCAGGCATAGTATTGCTAAGTTACACAAATGATGTAGATACCACCATGTCTAGGACAAGCTAAATGTTCTGCTTTAACAACTCACAACAATGGCAAAAAGGGTTCTAAACAAAAGGTATTACAAGGAGTGTATACTCCCTCCGATCACAACAAGGTCTGAGTCAGTTACCTGCTGGATTTAAAGTTAGTACTGTTTAGTTATATACTCCCTCTGATCACAAATATAAGATGTTTTGGCTATTTGAATATGGACTACGTACGAACTGAAATGAGTGAACAAACAAACTAAAATGCATCTATATACATTCAAAACAGAAAAGGAAGAGTTAGAACACCTTATTATAATGTGAACGGAAGGAGTACATTTTAGATACATCATGTCTTCAAGAAGGTCCATTTAGTTCAACAAAAATTGTAGATATGTCGTGTCATTCACATAGTCACTAGATCATGAAGACGCGCGTTGCCGCGCCCGCCCATATTGAGAAAGTATAGATATGCATTATGATGGTTGATACAATGCATTAATTATTCAAGAAACACAATATTGGCCCAGTTCATCTTAACAATCTAGGATAACACTCCCTTCTTTGAAATGCCAAGGTTGTTAATATATCATTTTAACATTGGAGAAGGTAAGACATCATATTTGCCTACTTTGAGGAGTCATCGCCTATGACTGTGTCATGCGTTCTTTTGTGTTATGACAATGGCATTCAACGCACATGATGAAGTAGACGTCAAACATGGCAAATAAAATATCCTCGCAAACTGAATGGCGATTTATCTGGTATTGAAACAGATTAAAACTAAATAATTTTCTACGTAAGCCAAAACTGAAATTATTCATCCTCATAATTACCCAAACAGACCCTTGCTACAAGCGAAGTACTAATATTAACATGTTTCTATCTACAGACATACATGTCGTATCACAGGGTCCATCGTTGAGTTGTGCAAAAGTAGAGAGAGGGCAAAAAACTCAAAATATGATTGAGGAAACGAGCATGGATAACAAATTGCATAGTCAATAATATTCGCATTAGGATTGCACACTTTAATTCCTAATGATTTATGGCTAGAGGGAATTAAACACGACCTGAAATTATCAACATTTGGGAATGAAACTTTATTTCCAGAAGATCGACAATAGCAGAATGCATGATCAACAAATGCCATTTTATCATGATTCATGCATCAAGCATATTCTACCCATGCGGCCATGCCTACTCATTTTAGACTAATTAAGTTCTTTAGGTAGAACAATTCTAAAATGTTGATAGCAGTAGAAAAGGAAAGAACATAGGCAATAAGAGTTATTCAGTCTTACATACCCAAGCCGTACCAAAGAAACTAATCTTCATAGGTTCAGCTAATGCCAGAGACAGATTATATGATGTCCGAAACAAAGAGAAGGAAAGGGAGCAGGCAAAACACAAGTGCCTGGCTGAAATAAAAACCAAACAGATCACATGGAATGCAGCACTAAACTCAAAGTAATAGAGAGAACAAAGATGAACAAAGGGCAATAATTTTTGAATAGTCGCACCTGTCCTCCCGCCATGATCGCATAGCTGGCTGAGGTTTCCTGTATTTTAATTGGGTTTGAAGCACACCCCTTGAGAAATTCGTACAGAAAAACTCCAATGAACGAGCATTGCAACCCTGTAAGGAGGAATAGAAAATCAGTCCCATAGATATATACGAAGACATGGAGGAGTGTGTGTCAAACCCAATTAGGGAGAATGGAAGATTGTAGTGACACAGCGATAGCGGAAATCATTTGCCATCATTACACACCGTCGACAATTATCAGGATAACTATACGCTAGGTCTCAGCTTCCATGTGAAGTTTCAGTTATGGAACGGGATCAGCCGATCATGATATGGCAGTACAGCTGCAATGGCATGTACGCCGGCAGTGTGTGCTGCCGCCGCAGCCGCCAAGGAGGAGATATGTATGTCACTCTTGCACTGACCAGGATTCTGGTGCAGCAGTCGCATCCACCTCCTCCTCGCACCAGCTAGATGCCGCCGCGTCATCTTGCGTCGGCAAGACATACGTAGATGCTTGATGCTGCCGCGTCAATCTTGAGCCGTTCACATGGCCTCCTCCTCCTACTGATCGCCCGCCTTCGCTGCAGCCAAAGCTCTCTCGCTCATTGTCGCCGCATCCATGATTCATGGACAATCAGCAATAAGAACAACCGAGGTTAGCACTATGAACTTCCAGGACATAGGGAGGGGGAATCAAAACGTAGGGTTGCACTTACAATGGGCTGTTACTGGAGGAATACCGTCGACCTTGACCGGAGCCGCCGCCGGTTTTAGCGCAGCAGATGGTGAAGAACCTGGGCCGATCGGGATGACAGGAAGTCGGGACGATCGACCCTCGCGGCGCTCTGTGTAAAAATCTGACGGTTCACGAGAAGGCTCCCAAGTCGATGACCGGAGCAGCGGCCCGATAACGGGATAGGGCGACGGCTAAAAAGGCCCACGAGGGCCGAACGATCTTCAGCGTTAAACAGTAGATCGGATGGTCCAGAACATCAAATCACCGTGGAGGGGCGTTGGTGGCTGAGTTTTACTGTTTTACAATACACTAGTAGAGTGCCCGTGCGTTGCCACGGGCTCTTGATATAGTTTAAAAGAGTTACAATAGGTCTTTCACACGTACAAAGAATATAACTCAAACACAATTATTTAATACCTGGAGTCCATTTTTGCAAATTAAATTGATAACACAAAGAAAAATTAATGTCACGTCCATGTAACAAACTGAGCGATGTTCCAACTAAACATCTATTACAAAACTATTAATATCTAGATGATGCGCCTAAGAAATTCTTTCACAATGTCAGGAAAGTTTATTTTAGCTTCATTCCCACGATGTTTTAGCAAATATAAAAAAAACTGCTTCCTCAATTCATATCCATCCTGCACAAACAATACATGTAGTTAGCATGAAAATTTCACGCCGAAGGTCTTAAAACATGTAACGGACAATACCCACCGCGCAAATCGGCTTGACCAATTCTTTACCGTTCCACCAGAGCATAAAATGAAAAACAAAATAGCCAGACACATTCCTGTAAAACTTTAAATTATTAATATAAAAATATAGTTATAACAAAAGTAAATGTTTTTGTTATGAATTCATTACCCGTCTATACTCGTTGGAATACCGAACGGAAATAAACGTTGCCATTTAGATATATCATAATTCCAACCAGGCAACTTTATTTCGATCGCTTCTTTGAAATCCCTTGCAAAACTTTTTAGTTTTAGTGCATGCCTCATATTTTTTTCCTCTAACGATCGTGATGTTTGAATAGGATCCATAATATATAGTCGACGTGCCTCTTTGTCGATGACGTACAAGATGTATCGATCGATAGATGCAATTAGTAGATTTATTTATACATCAACCAAGTTTTGTTGTGGTACCCTTAATATATGAAAGGTAAATATAAAAAATATTTATTTTTATGAACAATATTTAACAAATATATATAATTTTATTGTTTCTGCGAGGTATGTATACTTTTAAAAACCTACACATGCGAGTATAGCATTTATTTCGTCGAGCAAAATTTGCACACAAGACCCAAATTAGCTACACAGCACGGCCAAACCTGCACCCAAACTTAGCCCCATAATAAAATAACTATAAAATTAATTACCTTATCCACATTATATTTTTTCTGAGGGATTACATTATAACACGACAAGTGGGCCGGCACTTACCGGCCAGGAAGGCGTGGTGGCCTCCACGGCCTAGGTTGCCTAATGGGCCGGCTCGACGGCCCACCTGGCACGCTGGCGTCTGGGCCCAAACCATAATCCCACTCACTGGAACCCTAGGCTTATCCCCTCCCCCCACCGCATCCAAAACTCCCCACTCACTCACCACACTCCCCTACACTCACTGATTTCCTCTCGCCGTCTCCCCTTCCCCGCCGCGTGCGTCGACGAGCATGGCGCTCGCGCGGCTCCACCCGCCGACCGCCGGATCCCATGCGGCGGCTAATCTCCGGGCGGCCTCACCGGCCCTCTCCACCCCCACCAGCAGCTCGGCCCTCTCCCCTCCCCCCGCCGTATGGCCGCGCGCCTCCTCGCCGCCCGCCCGTCGCGCCCTCGCTCCCTCCCGTACCAGCAGGGCGATCCCTTGATCGGGAGCCGGCTCCGTCCCGCCCGCCGGCGACCAGGTCAGTCGCCGCCCTCTCCTGCCCCGCCTGTCCACCCGCCGGACCGGGCCTCTCCGCCCCGGCGCCGCTCCCAGTCGCCGGCTTCGATCGGTTGGCGGGTCGCGTATAGTCTCGCCCGCCCGCTCGCGCTTGCATGCACTGCTTTGCTTGCTCGTCTCCTCGATATTCGATTGTTTCTTCTCCGCGCGCTCTCCCCACCCTCATGCTAAGAGCGGGGCGGGAGGGTTCGGGCGCCATTGCTCTGCTCCCGTGACCGCCACACACGGTAGATGGACTGCACTACTGCTAATTCCCATCGACAACTCTGGTGCACGCGTCGGTTGCTCACTCCACTGACCACTTCAATTACCTGCTTACTGCGTGGTCGCGCCTGTAATACGTACTGAATTTTGTTTCTTTGTTCGCAGGCAGCGGAAGGGGCTTTGAGATCTCCAAGTTGGAGGAGAGGAATTGTCCTCTGATGCTGCAGCCAAGGGAAATGACACCAGGTGATTTGTTCTTTGTCATGGATTTTGTATTTTTACTGGGAGTCGATCACTTGTGTGTTTGAAGAATTGGGTACACGCGGATTGGTAGGATTGAAAGAGATTGCGCTGAGCAAATATAAATGATGTTTTCTACTGCATAATATAATCATATATAGTATATGAAAAAATAGTAGTGAAAATAACACACTATTTTCTCTATAGAAAACATAATTGACATTACATAATTTAAATAATTGTACTAACAGAAAATTAGGGGAAAACAAGAAACTGTGATGTTCATATATAATGAGTAGCACATTTTAGTACCATTATCCATTCTGTGTTCTATGTTTACAATGTACTATCAAATGTCATGCGTATTTTCCCTGCTTGCTACTGGCTTTGGAGGAAAACTTAGTTCCGTCGTTTTTAAATGTAAATTATCTGCCATGATTAAGCAAGCCAAGCTGAAGTTTTGCCTTTGTTGGGACTTCTGAAACAGAGAACAAACAGTACTACAAATTTGAAATGGTGTTCTTTTCTTGCAAATGCACAACAAACTTTCAGGGGCCTGCCGATGGTTTGTTGAACAGCAAATTTTTAGGAGTTCTGCCTGATTTTCTTACCATGGTTAAGAAAATAACATGCTGGCAATGATTTGTGAGTAAAGCATGTTCCAATTCCTCTTGGATTGGAGCGTCGTTTTTGTATTTTTTATAAACATCATTTATCCATATAAAGTATGCTTAATCTTGGTATATTCCCATTTTTTTCATTTTCACAAATCACTCTTTCTATATTGTTCACAGGATTATGAAGATGCTAGGAGAATTGTTGACGAAGAACGAACTAATGCACGCATGGAGATTGAAAATGCTAGAGCTGCTGTACAAAGAGTTCAAAAAGTACTTAAAGAGGAAGAGAACAGTTCACAAAGATAAGCAACAAATCTTCCTGCCCAACTTTGCTCTTATTGCTTGCTTGTCCAGATGATGTGCTTTGACACTGTCTTCAATTTGTTATATTCATTGTATTACTTGCTCTATCTTGATATAGTAGGGATATAGTTGGTATTAGAGTATTACATATCCATTGTGAATAATTTTAGACTATTCCATCGTATCATTTTGTCCTCAAGCAATTTCTATTACATGTAATGACTTAATATTATGACTCTGATGATATATATCTTCAAGCAGTCCTATCATATTTGTTTGTTTTCTGGCATGTTGAAACACTTAATAAGTTATTTGTTGGTTTTTCTGGCTGAAATATATATATGATATTTCATTAAAAAGTTGCATGCAACGTTGTATTATCTTTTCTAGGAAGTTGGAGACTTGATCGGCCGTAGCTAATTACAAAGAATATGAATCAGTATCCTGGTGGTGCATGCCTTGGAGAGGAATGAATCAATACTACGAAACCATACTGCAGTATGGCTAGTTATGGTTACAGACCAAGATGTACGGTAGTCAACGAGTGGATGACACGAACGAGTTTTCCTCAGTTTGAGAAAATAGAGGTCCGGACCTCTTTTTTTAATACTCCAAAAAAACCACAGTATCAAGAATACCTCTGTTTATGAAGCTACATTTTTTGGTATAGCCAAACACCTCTAAGTATTCTAAACTACAGTTTTTCAAAAAACTGTGGTATTCTAGTAATACTTTGAAAATACTTTGCATCCAAACGGGGCCGTAGTATTGAAAACACAGTTTTAAAGGACAACCAAACACCTTATTGTAAATAAAACTATGATAATCTAAAAAACTATAGTATTGTTAGAATACTTAGAAAATTCTTTGCTATCAAACAGAGGCTACGTTAGATCTTAAGAACCTTATGGACTTCGAAAGGATCGCATGATCCTAACCAGTGCATGCATGCACCAACTTATGAACGTGACCAACTCATCGACGTGGAATAGGTGAAAGAACAGATTTTAACTCGGGTTTAAAATAAGAAGCCGATAATGCATAATACAATGGTACTGATCTGCAGCTAACAGTTGCAAATAAATAATAGATAGAGTTTAGGGCTGGCATAACTAACTCTAACTGCTCCTCGTCTGAGGAAAGCATGACGTAGTTGTATATGTAGTCGACTGCGTCGTTCAATCCATCAAAAATCGGCATTGCAGCCATTGGCACGGGCAGAAAGTCGTCTTAGCACCAGGACGAGCGAGTGAGGGGGCAGTGGACAACGGTGGACTCACAGCCGGACCATATATATGAGTGTCGGAGGGGAATCGTCCGGCCCCTTATCATTCCATTCGTGCATGTTTCCATTACAAATCCTTGCTAATAAAAGGACAAGCATATATTTTTCTTCCATACTCCACTGGGCAAATAATTATACGCCGGATTATATATCTATTATATATGTCTCCCTTTCCCTTTCGGAAGATCCATAATTTAACTTTCCTTATAAACACATTGAACGTATGGTAGGCCGGACCGGGAGATTGGACACTATAACGTTTTGGAAGGAAATGACTTTAAGGATATTTATAGTTCTAATTGACATATCTTGGCCGGGAGGAATCGTGGGCATGTACTCGGAAGGTGGTCCATATCCTTCCCGTAATTACAATATCCCATAACAAAAACTATATGAAAACATGGAATAAAATTATTTTGGTTGCATGCTCCACCCGGCAGATGTATCAACGCCGGATTATATATTTCCTAATTATTGTCTCCTTTCCAAACTTTGCCTCCAGATATATAGTAAGAAACAATTAATTTATTTCCCAAATATACGTTGTTGATGGGGTTCGGTGGGTGGGCGTGGAGTGGGGGTAATTTGATGGGACAAAACCGGTTGAAAATAAACCGGTTGAAATTAAACCGGTTGAAAGTGGGGGGACTATTCAACCAATTCGTCCATTAGGAGTAGAGATAAGGGCACTTTGCTCATTCCAGTTTCAGACTTCAGATTGAACAATAAACAATATTCTCATTTGCTACTTCCCTTGGTGAAATTATCATGTTATCTGTGAATGTTTTATGGCTCGATTTTATGTTGTGTTGTTGTGCTATTATGCTATTGTAATTCTGGATGGTGTGTGATTCTGAATCTACGTGTTGCGGTTTCTAAGCAACAAAATTACGTTACATTGTACAGAATGTAATGGCTGCACATTGAGGAAGTGCAGAAACAAATTACATTTTTTTGATAAAGGGCAACTTTATTTTATTTTACTTTTTAATCTGGAACACCCTGCATTTCAATTACGAGGGACCAACCATATCGGCGGTCACAACACGGTTTACATCGTCCGGAAAGTCCGACAACCACATTCGTAGGTTGCTCGGATCACCACTCGAACCCAGGGCTGCCAACAAATGTGCTGGCCTATTACATGACCGAGAAACGTGCACTACTTGGTACTGGATAAAAACCAAGTCGTAACAGAAATTTCGCTTCACGGAAGAGGACGCCCAGAGGACCCCGGTCTTGCCCGGATGAAGACACAGCTTGCTGCAAATTCATGCAGTCCGTTTCAAACATGACGCGCCCCATCCCCTGTGCCTCGGCGAGCTTGATAGCGTGAATTAGGGCCTCTGCCTCCGCCTGCAGCGCTGAACTCTGATGAAACAGCTTTCCTGCCGCAGCAAGAAGAACGTTTCCCTCGGTGTCACGTGCAATTGCTCCCCATCCACCCTCTCCCGTCGCAGGGTTTAGAGCTGCATCAAGGTTAACTTTTATGAACTCCCAGGGGGGCCCCGACCACCTTAGAATTGGTTTGGCTTTCTCCATCGGTGTTTTACACAGGAACTCCTGCCATTCCGCAATGGCATGCCCAACGTATGCCTGGAACTCCTCCCTCGACCGTCGTGTCTGCTTATGATTTGCTTTATTCCTCTCCGACCACCACGACCACAAAGTACAGATGGACCGCAGCTTCCGATCTTCAGGGAGTCTCAAGATTGCATGCAGCATGTCCTTGGGGGTTTGACAGGTGAGAAGCAACTGGAGCACATGCTCCAGTCCCCCATCCCTCCAGACTTTCTTAACCTCTTTGCATCGAAGGAATAGATGTGCACCATCTTCGGGAACCCGGTGACAAAGCAGACACTTGGTATCTAGCTCGACCCCAATTTTTTCCACATTCCTCAGCAGAGGGTGGCTATTATGCGCAAGTCTCCACATGAAATGATGTACTCTACCAGGGCACGGGGTCGACCATAACATCTTCCAGAATTTTTCTACACCTTCCGAACCCGTTGAGCTCTCACCCCTCGGGTGCTCGCCATGCTTCTCCTGTAGTTGGACGTGCAGTCTATAGGCAGAGCGGACGGAAAACAGGCCTTTGGGATCATAGTACCAAGCCACAAAATCATCATAATGTTCATAAATGGGGATACTAAGGATAGTAGCAGCATCCCCGGGGCTAAAGGTTTGGCCAACTAGCTGAGCATCCCACATGTTGGTCGTCGGATCCAGGAGCTCTGAGACTCTCGTCAGGATATTTGCGCCTTGCAAGGTACTCCCTCCGTTCGGAATTACTTGTCGCAGAAATGGATGTATCTAGACGTATTTTAGTTCTAGATACATCCATTTCCGAGACAAGTAATTCCGAACGGAGGGAGTAGCAGGCAAACGCGTATCATTCGAGGGCAGCCAGGGATCGGACCATATATTTATGTGCTCCCCCGATCCCACTCGCCAAATCATACCCGCTTTGATCACGTCTACCCCTTGCAGCAGACTCCTCCAAACGTAACTCATGCCAGGTTGGCTAGTGGCATTTAGGACATCACGACCCGGGAAATACTTTGCTTGCAGCACCCGTGCACATAATGAGTCTGGAGTTTGGATGAGACGCCAAATCTGGCGGGAAAGCATCGCTATATTAAACGAATGAAGATCACGAAAGCCAAGGCCTCCCTGTTCCTTCGGTAAAGTCGTTCTTTCCCAACTCGCCCAATGATGCTTATCCTCCTCCTCTTGGTTAGCCCACCAAAACCTACAGACCATCTGGCTAATACTTTCACAGAGGGACTTTGTAAGATCAAAACATGCCATGGCGTACGTCGGGACAGCCTGTAATACTGCTTTGATCAGAATCTCTTTGGCCGCCTTTGACAGGAGTTTAATCTTCCACCCTTGGATAATTTCCCAGATCCTCTCACGAAGGTATTCGAAACACTTCTGCCGTGACTTGCCCACATAGGACGGCAAACCCAGATACTTTCCTTGCAAACTCTCGCGCTGTAGCCCCAGCAACGCAAGGTACTGTTGTTTCTCCTGATTCTTTGTGTTGCGATTGAACAAAACAGCAGACTTATCTCTATTAATGACCTGACCTGAACCCATCTCATAAACATGCAATATCTGGTCCACTACTGCAATGCTGGTTGGATTAACTTCAAACAACAGTAATGAATCGTCCGCGAACAGAAGGTGGCTGATTGTTGGTGCGTTTGGCGCTATCTGAATCCCTTTCACCTGCCCACTGTGCTCCGCATATTGCAAGAGTGCAGAAAACCCTCCGCACACAACAGGAAAAGATACGGCGATATTGGGTCGCCTTGCCGGAAAAGGGCAACTTTATTAATACAAAGCATTATGAGTAACACCCGGCCAGAAACAAATTACATTTGACATCATGTTTCTACAAGTGAGGGAGAATCAAAGAATCAATTGCTACTTACACGGCCGCACCAGGCATAGTATTGCTAAGTTACATGTATGATGTACATACCATCATGCCTAGGACAAGCTAAATCTTCTGAACAGCTAACATCCATGACAAAAACTGCCTCACAATGGGCGGTCGCCGACTTAGCATCACCTGTCCGCAAAACCTTCTGCTTCAGAAGAAACTTGTAGCATTTGGAACTTATAACTTATCAGTTCAGGCATCAGGCATCTATGTCATGCCTTGAGCATCAATCTTGGTCACAATCAGCTTGATTGCTATCAAATTCACGGATAAATGCAGACTGTTACTTGCGCTGTTGCATTATGCAAACGTTGAACAAATGGAGCCTGTTGCTTCTTTCTATACTCAGTCATGGCTGGTGGATAGTGAGTGAACCATACTGCAATGAGAGAAAGGAAGCGGCTTATATGTATGTGTTCAGTGCCATGCCATGCAACAAGAATTCCACATGGAAGAAACCAAGATATACTAACATGTTCCCTGCGCATAGGCATAATTGCTTTGTTGGATATGTAATGTCTAACAACACAAGTATCGTACTATGATCCGATCCAACACGAGTTTTCCAACAACTCGTGACATGACCATCCCATCATTTAAAAAAATGAATTACTAGATTTTGATGGAACAACAACTAGAATGAGTCTGATCTCAACATATTCGAAAAGCAAAGACTGGAAGCAAATCAGGAGGCTATGTTATATTGTGCATACTACATGGTGTGGTTCTTGCCTACAGCACCCAGAAGGTTGCTTAAAGTAAGCTCCAGAATTTTCAATAATAATCGCTTCAACTAAAATATTGATGGGTGTAGACAAATCCAAGGCTTCTCATATATTATACATTATAGGATTCTTGGCAAAAGGATCAGGTCACTGGCTCCAAAATCATACCAGATGTAGAATGGTAGTACATCGACAACTCAAAGTGGTTAAGTACGTACCAGCCTAATTTATGCCAAGCATGCACAAAGCCCTAACAATCGTTATGAAGCCAAATCCATTCGAGGCGCTTCCTGTTCTTTTAACGGTTAACACTTGCAGATTCTTTCTAGTTAATTTGATCTAAAAGGAAAATAAGGGTATTTGAACTACGAACAAGGATCAGTTAAGCATATAGGGGCCTCTTTGATTCGCAGGATTTCCAAAACGTAGGAATAGACTGGCATGCCACTGTGATACTACAGGATTGTAATGATGTTTTATTGTGCATAGGAAAAGCGTAGGATTCTTTCAAAGAGGTTGGAGTGGATGGAAAATGTCGTATGAAATCTAGTGCAAATGAATCCTTAGGAAAAATTTCTATGGTTTACAATCTTATGAATCAAACAACCCACGTAGGAGAAATTCCCAAGGATTAGAATCCTCCAAAATTCCATTGAGAATCCTTTGAACCGCAGAAGCCCGTACATGTTTTATCAAGCTAGGTTCTTCAACGTAGTCATATAAACATTCTTTAGTGAGAAAAGGGCAACTTTCTCTGGGTTGTAAAAATAACATCCGTGTTGTAGTATGACTATCTGTGAAAGAATACGTCAATGTTAAATTCAATGATTTTACCTTCTCCACACCATGTTGGCTACTTGTCACGTTCCTCACTCGATGCTTTCCTAAGACTCAATATTACTCCACCACTAAGACATGTGGTAACGACAGCAAGGGAAGCTTCAGTTGGTATATGATAACCTGCCACAAATCAGCATAATCAGCATGGTCTGTTAATGGTGACAGATCATAGTGTGGAATGTCATGAGTATAACAACTATGATTGCTCACCACAAAAGTCAAAGATCATCTTTGCCCCTATGAAGCCCAAAACGATACCAACAGCAGGCTGGAGAGCACATTGCCAACAACAATAAGTGACACGAAATAGATAATAGACAAATACGTAGGGATGCAAGCGGGGTGGGCTAGCGGACAATACCATAGTATAAATGTAGTGTTAATTTTAAGCAGTGACGAGCAAACTTTAAACTAATTGATGAGTTTCACGGGACGAGGGGGGTTGCCGCTTGCACCCCTACAAATATGGATATGTTCACACCCTTGACCATCCATGAACCAATACATGCGCATGGGGGTTAAAGAAAATGGCAGCAAGAAGGCAATCACCAGCCAGTTATCACCACCTGGACAGATCTCGGTGAAAATTCGAATGGTTGGTTTGTTAAAAGTTAAGTGCAAAAACTATAAATGATAAAAATGCATAACTACTGGATATTCTTTATGTATTTAAAAAATAAGTAAATATTTCAAGATACTTTAAAAGAGCAAGGGATATTATATATTCAATAATAAT
Source organism: Aegilops longissima (assembly GCA_021605205.1). Classification (NCBI taxonomy): domain Eukaryota; kingdom Viridiplantae; phylum Streptophyta; class Magnoliopsida; order Poales; family Poaceae; genus Aegilops; species Aegilops longissima. The sequence goes on along the minus strand of CM038676.1, from coordinate 44,184,207 downwards.
CACTAAATATTTCAAGAAACTTTAGAAGAGTAAGGGACATTTACCTGCAGATACTCCAACTCAGACATGCTCTCAGAAATGAGTACGTAGAGTGACCTCAGGCCTACAGGGTAATTCCGTCATGTTATTACGTTAACACTTCAAAGTGTATTCGGAATGCACAAATTTGCGCTATGTATGAACATTCTGCATCAACAACCATGGTATCCAAGCTGCTTTTTCATGCATCACTTATTTTTCGTTGTATAGTACTCCCCCTGCTTCAAAATATAAAACGTATTTTTGACAATATAGGGAGTACATGTGATTACTAATTGCTCAATAGCATAAAAATGATGAAATTACTTGGTCATACATATCAGTTTCTTGTAATTAGAGAAGACAAACGTGAACATCAAAGACTGTTACGAAGCTAGGGTTAGTGTTACTATTAGGCAATAGCCCCAACGTGTGGCTGAATTAACAGAAGCAGATTTCAGAGATTTAAAAAATACACATTGAGCTATTAACTTCACATTATACAAACTTACAAAGGAAAAATCAATGGAAGAAATACTTCAAAACCGTGTATAGAAAGCAAGAATGAAAGAACGAAGTCTTACGAGGAAGACAAGTTTTGAAACATACACAAATCAAAAGTCGGCAGTGTAATCCATCACTAATGATGGAGAATTTTAACTTAAAAATGCTCCATTTGCCTATGAAAAGAGAAAAAAAACATAGCACGCAGTTTGTTCATAGGGACAGAAAGAAGATTTACCAGAAATAGCAAAAATATTTGATGACAATATTATAAGTGGGTCTCTTGTCACACCAAAGATTGCTGGTATTGAGTCGACCTACAAACTGAAGATGTTAATCCTCATGCTCGTGGTCCTAAAATGGGAAGGGAAACATCACGCGGAAAATATTGAGAACGAACTTACAGCAAAAGCAATATCACTTAGCTCGATCACTACCAGAGTCAAGAGTAATGGGGTGGCCTGTAAGACATCAAACAAAAAATGACATATCCAGGAACAAATAGCTTTACGAAGTTGAAATATGTCATTGAGATGGTTCACTCAGACACACAATGTTGCTGGTGGCGTTAGCTTTCCGTGCATGCAGAATTAGTAAACCAGTCAAACATTAGTGGAACTGATAAAGTTTCCATGTTACAGGACATAGACATATCACATTCCGTAACTAGTTAGTAATCATATCTGGTAACAAGCTTATGCAATAGCTGTTGTCATAATTGGTCATGCTTAAATCGGACATCACTTACTTTCCATATACCATCTTGATTTATCAAAAACCGATCACCGTCATAGTAATCTGATAAAAGAAACAGAAGAGTGAGTTCATCACCCATGCAAACTAATTACTGTAAATAAGGAGTTAAGTTCCAAAAGAAATATTTCAAAGTTCCAGTGAGGATCTGGTCATCGTGGCTATGATCTGGAATGGAAAGTGGAGGAGGCTGATAACCTAAATAACAAAAAGGTAAGAAAAACTGAAAATCATTTAATGGAGTTATTTACCAGTGACAGGAATGAATTTTTGGCATGTTTTCACAATGAAGTTATCAGACAGATCAGATTCTTCCTCGTCTCCAGCAAATAGCTGTCATATGAGTATGGCCATTAGCTTCCACATGTATTGGATATATTAATATACCTGAAGTTACTAAAAAACATCATATTCCCGTTTTAGTTCAAATTTGAACTAAAACCAGGACACTTATTTTGGATCGGAGGGAGTACTACTTATTGAAGTGCCACTCCATTTAAGCAACCAAAAATTGAATTGGATCTGTGACAACTTACGGACTCATGTAAGAACTAGGTTCGATTGTTATAATATATTACTAGAACAAGAATACCCAATATAAGAAAAGAGGGGGGGGGGGGGGGTCCATTGCACCATTAGCTGCTCAGTGATGGAAGGGTTATGCTTAATAAGTTTGTGGTAAGATAGTACATGCAACTAAATTGGTTGAACAAGGTTGTTAAAAGACAGGGATGAGACTATGCTTTGCCAAAGGAAACTTCGCTTGGGAAAAAGCAAGTAAATCCTTTTTAAGTGCGAATATTTTTTTAAGTGCTAGCATGAACTGCAATTGAGGACTAAAAACTGAGGGCTTTGAAGACTGGTGCACGGTTGGATGCGGATGGTCAAAAATCTTTGTTTGATGCTGGTTATTTTGGCTGAAATATGAGCTGGGCTGGGGTGCAGATATCCCCCATGTAATATGTAATAAGTTTGCGTTCATTTAAAACTTTGCTTTCCTAGATCAGCTGATTAGCCTTAGGAGGCGGCAGCTTTAGCTTGCTCTTTTACCTTTGCACCAGGGTGATTTTTTATGCTTTCTGGTCCGTTATCTTATGATAGTGGAACCCGATCTTTTCTGTGATCGTATGGAAAAAAAAGTGCTAGCAAGAACTTCTCATAAAGGAAGTTGCCAATGAATAACAGCAAAAGTAACTATGTATGCGAAAGAAAAATAAAATATGAAAAGCATGATCCCTTTTTTTTAACATGGGAGAACAGTTTTACCTTGTATGAAGAGAATAGCAGGATCGCAGCAAAAAATAAATTCACCGCTTCAAAACTCTACAGAACATGAGGAACTTATAAGCATTATTACAATTGGATAAAAATAATAATGGCAACATGGGAGAACAACCAACCTGAATGGTAGCTACTCCTAGGATGATCAACACTGCACGAAAGATCACTGCTCCGGCAATACCATAAGAAAGCACCCGATTCTTGTTTCCAATGTCACAGAAAGAGTGAGCAGAAAATCAAAAAGTATATTAGGACTTTGCCCATCACATTAGCTATTAACTGTACCTGGTACTCCAGTGGCACTTTAAAATACTTGAAGACCAGGATGAAAACAAAGAGATTGTCCACCGACAAACTCTGTTCCAACAAATAGCTGTTACATAACAGAACCTGATCACATTGTTATACCTTGAATATAGAAGAAATTAAGGAGAGCTTTTCTAAGAAATCATGTAAAGATATGCAAAGGCGCAACTAAGCAAAGCAGCAAACTAACTTGCACAACCCAAACAGTGAGCTTACGCAGTGCACTGATTGTTACTTTTACTAACCCTCGTCATATTTGTTAGTAGAACATTTCCCTACACGGTTATGTCTGAAACATAGCCATGCATTCATTAAAGCATCCAGTGAGGCCAGTACACAATGATGCATTCGATTCTCAAATGGGCCCCTATATGGTCTTGAAAATTCTAATGCAGAAAGGAACCACACCCCCAACAGTTGGTAAAACAGCCTCAATGTTAAAGATTATTAGTCAAGATGCATAGCACACACCCTGCAAAATATTCTGATGCCTTCTCAACCCCATCCTTCAAGGCAATGCTAACGCCAAATAATACTGCAGCGATGACCTGCAACAAGAGAAATTTTCGAGCCGACCTCTCAGCACAAACAGTGATGTATTATAAAATTTCGCCACATGCACATGTAAAGACTCACCACCAATGCAACTCTTCTGATGGCCGAGTCTTTCGGGGTCACGCTGGCTTCCAGCGCAGGCTTCACGCTTCCATCGTCGACCGTTGCACGCAGGGTGGAACTTTTCGTCTCCACCTCTGCAACATATGTCCACAAGAGGAAGCTCAACAACTCAAAAAATAAAAGCTCACAACAAATATGAGCAGTGCTTCAGTGGATAGCTCTGGGTGGTCACTGTACAATCAAAATTGACCTGGGATTCATGTTCAGAAATCATAATAAACTCTCTATAAGCTAACAAAAATATCCTTAGGTTCTATGAGTTTTCGAGCAACTTTAATTAAGCTCAGGGGGCTTCGAGACTCCAACCAAGCTAATAAGCGCGGAGGACGCTTGGAGCTACCAGGGTGAGGGCGGGCGGCTTACCGGAGCCGGCGGAGAGGCCGTCCTCCTGGTCAGCCTCCGTGGCGCGTCTCCCCCGCTTCTTCCTCCCCTTCTTCCCACCGTCGCCGGGGCTCCGACGCGACGCGGCGACCACCGTGAGGAGCCGCCCCGGCGCCGGACGAAGCTGAACCGCGTGGAGCCACGGGGCGGAGAGGCGCGGAGGAACGAGCCGCGCGGGGGCCGCGGCGGCGACCATGGCGGCCATCGCCGGCGACGAGGTCGGGGAGTGGCCGGGGGGTGTGCAGCGGCAGTCCAGCGTACGGTCTCGCGCCTCAGCCACAGCGGGTGGGAGAGCGAGCCGAGGAAACGGCAGCACACGTGAGTCGCTGCCCGACGGGCTACCGGCCCACTAAAAGCCCAACTAAGACCCACAGCCCGTAGCCCAACGGGAACCCGAAAAGTGAGCCCGGTCTCGGCCCGGTTAGGCTCTGCTACTAATTCCTCGACACGTGTCGCTGGCTCTCCATCCTCCTCCTCCTCCTCATTCGGGTGGTGTGCTCGAGGGTTCCTCTTCCTCCACTGCGCCGCCGCGAGCCTCCCGATCCCTCGGTCGCGATTCTGCGAAATCCGGCGGGTTCCTCCACGATCCGAGGTAATTCGTTGCCGATTGGTGCCGCCGGAGCCGCCGATTTTGTCGATCTCGGTCGATTTCTCGCTGTAATCGTGCTTGCTTCGTGAATTTCCTGATGCGAGCTCTGCGACTGGTCAGGCCAGATGGGAGAAGGAGATCCCGACGGTGGCGTCGTCGTCGGAGCGACCTCGGCCTCGAACTCGACCTCGCCGCCGGCGGCGGCGGCCGCCCCTCTGAGGGACATCAGGCGGTACAAGTGCGAGTTCTGCGACGTCGTGCGTTCGAAGAAGCGGCTGATCCGAGACCACGTTCTCGAACACCATAAGGTGGGGTGGCGCTACTGGCTTCTCCCCGGCCTAGGACGTGTGTTGTCTGTTCTTGTTAAAGCACCCGCGCTACTGATTTCTGCGGGAACTGTGAATTGTGGGTGAGCTGAAATGTTGCCGCTGTGTGCTGTAGGACGAAGTGGATGGTCTGGATGAGTACAACGTAGGTGGTGGCGGCAGTGCGCCGCCGGGCAAGGAGATCGGCCATGGTTGCAAGGAGTGCGGCGCGAGGTTTAAGAAGCCGGCACATCTGAAGCAGCATATGCAGAGCCATTCGCCCGAGGTATCTGAATAGTCCTGAGTTTTAGTTTTGTGTTCGGGGGATTTCCGTGTCATCGCTGCAAGTGATGCATTCTGTTTGGCTGTTCAGTCGGTGCTCGAGAGCAAAATAAGCGCCGACGTCTGCTTAGAAGTGGTGTTTGAAACCCAGTTCTTAACAGTGATGGAATCTGTATAGATGATATAAGAGTTGACGATTGATTGTTTGTAAGTGTGCTTGGTGTATGGTATTCCGATTTGCTGAACTGTGCTGACTTTTTGCAGGCTATTTAATTGTGTGAAGCATTGGATCCCAAAGAACTCCAAAATGCGAGAGGGCCCTGAATGGACTAGTACCAGGATGGGGAGACCCTCCTGGGAAGCTCCTTCAGGAAGCCTCTTTCACGCCCTTCTTCAGGTTATTCCTTCTTTTGTCAAATTACTTGCTGTTAATTCTTGAGCGTTACATGTGATGCACCCGTATTATTTCAAAGCTACTGTATGCTCGTGTCTTAGCATCCACCACTTTGTCAACAAATCGTGCCTTCTTGTCAGTCATATGCTTGTATGTCATAGTTGGTGCTGCGTCATTTGAGTTATTATACTCGGTATCTAAGTACAATAGCCACTTAATGGCCTTCCATCTACTCCCTCCGTCCGAAAATACTTGTCATTGAAATGGATGTATCTAGATGTATTTTAGTTCTAGACACATCCATTTTGATGACAAGTAATTCCGGACGGAGGGAGTATGATCCAATAGTTAAGCAAGTAGTTGTAGGATGTGCACATGATAAGATAATACTATATGTTTCATTGAGCATATTTTTATGTGAATGATGGTTATTGTGTTCCCTGAGGTCTAAAACAAATTATCCCTGAAATAATAAAAATTATGTTCTTTGGCACAAGTCACTTATCCGTTTAGTTCTGCAGTAATATACCTTGCAGGAAAAATAACAATTCCCATTTGACAGTGAATTATGTTGAGATTTATTACTACTCCCTCCGTCCCAAAAAAAGTCACTCAACTTTGTACTAGCTTTGGTACAAAGTTAGTACAAGCTAGTACAAAGTTGAGTCACTTATTTTGGGACGGAGGGAGTACTATTTGGATCATTTGTTTTATTAGTGTGTGGGTGTACCATTCTTTATTTCTCTGAATTGTGCTGATTTTGGCAGACTACATGTTCAGATATGAATGTGTGAAGCATTGGATCCCAAGAACTCCAAAATGCCAGAAGGCCTTGAATGGACCAGTATCAGGAAGGGGAGACCCTCCTGAGAAGCTCCATCAAGAATGCCTCATTCACGCGCTTCCTCAGGTTTGCTTGTTCATTTGGAACTGCTTTTACCCTAGCCGTTGCTTCTTGTTCCAAGCTCTGTTTATTGGATGTGATGTGTATTTATGTGCTACTTAGCGTTCTCAAACTACTAATGTGTATGTGTGTACAATGTAGTATGTATGCCAAAGCTACTATTTGTGTACTACTTGGCATTCTCAACATACTCAAATGCGCAGTCTTAGCATGCAGAGTGAATTGATTACATGTAGTTTTGTTTAGTCACGTTTGGATAACTGATGCTGTTGTACTATTCACGGTGTTACTACCACTTGATGGTCTTGCACCCAAATAGTTCTTTTTTAGATAGTACGTCCAAATCGTTTAAGCATGTGCACAATAATTGTGCTAATGCTGTTGAGCATGTTTATAAATGTATGCATACACTTATATTATGTCAAGTGAACTTTTCTTTGGATATGGGACTACTATTCTGATTTTATCCTTTTCAAAACTGTTGCAGAGACCCTTTGCCTGCCATGTAGATGGTTGCCCTTTCAGCTATAGCAGGAAGGACCATTTGAACCGCCATCTACTTACTCATCAAGGAAAACTATTCATGTGCCCTATGGAAGGATGCAACCGTAAGTTCAGTATCAAGGGTAATATCCAGAGACATGTTGAGGAATTTCACGAGGATGGCCCTCAGTGTGGAGGCAAGAAAGAGTTCATCTGCCCAGAGGCTAACTGTGGGAAGGCGTTCAAATATGCTTCCAAGCTACAGAAACACGAGGAATCACATGGTGAGAAACTGACTTTCTATAAAAAAATTCATAGTTATTTTCCTTACTGTAATAAGATATGCTTAGCAATGACAATCTTGAAAGTTGATGATTCAAATCTTATGGTGCAGTCAACTTGGATTACACTGAAGTTATCTGCTGCGAACCAGGCTGCATGAAGACTTTTACTAATGTGGAATGCCTCAAGGCCCATAACCAATCGTGTCATCAGTATGTTCAGTGTGATATCTGTGACACTAAACAGCTTAAGAAGAACTTCAAGCGGCATCAGCGGATGCATGAAGGTTCGTTTGTCACTGAGAGGATTAAATGCAACTTCAAGGATTGCAAGCGCTCATTTTCAAAGGTGTGATTTGCAAGCTCACATGTTGCCTTTTTATGGATTTTTTTTCTCTGCAGTAAATTTCAAAACTGCTCTGTTTTCATTCTCAATAACTTTGAACTTCAGAAATCCAATTTGCACAAGCATATTAAGGCAGTTCATGAGCAGAGTAGACCTTTCACATGTGGATTCTCTGGATGCGGCCAGAAGTTTTCGTACAAACATGTAAGGGACAATCATGAGAAATCTAGTGTTCATGTGCTTTTTGAGGTAAATATAAGGCAACCACCACCACCATATCACATAGTTTACCTCCACATGATGCTCTGTTCTAGGAACTTATAATCCGCATGATGTTCACATCTTGACAGGGCGATTTTGTGGAGGCTGATGAGCAACTCCGACCTCATCCAGGCGGCCGCAAGAGGAAGCCCATTTCAGTCGATACTTTTATGCGGAAGAGGGTAGCTGCTCCTGATGCTCCGCCTGCTTACAGTGATGTAACTGAGTATCTGAGATGGCTTTTGTCAGGTTGATTTGTCCTGAACTGGAGGAAAGATGCTATGTTTTTAAGGATGATCGAGCATTCTTATGTACTTTGAAGTGTCCGCATTATTATTGTCAATGTTATGTATGTAGGAGTGTGTATGTATGTATGTATAGCTAAAGGAAATAGATTGACAATAACAGTGTGTATTGTGTGTCAAATAGGGTAGCAATTGGCAAGCAAGTCCTTTTTTTTCTTGTTCAACTGTATGAAATATGAATAAATGAAGATGTGGCTTCCGCTTAAGTAATGATGAACACCTATCATGTTTTAGATGTTACTAACATTTTTGCTTAAAATTGTATTTTCTTTTGAGATAATGGTTGTATCTTTTCTTTTTCTGAAAAATATGGCAGTGAATATGTTTATGGGAAATGATTAGCTTCAACTGACTGATTTTCCATCGCCCATCCGCCTCCTCATGCTTGCGGCCTTGCTGGGATCGTTTTCTTCTCCTTTCGTCCACCCTGTCTGCTTGACATGCCTGGTAAGACGGTGGACGTCTGCCTCACGCATGGGACATGCCTGAGTTGACGCCCCTGTCACATAGGGAAGCTTGGTGGCCAGATCCATGACATGGCTACTTCAAGGTTCCTGGGTTGTAGGCTAGGCCCTGGATGCTACATGCGTGTGTCGCTCACCAACAAGATTTGGATAAAATTCACTACATGATACTACAAATGCTTCAGGCGGAATTCTTGCAACAAAGGTCTTGTTGCAGGAATACAAAAAAGAGGTGACGTCTTGTTGCAGGGATATAGAGAAGATTCTTTTTTTTTTTTGCAACATTGGGCTTGTTGCAGGAATGCAGAGATGAGGCCGGAGATGTTGTTGCAATTTTTGCAACAAGGATCGTGTTGCGGGAATCTAGAGAAGAAGCCAAAGATGTTGCTACAATTTTTACAACAATGGTCTTGTTGCAAAAATATAAAGAAACCGGAGATGCTTTCACAACAAAGATTATGTTGCAACGGAATTTTGCAACAAACATCTTGTTGCACAAATAAAGAGGAACGATGGCTCGTGGCATACAATCAGATGGCTCACAACTCGGCCGATCTTTTAAAAAGATCAATCGGCGGACGCGTAGCACGACATATGGGAAATAATTGGCTTCAACCGACTGATTTTTCATCGCCCATCCGCCTCTGACGCTTGCGACCCATGCCCTGGTGGGTCCAGCTCGTTCTTATCTAGAGAAGAGGCCGGAGATGTTGCTACAATTTTTGCGACAATGGTCTTGTTGCAGAAATACAGAGAAGAAACCGGAGATGCTTTCACAACAAAGATTATGTTGCAACGGAATTTCGCAACAAGCGTCTTGTTGCACAAATAAAGAGGAACGATGGCTCGTGGCATACAATCGGATGGCTCACAACCCTAAAAAGATCAGTCGGCGGACGCGTAGCATTGCCCTATGTTTATACATATACAATAATGGTACAAACATGTCATGTGTATCTTGAGAAGTAGGAAGAATTAAAGTTCCGTGCCTCAAGATGTTGAAAAATGCAGCGATCAGCGGGGGTCGAGGGAGGATCATTCATGCCTTGGGCATACTATGATCCACATCTAGCAACAACTCGACAGAAGAACATGAATAAAGATCCTGCCAACCGCCCCACATACACCTCGTCAAATGTGATGCTCCTTGGTTACGAAACCCCACAATCCACTCACTGATCTCCTCGAAGTTGGCACCAAGAATGCATCGCCCGAGCGCCGATGAGAGTGCATATTTTATAACACTATTGGGTGTTGGGGAACGCAGTAATTTTAAAAAAATTCCTATGATCACGCATGATCTATCTAGGTGATGCATAGTAACGAGAGAGTGTTTTCTACGTACCCTCGTAGACCGAAAGCGGAAGCGTTATGACAACGCAGTTGATGTCGAGGGAGAGTTTCGTCAGCACGAAAGTACGGCACGTCCGCGATTTGCACACGTTTAACTCGGTGACGTCCCACGAACTTTAGATCCAGCTGAGGTCGAGGGAGAGTTTCATCAACACGACATCGTGGTGATGGTGATGATGAAGTTACCGGCGCAGGGCTTCGCCTAAGCACTACGACAATATGACTGAGGTGGAAATCTGTGGAGGGGGGCACCGCACACGGCTAAAAGATCAACTTGATCAACTTGTGTGTCTATGGGGTGTCCCCTCCCCCGTATATAAAGGAGTGGAGGAGGGGAGGGCCGGCCCTCTCTATGGCGCGCCCAAGGGGGGAGTCCTACTCCCAGTAGGAGTAGGTTTCCCCCCTTCCCTAGTTGGAGTGGGAGAAGAAGGAAGAGGGAGGAGGGAGAGAAGGAAAGGGGGGCCGGCACCCCTCCCAATTCGGATTGGGCTTGGGGGGGGGGGGGGCACCTAGGCCGCCTCCTCCTCTCTTCCACCATGGCCCATTAAGGCCCATTGACTCCCCGGGGGGTCCGGTAACCTCCCGGTACTCCGGAAAAATGCCCGAACCACTCGGAACCTTTTCGGTGTCCAAACATAGCCTTCTAATATATCAATCTTTATGTCTCGACCATTTAGAGACTCCCCTCATGTCCGTGATCACATCCGGGACTCCGAACAACCTTCGGTACATCAAGACACATAAACTCATAATAGCGATCGTCATCGAACGTTAAGCGTGCGGACCCTACGGGTTCGAGAACTATGTAGACATGACCGAGACTCACTTCTGGTCAATAACCAATAGCGTAACCTGGATGCTCATATTGGTTCCTATTCTACGAAGATCTTTATTGGTCAAACCGCATAACAGCATACGTTGTTCCCTTTGTCATCGGTATGTTACTTGCCCGAGATTCGATCGTCGGTATCTCAATACCTAGTTCAATATCATTACCGGCAAGTCTCTTTACTCGTTCCGTAATACTTCATCCCGCAACTAACTCATTAGTTAAAATGCTTGCAAGGCTTATAGTGATGAGTATTACCGAGAGGGCCCAGAGATACCTCTCCGAAACACAAAGTGACAAATCCTAATCTTGATCTATGCCAACCCAACAAACACCTTCGGAGACACCTGTAGAGCACCTTTATAATCACCCATTTACGTTGTGACGTTTGGTAGCACACAAAGTGTTCCTCCGGTATTCGGGAGTTGCATAATCTCATAGTCTGAGGAACTTGTATAAGTCATGAAGAAAGCAGTAGCAAAGAAACTGTTACGATCATAATGCTAAGCTAACGGATGGGTCATGTCCATCACATCATTCTCCTAATGATGTGATCACGTTCATCAAATGACAACACATGTCTATGGTTAGGAAGCATAACCATCTTTGATTAACGAGCTAGTCAAGTAGAGGCATACTAGGGATTATATGTTTTGTCTATGTATTCACACATCACTACAAAAAAAATACACTTCCGTGATGACACATGTTTGTCACAGTAGGTCGCGTTTTTTGTCATGCATGTACATCCATGACGATTTTATGACAATCAAGATAGTCATACCTGTGCTATCGTAGAAGTGTTCCATGACATTACCAAAATTATCATCACGGAAGTGTCCACTTCGATGACGATAAATCGTGCGTCACAGAAGTGCTTTCATCAAGGGTGACCGACACGTGACATCCACCGTAACGGGACGCCGTTAAGCTATCGGGTCTGGTTTTGGATCCGATAACCCGTTAACAGCCAGGACCAATGGGGATTTTCCACGTGTAAAATTCTCATTGGCCAGAGGAAACACGTATTGCCTCACCGTTGGGACATATGTCATCCACTCATTGGACAGGAGGCGCCTATGATACGTCGACACGTGGCACGGCCCAATAGAGGTCCATTCCGGTGAAAAGGTCGGCCCGTTTGAATTGGTCAAAAGGTAACGGGCCGGCCCACAGAAAGCCTGTTAACAGCTAGCTTGTTCGTATATAGCCCATTTACGACCCGCTAACTCCCGACCCGTTACGGCCTATTGGAATAAGCCCAGTACCTTCATCTGGGCCGTCCAATATGATTCCAGCCTGTTGTAACTTCCAACCCATGTATGTCCCATGATGTCTTTCGGCCCATATGAGGCCCTTTGTAACTCTCGGCCCATTAAAGGCCCTAGATGAAATTGGCCCATAATGAACAGTGTATCGCTTTATACCCATTAACGACCCATTATTCATCGGCTGTTTCCAGCCCGCGTTAACTTTCGGCCTTCTAAGGGCCCATTTATTCTTGGGATCATTTCTAGAATTCGGTTAGTTACAAATCACATCTTGGCATGTTCCGCTTAGGCCAAATTCAACCCATGGTTACATTCGCCCGCTTAGGTCCGTTAACCCGTTGGGCTTTTTTCATAGCGTTATCAAATGCGGCCTATTAATGCCCCGTTATGGTCCACGAATAGTACGGCCCATGTTTTGCGAAATGATTATACGCCCCGTAGAAGGCCCATGGATCCTACTGCCCATAGAAGACCAATGGATCCTACGGCCTGTAGAAGGCCCATGGATCATAGGGCCCGTAGAAAGTCCATGGATCCTACGGCCCGTAGAAGGCCCATGGATCCTACGGCCCGTAGAAGGACCACGGATCATATGGCCCGCAGGAGGCCCATGGTTACAACAGTCCGTGTGTTGCCATGATTATTGTGGCCTAGTTACCAAAAACGCGGAAAAAAAACTGCAGTGACTACAAGCAAACAACTAAACAAGACAATAAGGAAATAAATAAGCAAGCAATTAACGCTAGCCTATTACATCTATTACACATATTACATCCACCGTGCATCAAAGTTCGCCACCAGTGTAAATATAGGGAACAAAGCAGCATATTACATACACTAGCCGTCAAAATTGGCCACCAGTGCAAATAAACGAGACAACAAAACAAGTCCATAACTGAAACAACTTAAGAAGAGCTCAAGAAACGTTATCCTGGGTATCCACCATGCTGGCAATAAGCTTAGCAAGCTTATTAGCTTTGTCCTGCTTGGCGCTAAAATCCTCCAACGCTTGTCGTTGCACCAATAAGTATGCATCCGAATGCTTGAGGACTTCCGCATCCTTCCGCTTCTTGTCGCAAAGACGCTTAATCGATGTCTTTCACTTGTAGTTGAGACTCAAGAAACCGAGCTGATTCAGACAGTTAGTTTGAATAGCTTGTGCAAGCGGTAGTGGCCAGTAACTCGAACACTAAACCAAGACAGGACTTTGGGGTTGTCTCACTGTCTTCAAGATAGTCTTCCTTAGCTGTTTTATCAGCTTTGTTGGAGAACAACAAGGATGTCTCACTCTCCCGAACCTTATCTGCATTACTTCCTTTACCATTGCTTAATAAGGCACTCTTCCCCAATATTCTATCAGCATTCTAAAAGAAGAAACAAGCAGACACATAACAGGTTTAACATGTACTAGTATATGAAACTCATTTCGGTGAACCAGTTCATTAGTAAGGTGGACAGGATTAAACTACCAAGTCTTCTATTGCCAAGTACTAGTACATAATAAAAGCATGAAACAAACATATATCTATGTCCTATGGTCACTACATTGTCTTGCCAAATCAAAATAGAGAAACGGTTCAAATCATATCAGTTCAAGACAAAGCAGCAGTGAAAGAATACAAAGCGTGAGAAACTACACGGCACAACAAGATTTCAGATGGGTACCACGGGTCTACATGTACAACAACACTATTGGCTCTGTTGTGATGCTAGTAATGTGGATGATATGAGAAGTCAACTATATACACAATTGAAATTAAAATCAACAGAGCTATTGATAAGAGCAAACCTGTTAAACAAACATGCATGAACATACCTGCCATTGGAGTTTCGATTGGATCCTTCAATTTAAAAATAAGTTTGTATGAGTAAATACAGTGATACAAGAGCAAAGCAGTATGCACGATAGCAATGGAATATTAAATTAGAACAATTGTTCTTCAGGTTTAGGTACTTGTTCTACATGAATAGAGTACAATAAGACGCAAGAATATAGTACTTAAAATAGAAAATGAGCTCATAGACCTTACCACATTCTTGGTTCGGGACTAGTACAGAACAAGGCGTTCCCAGTCATCGTCCAGTAAATGTGTCTCAGGAGAACATAAGGGAATTTGATGAGTTTCTTTGCCGGTGAAGTACGTTTTCTTCAGGTAATTCCGATACTGCCACTAAGCATTCTTGAAGATAGCAGAGGTATTAGCACAGGTTACCTCATACTGAGTTTCCAAATCGGTCTTTCTCTATAGAGAAAAATGGGAAAATTTGCTGTATTATAACCATCATGGAGGTAGGATGTATGGGACAAAGCAAAGTAATTGCCATGAATAGCATTACTTACACATAACTCTGGACAAACACCCTGAATCGCATTTTCCTTCATCTTCAGATAATATTTCTAAGATGGGAAGATACGCACATAGGATTTAACAACATCAAATGCGATAGATGCTAAACTACAACTGGCTGGTTGTGCTTCCTCCACGGGAATAGGCATACTAACTGGTGGAGTTGGGGTTCGCCGTGGTAGTACTGGCCCTTTTGGCACTGGAGCTGCCTTACTAACTGCTCTTGTTTGGGAGCTCTGTGGTGGAGATGGTGCTGTGTCAACAGGAACTGGGTTACTATCTGCTGGGGTTGGGGTTAGATTGGGTGAAGCTGGTTCTCTATCCATCGCAGTAGGGGTACAATCTGCAAGAGTCTGGGTTATGTGTGGTAGGGCTGGTTCTCGTGCATGTACAATCGGGGTGCTATCTCCACCAAGAGGTAGCACTGTTTTATTTGAAGACCGTGTTTTTACTCCACTAGATACTGGCATCACCCGCTCCAATTCAAATGGCTGATAAACAGGAAACATAGTTGAACGTCTGAGACATTGTATGAGAGATGATGCAATAGATAGTGTGGAAAAAGAGGGCATGAAATAGTTGACATGTATATTGTTTAACTAAAACGGATAGCATGACATAATTTCACATATATGATGTCTATCTAAACTGGATAGCATAGCATAACATAATTCAAAGATATGATGAATAACTAAACAGGATCACATGGCGTAATTCACCTACATGTTATCTAAGTAATGAGGATCGCATGATTTAATTCACATATGTGATTTATATGCTAACAGAGGGCATTCAATATGATGTCTGAACTAAGAACATGGTGTTGAATATTATGTATATGATGTCTAAACTATGCAATGCAAGACACCATATGCATGGTATGAGCAGTATAACCGTGCCAAGTTAGAGCATACACCTCGGTGGGGGAATAGGACTGGTCATCTGTCTCTGAATCCATCTCCGAGGAGCTATCGGGACCCAACAAGAGATCTGCTTCGACATGTAGCACTGTCTGCTCTGAAGGCCTTGTTTTCACTCCAGATTTTTCCATCTCCCATCCAAATGGCTGATTCACATGAAGAGTAGTTTAATGTACAAACATTGTCGACAAATGGAAATTTAATGAAGAAAAGGATGGGCAAGATATCATTCAAATATATGATGCCTGGTTAAACATGATGGCATTGCACATTTCAAATATATTATGGCTGGTTAAAAGACATGAGACTGCATAATTCCCATATATGATATAGAAACTAAACAGGTGGCATTACAAAACATGTCTAAACTAAGTAGATAACATATATGATGTCAAAAGTAGGCACTGCAAGGCAACATATGCATGATATGACTAACATCATCATGCCAAGGTAGAGCAAACACCTTGGGAGTAAATAGGAGTGGTCAGCTGCGTCTGAATCCGCCTCAGAACAGATATCTTCCTCTCAGACATAACTGGAGAGGGGGGAGGGTTTGCCATTGAACCCACCATGGAGCGACGTCTGCATGACATTGCATTGCCGCACAAAACTCTTCTCTTTTTCTCTACATGTTCAGCATGACTGTGTACAATATCTGACATGCATACGAAAAAATATGGTGAGATTATGTAAGGAGAGCATGCAGAAATTTAGAGTGATGGTACAACCAGTGGATGGATCCAAAAATAATGATATCAGGCTGATGATTGCTTTAATTTAATAAAAAGACAGATGATAATTGCTTTACTATTTGTTTCCCACCCAAGATGAACAACATAGGCATACCCTAGGTGAACCAGATATTAGATAGAGGTACTATTCATTGCTGCCTCGATATGTGCCCCACAACTAATTTAGAACTCAAGTTTGAACATTAATTTGGACCTGACTTGGAGTCTAAGAGGTGAACATGACGATAAAGTAGCAGGTAATTTTAAGCAATGCATAACATAAGCAGAAACAAGAGAGTGCGACCTCTCTTGTGGACCCGTGTACTCCTAAGGTTCATCTGCTGAGTCGATGATGGTGATGCCGTTGCGGTGGGTGTCGGCGGCAGGGAAGGAGATCTGAGGCGGCAAAATACGGTCAGGAGTCGTGATGTCTGGTTTGGTGGATGCTTCTGTCGATGGAGCAACTCAGGTGAGGTGGACGACGTCGCGGCAGGAGCAGGACAAACCACACAAAGTTCCTTCGACACCTACCGTGAATCAAGTAATTCTGTAAGGGCTCGTTTGGCTTGCATGATTCTAAAACGCAGGATAGTAAAAACACCGAATAGGATAGGAATGCACATGGTAAATAGAGCATTTGTAAACACATGATTTCTGTCAGCTTGGGTGTTTGGTTCACAGGAATGGGAAGAGCAGAGGAATGCAAAGAAACATGGCCAAAATAAAGTGAAACCATATGAAAGCATGTACAATTAGAATGTTATTCTGCCACTAATGCACTTGGTCTTGTTTTCATTCATAGGATTTTGAAAAGTAGGTCCAGGTGGATGTTTGCTCCATTCCTTTCAACAAAATGCATGAATAGTTGAATAGTAGAGTGCCATAAGAAAATTCCCTACGACTATGTTTTTCCGTTGAACCAAAATAGCCCTAATGGATCGACATGAATGTAGAGTAATAAGTGATGCAACAACTATACAACCTCTTTGCCGTAGCCATGTCGACCTCATCATCATTGGGTTGGTCGCTGAAGAAGTTGAGGCAGAGGTGGTTGTCGGAGGTGTGGAGAAAGATCTGAGGAATCTGTAGATGGCGTCCAGGGCACTTCTCTATTGTGATGGATCGTACTGTCGTTGGAGCAGCTCCGGTGAGCCGTAAGACGTCAAGGCTGAAGCAACACAAGACATACATCGTTAATCTCACGTGGGATTCTAATAGCATCTCCAATAGATGCTGTAAAATAGATGTAAAATTTACATCACCAAAAACTACCTGACTACAACAGATGAGGTAAAAACTGTTGACTCTGAACTTAACTGTCAAAACTGAAATTCACTGTGGAATCTGAATGTTACTATCGAAACTGAACGCAATGGTAGCAGAGAGGCACTTGACATGTAGTTTAGGGAGGGCCTGCAGTTTATCTTCAACCTGCACCCCCTGAGCTGCCAGCCACCACCGGGCGAACCGCCGGCCCCATCATCGCCTCACCGCCCCGAAACAACTCCCCACCGCTGGTCCGTCGCCGCCCCGCCGCCCCGGCCAGCCCTCTAGGCCCCCCGCCCCACCCTGAACCCTAAGATAGATAGTGGGGTACCTCTTCGGCAAACCCCCCTCCCCGCTGCGGGTGGTTCTTCCTTAACTCCGACGAGCCCCCCACCCCCTGAAAATCGACTTACCCAAAAGTCGATTCAGTCGACTGAAGTGTAGCTAAATTGGAGCAGAGCAGTAGCACGAGCGAGGGGGAGAGCAGCAACAGCAGTGCGAGCGAGCGAGAGCCAGAGCAGCAGCAGCTAGGCGAGCGAGCGAGCGAGAGCCGAAGCAGCAGCAGCAGCGCGAGCGAGCAAGAGCTGGAGCAGCAGCAGCAGATCCTGCTGGTATGGCCGCCGCCGCCGAAGGGGCCTTGCACTGCGGGAGAGCCGCCGTGGAGATGTCGCCCGCAGCGTCGGCTTCAAGGTAGCCGTTCCATGGGGGTGCGGTATGGAGCACCGTCGGCGCCGGGAGGTCAAGTTAAGGAGAAGGTGCGATGCGATAAGTGTACAACCTCTTTGGTGGCGCCGAGTAGGCCTCGGCTTCGTCCGAGGAGTCGATGAGGATGTTGCGGTTCAGGTGGAGCAGGTTAAGGCGGCGCTATGGGAATGGAGCAGCCACGATAGACGAGGCGATCGTCGGAGCAGCTCCTTGGAGGTGAAGGACGGGGCGGCTGAACCGGCAGGACAACGAGATGGACGACGGATCCTCATCCGGGGAGGTGGACGAGGGACGTCGAGCTGTTGCGGTGGACAATGTCGTCGGGGAAGAGGCTCCGGTTGGGCAGCGGTGAGGTGGCGGACGGAGGAGGGTGGGGTTTCGCGGCTAGAGCGGAGAGGTTATGGCGGCCTGGGATTTCGAATGGCGAAAAGGAGGCGATGGGAGGGGGTGAACCATGACTTAGGGACGCGCTTCTCCAAAATGCAGGGTGTGTTACAAAAGTACCCCCACCGATTTGAACTAGCGTCCCTTTCGGCTCAGGGTTAGAAGGGGGATTTTGTGTGTCGGGATTTGGCAGCTGGAGGGAGTTTTCACGCGCGTTGTAATTTCGGGATAGCAAGGCGCGGGTTGTGAAGACGCCAGTTTTGGGAGCACGATATCTGAATTTTCGGATATAACAAGGTGCCGGTTGAATTTTAGGGACAAGCCTAACGTGTAATATTGTACTTGTATGTACCAAATCAATTCGCACTTCCCTCAACAAAAAAAACGAAAAAATAAATCTATTCACACCACACAAAGAGAGAGTCTTACCCCGTTTTACTATACAAATGCTATTCAAAGCTACTCCCTCCTTCCATCTATATAGGGCCTAATGCATTTTTCGATGCTAACTTTGACCAAATATTAGAGCAATAATATATGACATGCAACTTACACAAAGCACACCTTTAAATTCGTGTGTGAAAGGACCTTTCAATGATATAATTTTCACATTGTGCATGTCATGTACTATTAATCTTGTCAATAGTCAAAGGCGGTCTTAAAAAACGCATTACGCCCTATATAGATGGAAGGAGGGAGTATGAATCCATGTTATGTCCAATTAAATTTTTTCGCTGATTGTATAATGCATGTAACCTACTCATACCAACATTTTAGTGCATTCCAAATGTCTATACTAACGTTGTAATTCGAACTGAATTTGAATTTGTTTCTCTATTTCAATAAGAATCTACAATCATGATTGTTGCCAACTTCAACCATCATTCGTGTATTACCTTAATAACACACCACATGATTACTATAGAGATAGATATGAACTATGTGTGTACTATATGAACTCGAATTCTATTTTTTTGAATACACTTGATGTTGATTCCAAATAATAGTACATTTGATGTACTAACTATATATTCATATTCTAAACCCTGTTCCATACGTACACCGTGTTTATCACACAAATTATAGTGACCCGCCCCGTACATTATGAAAAGTATTTAGCCCTGAGCTACAAAAGCCACACATTAGCCCAAATTATAATCAATGTTCTATATATTATATGTAGTACTAGCAAGATGCCCATGCGTTCCACGAAACATCAACATGATCAAGGGGAGGCCTTATTTGCAAATATGGAGAGGGGTGTGGGTATATTTTTTCAAAATTGCCATAGTTTCCTTCCTGTCCGTCAGATATAAATCGAACGACCTATATTGCAGGATGGCAGGCACACCATCATCAAAAACTCTGTTTTTTATAAGAGTAGAGATAAAATATGTTATATGTAGTATAACATGTTCATAATTAACCACACCATGTGTATCACCGTTAAATATATTCACACATGCGTCGGTTTAAAACACTATGATAAATTCTTCAAATATCCGAATTCGCTTTTTATAATGAATTATGATCTCTATTCGTCTTTTACACCCACACAATCCTCTTATCTTTGTAGCTAGCGCTAACTTTCTCTCGTGCATGCACACGCCCGCATCCCTCTCACCCTCCCTCAGCATTCTCTAGCTCCATCACGCAAAATCGTCTTTTCACAGGTCGTTCACCCACGGTGTGTGTAGGCCCGCCAGCTCCTTCTTTACGGCACACATC
Source organism: Aegilops longissima (assembly GCA_021605205.1). Lineage (NCBI taxonomy): Eukaryota > Viridiplantae > Streptophyta > Magnoliopsida > Poales > Poaceae > Aegilops > Aegilops longissima. Next base: position 44,164,137 of record CM038676.1, on the reverse strand, counting down.
GATCGATATGCCTCTCTAGCCAGGTGTGCCTAGCACAAACACAAGCTTCCCCTCTTCTCTTATCACTGTCCATGCCTCACTCCCACCACTCTTTTCATCAATCTCGTACTCGCACACTCCTTCCCCCTCGATATAGTATGCCTCTCGCACCACCTCCTAGATGCATCCCTCTCTCCCTATCCTTCTCCCCGTGCCTTATTTGCTCCTAACACATACATGCATGTATACCGATTGATCTCCCAACATATACCTAGGTCGACTTTAACTATTTTCCCCCCGCCCATCGATCGACGTACCTCACAAGTTATGTCTCTCATTTCTCTGACAAAGGACGATTGATCTTCCTATGTAGTTACGTCTACTTACCATAGCCATATCATCCCCCCTCATTGTAGCGATCCGACCTCAAACGGTCAAATCTCTGTGCTTACGTATCATCCCTGGATCGGTAATGCTAACACACACAGTACTTGAGGGATTTATAATAGAGTGCAATCACACACTTATTACATCGAATGTCTCAAAAGAGAACTTATTACAATAATATGGCTTAAGGCCATCTAAATAAGATAACAGCGGAAGGCTTGGAAGATAAAGTGAGTCCATCAAGTCCAACGGCATAGCTGAGTGCACGACAACGACCTAGCGCACCTTTGTAGGATCGAAAGTATGTCTAGAGGGGGGTGATTAGACAACTTGACCAAATAAAAACTTAACCTTTTCCCAATTTTAGTTCTTGGCAGATTTTAACAACTTAGCACAAGTCAAGCAATCCTAACACAATTCAAGCAAGCATGCAAAGAGTATATGAGCAGCAGAAAGTAAAGCATGCAACTTGCAAGAATGTAAAGGGAAGGGTTTGGAGAGTGCAAACGCAATAGGAGACATGGATGTTTTTGTCGTCTTTCCAATAGGTGGTGCTATCGTACATCCACGTTGATGGAGACTTCAACCCACGAAGGGTAACGGCTGCGCGAGTCCACAGAGGGCTCCACCCACGAAGGGTCCACGAAGAAGCAACCTTGTCTATCCCACCATGGCCATCGCCCACGAAGGACTTGCCTCACTAGGGTAGATCTTCACGAAGTAGGTGATCTCCTTGCCCTTACAACTCCTTAGTTCACTCCACAATCTTGTTGGAGGCTCCCAAGTGACACCTAACCAATCTAGGAGACACCACTCTCCAAAAGGTAATAGATGGTGTGTTGATGATGAACTCCTTGCTCTTGTGCTTCAAATGAAAGTCTCCCCAACACTCAACTCACTCTCATAGGATTGGATTTGGTGGAAAGATGATTTGAGTGGAAAGCAACTTGGGGAAGGCTAGAGATCAAGATTCATATGGTTGGATTGGAATATCTTGGTCTCAACACATGAGTAGGTGGCTCTCTCTCAAAAAATGAGTAGTGGAAGTGTAGGCACGATCTGATGGATTCCCTCACGAATGAGGAGAGGGCGGAGGGGTATATATAGCCTCCACACAAAATCTAACCGTTACACACATTATACCAAACTCGGTGGGACCGAATCAAAAAACTCGGTCGGACCGATTCAGTGCATATGTGTCGTTAGGCAATTTTGGTGGGACCGACATGTCATCTCGGTGGGACCGATATCATTAGGGTTAGGGCATAACGTAATCTCAGTTGGACCGATTACTCAAACTCGGTTGGACCGACTTTGGTAATAAGCTAACAAAGAGTTGGTTAGGCAAACTCGGTGGAACCGATTTGCTTGTCTCGGTGGGACCGAAGCATTACGAAAAGGAAACAAAGAGTTTGCATTGCAGACTCGGTGGGATCGATCGCTCATCTCTGTTAGACTGAAACGTTACAAAGGGAAACAGAGAGTTTGCAACCCCATCTCGGTTAGACCGAGATCCCTATCGGTGAAACCGAAAAGACTAGGGTTTCTGGCAGTGGCTATGTCAAATGAACTCGGTGGCGCCGGATGGATCATATCGATGGGGCCGAGTTTTACTTTTGGTTTGGGACATATGTGGATATTAGAAAGTGGTTGAGGGCTTTTGGAGCATATCACTAAGCATTTTGAGCAAGCAAGCCATTAAGCAACACCTCATCCCCTTTTAATAGTATTGGCTTTCCTATAGACTCAATGTGATCTTGGATCACTAAAGTAGAAAATGTAGAGTCTTGGACTTTGAAGCTTGAGCCAATCTTTTGTCCTTAGCATTTTGAGGGGTCCACATTCCTTATCCATGCCATGCCAATCATTGAACTTCCCTGAAATATTTATCTTGTAATGGCATTAGTTCAATGAGCTATATGTTGTTAATCATTACCAAAACCACCCAGGGATAGTTGCACTTTCAATCTCCCCCTTTTTGGTAATCGATGACAACTATAGATCAAAGCTTCGACAAATGATAATAAGATTGAAATATATTGTCGCTTTGAGAAGTATGTGACAAACAAGAGCTCCCCCTAAATTTGTGCATTATTTAAATTTGCTTTGGACTGCAAATGCACAATGTGTTAGGATCATGGGTCACTCTTCCATGTCACATACCTCTTGGTGGAGCGCTCAAAATGATAATAATTGAACACATGCACTCATCACCAAGCAAAGTGAATGATCATAAATGGATATGAAGGATAATATCATTCAAGCACACATGATCATCCAAGTATCTCACAAAAGACAAAATGTATCAAGCAAACACGCAATAAAGTTCAAGCAAGTAAAATGCAAAGAGAGACAAAACAACATACTCTCCCTCGAAGACTATGATCTATACATATTTCTCCCCCTTTGGCAACAAGTACCAAAAAGTTAAAAATATGCATAGTGCTATGCGTCTCTCAGGCTTGGTCTTCATGAGGTGGTGTAGAGATGACTCCAAGGACGAAAGCGTCTGCAGATGTGGTTGGAGCTGGTGGAGTTGCTGCTGGAGCTGGTGGCACTGAAGCTATGGCTGCTGGTGCAGATGTAGTAGCTCTTGTGTCTGGGACAGGCACTGCAGCAGACCTCTGACTCCTGGGCACTCTAGTGACAGCATCTGTAGTAGACTTGCCCTTCTTCCCCTCCACTTCCTCCTGAAGTTGCTCAACTACTGACTAAATCTCAGTTACCTTGACATCAAGATCATAGAATTTCTGCTCAATGATCCTCTCCAAACTCTCCTGATTTTGAGTCAGGGTGGTCAGGCCCTTCTCAATCCTCAAGGTGGAGGCGATAAGATATACAAGCTGATCTTGCTTGCTCTCCAAGAACACTTGAGATGCCTCTTCAGCTGTTGGCATCTTTGTAGCTTTCTCTGCCCTTGCCTTCTGTCTCTTCTCATGTGCTTGCACTGATGATGGATCTTCTTCATTCATGCCAACAATGTTTTACTCAAAGTCTGGCTTGAGGGGTAAATGCTCCTTGTCCAACAAATATGTGCATGTACCCATCTTGGGGTTGATGAGCACCTGAATTTGTGGAGCATACCCACAAGATCTCTTCTGATCTGCAGCTGTCCTCTTGATTGTTTCCACAATCAGACTCATCAGTTTGAACTTTTGAGGGACATCAAATATATGCAGCAAGTTGATGAAGTGTCCTCTGATCATTCTGTGATCTCCTGATTTTGGCAATAAAGTGTGCCTCAGAATGGTATTGATTGTTGGTAGTCCTGACAGCAAGTGCTTCACTGAGCCAAACTTGTGAGTCTCCAGGTCCGCATCAGGAATCTCCTTGTACATGCTAGCCATTGAGTTGTGATACTTCTTCTTCTTGGCATAGACATCCAAGTCATCTTCATGAGCTTCTGGGGCATTGATCAATCAAGCCCACTCATCAACTGTAGATTGGTACCTTGTACCCTCTGACATCCACACAATTCTGCCATCTGGATAGAAATGAGCAGTTGAATAGAATTGCATGATCATCTCATCATTCCACTTAGTGAGCTTTTGGCCAACAAACTTGTCAACCTCACATGCCTTGAAGCTGCCATAAACACCTGGGAAGTGTTCTCCATTCTCTCTTATGTAGGTCCAGTCCACCCATCTCATGTCACACACTATGGGCTTCTTGTCAAGTAGGATTGTCTCATAGAAATCTTGTTGTTCCTTTGTGTGGAACCTGTAGTCCACATCAGTTCTCCTCCTGACAGCATATGGGTCAGCCTTTCTCCACTGTCTCAGTCCTGCATCCTTCCTGATTCTCATATACTTTGCAACAGGATGTGCATCATTATGATCTAGGATCTTGGTCTTTAGCTTCCTCAGCACTTGGGCTTCAGCTTCCTCTTCTTCGGCTTCAGGCACTGGGGCCTTGTTCTTCTCCCCAGCAGGTATGTTCCTGGTACTCCTCTTGGGTGCAGTCTTGGGAACTGGGGCAGCAGCTTTGGGAGCATTTTGGGCTTAGCAGCAGCCCCTAACTTAATAGCATCTCCCATGAGCTTTTGTGCCTTAGGTGCTGGAGCAACATCCTCTTCCTCTTCATCATCTTCATCAGATGAGTGCCTTTCAAATTCTGCCATGGGATCAACCTTCTTGCACCACCTTCCTCTCTTTCTCTCCTTCTTCTTTTCCTCATCCAACACATGATCAAACACATGAGTAGGTGGCTCTCTCTCAGAAAATGAGTAGGTGAAGTGTAGGCACGATCTGATGGCTTCCCTCACGAATGAGGAAAGGGTGGAGGGGTATATATAGCCTCCACACAAAATCTAACCGTTACACACATTATACCAAACTCGGTGGGACCGAATCAGAAAACTCGGTCGGACCGGTTCAGTGCATATGTGACCGTTAGGCAATTTCGGTGGGACCGACATGTCATCTCGGTGGGACCGATATCATTAGGGTCAAGGCATAACGTAATCTCGGTTGGACCGATTACTCAAACTCGGTTGGACCGACTTTGGTAATAAGCTAACAAAGAGTTGGTTAGCAAACTCGGTGGGACCGATTCGCTTGTCTCGGTGGGACCGAAGCGTTACGAAAAGGAAACAGAGAGTTTGCATTGCAGACTCAGTGGGACCAATCGCTCATCTCGGTTAGACCGAAATGTTACGAAGGGAAACAGAGAGTTTGCAACCCCATCTCGGTGAGACCGAGATTCCTATCGGTGAAACCGAAAAGACTAGGGTTTTTGGCAATGGCTATGTCAAATGAACTCGGAGGCGCCGGATGGATCAAATCGGTGGGGCCAAGTTTGACTTTTGGTTTGGGACATATGTGGATATGAGAAAGTGGTTGAGGGCTTTTGGAGCATATCACTAAGCATTTTGAGCAAGCAAGCCATTAAGCAACACCTCATCCCCTTTTAATAGTATTGGCTTTCCTATAGATTCAATGTGGTCTTGGATCACTAAAGTAGAAAATGTAGAGTCTTGGACTTTGAAGCTTGAGCCAATCTTTTGTCCTTAGCATTTTGAGGGGTCCACATTCCTTATCCATGCCATGCCAATCATTGAACTTTCCTGAAATATTTATCTTGTAATGGCATTAGTTCAATGAGCTATATGTTGTTAATCATTACCAAAACCACCCAGAGATAGTTGCACTTTCAACCTTACTCTTTGTCTGAAAAGTCTGCAACATGATATGTTGCAGCCCAAAATGGGTCGGGACATGGAATATGCTGGCAAGATAACCAATAGAGCAATGAACATAATAAATACTATCACTACAAGCATATATTACTGGTGGAGGCTCTAAGTTTATTTTTGCGTAAAGCCAATTTTATCCTACAACAAAGGAATATATTTTGTTTAACTATCATGGTGGTTGTTAAACATTGAGAAGGTTCCTCCAACTCAATCCCAATTAAACAGTAGTAATAACCCAATAAATTAATTTAGAGTGATGAGATCAATAGGATAATCCAAGAACCAGATACTCAAGATGTCCATAACCGGGGACATGGCTAACCATGATTAGTTTATACACTCTGCAGAGGTTTGCGCACTTTTCCCCACAAGACTCGATCTTGTATTTCTCACACTACATGTTGTTTGAGAAACGGATGACCGAGACACAGTCTTTCAGAAACATTAACTCTTTACTCTGGGTGCAAAGTTACACCTACTTTCCCCTACATCTGCTAGCCCACCACTGAAAGAGGTCATGCAACATACTCAACTATGCTAGAGCCCATAATAGCTTGTGGCTGCACACGGAAGTTTCTAGCATGAATATTCTTATGATCCCTTTGAGCCTGGGTGGTGAACCGTAGGATGATCACACGGGTACTCTGGGATATCCCAGGACAACACTGGATTCTCCAGGTGCCCGCAACCAATCCACCCAGATGTGTATTAAGTAGCCACCTTAAGCTAACCATTAATTAACAACTCTCACATCTGTCATGGATACACTCAACCAATCCACGTCTACGAGCATAGCATGGCAACCTAAGCATAACGTAGAAGTAACTCCCAAGGGTTTGGTATTAAAAGGACAGTAGGTTCTACCTCATCATCTACTTCCCAAACCCACATGTTAATTAGATCCCTATCATGCAATGTTTGAGGATTGGAACTAATGCATAAAAACTGGGTAATAAAAGATATGATCAAGGTGTTACTTGCCTTGCCGACGATCTACAAACCCTAGAGACTCGTAGTAGCACGCTTCGCACTCCGGGAATTCTATCGCAAACAAACAATCGCATACATAAGCACTCATGCATAGATGCACGGGTAATACTCAAATAAGAAGATCCAATCTGAAAGTTCAACTGAAAAGCTTCGATTTGCAAAAAGAATCAACCGAATCGGAGCTACGAAACTCAAACTACAATCAAAACAAGTACGAACTCAAATCTGCTTGAAACCAAATTCTAATTTGTCAAAATCCTGTTCAAGTTGATTAACTTGAAAGAGGGTCTTGAGACGAAGATTTTGGCGTTGGTTTCACTGGATTTGGACAAACGGTTAAAACGTTGCGAGGGTTTGAAGATCAGGGGCTGATCTACGATAAAAATAATCGCAGATAGGTCCCTGGCAAAAATAAAACTGAAAAAGAAAAATCTATCGGACGGACGTCCGCTAACAAAGGCTAATAGACGAATTCGTTCGTTAAAACGAACTAAAGAACAAACATTCGCAAATTAACCTAATAGAAGGAAACCGAGAAAACCGAGCCGGTCTGAAAAAAAGATCTAGGTTTTACCGAAATAATTGAAGAAAACCGGACAAAAACCGGTCGGTGCCGGTGGTGGATCCGATCGGCGACGGCAGCGGGCGGCGGGGGTGTCGGCGCGGGCTTCGGGTGACGGCGGCGGCGGCGGTAGTGGCTAGCCCGGCAGCGGTGCGGGCTTCTTGGGGCGGAAGTGGGGAGGGAGGCATGACGACTTAGAAAGAGGACGGGGCGACGACTTGCTTGGGGCGGGGGCCGGCCCGGGGAGGAGTCCGGCTCAGACTCCCCTCGGCGTCCGTCTTGGCAGGTATGGCGGGAAGGCGGCGACGTTAAAGGTGGGCAGTGGGCTTCGCCCAACCATAAGGGAAGCGCTTTAAATAAATTCACCAAGAAAAAAAATCCTAATTAAATATTTTTTTTCTAAAATGCCAAAAACATTTTTCACCGTCTAAATAGAATATTTAGAACATAGTGAACATTTTTCTGGCCTAAAAATGTAATTTTTAAAAATGCATATTTTTCTGATTCAAATAAAATAGCAATAAAATCCAAATAAAATATTTATTTGATTTTAACATTTTTCTCCAATATTTCTTTTATTTTGGAGAAGTCATTTTATCTCCTCTCATTAATTTTTATATTAGAAATATTTTGGAGATAAATAATATTAAAACCAAAATGATCCTCTTTTTCAAATTTGAGAAAATTCAAATATGAAAATAAAAGAAATCCCCAACTCTCTCCATGGGTCCTTGAGTTGCTTAGAATTTCTCGGATCAAAACTAAAATGCAAATAAAATATGATATGCATATGATGACCTCTGTATAACATTCCAAATTGAAAATTTGGGATGTTAAAAACCTACCCCGCCTTAAGATGAATCTCGCCCTCGAGATTCGGGTTGGCTAGAAAATAGGTGTGGGTGGTCCTTCCGTAGGTCTTCTTCTCGCTCCCAGGTGGCTTCATCCTCGGTATGGTGGCTCCACTGAACTTTGCAAAACTTGATAACCTTGCTGCGTGTGACTCGGCTGGCAAACTCGAGAATCTTCACTGGTTTCTCCTCGTAAGTCAAATCACTATCTAGCTGAATTGCTTCAAGGGGTACCGTGTCTCTCAGAGGGATATCGGCCATCTCAGCATGGCACTTCTTCAACTAAGAAACGTGAAACACATCATGAACTCCTGACAGTCCTTCAGGTAACTCCAACTTGTAGGCTACCTCTCCCATACGCTCCAAAACTCGGTATGGTCCTACAAATCTCTGGGCTAACTTTCCCTTAACTCCAAATCGTTTAACACCTCGCAGAGGTGACACTCGTAGATATGCTCTATCTCCGATTTCGTAGACTACTTCCTTGCGTTTGGAGTCTACATAACTCTTCTGTCGGGACTGAGCTACCTTCAGTCTATCCCAAATCAACTTAGCCTTCTCTTCAGACTCTTTAATCAAATCTGGTCCAAACAACTGACGGTCTCCAACTTCATCCCACATCAACGGTGTCCTGCACCTTCTTCCATACAAAGCTTCGAAAGGTGCCATCTTCAAACTGGCATGATAGCTGTTGTTGTACGAGAATTCAGCGTAAGGCAAATTAACATCCCAACTAGATCCATAATCTAGCGCACAAGCTCCCAACATGTCCTCCAGAATCTGATTGACTCTCTCGGTCTGTCCATCTGTGTGCAGATGAAAAGCTGTACTGAACTCTAGTCTAGTACCCAAAGTCTGGTGCAATTGATTCCAAAACTTCGAGATAAACTGTGTTCCTCTATCTGATACGATGGTCCTCGGAACTCCATGCAGACATACGATCCTGGTCATATATATCTTGGCCAACTTCGCACTCGTATAGGTGGTTTTCACTAGGATAAAGTGAGCCACTTTGGTCAAACGATCCACTACTACCCAAATAGAATCGTATCCCGATTGGGTCCTGGGTAATCCGGTGATGAAATCCATGTCAAGCTTGTCCCACTTCCATTCGGGTATCGGCATAGACTGCAGTAATCCTGCTGGCTTCTGATGTTCTGCCTTCACTCTCTGACATACATCACATACGGCTACATACTCGGCTATATCCTTCTTCATACCAGTCCACCAGAAACGCTCCTTTAAATCCAAATACATCTTGGTGTTTCCAGGGTGTATCGAGTATGGCAAGTCATGAGCTTCCTGAAGTATCAACTTCCTGATCTCCGCATTATTGGGTACATAAACACGGTCCTCAAACCATAAGGTGTCGTGCTCATCCTTGATACGTCCATTTTGCATCATGCTTTTATATCGATATTTATTGCATTATGGGCTGTTATTTCATGTTATGTCACAATACTTATGGCTATTCTCTCTTATTTTACAAGGTTTACATGAAGACGGAGAATGACGGCAGCTGGGATTCTGGGCTGGAAAAGGAGAAAATATTGGGGACCTATTCTGCACAAAACCAAAAGTCCTGAAACTCCATGAAAGTCATTTTGGGAATTAATAAAAAATATTGAGCGGAAGAAATACATGAGGGGGGCCACCCACCGTCCATGAGGGTGGGGGGCGCGCCCTACCCCCTGGGCGCGCCCCTGCCTCGTGGGACACCTGGCAGCCTACGGTGCCCATCTTCTGCTATATGAAGTCTTTTACCCTGGGAAAAATCATAAGCAAGCTTACGGGATGAAACTCCGCCGCCACGAGGCGGAACCTTGGCGGAACTAATCTAGGGCTCCATGAGCTGTTTCGCCAGAAACTTCCCTCCGGGAGGGGGAAATCATCACCATCATCATCACCAACGATCCTCTCATCGGGAGGGGGTCAATCTCCATAAACATCTTCACCAACACCATCTCCTCTCAAATCCTAGTTCATCTCTTGTATCCAATCTTTGTACGAAAACCTCAGATTGGTACCTGTGGGTTGCTAGTAGTGTTGATTACTCCTTGTAGTTGATGCTAGTTGGTTTATTTGGTGGAAGATCATATGTTCAGATCCTTAATGCATATTAATACCCCTCTGATCATGAACATGAATATGCTTTGTGAGTAGTTACGTTTGTTCCTGAGGAATGGGTGAAGTCTTGCTATTAGTAGTCATGTGAATTTGGTATTCGTTCGATATTTTGATGAGAGGTATGTTGCCTCTCCTCTAGTGGTGTTATGTGAACGTCGACTACATGACACTTCACCATTATTTGGGCCTAGAGGAAGGCATTGGGAAGTAATAAGTAGATGATGGGTTGCTAGAGTGACAGAAGCTTAAACCCTAGTTTATAAGTTGCTTCGTAAGGGGCTGATTTGGATCCATATGTTTCATGCTAACTAGCAATAACTACAAGGAGTAATCAACACTACTAGCAACCTACATGTACCAATCTGAGGTTTTGGTACAAAGATTGGATACAAGAGATGAACTAGGGTTTGAGAGGAGATGGTGCTGGTGAAGATGTTGATGGAGATTGACCCCCTCCCGATGAGAGGATCGTTGGTGATGATTTCCCCCTCCCGGAGGGAAGTTTCCCCGACAGAACAGCTCTGCCGGAGCCCTAGATTGGTTCTGCCTCGTGGCTGCGGAGTTTCGTCCCGTAAGCTTGCTTATGACTTTTTCCAGGGTAAAAGACTTCATATAGCAGAATATGGGCACCGGAGGACTGCCAGGTGGCCCATGAGGCAGGGGGCCCGCCCAGGGGGTAGGGTGCGCCCCCCACCCTTGTGGATGGTGGGTGGCCCCCCTCAGGTATTTCTTCCGCTGAATATTTTTTATTATTTCCCAAAATGACTTTCGTGGAGTTTCAAGACTTTTGGAGCTGTGCCGAATAGGTCTCCAATATTTGCTCCTTTTCCAGCCCAGAATCCTAGCTACCGGCATTCTCCCTCTTCATGTAAACCTTGTAAAATAAGAGAGAATAGCCATAAGTATTGTGACATAACGTGTAATAACAGCCCATAATGCAATAAATATCGATATAAAAGCATGATGCAAAATGGACGTATCAGTAGGGAAGGTGTTCTTTAGGGTTCTTGGAGCAACAAGAAAAATCATAAATTTCACAAAGATTCCAAGCATAACACAGCAAACTTTTTATTTGATTCCATAGGAGTCTCCCTTTTTCAGACAAACGGTGACGCAAAAATTGAGCATGCTCATCTAAAGATTTTCCTCAACTAAACTAGTTGGGGTTTCTTCACTAGTTTCTCCTCGTAAGTCAAATCACTATCCAGCTGTATTGCTTCAAGGGGTACCGTGTCTCTCAGAGGGATATCGTCCATCTCAGCATGGCACTTCTTCAACTGAGAAATGTGAAACACATCATGAACAACTGACAGTCCTTCAGGTAACTCCAACTTGTAGGCTACCTCTCCCATACGCTCCAAAACTCGGTATGGTCCTACAAATCTCGGGGCTAACTTTCCCTTAACTCCAAATCGTTTAACACCTCGCAGAGGTGACACTCGTAGATATGCTCTATCTCCGATTTCGTAGACTACTTCTTTGCGTTTGGAGTCTACATAACTCTTCTGTCGGGACTGAGCTACCTTTAGTCTATCCAAAATCAACTTAGCCTTCTCTTCACACTCTTTAATCAAATCTGGTCCAAACAACTGACGGTCTCCAACTTCATCCCACATCAACGGTGTCCTGCACCTTCTTCCATACAAAGCTTCGAAAGGTGCCATCTTCAAACTGGCATGATAGTTGTTGTTGTACGAGAATTCCGCGTAAGGCAAATTAACATCCCAACTAGATCCATAATCTAGCGCACAAGCTCCCAACATGTCCTCCACAATCTGATTAACTCTCTCGGTCTGTCCATCTGTCTGCAGATGAAAAGCTGTACTGAACTCTAGTCTAGTACCCAAAGTCTGGTGCAACTGATTCCAAAACTTCGAGGTAAACTGTGTTCCTCTATCTGATACGATGGTCCTCGGAACTCCATGCAGACATACGATCGTGGTCATATATATCTTGGCCAACTTCGCACTTGTATGGGTGGTTTTCACTGGGATAAAGTGAGCCACTTTGGTCAAACGATCCACTACTACCTAAATAGAATCGTATCCCGATTGGGTCCTGGGTAATCCGGTGATGAAATCCATGTCAAGCTTGTCCCACTTCCATTCGGGTATCAGCATAGACTGCAGTAATCCTGCTGGCTTCTGATGTTCTGCCTTCACTCTCTGACATACACCATATACGGCTACATACTCGGCTATATCCTTCTTCATACCAGTCCACCAGAAACGATCCTTTAAATCCAAATACATCTTGGTGTTTCCGGGGTGTATCGAGTATGGCAAGTCATGAGCTTCCTGGAGTATCAACTTCCTGATCTCCGCATTATTGGGTACATAAACACGGTCCTCAAACCATAAGGTGTCGTGCTCATCCTTGATACATCCATTTTGCATCATGCTTTTATATCGATATTTATTGCATTATGGGCCTGTTATTTCACGTTATGTCACAATACTTATGGCTATTCTCTCTTATTTTACAAGGTTTACATGAAGACGGAGAATGCCGGCAGCTGGGATTCTGGGCTGGAAAAGGAGAAAATATTGGAGACCTATTCTGCACAAAACCAAAAGTCCTGAAACTCCATGAAAGTCATTTTGGGAATTAAAAAAAATATTGAGCGGAAGAAGTACATGAGGGGGGCCACCCACCGTCCACGAGGGTGGGGGCGTGCCACCACAGGCGCGCCCACGCCCAGGCCACTGGCAGCCTCCGGTGCCCATCTTCGCTATATGAAGTCTTTACCACAGGAAAAATCATAAGCAAGCTTACGGACGAAACTCCGCCGCCACGAGGCGGAACCTTGGCGGAACTAATCTAGGGCTCCCATGAGCTGTTCTCGCCAGGAAACTTCCCTTCGGGGGGAAATCATCACCATCATCATCACCAACGATCCTCTCATCGGGAGGGGGTCAATATCCATCAACATCTTCACCAACACCATCTCCTCTCAAATCCTAGTTCATCTCTTGTATCCAATCTTTGTACGAAAACCTCAGATTGGTACCTGTGGGTTGCTAGTAGTGTTGATTACTCCTTGTAGTTGATGCTAGTTGGTTTATTTGGTGGAAGATCATATGTTCTGATCCTTAATGCATATTAATACCCCTCTGATCATGAACATGAATATGCTTTGTGAGTAGTTACGTTTGTTCCTGAGGAATGGGTGAAGTCTTGCTATTAGTAGTCATGTGAATTTGGTATTCGTTCGATATTTTGATGAGAGGTATGTTGCCTCTCCTCTAGTGGTGTTATGTGAACGTCGACTACATGACACTTCACCATTATTTGGGCCTAGAGGAAGGCATTGGGAAGTAATAAGTAGATGATGGGTTGCTAGAGTGACAGAAGCTTAAACCCTAGTTTATAAGTTGCTTCGTAAGGGGCTGATTTGGATCCATATGTTTCATGCTAACTAGCATCAACTACAAGGAGTAATCAACACTACTAGCAACCTACAGGTACCAATCTGAGGTTTTGGTACAAAGATTGGATACAAGAGATGAACTAGGGTTTGAGAGGAGATGGTGCTGGTGAAGATGTTGATGGAGATTGACCCCCTCCTGATGAGAGGATCGTTGGTGATGACGATGGTGATGATTTCCCCCTCCCAAAGGGAAGTTTCCCCGACAGAACAGCTCCGCCGGAGCCCTAGATTGGTTCCGCCTCGTGGCAGCAGAGTTTCGTCCCGTAAGCTTGCTTATTACTTTTTCCAGGGTAAAAGACTTCATATAGCAGAAGATGGTCACCGGAGGACTGCCAGGTGGCCCACGAGGTAGGGGGCGCGCCCAGGGGGTAGGGCGCGCCCCCCACCCTTGTGGATGGTGGGTGGCCCCCCTCAGGTATTTCTTCTGCTGAATATTTTTTATTATTTCCCAAAATGACTTTCGTGGAGTTTCAGGACTTTTGGAGCTGTGCAGAATAGGTCTCCAATATTTGCTCCTTTTCCAGCCAAGAATCCTAGCTGCCGGCATTCTCCCTCTTCATGTAAACCTTGTAAAATAAGAGAGAATAGCCATAAGTATTGTGACATAACGTGTAATAACAGCCCATAATGCAATAAATATCGATATAAAAGCATGATGCAAAATGGACGTATCAGTAGGGAAGGTGTTGTTTAGGGTTCTTAGAGCAACAAGTAAAATCATAAATTTCACAAAGATTCCAAGGATAACATAGCAAACTGTTTATTTGATTCCATAAGAGTCTCCCTTTTTCAGACAAACGGTGACGCACAAAATGAGCATGCTCATCTAAAGATTTTCCTCAACTAAACTAGTTGGGGTTTCAGCACGAGCACATATAGATCGAAGATGATCCAAGTAGAAAACTTAAGTGGATCCATATCAATAGATTTTTAGCAAGGAAAGATGCAAGCAAATAGAAGGCACATGGAAACATAAACAAAAAGACATATAGAAAGAAGGCGAAGAAAAGGGTGAATCTTTTCGAAAATCGTTTTATAAGTGGGGAAGAGGAAAACGAGAGGCGAATGGCGAATAATGTAATGCAAGAGATGAGAGTTTATGATGGGTACTTGGTATGTCTTGACTTAGCGTAGATCTCCCTGGCAACGGCGCCATAAATTCTTCCTGCTACTTCTTGAGCTTGCGTTGGTTTTTCCTTTGAAGAGGAAAGGGTGATGCAGCAAAGTAGAGATAAGTATTTCCCTCAGTTAGAGAACCAAAGGTATCAATCCAATAGGAGAAAACGCACAAATCACCAAGACCTGCACAAACAATCAAACAAACTTGCACCCAACGTGATAAAGGGGTTGTCAATCCCTTCACAGTTACTGGCAATAGTGAGATCTGATAGAGATAGATAAACGATAAAGTAAATATTTTTGGTTTATAGATCGGAAAGTAAAAGATTTCAAAATAGTAGATCAGAAATTGATATTGTAGATTGGAAACTTATATGATGGAAAATAGACCCGGGGCCATAGGTTTCACTAGAGGCTTCTCTCAAGATAGCAAATAATACGGCGGGTGAACAAATTACTGCCGAGCAATTGATAGAAAAGCGCAAAGTTATGATGATATCTAAGGCAATGATTATGAAATATAGGCATCATGTCTGTGTCAAGTAGACCGACTCCTGCCTGCATCTACTACTATTACTCCACACATCGACCGCTATCCAACATGCATATAGAGTATTAAGTTCATAAAGAACGGAGTAATGCATTAAGTAAGATGACATGATGTAGAGGAATTAACTCAAGCAATATGATGAAAACCCCATCTTTTTATCCTCGATGGAAACAATACAATACATGCCTTGCTGCCCCTACTGTCACTAGGAAAGGACACCGCAAGATTGAACCCAAAGCTAAGCACTTCTCCCATTGCAATAAAAACCAATCTAGTTGGCCAAACCAAACCGATAGTTCGAAGAGAACTACAAAGATTTCCAATCATGCATATAAGAATTCAGAGAAGATTCAAATAATATTCATAGATAAGCTGATCATAAATCCACAATTCATCGGATCTCGGCAAACACACCGCAAAAGAGTATTACATCGAATAGATCTCCAAGAACATCGAGGAGAACATGGTATTGAGAATCAAAGAGAGAGAAGAAGCCATCTAGCTACTAGCTATGGACCCGTGAGGTTTGAGGTAAACTGCTCACGCCTCATCCAAGGGCAATAGAGTTGATGTAGAGGCCTCCGTGATCGAACCCCCTCCCGGCAGAGGTCAAAAAGGTCCCTAGATGGTATCTCAGGCATGAAGGTTTGCGGCGGAAAAGTGTTTTCGTGGATGCCTCTAGTGGTTTGGGGATATATGGGAATATATAGGCGAAAGAATTAGGTCAGGAGGGTCATAGGGGCCCACAAGGGTGGGGGCGCGCCTTACCCTCCTGGGCGCGCCCTCCATCCTTGTGGCCGCCTTGTGGCTCCTATGACTTCATTTCGAAGTCTCCTGGTTGTCTTCTGGTCCAAGAAAAATCATCGCGAAGATTTCATTCCGTTTGGACTCTGTTTTGTATTCATTTTCTGCGAAACTCAAAAACAAGGAAAAAACAGGAACTGGCACTAGGCTCTAAGTCAATAGGTTAGTCCCAAATATAATATAAAATAGCATATTAATGCATATAAAACATCCAAAACAGATAATATAATAGCATGGAACAATCAAAAATTATAGATACGTTGGAGACGTATCAGATGCAGATGAGGACAAACCTGTAATGATGTATGATAGAGATAATCCATCTATTGAGGAAGGTGTGGTCTTTCCTAATGCAGTTGATTGCAAGAATGCAGTTGGAACATTCTCAATCAAGTCTGAAACTAAGTACATTTCATTAAGGGTGACCCATCTAGGTTTACTATGAAATGTGCCTATGAGAGGTGTAACTGGAGGCTGCATGCATCTTTGATTAGGAGGAGCACTCTGTTTCAAGAACTAGCTCTTCTTTTAGTAATGTTTTTTTAATAAAATGTGCCTATTTGTTTTACTAATGTCATTCTGACTGACTATATGTTTTATTTTCAGATCAAAGTGAACCCCCACCGTCACACATGTCCTAGTGTGAATAGATCTCAGAGATTGAGAGCTGCAAAAAGAAGGTGGATTGCAGATGCTTCTATGGCTTGGATCACAAAAAAACCAGGGATTGGAACAAAGGCAATTCATGGTAGGTTGTTAGAGAAGTATGGTCTTGAGGTGCCATGCAGAAGATGCTACTATGGTAAGCAGTGGCAGAGCCAGGGGACGAGCAGAGGCCAGCCCCCCCCCCCCCCCAATGATCGACTAAACTTCGAACAGATACATATCGCTAGCGATACAATAGTGAGTAGAGACGCACTCCCCCCCTATCTCAACGTAAAGAAAAGAAAAAGGCCCATGTAAAAGCCCATGTACTTGGCCAGATTGGCAAATTGGCCTCCGCCCTAGTCTCCTGGAAGTTGCGTTCTCCCATGATTAGCATGTATGTTTAATTAGGCGCCGCTGCCGCTGTCCCATGCCCTTGCCGCCCGCCTGCCCTCGATTTCTCTGCTCTCCCTGGCTCCCTGCTCTGTCACTTTCTATCTACTCCCTCCGTCCCAAAATAAGTGTCTCAACTTTGTACTAACTTTAGTACAAAGTTGTACTAAGCTTGAGACACTTATTTTGGGACGGAGGGAGTAGTTCATACAGTGGTCGGTCAGCCGGCAACGCAGCCTAATTTGCCTCCAGCCAATGAGCTAGCCAAGTTAACACATCACACTACTAATCTCTCCCAATTCTCATCTTGTCTCGGTGCTGAAATTAAACATCAGATTTTACTTGTTTTGTTGTGTGATCCGCGATGCTATGATGAGTTCACATCTTTTACGTGTCCTATAAATTATCGTAATGCAAATTATGTAATATGAATTCCTATCTATTTGTGAGCCCAAAAATTTCTATGTCGAACTTATACAGTATAGCTAATTTTGAGAATGCCATTGAGCAGTTATGAAGAGAAAAAAGGTGCCAACATCATTAAGATTAATTAAATTTTTAAGTCACTTTGCTTCAAGTTATAAACCTAATACCCTTGTTTGATTTCATTATTTTTTGCAACGGATATTTTTATCAAGTTGGCTTGGCCCCCCTATACTCAAATCCTGGCTCCGCCCCTGATGGTAAGGAGATGGCACTTGACAAGATCTATGGTAAGTACAGTGATAGTTTTCAGTTACTTTATGCATTCAAAGCTGAAGTAGAGAGGGAATCACCACGAAGTGTTCTTGACATTGACAAGCACATAGTGGAGTACAAGTTAAAAGGAAAGAAATTCTATAAGGAGTGTTTTAGAAGGGTTTTGTATGCTTGAAAGCTTGTCAGAAGGGGTTCTTGGAGGGGTGCAGGCCATACTTGGCTGTAGATGCAACTGCATTGCATGGTAGGTTGAGGGGTGAAGGAGTCCTGGATTAAGGGGTCCTCGGGTGTCTCGCCTGTTGACATGGAACAGACTGATGGGCTGTGAAGATACAAGACCGAAGACTCTCACCTGTGTCCGGATGGGACTCTCCTTAGCGTGGAAGGCAAGCTTGGCGCCTGGATATGAAGATTCCTTTCTCTGTAACCGACTTTGTACAACCCTAGTCCCCTCTGGTGCCTATATAAACCGGAGGGCTTAGTCCGTAGAGGCAATCATAATCATACAGGCTAGACTTCTAGGGTTTTAGCCATTACGATATCGTGGTAGATCAACTCTTGTAATACTCATATTCATCAAGATCAATCAAGCAGGAAGTAGGGTATTACCTCCATAGAGAGGGCCCGAACCTGGGTAAACATCGTGTCCCCCACCTCCTGTTACCATCAACCTTAGACGCACAGTTCGGGACCCCCTACCCAAGATCCGCCGGTTTTGACACCAACATTGGTGCTTTCATTGAGAGTTCCACTGTGACGTCTAAGACAGGATTGATGGCTCGCCTTGTTGTCAATGACAGCATCACCTCCGGAGGAGCGCTGACCCTAGGTCAAACCCTCCGGCTGGGCGGCTTCACCATGACCGCCCGTTCGGCCGTCGAGCCAACGATGACTTCTCGGGTCATCAAGAATCGCCTCCGTGTTGACTCCAAACACTCGAAACGGATGAATCCAACGGAGTTGTCGTCTTTAAGCGAACTCCTTGATCGCATCGCCGCCCTAGGGGTCGCTACAGACTATGATCGGATTGGGCTTAAACCCGATCAGAGAGAAATAAAATCTCCACCGATCACCCATCAGGTAGCGGTAATCTAGGAGCAAAACAACAACTCTCCCTCTATATTGAGGACGAACTATGTTCGGATTTCGGGGCTTGAAGAGCCGGATACCCGTCTACGAACCAACACGCCTTGCCCTCCGAACCTAGAATCAGACGATGGGCCTGAAAAATCAGTTGATATCCCGGAGCCCGAACTATTAAGTTCGGAAGTTTCTCAAACTCCAGATCCCAAATTGGGTCAGGGTTCGGACTTAAATCCACCCACCCACCCAGATACACGCGATCTTATGTACATATGACAGCAGTCTCAAGAAATAGTCCATCACGTTTGGGCCAGATTCCTCCTTGTCAAAGACAAGATCAAAGATTGCCGCGACGAAGACGCGATCTCACTATTCTGCAACAATTGCACGGATGAGGGAATCCTCAAGGCCATTAACCGCTGTCGGATTATGGGATCCGCAAACCCTTGAGAGGTTTGAACTTTGGGGTGCGTGTGGAGATCTCAACTTACCCAGCCTGCCTACTCGCGATCCTCCTAAGCCTAGCGTGTCAAGCTCAAAGGGACAAAGAGACATGACAGTTTTATCCTGGTTTGGGCCACCGTTGTGGTGTAATACCCTACTCCAGCGTTTTGGTGGATTGCCTTGAAGGGCTGAGGATGAGCTAGTACAATGGATGAACAAGCCTCAGGAGGTGAGGTGTTCTTGAGTTGGTGTGGTGTATGCTAGTTCTCCTTGTCTTCATCCCGTTCTGTGGTGGTGGCTAGTCCTATTTATAGTGGCCTTGGTCCTCTTCCGAAATATGAGCGGGAAGGGATCCCACAACAGTCGGATTTGAAAGGGGACAATTAGTACATTCTATCCTAACAAAAGTAGTCTTCGCCTGCGAAAAGCCTCTGGTCGTGACGCTGCGGTGGGCTCGTGGATGACCTCCGTTCTACCGTCCTGGCGTTTGGTCTTGTTGTGCTGAAAAGGAAAACCATTGGCTCATTCCTCAGGACTCCGCGCCTGTAGCTTGCCTCCTTTGCACCAAAGGGGAAACCTGCGCTCTACGCCCTCCTGGCGCCCGCCTGACGCCCTCCTGGCCTTGGTCGTCATGGCTCACGTCAGCTGAGCCTCGTGAGGTAACATTGCATAGAACTCTCCGCCCCTCAGGAGCCAGCCTGAGGAGGCCGGTCCCCTCGGGGGTCTTTACGCTGCCTGCCTCGCGAGGCTTGGCCCCTCGCGAGGGTCTTGTGTTGTTGATGTTGAAGCTGGGCCGTACCAGGCCGTTGATGAAGCCCCGTGGTGGGCCGCAGGCAGGCAGGGCTGGATACCCCCAAATCCAGGACGACGACAGTAGCCCCCGGGCCCAAGGCGCACTCGGACTTGGCTTCCAGGCGAAGCCAAAGGGTAAGTGTGGAGCGCTGCGGGCCCTAACAGCCTGCAGCCTTGATGACGCGTGGTGATTGATGGGACGTGGGCGACTCCGCTTCCCCACACTGCCTCGGCAATTGTTTCCGTCTGACAAAAGGGGTGCCGCCTGCCGCCAGGCTTTCATTGCCCCTTGTTCGTCTTGCTCCAGATCCCTTTCTCCCTGCATCGGAAGAACTCACCAGATCTGCCGATTCCCCCCAAATCTTCTTCTCAATGGCTGCCGAGAGGACCGCGGCTCCTGCCCCGGCTGCCGGCTGCTGGCGCCCTGCGTGGCCGGGAAGAAGCTCCAGACCGCGCTCCTCCTGACGGCGAGCAACGACAACGAGTGGAAGGAGACAGCGCTCCGGGTCACCACCGCTGCGTCGGAGCCCACGGACAGCACCTTCTTCCCCTTCTTCATGCACATCGCCTACTAGGGGCTGGTGCTCCCATTCTCCCGCTTCTTCTTTCCTGTTCTACACCACTATGGCCTTCACGTGCTCCACATCCATGCCAACTCCATCCTCCTCCTGTCCATTTTCGCCTTCTATTGTGAGGCGTTCATGGGGGTATGCCCTCCGTTGCCCTGCTCCGCCATTTCTTCTTCCTTCGCATGACTGGCGACAATCTGGTCGAGTGCATCGGCTTTGTCGTGACGCGGGGTGGTAACACAATCTCCCGCGCTAGGAAGAAGGTGGACGATGCCGTGAAGAGGTGGGTTCTGATGGATGCCAAGTGCTCCCAGAGCTCGCTGGAGCTGCCGACCGCATTCCCCGTCTCCGAGAAGGGGTGGCGTTCTGAGAAGATCACCGACCCTTTCCTGATGAAGCTGGTGAAGAAGATGGAGAAGGACCTGAAGAGCAAGAAGCTGACGGGGGCCATGTTCATCAAGGAGTTCCGGAGGCAGCGCATCCCGCTGCTCCAATGCCACTCACGCCCCTTGTGTAAGCTTGGTGGTGGTGACGACAAAATCTGCCTGCGCCAAGACGCCTTTCCGAGGAGGAGCTGAGCAAGGTGTTGCTCTACTTGACAGGGAAGGACCCGAGCGACCCTCCGAAAGATTGGCTTCGACTGTACTGTTGGGATGACGGCGAGGAGGTTACCGCGGCTATGCCTATCTTCGACGAGTTTGGGCTTGTGCGGCCGGGGCCTCCCCCTCCGCCTACTGCTCTGGTGCACCTGTCCTCCGATGATCGTTCCTCCGAGGCCACCACGGACGAAATGGTGGAGGAATACTCCGCCCCGCGGCAGAGGGATCTCCTCTGTGACTTCCCCGATGATGATGACAATGACGAACCCCTGGTGATGGAGGTGCCGCGCCCTTCTGGAGTTACCACGAGATCTGGGATATCCTCTTTGAAGTAGCCCAAGTGGGTGGCCACGAAGAAGAGCAAGACCGCTGATTCCTCCGGGCAGTAGCCCGCCTTTGCCGACATCGTCCCGAGCGGCTCCAACGGCAAGTTCTCCTGCTCCCAAGAGCTCGGCTCCAGCCGCTCCGCCTCTGCGCCCGCTGCTGAGCATGAAGAGGAGATATGCCTTCGCCCGCCAGTAAGTCCCTCCCTTAACCTTGTTTGTTGGTTCTTGAAGCGATACTTAGCGTCTTCGCCTATCGTTAGGCAGCAGCCATCGAAGAAGCAGAAGGAGGGCACGGAGGTTGCCGCGGCCGCAGGCGCTGAAGTGGCCGCTGCGACCCTGGTGAAGGGGAATGCCGCAGCCCCCGCAGCCCCAATGGTGATGCCATCTCCTGAGGGCGCGGATGCCCGTCCTCAGGAGGTACCGGTGCCTCCGGCAGGCCTAAGCCCCCCGGCACCCAGCCTTGCCGCGACTGCTGAGGTCGGCCAGCCTCCGGAGCCCCCGGTCCTATCCTGAGGCTGAGGTTTCTTCTGTCTTGGCACCGAGGGCGCCTCCTCCCTTGCCCAGCGCGTGGCCGAGTCATGGCGCTCCTTCCACCTCCGGGACCCTGGAAGAGGCAAGGGCGGCACTGGACCTCCTCCAGGGTGAACTTCAGGGCCCGGATCGTTGTTCAGTGCAGGGACGCCCCGGGCTGATCTCTGGTTGGCTCAGGGCTAACGCGTCTGTTCGCGTGGCCTGGGGCTCTGCGGAGGAAGCCAAGAAGGTGCTTGGGGTGACCGCCACCGAGCGCGACCTGGCGCGGAAGGAGGCCGCAGAAGCTGAGGACCAATGCCGCATGGCGGAGGCTGAACTGAAGGCTCTTCGGGATTGGCAGGCTGCCCAGGCCAGCCAGCTCCAGGAGCGTGAGGAGAAGCTGAAGGCCCAGGAAGCTGCCGTCGCCAATCGAGACGCCGAGGTGAAGAAGGTGGCCTTAGAGCAGGCTAGAGAGCGCGACCGCCTGACAAAGCTGAAGGAGGAGGCAGACGCAGCCCAAGTGGCCCTCGCCGAGGCCAAGAAGGTGGCCGCCGTGGAGCGCAGCACTCTTACCTCCCTCGAGGCACGTTTTCACAAGGCCTAGAAGTCGCTCTTTGGAGATGATCCCTCAAAGAAGGCGGTGGTGATGACCCCGAGGGAGGGCCCTACTGTTCTTCTTCCTGAAGTCTTGGCGGTGCTTGAAGATGTTGTCGATGGATATTATTACATTCGTCCTTAAATCTAACCAAGCTTTTGTACACAATCACTAGGATTTTCGTGCCAAAACAATCCAGGATTTTATTGTTAAGAAATTATTTTTATAAGTTAATAAGATGTGGGATATTGTTTTCTTACATATTTAAGTGTCTGTTAAATATATGATGACAATAAAATAATATATAATAACATATAAAATAATTTAAATATATATAATACAGTTAGAAGGGAAACATAAGTTGGACCTGGCATTCCTATTCTTATATAGAAAAATAGAACAGACCTCTGCGTTTTCTTCAAAAAAATACATAAATTGGGTTGCCGATGTTTCAGGAAAAATAAAACCTCGAATGGGAGGTCCATAGGCCGGTCGATACATGACGGCCCTCAAGAAAATACAAACAGGCCTATGGACCTCCCATCCGAGGTCGTAGGCTGTGCATGTTAAAAATGAAAGCCTAGACGGGGCAGCCCAAAACCCAGCTGATACTTGCTGCCCCAGTGATAATAAATGATACCTGCCAGCTCCCCGGCTTCGTTGTGAATTTATCTCCTATAGGAACTACGTTGAAGCACCTAAAAATGTAACTATGTTGACAAACCCGTGGGCCCCAATGTCAGTATAGCATTAGGAGGAAGTATTTTTTCGATGAGGCACTTGCTTGCGTACGTCCATAGACCTGGTGGGTCCTGACTGTCCGCCTCTCCATGTACAGTCCTCTCCAGATTCCTCTTGTTTGTTCAGCATGTTCACAACAGCAGACAGCGGCGTCGCGGCGAGCGCACAAAGGCGCAGGAGGGGATCCGAACACCTGAGGAAGTGCCTTATTATTAACGGAACTACTGAACTAGCCTAGTGGTCAAGTGAGACTACCCGATAGTTGTTCCGCCTGGGTTTGATTCCACCTGTGCAGGGAAAATATCTCCATTTTTTTGCCTCTACCTTTATTGACATGTGGATGCCCATTGTCATCTACACACACCACGTCCAACACTTGCCAAAACTTCGTCCCTCATTTTCTCTGTGTTTTGCACACTCGACATTATGTGGGCATTTTGAAAATAGCATATCTTTTTGACTGTGCATCATATGAAGATGTGCTATGCATGAATGTTGATCAGCATGATGTTAACTGGCTGGTAGTTCCATTTTTGACCATGAATAAAACTTCCAACATGATGTTAACCCTGTTTGAAAAGGCCGTGATAATATAAATGCTCTGCCTCTGAAAGTTGCAGTTTCTTATGTGAACTGAAACTTGCAGTTTCTTCTCTGAGAATCACATTGTCCGCACTTTTATACTCCTATGAAACTACATTTTGTAAGTGCTAAAAATAGATCTCTAGAATTCATAAACTACTTCATATGCTCAATACTGCAAATCTGAAATTCAAAATACATACATATCTAAACGTACTCTCAAAATACACAACATAAAACACAATTCACAACCTGCAAATACTGACAACCCTAAGCTCCTCCTGACAATTCACAACCTGCCCGACTATTGGGCTGGGGGGAAGTCCCCTCCTATTCCTCGGCGGCAGACAACCGCCCCGTGAGACAATGTGAACGGCGAGGGAGAGGATGGCGGGGAAGCGTCATCGGGCCAACTGCTTTTCTCCTCTTGCAGTTGGGTTCGGTCGATGAAGACTCCACCGCTCGCTCCGTAGGACACCCTCACAAACGGCACCTCAGATGCTCGATCCTTCAATCTCTGGTGGATGCTCCATGGGATCGATACTCCCACCACCGCTCCCTCACGATCGGATTCGGTGAATCTGTTTGCTCCATGGCCCAGAGGAGCAGCTCTATGTACTCCCGCGCGACTCCCTCCGGGAGTATCGCTGCCTTCTTGCTCTGTTGCAGATATTTTGCCATGGATGTCGCCGTCGCCGCTAGTTGGTCCTTGTTGTCAAACCAAGACTGTATCTCCAACATCCTAGCTAGCTTCATAGGGTCGCCGTTTACGATCCTTACGTATCGGTTGTACTCCTCCATTGATCTACTTCTCCACAGCACCTTCACTCGCCGGCAGTGGTTTTTGAATGGAAGAGGAGAGGAGCAGCGCTGGTTTTGGATTAGAACGGGAGAGGAGCAACGCTGGTTTTGGACTGGAACAGGAGAGGAGGGGCGGTGGTTTTGAAATGGAAGAGGACAGGAGCAGCGTTGGATTTATATTGGAACAGGAGAGGAGTGGCGGTGGTTTAAGAGGAGAAGAGCGGCGCTAGTCTTGGAAGTATTTTTTTTGTTGTTTTGCGTATTTTGGGTCAAAGTTTGATCATGTACTATATTAGACAAGCAAAATGTGAATGCATGTCACCAAAATCTGTATCATTTGGTTCGTATCTGAATGTACTTTCAAATTATATTATTTTTGCAACGTATAACATATATTTTATGTGCAAAAATCATGGTCAATTATGACCCAGAATAAGAGGGAGACTAGTTAATGTGGGGTCGCTTTCTTAATTGAAGGTTAAATTGATTTTGATTTTGATCCATCACTGTGGCCGCCCTCTCGTCCAATCCTAAATCGCTGTCAAGACGCTCCTCTCCCTCTTCTCCATTGAAAAACCACCTCCTCTCCTCTCCATCATCTCCATTCCAAAACCACTGTCTCGCCTCTCCCTCTTCTAATCTTCTCCATTGCAAAACCACCTCCTCTCCTCTCCATCATCTTCATTCCGAAACCACCGCCTCGCCTCTCCCTCTTCTCTATTGCAAGACCATCGCCTCCTCCCATCTTCCAAAGCTAGCACCGACCACTCTGAAGGACATATATGGAGAGGATGCAAGAATGAATCAGCAGATCGCCCGGCGGCACTGTGCAAAGTTAGCCAGGTTGAAGGAGATCCTTACTTGGTTTGACAATGAGTGGGAGATTTCGAGGACGGTGCGGGCCATGTGGCAATGTATGCGAAAGAGCGAGACGGCGACGATGAGGGCGGCGATGTACATGTACTCCTCGGTGGCAGTCACGCCGCAGTCCTCTGAGTTCATCGAGTATCTCCTCTGGGCGATGGAGCAGACAGATTTGCCCGAGGTGACAGTCAGGCGGAGGTGGTGGGCGTACAGGTCAAAGGTCGAGCACCCAGAGGATAACGAATCGATCGAGTATGGTGTGCCGTTCGTGAGGGTGCAGAGCCAGCCGGAGCCACAGGAGTATTTGTTCTCCCACCGCAAGAGGAGGCCGGATGGCGCGACGTCGCTTCCTCGCCGTTCTCCACGGTTCCCTCGACGCTCGCCTCGTTTCAACGGCGGTGGTAGGGTTTAAGGTAAGCTTCGCACTAAGCTAATCCTCCACCTGCTCACGCTTACAATCAGTGTGACAGCTAATGAAAATCATGCTTACAATCAGTCTCCGTGTACTACTCCAATCATCCTAAAATAGCTCTGGACCTTTGGGTCAAAGTTGTGACACAATGTACAAATAAAGAAAAATAGATTGGTGCTTCTTTCAGAAAAGAGTACTCCCTAGAAAAATGCAATATAAGCTACTAGTATTTTGTTAGAGGATTTGCTGCCGAGAAAGATCCGTCCACAGAGAGCACCACACATCCCACTGGGGGTGGTGGATGCCAATGCGTGCATGCAGCATGGTTGGTGTCGGTAATTTTTACTTGGAACACCTCGCACTCTTCATATATGCCGGTTCCATACATACATTTGTGCAGTTCCACAAAATGCAGCTGAATAACCCTGTTTGCACAGATAATGAAAAAGCGTGATTACATTATAGTGGAACTAGTTGATGAAACACACAAAATAAATACAAGAAAATATTGCGATAGTATCATAGTATGCCATGCTGCGAGGGCGAGACGGGCCCTGCGACGCCTCATACGGTACGCCTCATACTGGAAATCATCCCAAGTCTCCTAGATACACCTTCTGCCAGTGATGAACATTAGTGTACAACAGAGTACTAGGAGGCACCTTGAGACATTCAAATCTCTATTTTTGTACAAATCAACTAAAATTAACACCACAGTTTGCAGAAACACTTAAACATTCACAATGGGACTAGTTGATGAAACATACATTAACAAAGAGAAGCACTTTCTTTATCTACATTCGAAATGAAATGATAGAGAGGACACTTGCTCTATTTTAATAGTATTATTACTTCACTTTACCAGTGACACTAGGGTCGAGCAGGTGGCAAATGAGGTGTACCGTGCGTTGCAAGAATGGAGGCCGGGGGTGCTTAGACTGGGATGCTGAAGCTGGCTCTTTCAATCACCAACATGGATGATTCAATTCATGGGACCTTTTGGTGCAGTTCACCTAAAATGAAGCAATGTCCCGTGAGCTAGCAGCTTCTTCTTCATTTTTTTTAAGAAAAGGGCTCCAGCCCCGGTTCTATTTCCATCAGAAAACGAAACCCACAGAGCTTCTTCTTCATTAGTTGCAATAAAATTGAGCAACATCAAGGTTGGTTGTGAAGCTCCTGGAATGTTCAACTATAATTTGGATATCATTTTTGGAGTTAAACTAAGATCGAGCGTGAAATGTATATCTCTGTTTGCACAAAAATGGTGGAAAGGAGGGTAACTAACAAGTGATGAAACATGCATCAAATGAAAAGAAGCATGTTCCTTATCTCAATGGCAATCCTACAAGGACAGTAGCAATTTCTAAAGCAGTGGCATTGCTAGATATTAGTGTGGGCATTAGGATTAACTATGACAACCGTAAATACGACATTACTTTGGGCACAAGGCGTAGGCGGACCAGGACAGTTGCATTTCTAACGAAAAGAACCAACTTATCTTAATGGGAAATTTAGCAGACATGTAAAAAGTGCCATTGATTCATATTATCGAGGCATTACATTGAAAACAGCATTGGTTTAACATGTCCTTACTTTTAACAAAGGCGATCGCTACATTTTACAAGTGGCATTACATAAGAGTGGCTCGGGCAACAAACATCGTAACAGGATATCCTGGGTTGGTCCCATTTTTGTTCTAGATAGCCACCTTATACTGTGTGAGGCTAGCAAATCTAGTGCTGGACTTACTCTGTTGACTTGTCCCCCAGTCCTCACTTTCTTTCCTTTTTCAACCAATAGATCGGGTTTATATTGAGTTTGTACTGCGTTTCCCTTTATTTCCTATTAGACCTAGAGACCAGTTGGATAGCCACCGCTACTTTTCGCCCCCATTATTTCCTCTTCACCAAGTCCTAGATTCAGCTAACAAATCTTCCCCCACCCCCACCCCCTTTCTTCCTTGTTTGAACCAAGTAGTACTAGATTCGAGTGCATGAACTAGTTTTACCTCTTGACCGTAAAAAATAGGTGGTTTTTGAATAGCCGGTCGATCCTATC
The DNA here is from genome assembly GCA_021605205.1 of Aegilops longissima. Taxonomy (NCBI): domain Eukaryota; kingdom Viridiplantae; phylum Streptophyta; class Magnoliopsida; order Poales; family Poaceae; genus Aegilops; species Aegilops longissima. Next base: position 44,136,031 of record CM038676.1, on the reverse strand, counting down.
TACGAGGGGGCCTGAGAAATAGTAAAAGATACAAATTCAGCGACGTCAGGAGATCGGGAAGTAGAGCAAGGCCGGTTTCGAAGGAAGTTATACCTAATGGTCGCCGGGATGTCGCTAGGTGGGCGGCGGGAGGCCGGATCTGCCCACACTATGGCAGCAAGGAAGAAGGGGTCGGAGGCCCTCTGTGACGCCCCCGATTCAATCGTACACTAATCATGCACGCAAACGTGTACGATCAAGACTAGGGATTCACGGGAAAATATCACAACATAACTCTAAAACATAAATAAGTCATACAAGCATCATAATACAAGCCAGGGGCCTTGAGGGCTCGAATACAAGTGCTCGATCATAGACGAGTCAGCGGAAGCAACAATATCTGAGTACAGACATAAGTTAAACAAGTTTTCCTTAAGAAGGCTAGCACAAACTGGGATATAGATCGAAAGAGGCGCAGGCCTCCTGCCTGGGATCCTCCTAACTACTCCTGGTCGTCACCAGCGGGCTGCACGTAGTAGTAGGCACCTCCAGCGTAGTAGGAGTCGTCGTTGACGGTGGTGTCTGGCTCCTGGACTCCAGCATCTGGTGGCGACAACAAGAAAGAAAGGAAAGGGGGAAAAGGGGGGAGAAAGCAACCGTGAGTACTCATCCAAAGTACTCGCAAGCAAGGAGCTACACTACATATGCATGGGTATATGTGTAAAGGGGCCATATCAGTGGACTGAACTGCAGAATGCCAAAATAAGAGGGGGATAACTAATCCTGTCGAAGACTATGCTTCTGGCAGCCTCCGTCTTGCAGCATGTAGAAGAGAGTAGACCGAAGTCCTCCAAGTAGCATCGCATAGCATAACCTTACCCGACGATCCCCTCCATGTTGCCCTGTTAGAGAGTGATCACCGGGTTATATCTGGCACTTGGAAGGGTGTGTTTTATTAAGTGTCCGGTTCTAGTTGTCATAAGGTCAAGGTACAACTCCAAGTCATCCTGTTACCGAAGATCACGGCTATTTGAATAGATTAACTTCCCTGCAGGGGTGCACCACATTACCCGACACGCTCGATCCCATTTGGCCGGACACACTTTCTGGGTCATGCCTGGCCGTGGAAGATCAACACGTCGCAGCCCCACCTAGGCACAACAGAGAGGTCAGCACACCGGTCTAAACCTAAGCGACAGGGTCGGGCCCATCGCCTTAGCACACCAAGACGCTATGTAGGCGGCCGAAGCGCACTCTAGCCTAGCAGCGTTCTAGTCCGATCCGCGCGACGCCTCCGCCGACGTCACGAAATGCTTCGGCTGATACCACGACGCCGGTTGCCCATATCTTGTCCCACGTGGCGGTTAGTGCATTTAAGGTCAACGACCCAACTCAGATCAAATACCAAGATCTCGTTAAGGTGTTAAGTATCCGCGAACGCCGAACAGGGCCAGTCCCACCTCTTTCCCAGGCGGTCTCAACCTGCCCCGTCGCTCCGCCACAAAGATCCACACAGAGGGCCGTTGGGACAAAGTTCCTTTCAGCCCCCAATCCGTGAATCACTCGCGGGTGCTCCTCGAGCCGACCCGACTTTAGTCACCACATGTATCATGTATAAAGTATATAGTATATACCGTGATCACCTCCCGAGTGATCACGGCCCGATAGTAGAGCACAGCCGACGGACAAGAAGGTAGGGCCACAGATGGAATACTAGCATCCTATACTAAGCAAAGAGGATAGCGGTAAGGGTAACAATCAGAGTAACAATGACATGCTATGCAGCGAGAATAGGATTAACTTAAAGCAAGAATATGCTACACTACTCTAATGCAAGCAGATAGAGAAGAATAGGCTATATCCGTGATCAAGGGGGGGCTTGCCTGGTTGCTCGGCAAGAAGGAGGGTCGCCATCTCCGCACTCGAACCGGGCAGCAGCAGCATCGGTCTCATAGTCTACCGGAGAGAAGAGGGGGAAGAAACAATAAATATAATGCAAACATAAGCATGACGGTGCATGACGAGCCAATGCGCGGTGCTAGGTGTGCCCTAACACGGTAGGAGGTGATACCGACGAAGGGGGGAAACATCCGGGAAAGTATCCCTGTTTTATGCTTTACGATGATGAACCGGAGGGGGAAAGTTGCGTGTTTTCTATGCTAGGGATGTTTGTCTGAGGAACAGGCTGCATATTCGGATACGTCTCTTCGTTTTGAGCAACTTTCATGTACAAAACATTTTCATCCGAGTTACGGTTTATTTTATATTATTTTCAAAGTTTTACGCATTTTTGAAATTTATTTAATTATTTAAATCGAACATTATCCAGAACAGTGGAAGGTGATGTGAGCATGACATCACCATGACGTTAGCAGGTCAAACCCAGCTGACCAGAGTCAACCCTAGCATGTGGGTCCAGTGGGACCCACCTGTCATTGAGACACAGGTGAAATAGGATTTGTTTTAGACTAATTAGGATTAATTAATTGTGGGCCCCATTAGTTAGTGACAGATTAGTGTTTTAATTAACTAAATAGGTTAATTAATCTGGGTTAATTAATTAATTAACTAATATATTTTTTATTGTTTTTATATGTTATTACTATTATTTTAACCATTCTAGGGGCGTGGGCCCCGCATGTTAGTGGCCCATGGCCTTAGCGGGCGCGGGCGCCAGCGAAGCGCTTACAGGCGCACCCGTGCAGGGCCGAGCCCGATCAGGGAGGCGTGGTGAGGCCACTGGGGCGCGGTGGCGTTTAGCTAGTGTGGGCGACGGCCATCGGGGGTGGACCCGTGCGGCGCCGCATGGGGGAAGCGGAACGGCGAGCGGCGGCGGTGTCACACCCTGATTTTCATGCCACAACACTTAAGTCAATAAATCATGCTAAAATGTGGTTTGACAAAAACTTTTGTGTGTTTTGGTCTTGCTTGATTTGATTTTTGTCTGCTGTTGGCAAGTGCTCTAAAAATCAAATAAATCCTCCAACTCCTATACTCCTTTCCCTTGATCCAAAAACTTTTCCCAATGATCATGCCATGTGTATAGGGCATAAAAATAGTTTCTTACAAAAATAATTTGGCCAAATATTATTTTCAAAATTTAGTTTTCCAAAAACCCCTGAATTGAGATTTGCACTACAAGTACTTAATTAAGGGCAGTGAAAATCTTTCCAAAATATATTTGACTCCTATTAGATATAGGATACCCAGAAACCATAAAACTATATTTTTAAGAGTTATTTTCCTATTTTATTTAAAGGCTTTTTCTTTAGGCCAGAAATGGTCTTTAATAGGTTAAAATTATTTTTATGCTTTAAAAATATTTGTGAAAATTTAGAGAAACTCAGTGGACATATATTGTCCATATATATGAGTTTCAACACATGGTAATGTTCAAAATATTGGCCAAATCCCTCAAAAACCCTTTCTGGATATTTCAAGCTTTTGAAATATTTACAAAGGAAATATTCTCCAAAAATTCTAAGAAACTTCTAGCATGTCACATATGTCATGTTTGATGATCTGGACAAGTATCATGTCATGGAGAATAGTATAACCCCAAGAAATCCCCTCAAAACCATTTCTGTCCATTTTGAAGTTTGAGCAACTTTACATTGCCAAACATGTCAAAATTCTCTCAAATCTTGTGTACATGCTCAATTGGTCTAATCATTCATCTAGACCAAATGGAACAAGTTGGAGAACAAGTTAACTTGATCAAAGAGCCCCAAAACCCTCTCTGACCAGAATCAAATTTGAACAACTTTGTACTACCAACTTTCTCTCCTTGACCCCAGCTTTGGTGAGCATTTTCACATGACCAAATAAGGCCACCACACCAAGTGGTGCATCAAGGAGAAGTGATTTGCTCAACTAAATCTACAGAAGTCCATTTCTGCTAATTTCTAGGGTTTACAAAAGTTGCATTGGCAACTTTGCCCAAATGAGCTCAAAATGGGAGGAAGACCCTAATTACATGTGCCATTTGACCCTGTCAAGCCTCATGACAAGAGGAGTTCATCTTCTTGCCCAAACCACCATCAAACACCTTCTCGCAGAAATTTAAAATGCATGTTCGCCATTTCCACTAATCTCCATGAGCTAATCTTTCTCCCACAAGACCATCTGGTCCTCCTCTAACCCCTGATCTTTCCCTGCCGAGGAGCCATGATTGTGGGGGTGAAAAGCTCCTTTCCTCTCTCGACAGCACCAAATCTCTCTCTCAACCTCCTCCTCACTCCAAAGGATCCCTGTGGCATCCAATGCCATATCCACATTGTTTACTCCCCCTGCAACCACCAGACACAAGTGGGCGCGTGAGGACGCGATAAAAAGCCGCGGGTCCCGCCCATTTGCGTGCTCTGGAGCACGTCAGCGTGCTCTCGACCGTTGACGACGCGTCCCCCGACCACCTCGAGCCTCCCCTCACGCCAGTCGAGGTGGCTCGACGTCCGCAACATGCCATGCCCCTGGCCCCCTCTTCCTTCTCCCTCCTGCTGCCTCCTTTCGCACGCGCGCCGGCCGCCCGAGAGCTCCAACGACTGAGCTCACACGCGCGACCCCTCTGGTGCCTCCCCGCTCCTTCCCCTCTCTCCCTGGCACCCTAGACCACCCCCACGAGTACCCCCGAGTCTCTCCTTCCCTCCCCAACGGCCACGATCCCGCAGGCACCTGTAGGCCGCGCCCACGGTGGACCTCGGCCTGCCTATCTAAGGCCTCCCCGAGCCATCCTTTTGCTCCCGCCGCCTCTCCCACTCCAAATCATCCACCCGCACCACCCGCTCATGCCCAAAGACGCCCGAGCTCGAGATCAAGCTCGAGCTCCGCCCTCGGTCGCCATCGATCCAGGGGTATGCCTCCTCCGCCTCCCCTTTCTCTCGATCCGAGCCGTAAGACTCCACCGACTCGCTCCTCTTCTTACACCGCTCGATTTCAGCCCGGAGTGAGCTATCCATCCACCTCTCGAAGCCTTGCTGCCGGCTTCTTGGTCACTGGCGAACCACTGCTCCCCGACGACCGTCACCACCTCCACCCGAAGTGCGCTTCGACGCTGAACACGTCGGTGCCATTTGTTCGCCTCGCCGTGCCCGGAATCACCGCGGTGAGCTCGCCGTCCTCTCTGGACGGAGGTTGACGACGACGGCCGTGGGGCCTGGTCGCCAGCCTCACATCCCCGGCTGTGGGGTCCTGCTGTGAGGTTTAAAAACTCCACCGCTACCGGGCTGGCTCGCGTAAGTGGAGGCGGGCCACGCTACTCCCGTGTTTCCATGGAGAAAGCGCCCCATGAAGCCGTCTTCGACGCCACCCTCTCGCAACAAGTAGCTGTGAGCATGGGCCGCCCATCGCTATCTCGCCGGTGCGCAGGATAAGGGTAATGCCTTATATTTCTTTTTTATTCTTTTCCAGTGAGTTTCTAAAATCCATAAACAATTCAAATGGACTCCAAATTTGATGATTCAAATCTCTAGTGACTCTATAAATCATGATCTACCTGTTAGTGCAACATGCACATTTTTCCAGAGACCTTTTCGTCACAAATATTTATCAAATCCTATTTTTCCTATTTCTGTGATGAACTTTAGAAAATCACAGGGAGCTCAAAATTGATCCAAATGCCAGGATTCAAATTCCTAGATGCTTCTAAGTTCATAACTTAGTTTATGAACATTTTTCTTAATACTTTCTGTACCCCACAAATTAATGAGCCATTTCTTCATGTTTGTCAACTTTGCAAATCCATAGAATATTCATTTGAACTCCAAATCCAGTGAAACCAACTCCTAGATGTTTCTAAAATCATGGTTTGTTAAATGGGTGCCTTTGCTCATTTTTCAAAAACATGTTTCTGTACACTTCTTGCAAATCCATGAACCCCTTGATTCCATCATATTGAAATGTTCAGAGATATCCACTAATCCAATTCCAATGAAACCACTCTGGTTATTTTTCATATAACCAGTGATGTCCTAGAAAAGTCAAATTAATATTTTTAGAGCACTTATATTTCCTGCCTTGTTGTGTTGCTTATTGTGATTGTTTCCGACGTTAGTTGACGAAGTAGACGGAGTACATGGAGAAGGACCAGAAGATTTCAAGACTCAGATGAACCAGGCAAGCAGCCCTTTGACCATGTCAATGAAACCCTTTTTATGCATGTCATATATCACTTATTATTGTTGCAACAGAATCATGATCAGATGGTAAACCATGTTGGTTGGTTGCCTCTGTTACTTCCTCATTGATACTTGCATTGTGCATGACCCTACCTCCTTATGAGGGTTATTCCGGTGGGAGTAGATAGGATGCTAAAGTAGTTGCTACGCAAAAAGGGACGGGAATATGCATGGTGATGGAGGCAAGTGTGTTCCCGAAGACTTTTTGAAAACCCCGGCGGGTGCCACTAATGCCCGAGGGAGATGTTGAGCTAGGTAACCACTTGACAAAGAAGTGGTGTACCGGAGAAGGATATGTGGGTGTGGTTTCAAAAACGGATTGGTTTAAGTTGCGACCGTTATTCCAACTTTACATGCGCAACCACTCTACCCTTGTATGGGAAAGGGCATTATTGATTACCTAGGCCGATACTAGCTTGGAGCCCAGATTACTAGTGACGGGGAGAGTTGGTGCTCTCTCTGGACGGGTCGTGCATGTAGGGCGACCATGACTGTCTTCACAGGCACCGACACACCGCTGGTACCCTCGTGCTTGTGGTATGTGATGAATATGGGAGCGAGGCTCACAACTTTAAGATGTGAATTGTGACGCTCGATTCAATCGTACACTAATCATGCACGCAAATGTGTACGATCAAGATCAAGGACTCACGGAAGATATCACAACACAACTCTACAAATAAAAATAAGTCATACAAGCATCATAATACAAGCCGGGGCCTCGAGGGTTCGAATACAAGTGCTCGATCATAGACGAAGTCAGCGGAAGCAACAATATCTGAGTACGAGACATAAGTTAAACAAGGTGCCATAAGATGGCTAGCACAAACGGGATACAGATCGAAGAGGAGGAGGCCTCCGCCCGGGATCCTCCTAGGTCACTCCCGGTGGCCGCCGCCGGGCTGCACGTAGTAGTAGGCGCCCGCAGTAGTAGTCGCCGAGGCGGTGGCGCTCGATCCTGGGCTCCATCGCCCGATTGCAGCAATCGAGTAGAGATAGGGAAAAGGGGAACAAGGCAACCGTGAGTACTCATCCAAAGTACTGCAAGCAAGGAGCTACACTACATATGCATGGATATATGTGTAAAGGCCATATCAAGGACTGAATCGCAGAATGCCGTAATAAAAGGGGATAGCTAGTCTTAACGAAGACTACGCTCGACACCTGTCTTGCAAATGTAGAAGAGGGTAGGTTGTAGTCCTCCAAGTAACATCACATAGCAATAATCCTACCCGCAATCCCTCGCTCATAACCCCGAGCGAGAGCGACCACCGTTGTATCCGCACTTGGAAGGTGTGTTTTATCAAGTATCCGGTTCTAGTTGTCATAAGCTCAAGGTACAACTCCAAGTCGTCCTGTTATCAAGATCACGGCTATCCGAATAGATTAATCTTCCTGCAGGGTGCACCATCTTACCCAAAGACGCTTGATCCCATTTGGCCGGACACACTTTCTGGGTCATGCCCGCGCCAGAAGATCAACACGCCGCAGCCCCACCTAGGCACAAAAGAGAGGCCAACACGCCGGTCTAAACCTAAGCGCCGCAGGGTCGGGCCCATCGCCTCGAAAGCACACTCAAGTTATGCGACGTGGCCGAAGCAGACCTAGCCAAAGAAAGCGTTCCAGTCCAATCCGGCGCGCCGCCCGTCACGACGTCTCAAGTATTTCCGGTGATACCACGACGCCGGATACCCATAACTACTCCAGCGTAGATGGTTAGTGCATATAAGCTCAGAGCCAACCCAGATCAAATACCAAGACCTCGTTAAGCGTGTTAAGTAACCGCGAACGCCGAACAGGCCAGGTCCACTCTCTCCTAGGCGGTCTCAACCTGCCTGTCGCTCCGCCTCAAGATCCACTCATGGGTGCTCCATCACCAACCGACTTTAGTCTCACATGTATCATGTATAAGATATAGTATATACCGTGATCAACTCCCGGTGATCACGGCCCGATAGTAAAGCACAGCAGACGGACAAGGAAGTAGGGCCACAGATGAAAGTACTAGCATCCTATACTAAGCATATAGGATTGCGGTAAGGTAACAATGGTTACAAGGACATGCTATGCAAAGAAGATAGGAGTATCCAAAACAAGAATATGCTATGCTACTCTAATGCAAGCAGTGTAGATAAGAGTAGGCGATATCCGTGATCAAGGGGGGGCTTGCCTGGTTGCTCGCAAGAGAGAGGGGTCATCAACACCGTAGTCGAAGCGCGGCCAGCAGCGCCGGTCTCGTAGTCTACGGAGAGAAGAGGGGAAGAAACAATGAATACAAAGTAAACAGATGCATATCGATGTATGACATGCCAAGAAGCGATGCTAGGCGTGCCCTAACGTGGTAAGAGGGGTACCGTTAGGGGGGAAACATCCGGAAGTTATCCTGCCCGGACGTCTGTCGACAGATGATGAACCGAGAGGAAGTTTGCAGGTTCGATAGGTTAGAGACGTGTGGTGGACGAACGGATTGCGATCCGGATTCGCCTCGCTGCGCTCGAGCAACTTTCATGTTGAAAATATTTTAACCGGATTACGGATTAAAAGATATGATTTTAAAAGATTTTATTAATTTCGGAATTTTATTAATTATTTAATTAATTTCGAAAATGCATTTATGACATCAAGATGATGTCATGCCGACATTATCAACAAGTGGTTGGTCGAGTCAACCTCGACAGTGGGTCCGCATGTCATTCACTAATGACTAATTACCTTAATCGATTTAATTAACATTACTTAATTAAGTTAATTAATGATTAGGGTTAATTAATTCAAATTAATTAGATTAATTAATTACTTAATTAATTAATTAATTAACTATTCAGTTAATTAGTTTTAATTCATTTTATTTCAATTTTATTTCGTTTTAATTAAAACGCTCATTTTTGGGGTGGGGCCCCCGTCATTGGCCCAAGGCCTATCGGGCATCTTGGTGCGGGCGATGCCCGAACCCGACGGCGCGATCCAGTGGCGCGATCTGTGGGTGATCGGGGCGCCGAGGTACACGGGGCCGGGCGCGTGCCGGGCCACGGCGCGACTGGCCGGCGGGCGAGCGGGGAGGCGACACGAGGGGGGGGTTCGCCGGTGGCCGAACGCCGCAAGGGGGGGGAGGCCGTCGGGGGAAGGAAGGGGGAGAGGCCATGCGGTGGCCGGGCTGGTCCGGCCTCGAACGGCCGGATCCGGCAGGGGAAAGGGAGGAGGAGCAGGCGCGGGCTGCAAGAACATGGCGGCCGATGACGGGCGGTCGAGGACCTGGCGTCAAGAGGAGAGAGCGAGGAGCTGGGTCGGTGCTTGGTGGCAGTGGAGGCCGTCGACGGGAGGGGGGAGAGAGGAGAGCCTCACAGTGGGGTAGGGTCTCAAAGAACGGGCTCGATGGGGCGGCGATGACCGTCGGGAGGAGGTCGGGGAGGAGGCGCGACGGGAGCGGGAGGGCGGAGGCCGACCATGGCGGAGGGATGCCGCGCTGGGGCGACGGAGGAGGGGAGCGCTCGGTCGGCGAGGGGAGGAGGGAGGTCCGGGCGGGGGTGAGAGGTCGGTGGGCTGGCGGAGGATGGCTCGGTCGGGGAGTCTCTCGCCCGATCCATCAGGCGAGGGAGAGGAGGGGGGGTGTGGGGAATGGGATTGGCTAGGGTTAGCCACGGGGGGGGGGGGTTATGCGGTTGCGGGCTGGGCCGATGGGCCGCCTGTGGGGAGGGGAATGGGAATGGGCAGGGGTGAGGGGCCAAGTGGGAGGGGAGGGCTGGCTGGGCCAGGGGTTTCCCCCACAGCTTTTATTTTGTTTTTTCTTTTATTAATTTTCTTTTTCTGTTTTTAGTTTATTTAAAATGCTCGCATTTTATAAAAATTAGTGCACCCCACCAATATTAGGTTAGTTATTTTAAACAGCCCCTAACATTTTAGAATTTGTTTTCAAACTTTTATCGTTTGTTCTAGTTTTGATTTTGTTTTAGGACGGTTCAATTCAACGAGAGGTTAATTAATGTAACCGGGTGATTACTGCTCCCTAATCATCCGGTGTTACAAACCTCCTCCATTACAAGAAATCTCGCCCGAGATTTAGGAGGTAGAAGGAAAGAGTGCGGGATATTCATCTCGTAGACGATCCTCGCTCCTGTGTGGCTTCATCTTGAGTGATTCACCATCGGACTTTGAGGAACTTGATCGCTTTCCGACGTGTGCGGCGCTCAGCTTGGTCGAGAATGCGGACCGGATGCTCTTTATAGGAGAGGTCTGTTGCACCGAGCACTTCATGGTCCATCGCCGGATTGGGTCCTTGAAGCAGCGCCGGAGTTGGGACACGTGGAACACATCGTGAACCCGAGAAAGGTTCGACGGAAGCTCCAGCTTGATAAGCCACTTTTCCACGCCTTTCGAGAATAGTGAAAGGGCCAATATAGCGAGGAGCTAACTTGCCCTTGATCCCAAGCGGTGAGCACCCTTCATTGGTGTAACGCGAAGATAGGCCTTTTCGCCAAAGTTGATAGACCATGTCCTTGTGATGACGGTCATAATTACTCTTTTGACGCGATCGAGCAGTCTTGAGATTCTCGCGAATAATGCGGACTTGTTCTTCGCATGTTGATAATATCCGGACCAAGAGTGGACGTTCCCGCTTCGACCAGTTCGGAGGGTTCGCACTTTCGTCCATATAACACTTCAAGGGGCCATCTTCGACTAGCTTGATAGCTATTATTATAAGAGAACTCAGCATACGGAGAGATTCCTCCCATTTCTTGCAAGAAACGACACAAGCTCAAGCATGTCTTCGAGAATTTGGTTGACACGCTCAACTTGCCCTTGTGACTACGGATGAAAAGCAGATCGAAAGATAAATGAGTCCCCATAGCTTGAAAACTTGCCGTAATCTTGAAGTGAATAAGCTGCCACGGTCCGAATCGATAACCAGTGGAATACCGTGAAGTGAAACAATTCGACATATAGAGAGTTGCAAGCTGGCTAGCAAAGGATCGCTTCTTTGACCGCCGTAAAGTGAGCAACTTTAGAGAGCCGGTCAATGACGACAAGAATAGCATCATTACCTTTCTCGCGATTTGGGAAATCCAAAGGACTAAGTCCATTTCAACATGGTCCCATTTCCATTCGGAATAGAGATAGGCTGCAGAGTTCCAAAGAGGCCTTTGATGTTCGCTTTGATACGACGGCAAACGCCACACTCGTAAACATAGCGAGCAATGTCCCGCTTCATATTAGACCACGTAATCTCGGATTTAATGTCTTGATACATCTTTGTACCGCCAGGATGGATACATAGAGGCGATCATGAGCTTCTTGCATAACCTTCCGAGTCATATTCAGGTTTTCCTTCTTACACGGCACCACTAGGCGGCCTTTGAAGTACAAGGCGCCATCATCGCAATAGTGAAGGATGAGGATTTCCTTTCTGATGTCTTGTTTAAGCTTGTAGACTTGAGTCAAATCCTGCATTGTCTTTATGGTGCCCACGAGATCGGGTTCAACAGCCAGGTATAGAGGGAACCCGGGGAACAACACGGAGATTCATCTTTGGAACTCCGGAGGAGGGGAGCGAGTGCACCGGAGGAACAATATGGAGGTTCAGCTTTCTGAATTCTTCAACAAGTGAGGGCTGAACTTTGTGAACTCAAGGTGGTTGCAGAAGATTGCGGCTCAAGGCATCAGCCATTACATTAGCCTTGCTCGGGCGATAGGAAATACCCAAATCAAAGTCTGCAACAGTCTCCATCCATCTCTGCCGACGGAGGTTCAGGTCTGGCTGAGTAAACAGATACTTCAGACTTTGGTGGTCGGTGAAGATCTCGCAACGACACGAGAAGGTAATGTCGCCATCGCTTTAGTGCATGAATGACGGCAGCAAGTTCGAGGTCATGAACTGGGTAGTTCTCCTCGTGAGGGCGCAATTGTCGAGAGGCATAAGCAACTACTTTGCGCTCTTGCATTAGGACACCGCCTAATCCTTGACGAGAAGCGCCGCGATAAATGACGAAGTCCTTCTTAGTATCGGAGGAGCTAGCACCGGGCAGAAGTCAACTTGTCTTTGAGTGCTCGGAAACTTTCCCGACATTTATCTCATCCATTGAATTTGACGCCTTATGCAACAAAGTTAGTCGAGGTCGGCAATCTTGGAGAAGTTCTCACTAATCGACGGCAATAGTGGCGAGACCGAGAAAACTTCGACTTGCTTAACGCTCTTGGAGGAGTCCAATCGAGAATAGCCTGAACTCTTTCAGGTTGACGGCAATACCATCCTTAGAAATGACATGCCCAAGATAGGTTACTTCGGAAGCCGAATTCACATTTGGAGAACTTGGCATAGAGTTGATGCTCTCGTAGCTTTTCCAAAGACAAGACGAAGATGTTCAACATGTTCTTCTTCATTCTTGAATAGATCAGATATCATCCAGATAAACCACTATTTAACTTGTCGAGGTAATCCATGAATATATAGTTCATCAAAGCGAGAGAAGGTGGCTGGAGCATTGGTTGCCGAAGACATGACGGTGTACTCGTATGAACCATAACGAGTCACAAATGCGGTCTTGGGGATATCCTCCTCACGAACACGGATCTGGTGGTAACCCAACCTCAAGTCGAAGTTTCGAGAACACCGACGAACCAGCCAGTTGATCATAAAGATCATTGATCCGAGGAAGAGGATACTTATTCGAATGGTAGCTTGATTTATAGGACGGTAGTCTTGGACCAATCGGTTTGTCCCATCCTTCTTCTTGACAAAGAGAGAAGGTGCTCCCCAAGGTGAGCAACTTGGGCGTAATGAAACCGCTTTGAAGAGATTTGTCGATTTCCTCCTTTAGCTCAAGGAGTTCATGCGCGGCATCTTGTAGGGACGCTTGGCTATAGGAGTGGTGCCTGGTTTCAAGTCGATGACGAATTCGACAGCTCTAGCAGGGGAATCCTCGAAGTTCTTCAGAAAGACATCTTGGAAATCGCAAACGATGTGAATGTTTTCAATCCCTCGAGGGTGCGGCGCTCAATGCATTCAATGCATAGAGCCTTGCCTCGCATCTTGAACCGCAACGAGCATTGTAGCTACGATTTCATCGAAGGGTGCAGCAGATGGACGGTCTTAGTGGCGCAAACGATTGACGCCAGATGCGCTTTCAACCAATCCATCCCCAAAATGAGGTCGATGTTAGACGCCTTGAGGATAATGGGGAGGCATAGAATTCCAACCCTTCGATTTCCACGGGACGCCGACGCCAACCATGGAGGTTTGACATTGTCCCAATGGGGTTTTACCATCACCAAGAGTTCATCTCTTCACACTTAACGTCGTGCTTGTATGCAAAGTCTTGAGACATGAATGAATGCGATGCTCCTGAATCAATAAAACAGATGCGTGTACTGAATTTACGAGAAGTGTACCCATCACGATGGCAGGCTGGTCTTGAGCTTCGCTCAGATCAACGTGGTTGGCCTGAGCTTGCCCATAAGACTTGCCGGTGTTGTTGCGGTTCGGTGTTTCCACGGCCGCCATGGAAGGGCCACTGATTCGGTTCGTTGCATTCTCTAGCAGTGCCACTCGCTGTCCGCACCTGAAGCATAAGCCATTATTGGGAGTGGGAACAGGAGCTTGGGGTGGTGGAGCTGGAAGCTTTGGCTGCTTAGTTGTAGGCAGACGAGGTGTAGCATAGTTCTGCTTAGAAGCAGGTGCATTCGGCTGGTACATGCTGTTGGGAATCCATATCTTGCGCTTCTGCGAGGACGGGCCCGAAGATGAGCCCGTGTCACGGTTGCGCCTGTTAGAGCTCTGGTATTCCTGCAGACCAGTTTCGACATTGATAGCTTTGTTCACCAAGGTGGCGAAATCAGCAAAGTCGCACTAGAAGTGCGAGCTTGATGTCGCCTTGAAGACCGCCACGGAACTTCTCCTGTCTGCGTGCATCAGTTGCAATATCCTCTTCAGCATAGCGAGACAAGTCCAAGAACTCTCGCTGATAAGCTTCAACAGTCTTGTTGCCTTGGGTGAGGTTGCGGAACTCACGCTTCTTCCGGTCCATGACCCCTTGAGGGATGAAGCGGGCACGGAAGGCAGCCTGGAAGTCTGGCCAGGTGATGAGTGTTCCAACTGGCAGAGTACGCCGGTGGCTGTCCCACCATTGAGCTGCGGGTCCCTTCAGGAAGAAGGAAGCAAAGGTGACATAGCTGGCAGGGGCTACATCAGCAGACTCCATCTCATAGGTGATGTCACGGAGCCAGTCATCAGCATCCAGTGGCTGAGTTGAGCTGCGGTACACGCTGGGGTTCAGGCGTATGAAATCCTGCAGAGTTGTTCCGTTTGGGTGCTGGTTCATATTGGGGCGAGGAACTGAGCCATCATGTTCTCCATGAACTGGCGATTCATCTCGAGCTGTTGGATCATACCAGCCCATGTACTCAGGCGGTGGTGGGAAGTTGGCACCACGACCACGACCTGCTGGCCTAACCATCCCGCTATTATATAACGGGGGTAGTTCAGCAATTGAGAAACCAAGCAGGAGACAGGAATCATTCAGGATGAAACATGCATAATGAAAGCATCATGATGGGAACTACATAGTAGTTGGCATATCTTACAAAAGGAATCATGCATAGAGTTCGATACATAGAGTCCAGTACATAGACTACTACATCATAGGCGGCACACAGGCTCGCGGCGAATACATCAAATACTAACAAGCAAGTCTACATCAGTCCCACGCGGTATCATGGAGGTAGTCAGTAGCCTGAAAGCTGATAGTGCGGCGGTGGATAGTCCTCCACGCCGCTGACTGGGGCCGCGGATACTCGGTGCTGAATCCGACGCCCGTGTGGCGTAAAGGGCCAAGGCGCGGAGAGTAGCCTCCCGCGTCGCCAACCGACACCCCGGGGCATCACGGTCTGGCTGGGTAGATCGCAGAACGCGGCAGCTCTCCGGATCGGACAAAGGGTGCATCAGCGCCGAGCACGGTAGAGGTGCCGACGGGTGATGTACAACTCGTGGCGAAGAGCCGGTTAGCTCGATCCAGCCCATCGCATGCGTAACAAAGTTCGATGGTGGAAGGGCTCTCGTGACAAATGGTGTAGGCAGCAGTGTAGTAACCTCCTCACCAACATCGACGCGATAGCAATGTGCTCGAAGGGGAGGTGTCCAACTCGATACTCGCGACGAAGACGTGTCGAGCAGCATAAGCAACATCGTGGACTGCCATATCGATAGTCACTCCAACACCATGTGCGGTGTGCAGCACAAGAGTGGACTCGTACTCGAGAGTAGAGGTGGACGATGGCGCTGCATCGCTCCTGGTTATAGTCCTGGTACTCCTCATAGACGGTGTACTCAGGTGCTAGCGATAACCCAAATAGGTCATCATCTCGGCTAGCACCGCAGGTGATCCCGAGGCACCAATGGCCGTCGTGTGGCGCATTTACCTGCCTCGTGGGTTCCATCTGAAAACAAAGACGCTTCAAAGGAGTCAAATGACAGGTGGAAATTGTTCAAATACAATTCCAAAAACAACTAAGGCTATATCCATCTTCGGGTGAATGCGGTCACGGATCCTAGTGATAGTTAGTAAAATCGCTTAACCCGAGTAGAAGAGAGTTCGAGTCCCGAGTAAAGGTCGAGGAGTAAAAGATCCTAGTACCACCCGATGGCGACGTGGCCCGTAAGGCACACAGCCAAGTTAGTAAAAGTTTTGCAATGTCTAGACTCGACTTCGCCAAGGAGTGTGGAAGGGGATTCCTACAGCAATGGCTCGATACCAACTTCAGACGCCTCGATTCAATCGTACACTAATCATGCACGCAAATGTGTACGATCAAGATCAAGGACTCACGGAAGATATCACAACACAACTCTACAAATAAAATAAGTCATACAAGCATCATAATACAAGCCGGGGCCTCGAGGGCTCGAATACAAGTGCTCGATCATAGACGAAGTCGCGGAAGCAACAATATCTGAGTACGTATATAAGTTAAACAAGGTGCCATAAGATGGCTAGCACAAACCGGGATACAGATCGAAGAGGAGCAGGCCTCCCGCCCGGGATCCTCCTAGGTCACTCCCCGGTCGTCGTCGCCGGGCTGCACGTAGTAGTAGGCGCCTCGGAGTAGTAGTCGTCGTAGGCGGTGGCGTCTGGATCCTGGGCTCCATCGTCTGATTGCAGCAATCGAGTAGAGATAGGGAGAAAGGGGGAACAAGGCAACCGTGAGTACTCATCCAAAGTACTCGCAAGCAAGGAGCTACACTACATATGCATGGATATATGTGTAAAGGCCATATCAGTGGACTGAACTGCAGAATGCCAGAATAAAAGGGGGATAGCTAGTCTTAACGAAGACTACGCTTCTGGACACCTGTCTTGCAACAGGTAGAAGAGGGTAGGTTGTAGTCCTCCAAGTAACATCACATAGCAATAATCCTACCCGGCAATCCCCTGCTCATAACCCTGAGCGAGAGCGACCACCGGTTGTATCTGGCACTTGGAAGGGTGTGTTTTATCAAGTATCCGGTTCTAGTTGTCATAAGCTCAAGGTACAACTCCAAGTCGTCCTGTTACCGAAGATCACGGCTATCCGAATAGATTAACTTCCTGCAGGGTGCACCATCTTACCCAGACGCTTGATCCCATTTGGCGGACACACTTTCCTGGGTCATGCCCGCCGCAGAAGATCAACACGCCGCAGCCCCACCTAGGCACAACAGAGAGGCCAACACGCCGGTCTAAACCTAAGCGCAGGGTCCGGGCCCATCGCCTCGAAAGCACACAAGACGCTTCGACGCTGTGCCGAAGCAGACCTAGCCCAGAGAGCGCTCCAGTCCAATCCGCCAAGGCGCGCTCCGTCAGCCGACGTCTCAAGTATTTCGCCGATACCACGACGCCGGATACCCATAACTACTCCCGCGTAGATGGTTAGTGCGTATAAGCTCAGAGCCAACCCAGATCAAATACCAAGACCTCGTTAAGCATGTTAAGTAACCATGAACGCCGAACAGGCCAGGTCCACCTCTCTCCTAGGCGGTCTCAACCTGCCTGCCGCTCCGCCTCAAGATCCACTCATGGGTGCTCCATCACCGACCCGACTTTAGTCTCACATGTATCATGTATAAGTATATAGTATATACCGTGATCAACTCCCGAGTGATCACGGCCCGATAGTAAAGCATGCAGACGGACAAGGAAGTAGGGCCACAGATGAAAGTACTAGCATCCTATACTAAGCATATAGGATTGCGGGTAAGGTAACAAATGGTTACAAGGACAAAGCTATGCAGCAAGATAGGAGTATCCAAAACAAGAATATGCTATGCTACTCTAATGCAAGCAGTGTAGATAAGAGTAGGCGATATCTGGTGATCAAGGGGGGCTTGCCTGGTTGCTCGGCAAGAGAGAGGGTCACAACACCGTAGTCGAAGCGCCAGCAGCAGCGTCGGTCTCGTAGTCTACCGGAGAGAAGAGGGGAAGAAACAATGAATACAAAGTAAACAGATGCATATCGATGTATGACATGCCAAGACGCGATGCTAGGCGTGCCCTAACGTGGTAAGAGGGGTACCGTTAGGGGGAAACATCCGGAAGTTATCCTGTTCGGACGCCTGTCGATGTGATGAACCGGAGAGGAAGTTTGCAGGTTCGATAGGTTAGAGACGTGTGGTGGACGAACGGATCGCGATCCGGATTCGCCTCGCTGCTCGAGCAACTTTCATGTTGAAAATATTTTAACCGGATTACGATTAAAAGATATGATTTTTAAAAGATTTTATTAATTTCTGAATTTTATTAATTATTTAATTAATTTCGAAAATGCATTTATGACATCAAGATGATGTCATGTCGACGTTATCATCAACAGGTTGATGAGTCAACCCCGACTGTGGGTCCCGCATGTCATTCACTAATGACTAATTACCTAATCAGATTTAATTAACATTACTTAATTAAGTTAATTAATGATTAGGTTAATTAATTCAGAATTAATTAGATTAATTAATTAATTAATTAATTAATTAATTAATTAACTATTCAGTTAATTAGTTTTAATTCATTTTATTTCAATTTTATTTCGTTTTAATTAAAACGCTCATTTTGGGGGTGGGGCCTCGTCATTGGCCCAAGGCCTATCGGGCATCTTGGGTGGGGCGATGCCCGAACCCGATCGGGCGCGATCCAGTGGGCGCGATCCGGGGCGATCGGGGCCCTGAGGCCACGGGCCGGCGCGCCGGGCCACGGCCGACCGACGGCCGGCTGGTAAGCGGCGCCGGAGGCGAGGAGGTGGGGTTCGGCGGTGGCCGAGCGCCGGCGGGGGGGAACGAGGATCGGGGCGCCGCTTAGGCGCCGGAGAGGTCGCCGTCGGAGGGGAAGGAAGGGGGAGAGGCCATGCGATGGTCGGGCCGGTCGGACCTCGAACGGCCGGATCCGGCAGGGGAAAGGAGAGGAACGGGGGGGTGCAGCAAGAGCATGGCGGCCGAGCCGGGCGACGGGCGGTCAGGGCCACGGCGTCAAGAGGAGAGAGGCGAGCTGGGGTCGGTCAGGCGCTGATGGCCGGAGCCGCCGACGGCAGGGGGGAGAGAGGAGAGCCTCACATGGGGGTAGGGTCTCAACAACGGGCTCGATGGGGCGGCGATGACCGTCGGGAGGAGGTTGGGAGGGCGCCACGACGGAAGCGGAGGCCGACCTGCTGGCGGGATGCCCGCTACTGGGGGGCACGCAGGGAGGAGGGGAGGCCTCCGGTCGGCGAGGGGAGGAGGGAGGTCCGGCGGGGGTGGGAGAGGTCGGTGGGCGGCGGAGGATGGCTCGGTCGGGTGGTCTCTCCGCCCGATCCAATCGGCGAGGGAGAGGAGTGGGGGGGCGTGGGGGAATGGGATTGGCTAGGGTTAGCCACGGGTGGGAGGGGGTTATGTGCGGCGGCCGGCTGGGCCGATGGGCCGCCTGTGGGGGAAGGGGAATGGGCAGGGCGGGTGAGGGGCCAAGTGGGAGGGAGGGCTGGCTGGGCCAGGGGTTTCCCTCACAGCTTTTATTTTGTTTTTTTCTTTTATTAATTTTCTTTTCTGGTTTTAGTTTATTTAAAATGCTCGCATTTTATAAAATTAGTGCACCCCACCAATATTAGGTTAGTTATTTTAAACAGCCCCCGAACATTTTAGAATTTGTTTTCGAAACTTTTTATCGTTTGTTCTAGTTTTGATTCTTGTTTTAGGACGGGTTCAATTCAACGAGAAGTTAATTAACAGAACCGGGGTGATTACTGTTCCCTAATCATCCGGGTGTTACAGAAATGTTGGGCACGGGGGTTACTACCAATCGAGTGGACTCTATGTTAGTGTCGTCTAGGGAAAGATAGTGATCGGGTGCTTACCCCGGGTACTTGAGGTACCGCGGGTCGTGGATGACACGGAAGTTCCCCGGATCTTGTGGGTAAAGTGTGCAACCTCTGCAGAGTGTAAAACTATTCGAATAGCCGTGTCCACGGTCAAGGACAGTTGGGTAACCGCTCTTGGGCTACGTCCATATGTTTACGAAACCTGGTGAGTATGAATGGATGAGTGGAGAGAACTACATGGGTCAAGTCCAAGGACTTGACATGATTGAGTTGGGTTGGTGCCCACTCCATTTATGTTGATATCTATCACTTGTCCTCAGGGATTACATGAACCCTCTTGATGCATGCTATGCGAGTTGTTGAACATGTCATTGCACTCAAAACTAGCTTTCTGCAAAAATTTACCTATATCATGCATTGTTGTATCTTGAACCAAAACATGGGTTGCTTGCGAGTACATTCAAAGTACTCATTGGCTTGCCACTGGTTATTTTATTGGCCAGGCATGAAAGAACAGGATATAATGAAGAGTACCTCGGTGACGAACATGCGAGCTAGGACGCTTCCCAGTCAGAATGCCTGTAGGGTTAAGGCAGATGGCATGGGTCCAAGTTATCGACGATGATTTCCGCTGCAATGTTATACTCAAGACTTGACCATAATGGTCCTACTTGTGTAATACGGTATGTATGGATGTAAGCCTCTTGTTATTCAGCTTTTGTGTGTTCAGTGAGCATTGATCTCTGGGATCACTATACACGTGCATTCGGTGAACATGACTTATGAGTCGGGGTCCCCACAGGCGGCCACGTCACGCAGTGCGCGGCCACGAGGAGCAGGGGGCTGGGCGGAGTGCCGACATGGAGCTCCAGCGGTAGCAGCAACAGGGGAGAAACGGGAGGAGCAACACATGTGGTAGCGAGCGCGCGTCTGTGCGCGGTGGCGCACCGAGGGAGGCGCGGACGGCGCGGGGACAGGGGAAGGAGGAGGGCGGAGGCCGTGGCCTCACCGGGATTTGTTGGGACGGGGTAGCGGGGCTCGTGGAGGGGGTCGGGAACGACGGCGACGCAGGGGAAGCAGTCCGGTGAGGTGGCATCGGCGACGGGGACGGGGAGCGCCGATGACGGAGAGGACCACGGCGACGGCGTCCGGCGATGGTTCACAGGGGGGTCGAGCGGCTCCGGGCTCGGGCGATCCGACGGGGAAGAAGACGAGGAGGTGCTCCGGCGACGGGGTGGCTCCGGCGAAGCAGTGGCGGGACGAGGCGGCGACGGTGGAGTCCCGGCGTGTGACGAGCGGCTGGGGCGCATCCTGGGTTGGTTCCCCCGATCCTGATCTGGATCGGGAGGAGGCGAATGGGGGGAAGTGGGGTGATGGGGGTTAGGGTTTGACCGGGGAGTGGGTTATGGGGAGTGGGTGGGCTGGCCTGGTGGTCCGATTGGGCTGCCGGCTGGGTGGGATGGGCCGACGCCTATGGGGAACTGGGGGTTTTCTTTTTTTTGTTCTATTTTTATTTATCTTTCTTTTGTGTTTCCTTTTAGCTAGCAAATAGTATTACAAAAAATAGAACCCCTACTCCTAAATTAGCATAATAACATATGCCACTACCTCAACAAGCTTGGTGACCAACTGAACTAGTTTAATAATTGTTAGTATTTAAAAGCATTTAAATAATTTAGTTTGCTGCTTCTTTATCTACTATTGTGCATCTAAATATTTTATTTAGATATGGGTCCTTCACCATAATTGCCTATGATTTATTTTACACCTCCCGAACATTTTAGTTTTAACATTTGAAAACCTTTATCGTTAGCCTGAATTTGAATTTTGAATTCGAACCGGTTTCAATCTAACGTGAGTCTACCAACAGTAATGTTGAGGTGGCGTGGCAACATTAGCGGGGTTCACTGTAGCTTAAATATCTGGGCGTCACAATTCTCCTCCACTACAAGAAATCTCGTCCCGAGATTTAAGAGGGGAGTATGGGGGAAGGGATTTGGTTACGAAATTGTAACGAGTCTTCTCGGTGTTGGTTGCTCTTCTCGAAGAGGTCGATCCGTACCGTTGATGTCTTCATACCTCGGCTTCAGGTCATCATGATGAAGTCGTGATCCTTTCTTCGGAGTTTTCATTATACATATGAAGGACAAGGGGTAACTTCGGAAAAACGGACCTCCGAAAGGTTAACTATCTGGTTGATAACATCGGGGATGGTGGCGGAAAGTAACTCCCGAACGGAAACTTAAGACAATATTAAGAGCAAAGTTAGTAGGTACCATGAGAAGTTTCGAGCGGGTAGGCAATCGTTCGATTCCTCCTACAGGCCGTGAAAGGGGTTCAAAGCAACGGGGATAAGCATTGTGTCTGATACCAGAATTGATGATCTCTCGGAAGGTGGCTCGTGAATTACATATGAGACCACGCGCGAGGAACAACCTTGGGAACAGGGGGTGTACAGGAGAGTCAGGTTTTGATCCTGTGGAACTATGGGTTATGGGCCCACCATGTGTGTTAAAGTAGGAAGGGCGGTGACGTCTTGCACGATCATGTACGCAAGGCATGTCAGAGGGTAGCCAGTCAGTTATGTCGGCAACAACATCGGTACCAAGGGCGAGGGACGAAGAGAACCATTCTCCTGCTCGTTGGACGAGGCGGACCAATAGGCAAAGTTCTCGTCCATCGGTGGCTACCTGAATGTCATCAACAATAATAACAGGGTCTTACTGACAAAGTTGTACACCGAGGTGTTTACATAAGCAGGAGAATATTACTGCTTAGATCATATAGATCACAAGAAAGGTTAAACCAAACAATGGAATGGAAAATATGATTATCAGATTAAACAGAACAATGGAAAGGAAAATGTGTTAAAACACATATTTCAGGGGTATTTCCTTCCCAAGGACAAACAGAGTATGATATCCGTGACATGATATAATGTAGAAAACTATTTAGGTAGGGGAGAGAAATTTCATGACATTACCCATACAACGGTGTTTGGATAATTGAGCAGGAAACACTTAGCATTGGGCTTCAAATGTTCTTGTTGAAAATCGGAGTACCACAAACATGCTTCGAGATAGCATTGCATGGTCTTCAAGCAAAGGTCAGATTTTGGATACTCAGAGGATTCATCAGGAATAACTTATAGAATAAGTCTTACAATTCCCTCATGGAAGAATGGTTAACCTTGCCAAAAAGGAACAACTATAACAATAGTTCCTCCGGCCATGTGTGCTAGGCATGACATCACCTTACCGGGTCTTATGAAGGCTAGCATTATAACTCTTGTAAATATGTTCCAACCATCATATCTGACGGAGATTCAGATATGATTAGTGTGAGGATACCTCAGGCTCGGGGAACGAACTATGGGAGTCAGTTCCGAAATGAGTTCATCATTAAACTAAGGAGAGGATGAGGAGGTGGCTGATGGACTCAGCGACAACTCATCGAGATTTCCGAAAAGATGTATTTCCACAATTATGTGAACACGGAGATATCATTTGTCAGACCAAATGATATAATGATTTATGCTCGAGCAAAACATACATATTTAAACATTGGTTGAAAGTTGCACCCGAAATATGGGCTCGATAGCACGATCAAGGTTAGAATGGTAATTCGATAACCATTGGTCTAAGAATGAACCGTCGATCATTAACTTCAAAGCATTAGGGTTGCCAGAAGTACAGAATCCAAACAGCACCGTTCACTTGTTGGTACCCCGGTTAGAATCAACACGGGAACAAGAAAGAATGGTGATGGTGAGAAGTATTACTTGCATCAATAATTCATAAGAGGTGGTGAAAGTCTCATGACCTTCTTGACAAGACAGATGGTAATACTCCAAGGTAAAGAAGAACAATTTTTGAATAGCATGGAACTCAAGGTACAACACAAAACAAGAACAAGTTTTGTGTTGGAGGGAATGCAATAATGTTGTCGGTGTTAACCCAAATCATCGAGGGGGAAAGCATGAAATTTCTCATCAGGAACTCAATGTACGTCTCGGAAGAAGTTAGAATGTTGACGATGATCATGACACATTTATCGAGAGGTTTCGAGAAGATGTAATCGATCGGCGAAGACATCACATAAGGGAATGGTGAAGTAAAAGGTTACTATAACCATAGATAAGATGCCATCTCAGAATTCGAAGTTGTCTCTCAAGACAAACAATATGATGCGGAAAAAGTTCGATGTAAGCTTGGAGCACTATCGGGATTGTGTCCCGGGGATGAAGGACATAGGTAGAATGGTCAAGCAGTCAGCTTGACGATGATGATGTAGTCAATCCGTTGGGAATGTCATGATCAAGTGCAAACTCGTAAGCAATGAAGATTACTAAAAGTTGTTGAATCGCAATGCGGACTCGGTCCACTATTCGGTGTTCTCGGTTGACGACAACCCAGAACTCGTGGGGTGACTATGACAGGGAAAGGTATTACTCCATTACAAACTCATAAGATGTAGTGCAATGGCATGATATCCTCGAGATACCAGGTGGATAATACTCGAAGACATATCAAATTAAAGGTTGAAGTGGGGTGTATTGATCTATAGAAGACAAGGGCTTTAATTTGTCTGAGAAATGGAATCAAAGGAAGAAATTATGGTCGGAACCACAATCATAAATGATCAAACCACGGATACGAGATGAACTCATAACAAGGGGGTAATTATTTTCACGAGCAGCTTCCATGATAAGTTCTACATCGTGTCCATGGGCATGAACGCAAAGTTCAAGGTCGACTCCCATTTCTCCAATGCATAACCTTTCATTCACTCCTCAAAATAAAATTGATTTCAGTGTCAAAACCTACCTGGTGCATTACCAGAGGAGTATGACCCGTGAAAACTTCCGGGTTCACACAGATTATGGAAAGCATAGGTTCAACCCATCGGGGCATCTTAGAACATATACCATGAACTTTAGGGTCAATTAACACGTGCTCGAAGCAGAGCATGGTTGACAAGGCATAGGATATAACTTGCCAAAGGAAGAAGACATAATTTACCAAAGGCATTATGTATCAGGGGAGGAACTCTCAAGGTTATTGGAAATGAAGGACACGGTCGGATAATAACCAAGCAAATGGTCTCGCGGACCACAAGGAACCTGATGTGAGTATCGGTACTCAACCAGAAGGGAAAAGAATGCAAATGCAACAGGTTATGGAATCATCTGAATAATTTGAAGCTTAAATGCAAAGGAATTATGATTCAAATCAAAGGATCAGAAGCAGACGCTCTGATTAATCATGGATAAGTTGAGTAGGCTTAGGGGTACAATCGATGGCAAATTGATTGGTCGATAACCAGCTCAGGTTCAAAATGACATCTGAGCTGGAAAGATAATTTATAAGGATCAACCGATGATTGCGGGCACTCGCACTCATGTTGAATCAATAGGATCAAAAAGACGGCGTCAACGAAGACTAATGAATATAGCCAGACATACGGGAAGCATCCATAATGCAAACATACAAGTATTTGCAGAGCAATAAGCTGCTAAGGATTTTCGGAGGATCGAATAGTATTTTGAAGACTTTTGTGTAACAGAAGAACAACTCGGGAGAAACAAATCCTCGGTATGTGTGAGGATTAATTTGTAGGTGTATTTAGGCGAGAAGAAACTGCAAGGCAGTAGGCACAAGGGATTCTCGGAGCAATAGAGAATTTCGGGGTATCTTGTAATAACAAGATCAATGGATAATGATTGTATGAATGACAAGTGTACGTGGTTATCCATCGGGGTTTACCGATGGAAAGGAATTGCTAAAACGATGGCACAGAGTCTCGAGAGAACATCGTAGAGTATCTTCGGAATCTCCTGGTGTAGCAGGCGAACATCTATAATAAGGGGCTCTCTGGGAGAAATTAGTTACGAGAACCTAGAGTCAGATTTAGAAAAATCATTTAACCCAAATAGAAAAGAGATCAGAGTCCCAGAGCAAAGATCGAGGAGTAAAAGATCCTAATACCACCCAAATGGCGACGTGGGCCCATGGGCCGCACAACCATGTTAGTAAAACAGTTTTCATCGACTAGACTCAACTTCGGCCAAGGAGTTGGAAGGGGGATTCCTACAGGCAGTCGGCTCTGATACCAACTTGTGACGCCCCCGATTCAATCGTACACTAATCATGCACGCAAACGTGTACGATCAAGATCAGGGACTCACGGGAAAAATATCACAACACAACTCTAAAACATAAATAAGTCATACAAGCATCATAATACAAGCCAGTGGCCTCGAGGGCTCGAATACAAGTGCTCGATCATAGACGAGTCAGCGGAAGCAACAATATCTGAGTATAGACATAAGTTAAACAAGTTTGCTTTAAGAAGGCTAGCACAAAATGGGATACAGATCGAAAGAGGGGCAGGCCTCCTGCCTGGGATCCTCCTAACTACTCTGGTCGTCGCGCGGTGGCTACACGTAGTAGTAGGCACCTCCAACGTAGTAGGAGTCGTCGTTGACGGTGGTGTCTGGCTCCTAGACTCCAGCATCTGGTTGCCACAACCAGAAAGAAAGGAAAGGGGGGAAAAGGGGGGAGAAAGCAACCGTGAGTACTCATCCAAAGTACTCGCAAGCAAGAAGCTACACTACATATGCATGGGTATATGTGTAAAGGGGCCATATTAGTGGACTGAACTGCAGAATGCTAGAATAAGAGGGGGATAACTAATCCTTTCGAAGACTACGCTTCTGGCAGCCTCCGTCTTGCAGCATGTAGAAGAGAGTAGACTGAAGTCCTCCAAGTAGCATCACATAGCATAACCTTACCCGGCGATCCCCTCCATGTTGCCCTGTTAGAGAGAGATCACCGGGTTATATATGGCACTTGGAAGGGTGTGTTTTATTAAGTATCCGGTTCTAGTTGTCATAAGGTCAAGGTACAACTCCAAGTCGTCCTGTTACCGATGATCACGGCTATTCGAATAGATTAACTTCGCTGCAGGGGTGCACCACATTACCCGCACGCTCGATCCCATTTGGCCGGACACACTTTTCTGGGTCATGCCCGGCCGCGGAAGATCAACACATCGCAGCCCCACTTAGGCACAATAGAGAGGTCAGCACGCCGGTCTAAACCTAAGCGCACCGAGGTCTGGGCCCATCGCCCTTAGAACACCTGCACGTTGCGTACGCGACCGAAAGCAGACCTAGCCTAGCAGGCGTTCTAGTCCAATCCAGCGCGCGCCGCTCAGTCGCTGACGTCACGAAATGCTTCGGCTGATACCACGACGCTGGTTGCCCATATCTTGTCCCACGTGGCGGTTAGTGCGTATAAGGTCAACGATCCAACTCAGATCAAATACCAAGATCTCGTTAAGCGTGTTAAGTATCCGCAAACGCCGAACAGGGCCAGTCCCACCTCTCTCCCAGGCGGTCTCAACCTGCCTTGTCGCTCCGCTACAAAGATCCACACAGAGGGCCGTTGGGACAAAGGTCCTTTCAGCCCCCAATCCGTGAATCAATCGCGGGTGCTCCTCGAGCCGACCCGACTTTAGTCACCACATGTATCATGTATAAAGTATATAGTATATACCCGTGATCACCTCCCGAGTGATCACGGCCTCATAGTATAGCACAGCCGACGGACAAGAAGGTAGGGCCACAGATGGAATACTAGCATCCTATACTAAGCGAGAGGATAGCGGTAAGGTAACAATCAGTAGCAACAATGACAAGGCTATGCAGCGAGAATAGGATTAACGGAAAGCAAGAATATGCTACACTACTCTAATGCAAGCAGTATAGAGAAGAATAGGCGATATATGGTGATCAAAGGGGGGGGGGGGCTTTCCTGGTTGGTCTGGCAAGAAGGAGGGGTCGTCATCTCCATAGTCGAACTGGGCACCAGCAGCGTCGGTCTCATAGTCTACCGGAGAGAAGAGGGGGAAGAAACAATAAATATAATGCAAACATAAGCATGACGGTGCATGACGAGCCAATGCGCGGTGCTAGGTGTGCCCTAACGCGGTAGGAGGTGATACCGACGAAGGGGGGAAACATCCGGGAAAGTATCCCCGGTGTTTTGCGTTTTCGGACAGATGAACCGGAGGGGGAAAGTTGCGTGTTTGCTATGCTAGGGATGTGTGGCGGACGAACGGGCTGCATATTCAGATACGTCTCTTCGTTTTGAGCAACTTTCATGTACAAAACATTTTCATCCGAGTTACAGTTTATTTTATATTATTTTCAAAGTTTTATGCATTTTTGAAATTTATTTAATTATTTAAATCAAACATTAACCAGAACAGTGAAAGGTGATGTCAGCATGACATCACCATGACGTCAGCAGGTCAAACCCGGCTGACCAGAGTCAACCCTAGCATGTGGGTCCAGTGGGACCCACCTGTTATTGAGACAGAGGTGAAATAGGATTTGTTTTAGACTAATTAGGATCAATTAATTGTGGGCCCCATTAGTCAGTGACAGATTAGTGTTTTAATTAACTAAATAGGTTAATTAATCAGGGTTAATTAATTAATTAACTAATATATTTTTATTGTTTTTATATGTTATTACTATTATTTTAACCATTCAGGGCGTGGGCCCGCATGTCGGGCTTATGGCCTTAGCGGGCCTGGCGCCAATGATGCGCTTCTGGCGCACCGTGTAGGGCCGAGCCCGATCGGGGAGGCGAGGCGAGGCCACTGGGGCGCGGTGGCGTTTAGCCAGTATGGGCGACGGCCATCGGGGGTGGACCCGTGCGGCGCTGCATGGGGGAAGCGAACGGTGAGCGGCGGCGGCCACGGCACGCAGTGCGCGGCCACGAGGAGCAGGGGGCTGGGCGGAGTGCCGACGTGGAGCTCCAACGGTAGCAGCAGCAGGGGAGAAGCGGGAGGAGCAACACAGGTGGGTGGCGAGCGCGCGTCCGTGCGCGGTGGCGCACCGAGGGAGGCGCGGACGGCGCGGGGACAGGGGAAGGAGGAGGGCGGAGGCCGTGGCCTCACCGGGATTTGTAGGGACGGGGCAGTAGGGCTCGTGGAGGGGGTCAGGGACGACGGCGACGCAGGGGAAGCAGTCCGGTGAGGTGGCATCGGCGACGGGGACCGGGAGCGCCGGTGACGGAGAGGACCGCGGCGACGGCGTCCGGTGATGGTTCGCAGGGGGGTCAAGCGGCTCCGGGCTCGGGCGATCCGACGGGGAAGAAGATGAGGAGGTGCTCCGGCGGCGGGGTGGCTCTGGCGAAGCAGTGGCGGGACGAGGCGGCGACGGTGGAATCCCGGCGTGTGACGAGTGGCTGGGGCGCGTCCTGGGTTCGTTCCCCCGATCCCGATCTGGATCGGGGAGGAGGCGAACGTGGGGGGGGGGGGGGGGCGACGGGGGTTAGGGTTTGACCGGGGAGTGGGTTATGGGGAGTGGGTGGGCTCGCCTGGTGGTCCGATTGGGCTGCCGGCTGGGTGGGATGGGCCAACACCTATGGGGAACTGGGGGTTTTCTTTTCTTTTGTTCTGTTTTTATTTATCTTTCTTTTGTGTTTCCTTTTAGCTAGCAAATAGTATTACAAAAAAATATAACCCCTACTCCTAAATTAGCATAATAACATATGCCACTACCTCAACAAGCTTGGTGACCAACTGAACTAGTTTAATAATTGTTAGTATTTAAAAGCATTTAAATAATTTAGTTTGCTGCTGCTTTATCTACTATTGTGCATCTAAATATTTCATTTAGATATGGGTCCTTCACCATAATTGCCTATGATTTATTTTACACCTCCCGAACATTTTAGTTTTAACATTTGAAAACCTTTATCGTTAGCCTGATTTTGAATTTTGAATTCGAACCGGTTTCAATCTAACGTGAGTCTACCAACAGTAATGTTGAGGTGGCGTGGCAACATTAGCGGGGTTCACTGTAGCTTAAATATCCGGGCATCACACCCTCCCTCGCCAGCGGTGCTTGGGAGAGAACGGCAAGGCAGGCTGATTGGGACGCGCCAGCAGTGGGTAAGAGCCGTCACCGAGGACGACCACGTGAACGTTGCACCTTCTCACCTTCCCCGACAGAGAGGATCCGGCTGGATATGTGACCAGCGGTGAGCAGAGAGAGAGAGAGAGAGTGTGGCCACTGCTGTCATGTTTAGATCTGGAGAGGACGAGACAGTGTGAAGAGAGCAACACTAGCAAGCAAGCGCGGAGGCTCCTGCCTATATAGTGGAGTACTAGTTTTATTTCGTCTACCAGAGCCGGCTTGATCTCATCAATGACTGTCGAGAAGTCTTCATGCACGTGACCCGAAGGCGCAGTTGTCGTCATTTTGATCTGAAGCACCGGATTAGAACATATAACACAAAAAAATGCCACATGACGAGAAATCATAACCTCACTTCCCAAAGGAGACAACATGAATCCTGACGGACAAACTAGACGAGGAACAAAGCTCAAATTAAAGATAAACTCGTAGAAAAGGGGTTCGTCGATAGATGTCCTAATTAACATAGCCGGCTTGACCTAGACGGCAGCCGAGTAGTCTTCGTGCATGTGCCCCCAATGACTAGACCAACTCAGTTGTCGCTGTTTAACCCTCGCAGTGATCCGAAGCACATGACACCTAATTTTGTGAGATGACAAGAAACCTTTTTTTAGATTTCTCACCACAACTACAACCTTGTACAACACAGCCCGCATGATATGTAGATGATAGCCAATCCAGGCGTGTCTGTTGGAGTCTAGTCACATGCATGGACGAACTGATCTTCCGTGTCTTGTAGGGATCGTCCAGGCACCAACGTAGTACAACACTTATCTTGTACTATTGCTCATCTCCCTCTTCTATTAAGTCACCAGACTTGCGGGGCCGGGGAGTGTGCCTATGGTCGGTTCTCAATTGCGGTCCCACATGTGTGTGCAAACGCAATGTGACGCGCGTTTCATTCGGAGAGCAGCGTGCCAGACCGATCGACCGTCTAGGGTGCGACGCAAATGCGACGGGCGTGCTGTATACTCCGTACATGTGTACCGCCGTTTTCTAGAGGCTTTGCTCCATGGCGCAATCCATGGATAAAAAATTAGTATACTGTACTATTTAAAAGTCGAGGGCGGGGCCTTTCCTGTGCGGTAGGCGGGGCAGTTCCGCCTAGTCGGTTCGACGGAGACGCGAGAAGATGAGGTAGTAGGCTGCTGCAAATGTAGGGCTGTGTGATTTGACAGCGAGTTACTGCTGGACAGGTGGGGCCCCGTGATTTGACTTGCCATTATCATTTTAACTGCGGCGCTACGACCGGCGTGAGTCTCCTGATTCCTGACCACCTCCATACAGGTGCCTCTCCCAATGCTCCACCATGTAGTAGAGGCTGGCTCTTGCATGAGAGCCCACTTCTCCACTTTTTCCTTGTCTCTCTTTCCTCCACATATGCAAAAATGCCATGTAAAGCGCACTATGGTACTTACTTGCTCCTACAGGTGCTAAGCTTGCCACATAGGCATAAAGTTTGATGTGACAAGTTAATCAAGAAGAGAGAGACTAGTTTGGTGACCCAAGAAAGAAACGGTGCTAAGCGCGTGTACCTAGGTGAAAAGACAATTTTGAGTCTATAGCTAATTAAATGAAGCAAACTTAGCAAAAAAAACTAATAAGCACACCATTTCATTGGAAGAGGTCACTCCTTGGCAAATGCAATAAATACTACTCCCTCTGTCCCATAATATAAGAACATTTTTGGCACTACACTAGTGTACTTATATTATGGGACCGAGGGAGTATGAAGAAAGAGATAGAGAGAAGTAAAAAAATACACTTATAGCCAACCTTATAGCTAACCTTGTTGTAGTATGAGTGACTAAGTGATGATGTGCCAACATCAGATAGCCTAACACATCATGTTAAATCTCCAAGGGCGCGACCGCGCGAGCGATGCGACGGTCGTGATAGGCGCGACCATGATACAGGCTGCTGGCAGCCCTTGTATATGAGATTGAATGGTCGCATGCTAAGTTGCTAAAAATTTGCAGTATAACCCTCCAGGATAGGATATTCACCCATAGGTCTAGAATCACGCCATGCAACCGTTCGATCTTAGATCCAAGGGCTCTCGGAAGCCCGTATCATGGGAGAATGGAAAGCCACTACCCTGCCGTTCGCATGCTGGCAGTTCGCTCCAACTCGTCCCCGCACGTCCTTTAATATTACGTCGGTTTGCTCCTAGTCGTCCCGTCCTTTCACATTATGGCAGTTCCACTAATCCTAAGCCTCCTCCCAAATCCATGGCGTACCAAATCTCCATGATCGCCGGTGAGTACAAGGTTATAACCATCACCGGCGATGAGTTCGACGTCATCTACACCCGTTCTTCCGCGACGGTGAAAGGATGCCTTTCTCACTTCAGACGCATGTTTGAAAACTCAGATGATGAGCGGGTCGCTGGGCTAGATGTTGAGTACACCACAGTCCTGGGACGAGAGAAGGATCTAAAGGAGGAAGAGAGGAAGAAGCCCGCCGTGATCCAGGTTTGCGTGCATGACTTATGCTTGGTCTACCACATATGCCATGCCGACGTTGAATGCCTGGATTTTAAGAACTTCCTCGAGAGCAACCTAGTCAAATTCGTTACTGTAGACTTTACAAACGACAAAGAAGTCCTAGGTCGGATAGGCCTCGTTGTAGGAAACCCCTTCGACCTCCAGAAGAATCGACTGCTGCCCTCCGGTGGCCAGCCTTCAATGCTGACCCTGGCAGGAGCCATGGTTCATCCTTCGTACGGTAAACTGGAGAAACCTCAATACACGTTTCATCGTTATGCATGGTAGCGGAATGTACTAGATATAGACCACATCCACTACGCTGCAATGGATGGCTACCTTTGTTTCAATATCTACAAGGGTTGGATGAAGAGCAGGAGCCAAGTATGCGGTTCAAGCAAAGAAGTATCGGCCAAGAGGAAAAGGGACAAGGACGAAGTCGAGGACGTGGAAGAGGACTCCGAGTAAGGTGGCAGTGTCGTTGCTCATGGTGGTTCTAATGCAGTGTCTTAGTTTAATTTGAGGGGTGTGTTGTGCTGAGCCCCCAGCAGAACTATCTTATGTTTCTTCTCGTTACTTTAACTCTTCAGTACGTATCACTAGTATTTCTTACATTTCATCTTTTAGTTGATATAGTACTACCACTCGTTTCTTCGCATTATATACGTACAATATATATGGCGAACATCATATAGCCAGCAGTTTAGTTGTCAAAGAATTTCAGGGTGCTTAGTTGTGTCAAAAAATTCCAGGATGCTTAGTTTTATTTGAGGGGTGGGTTGTGCTGGACACCATTATTGTGACTAGCCTTTTTAATAGTACTATCTTATATTTACTAATTGGAGGCCCCATACAAGTCTCCACGTTAATCCTCATTAACTCAAATATTGTCCATCCGATCGCAAAATTAACTATCTACAGTCGTCGGATGAGATTCCAGGAGTCCTAGCCCAATGTCCCACCTCAAACGTCCTCCTCACCGTAAAAAATATATTCAAAAATCTCTTTAGCAGACTCCTTGCACCACAAGGCACATATGCATCATCCCTGCAGTCGTTAGATGAGATTCCATGAGTCCTAGACGAATGTCTCACCTCCCACGTCCTCCTCCTTCTAAAAAAACAACAATCTCTTTCCCAGACTCCTTTCTACTTCGAGGCAACAGATGCAGCCCCTCCTCTGCCGGAGCTCCACTTCCTGACCCTTCTCTACTCTTCACGCAACAATAGTTTAATGATTCAGGGAGACTCTCTTCTATCCTTTTCTGTGCAATCTTTGAATCTCCATGTTGCAAACCATCATTTTGGGGGAATTTTCATCTTGGATTCTAACGAGCAATTAAAACCTAGGTTTTCTTCTTGCGGGAGATCTGATGAATCCCTTCGTTGCAGCCGTGACCTCCTCGATCTAAACTCCCTTCGTCTCCTCCTTCCAAGTGTGGCAGTTTTGAACCAATGAAACAACACAGCTCGGCTATGAACATCACGTCTGGCATACAAGTCGCAAACTCGCAATGGTGATCGCGGCACCAGCCAATCGGTTTTTGAGAAGCGCTGTTTTTGTTTCCCCCCAAGGGAGATGTATCACATGTATTGTTTTTAACTCCGGGTTGCAGGGTGGATTCGGAGGAGACTTTGTGCAGTAGGCTCAGACTCCTTGATGTTCATAAGCAGATTATATGGAGCACATAGAACTGTAATGAAGCAATCGCTGGAGAATTTGTTTGCGGGCAAGCCGGAGAGGACATGTGCACTCAGAATAACTAGATTGTATTATCAAGTGCGCGAGTTGGCAGTCGCGTGTGGTTTGTACTGCTGTTCATGTAGGTTCATTCTGTTGCTGCAGGTTCGTGATTATTATGCAAACTGGAAAAAACACTTGAGAAAGAATTTAATTCATATGTAGCTCAAGATTTTAGAGTTCGATGTTATTTGACTTAAAATTGTTTCTTCTACTAGACGGGCTGACACCAGACGAGCTGCTGCCAGGTCTACATCACAACAATCAGAAGTAAAGTATCCGAGATCATGTTTATAGCTTACCATTGTCATATAGGACCATAAATATGTACACATGTGTTCTATATTGACAATGGATAATTGCCACAATAGGCTTAATATCAGAGGAATATCTGTTGGGCTCTTATTTTAATGGCAAGAAAGATTGGCATCTGTAAGATAAGCTATAGAATGCACATCCAAGTTCTCAGATAACTACAAATATTGGATCCATCCATTATAGCATTTAGGGCATGTAACTATTTTGTACTGCTACTAGATACAAAAGTTATATGCATCAGGTAGATCCATCACTTTTTACTGGCATAAGATCTGGGTAACTGTATATATCTACATATAGCATAGGATCAGTATTTTGTTACAAACAGAAATAAGGTACAAATCAGTATAAATGTGAAGTAAAGTATTTAAGATGATGTGTACGCATACATAGTTAATAGAAGATGTTACAATTACATTTATTATGATCCATAAGAGAAAAGATGCAGATTCCATGTGAAGAGAATTACCCCATGACAACCTACTGATAGTCTGATATAATGCGTATTCATGAATCGTAAAATAGTATATTCTGTTTTCATTGCATTCATGTGGTGAAATGTCCTATTATTTCTGTTTGTAAGTGGAAACATCCGAGAGTAGTGACACCTTTCCGCTACAACTATATAGCTTAATGTGAAAATTATGTACTTTACCGCCTCCTGCATGTTTGATACTCTTACTTGAATGCTATTTGGGGTGATTTATACCTTATTAAGTGAGACATTAGAGACATAATGACTAGCTTAAATTTCAACAACCAGATTCCTAGAGTGGTGGGAATATACCTTCAGGTACATTTAGTGTGCCTTTGAAGATACGTGGTACACTGATAAAGGAGGATCAAGTTTTCCTAACGTTCTTAGTACATCTGGTGATTCTTGCTAATGTCCTTTCGTAACAGTAGAAAAAACATTGAAGTTTACTTTATATAAATGAAATGAACATTACTAGAATTGTTTTCTTTACTAGGAGATATACTTATGAGCATGGGTGCTTATTTTATTTTAGTTTACATGGTAAGGAGTATTAGCAGATGCCCACAGGATCACTGGAAGCATATAAAGTCACCCACAATGATGGTTGCTTTCTTATCGACAGAGAATTGAATTATAGTTAAAGACAATAAGAGTTGTCTTTTCATTTTTTAGAAAACATACTGTACCTTTGTGTGATTGTAGCTGTATGCAATGATCCATATCATGTATTTTTTTAGACTGTAACCCGTAATTGTTTGATGTCATGAAGTGCCTATATTAACTTTTTTACAAGTTAGCCTCCAAAATTATATCTTAATAGGCTTAGTTGTTTGTTTAAGGACCAAGAAAGATGGTTCTTGCCAAGCTATGGCCGTGACAGACACTCACCATCTCTTCTTGGTTGTTTAAGCTCATCATCTTCGAAGGTTTAGGAGAGAATGACTAATCTGTTAAAAGACACTTTCTTTAGAATTTAAATTTACATGGTAGACTTTTTATGTTTTACATATGTCATAGAAGAGAATCTAAAATGTGTTTTTTTATCATAAGGTTAATAGGTTTGTCTTATTTTTAATCAGTATGTCACGTACTTTGAACTTCTGTATGTCTTGCTTATGTTTTGGATAATCGGCACATCTGCATGATACTATTTTTTATTCAAACTGAATCCAGAAGCTATAATATGTATCTAGGATTGTGTAAAAGAAGCCAACTATGATTGTGGCACCTCACAAGATATTATTTATCTCAGAAATGTTTTCTATTTAATTATAAAGTTTGGAGTTCATAAGAAAGATCTCACTTTTGTATTTCGGAGCATGTAAATGTGCACGAGATAAGCTCGGACTAGAATTTGATATTGGAAACCATATATAATTAATTTATAGATTGAGAACCAGTGATTTTTACTCGGAATTTTTAGTAAAACTATTTACGATGACTTGACCACATTTGCATGGAAAAACTGATGAAGTGTTGTATGTAGTTTATAATAATCAATAGTTCCTAAACATTAATTCTGTAATTAGTTGCACCTCTTTGCTTGCTACCCTGGCAGTACAAATGTTTTTTTGCTATCAGTATGATTTTGTCAAAGTTTAATTTAGTGATTTTGTTTCCAATGTTTTTTATTTAATTTTAAAGTTTTGAGTTCATAAGAAATTTCTCAATTTGTATTTCGGAGCATGTAAATGTGCACGAGATAAGCTCGGACTAGAATTTGATATTGGAAACCGTATATAATTAATTTATAGATTGCGAACCAGTACTTTTTACTCTGAATTTTTAGTAAAAATATTTATAGTGGCTTGACCACATTTGCATGGAAAAACTGATGAAGTGTTGTATGTAGTTTATATAATCAATAGTTCCTAAACATTCATTCTTTAATTAGTTGCACCTCTTTGCTTGCTACCCTGGCAGTACAAATGTTTTTTTGCTATCAGAACAAAGGTAGTTTCCTTTCTTTGCATATAGGAACATTTTAGATAAAAAAATCCATTAGGACCTCTTTGATTCACTTGATACTCGAAATACTTGCATAGAATATGTAGGATTCCATTGTCATGTCCACACAAATCCTCCATGCGTGAATTTGTCCTAGAGTTTTTATGGTTGCGGCGTTGCGCCTTCGGGCAAAGAAAAGTATTATAGGTTTGATTAAATAGAAAAATGCTTAGAAATGTGGGCAACTAAATCCTTAAAAACATAAACCTTTCGGAGTCAGTCCCACAAAATCAAAATGTCAACACGAAAAAATGTCTGTAACATTCCAATCCTTGAAAAATAGTATGAGAATGTTAGTAGTTTATGGAAACTTACATGTTTTGATTAATAATATATCTCAAATAAATGACCATGTTTTCGGTAATTGGAACTATGATGCTTCTCGCACATACAACACTAATTTTGTAATACTTTACTATGTCTTATGTATTCTCGATCAGCTAGCCCGTGCAGCCGCACGGGTTGATGACTAGTATGCATAATTTGGCGACGAGCTCTCTCTATATGTACCACCTTTTTTTTAATTTCAAGTTTTGCTCCATGGCGCAATCCATCGATACTACTACTGTATAAAAGTATACATTTTTTAAAAGGCTAGAGGGCGGGGTGTTGGGAAACGTAGTAATTTCAAAAAAATTCCTACGCACTCGCAAGACCATGGTGATGTATAGCGACGAGAGGGGAGAGTGTTGTCCACGTACCCTCATAGACCGAAAGCGAAAGCATTAGCACAACGCGGTTGATGTAGTCGTACGTCTTCACGATCCAACCGATCCAAGTACCGAACGTACGGCACGTCCGAGTTCAGCACACGTTCAGCTCAATGACATCCCATGAACTCCGATCCAGCAGAGCTTTGCGAGAGAGTTCCGTCAGCACGACGGCGTGATGATAATGATGCTACTGACGCAGGGCTTCGCCTAAGCACCGCTACGATATTACCGAGGTGGAATATGGTGGAGGGGGGCACCGCACATGGCTGGGAGAGATGAACAGATCAACTTGTGTGTCTATGGGGTGCCCCCCTCCCCGTATATAAAGGAGTGGAGGAGGGGAGGGGCCGACCCTCTCTATGGCGCGCCCTAGGGTGTCCTACTCCCACCGGGAGTAGGATTCCCCCCTTCCATGTAATAGGAGTAGGATTCAAGGAAAGGGAAGAGAGAAGAGAAGAAAGGAGGGGGTGCCGCCCCTCCCCCTAGTCCAATTTGGACTAGGCCTTGGGGGGGGGGGGCTGCCTCTCTCTCTCTCTCCCCTAAAGCCCAATAAGGCCCATATACTCCCCGGCGAATTCCGTAGCTCTCCGGTACTCCGATAAATGCCCGAATGACTCGGAACCTTTCCGATGTCCGAATATAGTCGTCCAGTATATCGATCTTTATGTCTCGACCATTTCGAGACTCCTCGTCATGTCCCCGATCTCATCCGGGACTCCGAACTACATTCGGTACATCAAAACACATAACTCATAATATAAATCGTCACCGAACGTTAAGTGTGCGGACCCTACGGGTTCGAGAACTATGTAGACATGACCGTGACACGTCTCCGGTCAATAACCAATAGCGGAACCTAGATGCTCATATTGGCTCCCACATATTCTACGAAGATCTTTATCGGTCAAACCGCATAGCAACATACGTTATTCCCTTTGTCATCAGTATGTTACTTGCCCAAGAATCGATCGTCGGTATCTCAATACCTAGCTCAATCTCGTTACCGGCAAGTCTATTTACTCGTTTCGTAATGCATCATCCCGCAACTAACTCATTAGTCACATTGCTTGCAAGGCTTATAGTGATGTGCATTAGCGAGAGGGCCCAGTGATACCTCTTCGACAATCGGAGTGACAAATCCTAATCTCGATCTATGCCAGCTCAACAAGTACCATCGGAGACACCTGTAGAGCACCTTTATAATCACCCGAGCCACGCTCGATGTTTGGTAGCACACAAAGTGTTCCTCCGGTATTCGGAGTTGCATAATCTCATAGTCATAGGAACATGTATAAGTCATGAAGAAAGCAATAGCAATATACTAAACGATCAAGTGCTAAGCTAACGGAATGGGTCAAGTCAATCACATCATTCTCCAATGATGTGATCCCGTTAATCAAATGACAACTCATGTCTATGGCTGGAAACTTCACCATCTTTGATTCAACGAGCTAGTCAAGTAGAGGCATACTAGTGACATTATGTTTGTCTATGTATTCACACACGTACTAAGTTTTCGGTTAATAAAATTCTAGCATGAATAATAAACATTTATCATGAAATATGGAAATAAATAATAACTTTATTATTGCCTCTAGGGCATATTTCCTTCAGTCTCCCACTTGCACTAGAGTCAATAATCTAGTTCCATCACCATGTGATTTAACACCAATATTCACATCTGTATGTGATTAATACCCATAGTTCACATCGTCATGTCATCAACACCGAAAGGGTTTACTAGAGTCAATAATCTAGTTCACATCGCTATGTGATCAACACCCAAAGAGTACTAAGGTATGATCATGTTTTGCTCGTGAGAGAAGTTTAGTCAACGGGTCTGTCACATTCAGAGCCATATGTATTTTGCAAATATTCTATGTCTACAATGCTCTGCACGGAGCTACTCTAGCTAATTGCTTCCACTTTCAATATGTATCCAGATTGAGACTTAGAGTCATCTGGATCGGTGTAAAATCTTGCACCAATGTAACTCTTTACGATGAACTCTTTTATCACCTCCATAATAGACAAACATATCCTTAGTCCTCACTAACACTGCTAGGGAAAACCTTATACACAGAATCTTAGCAGCAGCGCGGTTTAAAAACAGGCGCTACTGCTAACTAGCAGTAGCAAGCTTAACGGAACCACGCTACTAATAACTAGGTAGTAGTAGCGCTCTAGGTGAAACAAGCGCTACTACTATAGTTGCCACGGATTTGCCTCCAGGCTAGATATAGTAGTAGCGCCCTTCCATGGACGCGCTGCTGCTAAAGTACTTAGTAGCAGCATTTTTCTGCAAAACTCGCTGCTGCTAAGTGTTGCACCTAATTAAGTTTAGTCCCATACTGCTAAGCAAACAAGGTGTTTACCACCTTAAATATGTTACTTCTCAAACTACCTCGAGCACTTGGTCTTCATTGAACTATATGTGTAGGATTTGTGGCTGCAATATGAATCTTCACCAGTGCCTATATAGATACTATGAGGATTCATGTTGACTATTTAGATTCTACACAAAAAGATCAATGATGACCAATGTATATTTTTGATGCGGGCTTAGACTTAGCAGTAGCGTTTTTCTGTAAAACGCGCTATAGCTACTTTAGCTATAGCGCGTTTCCTAAAGTGCGCTACTGCTAGTTCGACTTAACCACCCGCCCGCTCAAAATTCCGCTAAGTCCTCCTTCCTCCCCTGTTTCCCCTACTCCTCTATCGCCGCCGCCCGAGCCCGAGCCTGCCCTGATGGCCACCGCCCGAGGCCGCCCTCAACCTCACCGCCGCCACCCGCCGCCGCTCACCGTCGCCGCCGCCTCCCCCACCCCCTCCGCTCTCGACCTCACCGCCGCTCTCGACCTCAACATCGCCGCCGCCTTCCCCAACCCCACCGCCTCCCGATCCCGAGCCCGCCCTCGCCGCCCCTACCTCTCCGTCGCCGAGCACCTCCCCGCCACCGTCTCTCCCCTCTCTGTAAGCCCCCCACCCCCGTTCTCTCTGCTTAGTTAGTACTAGATGTTTTTTAGTAGTAGTAATGATTTTTAGCAGTAGTAGATGTTAGTTAGTAGTAGTTATGGTACTAGTTAACTATTGTATAATGTAGTTTATTTTTACAGTTTTTAGTAAGTGTTTAAAATAATTAGTAAGTATAATAAACTAGTTGAACTAGTTTAGTTTTAGTTGAACTAGATTAGTAAGTAAATTAATAAACTAGTTGAATTAATAGAACTAATGTATTTTTAGTAAGATAATTAATAAACTAGTTGAATAAATAGAACTAATGTATTTTTAGTAAGATAATTAATATAACTAGTTGAACTACTTTATTTTTAGAAAGAATTAGTTTTTTTCTATTTATAGTAAGTTTATATTTAGTAAAAACTAGTTGAATTAATAGAAGAGTTGAACATGTCATATTTGTTGTTATCTTTTTAGTTAAACAATTATTCGGGATGTATTAGTGATAACTTATAGGGTTTTTGCTTTTGCAGAAATCAAGGAGCCCCTCCATCATCCCCGCCGTCGTCCCCGTCACCGACCCCCTCCAACCTCGAGGTGAGAGCAGCTAAATATCCATGTATATCTTGTGTTGCTCAAATAGGATATGTGGTTGCCCAAGTGGCCGGTCATGTTCAAGTTACACCTCCGAGTGGCCTATGTTTTGCCGGAGTGTTGATTAATTTCCGTTCCGGCAAATTTCAGGCACTCGATATGTCCTTTTTTAGCAAAGGTCATGCCGGATTTTTCCGTGAATTCTGGTATGACTTGTGCTAGAATATGTAGGAAATATCGAGTGGCCTGGATTTTCTTGAAAAAGAATGATCTAATTTAGGTTTTGTAGTACATATATTTAATTGTACAAGTTTAACCTTTGAATTATGAATGTAGGAAATGTCGTACTCGGACGAGGACAGTCTCCCGGGGGAGTGCAGCTGGTGCCACGACGATCAAGGTATGTGTGATAGGTTCGTTGAGCTGGATGAAGATCGGCGCTTCAGCATTAAGCTCAAGGAGACCTTCGATGTTGAAACTATACGCAACAACGAGAAGTGTTTTTTTCATAATTAAGCATGACTTCAACTATTTCAGCGTCTAATTTTCATCTTTTACAATTCGACTAGCTTATCTCATGCCATGCAAGACACTATCTCTTGGAGAGGATGGGTTTTGAAGACCATGAAAATTTTCAAACAAAGAAAATACACCTAAGGACCCATCATGATATGGATTTTGAAGTAAATTTGTACAATTCTCAGAGCGTAACCCATTTTGGTTGCCAAAATTGAGAAGCACTTTGCAAAATGTATGGTTTTTATGAGGGTATGATTGTGTAACGCCCCGGATTCGATGCGCCAGGTGTCTGCCAGTTATTCGCCGTCGTTGCCATGTCATGTGCTTGCGTGTCTCTCTTTGCCATATCATCATCTGCATTTCATATCATGTCATCATGTGCATTTCATTTTGCATACGTGTTCGTCTCATGCATCCGAGCATTTTCCCCGTTGTCCGTTTTGCAATCCGGCACTCCTATGTCTCCCGGCGCCCTCTTTTACCTATTTTCATGTGCGGGTGTTAAACGGTCTCGGAATGGACCGAGGTTTGTCAAGCGGCCTTGGTATAGCACCGGTAGACCGCCTGTCAAGTTTCGTGCCATTTGGAGGTCGTTTGGTACTCCAACGGTTAACCGGGTAACCGCAAAAGCCTCTTTTGTGTGCAGCCCAACACCCCTTCCAAACTGGCCCAAAACCCACCAAAGTCCCCTCCATGCTCTCGGTCGTTCGATCACGATCGCGTGGGCGAAAACCGCACCTCATTTGGAGTCTCCTAGCTCCCTATGCCTATATAAACACCTCCCCCTCCGAAATTCGCGGTCAAATTCGCCCCTAACCCTAGCCAACCTCCCCCTCAGCGCGCCGGACACGTCCATCCCGCCGCCGGACATGTCCGCCGCCGCCTCCTCGAC
The DNA here is from genome assembly GCA_021605205.1 of Aegilops longissima. Taxonomy (NCBI): domain Eukaryota; kingdom Viridiplantae; phylum Streptophyta; class Magnoliopsida; order Poales; family Poaceae; genus Aegilops; species Aegilops longissima. The sequence goes on along the minus strand of CM038676.1, from coordinate 44,093,878 downwards.
CAACCCGCGCCCGCCACCTGTCCGCCTGCCGTCGTCCCAGCGGCCAAGGCCCGCCTGAGTTTATCGCGGGCTCTTGCTGAGCGCCCCGCGCGCGCGCCATGGCCCGAGCCGCCGCCGCCCGTCCCTCCGGTTCCGCGCGCCGCCGTCATCATGGCGCTGCCCGCCGGCTGCTCGCCGGCGCCCGTCGCCATGGCGCCCAGCGCCGCTTGCGCGTTGCGCCACCGCCGCACCCGCCGCCGCCCGCTCCGGTGGCCGCCGGCCGGCTCTCTCCGCCTCCGGCGGCCCCGCCGCCTCGCGCGACCTCGCCTGCCCGAGCGGAACTCCCGCCAGCGCCGCCGCTTGCCTCCCAGCGCGCCGCCTGCCTCGCCCGGCCGGATCCGCGAGGTCCGCCGATCCGCAACCCCGGCGAGCCCCGCGTCTCCGGCCGCCGCCTTCCTCCACTCCGGCGGCAACTCCGGCGAGGTCCGGTGGATCGGGATGAGATCCACCGGTCCCTCCAACCAAACACCTCCCCGCTGCGCCCGGATCTCCTCGTCTCGCACGCCTCCGTCCCGGGTTGACTTTCCCCGGAGGTGAAAATCCACTAAGTCCCCGAAATTGTTGCATTTTCATCGCATCATAACTCTCTGCATATAGCTCCGTTTCGTGCGTGTAATACGTCAAATTGTTCGTCTCGAAGAGTAGATCATTTCACCTCATTGCTTCATTTTCATTTGAGCTCATCTTGATGCCCTAAATGCTGTTGCAAGAGTGCTATGTGATGTTAGTTTCTGTTTCTTAACAGAACATGCACTTTTGTCATTTTTGCCATGATTGATGTGTGCACCCTATGAACTTGAGTCCTACAGGTGTTTTGTAATATGCCATGCCATATTTACAGGGGTGTATGCCATGTATTTTTGTGATCTCTGTGGTGACTAGCACAAGCATGCAAACTAGGCTTCATGATGTTGCTGATTTCAGCCCTGTTCTGCTGATATTTTATGCCATGTTAACTTGATGCTACAGAGAGATCCATGCATATTTTGAGATACTTCATTAAGGATGTTTTGTTATACATGTCTTGCTCTATCCATCCATGCCCTTGTTTGCAATTATGGAGTGCCATAGCTTGAGTCAATCGAGCTCTACTTTTGCTATAAGATGTTTCCTGGCAGATTGTTTACATGTTATTCAATTTTGCCAAGGTTGTTGTAGTTGATCCTTGCATGCTATGATGTTGTTCTTGCCATGTATAGCTTCTATGCCATGTCTTCTTACTGTTGGTTGCCTTGCCATGCCATGTATTGCTTTGTGGTGAGTGGTTCAAGCTCACCAACATGCCTACTTATCGTTGTTCCTGCCATGTTCAAATCTATAATATAACTTGCCATGTTTACATGGGTGCCATCATATTGTCTGATCCTTTTTGGCTTATGGTCAGTAAAGGACTTTTATTCTATGCTTTGAGTAGTTTCATGCCATGCCTTTGTTTGCCATGATAAGTTCCTGTAGCATGTTGTTTCATAGCTCTAAACATTGCAACCTGATGTTATTTCTGCCAAGTCTGAAACTGTTATTATTTGCAATCTTGCCATGTCATTTTGAGCATGTTCTAGTTGTTTCTGGAGATAGTTCAGTGTTCATGTTTTGTAATGCTTTACCTGTACATCATGCCCATGCCTTTTGTTATTATGTTGAGATCCTGTAGCATGTGGTTTTGGTGCTTGCAATATGCCTACTTGCTGTTTTGGACAGGTTGTTGCTATAACTTGTATAGGGTGTATGTGTTGAACCGTTGCTCCGTTTTGAGTGTGCTCTATATGAAACTTGCTTGATTTTGCATGTAGCTTCATATTATCATGTTGCATCCTTGTTTTGAGGTGTTTGCTTGATGTTTGTATGTATTTTGCATCAATGCCATGCTTATCTTGTTTTGCTCATATCTTCTAGGCCGTAGCTCCGAATTAAATGAACTTTATATGTAACTTGACTAGAATTTCGTGTAGATCATCATGGTGCATCTTAACTTGCTGTTTAACAACTTGAACATGAGTTTTATTCAGATCTGGACCAATTTCGAAATTTGCATATGAGGACTTGCCGGAATTGTTATATGTTGTTTCCGGCCTCATTTAAAACTTGCTTTGATGTGTTGCTCTTGTTTGCATCATATCTTGCCATGAGTAGCTTCATGTAGCTTTGTCATGCATCATGCTTGTTGTGCATCATGTCTTGTTCATGTGTGGTGTGTTCACTATGTTGTGTGCTTCTTCTTGTTAGTTCCTGTTGCGTTGCGATCGTGAGGATTCGCTCGCTCACGCTTGGTTCGGCTTCATCCGCTCGTCTTCTGCATGGACTCGTTCTTCTTCCTTGCGGGATTTCAGGCAAGATGACCGCTACCCTGGATCTCACTACTATCATTGCTATGCTAGTTGCTTCGTTCTATCGCTATGCTGCGCTACCTATCACTTGCTGCTCAAGCCATCCCAAATTGCCATGTCAGCCTCTAACCTTTTGCACCCGTCCTAGCAAACCGTTGTTTGGCTATGTTACCGCTTTGCTCAGCCCTTCTTATAGCGTTGTTAGTTGCAGGTGAAGATGAAGTTTGTTCCTTGTTGGACATGGAGATGTTGTTCCTTGTTGGAACATGTTTACTTGTTGGGATATCACAATATATCTTATTTAATTAATGCATCTATATACTTGGTAAAGGGTGGAAGGCTCGGCCTTATGCCTGGTGTTTTGTTTCACTCTTGCCGCCCTAGTTTCCGTCATATCGGTGTTATGTTCCCGAATTTTGCGTCCCTAACGCGGTCGGGTGATTTATGGGACCCCCTTGACAGTTCGCTTTGAATAAGACTCCTCCAGCAAGGCCCGACATTGGTTTTACCATTTGCCTCACCACCACCTACCTTTCCCTTGGGAGTAATTAACCCAAGGGTCATCTTTATTCAGCCCCCCCCCCCGGGCCAACGCTTGTCTAAGTGTTGGTCCAAACTAGAGCACCGTGCGGGACCATCCCTTGGCAACTTGGGTTACGTCGGTACCTGTACGCTTAGCTCATCCGGTCGTGGCCTGAGACGAGATACGCGGCTACTATCAGGGTGTCGGCACGCCGGGCGGCTTTGCTGGTCTTGTTTTATTGCTGTCGAAATGTCTTGTAGCCGGGATTCCGAGACTGATCGGGTCTTCTCGGGGAGAAGGAATATCCTTCGTTGATCGCGAGAGCTTATCATGGGCTAAGTTGGGACACCCCTGCAGGGTATAAACTTTCGAGAGCCGTGCCCGCGGTTATGTGGCAGATGGGAATTTGTTAATGTCCGGTTGTAGAAAACCCGAAGTTGATCTTAATTAAAATACACCAACCGTGTGCGTAACCATGAGTGTCTCTTTTCGGGGTTGATCGAGAGGAGAACACGGTTTCTGGGTTATGTCTGACGTAAGTAGGAGTTCAGGATCACTTCTTGATCATTTCTAGTTGGCGACTGTTCCTTTGTTTCTCTTCTCGCTCTCATTTGCGTATGTTAGCCACCATATATGCTTAGTCGCTGCTGCAACCTCACCACTTTACCCCTTCCTTTTCCCATTAAGCTTTGCTAGTCTTGATACCCATGGTAATGGGATTGCTGAGTCCTCGTGGCTCACAGATTACTACACCACCAGTTGCAGGTACAGGTTTGCGATGATCATGACGTGAGAGCGATGTTTGCTTGTATTGGAGTTCTTCTTCTGCTTCTTCTTCGATCAGGGGATAGGTTCCAGGTCGGCAGTCTGGGCTAGCAGGGTGGATGTCGTTTGAGTTTCTATTCATGTTCCATCCGTAGTCGGATGTTGATCTCTTGTATATGATGTTGTTGTATTCTTGTGGCATTCGTGCCTTATGTATGTATCCCACTATTATGTAATGTTGATGTAATGATATCCACCTTGCAAAAGCGTTTCAATATGCGGGTCTATCCTTGGTGGGACCTTCGAGTTCCTTTTGGATAGGGTCGCATATTGGGCGTGACAGATTGTCACCATGGATCTTGGTGATCCTGACATCGAGCAAGAAAATATGGAAATTTGGGTCCTTGTTGATACGCTTCCGATTCTACCGCAATGTGAGTTTCTCAAACATAGTTATTAACTAATTTATATTGTTTATTTCAAAATAGTTGACAGCTTATTTCCATTGACAGCTTATTTTGAATGTTCAAACAATGTGCGGAAGATGGTAGACAAAACCCACTACATCGATGGTCTCGAATTAACTTAAAAGGAGAAAAGTCATCTGATCGCCATCTTGTACTTATCTTGAGAATTACAATACCTATTATCGAACTCCTACAAATTATGGTGAATACGTGCCACTAGTGCACGTGTTGAACTGTGGTAACTTCTATGGAGATACCTGGTAATATTTTTACTATTACGACATCCGTGCATCTTTTGCATACTTCTAAAACTAGTACATCATTGCTAACTATGAAGTTATTACTATGTTTTTCAACAGAAAATCCCGATGGATTGTGTGCCTCATCTGATGTATCAGAATGGTCGCTTTGCAGTTCTGAACATACAGCCAGGTCAATCTAAGGAGCTCACCTGTGCAAATCGGATTTCTAAAACTGGTGAACACATGCTAACCAAAGAATGGAAAAAATGTTTGGAGATTCACAAGGAGGTTCTTGGAAGTAACATTAAGCGAAAGGCAAGAATTGGAGACAGGATAATCTCCATTCTCCATAATGGAGAGTCAGGGGCTATCTTGTTTTTTTCTATTTTATCTTAGAGAATATAGTAGGTCCTAAGAGAATGTAGTAGGTCCTATGAGGTACAATATGTTTATTATGTGGTACAATGTGTTAGAGTCGTGATTAAGACTAGTGACCAATTTGCTATGTGATGTCTCATTGATGAAAACGATGATCTTGAGGAGGTGTTATATGACAATGATGTATTATGATGATAAGTTGTCAATGATATGATGATGATGATGATATTTATTATATCATTGGGTGAAAGAACCACGGATTAGTTTCAAGTAGATGGACATCCACTTGAAACTAGTCCATGGTTCTTTCACTCCGTGATGTAATAACTCATTATGATGTAAAAACAATCTCTAAATTCCTGTTGTATGAAAACTTGTGTAAAGGTGTATGAATACAACATGAAATAAAAAAGAAATAAAATACAAAATAATAGTAGCAGCGCGGGCGGGGAGAAGCGCTACTACTAATTACCAGTAGCACTCCTCTGGGAAGTCGCTACTACTAAACCGATTTAGCAGTAGCGTGGGCTGGGGCACGCTACTGCTATACGTTAGCTGTAGCGCCTTATTAATAGCGCACCGTCCCGCGCTACTGATAGGCCTAAAACCCACGCTGCTGCTAGGATTTTCCCTAGTAGTGTAAGGATATTCTTGACCGTTGTCCAGTGATCTACTCCTTGATCAAAATTATACTCCCTTGCCAAACTCAGAGCAAGATATACAATAGGTCTAGTACGCAGTGCTACGTCTTGAGCTTGTGTTGGTTTTCCTTGAAGAGGAAAGGGTGATGCAGAAATAGTAGCGTAAGTATTCCCTCAGTTTTTGAGAACCAAGGTATCAATCCAGTAGAAGGCTCCTAAGAAGTCCCATGCACCTACACAAACAAACAAGAACTCACAACCAACGCAATAAAGGGGTTGTCAATCCCTTCAAGGCCACTTGCGAAAGTGGGATCTGATAGAGATATTATGATATGATAAATATATTTTTGGTATTTTATGATATAGATTGGAAAAGTAAAGATGCAAATAAAAGTAGATTGAAAGCTTATATGATAAGAGATAGACCCGGGGGGCCATAGGTTTCACTAGTGGCTTCTCTCAAGATAGCATAAGTATTACGGTGGGCGAACAAATTACTGTCGAGCAATTGATAGAAAAGCGAATAATTATGAGATTATCTAGGCATGATCATGTATATAGGCCTCACGTCCGTGACAAGTAGACCGACTCCTGCCTGCATCTACTACTATTACTTCACACATCGACCGCTATCTAGCATGCATCTAGAGTATTATGTTCATAAAGCACAGAGTAACGCATTAAGAAAGATGACATGATGTAGATGGATAAACTCATGCCATATGATATAAACCCCATCTTTTTATCCTCGATGGCAACAATACAATACGTGCCTTGCTGCCCCTGCTGTCACTGGGAAAGGACACCGCAAGATTGAACCCAAAGCTAAGCACTTCTCCCATTGCAAGAAAGATCAATCTAGTAGGCCAAAACAAACTGATAATTTGAAGAGACTTGCAAAGATAACTTAATCACACATAAAAGAATCCAGAGGAGATTCAAATATTTCTCATAGATAAACTTGATCATAAACCCACAATTCATCGGATCTCGACAAACACACCGCAAAAAGAGTTACATCGAATAGATCTCCAAGAAGATCGAAGAGAACTTTGTATTGAGATTCAAAGAGAGAGAAGAAGCCATCTAGCTAATAACTATGGACCCGAAGGTCTGTGGTAAACTACTCACAACTCATCGGAGAGGCCTTGGAGATGATGTAGAGGCCCTCCATGGTCGATTTCCCCTCCGGCGGAGTGCCGGCGAAGGCTCCAAGATGGGATCTCGCGGATACAGAAGGTTACGGCGGTGGAATTAGGTTTTCGTTGTCGCTTTTGATGTTTTCGGGGTACATGGGTATATGTAGGAGGAAGAAGTAGGTCGGTGGACGCTCAAGGGGCCCACGAGTGTGGGGGGCGCGCTGGGCACCCTCATGGCCGCCTCCCTTGTTTCTTGACTTCCACTCCAAGTCCTCTGGATCACGTTTGTTCCAAAAATATCGCTCCCGAAGGTTTCATTCCGTTTGGACTCTGTTTGATATTCCTTTTCTTCGAAACACTGAAATAGGCACAAAAAAACAGCAATTCGGGCTCGGCCTCCGGTTAGTAGGTTAGTCCCAAAAAATGATGTAAAAGTTTAAAGTAAATCCCATAAACATCCAAAATGGGTAATATAATAGCATGGAACAGTCAAAAATTATAGATAGGTTGGAGATGTATCAAGCATCCCCAAGCTTAATTCCTGCTCGTCCTCGAGTAGGTGTAACATCCCAAAATTCTAAATTTTGGAATGTTATAAACAAATAGATAGATTTGATTGATTGCTTGATTGATTGACTGAAAGTGAGTGAATTCAAAACTTTTTGAAAGTTAGATGAGAGGGAATAAAAGGACTTTCCCAAACTTTCATTTTTCTTTTATGATCTTCGGGAATTCAAATTCTTTTCATCACAAAACCCTGGAGAGAAGATGACATGACTTCTTCCATTTATTTAAATGACAAGGGGTGTTGAAAATATTTGAATTTCATTTGGAAAATATTTTCCAATTCTGAAACTTTATGCAACTCAATGATTTTCACGAGAGAAGATAAAATGACTTCTTCAAAACATATGAAATATGAGTTGGGAGTTTCAAAGAATTAAATTCAAAGTTCCTTTGAATTATTTTTCAATTTGGAGTTATTTGAGTTTTATTCAAATTATTTTCTCCAAAAATAAAATATATGAAAATAGGGTAACATGATTCCCTACATCAGAAAATTGAGAGAAATTAATTTGAAATCATTTTGGTATTTTTAAAATGATTTTCAGTGGATTTTATTAGGGCAGTAGCACTGTTTGTTTTATTTGAATTTTGTGTATTTTATTTGAAGCTAGAATAAAGTTCATTATGTAGGAAATCTTTTTCTGAAAATTTTGATATATTATATGCCTATATAATATATTTATTTATTTGGTTTTATTATTTTTATTTGTCTCTGTTAAAAAAAATTAAAAAAAAACAAAACAAAAGAAGCGCAGCGCCTTGGGCCAAAGGCCCAAGCCGCTAGCGGCCGGCCGGCCACAAGGCCATCACGCGCGCGCACCTGGGAAGCCAGGGAGCCGCCTACTTTTCCCAAGTCCTAGTAGGACTCTTTTCCTACTTCGTTTATTCCGTATCTATTCCTAGATCTATTCCTCTTGTTTCCTAATCCTAATCTATTTCTTGTCCCCTACCCCAAGCAAAACCTCTCCCTCCCCAATATAAATACCCAAGCACCCCCTCCAACACATCAAATCAACTCTCCTCTCCTCTCCTCTCCTCTCCTCCACAGCAGCAGCAGCAGCAGTGCCACCGCCGCGCCGCCGCCCCACATAGCCGCCGCCGCCAAGAATAGCCCGCCGCCGCCCCGCGCCGCCCCTCACCGCCGCCGCCCTCACCAGCCGCCGCCGCCACTTGCCGCCGCCGCCGCCCTACCCCGCCACCGCTGAGCCCTCGCCTCTTGAGGTACTAGCCCAGCCTTGCGCCACGTTTTCTAGATCGGTTTTCTAAATCGGTTTCGTTCCGTTTTCTAGATCGGTTTTTCGTTTGTTTTCTTTCCGAAACCCTAGATCGGTTTTCTCGCCGGTTTTTCTTTCCGGTTTTTTTTAGCGAGCGTTCGCTCGATAGATTTTTCTTTTTATTTTTAATTTCCGTCATGGACCTATCCGTAGTGTCCCTAATCTTCAAACGGCTATAACTTTTTACTCGTAAGTCAGAATCCAACGAAACCAACGCCCACTTCTTCGTTATGATCTCCTCTATCCAATAATACAAATCAAACATGTTTTTGAAAGTTTTAAAATTTGAATTCAAACAGATTTGTATTTGAACTTCGTTTGATCATAACTTGAGTTTCGTAACTCCGATTTAGTTGATTCTTTTTGCTAATCGAAGCTCCTGACCTAAACTTTCTGATAAGGCCAAATTCACATAATTTTGGTACTATTAGAAATTGTTTTATGCTGCAAGAGTTATTAGATTTGGTTTTGACGTTTTCCGAATTGTTTCTTCGATCTTTCCGATCTTTTGAGTGATTGCTTATGTGTGGTTACTATTGCTTGATTACGATAGATTGACCGGAGTGTGACGAGTAGACCTATCAAGAGTTTTGAGTGCGAATCATCTTCATCAACTTTGCAGGCAAGTAACACTTTGATCATACTCTTCTCATACCCAGTTTTTATGCATTAGATCTATTCCTCAAACACTTGCATGATTAGGATCTAATTAAATTGTGGGATGGGAAGTAGTTTGAGGTAGTACCTATTACATGTTTTACTTATGAAACCCTTGGGAGTTACTTCTATGTTTGCTTATTATGCCATGCTATGCTAGTAGACGTGGATTGGGTGAGTGAATATCCATGACAGATGTGAGATTGTTAATTAATGGTTTATCTAAGGTGGCAACTTAAACACACATCTGGGTGGATTGAGGCACCTGGTTTCCATCAGGACTTGCCTGTATTTCTTCGGACCGCCACCCAGGCTCTAAGGGATCATAAGATTATTCAAACTGGAAACTTCCGTGTGCAGCCACAAGCCAATTATGGGCTCTGGCGTAGTTGACTAAGTTGTGCGAACTCTTACGGGCAGACTAGCTGATGTAGGGGATGTAGGTTGGTACGGTCTACCCACATGTAAGGTGCTAGCGCTTCTGGAAGACTATGTCTCGGTCATCCGTTTCTCAAACACCATGTAGTGCGAGAAACCAAGCGGAGGCGATCGAGTCTTGTGGGGAAAAGTCATAAACCTCTGCAGAGTGTATAAACTAATCATGATTAGCCGTGTCCCGGTTGTGGACAATTTTGAGTATCTAGTACCTGGATATCCTGTTGATCTCATCACGTTACATAATATAATTTGTTTGGGTTTAATGAGTACGTTTAATTGGGATTGAGAATGCTGTCAACCATTCTCAATGTTTAACAACCACCATGATAGTTAAATAAATTTATTCCTTTGAAGTAGGGAAAAATTGGCTTTTCGCAAAAACTGTAACCATAGAGCTTTCCACCAGCCATATATGCATGTAGTATAGCCTATTCTTTCATTACTCTCTATGTGTTACATTGCCAGCATATTCCATGTCTGACCGTTTCGGGCTGCAACTTTTCATGTTGCAGAATTTTCGAACGACAGTAAGTGATACGTTAGGGTTACGATTTCCTATACTCAACTTTGCCGTTGGTGTTGATGGGAATCCACAACCTTGTTGCTTCCGCTATGTTTTGGATCGAGGTAATAGTATTTACGTTATTTCATACATGTGATTTACCTCTGTTATAAATCCTTCGAGTCTTGTGTGTCAAACATACCGATCCAGGATGACACGAAGCACGAGACTTGATCCATTCGGTCTGGTCGCTACAAGATGGTATCAGAGCACATGTTGACTGTAGGACGTGACCCTAGAAACTGACAAGCCCATAGGAAAGATTTTCCTCTACAACTTCATTTTCAAAAAGATCTTTTACCTCTCTTCTCTTCTGAGTTTATTCAAATATTCCTTTTAGTGAGACCATACCCCTTTTCCTTTTGACCACTCGAAGATTTGACTGATGAGACCACTCCAAGGAGACAAGATATCGGACAACTAAGTCCATTTGGAATGAAGAGGATTTTTCCATGTAAATGGAAACTACAACGGTGAAGACTCCAAAGACTAGGAGATTTGAAGTCTCCAAATAAATTCCGGATTTGTATGACCTAGGAAGGTTACGCTTATGGAACTCGGCAGACTATGGAAGTTATCAATAACCGAGATCAAGGTGTATCGGAGGAAGACTGGAACATGGAGCATTAGAATTCAAAGCTTTGTCAGGAAAACCCTAAGGCAGGAGATATCAACTATGAAATGATAGCTCATGAAAATGACAAGAGCAGAAACACGCTATCCATGATGTTATCGCCCGCCTATGCTATTGTCACCGTGCGGAGTTAAGCATGCAGATGCATGGAAGGATTGGATGGTAGAAAGCTGATGGAGCATCTATCTGCAAACGTTGGAGTTTTAACCTTAGCTGGTGTATCACCAGGATCTGCAGTATTACATGAAGAAGTTTAAGATGGATATGCAAGAAGCTATATTTGACAAGTATTTCATGAAGAACTCAGGATCCAGAAGCTGAAAGTAGACAAGCCGGAGGAGCTAAACCTTGAGACATCAAAGATTCATCAGGAACTGAAGGACAGCAGGATCATCGTCCATGTTGAGGTTGATGAAACCCAGAAGTTTGGAATGCAACTCCAGAAATATTGAAGGGCGTCGCGAGAGACTTGGCCAACAGAGATGATCCGCAAAAGAACTTGAGAAGGACAAGCATGATCGGAAGGAGCCATCGAGACATGATCAAGATTGGAAGAGTTTGATGACTTTGAAGATTTATTGACCGTTAGAAGACCAAACCCTGTTACATACCTACGTTAGATCGACGATTGTGAGCTGTCATTTGTTTGATGTTTTCCGACAGCCACAATAAAATCTGTCTTTTCAAAACCATTGTTTGTATTGTGTGCATCCTCTCGATCTCTCTTATCCCACCCCAAACCCATGGACCCATTAGAGGATGGATGGAGATGAGCTTGTAATTTCCGGACCAATGAGTCAATTGGAGACAGACCGATGGATTCGGAACATGGAGGATCACATGAAGAATAACCCGATAGTCAGAAAAGATATGACCCAGCATGCTCTTCAGTGCTTTGAAAGAGGTGCTGCTATCTAGTGAAGGATGTACCAAACCATCAATGTGGCCAGGAGTAACTACTTGGGAAGAATTTAAGTTGACTTTGCTAAAGTCTCGGTTTGTGACCCAGAAGTTGAAGCCTTATGGAAAGGATAGGAAGAAACCTTGTGCGTGCAAGCCTTGTGGAGAAATAGGATATAACCATAAATAAAACAAGGACGAATACCCTCATAATCGGAGGATTACCAAAGGAGTTAGCCGAGGATCTCAAGGAACTTCAGTTGGAGATTGTTCCCAAAGGTTTCGTTGCAGTAATGGAAGTTCAGTTTACATTGTTGGAAAAGATCCGTGAAGCTCAGAAGGATGAAAAAGATATTGTTGAGGTAAAACAGAGGATGAGCAAAGGAAAGGCCAAAGGTCTTCGTAAGGATGAGCACGACACCTTATGGTTTGAGGACAGTGTACATGTACCCAATAATGCAAAGATCAGGAAGTTAAAACTTCAGGAGGCTCATGACTCACCATACTCGATTCGCCCTGGAAACACCAAGATGTATTTGGATTTGAAGGAGTGTTTCTGGTGGACTGGTATGAAGAAGGATATTATGGAGTATGTAGTCGTAAGTGATGCATGTCAGAGAAAGTAAAAGCGAGCATCGAAGCCAGCAGGATTACTACAGCCTATGCCGATACCGAATGGAAGTGGGATAAGCTTGGCATGATTTCATTTCGATTTCCCGAACCCGATTGGGATATGATTCTATCTGGGTAGTAGTTGACTCGCTTGACCAAAGTGGCTCACTTTATCCCGATGAAATACGAAAAGAAGTTGGCCAAGATATATTGGAAAAGGATCGTATGTGCGCATGGAGTTCCGAGGACCATCATAGAGGAACACAGTTTACCTCAAAGTTTTGGAATCAGCTGCACCAGACTTTGGGTTCTAGGCTAGAGTTCAGTACAGCCTTTCATCGGCAGACAGATGGATAGACCGAGAGAGTCAATCAGATACCGGAGGACATGTTGAGAACGTATGCGCTAGATTATGGATCTAGTAGGGATGATAATTTACCTTACGCGGAGTTTCTCATTCAACAACAGCTACCAAGTCAGTTTGAAGATGGCCCCTTTTTGAAGCTTTGTATGGGAGAAGGAGCCAGACACCGTTGATGTGGGATGAAGTTGGAGACCGTCAGTTGTTTGGACCAAATGTGATCAAGGATTTGTAAGAGAATGTTAAGTTGATTCGAGATAGACTGAAGGTAGCTCAGTCCAGGCAGAAGAGTTATGCAGACTCAAAAACGCAAGGAGGTAGTCTACGAAATTGGAGACAGAGCATGTCTTCGTGTGCCCCCTCTGTGAGGAGTTAATCGATTTGGAGTTAAGGGAAAGTTAGCCCCGAGATTTGTAGGACCATACCGAGTTTTGGAGCGTATGGGAGAATAGGCTAACAAGTTGAAGTCACCCGAAGGACTGTCAGGAGTTCATGATGTGTTTCACGAAGTGCCATGCAGAGATGGCCAATATTTTCCTTGTAAGGACGCTTGACCCTGGAAAGGATAATGAGGTTCCACGAAGTGGAGTATGGATTTCATAAGTATAAGTTTTATCACGGTATGTGGGACATCCCACGAGGATGAAGAGATGAAGTGTTATTGGATATAAATGAGGTATGATGTTGGAAATATGGATCAATGGAAATTCCATGATGAGCCTGAGTAAGCACGTCTTAGTTTGGTGCAAATATAAGGAAAAGAGACAGTACAATTGGATGGATTTAAGTATGCCAGGGAGTTGGATGTTGGGATAACGATCAGTTGCCCCGAGGATGTGTTCAAGGATTGCAAGTGATGAGGTGGGCCCATAACCCACAGGCCCCAGGACCTGCCAAGAAGCAAGCACACTCTTGCTGAAGGAAAAACCCTGGAAGAAGTTACGACTTGTATCAACCGACGATTCTATAGGAGTTTACGCAAAACCTGAGAGTTGTTAAGGAACGATAGATGTTTGTTTGGCTTGCAGAATCAATGGATTTTCCGGACTTGGTTCGTCGACAAGAGAAATTCTGCAATGCTTGTGAGGATGACCGAGTGTTAGAATGCGAGATTCGCTAAACCATGTACAAGATAATGATTTGGGTGCGGGATGGATTGATCACCATACCGACTTACTCTTATTATTCGCTTTGCTATATGGGATAGTAAATCTGAGTGACTTACCTATAGTAGAGAGACGACGATCAAAACCTTGTTTAAACCTTAGAAAGGTATAGGTATTTTTTCCCTTGTACACGGCAGTTGTTTCCAACCGTAGGTTATACGGTGAGGTTCAACCCAGACCCGTTTTCTGCAGGAGAAACCATAAATTGTTGACCACCATGAGATATCGATAGTTGTTTAGAATTGGCGCCAGACCTGTCAGCTAAGAAGACCCAGTCTCGGAATAACCTTACCAAGAGGAAAGGACAAAGGAATTGAGGAAAAGGTTATGCCACTACGGAAGAGCCCAGAGAAGGAATTATCCTTACGATGCGAGAAGACCGACAATCGTCAATAATAAGGATGGAGTATATGAGTTTTGATGGAACCGTAACCAAGCTTCTAAGGGTGGTAGCACCGAGACCCGGAGACGATCGATGGATTTTGAGAAGACCCCCAAACCCTAACCTATTTCTTTCTAGCCTCTCCGAATACGAGGACGAGATTCATTTTAAGGGTGGTAGTTTGTAACATCCCAAAATTCTAAATTTTGGAATGTTATAAACAAATAGATAGATTTGATTGATTGCTTGATTGATCGACTGGAAGTGAGTGAATTCGGAACTTTTTGAAAGTTAGATGAGAGGGAATAAAAGGACTTTCCCAAACTTTCATTTTTCTTTTATGATCTTCGAATTCAAATTCTTTTCATCACAAAACCCGGAGAGAAGATGACATGACTTCTTCCATTTATTTAAATGACAAGGGTGTTGAAAATATTTGAATTTCATTTGGAAAATATTTCCAATTCTGAAACTTTATGCAACTCAATGATTTTCACGAGAGAAGATAAAATGACTTCTTCAAAACATATGAAATATGAGTTGGGAGTTTCAAAGAATTAAATTCAAAGTTCCTTTGAATTATTTTTCAATTGGAGTTATTTGAGTTTTATTCAAATTATTTTCTCCAAAAATAAAATATATGGAAATAGGGTAACATGATTCCCTACATCAGAAAATTGAGAGAAATTAATTTGAAATCATTTTGGTATTTTTAAAATGATTTTCAGTGGATTTTATTAGGGCAGTAGCACTGTTTGTTTTATTTGAATTTTGTGTATTTTATTTGAAGCTAGAATAAAGTTCATCATGTAGGAAATCTTTTTCTGAAAATTTTGATATATTATATGCCTATATAATATATTTATTTATTTAGTTTTATTATTTTATTTGTCTCTGTTAAAAAATTAAAAAAAAAAAAGTTGGCATACTGGGCCAAAGGCCCAAGCCGCTATGGCCGGCCGGCCACAAGGCCATCTGCAGCAAGACCTGGGAAGCCAGGGAGCCGCCTCCTTTTCCCAAGTCCTAGTAGGACTCCTTTCCTACTTCGTTTATTCCGTATCTATTCCTAGATCTATTCCTCTTGTTTCCTAATCCTAATCTATTTCTTGTTCCCTACCCCAAGCAAAACCTCTCCCCTCCCCAATATAAATACCCAAGCATCCCCCCTCCAACACATCAAATCAACTCTCCTCTCCTCTCCTCTCCTCTCCTCTCCTCCACAGCAGCAGCAGCAGCAGCAGTGCCACCGCCGCGCCGCCCCCACATAGCCGCCCGCCGCCGCCATAGCCCGCCGCCGCCCTCGCCGCCGCCCCTCACCAAGCGCCGCCGCCGCCTCACCAGCCGCCGCCCTCACCACACCGCCGCCGCCGCCACCACCGCCGCCGCCGCCACTTGCCGCCGCGCCGCCCTCGCCGCCGCCACTTGAGCCCCTCGCCTCTTGAGGTACTAGCCAGCCTAGCGGCCACGTTTTCTAGATCGGTTTTCTAAATCGGTTTCCGTTCCGTTTTCTAGATCGGTTTTTCGTTTGGTTTTCTTTCCGAAACCTAGATCGTTTTCTCGCGGTTTTTCTTTCCGGTTTTGTTTAGCGGCGTTAAGCTCGATAGATTTTTCTTTTATTTTAATTTCCGTCATGGACCTATCCGTAGTGTCCCTAATCTTCAAACGGCTATAACTTTTTACTCGTAAGTCGGAATCCAACCAAACCAACGCCCACTTCTTCGTTATGATCTCCTCTATCCAGTAATACAAATCAAACATGTTTTTGAAAGTTTTAAAATTTGAATTCAAACAGATTTGTATTTGAACTTCGTTTGATCATAACTTGAGTTTCAGTAACTCGATTTAGTTGATTCTTTTGCTAATCAAGCTCCTGACCTAAACTTTCTGATAAGGACAAATTCACATAATTTTGGTACTGTTAGAAATTGTTTTATGCTGCAAGAGTTATTAGATTTGGTTTAGACGTTTTCCGAATTGTTTCTTCGATCTTTCCGATCTTTTGAGTGATTGCTTATGTGTGGTTACTATTGCTTGATTACGATAGATTGACCGGAGTGTGACGAGTAGACCTATCAAGAGTTTTGAGTGCGAATCATCTTCATCAAGTTTGCAGGCAAGTAACACTTTGATCATACTCTTCTCATACCCAGTTTTTATGCATTAGATCTATTCCTCAAACACTTGCATGATCAAGATCTAATTAAATTGTGGGATGGGAAGTAGTTTGAGGTAGTACCTATTACATGTTTTACTTATGAAACCCTTGGGAGTTACTTCTACGTTTGCTTATTATGCCATGCTATGCTAGTAGACGTGGATTGGGTGAGTGAATATCCATGACAGATGTGAGATTGTTAATTAATGGTTTATCTAAGGTGGCAACTTAAACACACATCTGGGTGGATTGAGGCACCTGGTTTCCATCAGGACTTGCCTGTATTTCTTCGGACCGCCACCCAGGCTCTAAGGGATCATAAGATTATTCAAACTGGAAACTTCCGTGTGCAGCCACAAGCCAATTATGGGCTCTGGCGTAGTTGACTAAGTTGTGCGAACTCTTACGGGCAGACTAGCTGATGTAGGGGATGTAGGTTGGTACGGTCTACCCACATGTAAGGTGCTAGCGCTTCTGAAAGACTATGTCTCGGTCATCCGTTTCTCAAACACCATGTAGTGCGAGAAACCAAACGTAGGTGATCGAGTCTTGTGGGGAAAAGTGCGCAAACCTCTGCAGAGTGTATAAACTAATCATGATTAGCCGTGTCCCCGGTTGTGGACAATTTTGAGTATCTAGTACCTGGATATCCTGTTGATCTCATCACGTTACATAATATAATTTGTTTGGGTTTAATGAGTACGTTTAATTGGGATTGAGAATGCTGTCAACCATTCTCAATGTTTAACAACCACCATGATAGTTAAATAAATTTATTCCTTTGAAGTAGGGAAAAATTGGCTTTTCGCAAAAACTGTAACCATAGAGCTTTCCACCAGCCATATATGCATGTAGTATAGCCTATTCTTTCATTACTCTCTATGTGTTACATTGCCAGCATATTCCATGTGCTGACCCGTTTCGGGCTGCAACTTTTCATGTTGCAGAATTTTCGAACGACAGTAAGTGATACGTTAGGGTTACGATTTCCTATACTCAACTTTGCCGTTGGTGTTGATGGGAATCCACAACCTTGTTGCTTCCGCTATGTTTTGGATCGAGGTAATAGTATTTACGTTATTTCATACATGTGATTTACCTCTGTTATAAATCCTTCGAGTACTGTGTGTGTCAGCATACCGATCCAGGGATGACACGAAAGCACAGAGACTTGATCCATTCGGGTCGGGTCGCTACAGTAGGTAAATGATAAAAACAGAATTTTTGATGTGGAATGCTACCTAGCATAATTCTCAATGTAATTTTCTTTATTGTGGCATGAATGCTTAGATCCAAATGATTCAAAATAAAAGTTCATATTGACATAAGAAATAGTAATACTTCAACCATACTAATCAAAGTAATCATGTCTTCTTAAAATAACATGGCTAAAGAAAGTTCATCCCTACAAAATCATATAGTTAGGTCATGCTTCATTTTCGTCACACAAAAATGCTCCCATCTTGCACACCCCCGATGACAAGCCAAGCAATTGTTTCGTACTTAAATAATCTCAAACTTTTTCAACTTTCACGCAATACATGAGCGTAAGCCATGGATATAGCACTATGGGTGGAATAGAATATGATGGTGGAGATTGTGTGGAGAAGACAAAAAAGGAGAAAGTCTCACATTGACGAGGATAATCAATGGGCTATGGAGATGCCCATCAATTGATGTCAACATGAGGAGTAGGGATTGCCATGCAACGGACGCACTAGAGCTATAAATGTATGAAAGCTCAACAAAAGAAACTAGTGGGTGTGCATCCAACTTGCTTGCTCACGAAGACCTAGGGCATTTTGAGGAAGCCCATCATTGGAATATACAAGCCAAGTTCTATAATGAAAAGTTTCCACTAGTATATGAAAGTGACAACATATGAGACTCTCTATATGAAGAACATGGTGCTACTTTGAAGCACAAGTGTGGAAAAAAGATAGTAACATTGCCCCCTTTTTTATTTTCTTTTTTTGGGCCTTGCCTTTTTTATTTGGCCTTTCTCTTTTTTTTGGCCATTTTTTTGGAATTTCTTTTTTTTATTTGGGGACAATGCTCTAATAATGATGATCATCACACTTCTATTTATTTACAACTCATGAATTACAACTCAATACTAGAACAAGATATGACTCTATATGAATGCCTCCAGCGGTGTACCGGGATGGGCAATGAATCAAGAGTGACATGTATGAAAAATTATGCATGGTGGCTTTGCCACAAATGCGATGTCAACTACATGATCATGCAAGGCAATATGACAATGATGATGTGTGTCATGATGATGAACGAAACAGTGGAAAGTTGCATGGCAATATATCTCGGAATGGCTATGGAAATGCCATAATAGGTAGGTATGGTGGCTGTTTTGAGGAAGATATAAGGAGGCTTATGTGTGATAGAGCGTATCGTATCACGGGGTTTGGATGCACCGGCGAAGTTTGCACCAACTCTCAAGGTGAGAAAGGGCAATGCACGGTACCGAAGAGGCTAGCAATGATGGAAGGGTGAGAGTGCGTATAATCTATGGACTCAACAATAGTAAAAAAGAACTCATATACTTATTGCAAAAATCTACAAGTCATCAAAAACCAAGCACTATGCGCATGCTCCTAGGGGGATAGATTGGTAGGAAAAGACCATCGCTCGTCCCCGGCCGCCACTCATAAGGATGCACAATCTAAGAACACCTCATGTTTAAATTTTGTTACACAACTTTTACCATACATGCATGCTACGGGACTTTCCAACTTCAACACAAGCATTCTTTAAATTCATAATCACCCAACTAGCATGACTCTAATATCACCACCTCCATATCTCAAAACAATTATCAAGTATCAAATTGATCATAGCATCCAATTCACTTCCTATGATAGTTTTTATTATACCCAACTTGGATGCCCATCATTCTAGGACCAATTTTATAACCATAGCAAATACCATGTTGTTCTAAAAGACTCTCAAAATAATATAAGTGAAGCATGAGAGATTAACAATTTCTACAAAATTAAGCCACCATCGTGTCCTAAAAGATATAAGTGAAGCACTAGAGAAAAAACTATCTAGCTGAAAAGATATAAGTGAAGCACATAGAGTATTCTAATAAATTCCAATCAAGTGGGTTTCTCCCAAAAGGTGTGTACAGCAAGGATGATTGTGGTAAACTAAAAAGCAAATAATAATATCATACAAGACGCTCCAAGCAAAACATATATCATGTGGCGAATAAAAATATAGCTCCAAGTAAAGTTACCGATAGATGAAGACGAAAGAGGGGATGCCTTCCGGGGCATCCCCTAAGATTAGGCTTTTGGTTATCCTTGAATATCTTGGGGTGCCATGGGCATCCTCAAGCTTAGTCTCTTGCCACTCCTTATTCCATAGTCCATCAAATCTTTACCCAAAACTTGAAAACTTCACAACACAAAACTCAACAGGAAATCTCATAATCTCTGTTAGTGCAAGAAAGAAAAACCACCATATAAGGTACTGTAATGAACTGACTCTTTATTTATATTGGTGTTAAACCTACTGTATTCCAACTTCTCTTTGGTTCATACCACTTAATGCTAGCCATAGATGCATTAAAATAAGCAAACAACACACGAAAAAAGAGAATCTGTCAAAAACAGAACAGTCTGTAGCAATCTGTAACTGTCGAATACTTATGGAACTTTAAAAATCCTACCAAAATAGGAAGTCCTGGTAAATTTGTCTATTGATCTACAGCAAAAAGAATCAACGCAAAAGCACGTTTCTGTGAATTACTAAACTTATTTTCATGCGCGCAAAGTTTCTGTTTTTCAGCAGAATCAAATTAACTATCACCATAGGTTATCCTATAGGTTCTACTTGCCACAAACACTAATTAGAACATGAAAACACATCTAAACAGAAGGTAGATGCAAAATTTATTACTAAACAGAAGCAAAAACAAAAACTAAAATAAAATTGGGTTGCCTCCCAACTAGCGCTATCGTTTAACGCCCCTAGCTAGGCATAAAAGCGAGGATAGATCTTAGTAGTGCCATCTTTGGCACTCAATTCTTCAATAAAACACTTCTAATTTTTAGGAGTTTCTTTCTTTTTAGCAATGATTAAGCTCCTAGGCAAGAAATCAAGAAATTCATTTGAATCAAAAGGTTCCTTTATGATAGAGAGACAATTGGGGTGAACACTTATTGATTTGAGATCCGCGTTTTCCTTACTAGAAGATTCACCCTTATTTTTAGGAACATACATTAATTTGGCAATTTTAGTGGGCGGAGTGGAAGTATTTTTCACGGATGAAAAGGCAGCCCCTAAGTTGGTAATGATATCCTCAAGTTTACCAATTCTTGAAGAATTTTGATCTATTCTTTCGTTAACTATAGATTCTTTATCTTTAAAACTTTTCAGAGTAGGTCTAACCTTAGATCCAAATTGGGTGATTTGATTGTGGATCTTTTTATCCAAATTTTCAATTAACTCAACATTAGCAACTTTATTTTCAATAATTTCAAGCCTTTGCATCACATGTTCCAAAGTTAAGATAGTCCCGTTAACCAAGAGAGGTGGGACCAAACAAATCTAACATAGCATTATAGGCATCAAAAGTGTGGCTACCCAAGAAATTCCCTCCGGTAATGGCATCAAGAATACATCTATTCCAAGGAGTAATGCCTACATAAAAATTGCGAAGAAGGACGGAAGTAGATTGCTTCCTAGTAGATCTATTTTGAGCATTGCAAATTCTATGCCAAGCATCCTTTAAATTTTCTCCCTCCCTTTGTTTAAAATTGAGAACTTCATGATCGGGAGTATTAACGATAATAGGAGGACTAGCCATAGCGACGAGCACACAAAAGGCAAGCGAAAGAAATAGGAGATTGGGAAAGAGAGGGCGAATAAAACGGCAAGGGTGAAGTGGGGGAGAGGAAAACAAGAGGAAAATGGCAAATAATGTAAGTGCGAGGGAGATGAGTTTGTGATGGGTACTTGGTATGTCTTGACTTGAGCGAAGACCTCCCCGGACACGGCGCCAAAAATCCTTCTTGCTACGTCTTGAGCTTGCGTTGGTTTTCCTTGAAGAGGAAAGGGTGATGCAACAATATTAGCATAAGTATTTCCCTCAGTTTTTGAGAACCAAGTTATCAATCCAGTAGGAGGCTCCTCAGAAGTCCCACGCACCTACACAAACAAACAAGAACTCGCAACCGACGCAATAAAGCGGTTGTCAATCCCTTCAAGGCCACTTGCAAAAGTGAGAGATATTATGATAAGATAAATATATTTTTGGTATTTTATGATATAGATTGGAAAAGTAAATATACAAATAAAAGTAGATTGAAAGCTTATATGATAAGAGATAGACCCGGGGGCCATAGGTTTCACTAGTGGCTTCTCTCAAGATAACATAAGTATTACGGTGGGTGAACAAATTACTGTCGAGCAAATGATAGAAAAGCGAATAATTATGAGATTATCTAGGCATGATCATGTATATAGGCATCACGTCTGTGACAAGTAGACCGACTCCTGCCTGCATCTACTACTATTACTCCACACATCGACCGCTATCCAGCATGCATCTAGAGTATTAAGTTCATAAAGAACAGAGTAACACATTAAGAAAGATGACATGATGTAGAGGGATAAACTCATGCAATATGATATAAATCCCATATTTTTATCCTCGATGGCAACAATACAATATGTGCCTTGCTGCCCCTGCTGTCATTGGGAAAGGACACCGCAAGACTGAACCCAAAGCTAAGCACTTCTCCCATTGCAAGAAAGATCAATCTAGTAGGCCAAACCAAACTGATCATTCGAAGAAACTTGCAAAGATAACTTAATCACACATAAAAGAATTCATAGGAGATTCAAATATTTCTCATAGATAAACTTGATCATAAACCCACAATTCATCAGATCTCGACAAACACACTGCAAAAAGAGTTACATCGAATAGATCTCAAAGAAGATCGAGGAGAACTTTGTATTGAGACTCAAAGAGAGAGAAGAAGCCATCTAGCTAATAACTATGGACCCGAAGGCCTGTGGTAAACTACTCACAACTCATCGGAGAGGCCTTGGAGATGATGTAGAGGCCATCCGTGGTCGATTCCCCCTCTGGCGGAGCACCGACGGAGGTTCCAAGATGGGATCTCGCGGATATTGAAGGTTACGGCGGTGGAATTAGGTTTTCATGGTCTCGCGGATATTGAAGGTTACGGCGGTGGAATTAGGTTTTCATGGTCGCTTCTGATGTTTTCGGGGTACATGGGTATATGTAGGAGGAAGAAGTAGGTCGGTGGACGCTCAAGGGGCCCACGAGGGTGGGGGCGCGCTCACCTGTAGGGGGCACGCCGGGCACCCTCGTGGCCGCCTCCCTTGTTTCTTGACTTCCACTCCAAGTCCTATGGATCTTGTTTGTTCCAAAAAGATCGCCCCCGAAGTTTTCATTCCGTTTGGACTCCGTTTGATATTCCTTCTCTTCGAAACACTGAAATAGGCAAAAAATAGCAATTCGGACTGGGCCTCCGGTTAGTAGGTTGGTCCCAAAAAATGATATAAAAGTGTAAAGTAAAGCCCATAAACATCCAAAACGGGTAATATAATAGCATGGAACAATAAAAAATTATAGATACGTTGGAGACGTATCACGCAACATAGATTACTTTATAGAACCTATGACTGAGGCATAGGGAATGACTTTTCATTCAATTTCTATTTTCTACCATGGTCGGGTTTTGAGTCTTACTCAACTTCACACCTTGCAACACAGGCAAGAACTCCTTCTTTGATTGTTCCATTTTGAACTACTTCAAAATCTTATCAAGGTATGCACTCATTGAAAAATCTTATCAAGTGTCTTGATCTATCTCTATAGATCTTGATGCTCAATGTGTAAGCAGCTTCACCGAGTGTCGGGGATATACCCCGCGGTGTAACCCGCCGGATGTATGACCCGGCTGGAGCGTGGCGACTCACCGGTGACCTGCCTGGAGCTTGGCGATTCACAGATAACCCGCCCGATGATGGCGACTCATTAGTAACCCGGCGGGCGGGTCAGATGGACAACAAGGCCCAAAGCCCAGAAGGCCGGCTCATGTTATGATGGGCCGGCTTAAGAGGAAAGGGATGAAAAATATTTCCTTTATGAGGAAGCAAGACCCGGACTTGTATTTAACTTGTAAGAGAAGATAGACTAGTCCTAGTCCTACTAGGACTCCACATGTAAACCGCCCCTTTAACTTATATAAGGAGGGGCAGGGCTCCCCAAAGACAAGCAAGAAAGAAGAAACAATCTCTAGGGCTAGACACAAAGAGCCGGCTTACCGGCGACTCCCTCATGATCATAATGAGACCTAGCCACAAACAGCATGTAGGGTTATTACCGGATGATGTTTCCCGGGGCCCGAAGATGTCTAAATCCTTGTCTTGTGTGTTGCGTCTCTCGATTCCGCCCAACCCCTCTCAAGCTACCACATAGATGCGTTGGCCTCGCGACTAAGTCCTCATACTAAGGACATCT
Organism: Aegilops longissima; assembly: GCA_021605205.1. Taxonomy (NCBI): domain Eukaryota; kingdom Viridiplantae; phylum Streptophyta; class Magnoliopsida; order Poales; family Poaceae; genus Aegilops; species Aegilops longissima. The sequence goes on along the minus strand of CM038676.1, from coordinate 44,070,130 downwards.
GCCATGACAAATCCACGACAGTTGGCGCACACCGTGGGGCCTGCGCACGGTGGTGTTGAGTTCTTGGAGGGATCTCTCCTAGGGATCGAAAGCTCGCAGTCGGTGTCAAAACCGGCGGATCTCGGGTAGGGGGTCCCGAACTGTGCGTCTAGGCGGATGGTAACAGGAGACAAGGGACACGATGTTTTTACCCAGGTTCGGGCCCTCTCGATGGAGGTAAAACCCTACTCCTGCTTGATTAATATTGATGATATGGGTAGTACAAGAGTGGATCTACCACGAGATCAGAGAGGCTAAACCCTAGAAGCTACCCTATGGTATGATTGTTGTTCGATCCCCACGGACTAAAACCCTCGGTTTATATAGACACCGGATAGGGTTAGGGTTACGAGTCGGTTACAATGGTAGGAGATCTACATATCCGTATCGCCAAGCTTGCCTTCCACGCCAAGGAAAGTCCCATCCGGACACGGGACGAAGTCTTCAATCCTGTATCTTCATAGTCCAGGGGTCCGGCCAACGGTGATAGTTCAGCTATCCGGACACCCCCTAATCCAGGACTCCCTCAGTAGCCCCCGAACCAGGCTTCAATGGCGATGAGTCTGGCGCGTTGATTGTCTTCGGCATTGCGAGGCGGGTTCTTGTCCAAATTCCATATACTTGTCGAATAGTGTCTGGCTTCTAATAAATGATGCGCTCCTTGGCTTCCACGCCCAATAATGGCCATCTTCCACGTGTTTGAATGAATGCGAAAAGCCAGGGTATTTTTACACTTATCCCCCTAGCTGCGCAAATGAGCCGCCTATAAAAGGGACGAGGATCTAGATCTGAGTCACACCATCCCCCCTCCGCGAGCTTTCATCGGAGTGCCTTTGACAAAAATCCATTCCATCATGGACAGTCGACGCGGATCCTCCTCTCGCGCTCCCAGCCCTCAACCTGGAAATTGGGAGAGATGCTCAGTCCCGCATAGCGAGCTAGTGATACTCCAAACCAAGGGATTTCTTCCCCCGGCCTTCATGGTTCCGGTTCGAGCCAGACATGCCACCTACAAGGGCGGAAAGCAAGCGGAGAGTGTCCCCGATCCCTCTATAGGAGAGCGGGTATGCTTTATCTCTTATCTAGTAAGAGGACTCGGATTTCCAATTCATCCGTTTCTCCGGGGGCTCCTGGAGTTCTACGGCCTCCAGTTGCACCACCTAGCGCCTGCCTCCATTTTGCACATCGCGGGCTTCGTGGCCCTTTGCAAACTGTTCTTGGGCGTCGAGGCTCATTTTGCACTGTGGAAGAGATTATTCTGCCTTGTACCCCGTTCTCATGAGGGGTCAATATATCAAGTGGGCGGAGCCGAGCTGTGGCGCATCGTCGGGACGGGATATCTACCCGGAACCCCGAAGAAGGCGTCCGAAGACTGGCCTTCGGAATGGTTTTATATAGAGGATGTCCCACTGCTGGATCCTTTTCGGATCGGTCTCCCGGAGTTCAGCAATGCTCCTTTGAAGAAACGCCTGAGTTGGCGCCCGAGGAGCTCCCATAGGGAAGACGACAGGGATGTCCTATACCTGATGAGCCGAATAAGATTGTTAGCTCATTCCAGACTGACCATGATTGGTGTCATGGCCACATGTATTATGCGGGGGGTGCAGCCGCTCCAGTATAGGGGCCACCCCATGTGGGATTTCAATGGGGAGGACGATGCCACCCGTCATGGCCGTAAGGGGCCGGGATCGGTCACCGATCTGGTGAAGACCTTGTCCACGCTGTACAAGGGAGAAGTGGAAGATTTTCTCCGTGTCAGTCCATTGAATGGATTTTCTATGAACAACCCTCAAAGCTGGGTAAGCGGACATTTATTTTTTGCACATCCGATCCGCATTCCCATGGTTAGGTATCTCATTTTGTGATTTTGACGCAGGAACTGCGCCAGGCCGTAAAAGACATAAACAACCCGCCTCCACAACCCGAGGATCCGGAAAGGCTCCTCGATCCGGCCTCCAAAGAGGATCCGGACATATTGGTGGAGCTAATTGATGGGGTATTTCACCAACTGAGCATCGATAATGCTTTGGTTGCCATTACGGCCGATTACCCCGGAATACTTCCAGCCTCACAGGTAACTGAGACCGAGGTCCCAATACTCTGATAATGACCCATCCGTGCTTATTTTTGATCACCGTATACTCATGGTGTTTTGCAGGGGGTGCCTTCGAGGCAGGAGGCCGGGCCCGCGGCGGCTAGCCAACAAGGGGCAGTACGGCCCCGCAGGCTAAAAAGAAGTGTGGTCCGGATCGAAACGCCACCGCAATGGTATGGCACATCACCATATTCCCAGGATTGATTCCTGGAAGGCGTACTGACGCTGGCGCTTTTTTCAGGAAAAAGAGCGCTCGCCGGACTGAGTCCGGAGAGGTTGCCAATCGAGTCTGCGCCAGCCAGGCTCCAAAGCCGGGTCCAGAAGCGGAGGCAAGCACGAGGCGTGCGTCGGATGCTCCTCCGACAGAGGATGCCGACAGATTGTCCACCACCAACTCCGAGGTGGAGAGCGCCATGAATCACAGGCGCCGCCGGACAGTTCTTCTTGACGCATGTTTCTCCCAAGAGGCATTGAATGCCTTCAATTCGGGCGATGCGCACCTCCGTGCCGCTCAAGATGGTCTAGCCAGAGCCACAGAGCAGTATGAAAAGGACATACGGGTGAGGAAATTTGACAGTTATATATGCCAGTAGCCCCCGAGACTTAAAATAGTTAGAATAACTGATTTAAGGATCATTTGTTATGCAGGATCTTACAAAAAAGAATACCCGACTGTCCTAGGAGCTTGAAAAATGCAAGGCCCAACTTGAGGCCGCACTAGCTGCTACAGGGGGAGCCACAGAGACCCCCTCTGGTATGATATGCTTCAAAAGATAAATAGGTTGTGAAGTGCGGCGTGTGTGTAAATCTGACAATAATATTGCAGATGGCGCCGGACTAGATCCAGACAAGCAACAGCTCTTGCACCGGTTGAAGGCCGGCCAGAATGTGCTTACAAGGGTGAGGCAAGAGAAAAATAATCTCCAAGATGCCAACACCCGGCTGGGTGAGGAACTAAAGGATGTTCGTGCCCAGCTGTCTGACTCCGTGAAGGAGAATCGGTGACTTCGTCGCGGCATTTATAGTAAGTGCTTGAGCGAACTTTGAAAAAGAGTTCGGCGAGGAAGTCAATTAAGAGTTATATGCAGAGGTATGCTCACGGGTCGTCTGAAGAGGACATGCCGGTTCTACGGGTGACCTTCTTCCGAGCTATTGCAACTGCACGAACGAGTTCGGCGGGTGATGAAAGGCGTCGCCTGTGCCTTGTGGCCATCTATCTCCCCCCAAGGCCTTGGAGAGCTTGCAGAGAAGCTTGAGGAGCACGACGGCGCTTCCGACTATGGAAGATATCGGCCTGTCGTCAAGGAGCCAGGAGGCTGGGCCATGGTGAAGACGCTGTACGGTAGGCGGACCCAAACCACATGGACGAGGTCGGACCTGGGGTCCGACGGAAGGAGATCCCTCTGAGCTTAGTGTACGGCCAAGTAGAGTTGGCATAAAGTATTCCTAGCAGGATCAGTAAACTAGACAGCCTATTAGACGGCATTGAAGAGGAATACAATTAGTCAATTTGACTATGTAATTTAAAATGACATGTAAAATGCCTTCTAGCGGATTGTAGATCGTTTTGTCGAAGCGGACCTTTTCGCTTCAACCTCGGGACCCAATAGTCCGAGTGTGTCCGAATACCCTCGCGGTTATGTAAAAACCGGGGCATGCGTGGAGACCAGGCGTAGGGGTCATGAGTGCTTTATCAGACAAGTGCCCAACTAGTTATGTTATATTACATGGTTAGTAAGAAACATCTTCCAGGGAGAATAGTTCCGTTAGGGTTTCGTTTCCCTGGGAGGCATGCCCTAAAGTGCATGTCCGGACTGCGAAAAAAGCAGAAAAGCATCTGGGGGCAGATAAATGAAAAATAAAAAATCGTCTTTTACTTCATCGACCGAATATTCCCTTAAGAACGCTAGCTTTCGACTTCACCCAGTCTGAGGTACACGTCCGGCTGACCCGGCGGTAACAATCGCAGAGGTGCTCCCTTTACCACCTAGCCGAACAATTGGGAACGTAGGGGTAAGCACAGGAGCCAGGCAACCCAGCTTGGCCAAAACTTAAGTCACATCGATGCATATAATGGTGAATAAAAGGTACATGCGGAAGCGTGACACATGTGTTGGGCATAAAGCCCGTATGAATAAACTTCTGTTAAAGAAGCCCCCAGCTATAATGAGCGCGGATAGCGCGTCAAGTGTGTGCGAACAATGCGCAAACGAGCCTTTAACGGCTTCGGAAAAAAGGAGGGAGAAGGAGAGAAATAAAAGACAGCTTAAAGTATAAAATATAGACGGAGGAAGGAGACGAACTCAGAATCCGGCGCTAGGCATAGAATCTTCGGAGACGGGCTGCGTTCCATGGGTTCGGCTCGAGTCGGTTATCCGTTGCGTTTCACAGACGGTACGCTCCGCCGGTTAGGACTTGGTCGATGATGAAGGGACCCTCCCATTTGGGCTTGAGTTTGTCCTTTTTCTTGTCCGGCAGGCGTAGAACTAGTTCGCCAACATTGTAAGCTTTGGCCCGTACTTCCCTGCTTTGATATCTTTGAGCCTGCTGTTGATAGAATGCGGAACGAGCTTTTGCCACGTCACGCTCCTCCTCCAAGGCGTCCAAGCTGTCCTGCCGATCGAGCTCGGCTTCTCTTTCTTCGTACATGCGCACGCGAGGTGAGTCATGAATTATGTCGCAGGGCAAAATTGCCTCTACGCCGTATACCATAAAAAATGGTGTGAATCCGGTGGTGCGATTCGGCATGGTCAGTAGCCCCCAGAGTACAGAGTCGAGCTCCTCTACCCAGTGCGTGTTAGATTCCTTGAGGGACCGCACTAGCCTGGGTTTAATGCCGCTCATGATTAGACCGTTTGCGCGCTCGACTTGACCGTTAGTTTGGGGGTGATAGACTGAAGCGTAGTCGAGCTTGATGCCCATGTTTTTGCACCAGAGTTTGACCTCGTCGGCCGTGAAGTTCGTGGTCGTTATCGGTGATGATGCTATGGGGACGCTGTAACGGTGTACTACCCTGATATGAAGTCTATCACGGTCCGGATTCGCCGTCTTTACTGAGCTTGGCCTCTATCCATTTGGTGAATTTATCCACCATGACCAATAGGTATTTTTGCTTGTGGGTTCCTCCTTTAAGGGGTCCAACCATGTCAAGCCCCCACACCGCGAAGGGCCAGGTGATGGGTATAGTTTTGAGGGTGGTGGGTGGCATGTGGCTTTGATTAGCAAAGAGCTGGCAACCGACGCATCTTTGGACTAAGTCCTAAGCATCTGCCCGGGTCGTCGGCCAATAAAATCCTGTACGGAAGGCCTTGCCTACAAGGGCCCGGGCTGCGGCATGGTGCCCACCGAGTCCGGCATGAATTTCAGCCAGGAGATTCCGCCCTTCCTCTTCGGAGATACACCTTTGGAGGACTTCGGTTGTGCTTTTCTTATAAAGCTCTCCCTCATGGACCTTATAGGCTTTAGACCGCCGCACTATGCAGCGGGCCTCGTTTTGGTCCTCGGGAAGTTCCTGCCTAGTTAGGTAGGCTAGGAATGGTTCTTTCCATGGGACAATGACTGCCATTATTGCGTGGGCTGACGGTGTTATTTCGTTGGCGGAACCACCAACTATATCGGAATGTTCGGTGTGGGGCAGTGTGGTTGGGTCCGGGTTACTATTTCCGGACTCTCCCTCCCATAGTACGGATGGCTTGAAAAGCCTCTCTAGGAAGATGTTGGGGGGACGACATCGCGCTTTTCACCGATGCGTGCCAACACGTCTGCTGCCTGGTTGTTATCCCGGGCTATATGGTGAAATTCGAGCTCCTCAAACCGAGCTAACATTTTTAGGACGACATTGCGGTAAGCTGCCATTTTCGGATCCTTGGCATCAAAGTCCCCATTTATTTGGGATATCGCGAGGTTCGAATCCCTGCGCACCTCTAGGCGTTGAATGCCCATGGAGAATGCCATCCAGAGACCATGTAGAAGGGCCTCGTATTCGGCTGCGTTGTTGGAGTCCGTGTACATTATTTGAAGTACGTATTGGACTGTATCTCAGGTTGGGGACGTCAGAACGACGCCAGCCCCCAGGCCGGCCAACATTTTGGAGCCGTCGAAGTGCATGATCCAGTTGGAATATGCGTTGTACTCTTTAGGGAGTTCGGCTTCAGTCCATTCGGCGATGAAGTCAGCCAAAACATGCGACTTAATAGCTCGCCGTGGCTTGTAAGTTATGTCGAACGGGAGGAGCTCAATGGCCCATTTAGCAATCCGGCCCGTTGCGTCGCGGTTGTTTATAATGTCATTAAGAGGTACTTCGGAGGCTACTGTTATCGAACACTCTTGAAAGTAGTGTCGCAGCTTCCGGGATGCCATGAACACCGCATATGCTATCTTTTGATAATGCGGGTACCGTGACTTGCATGGAGTTAGGACAGTGGACACATAGTAAACTGGTTTTTGGAGAGGGAATTTGTGTCCGTCCGTTTCTCATTCGACAACGAGCACCGCGCTTACAACTTGATGGGTTGTTGCCATGTATAATAGCATTGGTTCGCCCATGTTGGGCGTGGCCAGGACCGGATTTGTTGCCAATATGGCTTTGATTTCTTCGAGTCCGGCTGTGGCGGCATCCGTCCACTCGAAGTGTTCGGTGCGCCGGAGGAGGCGATAAAGGGGTAATGCCTTTTCTCCTAAGCGGGAGATAAAGTGGCTTAAAGCCGCCATGCATCCAGTCAATTTTTGTATTTGTTGGAGGTCTTTGGGGATATCCAATTGTGACAGAGCTCGGATCTTGGCTGGGTTTGCTTCAATTCCTCTACCGGATACAATGAAGCACAAGAGCTTTCCGGCTGGAACGCCGAAAACGCATTTTTCCGGGTTGAGCTTGATGTCATATGTTCGGAGATTACCGAATGTGAGCCTCAAGTCGTCGACTAGTGTTTCGACATGCTTGGATTTGACGAACACATCGTCAATGTATGCCTCCACTGTTTTGCCGATCTGGTCTGCCAGACATGTCTGAATCATGCACTGATATGTTGCGCCGGTGTTTTTGATCCCAAAGGGCATTGTGTTGAAGCAGAATGGGCCGTATGGAGTGATGAATGCCGTTGCGGCTTGGTCTGGCTCTGCCATCTTAATTTGGTGGTAGCCGGACTATGCGTCGAGGAAACACAATGAATCGTGTCCTGCGGTAGCATCGATGATTTGATCGATGCGGGGGAGGGGAGGGATCCTTTGGGCAAGCCTTGTTAAGGTCCTTAAAATCGACACATAGGCGCCAGGATTTGTCCTTCTTTGGTACCATTACCAAGTTTGCTAGCCAGTCCGGATGTTTAATATCTCTAATGAATCCGGCCTCCAATAGTTTAGCTAGCTCCTCTCCCATGGCCTGTCTCTTGGGTTCGGAGAAACGCCGAAGATCTTGTTTGACTGGCTTGAATCCTTTTAGGATATTTAGGCTGTGCTCGCCACCGGCATGGGATTCTGGCATGTCGAAGGGTGCGAGCAAAATGTCCCAATTTTCGCGTAGGAATTCTCAGAGTCTGGCGTCCACATCGGGTTTAGTTGTGCCCGATGGAGGCCGTTTTGTAGGGTCATTGGATGGACTTGGAATTTGACTATTTAAATCGCCTGCTTAAAAGAGGTGGACTTGAATCTCTTATCGAGTATCAAATCGTCCCTGTTCACCGTGGAGCGCAGCGCAGTGAGTTCCTCTGCCGCTAGGGCTTCGGATAGTGCCTCAAGGGCAAGTGCGGCTGTTTTATTTTCGGCGCGGAGCGCTATGTCCGGGTCACTAGCGAGGGTGATAATTCCGTTGGGTCCGGGCATTTTGAGCTTCATATACCCGTAATGGGGTATATCTTGAAAAATTGTGAATGCCTCTCGCCCTAATAGAGCGTGGTATCCGATGCTGAACGGGGCCACTTGGAATGTGACCTCCTCGGACCTATAATTGTCCGGCGTGCCGAACACCACATCTAGTGTGATCTTTCCTGTACAGCATGCTTCCTGACTAGGGATTATTCCTCTAAAGGTTGTGTTGCTTCGCTCAATGCGGCTCCAGTCTATTTCCATTTTTCGAAGGGTTTCCTCGTAGATGAGGTTTAATCCGCTGCCGCCACCCATGAGTACCTTGGTAAGGCGAAAGTCAGCCCACTATTGGACCGAGGACCAATGCGGTGGTGCTCGGGCTGTTCAGAATTTAGGTTAAAACGGCATTAAAGGTAATAGCCGTGTCACTCCATGGATTTATTGTTGCTATCTGGTAGACTTCGGCAAGGCTACGGAGTGTTCGTTTCCGCATATTATTTGATGCAAAAGTCTTGAAGACTGTTAATACCGTACTGGTATTGCTGGACTGGTGCTCTGGAGCTAGGAGCTCTTCGCCACTTTTGGCCACCTGCCGTAGTATCCAACATGCTCTAAGGCTATGAGTTGGAGTGGCGCCCTCTGTGCTATGAATTTTGCAGGGTCCATTGCGCCATCCCTCCAGTACGGATCCATGCCCTTTGTGGTTTTTTTGCTTTTTGGTATATAACCCAGGTGCTTGTTGATGATGCACCCTTTTATTTTGGACTAGGGTCGTATTCGGGGCCGGATTATCCCAAAATTTGATTTCGGTTTTCCAGGCGGTCTCCATCGCGCAGTACTTTCATACTATGGACGCCAAGTCAGCGAAGCGTATAATTTCACGACGACTTATGGCGTTTAGGATTCCCTTGTCCGTGCAATTATTGCAGAAGAATGAGATTGCGTCCTCCTCGCGGCAGTCCTTTATCCTGTCCATAACCAGGAGGAATCTGGCCCAGTAATGATGTACTGTTTCACCGGGCTCTTGCCGGATTTGGGATAGATCGCTTGTGTTTGGGTGGGCGGGTGGAATTAAATTCCGAACCTCGTCCAATCTAAGATTCAGGGGCCAAGAAGTTTCCGAACTTGGAAGCTTGGGTTCTTGGAGGTTGCCCAATGAATCTAGCCCGCTACCTGACTTTAAGTTCAGGGATTGAGTGGTGTCCTCCCCTCCGCGGGAATCCGGCATGGAGGGGTCAGGAATCCGGACATAGCTAGTCCTTAAGGTAGGAGAAGAGTCGCCAGATTGTTCCTCTACCACAACAGCGTGGTGGGTAGCACGGGAGAGTTGATCTCTCAGATCTGTTTTAGGCCCAATCTGATCGTAGTCTGTAGCGACTCCCAGGGCGGCGATGCGATCCAAGAGCTCGTTCAAGGAAGAGAGCTCCATCGGATCTAACTGCTCGGCGAGTTCCGAGTTAACGTGAAGATTGCTTTCAATGACCCGAGAAGTCATCGTCGGCACGGCGGCCGAACAGGCGGTCATAAGAAAACCGCCTAGCCGGAGAGTTTGGCCGATGGCCAAAGCTCCTTTAGCAACGGTGTCGTCTTTAAATACGGGATGAGGCATCCTTCCTGACAGCGACGGCACAGAGGAACTCTCAATGAAAGCACCAGTGTCGGTGTCAAAACTGGCGGATCTCGGGTAGGGGGTCCCGAACTGTGCGTCTAGGCGGATGGTAACAGGAGACAAGGGACACGATGTTTTTACCCAGGTTCGGGCACTCTCGATGGAGGTAAAACCCTACTCCTGCTTGATTAATATTGATGATATGGGTAGTACAAGAGTGGATCTACCACGAGATCAGAGAGGCTAAATCCTAGAAGCTAGCCTATGGTATGATTGTTGTTCGTCCTACGGACTAAAACCCTCCGGTTTATATAGACACCGGATAGGGTTAGGGTTACACAGAGTCGGTTACAATGGTAGGAGATCTACATATCTGTATCGCCAAGCTTGCCTTCCACGCCAAGGAAAGTCCCATCCAGACACGGGACGAAGTCTTCAATCTTGTATCTTCATAGTCCAGGAGTCCGGCCAACGGTGATAGTTCGGCTATCCGGACACCCCCTAATCCAGGACTCCCTCACTCGCGATGTGATCATATGAAGAAGAGCCGACATGGAACTATCTTACAGAGCAACCCGGCGTAATACAGTTTTTAGGCTAGAGCCGGCAAGTTCGACGTTCATCTACTACAAGCCACGGACAAGTAGAAACTTTTTATTCACAGAATTCAAGATCAAGAAGGATTGTGTGTACTGCCACACGCGTGCCAGCACCCGCTTCAAGTCCAGGGCCCGCAAGAGATGGCACGACCCGGAACCGGATTGGAACACGCGCTCGGTCTCTGCTATCGAACAGCCCTCGCCTCCACCTCGTTGACGGATCGCTGCTGAGCCGCCGATTTCGCCTGGAAGTCTCCGATGTTGCGAATCACCGCTTCGATTGAGCTATCTTGCCGGACTCTCCTTGCGGCAATTCATCTCCACGTGCTAGTTCCGAGGGATCGAGGAGTTTGTGATTTTTGGATCAAAAAGTGATGGTTCAGAAGGATCTACTCAACTCCGTGTGATCAGTCACAATTGAAAGTTTAAACAAATCAGAGTTAAAAGTGTGCCGCCGGTCGCTGAAAAGATGTCGAGTTGACGAGACCGAGAGATAAACCAAAGTTAGATCGATTTTGGAGCACTGGCAGTTTTCAACAGTGGAATCGGATCAGGAAAAGGAAAAGATGACCACGATCAGGAAGTGGATACGGCCACAATTCGGAAGTGGATATGGCTACGACGCGTTTTCCCCTCGCCGGTGTGCCTCGCTGCCGTATCTCGCGCCACCTCCAGCTCCAAACCGCCGGCGGGCTCCTTTTCAGGCCTACTTACCCCCGGCTGAGAACCGCCTGCACCGTGCCTCTCCAGCCCGCCGCCGTCGCGGAGCGCCTTTATTCCGCTCCTACGGTTACAGCGGTGTTCAAACCTTCGTGTTAAATCACCATCTCTGTGTTGCTGAGTCGCCGACGATACAGTGGTTTATTTTGACTCCAACCCATCACCTCGCAGCAGCTGAGAGCCGTCGGGCCTCATCCCGAATGCTTCCCCGTTTCTCCGGCCTCGCTTGAAAGACGCTGCCGCCTGGAGTTCCCCTGTCAAGCCAAGTCGCCTCTGCTTCGACGCTCGTGGCCCTGACCAGCACCATCCCGCGCCACGCTCCGTCGGGTTTAGCCCCGCCTCTGAGTCGCCTGGAGCCGGCCCCGCTGGGCCGCGTCAAGCCGGCTACCCGCTTCTGCCGCTGCTGGCCGGTCACCTGCCATCTACAACTGCTACAGCAAAAGGGCAGCCACCCTATCGACCCTGCGGGCGCGCCCCTGTTTCTGCTGCACCTTGCTTCGAGTCGTCGGCCGTATCTGCCTTACTGCTTGGCCCATCGCTCCTCCGTGCACTGCCTGGTCTTCGCTTCCAACAGCGGCGTGAGCCACCTGACGCGACAAGCCGCCGCGCCAACCCGCCGCTCGAGCGCCGCCTCCTGTACAGGCTCACCCTCCGTGAAACCGTTTCTGTTGAGCTGCGAGCTGCCGCCTCCTTTGCGTTGAGTCGTCCACGTTGCCACCTTGGCGCACTTCTGCTGCGCTCCGTGCATGCGCAGTTGCGACCCGTTCATTTCCACTGAAGTCATTGCTGCTTTAGATATGTATACACGCGTGAGAAGAAATCATGCGAAGGAGAGTTACTGGTTCATGTATTCTTTTCTCCGGCTTTTGTGGTGGCCACTGCTGCTTCCATGTTGATCAAGTAGTACTAGTTGACTGATCTAGTACTAATTGATGTGAACTGCTACATCCACTGCACGATACTACCAGGTGCTATCTGCCTTATCTACTTTTTAATGTATATATTAAATCTCTTTAAAAAGAGCAATTACTCTGTCTTTCAATATTTCATACAGGGCAATTATTTATGATAAAAAGTGATATTATACCGCGGAGACGGAGGCACGCCAACATCTTTTGGCATAGGTGGTCGTCTTTACTCAACGGTCTCCCGCACCGGCTTACAACACCGTGGCCGTCTCTCGCAACCACGCCGGCTTACAACAAGGAGGACGACTCACCCGACCACACCGGCTTACAAACGTTGCGGCTGATTCATATGTCTGCTCCCGCGGCCGACTCACCTGTGAGTGATTTCAACTTAACCTAGTGATCATCAACTTCATGGCGGATTATTTCTGGCCTGACACATCAGGTGATATCCATTTTAAATATATTTTATTGGCACATATTATTTTTGTCAAAGAGCAGTTTATCTTTGCCTTGGTCTGCAATATTGTTGATGCGGGACAATTGTTCATCGCATCAAGACGCGTGGTTGACTCGCTGCGCGGTTTACAGCACCGCGCCGATTCATCCGTCTGAGCCGCCTCGATGCGGCGGTCGTCTTTACCGACCGTCTCTCGCGGCCTGGTCTACATCAACACACCGGGCCACCCTTTTCTGGATGAGCTGTTTATTGAATATGAGTAAGTCGCTACTTGGGAAGCCCGGTTTTCTTCCAACAAATTGGGGGCAAATTATCATATATTATCAGTCGCTGTCTACACTGGATGACTCAGTGGGCAGGCGCACAAGTCGCCGCCACTACAATTTGGTTAACTTCAAATCGCCAGTTGGAAGGAACCATTGGCCGAGTTGCTGACACGGTTCATACGGGATCATTTATAACCCGACGCGGTCGCCTCAACCTTCTGTGGATTCGCATCATACTATCAACACCAATGGTATACAACTTATGCTGGTTTATATCACGGTCAAATATGGAGAATCTCAAGCCAAATCCTCGAGTCGCCATGAGACTCGGGGGCTACAATGGTATGACTCGGCAGAATTGGCCGGTTTCAATGCATTCAAGAACTCCGGGTCATTGGAGGGAAAAATAACCCGGCCCCAGAAATTACTGCTCTATCGATGAAATTTTAAAGACCATCAGAAAGATGTCCGGTTCAAAATGAAGATTCCGGTTTAAAATACAGCTCAAGAGACATCTGTCTCCCGCAAAGCTTTGAAGCTCTGAAAACCGGTTCAACATACGGATCAAGGTAAATTTGTCCCTTACAAAGCTTTGAGGATCTCAATATCCAGTTTAAGAATTTCTGGTTCAAAAAGAATTAATCTCTCGCAAGTTCAAGATCTCAGACAAATTAATGGTTACCAAAGAAAACTTGCTGCCATGATGCACGGTTCAAAACATGGGTATCCTGCCTTACGACTTATTTTATTATGGTCACTTGGGGGCTTTCTGCTCATCGTGCATAGCTATCAGTACCCTCTTGATCGACGCAATGCCAAAACTTATATGGTCACTTGGGGGCTTCCTGTTCAAACATAGGTCGTATTCGAACCAAAGAGAACATAGCTGTCGATACCCTTTTGATTAGCAAACTGCTGAACCTACTTGGGGGCTTCTTGATCGTATCCGAATCATAGCTCAACCCCTTTGGGAATCGATGTGGATCGTATTTGAATCAGCGTTGTTAAACAATTTTTAAGGTCATTTGGGGGCTTCCTGTTCAAACATAGGTCGTATTCGAACCAAAGAGAACATAGCTGTCGATACCCACTTTGATCGGCAATGCCAACGCCACTGGGCTATATGATCGTATTCGAATCTTAGCTTAACCCTTTGGAACGGTTTACTGATCGTATTGGAATCAGAAGCCTAATTTTTTTATCTGTTTTTATACAATCGCAAGTATTTGAGTTGTCACAAATATCATATGTGCCGGCTCTTACAGAATCAACCTCACTGTCCGGGTCACATAAACCGGCGGTATCATTCAAAGGATCATAGGGATCTTGTAATCTACTTGTGTGCAGGATAATACTACATTTGGGTGGTTACCATACGGCTCTTGACGTTAAGTTGCGGGGCATATGTTGTTTAAACTCGTGCAGGATTTGCAGAATTATGAATTATATAAATGCTTCAGTCCAAGCTCATCATTGAAATTGGTGTCTCAAAAGGGTTATCAATTATTTATTTTCTCAAGGGCTATAGGCCACAGGGTTACAAAAATTCCGGCTTACAATGAATGCGCATTAAGTCGTCATCGGCCAAGAGCCGCCAGGTTTTCATACCGGATTATATTATTCAAATCTTGAATAGCCAACATGGCTGGATTTCTATTGTGATTATCAATAACCAGTGTTATGATTGAGGTTTTCAAAGTCGCTTTAGCGCAACGACTATTATTTTTATCAATGGATATGATTTATTCTACAATGGAAGGAATAGTCCCGAGTCGCTGCAGGCTTACGACCCGGTACTTGGGGGCTACATTATTCAGATTGGGATTATATCAAATATGCAAGTCCCATGTCACTGCCAGCATGCACCATGGCACTTGGGGGCTAATGCAAAGTCATTTTTTGCTCAACTTATTGAAGACCCGACTCATCACATTCTAAATGAGTTGGCCCTTGGGGGCTACCAATTGCTCCTGTCAAAAATTCAAGGTACACAAGCATTAATCCATTATATTGAACGTTCCACTATTCAATTGGTGGAGTACAAAGCTCTTAACCTTGTGGACATGGGTTCAAGCCCCATGGTGGAGACTATATTATACGATGTTATTATCAATTATATACAAAGTCCCATCTCAGTATTATCTTACTCAGCCGGCCCTTGGGGGCTACACATTGATGTTCAAATTTACATGGTTATATCTACAAAGTCCCTGCTCATTATTGCATAATGACCCGACCCTTGGGGGCTACACTGGTTGAAGTTTTCATGAGCATAAAGCAATTACAAGTCTCAGGTTGCTGCAAGCATGACAACCCGGCACTTGGGTGCTACATGTGTGGAATATTCAGTTTATATGATTGAGATGAATAAACCGGATTTCTTCAAGGTTGCAACATTTATTGGAGCAAGTCTTAAACCATCACTTTGTTCTGCTCAAGACTTGGGGGCTACAAGTAATATGGATATAAGTGAGAAAAATCTACAAATTATTAGTTTTGAGCAAATCAGGAGGATCAATTACATAACCCGGTGTCAACAACAATTATGACCTGGCATCGTCTATTTTATAATCCGGCAGTTTTTGGTAATGATAAACCAGCAAGTTTTACATCTTCAAGCCGGCTGAATATCATATGAGTATTTGAAGACCAAAATTATTTAACCCGGCGCCTTGGAAACCATCACTTTATTCTTCACAATATTTTTTTGTGAGAAACCAACATCAGCAAATTGAGTATGAAGCTAGCTTATTTGACCCCGATTTTCTAGATGAAGGAAATGACAATTGGACTTAAGGATAATCAGGTCCTGTCTCAGGAGAATATATAACCAGGAGCACAAGGAATTAAGGATGATCTGGTGCCTGCGTACAAGAATTTTTAACCCGGAACACAATCTGTCAAAGTTGTTCTTGTGTTTGTTTTGCAGGATCAGTTTAACATGGATAAATCCAAATTAAACTGGGGGCTAATGTCGGGGATATACCCTGCGGTGTAACCCGCCGGATGTATGACCCGGCTGGAGCGTGGCGACTCACTGGTGACCTGCCTGGAGCTTGGCGATTCACAGATAACACGCCCAATGATGGCGACTCATTAGTAACCCGGCGGGCGGGTCAGATGGACAACAAGGCCCAAAGCCCAGAAGGCCGGCTCACGTTATGATGGGACGGCTTAAGAGGAAAGGGATGACAAATATTTCCTTTATGAGGAAGCAAGACCCGGACTTGTATTTAACTTGTAAGAGAAGATAGACTAGTCCTAGTCCTACTAGGACTCCACATGTAAACCGCCCCTCTAACTTATATAAGGAGGGGCAGGGCTCCCCAAAGACAAGCAAGGAAACAATCTCTAAGGCTAGACACAAAGAGCCGGCTTACCGGCGACTCCCTCATGATCATAATGAGACCTAGCCACAAACAGCATGTAGGGTTATTATCGGATGATGTTTCCCGGGGCCCGAAGCTGTCTAAATCCTTGTCTTGTGTGTTGCGTCTCTCAATTCCACCCAACCCCTCTCAAGCTACCACATAGATGCATTGGCCTCGCGACTAAGTCCTCATACTAAGGACATCTGCCGTGACAAATCCACGACACCGAGGTCTTTCTTTGAAAAACTCCTTTTCAAACACTCTTTTATGCTTTCCATAAAACTCTACATTATTTCTAATCAACAACATGTCATTCGCATATACTTATCAGAAAGATTGTAGTGCTCCCACTCACTTTCGTGTAAATACAGGCTTCATCGCAAGTCTGTATAAAACTATATGCTTTGATCAACTCATCAAAGCGTATAGTCCAACTCCGAGATGCTTGCACCAATCCATAGATGGATCACTCGAGCTTTCTCACTGATACGTCTCCAACATATCTACTTTTCCAAACACTTTTGCCCTTGTTTTGGACTCTAACTTGCATGATTTGAATGAAACTAACCCGGACTGATGCTGTTTTCAGCAGAACTGCCATGGTGTTATTTTTGTGCAGAAAACAAAAGTTCGCGGAATGACATGAAAATCCACGGAGATTACTTTTGGAAAATAAAAAAAATATTGGCGAAAGAATCAAGGCCAGGGGGCCCACACCCTGTCCACGAGGGTGGGGGCGTGCCCCCTCCCCCTGGGCGCGCCCCCCTGCCTCGTGGGCCCCCTGGATGGCCACCGACCTCAACTCCAACTCTATATATTCCCTTTCACGGTGAAAAAAATCAGAGAGAAAGTTTCATCGCGTTTTACGATATGGAGCCGCCACCAAGCCCTAATCTCTCTCGGGAGGGCTGATCTGGAGTCCGTTCGGGGATCCGGAGAGGGGGATTCGTCGCCGTCGTCATCATCAACCATCCTCCATCTCCAATTTCATGATGCTCACGCCGTGCGTGAGTAATTCCATCGTAGGCTTGATAGACGGTGATGGGTTGGATGAGATTTATCATGTAATCGAGTTAGTTTTGTTAGGGTTTGATCCCTAGTATCCACTATGTTTTGCGATTGATGTTGCTATGACTTTGCTATGGTTAATGCTTGTCACTAGGGCCCGAGTGCCATGATTCCAGATCTGAACCTATTATGTTTTCATGAATATATGTGAGTTCTTGATCCTATCTTGCAAGTCTATAGTCACCTATTATGTGTTATGATCCGACAACCCCGAAGTGACAATAATCGGGATACTTCTCGGTGATGACCGTAGTTTGAGGAGTTCATGTATTCACTAAGTGCTAATGCTTTGGTTTGGTACTCTATTAAAAGGAGGCCTTAATATCCCTTAGTTTCCATTAGGACCCCGCTGCCATGGGAGGGTAGGACAAAAGATGCCATGCAAGTTTTTTTTCCATAAGCATGTATGACTATATTCGGAATACATGCCTACATTACATTGATGAACTGGAGCTAGTTCTGTGTCACCCTATGTTATAACTATTACATGTGGAATCGCATCCGACATAATTATCCATCACTGATCCAATGCCTACGAACTTTTCACATATTGTGCTTTGCTTATTTACTTTAGCGTTGCTACCATTACAATTACTATAAAACTGCCATCGTTACTTTTGCCAATGTTACCATTACTATCATACTACTTTGCTACTAAATACTTTGCTGCGGATACTAAGTTATCCAGTTGTGGTTGAATTGACAACTCAACTGCTAATACTTGAGAAAATTCTTTGGCTCCCCTTGTGTCGAATCAATAAATTTGGGTTGAATACTCTACCCTCGAAAACTGTTGTGATCCCCTATACTTGTGGGTTATCAAGACTATTTTCTGGCGCCGTTGCCGAGGAGCATAGCTCTATTCTTTGAGTCACTTGGGATTTATATCTGATGATCACTATGAGGAACCTGAAAGATGAAAGAACTAAGATTTTTCCATCAACTACGAGGGGAGGTAAGGAACTGCCATCTAGCTCTGCACTAGATTCTCCTTCTGTTTTAAGTAAGCTTGCGAGACCTAAACCTGCTATTGCTATGAATTCTTATATGTCGCATGTTATTGATGATGCCACTTCTGCTATGCATGATACTTATGATGAAACTACTTCTATGCTTGATACTACTTTGCCATTAGGTGAATTTCTTGATGAACAACTTGCTAGGGTTAGAGAGAATGAAATTATTGTAGATGAAATTATTGATGAGAGTGATGATGAACGTTCTCCCCCTAAGTTTGAATTGCCTATTGTTCCTGAGGGTTATGTTATGGATGAAGAAGCTGCTAGAGCTATTCTTGCTTGCAATGATAGATATGATCATAAGAAGTTGTTAGCTAAATGGAAGCAGCAATCTCTGAATGCTAGAATGAAATATGACCCTCTTTTTCTACTTCACCTATATTTGTTACTGATAAGGACTATGAATTCTCTGTTGATCCTGAGATAATTACTTTGGTTGAATCTGATCCTTTCTATGGCAATGAACCTGAAACTGTTGTGGCACATCTTACTAAGTTAAATGATATAGCCACCCTCTTCACTAATGATGAGAAATCTTGCTACTATTATATCCTTTAGATATTTCCGTTCTCATTAAAGGGTGATGCTAAAACTTGGTTTAATTCTCTTGATCCTGGTTGTGTGCGTAGTCCCCAGGATATGATTTATTACTTCTCTGCTAAATATTTCCCTGCTCATAAGAAACAAGCTGCCTTGCGGGAAATATATAATTTTGTGCAAATCAAAGAAGAGAGTCTCCCACAAGCTTGGGGGAGGCTTCTCCAATTCCTTAATGCTTTGCCTGATCATCCTCTTAAGAAAAATGAAATACTTGATATCTTTTATAATGGACTAACCGATGCTTCCAAGGACCACTTGGGTAGTTGTGCTAGTTGTGTTTTCAGGGAAAGAACAGTCGACCAAGCTGAAGTGTTATTGAATAATATGTTGACTAATGAAAATAATTGGACTCTTCCTGAGCCAATTCCTGAGCCGATTGAGCCAACTCCTGAGCCTATTCCTAAACCAACTCCGAAGAAGAAGGGAGTTCTATTTCTCAGTCCTGAAGATATGCAAGAGGCAAAGAAGTCAATGAAAGAAAAAGGTATTAAAGCCTAAGATGTTAAGAATTTACCTCCTATTGAAGAAATACATGGTCTTAATATACCGCCTGTTGAAGAAACACATTGTCTTGATAACCCGACACAGGTAGTAAAGGTAAATTCTCTCTATAGATATGATAAGGTTGAAATCCCTTCTACTAAATTTCCTAGCCAATGTTTAGATGAATTTGATGACTTTATGGCTAGACAAGAAAGTTTCAATGATTATGTTGGTAGAGAATTAAAGATTAATGCTCACATGATTGGACGCTTGAGTGATTATATGGCTAGAGTTAAAGGTGAACTTAAACTCATTAGCAAATATGCTTCTATGGTTACCACTCAAGCTGAACAAGTACTTAAAGCTCAAAGTGAATTTCTTGATGAATTAAATAATAAACATGATTTTACTGTTAGAGTGGCTAATAGAACTAGTAAAATGACTCAGGAACCTTTGTATCCTG
Source organism: Aegilops longissima (assembly GCA_021605205.1). Taxonomy (NCBI): domain Eukaryota; kingdom Viridiplantae; phylum Streptophyta; class Magnoliopsida; order Poales; family Poaceae; genus Aegilops; species Aegilops longissima. Next base: position 44,050,631 of record CM038676.1, on the reverse strand, counting down.
AAGGCCACCTAAGAGAATTGAGCAAGATTCTCAGAGAAATAATTTAGATGCACCTAGTCCTTCTAAAAAGAAGAAAAAGAAAAATGATAGGACTTCGCATGTTTCTAGTGAACCTGTTGTATGCACACCTGAGAATCCCAATGATATTTCTATTTCTGATGTTGAAACACGATCAGGTGATGAACGTGAACCTAGTGATAATGTTAATGACATGTTGATGCTCAACCTAGCAATAATAATGATGTAGAGATTGAACCTGCTGTTGATCTTGACAACCCACAATCAAAGAATCAACGTTATGATAAGAGAGACTTTGTTGCTAGGAAGCACGGTAAAGAAAGATAACCATGGGTTCAGAAACCCATGCCTTTTCCTCCTAAGCCATCCAAGAAAAAGGATGATGAGGATTTTGAGCGCTTTGCTAAAATGATTAGACCTATCTTCTTACGTATGCGCTTAACTGATATGCTTAAAGTAAATCCTTATGCTAAATACATGAAGGATGTCATTACAAATAAAAGAAAGATACCGGAAGCTGAAATCTCCACCATGCTTGCTAATTATACTTTTAAAGGTGGAATACCAAAGAAACTTGGAGATCCAGGAGTACCAACTATACCTTACTCCATTAAAAGAAACTATGTTAAAACTGCTTTATGTGATCTTGGAGCCGGTGTTAGTGTTATGCCTCTCTCTTTATATCGTAGACTTGAATTAAATAAGTTGACACCTACTGAAATATCTTTGCAAATGGCTGATAAATCAATTGCCATACCTGTCGGTATTTGTGAGGATGTGCCTGTTGTGGTTGCAAATGTCACTATCTTAACGGACTTTGTTATTCTTGATATTCCCGAGGACGATAGTATGTCGATCATCCTTGGTAGATCCTTTTTGAATACTGCAGGGGCTGTTGTTGATTGCAACAAAGGCAATGTCACTTTTCAGGTTAATGGTAATGAGCATACGGTAAACTTTCCGAGGAAACAACCTCGAGTTCATAGCATCAATTCTATTGGAAAAGTTCCAACTATCATTATTGGAGGTTTTGAATTTCCTCTTCCTACTGTCAAGAAAAAATACGATATTTTTATTATTGGGGATGTTCATATCCCCATTGAGGTAACCTAGTGTTATTTGAAATTTCTCCGGTTCCATGCTATTCGGAATGAGTTTGTTAACAAGACTTGATCAACCTTGTTAGTAGACTCCTTTTGATGATCATGAGATGGATGAAACTAGAAGGCACAACCCTCTGTACCCTCTTATTACTTTCTGTTATTTAGATTAAATAAAGCAATACAAGTATTTTCTGTCTGTTTTCTGAATTGTCCATGCAATAAAAAATATCCCGGAAATAAAAGTTCTCCAAATGCCCTGCAAATTTAGTATGATTTTTTATGGAATATTTGAGGATTTTAGGCACTGAGAACACAGCAGGGGGCAAGCACCTGGCCACGATGGTCCAGGGCACGCCCACTCTTACTGGGCGCGCCCTTGCCTCGTGGGCCCATGGTGGCCCCCCTCCACTTATTCCTGCACCCACACACTCCATCTTCCTCCCAAAAAAAATCCCCATCCAACTCAAGCACGAGTTCTAGCTCATTTTGCTGCGATTTTCGATCTCGTTGCTCAAAGCTCCATTCACAAAACAGCTTTGGGAGATTGCTCTTTGGTATGTGACTCCTCCAATGGTCCAATTAGTTTTTGTTCTAGTGCTTTATTCATTGCAAACTTTTTCTTCCTAGGTGACCCTGTTCTTGAGCTTGCATGTCAAATTGATGAGGTCCCAAGTAATTCTAATGCATGATATAGGCTCTAGACACTTTTGGGAGTAGTTGCTATCAATCTTGTTGAGTTTGATTCACTTTTATTTTGAGTTACTAAAAATTTCAGAAATTTTTAGAAAAAGATGAAGAGATTGTTCTTGAGGGGCTCTTCTAGCCAAAGCTCCAAGGATAAACAAGCTAAGGAGAAAGAAAAGGCCAAGTATAATCTTCCTCGCGTAGTGGAAGTAAGGCCGTGTGAGTGGCCTTGTGATAATTTCTTGAGAGCAGCCGGGATTTATGAAGACTTTTATTCTTTGGATGAAAATGCGGGCCTCACCGACTTCCTCCCCGACCGGATCGAACAGTATCTCTTACTCACCAATACTTTCGTGCAAAACTTTTACTATTATCCTAAGAATTCGCCTCCTTCAGTAGCTTTTCATTTATATGATGAGGCTAAGGAAATGTCATTAGGTAATTTTTGCGCAGCTTGTAGAATACCCTTTGAGGGCAGCCTTGATGAACCACATCAAAAATATGTGGATGGTTTTATTGAAACTATTACTGTAGGGGAATCGAGGAAGGTTTCCGATGCGAGAATAACTAGCATACATTTTCCTGTTTTACGCTACTTTTCCATATTTGCTAGTCGATCCTTAATTGGTCGCGGAAATTGTGGAAACCTAGGTGTTCCTGATATTATTATTCTGTTCCATGCCTTATTTGATGATAACACTTTTAGTATGGGTGCCATTTTTGCTAAACGGTTAAGTCTAAACTGTACAAGGGGCCCCATCTTTGGAGGTATCTATGCTGCACGCCTTGCTAAACATTTCGAGATACCTATTAGGCATTATGAGAAAGAGGAGACACTGCTACCTCTTACCTTTTTAGATTACAGGAGCATGGTAGCGCATGAGTTTATTGTTGACAGTGATGATAAGATGCTTCTGTATAACCCGAGATTTAATAAGAAACACAATGAGATTATTACCCTGCATGCACCTTCTTTGTTTGATTTAACTGCAGGTCCTTACCTCGTCTTGCCGTCGGCCGTGTACGTGCACCGAGGCCAGACATCAGCTCCAGAGCCTGAGCCGGAACCACCACTGGACCCTTATCGTCCATCATCTTATCAGTGGGATCCGGAGGAGATCGCTGGCCAGTGGTATCCTGATGGCACCCCTCAGTACACCGGGGAGAGTAGCCGTTATCCTTGGCAATAGACCAACTTAGGCCAAAAGCTTGGGGGAGACGTATTTCTCACGACTTTACATTCATGTTCACACACTTATTCTAGTTGTCGGTGCTCATACTTTTTCATTGTATTATCCATGCTAGTTTAATCTTCTTTTTCTAGCTTTCTTCTTGTGTGTTTGATAAACCTTAAGAAAACAAAAAAAAATAGTTAGTTCAATTTCCATGCTTGTAGTAGCGATTAAAATGAAAACCCCAAACTATTTCTCATTCTTCTTTTGCTTGTTGGGAGCTTTCCCATGTAAATAGTTTTATTTCTTTTCTTTCCTTTGGGGGTCAAGAGGAGAAGACCATAATGAAAATGTTTAGTGGCTCTCATATGCATGATTGTTGATTTAACTTAGAGCCCATATTACTTTGTCTTCTCTCTTGAATTGAATGCTTGCAGATTCCAGCTTAGTCCAATGCACGTGCACTATTATTATTATACACACCGTTCGGTCGTGCAAGTGAAAGGCAATAATGACGATATATGATGGACTGATTGAGATGAGAAAAGCTGGTATGAACTCGACCTCTCTTGTCTTTGTAAATATGATGAGTTCATCGTTCCTGATTGAGCCTATTATGAATAAACATGTTTGCAATGTCAATTAGAGATTATAGTTGCTTATGCCATGCTTAATTAGCTAGGAGTTTATAATGGTTTACCTTGCGTACCAACATGCTATCAAAATTGTTGTGATGTGGTATGATAGGGTGGTATCCTCCTTTGAATGATTCGAGCGACTTGACTTGGCACATGTTCACGCATGTAGTTGAAAACAAATCAACTTAGCCTTCACGATATTTATGTTCATGGTGGATTATATCCTACTCATGCTTGCCCTCAGTGTTAATTAATTTTAATGCATGTTCATGAATGTTGTCGCTCTCTCAATTGGTCGCTTCCCAGTCTTTTGCTAGCCTTCACCTATACTAAGCGGGAATACTGCTTGTGCATCCAAACTCCATAAACCCCAAAGTTATTCCATATGAGTCCACCATACCTTCCTATATGCGGTATTTACCTGCCATTCCAAGTAAATTTGTATGTGCCAAACTCCAAACCTTCAAATAAAATTCTGTTTTGTATGCTCGAGCAGCTCATGTATCAACTAGGGTTGTCGGTATCTTCCATGCTTGGTGGGTTATTCTCAAGGGGAGTGGACTCCGCTCCTCATTCATGAGAAAATGGCTGGTAACCGGGATGCCCAGTCCCTTGATCAAAAGATCAAAGCAAATCAAAATAATTGAACAAAACTCCCCCAGTGCTGTTGCTAGTTGGAGGCACTTGTTGTTTCGAGCAAGCCATGGATTGATGCTTGTTGGTGGCGGGGGAGTATAAACTTTACCATTCTGTTTGGCAAACCGCCTATAATGTATGTAGCATGGAAGATATCAAGATCTCGTAGTTGTTGCGTTGATACTGAAAGTATACCGCTCAAAATGTTATTCATCTCTATTTTAAAATCGAGCTCTGGCACCTCAACAAATCCCTGCTTCCCTCTGCGAAGGGCCTATCTATTTACTTTTATGTTGAGTCATCACCCTCTTATTAAAAAGCACCCGCGGGAGAGCACGCTGTCATTTGCATGCATTACTATTAGTTTATATTTGGTATGACTTGACTGGATCTATTTTACCATGAATTACAATGTTTAGTCACTCCTTGATCTTTAAAGGTGCTTTGCATTTATATTTTGCGGTCTCAGAAAGGGCTAGCGAGATACCATCTTGTTATATCATATTATGATTGTTTTGAGAAAGTGTTGTCATCCGAGATTTATTATTATTGCTCGCTAGTTGATTATGCCATTGATATGAGTAAACATGGCACCTAAGTGTTATTGTGAATATGGTTAGTTCATAATCTTTGCTGAAAACTTGAATGATGGCTTTACATATTTACAACAACAAGAGCAAATAGAGTTTGTAAAAGTTTATCTTTATCACTTTCAGTTTATCAACTTAATTGCTTAAGGACAAGCAAAGGTTTAATCTTGGGGGAGTTGATACGTCTCCAACGTATCTACTTTCCAAACACTTTTTCCCTTGTTTTGGACTCTAGCTTGCATGATTTGAATGAAACTAACCCGGACTGATGTTGTTTTCAGGAGAACTGCTATGGTGTTATTTTTGTGCAGAAAACAAAAGTTCTTGGAATGACCTGAAAATCCACGGAGATTACTTTTGGAAAATATAAAAAATAGTGGCGAAAGAATCAAGTCTAGGGGGCCCACACCCTGTCCACGAGGGTGGGGGCACGCCCCCTCCCCCTGGGCGTGCCCCCCTGCCTCGTGGGCCCCCTGGATGGCCACCAACCTCAAGTCCAACTCTATATATTCCCTTTCGCAGAGAAAAAAAATCAGAGAGAAAGTTTCATCGCGTTTTACGATACGGAGCCGCCGCCAAGCCCTAATCTCTCTCGGGAGGGCTGATCTGGAGTCCGTTCGGGCCTCCGGAGAGGGGGATTCATCGCCATCGTCATCATCAACCATCCTCCATCACCAATTTCATGATGCTCACCGCCGTGCATGAGTAATTCCATCATAGGCTTGCTGGACGGTGATGGGTTGGATGAGATTTATCATGTAATCAAGTTAGTTTTGTTAGGGTTTGATCCCTAGTATCCACTATGTTCTGAGATTGATGTTGCTATGAATTTTCTATGCTTAATGCTTGTCACTAGGGCCCGAGTGCCATGATTCCATATCTGAACCTATTATGTTTTTCATGAATATATGTGAGTTCTTGATCCTATCTTGCAAGTCTATAGTCACCTATTATGTGTTATGATTCGACAACCCCGAAGTGACAAGAATCGGGATACTTCTCGGTGATGACCGTAGTTTGAGGAGTTCATGTATTCACTAAGTGCTAATGCTTTGGTTTGGTACTCTATTAAAAGGAGGCCTTAATATCCCTTAGTTTCCATTAGGACCCCACTACCACGGGAGGGTAGTACAAAAGATGTCATGCAAGTTCTTTTCCATAAGCATGTATGACTATATTCGGAATACATGCCTACATTACATTGATGAACTGGAGCTAGTTCTGTGTCACCCTATGTTATAACTATTACATGAGGAATCGCATCCGACATTATTATCCATCACTGATCCAATGCCTATGAGCTTTTCACATATTGTGCTTTGCTTATTTAATTTACCGTTGCTACCGTTACAATTACTACAAAACTGCTATCGTAACTTTTGCCACTGTTACCATTACTATCATACTACTTTGCTACTAAATACTTTGCTGCAGATACTAAGTTATCCAGATGTGGTTGAATTGACAACTCAACTGCTAATACTTGAGAATATTCTTTGGCTCCCCTTATGTTGAATCAATAAATTTGGGTTGAATACTCTACCCTCGAAAACTGTTGTGATCCCCTATACTTGTGGGTTATCACTCACTTTGTTAGCACCTTTAGGATTGACAAAACCTTCTGGTTGCATCATATACAACTCTTCTTTAATAAATCCATTAAGGAATGCAGTTTTGATATCCGTTTGCCAGATTTCATAAAATGTGGCAATTGCTAACATGATTCAGATAGACTTAAGCATCGATACGAGTGAGAAAATCTCATCGTATTCAACACCTTGAACTTGTCGAAAACCTTTTTCGACAAGTCGAGCTTTATAGATAGTAACACTACTATCAGGGTCTGTCTTCCTCTTGAAGATCCATTTATTTAATATGGCTTGCTGATCATCGGGCAAGTCCACCAAAGTCCACACTTTGTTCTCATACATGGATCCAATCTCAGATTTCATGGCCTCAAGCCATTTCGCGGAATCTGGGCTCATCATCGCTTCCTCATAGTTCGTAGGTTTATCATGGTCTAGTAACATGACTTCCAGAATAGGATTACCGTACCACACTGGTGCGGACCGTACTCTGGAGGACCTACGAGGTTCTGTAGTAACTTGATTTGAAGTTTCATGATCATCATCATTAGCTTCCTCACTAATTGGTGTAGCAATCACTGGAACTGATTTCTGTGATGAACTACTTTCCAATTCGGGAGAAGGTACAATTACCTTATCAAGCTCTACTTTCCTCCCACTCACTTCTTTCGAGAGAAACTCCTTCTCTAGAAAGGATCCATTCTTAGGAACGAATGTCTTGCCTTCGGATCTGGGATAGAAGGTGTACCCAACAGTTTCCTTTGGGTATCCTATGAAGACACATTTCTCTGATTTGGGTTCGAGCTTATCAGGTTGAAGATTTTTCACATAAGCATCGCAGCCCCAAACTTTAAGAAACGACAACTTTGGTTTCTTACCAAACCACAGTTCATAAGGCGTTGTCTCAATGGATTTTGAGGGTGCCCTATTTAACTTGAATGCAGCCATCTCTAAAGCATAACCCCAAAAGGACAGCAGTAAATCAGTAAGAGACATCATAGATCGTACCATATCTAGTAAAGTACAATTACGACGTTCGGACACACCATTACACTGTGGTGTTCCAGGTGGCGTGAGTTGTGAAACTATTCCGCATTGTTTCAAATGTAGATCAAACTCGTAACTCAAATATTCTCCTCTACGATGAGATTGCAAAAACTTTTTTTGTTATGATGATTCTCCACTTCACATTGAACTTTTCAAATGTTTCAGACATGTGCTTCATTAAGTAGATATAATCATATCTGCTCAAGTCATCTGTGAAGGTCAGAAAATAACGATACCTGCCACGAGCATCAACACTCATTGGACCGCATACATCGGTATGTATTATTTCCAACAAGTCAGTAGCTCGTTCCATTGTTTCGGAGAACGGAGTTTTAGTCATCTTGCCCAAAAGGCACGGTTCGCAAGCATCAAATGATTTATAACCAAGTGATTCCAAAAATCCATCTTTATGGAATTTCTTCATGCGCTTTACACCGATATGACCCAAACGGCAGTGCCACAAATAAGTTGCACTATCATTATCAACTTTGCATCTTTTGGCATCAATATTATGAATATGTGTATCACTACGATCGAGATCCAACAAACTACTTTCATTGGGTGTATGACCATCGAAGGTTTTATTCATGTAAACAGAACAACAATAATTCTCTGACTTTAAATGAATAACCGTATTGCAATAAACATGATCAAATCATATTAATGCTCAACGCAAATGTCAAATAACATTTACTTAGGTTTAACACTAATCCCGAAAGTATAGGGAGCGTGCGATGATGGTCATATCAATCTTGGAACCACTACCAACACACATCGTCACTTCACCCTCAACTAGTCTCTATTTATTCTGTAACTCCTGGTTCGAGTTACTAATTTTTAGCAACCGAACAAGTATCAAATAACCAGGGGCTACTATAAACACTAGTAAGGTACACATCAATAACCTGTATATCAAATATACCCTTGTTCACTTTGCCATCCTTCTTATCCACCAAATATTCAGGGCATTTCCGCTTCTAGTGACCATTTCCTTTGCAGTTGAAGCACTTAGTTTCAGGATTTAGTCTAGCTTTTGGATTCTTCACGGAAGTGACAACTTGCTTGCCATTCTACATGAAGTTCCCTTTCTTTCCCTTTGCCCTTTTCTTGAAACTAGTGGTCCTGTCAATCATCAACACTTGATACTTTTTCTTGATGTCTACCTTCGTCGATTTCAGCATCACGAAGAGCTCGGGAATCATTTTCGTTATCCCTTGCATACTATAGTTCATCACGAAGTTCCAGTAACTTGGTGATGGTGACTAGAGAACTCTGTCAATCACTATCTTATCTGGAAGATTAACTCCCACTTGATTCAAGCGATTGTAGTACTCAGGCAATCTGAGCACATGCTCACTGCTTGAGCTATTCTCCTCCATCTAGCTATAGAACTTGTTAGAGACTTTATATCTCTCAACTCGGGTATTTTGCTTGAAATATTAACTTCAACTCCTGGAACATCTCATATGGTCCATGACGTTCGAAACGTCTTTGAAGTCCCGATTCTAAGCCGTTAAGCATGGTGCACTAAACTATCAAGTAGTCATCATTTTGAGCTAGCCAAACGCTCATAACGCCTCAGATTCGCTCCTGCAATAGGTTTGTCACCTAGCGGTGCATCAAGGACATAATTCTTCTGTGCAGCAATGAGGATAATTCTCATATCACGGATCCAATCCGCATCATTGCTACTATCATCTTTCAACTTAGTTTTCTCTAGGAACACATATAAAACATAAGGAAGCAACAACGCGAGCTATTGATCTACAACATTATTTGCAAAATACTACCAGGACTAAGTTCATGATAAATTAAAGTTCAATTAATCATATTACTTAAGAACTCCCACTTAGATAGATATCCCTCTAATCACTTAAGTGATCACATGAGCCAAATCAACTAAACCATAACTGGTCATCACGTGAGATGGAGTAGTTTTCAATGGTGAACATCACTATGTTGATCATATCTACTATATGATTCACGCTCGACCTTTTGGTCTCAGTGTTCCGAGGCCATATCTGCATATGCTAGGCTCGTCAAGTTTAACCCGAGTATTTCTGCGTGTGCAAAACTGGCTTGCACCCATTGTAGGTGAACGTTGAGCTTATCACACCCGATCATCACGTGGTGTCTCGGCACGACAAACTTTGGCAACGGTGCATACTCAGGGAGAACACTTATACCTTGAAATTTAGTGAGAGATCATCTTATAATGCTACCGTCAATCAAAGCAAAATAAGATGCATAAAGGATAAACATCACATGCAATCTATATAAGTGATATGATATGGCCATCATCATCTTGTGGTTCTGATCTCCATCTCCGAAGCACCGTCATGATCACCATCGTCACCGGTGCGACGCCTTGATCTCGATCGTAGCATCGTTGTTGTCTCGCCAACTATTGCTTCTACGACTATCGCTACCGCTTAGTGATAAAGTAAAGCAATTACAGGGCGATTGCATTGCATACAATAAAGCGACAACCATATGGCTCCAGCCAGTTGCCGTTAACTCGGTTACAAAACATGATCATCTCATACAATAAAATATAGCATCATGTTTTGACCATATCACATCACAGCATGCCCTGCGAATACAAGTTAGACGTACTCTACTTTGTTGTTGCAAGTTTACGTGGCTGCTACAGACTGAGTAAGAACCGTTCTTACCTATGCATCAAAACCACAACGATATTTTGTCAAGTTAGTGTTGTTTTAACCTTCTGAACGACCGGGAGTAGCCACACTCGGTTCAACTAAAGTTGGAGAAACACACACCCGCCAGCCACCTATGTGCAAAGCACGTCGGTAGAACCAGTCTCGTGTGAGCGTACGCATAATGTCGGTTCGGGCTGCTTCATCCAACAATACCGCCGAACCAAAGTATGACTTGTATCGCCCACAACTCACTTGTGTTCTACTCGTGCATATAACATCTACGCATAAACCTGGCTCGGATGCCACTGTTGGGGAACGTAGTAATTTCAAAAATTTCCTACGCACATGCAAGATCATGGTGATGTATAGCAACGAGAGGGGAGAGTGTTGTCCACGTACCCTCGTAGACCGAAAGCGGAAGCGTTAGCACAACACGGTTGATGTAGTCGTATGTCTTCAAGATCCGACCGATCCAAGTACCGAACGTACGGCACCTCCGAGTTCAGCACACATTCAGCTCGATGACGCCCCACGCAAACTCCGATCCAGCAGAGCTTTGCGGGAGAGTTCCGTCAGCACGATGGCGTGATGATGATGTTGATGATGCTACAGACGCAGGGCTTCGCCTAAGCACCGTTATGATATTACCGAGGTGGAATATGGTGGAGGGGGCACTGCACACGGCTGGGAGAGATCAACATATCAACGTGTGTGTCTATGGGGTGCCCCCCTCCCCGAATATAAAGGAGTGGAGGAGGGGAGGGGCCGGCCCTCTCTATGGCGCGCACTCGGGTGTCCTACTCCCACCGGGAGTAGGATCCCCCACCCTTCCATGTAGTAGGAGTAGGAGTCAAGGAAAGGGAAGAGAGAAGAGAAGAAAGGAGGGGGCGCCGCCCCTCTCCCTAGTCCAATTCGGACTAGGCCTTGGGGGGCACGTGGCCAGCCTCTCTCTCTCTCCCATAAAGCCCAATAAGGCCCATATACTCCCCGGCGAATTCTGTAACTCTCCGGTACTCCGATAAATAGCTGAATCACTCAGAACCTTTCCGATGTCCGAATATAGTCGTCCAATATATCGATCTTTACGTCTCGATCATTTCGAGACTCCTCATCATGTCCCCGATCTCATCCGGGACTCTGAACTACCTTTGGTACATCAAAATACATAACTCATAATATAAATCGTCACCGAACGTTAAGCATGCGGACCCTACGGATTCGAGAACTATGTAGACATGACCGTGACACGTCTCCGGTCAATAACCAATAGCGGAACCTGGATGCTCATATTGGCTCCCACATATTCTACGAAGATCTTTATCGGTCAAACCGCATAACAACATACGTTGTTCCCTTTGTCATCAGTATGTTACTTGCCCGAGATTCGATCGTCGGTATCTCAATACCTAGCTCAATATCGTTACCGGAAAGTCTCTTTACTCGTTCCGTAATGCATCATCCCGCAACTAAATCATTAGTCACATTGCTTGCAAGGCTTATAGTGATGTGCATTAGCGAGAGGGCCCAGAGATACCTCTCCGACAATCGGAGTGACGAATCGTAATCTTGATCTATGCCAACTCAACAAGTACCATCGGAGACACCTGTAGAACACCTTTATAATCACCCAGTTACGTTGTGACGTTTGGTAGCACACAAAGTGTTCCTCCGGTATTCGGGAGTTGCATAATCACATAGTCATAGGAACATGTATAAGTCACGAAGAAAGCAATAGCAATATAGTAAATGATCAAGTGCTAAGCTAACGGAATGGGTCAAGTCGGTCACATCATTCTCCAATGATGTGATCCCGTTAATCAAATAACAACTCATGTCTATGGCTAGGAAACTTAACCATCTTTGATTCAACGAGCTAGTCAAGTAGAGGCATACTAGTGACATTATGTTTGTTTATGTATTCACACATGTACTAAGTTTCTGGTTAATACAATTCTAAAATGAATAATAAACATTTATAATGAAATATGGAAATAGATAATAACTTTATTATTGCTTCTAGGGCATATTTCCTTCACGGGGCAGTCTAGCTTGGTCGGTTTCACGAGAGGCGGGAGCCTTTGTGATTTGACGGCTCATTACTGCTGGAAGGCGGGGCCTTGTGATTTGACTGCTCGTATAAATGTGCCGACGACCTGAGGAGGAGCAAAGAACCGTGCGCTATACTCAAGTTTTCCATTGGAGTAGTACTACGACGGAGGAGCACGAAACACGGCAGCCCAGTGCCATATGGTGATAAAAATGATCTAATTTGCTAGTCATCTCATTGTTAGCATTGTTTGATTCATTCCCTAAAAAAGCATTGTTCTATTCATGCCTCGCAGAGAACATGACACGTGCGGCGAAACACCCGAAGCAAAAGATGAAACACAGGAGCAAAAGAAGATGGAAGATTATCACCCCAAATGATCTAATTCACCGCGGAGTCGTAACTGCTTCTTCATCGCCTCCACGACCTCCATCTCCTTGCGTGTCTCCTCCGCTGTCTTCTTTGTTCTGTCCATGATGCGGGATTTCTCAACGCGAGCCTTCATCATTTGTTCCACGGCCGCATTACGTACCTTGACAGCAGTCGGGTGCTCGATGCGGAGCTTCGCCAACTCCTCCTTCTGTTCCATGACGAGGGCCTGCAGCATCTTCATCGAGGAACTACTATTCTCATGTAGCTTCTTCCAGCTGGCGTTCTTCTCCTTCAATAGGTCGAGCTCATGGCAAAGCTTCGTGCTACGTCTTGAGCTTGCATTGGTTTTCCTCGAAGAGGAGAGGGTGATGCAGCAAAGTGTAGCGTAAGTATTTCCCTCAGTTTTGAGAACCAAGGTATCAATCCAGTAGGAGGTTCCTCAAAAGTCCCACGCACCTACACAAACAAACTAATAACTCGCAACCAACGCAATAAAGGGGTTGTCAATCCCTTCACGGCACTTGCTAAAGTGAGATCTAATAAAGATAGTATGATAAGATAAATATATTTTTGGTATTTTATAATATAGATGCAAAAAGTAAAGATGCAAATAAAAGTAGATTGGAAGTAAATATGATAAGAGATAGACCCGGGGGGCCATAGGTTTCACTAGTGGCTTCTCTCAAGATAGCATAAGTATTACGGTGGGTGAACAATTTACTGTCGAGCAATTGATAGAAAAGCGCATAGTTATGAGATTATCTAGGCATGATCATGTATATAGGCATCACGTCCATAACAAGTAGACCAACTCCTGCCTGCATCTACTACTATTACTCCACACATCGACCGCTATCCAGCATGCATCTAGAGTATTAAGTTCGTAAGAACAGAGTAAGGCATTAAGCAAGATGACATGATGTAGAGGGATAAACTCATGCAATATGATATAAACCCCATCTTGTTATCCTCGATGGCAACAATACAATACGTGCCTGGCAACCCTTTCTGTCACCGGGTAAGGACACCGCAAGATTGAACCCAAAGCTAAGCACTTCTCCCATGGCAAGAAAGATCAATCTAGTAGGCCAAACCAAACTGATAACTCGAAGAGACTTGCAAAGATAACTTAATCATACATAAAATAATTCAGAGAAGATTCAAATATTATTCATAGATAAACTTGATCATAAACCCACAATTCATCGGATCTCGATAAACAAACCGCAAAAAGAGATTACATCGAATAGATCTCCACAAGAGAGGGGGAGAACATTGTATTGAGATCAAAAGAGAGAGAAGAAGCCATCTAGCTAATAACTATGGACCCGTAGGTCTGTGGTAAACTACTCACAACTCATCGGATGGGCAAGGATGTTGATGTAGAGGCCCTCGTGCTTGATTCCCCCTCTGGCAGAGTGCCGGCGAAGGCTCCAAGATGGGATCTCGCGGATACAGAAGGTTACGGTGGTGGAAATTGTGTTTCGTGGTGCCCCTGGATGTTTTCGGGGTACGTAGGTATATATAGGAAGAAGAAGTACGTCGGTGGCCACCCGAGGGGCCCACAAGACAGGGGGTGCGCCCTATAGGGGGGGCGCCCTCCTATCTCGTGGAGGCTCCGGTTGCTTCTTGACTTGCACTCCAAGTTCTCTGGATCACGTTCGGCGAGAAAATCACGTTCCCGAAGGTTTCATTCCGTTTGGACTCCGTTTGATATTCCTTTTCTTCGAAATACTGATATAGGCAAAAAAACATCAATTCTGGGCTGGGCCTCCGGTTAATAGGTTAGTCCGAGAAGTGATATAAAAGTGGAAAATGAAGCCCAATAAAGCCTAAAATAGTAGATAAAGTAGCATGGAGCAATCAAAAATTATAGATACGTTGGAGACGTATCAGGCATCCCCAAGCTTAATTCCTGCTCGTCCTCAAGTAGATAAATGATAAAAAGAGAATTTTTTATGCGGAGTGATACTTTGGCATAATTTCAATGTAAATCTTCTTAATTGTGGTATGAATATTCAGATCCGAAAGATTCAAGACAAAAGTTCATATTGACATAAAAATAATAATACTTCAAGCATACTAACTAAGCAATTATGTCTTCTCAAAATAACATGGCCAAAGAAAGTTATCCCTACAAAATCATATAGTCTGGCTATGCTCCATCTTCCCCACACAAAATATTTAAATCATGCACAACCCTGATGACAAGCCAAGCAATTGTTTCATACTTTAACATTTTCAAAACCTTTTCAATCTTCATGCAATACATGAGCGTGAGCCATGGATATAGCACTATATGTGGAATAGAATGGTGGTTGTGGAGAAGACAAAAAGAGGGAAGATAGTCTCACATCAACTAGGCGTATCAACGGGCTATGGAGATGCCCATCAATAGATATCAATGTGAGTGAGTAGGGATTTCCAGGCAACGGATGCACTAGAGCTATAAGTGTATGAAAGCTCAAAAAAGAAACTAAGTGGGTGTGCATCCAACTCGCTTGCTCACGAAGACCTAGGGCATTTGAGGAAGCACATCATTGGAATATACAAGCCAAGTTCTATAATTAAAAATTCCCACTAGTATATGAAAGTGACAAAATGAGAGACTCTCTATATGAAGAACTTGGTGCTACTTTGAAGCACAAGTGTGGTAAAAGGATAGTAACATTGCCCCTTCTCTCTTATTTCTCTCATTTTTTCTTTTTTTTCTTCTTTTTTTCTTTGGACCCTTTCTCTTTTTTTATGGCCTCTTTTTTTCTCCTTTTTTTATTTTTTATTTTTATTTTTCGTTCGGAGTCTCATCCCGACTTGTGGGGGAATCATAGTCTCCATCATCCTTTCCTCACTGGGACAATGCTCTAATGATGATGATCATCACACTTTTATTTACTTACAACTCAAGAATTATAACTCGATACTTAGAACAAAATATGACTCTATATGAATGCCTCCGGCGGTGTACCGAGATATGCAATGAATCAAGAGTGGCATGTATGAAACAATTATGAACGGTGCCTTTGCCACAAATACGATGTCAACTACATGATCATGCTAGCAATATGACCATGATGGAGCGTGTCATAATAAACGGAACGGTGGAAAGTTGCATGGCAATATATCTCGGAATGGCTATGGAAATGCCATAATAGGTAGGTATGGTGGCTGTTTTGAGGAAGATATATGGTGGGTGTATGATACCGGCGAAAAGTGCGTGGTATTAGAGAGGCTAGCAATGGTGGAAGGATGGGAAAAGTGCGTATAATCCATGGACTCAACATTAGTCATAAAGAACTCATATACTTATTGCAAAGATCTAGAAATTATCAAAGCAAAGTATTACACACATGCTCCTAGGGGGATAGATTGGTAGGAAAATACCATCGCTCGTCCCCGACCGCCACTCATAAGGAAGACAATCAATAAATAAATCATGCTCCGAGTTCATCACATAACGGTTCACCATACGTGCATGCTACGGGAATCACAAACTTCAACACAAGTATTCTTTAAATTCACAACTACTCAACTAGCATGACTCTAATATCACCATCTTCATATCTCAAAACAATTATCAAGCATCAAACTTTTCTTAGTATTCAACGCACTCAAAAGAAAGTTTCACATATCTTGAACACCAAGTATATTAATATTTAAGAAAATTACCATGCTATTAACGACTCTCAAAATAATCTAAGTGAAGCATGAGAGATCAATAATTTCTTTAAAACAAATATACCACCATGCTCTAAAAGATCTAAGTGAAGCACTATATCAAAAATTATCACGCTCAAAAGATATAAGTGAAGCACTATGAGCAAAACTATCAAGCTCAAAAGATATAAGTGAAGCACATAGAGTATTCTATCAAATTCCAGTTTATGTATGGCTTTCTCAAAAGGTGTGTACATCAAGGATGATTGTGGTAAACTAAAAAGCAAAGACTAATATAACACACAACGCTCCAAGCAAAACACTTATCATGTGGTGAATAAAAATATAGCCCCAAGTAAAGTTACCAATGAACAAAGACGAAAGAGGGGATGCCTTCCTGGGGCATCCCCAAGCTTAGGCTTTTGGCTATTCTTGAATATCTTGGGGTGCCATGGGAATCCCCAAGCTTAGGCTATTGCCACCCTTTATTCCATAGTCCATAAAAGCTTTACCCAAAACTTGAAAACTTCACAACACAAAACTCAATAGAAATCTCTTGAGCTCCGTTAGAGAAAGAAAACAAAAGACTACTTTAAGGTAATGTAATGAACTCATTCTTTATTTATATTTGTGTTAAACCTACTGTATTCCAACTTCTCTATGGATTATAAACTATTTTACTAGCCATAGATTCATCAAAATAAGCAAACAACACACGAAAAACAGAATCTGTCAAAAACAGAACAGTCTGTAGTAATCTGTAACTAACGCAAACTTCTGGAACTCCAAAAAATCTACGAAAATTAGAAGACCTAGAAAAGTTGTTTATTGATCAGAAGAAATTTGAATTACTATTTTATCACGTTCTGGTGATTTTCAACAATTCGGGCACTGAGCGCAAAGTTTCTGGAAATTACAGCAAGATCAAATAACTATCATCCAAGAAGATCCAATAGGTTTAACTTGGCACAAACACTAATTAAAAGATAAAACCACATCGAAACAGAAGGTAGATGGATTATTTATTACTAATAAGCAAGGAAAAATATTGGGTTGTCTCCCAACAAGCGCTTTTCTTTAAAGCCTTTAGCTAGGCATTGATAATTTTAATGATGCTCACAAGAAAGACAAGAATTGAAGCGCAAAGAGAGCATCATGAAACATGTGACAAGAACATCTAAGTCTAACATACTTCCTATGCATAGGCATATTATAAGCAAACAAATTTGCAAGGCAAATAAAAACTAGCATATGCAAGGAATAAGAAAGAGACGATAGCAATCTCAACGTGACGAGAGGTAATTTAATAAGATAAAAATTTCTACGACCATATTTTCCTCTCTCATAATACTTACATGTAGGATCATAGGAAAATTCAACAAAATAGCTATCACAAAAAAATATTCTCAACATGATCCACATGCATGCAAAGTTGACACTCTTCCAAGATAGTGGGATTAACATTAACTAAAGTCATGACCTTTCCGAACCCACTTTAATCAAAAATATCATAAGATTGAACATACTCCAAATATGTGGGATCTAAAGTTGACACTCTTCCAAACCCACTTTCAATATTATTGCAAACACTATTATCAATCTCATATTCATCATGGGGCTTAAATAAATTTTCAAGGTTATAAGAAGAATCACCCCAATCATGATCATTGAAACAACTAGTAGACATAGCAAAACTAGCATCCCCAAGCTTAGGGTTTTGCATATTATTAGCACAATTGACTTCAAGAGAATTCATAGGAAAATCATTGCAATCATGCTTTTTATTCAAGGAGTTATTGTGAATCTCTTCATAAATTTCTCCATCGTAATTTTCAAATTCACAAATTATAAGCAAAGCTTCATAAAGATAATCTAGCGCACAAAACTCACTAGCAATTGGTTCATCATAATTGGATCTCTTAAAAAGATTGTCAACCGGATGAGGATCCATAGATCTTAAGTTCTCTGTTTAGCAATAAATAAGCATCTAAGCCAACCAAACGAGCAAACGAAAGGGCAAGGAAAAGAGAGAGGAGAAGATTGGGAAAGAAAGAGAGGGTAAATAAAACGGCAAGGGTGAAGTGGGGGAGAGGAAAACGGAAGGCAAATGGCAAATAATGTAAATGCGAGGGAGATAGGTTTGTGATGGGTACTTGGTATGTCTTGAATTAAGCGAAGACCTCCCCGACAACGGCGCCAGAAATCCTTCTTGCTACGTCTTGAGCTTGCGTTGGTTTTCCTCGAAGAGGAGAGGGTGATGCAGCAAAGTGTAGCGTAAGTATTTCCCTCAGTTTTGAGAACCAAGGTATCAATCCAGTAGGAGGCTCCTCAAAAGTCCCACCCACCTACACAAACAAACTGAGAACTTGCAACCAACGCAATAAAGGGGTTGTCAATCCCTTCACGGCCACTTGCAAAAGTGAGATCTAATAAAGATAGTATGATAAGATAAATATATTTTTGGTATTTTATAATATAGATGCAAAAATTAAAGATGCAAATAAAAGTAGATTGGAAGTAAATATGATAAGAGATAGACCCAGGGGCCATAGGTTTCACTAGTGGCTTCTCTCAAGATAGCATAAGTATTACGGTGTGTGAACAAATTACTGTCAAGCAATTGATAGAAAAGCGCATAGTTATGAGATTATCTAGGCATGATCATGTATATAGGCATCACGTCCATAACAAGTAGACCGACTCCTGCCTGCATCTACTACTATTACTCCACACATCGACCACTATCCAGCATGCATATAGAGTATTAAGTTCGTAAGAACAGAGTAAGGCATTAAGCAAGATGACATGATGTAGAGGGATAAACTCATGCAATATGATATAAACCCCATCTTGTTATCCTCGATGGCAACAATACAATACGTGCCTTGCAACCCTTTACATCCTTTGGTAAGGACACGCAAGATTGAACCCAAAGCTAAGCAGTTCTCCCATGGCAAGAAAGATCAATCTAGTAGGCCAAACCAAACTGATAATTCGAAGAGACTTGCCAAGATAACTTAATCATACATAAAAGAATTCAGAGAAGATTCAAATATTATTCATAGATAAACTTGATCATAAACCCACAATTCATCGGATCTCGGCAAACACACCGCAAAAAGAGATTACATCGAATAGATCTCCACAAGAGAGGGGGAGAACATTGTATTGAGATCCAAAGAGAGAGAAGAAGCCATCTAGCTAATAACTATGGACCCGTAGGTCTGTGGTAAACTACTCACAACTCATCGGATGGGCAAGGATGTTGATGTAGAGGCCCTCCGTGCTTGATTCCCCCTCCGGCAGAGTGCCGGCGAAGGCTCCAAGATGGGATCTCGCGGATACAGAAGGTTACGGTGGTGGAAATTGTGTTTCGTGGTGCCCTGGATGTTTTCGAGTGCGAGGTATATATAGGAAGAAGAAATACGTTGGTGGCGCTGAGGGCCCACGAGGCAGGCGCACCCTCCTATCTCGTGGAGGCTCGGTTGCTTCTTGACTTCCACTCCAAGTTCTCTGGATCACGTTCGTGAGAAAATCACGTTCGAAGGTTTCATTCCGTTTGGACTCCGTTTGATATTCCTTTTCTTGAAATCTGAAATAGGCAAAAACAGCAATTATGGGCTGGGCCTCCGGTTAATAGGTTAGTCCCAAAAGTGATATAAAAGTGGAAAATAAAGCCCAATAAAGCCTAAAACAGTAGATAAAGTAGCATGGAGCAATCAAAAATTATAGATACGTTGGAGACGTATCACTTCGCCTTGTACTCCAGAAGTTGCAGGATTTCGCCGGTCGCCTTCATCTCTGAGGCAATGCTATTCTTTAGCAGCATCACCAAGCCGGCGGTCAACTCCCCCTGCTTATTGAGCTCAGCGGGCATATCGTCGAGGATCTCCTTCAGCGGCTCCACCAAGCCTTAGATGAACTCCTTCTGCTTATTGAGGTGCTCACTACTAGGGAAAACCTTATACATAGAATATTACCAGCAGCGATCTTCAAAATACAGCGCTACTGCTACTTAGCAGCAGCGCGCTCCAGGAAAACGCGCCGCTGAAAGAAAAGTAGTAGTAGCGCATTCCCACAAAACCGCGCTACTCCTCTAATTGCCATGACCTGGCCGTCCAGCTAGTAATAGCATTAGCGCCCTATAATGGACCGCGCTACTGCTAACGATGTTAGCAGCAGCGCACTTCTTTGAAACTCGCTACTGCTAAGTTCAGCCCACAAGTTTAGTCCCACCTCGCTCCGCGAAGAGGGCGTTTACCACCTTAAATATGTTACTCCTCAAACTATCACAACCAGTTGGTCTTCACTGAACTCTATGTGTAGAATTTGTGGCTGCAATATGAGTCTTCTCCGGTTCCTACCGGAGAGGACTCATATTGACAATTCAGATTGTACACAAAAAGATCATTGATGGCCAATGTATTTTTGCATTGACAGACAACTTAGCAGTAGTGCGTTTAGTAGCAAAGCATTGCTGCTAGTCCAACTTATCAGTAGCGTTCATCCCAGCGCTTCGCTACTGCTATTCTCCTTACCTGCAGCGTGTTTTGCTACCCGTGCTACTACTAACCCTACCTTATCCCCACGCGCGTGGCCAACCCCTCTCGCTCACTCACTCTCCCCCCTCACACTCGCCCGCGCCGATAACCACCGTCGTCCATCACCGCCGCCGTCATCCATCCGCCACTGAGGTACTCCCTCCTTCCGTTCCTCCTCCTCCCTTCGTGCCCTCCTCCCTCCTCCTCCCACCGTGCCCTCCTCCCTCCGCCTGCGGCCCCCTCCTCCCTCCTCCGCCGGCAGCCCTCCTCCCACCGCCCCTCCCTCCTCCTCCTCTAGCCAGCCCCTCCCCCTCCTCCTCCGGCCACCCCCTCGCCCTCCTCTCTCCTCCCTCCCTCCCTTGTCTCTGTTCTTGCAAATCGTAGGTGTTTTGAATAAAATAAAAGTAAGAAAATTTAGTGTAGAACTAGGGTACTAGAATTTTTAGCAAGTGTTTAATAGAAAATAGTTTATTTAGTAAGTGATTAATATAACTAGTATATTTATATTAGGTACTTAATAGAACTAGTTTATTTGGTAGGTGCTTAATAGAACTAGTTTATTTATAGTAAGTGCTTAATAGAACTACTTTATTTAGTAAGTAGTTAATAAAACTATTTTATTTACTGTTAGGATTATATATAAGATATTTTCATATTTTGAACCATTGAAATGCAATGACCATTGATAAATGGCCTATGTTTTGCCTGAGTGTTGATTAATTTTCGTTCCGGCAAATTTCAGGTGCTCGATATGTCTTTTTTAGCAAAGGTCATGCCGGATTTTTTGGGTTTTGCCGTCGAGTTGTAATCTTTGAATTTTGAACACAGGACATGTCTGATGACGATGGGATCCTGGAGTGCGGGTACTGCTACGATGACCGTGGTGTGTGCGACAGGTTGCCTCACCTGCAAAATGATAGGGTTTCATCGTGAAGCTGGAAGAGACCTTCGATGTTTTTACGGTACGCAACGACAATCATTTCATCGTAATAAATATCATCACTTGTGCTTCTTTTGTTCAATGTGTAATTTATGTATTTTTTTTCAATTCAACTAGTACATCCCGTGCCATGCTAGACCATATGTATTGGAGAAGCTTGGTTTTGGTTTAGATGACTTTGAGAATGTGGAGACGAGGAGGGCTCACTTAAGAACTAAACATGGTTATGAGTTTCTAGTTAAGTTCTACAATGCGGTCGATCGCTCCCATTTAGGTTGCTCTAATTGGGAAGCTCTCTGCAAGGCATATGGATTTGAGGAGGGAATGCGAATAAGATTTGATATTCGTCCCGAAGATTATGATGATGATGATAATATCGACATCTGGGTGGATGTTGGATATGCCTCCAGTTTTACCTAGATGTGAGATTGTCAAACTAATTTGTTAAGTTCAGTAATTTATGTTTCTAATTTAAAAATATTTGGTGTTCGTCTATACTAAACTTATTTATTTATAATTGTCAGCTTATTTCTTATCTTCAAGAAATACTCGGAAGGTAGTAGACAACACATACTACAGCTATGATTCCAAGCTTAATTGTGAGGAGAAAGGTTATCTTGTCTCATTCATAGAAGATGTTGAGGCCTTCAAAACCAGTCACTCTATCAGCCCAAATTATACTAGATACGTGCCACTACGCCATAAATTTGCTTGATGGTAACTTCATTGCCAAAAACTTGGTAAGATTTTGTTAACGATGGTAACTTCATTGCATACATTATTCTTAAGTAAACTACATTGCTAACTATATATGTTACTATTTCGGTTTTGAACAGAGGCTCTCGAAGCAGGTTGTGCCTGACATGCTATGTATCGAAGGTGATATGCATATGGCTAGCTTACGACCAACTCCTTCGGAGGCTTACCATACTGCATACTCGATTTCTTCAAATGATGGAAGGCTCAAAGTCAAAGAATGGAGCAAAGTGATGAATGCGCACACGCAAATAATTGGAGACAAAATGAATGTGCGCAAGCCACAAGTTGGAGATAGGTTTATGTCCATTCTCCATTATGGTGAAGGACCAGTTTATCTGTTTTATGGTATTTTAGCTAGAAGAGAGGAGTAGGTCCTAAGTACTAAGAATAATTAGTTAGTGTTGATTATATATAACTACAATGTCTTAGACTTGATGGTGCTGCTGAGTAGGAGTAGTGATTATGAGTACTATGATGATGATGAGGAGGAGTTGTTATTATAACTAGTGACGAAGTCGTTATATGATGTCTCATCATGGACGAAAATGACGATTATGAGGAGTTATATGACAATGATATATTATGATGATAAGTTGTTAATGATCTTCTTCTGATGATGATAAGTTATTATGTCATTAGGTGAAAGAACCGCAGATTAGTTTCAAATGGATGGATCCAAAGTGACCATTGGTTACTTTGGATCCATGCACTTGAAACTAATCCAAAGTTCTTTCACCTAGTGATTTAATAACTCATTATGATGTTAAAACAATCTCTAAATTGCTACTGTATAAAAAATTGTATACAGATGTATGAATACGACCTAAAATTCAAAAGAAATGGAAAATAATAGTAGTAGCGGTTGTTCTCGAAAGCGCTACTAGTAGTTAGCAGTAGCGATTGGCATGGAAAGCTCTACTACTAAGAAGATATATCAGTAGCGTGTGCTAGTCGGTGCTACTGCTAAGCTTTAGCTGTAGCGCCTTATCAGTAGCGCGCCTACCCGCGCTACTGATAGGCCAAAAAACAACGCTACTGCTAGGCTTTTCCCTAGTAGTGGCTTATTGAGCTGATCGGGCATGCCATCGAGGGATAACGACTCCAGCGCCGCCGGCTCGGCATGTTCGCCTCTGCGCACTACTAGGAAAATGTTTATAGATAGAAGTTTACCAGTAGCGCCTGTTTATGACCCCATGCTACTACTAATATATAACAGCAGCGTTTGTTTGCTTGGGCCGCGCTACTGTTACATGGGCCGCAGGGCAAAAACAGTAGCCCACTTAGCTGTAGCGTTTGTTTTGAACGGGCGCTACAGCTGGTAGGCTTAGCAGTAGCGCCGGCCTCTAACAAACGCTACTACTAGAGCAAAAGAAAACCGGCCCGAGTGCCCCCGCACCCCCTCACTCTCACAATCGATCCCCTCCGCTCGACGACGCCGCCGCGGTTAGGGTTCGTCCCCGGCCGCCTCACCCCCATCGACGGTGCCGTGCGCCGCCACCACACGCGGTCGCCTCTCGCCTCCTCCGACGCTCCAGCCCCATAAGTCCCCCTCGATCTCCTCCTCCCTGCGCGCGCTACACTATCTAGGCTCCAATCGATTTGCCGCGGCGGCTCGCCATGTTTTGGGATTTAGGGATTGCACGGTGGCTCTGCGCTTTGATGCGACGTGTTCCAGGCTTGTTTCCTCGCCTGATTGGGGAGAGAGTAGAGAGAGGGGTTAGGTGAGAGAAGTAGAGGCTTTTTGTTGCTCACCGAAACTTAGGAGAGAGTAGAGAGAAGTAGCTAGAGAAGTAGAGGCTTTTAGCACATATAATTGAAACTTGGGTTTCAATTCTTGGCTGCTGCCCCTGGAGCAGTGGTTACGGAGGCGGTGCCTAGTGTTCTAGGGTTTAGAGAGGGGGCGTCCATGTCATGCCTTTTCCGGAGAGGAGCCACGGGCGGCGTCGGTTGTCGTGTGCCGTTTCGTGTAGATGATATGCTTCTGCAATGGGAATGATTATCCATCATCTGTGGTTGCGTGAACACCCCCACACGCTCAAGTTTGTCGATGGTGGTCGTAGGATCGGCTCCCCTTTCAAATGGTGCAATGGGAGCTTTTGAGATACGCTCCTAGAGCCCTGGTGTCGTCTAGGTAGGGTGTGATTTCGCAGTCCACAATTGAGCGGGCAAACCGCATCTTCCAGGGCTGGCGCATTCGTCTGAAGATGGTGTGCTGGCAGGAGCTAGCAGCTAAGCTAGCTAACGTGATCGGCCGAGGACGAGAGCGTCCCATCGTATCACGTTGTCACGATACGTGACTATTGTTTCCGGCATTTAGGATCATTGATGTAGTACTTGTAACTCCTTGTCATTCCTTCGCTGGAACAACCATAGTGCTCGACCGTAGAATCGTGAGCATATCTTTAACTCTGATATGACAGCAACGGTTGAGGGTTTCAATTCTTGGCTGCTGCCACTAGCTTCTTTGTTGATGCATATAAAGATATGACCAAGAAGCCCTCACTGTTATGTGGTATCTGTATGTGGTGATGCTCAAATTGCCAAGTTGTTATGATGTTGTTAGTGAGCCCATTTTTGGTAAATTTTAGAAAAAGGAAACACAGATAGGCAGATAGTTGTATCTAATCGAAAAGGGGGGTGTTTGCCTTTTATAGTTTTAATTATTGTGCATCTGATGCCAAAGGTGGAATGGATGTTTACTTATTGTGTTTTGGAAGATTCTAAGCTGGTTCAACTTTTGGATGTGGGAATAGATAAAGTGTTCCCCTGGACTGAACTTTATGTTTACTTTTTAGTTGTTATTTTGCTTGCCATGTGAACTCTATGAAAACTTTATGTTTACTTTTTGGATCGTTAATCCTTTAATCATATTGATTTAGGGAAATGGCGCCACCACCACCACCACCATGTCGACGGTGCAAGTCAAGGTGCGCCAGCAGCCTTGCAACTGGCATGCTGTTCGGCATCTACTTCGAGTCTACTTTTCTTCATGCGGCGGTAATAGATTATATGAAACTAGTAACTACTATCTTGTTTTTAGTGTTATTGGCATTAATGCATCGTTTATATATCATTTTGCTTTTTGTACACAGATCGTCCCATGCAATGTGAGGTCAGAATTCAACAATCTGACCGGAGAATCTGTGACCTTTGAGGCTCCTGGGGGCCCCTACACTATGGAGATCGAGAAAGGACGAAAGATGACGCAGGTGGGAGGAGATGGATGGGTCCGTTTCATCGACCACATGTGTATCACTGGTGGTGAGTTGATCAGCTTCTCCTTTAGAGCTGAAAGACCCAAGCTGGCCGTGATTTATGTCAACAAAGCAGAAGATTATGAGGATGATGACGACCCACTCGGTGATGCCATCGTAGCTCAAAGAATGAAGTTGAGCGAGGAGGAGGTGTGCAACCTATGGGACATCATTCCGCCGCGTGCTGACTTCGTCGGGGTGCCATTCGTGACCCGCCTGACAAGTACCATGGTTGATCGGCATATCATGGTATGTTGCATTTACTATAGTTTTTAGAGTAATTTGATGATATGCTTTATTGTTATACTTAGTGTAGAGTCTGATGATATATATGCTTAGTGAATCTTATATGCTTTATTGTTATACTTAGTGTAGAGTCCGATGATATATATGCTTAGTGAATCTTATATGCTTAGTGAATATTATATGCTTTATTGTTATACTTAGTGTAGAGTCCGATGATATATATGCTTAGTGAATCTTATATGCTTAGTGAATCTTATATGCTTTATTGTTATACTTAGTGTAGAGTCCGATGATATATATACTTAGTGTAGAGTCCGATGATATATATATACTTCGTGTAGAATGTGTGAGGCTACTTATTAATTGATATGTTTTTCTTATTCAGAAATTGCCAAAGAGCCTATCTAAGAGTTGTGGTATCAAGCCTGATGAAGAAGGCTCTGCCGGAATACGCCTTACCCCAAGGGGCCCCGTCACCACTTGTGCGTACGGCGTGGACACGGACGGTCGCACACACTTCAACTCGGTTGGGTGGAAGAGCTTCCTCGTCGGCAAGAATCTTCATGTTGGACAGGCAATCCTAATTACTATCAGGAACACCCACCGCCCAGGCTTGAGGATGATGGTCGTCATCGACATCATCTAGAACTACATATGCATGCGTGTGGCTGTTGAACCATATATATGCTAGTATGACTATCTAGTAGACTTATCAACTATGATCTATCCATGCATTGTTGACTACTATATATGAGTTTGTGAGATTGTGCGGTTATATTAAATGTGGTACTGTCGTTAATGTTTGTGAGATGGTTCTGTGAACTTAGTTTATTTTCATTGGAATTGTCCTGATTTCCATGAATATTGCACCTGACTGCTTTTTTTATTTTTTATTTCTATTTACCTAGTTGTAGCGTGGGGAGAAAATAGGGCGCTACTACTACGTGATGATAGTAGTAGCATTGGTGGAGGAAGCGGTGCTACTAATAAGTATTTTAGCTGCATCACTTGTTTAGAAACGCAGCTCATTGTTAAATAATAGTCAGAAGCGCCCTAGCGAAGAAGCGCTGGCGCAAGGCCATCTTGGTATGTAAAGAACCAGCGCCACTAGTATGCTTTTCTCTACACTACAAAAAAAATACACTTCCATGATGATACGTGTTTGTCACAGTAGGTCACGTTTTTTGTCATGCATGTACGTCCATGACAAATTTATGACAGAATCAAGATAGTCATACCTGTGCTGCCGTAGAAGTGTTCGATGACATTACCAAAATTATCATGACGGAAGTGTCCACTTCCATGACGATAAATCGCGCGTCACAGAACTGCTTTCGTCAAAGGTGACCTACACGTGGCATCCACCGTAACGGAACGCCGTTAAGCTATCGGGTCGGGTTTTGGATCCGATAACACGTTAATAGCCCCGACAAATGGGGATTTTCCGCGTGTAAAATCATCATTGGCTGGAGGAAACACGTGTTGGCTCACCGTTGGGACAGATGTCATCCACTCATTGGACAGAAGGCGCCTATGATACGCCGACACGTGGCACGGCCCAACAGAGGCCCATTCCTGTGAAAAGGCCGGCCTGTTTGACTTGGTCAAAAGGTGGCGGGCCGGCCCATGGAAAGCTTGTTAACGGCATGTTAGATATAGCCCATTTACAGCCCGCTAACCCAAGGCCCGTTCGCCCTATCCGAAGTTAGGCCCGAGAGCGTCATCTGGGCCATCCAATATGATTCCAGCCCGTTTTCACTTCGGCCCATGTATGGCCCATGACGTTTTCGCCCATATGAGGCCCTATGTAACTCTTGGCCTATTAACGCCCGTGGTGAAACGGCCCGCAATGAACAAATGTATCACTTTACACCCACTAACGGCCCGTGGTGAAACGGCCCGTAATGAACAAAGATATCACTTTATACCCATTAATGGCCCGTTATTCAGTTGGGCGCTTCGATAAATGTTATCTTCGGCCTTCTCGAGCCCATTTATTCTTGGGCTCATTTCAAAGATTCGCTTACTTACGGCCCGTATCGCCATTTTACGCTTATGGGCCAAATTCAGCCAGTGGTTACATCGGCCCGTTTGTGGTCCGTTAATACATTGGGCCGTTTTCATACCGTCATCAAATACGGCCTATTAACGATGGCCCGTTATGGTCATACGGCCCGTATAAGGCCCATTGATGATACGGCCCGTAGAAGGCCCATTGTTTCTACAGCCCGTAGAAGGCCCATTGTTTCTATGGCCCGTAGAAGGCCCATTGTTTCTATGGCCCGTAGAAGGCCCATTATTTCTACGGCCTGTAGAAGGCCCTCTGCTTTACTGCCCGTAGAAGGCCCCTGCTTTCTGACGATGGGAGGCCCAAATGTCACTACAATAAATATTAGCCCATGGTTATTGTGGCCTAGTTTTAAAAAGAACTGCACTGACTACAAGCAAACAAATAAACAAGACAACAAGGAAATAAATAAGCAAGCAACTTATGCTAGGCTATCACGGCTGTTACACATATTACATCCATGGGCATCAAAGTCCGCCACCGGTGCAAATATAGGGAACAAAGCAGCATATCATATACAGCGGTTGTCAAAGTTGGCGACCAGCGCAAATAAACGCCAAGACAAAACAAATCCAGAACTGAAACCACTTGAAGATCTCAAGAAACAATATCCAGGTACCCATAATGTTGGCAAGATACTTAGCAAGCTTATTAACTTTCTCTTGTTTGGCGCTTAAATCCTCCGGTAACTTGTTGTTGCACCGAAAATATGCATATGAATTCTGCAGGACTTCTCGATCCTTGACTTCTGTCGCAGAACATCTGATCGATGTCTTTCAACTTGAAGTTGAGACTCAAGAAGACGAACTGATTCAGCAGCGAGTTCAAGAGCTTGTGCCAGCAGAGTGGCCGAGAACTCAAACACTACATCAAGACAGACTTTTGGGTTCCCTCACCGTCGTCAAGATAGTTTTTATCAGCTTTCTTGGAGACCAACAGGATGTCTCACTATCTTGAACCTTATCGCATTACTTCCTTTACCATTGGATAACGCGGTCTTGTTCTCCAATATTTTGTCTGCATTCTAAAAGAGAAACAGGCAGACACATCACATGTTTACAATGTTGTATATGAAACAGTTCTAATAATATTTGTTCAAGACAAAGCAGAATAGACAGAATATAAGTGTGGGTAACTATAGAGCAATAACAACACTTGTAATGTGCATGACATGAGAACATAACTGTTTATTCAATTGAAACTGAAATCAAAATAGAGCAGGTTACAACAGCAAACCAGTTAAAGAAACAGGTTTAAAACATACCTGTTGCGCCGTTGGAGTTTCAATTCCATCCTTCAAATTTGAAAATAGTTGGTATGAGTAAATACTGAGAATGCAAGAGCAAAGGGTATGAACCATAGCTACTGTAACCTGACACGAGAACAAATCTTCTTCTCCTTTAAGCGTTGAGTTGGGATTCGGAGTGGTGGTCCTCGTGCTTTGGGCACTTCAGTTCCCTTACTAACCGCTCGTGTTTGGGTGCTCTGTGGTGGAGACGGTGTTGTGTCAACTAGAACTGGGTTACTATCTGCCGGGGTTGGGGTTAAAAGGGGTGTAGCTAGTTCTGGGTCCAACTGGGTAGGGGTACAATCTGCGAGAGTCTGGGTTATGTGTGGTGGATCTCGTCCTTGGGCAAATACAACTGTGGTTCTATCTGCATCAACTGGTAGCACTATCTTTTCTGAAGACCGTGTTGTTACTCCCTTAGATACTGCCATCATGCTCTCCAATTCAAATGGCTGATAAACAAGAAAATTAATTGAAATTATAGACATTGTATGATAGACAGGTGCAATGGATAGTGGGGAATAAAAGAGGGCATGAAATAATTCATATTTATGTTGTCTAACCAAACAGGATAGCATGACACAATTTCACATATATGATGCTAACTAAACAGGATAGCATGACACAATTTCACATTATGATGGCTAACTAAAAAAGATGGAAAGACATAGTTCAAAATATGAGACTATGTAAACAGGATGACATGACATAACTATATAATGTGTTTATTAAATAGGTTGGCATGCCATAATTCACATACATTCATGGATAGAATGACATAATTCTAAATATGATGACTGTAAACACTAAACAAGATGAGATGATATAACCATATGATGTCTTTATTAAATGGGTTGCCATGCCATAATTCAGATAGATGATGTGTATGTACTATGTAAACATGATGGCATGATATAATTCAAATATATGATTTATATAGTAAGCAAGTAAGCATATGGCAATCTATATAGGATGTAAAAACTAAGCAATGCAAGACAACATGCATGACATGGGTAATATAACCCTGCCAAGTTTGAGCATAGACCTCGGGGAAATAGGAATGGTCATCGGTCTCAATCCTCCTCCGAGGAGCTCTCTGAGCCAGCAAGATGTCGCTTGGTGGGTAGCATTATCCTCCGAATACCTTGTTTTCACTCCAGATACTTCCATCACCGCTTCAAATGGCTGATGCATGGGAAGAGTAGTTGAATATACAAACGTTGTCGACAAATGAAACACGTAATACAAAAAAATGATAGCATGATATAATTCACATACATGATGATTGGCTAAACAGCATGGCATTGCATAATTCACATATATAATGCCTTTGCAACAAGATAGCATTGTATAATTCACATATATAGTGTCTTGCAACAAGATGGCAATGCATAATTCACATATATGGTAATTAGACACTGAACAGGTGGCATTCACACAAAGCATGTCTAAACTAATCAAATGGCATAGCAATGCGAGACACCATACGCATGATATGAGCAACATAACCCTGCCAAGTTAGAGCATACACCTCGGGGGGGGGGGGGGAATAGGACTGGTCATCTGTCTCAGAATCCTCCTCTGAGGAGCTATCCATAACCAGCGAGATATGCGCTTCGTCAAATAGCATAGTCTACTCAGAAGACCTTGTTTTCACTCCAGAATTTGCCATCACCGTGTCAAATGGCTGATGCACACGAAGAGCAGTTGAATATACTAACATTGTTGATGAATGTAATATGTAACGAAAAAAAGATGGCCTGATATAATTTACATATAAGATGACTGGCTAAGCAGGATGGCATTGCAAAATTCACATATATGATGCCTGGCTAAACAAGGTGGCGTTGCATAATTCACATAAACGATGAATAAACTAAAACAGATGGCATTCGCACAAAGGATGTCTAAACTAAGCAGATGACATATTTGATGTATAAAGTAAGCAATGCAACACACCATATGCATGATATAACCAACATCAGCATGCCAAGTTAGAGCGAAGACCTCAGGGGGTAAATAGGAGTTATCTTCTCCTTCGAATCACCCTCGTAGCAGATATCTTCCTCTCGATTACAATCCAAATGCATGGAGGGGGCTGCCTTTGCGCCTACCATGGAGCGGCGTCGCATGAAATTATATTGCCACGCAAGGCTCGTCTATTTTGCTCTACATGTTCAGTTCCATTGTTTACAATAAGCTGTCATGCATAGGAATAAAACATAGTGAGATTATGTAAGGAGTGCATGCAGAAATCCAGAGTGATGGTAGCAACTGTGGATAGACCCAAAACCAATAATAGCAGCAGATAATGGCTTCAGTTAATAAATACGATAATGGCTTATTTACTTGTTTGTTTCCCACCCAACATGAAACTCATAGTAGACACCGGAGATTAACCAGATAGTAGATAGATACTATTGATAGCGGCCCGATATGTACCCCACAACCATTTAAAACTCAAGTTTGACCATTAGTTTGGAGCTGACTCAGAGTCTAATCGGTGAACAGGACGATAAAGTAGCATGTAATATTAAGCGATGCATAACGTAAGCAGACACGAAAGATGCGACCTCTCTTGCGGACCCGTGTAGTCCTCGAGGTCATCTGCTAGGTTGATGATGGTAATGCAGTTTTCATGGCTGCCAGCGGCGGGGAAGAAGATCTGAGGCGGCGAAAGATAGTCTGGAGGCCGGATCCCTACTCTGCTAGACCCTTCTGTTGTTGGAGCAGTTGAGCTGGGGTGGACGACGGCGCAGCATGATCGGGACAAACCATGTAAGGTTTTCTTTGACAACTATCTGTAAGAGAAGTAATTCTGTAAGGGCTCGTTTGAATTGGAGGATTCCAACAATGCAGGGGTAGGAAATAGACAGGAATAGGATAGGAATGCACGTGCAAAACAGAGAATTTAAAAACACAGGATTTCTGCCAATCTGGGTGTTTGATTCACAACAATTGGAAGATCACAGGATGCAAACAAGCATGGTGAGATTAAGTCAAACCACAAGAAAATGTACGGTTATAATGCTATTATGCTAATATCTCTTAGTCTTGTGCTTCATGAATAGGAATTTGAAAAGGAGGACAAGTGAAAATTAAAATTCCTACGTTTTTTCTTTCAAGGAGAGACTAAAGGAACAAATCTGTGTGCTCAGTGGACAATATATATAACATGTAGAGTAAAAAAGAGATGCAACAAGTGTACAACCACTTTGGCGAAGCCATGTCGATCTCGGCTTGATTGGGTTGGCCGGTGAGGATGCTCCAGCTGACTTTGCTGTCGGAGGAGGGGAAGAAGATCTTAGGCGTCTGGAGATGGAGCTCAAGGTACTGCTCCGCTGTGATGGAGGGTTTCGTCGTTGGAGCAGCTCCGGTGAGTTGTACGATGTCGAGGCTGAAGCAGGACAAGAGAGACAACGAACAAAGTTAACCTGAGTGGAATTCTAATAGCATCTCCAATACATGACGTAAAATACATAACCACAAAGTGCTAGATGTAAAATACATCAGCCACTCATCTCTGAACTTAACTGTCGAAACTGAACTTAATCGTTAAACTGAACCTAACTGTCCAAACTGAATTTTGTTGTCGAAACTGAATTTTCTTTGTTAAACCGAACGCACTAGCAAGGTGAGGCTACACGCCGGTCGATCGACTTTTTCATCTCTGGTCGGTCGATTTTGCAACCGTTGGATCTGAAATCAAGGGCATGCGGTTCATCTTCAACCTCCACCCTCGAGCCGCCAACATCCACCGGCCAAACAACAGTCCCCCGCCGCCGCGCGGCGGTGGCGCCGCCCGCCCGAAAACACTCCCCACCGCCGGTCCGTTGCCGCCTCGGCCATCCCTCTAGGCCCCCCATGTGCCGAAGCTTTTTCTCCGCGATCCCCACGCCACCGCTTCGCCAACGCCCGCCACCGCCCGCACCACCGCCCCATCCTGAACCCTAAGATAGATAGTGGGTACCTCTCCGTGAACCCCCTCCTGCTGCGGCTGGTTCTTCCTTCACCCAATGAGCCCACCCCTTGAAATCGATCGACCCAAAAGTCGATTCAGTCGATCAAGTGTAGCCAAATCGGAGCAGCATCGCAAGCAAGAGCAAGAGCGAGAGCAGCAGCGCGAGCAAGAGAAATAGCAAGAGCAGACTAGGCAGGGGACCGAGAGCAAGAGCAGAGCAGCAGCACGAGTGAGAGCTAAAGCAGCAGCAGCTCCTACTGATGTGGACGTCACCGCCGAGGGAGCGGCACCGTGGAGGAAGTGGCCGGCGACGCCGCCGTGGATGGAGATGCGCCGTGTCGGCTCGGGACCGAGCGCCGGCAGCACCGTGAGATGAATCAAGAAGAAAATGCGGCGATTAGTGTACAACCTCTTTGGTGGCGCCGATTAGGCCGCAGCTTCATCCGAGGAAACGGTGATGATGATGCTCTTCCGGTGGTGCAGGTGAAGATGGCGGTGTGGGAATGGAGGTGGCGCGAAAGACGAGGGGAACGTCGGGGCAGCTCCATGGAGGTGGAGGACGGGGTGGCTGAACCGGCGGGACGATGAGATCGACGACGGATCCTCATCCGGTACGGTGGATGAGGGACGTCGAGGTATTGCTGTGGACGACGTCGTCGGGGAAGAAGCTCCGGCTGGGTGGCGGACGGAGCAGGGTGTGGGGTTTCATCGCGGGTTTTCGCGGCCTCGGTGTATGAATGGGTGGGCGGATGGGATGGCAGTGGGGAACCATGGCTTAGAGACGCGCTTGTCGGAAATGTGGGGTAAGTTACGAAAGTACCCACCACCGATTTGAGGCGGTCCTTTCGATTCAGGGGTACTGTCGGTGTCAAAACCGGCGGATCTCGGGTAGGGGGGTCCCGAACTGTGTGTCTAGGCGGATGGTAACAGGAGACAAGGGACACGATGTTTTTACCCAGGTTCGGGCCCTCTCGATGGAGGTAAAACCCTACTCCTGCTTGATTAATATTGATGATATGGGTAGTACAAGAGTAGATCTACCACGAGATCAGAGAGGCTAAACCCTAGAAGCTAGCCTATGGTATGATTGTTGTTCGTCCCACGGACTAAAACCCTTCGGTTTATATAGGCACCGAATAGGGTTAGGGTTACACAGAGTCGGTTACAATGGTAGGAGATCTACATATCCGTATCGCCAAGCTTGCCTTCCACGCCAAGGAAAGTCCCATCCATACACGGGACGAAGTCTTCAATCTTGTATCTTCATAGTCCAGGAGTCCGGCCGAAGGCTATAGTGCGGCTATCCGGACACCCCCTAATCCAGACTCCTCAAGAGCCTCGAACCAGGCTTCAATGACGACGAGTCCGGCGTGCATATTGTCTTCGGCATTGCAAGGTGGGTTCCTCCTCCGAGTACTTCATATAAGATTTTGAACACAAGGATAGTGTCTGGCTCTGCAAAAAATAAGTTCCACATACCACCGTAGAGAGAATAACATTTACACAAGTTTCAATCTGCTGACGTATTCTGCAGCGTGACATCACACCACGGCCAAGCCTTTATTCGAATCGTTTTTACTGTCCCACCTCAGCGCGTTTAGCGAGGCGGTTTCCTTGGCACGTCTCGTCAAAGCAGAGATTGTGTCCCCTTATTCTGGGATTCTCATCAATACGGGCGTGGGTAACCCAACCGTGCCCGTTGGCACGCCTCCTCTATCGAAGGTGAGTCCTGAACGGTCACGGGGAGGGCTCCTGGTATTCAACCTCTTGATAAAGAGACCAAGGCCCCGTTCCTTTTTCTCAATCTCCATCGAATCCGCCCCTCGCTTCGAGTTCCAACACCCAAAGCTCCAGATTCAGCGCCGGACCTTCAATGATGTCCGGCCCGACCTCAAGGCGGTGGATGCCTTCCTCCGCCACGGAAGAAGACGCCCTAAAGCTAAGAGATGCTGGTATCTAACCGCGAAATCTGATAGGCTGCCTGCTCAAGGGCAGGTTATTCCCACTCCCAAGCTCGGTGAAAGCGTGGTGTTCACGTCTCACTTCCTTCGGGACTAAGTTTCCGATGGACCCCTTCGTGAGGGGGGCTCATGTTTTATTACGGGCTGGAATTTCGCGACTTGGATCCGAGTCCATCCTCCACATCTCATCGCTCATCATCGTGTGAAGCCTTCCTCCGCATTACCCCTCACTTCGGATTATGGCTCAAGACCTTCAAGGTGGAGCCGAAGATGATCAAGGGGCAACAAGCACAGTGCGGAGGGGCTGTCATAAGCAAGAATGCTGACGCTCCATGGCCCGAGGGCTCCTTTCAAGAGGAGCTCGACCTATGGCAACAAGAGTGGTTTTATATCACAGCTCCCAGGGGCACCAAATGGGTGGAGCCTCCTGCCTTTCGCTTGGGTCCTTCACCGCGGCTGGCGTCATGGGTCAACAAAGGGCTTGACTGGGGGCCGTCCAAAGACGTGCCCCTATTGCAGGGCCGTATTCGAGACCTCTTGGAGAGAGAGATCAATCTGGTTGTAGTAGCACAGGTCATGCTGATTCGTCGCATCTTGCCTTGCAAACGTCGCCGCCTCCGCCTGTGGGAGTTCAATCCAGAGGGACTACGAGATCTTCAACATTTTATGGGCGCAACACCCGTGGAGATGTACAAACTATTCTTCGGATCACAAGCAATGTGTCCGTACTTGACCGAGGACGCAGGTCTAAGCTGCAATCGCCCGGATGCTCAAGTAAGTAGTCCCGTAGCCGGACACGCTTTTCGTATATTTATCATAAACTTGCCCTTAAGAGAGTTGTCCCTTACACAGGAGTGGATAGCAAAAGCAAAACTGATCAGGTGTCCGGCCCCCCTCCCTGAGACCACGCCGGATCCCGTGTTAACCAAGATGCTGGAGGTTGTGCCTTTAGAAGCAGGCGAAGGGGGGAACAAGGAACCTACTGTCTCCGCGAAGGAGGTTATCAAGCAAGGAGGGATCGAGAATCCCTCCATCCAAGGGGAGAAGAGGACCGCCTCTGAAGATCCGGAGACCAAGGCCTCAAAGCGCGGGAAGAAATCCTCGCCAGAGGGTCCTGCGCCGGAAGATGCTCTGGCCGCATTATTCCCCAAGGAGATCAGCCCTCCAGCGAGCCGTAAGTAGAGAGGGGATTTTTTCCTAAAATAAGAGACATCCCTGTTTTATCTCTGAAGATGACCGAAATTTTACCTTGTAGTTCGGATCTCAGCCCTTCTCAGCAGAGCTCGTCTTCGGGGGATCTTCGTCCGAAGATGATGGAGAGCGGAACGCCTCCCCCTGCCGTACGACATAGCGAGGCGGACGATCCTGAGGTGTCGTCGCGGAGGGTTTCCCCGAATCCGGCAGGGGTGGAAGGCGGTCGTAGGACCCCCCGGAGCCCTCCGTGTCCGGCCTTCCAAAAAGGCCATCAGACGAGTCCGGCACCTCCTGGTGCACGGTTGGAGGAGTTGAAGGGTCTGCTCGGGCGAGTGTCTATGTCAGAGGATCACCGTGCATTGATGGGTACGGTGATTGAAAAGATTTCGTCCGTGGAAAGCAGGTTGTACGAGGCCGCCAGGAGTTTACTGACGGGTTTTGAGGTACGTGTAATGATGTACCTTTTGATGGTTCCACATACATAAGATGCGCCCCGTGTAGATAGTAGCCCCTGAGACTCGGTGCGTTGTTAAAAATGACAACGCGCCGAGGATCATAATCCCAGATATAATATGTCGCCCTTCCTATGTAGGTGGTGGGGCGTCCGGTGGCTAGCCGGACTGATGAATTTACCGAACTAAAGCTGCAACTTGACGTGGCGGATGCCGACATCGCGCTTGTCAACAAGCGGCTGGACGAGTCACAAGGTATGCAGTTTCTCCGCGGACACCTAGTAAGGGAGCTTGATGCCCGTGCCTTACGACATGTATGCTTGATGCATATGGTGTCGCTGCCATGGAGAATCTTCGGGCGGAGCTTGCCCGAGCCAAGGAGCAGGCCAGGAAAAGTGATGCGGCTGCCTTAAAGGCGGCCGAAGAGCTAAAAGCCGAACAGGCTGCTCATTGCTGAAGCAAGAAGGAAATGGCCGAGATGGCCGTGAAGTTGAAGAATGCTACCGATCGCTGCGAGCTTCTTGAAAAGAAGGTCGGCGAGCAAGAGGACCTGAAGAAGGCCACCACCGAGGCCAAGGATGCTCGCTCTGCGATGAGAGCTATGAAGGAGGAGCTACATCAGGCCGGAGATATCGTGGCTGGAAAGCCCTTTCTACTGCGTAGGAAGTTCACGGATCCTAAATATGCTCAGTTGGACCGGCTGTGGAGTAGTGCAGATGCTTATCTAGACTTGGCGGCGAGTGCCGCGGACGCGGCCGAACACTTCGGAGATCAAAAGGATCACGATATGGAAGAGCTTTTTTGGTCGCAATTCCGTAGTCCAGAGCGTCCGCTTCCATTAACCGATCGTTTGGCCGAATGGGCGGAGCTGAATAGGTTGTCCCGACTTTCCATGAAGAGTGTCGTGACTCATTTTTGGCCGAAAAGGCCCGAGCCGAAGAGTTATTTTGGCTTGGTGCAGCAGTTCCTTGGTGCGGTGCCGCATATCAAAGCAATGAGGCGGTCAGCATGCATAGAGGGTGCGCGGATGGCTCTTGCCCGTGTCAACACATACTGGGCAGAGATGAAGGCCACCGATGTTGCCTCCCAAGATTCAGACGGAAGCCAAGTACCTGTCGAGCACTATTTTCAGGAAGTTCTTCAGGGCACTCGTTTAATAGAGACGCAGTGCTCGAACGATATTATGTTCGAATAACATGTATTATTGTGAAACAATGTTTTGATGCAATATAAAAGCTTTTTATACTTGTGCTTTCAAGAATTAAAAATACCTCATGTGCGGCTGTTAATGTATATGTGTATATAACCTGAAATATGGCAGTCTTTGGCTTCGGCCCCCACGCATATAATGCGGGGGTGTTTGTAGAAAACGCATTTTCACACTTGATCCAACGTCTTGGTCCTACAAAGGAGGTGATAGCGCAGCAAACTAGGCAACTAGACTATAATGCTTTATCACTTTCACTTAGCCATAGGAGTTCGACAGTGGGGCTACTATATAGCCCCTAGGGGCACCGCGCTCACCCGAATTCGGGCGCAGATGTGCCTGGCCGAAACGCCCTTCGTCAATGCGGAGGAATTCTAAAGATTCCAGCGGTCATCGAGTGGTTGACCACTCTCACGCTATATCATGACATCAGTTTTCGGCTTTCATCGAGGTGCTCCCCTGGCGAACCGGGGCACAATCGCAGAGTTCTCCTGGTGCCGTGTTAGCCGATAGAGCGGAACGTAAGGCAGCAAAACACAGGAGCCGGGCAAACCCAACATTTGACCAAAGACATGATTCGGAGCTGATGCATATAAGGCCTAACTCGAGACGCCGAACACTCCCTAAGGTATTCGGTCTTTATGAAAAACGGGTCGAACAATGGCCCTTGGTAAAAAGCCCCTGGTGTCCAGGTACGCGCGAAATTCTGACGTGGCCTATGCCAAAACGCCAGCCTCCTCCTTGGTTATAGCAAGAAACCGGGGGATGTGTATCAACAAGAGACAGTAAAAAAGGTTTACGCAGGGTCTTAATCTGAAAAGAATCCTTGCAGCGGGTCCCACCGCACGTCTGCGCTGTGTTCCGCGTGCCGCCAGATCTCGGACGGGTGTAGCACGGTGTTCATCTATAAAAGAGAGGAACTTAGTTGAAAAAGGTCGTGCGAAAATGTAAGTTATACTAAATAAACAAAGTACAATTCAAAGAATGAACAAAATTGAGCTTTATTGTCTCTTGTTGTGGATGCGCGGAGCCCCTTGTACGGGGATATGCGTCTAACGAGCCCTTGTATGTTTATGCCGGACTCGTCCAACCGTGTCCGGGGTCCAGACAACCTGTCTAAGTGCTTGTATTGGTGAAGCCGGTTTATTGTGGGGCTGTCAAGGCATCCGCACAATTTTCCAGACTCGAGGAACCCTCGAGGTTTCCCTTTAATGAGATGATGCCGTGTGGACCGGGCATTTTAAGTGTAAGAGATGCATAATGCGGTATTGCGTTAAAGCGAGCGAAAGCTTCGCGTCCCAATAGTGCTTGATAGCTACTTGTGAATGGGGCGAGGTGGAAGGTTAACTTTTCGCGGCGGAAGTTGTCGAGTGAGCCGAACACAACTTCTAGCAATAGAGAGCCCGTACAATGGGTATATGGGCCTGGCATTACCCCTTGAAAGGAAGTGTTGCTATGGCGAAATTTGGTTGGGTCTATCCCCATTTTGCGGATTGTGTCCTGATATAGCAGGTTTAGATCACTACCGCCGTCCATTAGGACTTGTGTAAATTGGAGTCTGCCAATTATCGGATCTAATATCACGGCAGTCCAACCTGCATTCCGTATACTTCTAGAGTAATCCCGGCGGTTGAAGGTGATTGGTTTTGACAACCAGTGGCAGGACTCCTCCGGGATAGGCCGAATGCATGTACCTCTATGGGCGCCGCTCTAGTTTTCCCTTTTGCCATGGGAAGTAAGTTCACTGTTTTGATTTCTTGTGGGAAATTCTTTTGTTTTCCGGTGCTCTACTTTTGGGGTTCGTCATCGTCCTCTCTTGGTGTGTCGAGCCCCTTGTGTTCGGCGTTGAGTTTGTCGGACTGCTTGAAGACCCAACAATCTCTGTGGGTGTGGTTTGCAGGCTTCCCGGGAGTACTGTGGATTTGGCATATCTTGTCCAAGATTTTGTTTAAGTTAGCTAGCTCATCCCTGTTATCCTTAAGGGGCAGCTTTTTATGATTCTGCCGAGAGCTTTTGAATCCGGCATTGACTGCCGTGCTTTTCGAGCTGTTTCCCTTGGTCCGACGTTGGTCCTTGCTGCGTCGTGGTTTCCCATTTCCATCCCTGACTTCGGATGTACTTGGGTCGCTAGTACTGCATCTTGCTAGCCAGCTATCTTCTCCCGCACAAAAGCGGGTCATGAGGCTTGTTAATGCGGCCATTGTTCTTGGCTTTTCTTGACCGAGGTGTCTGGCGAGCCATTCGTCTCGGATGTTGTGTCTGAAAGCTGCTAAGGCTTCAGCGTCCGGACAGTCGACTATTTGATTCTTTTCAGTAAGGAAAATCTGTTCCAAAATTTCCGGGCTGACTCTCTGGGTTGTTGAGCTATGTGACTTAAATCGTCGGCATCCGGAGGTCGGACATAGGTCCCTTGAAAATTTGCCCGAAAAGCATCTTCGAGCTCCTCCCAACTTCCAATGGTGTTTTCGGGAAGGCTTTTAAGCCAATGCCGGGTGGCCTTTGAGCTTGAGGGTAAGTATTTTATGGCGTGAGATCATCTCTCTAGCCATGTGTATATGGAGGATGTAATCCTCAATCCGCACTCCGTGGTCTGTTGTTCCGTCAGATGCCTCTATGTTTACGGGCTTGAATCCCGCTAGAAATTCATGATCCAGGACCTCATCGGTGAAACATAGGGGGTGTGCGGCACCCCTATATTTAGGTGTACCATGATGTTCGGATACTTGATGTGTTGCCTTGCTTACTAGAGCTTGCTTCCTTGGCATTTAGATAGATCTAACTGGGCCATCTGTTTGATGCGAATCCTTGTGCGGATCGCGTGCCGGCTTGTGTGCGGCGCCGTTTGCCGCTCTCTGTTTGCCATGGGGTCGTTCATCCGACCGGTGGCCTTCTTGTTTTTGATTGTGGGGTCTCACGCCTCCTCATCAAATTCGGGCAGTAGTTTTCGCTTTGGTAGCTTTTTGTTCGGCGATCGCCGTGTTTGTCTGCGGTGTTGAGTACTTTGCCCCATCTGATTCTGAGTGCATCTTCCGCTGTTTTGAGCTTCCGCTTCTGCTTTTTCAGGCTGCGTGCTGTGGCGACGAGCCTTTTGTGGAGGTTCTTCTGCTCCAGCAACTTGTCCGGCATGAGATCATCTGAACTGTTATCTTCGCCGGGGACGGGTTGTTTATCCAGATTATCCTGTTCGGACGGTTGCTCGATAGCATGTTCGTCGTCCACCGGTTCACCCTGCTCTATAGCTGGGTCTGTATGGCTGTTGTCTTTCTCGAGGTGGGACCTTGAGCGGCGCTTATGTCGCTGTTTTGACTATTTTTCGAGGGAGCGATCCTTCGTAGCGTCCCGTTGTTCCTCGTCGTCGCTTCCTTTGGGTGTGTCCAGTACATCGTCGTGATATGAGGTGGTTCTCCAGTGCCCTATAGGCGGTTCTTCATGCTCATCCTCTACATCGTCGTCCATACCGTCGATGTCTTCGGAGTCGAAGTCGAGCATGTCGGTTAAATCATCGGCGCGGCTGAAGGGCGCGAGTGGGTGGGCTTTGATTTTCTTCGTCGTCCGCATCCCAACCTTCCCGACCATAATCCGCTAGGGCTCTCCTGATAAAGAGAGAGACTTTAGTGAATTCAGAATGTCACCAAAGGGCGAGTGCTGAAAGATGTCCGCGGCAGTGAATTCCATGATCGACGCCTCAATCGGATTCGACAAGGGGGCACGGAAGGCTCGGAGGAGTCCGCGCCTTGAGTCACGAGCCGCAAAGGATGGGGTAGGTGTACAGCTCAATCGCCAGAGATCGCGAACCTCGAGGCGGTGTCCAGCCACCCATCCTCGATCGGCATGGGTCGGCCCGAGCTAAAGGTCGAGCAGACTCTTTGTGCGGCCTCCGTGACACTCGCTCGCGGCAGAGCTAGATCATGCCCTCGTGATAAAGGCGGGCGCTTTGGCTGTGGCTCGAACCCATCGAAGATCAAGTCTCCACGGATGTCAGCCGTGTAGTTCAAACTTTCAAATCTGACCTGATGGCCAGGGGCGTAGCTTTCAATCTGCTCCAGATGGCCGAACGAATTGGCCCGCAGCGCAAAGCCGTCGAATACGAGGATCTGTCCGGGGAGAAAAGTCTCACCCTGGAGCGCATCATCGTTGATGATCGGAGGAGCCACCGGGCCTAAAGATGACGACACAGAGGAACTCTCAATGAAAGCACCAATGTCGGTGCCAAAACCGCGGATCTCGGTAGGGGTCCTGAACCGTAAGGCTCTAGGCGATGGTAACAGGAGACAAGGGACACGATGTTTTTACCCAGTGTTCGGCCCTCTCGATGGAGGTAAAACCCTACCTCGCTTGATTAAATTGATGATATGGGTAGTACAAGAGTAGATCTACCACGAGATCAGAGAGGCTAAAGCCTAGAAGCTAGCCTATGGTATGATTGTTGTTCGTCCTACGGACTAAAACTCTCCGTTTATATAGGCAACGAATAGGGTTAGGGTTACACAGAGTCGGTTACAATGGTAGGAGATCTACATATCCAGACGCCAAGCTTGCCTTCCACGCCAAGGAAAGTCCCATCCGGACACGGAACGAAGTCTTCAATCTTGTATCTTCATAGTCCAGAGTCCGCCAAGGCTATAGTCCGCTATCCGGACACCCCTAATCCAGGACTCCCGCAGTACCACGGGCATTTCACGGTCGGGATTTCACAGAGGTGGAGTTTTCGCCGCTGTAATTTCGGAATAGCAAGGCGCTGGGTTGAGATGGAGGGAGTTGTTGAGCACAACAAGACAAAGATATATCTTAAATATTTCGGCTAATAAGGCGCTGGTTGAAATTTCCTGACAAGCCTAACGGTACTGCACCAAATCAATGCGACTACAAATGTCATTCAAAACTTTGAATTCATGTTATGTTCAATTAAAATATTTCGCACACGTATGATGCATGCAACCTACTACTCAAATGAACGCTTTAGTGCATTCCAAACGATATACTACCGCTTCAATATGAACTAAATTTGAATAAGATCTACAGAATGATTGTTGTGAGGTTAAAGCATTTGAATTCATTTCTATTTTAATAAGATCTACAATCATCATTATTGTCAAGTTGAACCATCGCTTGTGTATTATCTTCACAGACACCACATGATCAAGATCGAGTTACATATGAACTATGTGTACTATATGAACTCGAACTAGATTTTTTGAATCCTCTTTATTTTGATTTCAAATCACATTACATTTCTAGCTCTATCTAGATCTTCATAATCTAAATCATGTCTCATATGTATAATGTGTTTATCACATTATGTATGGTGCCCCGCCCCCTACGCCTACAAGTATTTAGATGTGAGTTGCAAACACCACGCATTACCACAAATTCAAATAAAATGTGAGAATGTTCGATATATAGTATTGTTTAGATTGCTCAATATTTAGTTGTAAGCTGCAAACGCCACACATTATCACAAATTCAAATAAAATGTGAGATTGTTTGATGTATAGTATGGTTTAGATTATTCGTCATTTAGCTGTGAGTTGCAAACGCCATGCATTATCACATTATGGTATAACATGTGCACAGCACGTGTATCACCGCTATATTCATGCATGCAATGTTTAAAACACTATGATCTCCTATTCAAATATATGAACCGCTTTCATATCAAATTATGATCTTGTTAGTCTCTTACACCCACACAATCCTCTAACCTTTGTAGCTACCACTAACTTTCTCTCTGCATGCACACTCCCTCCTCGCCTCCCCCTCCCTCGCATTCTATCCACCGGGCACATTCATTTTTTCCTTTAGGTCGCTCTCCAGAGTCTCCACAACTCCTTTCCGACACACACCGATCGATAAACCTCTCCAATGATGCCTGCCACAACATACACACACAGCCTTCAATCTCCTCCTTTATGTGTCCTTTCCTCATGTCTCTCATATGGTCGACACACGGTAAACTCTCACCCATCTTTTAATCGATCTCACAACCGCACACTCCTCCCGCTATCCAGCTAGTAGTTGGGCCTCTCGCACCACCTCCTAGCTCCATTCTCTTTGTCTATCCGTCTCGCTGTGCCTTATTTGCCTCTAACAAATGGACGACACCGACCGATCTCTCGCTATACATATAGCCAGCTAGGTCCTTATAACTGCTTTTACCCACACATCGATCGATCTACCTCATTAGTTGTGCTCTCCTTCCTCCGATTAAACAACAATTGATCTACCGATCTAGTTAGGTTTGCTTACCAAACACATGGTTCCCCTTCATCATCCATGGATGCGCCCACAGCATCTATCACGCACAGCACACACAGTAAACACATCCCACTCTTATTGATAACATTGCAGTTCCACCTCGCTTGTCTAGTAGGCCTCCCAACATCTCCGAGAAGCAACTCCATCACCCATCCAGCACTCTACCCTCTCCTCCTCTCCCTCCCTCTCTCTCTCTCTCTCTCTCTCTCTCTCTGTCCCATCATATTTCCCATCCTTCGCTTATGTATGGATGTCG
Organism: Aegilops longissima; assembly: GCA_021605205.1. NCBI lineage: Eukaryota > Viridiplantae > Streptophyta > Magnoliopsida > Poales > Poaceae > Aegilops > Aegilops longissima. The sequence goes on along the minus strand of CM038676.1, from coordinate 44,006,039 downwards.
ACCCATCACCCTCATGACATAGCTGGGTCTCTCCTTCTCAACACATATACGAAGTCGTTTCTACCTCTATAGTTAGGCCTCTCGCCTACCCCTCCCCACCCCCTCCCTCCACACACACCGATACATCAAGCGCCTAGTCATGTCTCCCCGCCACACACAAACTTGACATGTGCCCTCTAACGCCCGACAGGGCCCACGCCCCATATCTTTGACATGCACACACACACGCCACAATTCTCGATGGCTCTTCATCAATCTCAGATCCACCCATACTTGATCCTCTCTTGACTCTATCGATAGCTATGACCCTCCCTCTCTCTCGTGGATTGCTCGACCTCTAGGTATGATATGGATTGGCTCCATTTCACACACATTGCATGCAAAATTTTGTTTGAGATGTCATCACACATATTCCCAAAAATAATTCACTTAAATCAACCCCCACCCCACCCCCCACCCCCCCACCACAAAACAAAAACACTCACTTAACGCGTTTGTATCTCTCACACACACCCATCGTAGGTGGGGGACGGCACAAGAGAAGAGGTGCATGCACGGCGACGTATCCCTGCCTCTTTCCCAACCACACCAGCGCTGGTACACACTGGAGCTCATTTCTATTTAAAAAGGCAGCCCACATGGTAACTTGGCACGGTACTGGTTGTCCACTTGGTGGAGGGAGGATCGCCTACCACGGGTGAACAAACAAATTGCAACTTGACGCTGCTATGTTAAATTAAAAAAGAGGCAAACCATGTGGGGCCTACCTTAGAGGCAAGGCTCTATACACCGGAGTACTTTTGATGTGTCCCACAACTCGCAGAACGAGGAGAAGCTTGCTTAGCACGCTGCCTCCCCGCCCACGGCGCGGTGGCTCGCAGGATGAGGTGAAGCTTGCTCCTCCCGCCCATGCGCTGGTGGCTCGCAGGACGAGGAGAAAATTTACTACTCCATCTCTGCTTACTACTCGTCCCCACTACCTTGGTTATAGAGATTATATCATATAGTTTGGTATATATATGTCCTTAGTAGATTTAAATATGAACTACTTGTTTGAGTAATGGGCCACGGGTAGGCAAACCCGAGCCTCGGACCTTCAAAATATCGGGCAGTCATACCTCAAGACCCCAAGACGAAGAGTCGCTCGAGAGTCGGCAAGAGCCGCCGACTACCCCCCATACCGAGTCCCGAGACGGCCTCAAGACAAGCCGACTCAAGCCAGCGACTCGATGAAGCCGGTTATGGGGAGTCGGCCACACTCCAACCGCCCCTACCGATGAATTATCGACGGACGTGATGGGCCGCCGCATCCCCACCCCTGCCTGCTCATAAAGGACAAGCATGGCCACAGAGCGCCAGATCGACGGAGATCTCCGTCCCGCGCTGCATCATACACCTGCCCCGATTTCAGCCCCAGGCAGATTCCTCGTATCTATCGATGGCCTGCTCAGACGACCAAGACGGCGGGACCCGCCCGTGGTAAAAGTGAAGACGGCGAGAGCTTCTAAGATGGACTCTGCTGGGAGTCGGCCTCCGACACCGGTCGGCTCCCTCCCACGGGCCCCATGCGCCATTAACTGCATAAGACAGGGAATGGCAATAAGGATCGCCTTCACCAAAGCGGCGGCACTGCTAGTTATGACCCCTACCACCAAGCTCAAGGCCATTAGAAGCATCGCTACAAGAATCTGCATAGTCGGCAAGATTTCTACCACATGCGTGACAAGGGCTATCGGCCCCATGTTGGATCACGATGGGGCCCACTAGTCGGCGGGCCCCGTAAGTCGGCGGAGAAGACGACGTAATTTGAGATCGACGGCTGGGACTCGCCCATCCGGATTATTACCAGATTACCGGGGTAGGCTATATAAAACCCCGGCACCCATGCAAAGGGTTGGAACTAGTAGTTTGACACACATAGAGGGAAGAGAGGAGCTAGCCGTGCTTTCTCTCCTTCCTCACCCCGTCAACAGCTCAAGGAGCAACCTTGTACTCACTTTGCCATAGTGATCATGCGGAGACCCCGCAGAAAGCAGCAGAGGGTGTTATCTCCCGAGAGCCCTCAAGTGCCGGGTAAGATTCGCCAACGCATGCCTTCAACTTTCATCCTGCTTCCAAGCACCGACGACGCTCTACTCGCCTCCATGATAAGCCATCTTTGGCATATGTCGCACCTAACCCCCGACATTTGGCGCCCACCGGGGCCAGTACCGCCGTCCGGAGACCTCGCTCCGACGGGAACCTCTTCTCCCCTTGGCGAAGCGCAGCCAGCTCAAGACGCCAGACACGAGTTCGCACCGACCGGGCTGCATGGCGCTGAGGTCGTCAGCGCGTGAGCTGCTCGGCCAACTTGTCGGCGAGGTTCGCCCCGACGAGCCCTGATCCGACGCAGCACGGACGGCCCCGGAGAGCCTCCTCGCGGCCTCTCGAGCAGCTCCATGTCGCCGCGTAGCTCGCCACGACTGAGTCCGTAGGGCTCCACCGACCCAATGCTCGCCGACTCGACACCGCTTGCCGCCGACGCGCTCCCACTTAACGTGGTGGTCTACGATGAGCGGCCTCGCTGCTGAGAGCGGCGGAAGCACCGCCATGGAGGTGCTCATTATCGGTCACAGTGAGCCTTCCGTGAGGGAGCTCATGACCTCTCGACGCGTTCTCGCAAGACCCAACCGCACTCTATCCCGAAGACGCCGATGTCGACGGAAGCGCACCGCCCAGCTCCTCGTGGGCGCAGAAGAAGTCGGGCAAGCATGAGATGCTTGTCAGCCTACCAGCGAGAGATGGATCAAGGCTACGCATGCTCGCCGCTGCCCGACCGGGCCTAGCCGCCAGGCGCTGGTCCAGCAGCACGCGAGCTATCGCTAATCTGTTTGGGGCCAATCGCCTGTACGCCACGCCTGCGGAGAATATCCTCGCCGCCAGCGGCAAAAGACGAGCTGATAACTTCGAGGGCGAGCGCTCACGATGACGAGTTGAGTCCAGTTCAACTCGACGCGATTACCGCGATAAGACGGGGCTTGTTGCCGCACGGCGGCGCCATGACGACAACACGGGCGATTTGCCTCCCCGCCGAGATCAAGGCGCGACGTCTTGACGCCGATCGGGCGGTGTCCGTGGAAGAAAACAAGTATCCGCTGTCAGCCATAGTCGGACCTACATCTCCAACGAAAGCGACGTAAGACGGGCCGCTGAGAGCAGTGGAGCGGCGGACGACCATCTCGCTTCCTCCTCCCCGCAGAGAAAGGCGAGTCTCCCCGCCGCCTGCCGAGATCCGACTTCGGCGCACCGCCTTTGGCCGAGAGGGAGTCGGAGAAACGACGCCCGCCACCAGATCGAGCAACTCCACCGATCCTCGCGCCGAAGAAGAAGAAGACGTTAGGCGCCGCTTCTGTTTTGGACTCGTGATCCGAGACGAGCTCCTTCCCGAGGGTTCACACTTCGAGATACACTCCAAATACACCGCCCATGAAGCCGAGGACTGGCTAGTGGACTACCCACGGCTGTCAAGATAGCTTAACGGCAACAAGCGATTGCCAGAAAGTATGTTCCTCATGCCTGTGGCACGGCCCGACATGGTTGAACAGCTTGAAGCCCCGCAGCATCAACAAATGGGTTGACTTCACCGAGGCCTTCGTCTCAAGAATCTCACGAAGCACGCATAAGCGACCTCCCAAGCCTCGCCAGATTTCCCAGCGCAAGGCCCCAATGAGTCCACTCATGACTACCTCACGCTACCAATGAGCTCCGAACTCCCCATAGGGAGTGCACGAGGTGCAAAGCTATCGAGCATTTCACCGCCGGTGCAGCAGAAGGCACCTCCTCAAGCACAAGCTCTTTGCGACGAGCCGAGACCTCCCGACGAGCTGCTGATCATAGCGCATAAGTACGCCACAGCCGACTCCTCCATGAAGTCGGAGATCAAGTCGCGGCGACCGCAAGGTGGCTCTCGTGCTCCCAATTCCGCCGGGCGACACCAGCAGAATGATGACAAGCAGAGGCCCCGCAGCCGCTTCCAATAGCCGGGCAGTGGCAACAAATAAGACCAACAGCCAGAGGGCAGCCTCTCGCCAAGCGGCGTAAAGGCGGCAAGTCCAACTGGTTGTCGGCCTTCTTATACGAAAGTGCACTCTAGATGGACCTCGCAGTTCCATAGCGGCGCGCTGTCAGCCGAACCACACCACCCGGGAGTGCCACCGCTCACCAAGATCGCTAAGGGAGACGGCTCTCATCCTCCTCCGCTTGCCGGGCCGCCCACCACCACGCTTCCCCAAAGAGCCGGGGTGTCAAAGTCAGCTACCGGCGCAAAGACAAGACGAGTACCCGTAAGAGCATGGAGCTTATGTAGTGTTCACCAGGTGGCCGACGATCGCCAAGAAGAAAGCGGCCGCAATAAAGAAGAAGTGAATGCAAGAGCATCGATACTCCGTAATTCATGCATCGTCCGAGAAACCTATCGCTTGAAGCCGAGCTGATCACCCGAGGTGATGTTCAATCCGGGCTCCTACGCCTCGGTCTTGGGAGCCACCCTGCCGCCATGATAGGCGGGCCACTCGCTTCTCGCGAAAGTGCCGATAGACGGAGGCAGCAGATCAACATCCCGCATAAGGATACAATGGAGAAGTTAGGAATCAAGCAAAGACAGCTTCGTAACAAACGGATCAGGTTCCACGGAATTGTACCGGCCTTCCCGCTCACCGATCGGCAAGATCCCGATAGACGCCCCTTGGGGACAAAGATCACTTCGCCGAGCCGCCTGGTTCAAGTGGTGGACCTCGAAGCCCATACCATGCTCCGCCGCCGACCTGCTTTGGCCAAGTTCATGGCGGTCCCCACCACGCCTACCTCAAGATGAAGATGCCGAGTACCAAGGGATTCTGACCAGAGCCGCGACATACAGAAGTCGCCCGCACCACGCTGTCTAGGCAGCGCGGGCTGGCCGAGTCCCCGTGATCGTGAGCTGAGAAGCGGCTTCTTGATCGGTTGTGGCAATGGCCGCAAGCAGCCGAGATGTCTCCCCAACCCCAAGGAGTCGAAGTCGAGGGCCTGCTCATGCTGGCCAAAGAGACCAAGAAGATAACTTGGACCCGGAGCACCGGAGAGGATACGCGTCAGAGGTGCAAACCTTGACAAGAATAGGAAGGCGAGCCTGCCGATTTCCTCCGTGAGAATCGACACTTTCGATGGTCCCCTAAAGACATGCCGTGTACCGACGGAATTCGCCGAGCACAAGTTACATGTCCGATCTGATGTAGAGCCCGCCAGCAGCCTTTGCGCCCACCTCACAAAAGAGAAAAGAAGAGTTGTTGGAGAAGAGATAGCCCTGCCTCGCAGCCGGTTTCATCATGGAAGTGTTCTTCCATAGTGGTTAGCTAACCCGTCTTGGTACTAAAGAAGAACAAGCAGTGCCGAATGTGTATTGACTACACAAGCCTCAACAAAGCTTGCCCCAAGGACCCGCCTCACTTTGCCGAGAATTGATCAGTGATAGACTCCACAGCCGGATGCGAAGCCGTTGCTTCTTAGATGCATACCGTGGATATCACTGCATCAAGCTGAACCCGCCGACAGATTGAAGACCGCCTTCATCAAGCCGCTTTGAGCCTTCGCTACCGACCATGACGCTCGCTTGAGGAATGCCGGGCGCCACCTTTCAGCTGCCAGATGCGTAAGTGCCTCCTCAAGCAGCTCGGCAGAAACGCCCACGCCACGTGGATGACGTGGTGGTGAAGACAGAGAAGCGAGGAACGTTGTTGGAAGACCTCAAGGAGACCTTTGAAAATCTGCGCCGATTCCGCATCAAGCTCAACCTGCAGAAGTGCGCTCGAGTACCAACCGCCAGCTCCTTGGTTTCTCGGTCTCTCAACGCGCATAGAGTGCAACCCCGTGAAGATCAAGGCAATCGAGAAGGCTTGAAGTACCTCACCGACCGCTAGATATGCGAAGTTCACCAAATTGTTACGCCCATCACCGATTCATCATCGGGCTGGGCTAGAAAGCTCTTCCTCTCAGACCAGCTCATGAAGAAGACCACCTTCTTCAAATGGAAATCCACATGGACGGCTTTCTCTAGTTGAACAAAATGCTGACTACTCCCTTGCCAGCGGGCGTGCCCGACTCCAAAGGAGCCCATGCTCCTCAGAGATATTGCCGCCACCAAATAGGTAGTCAAAGATACCATTGTAGTTGAACGCAAGGAGGAAGGCAAGGCGCCACCTGTCCGTGAGACCGTATATTACCCGAGCCGGCATCGTCGACCTCCAAGCAGAACTACCCCCACTACCAGAAGATGTGTTACGGCGTGCACTTTGCCGCCAAGAAGTTGAAGCCTTACTTTCAAGAGCATCCAATCACCGTGGTTTGCACGGCCCCACTAGCAGAGATCATCGGAAGCCGAGATGCTTCTGGCCGAGTAGCCAAATGGGCCATAGAGTTGGCCCCCTACACCATCTATTACCAGCCCCGCACCGCCATCAAGTCACAAGCACTGGCCGACTTCCTCGTCGACTGGGCCGAGACCCAGTACCTGCCGCCAGCGCCCGACTCCACCCATTGGCGGATGCACTTCGATGGCTCCAAGATGCGCGACCGCTTGCGAGCCAGGCGGGTCCTCACTTCCAAAGGAGACAAGTCGTCTGCGCTACGCGCAGATCCATTTCGGCCGCTTCCAACAATGTCGCCGAACATTTAGGCGCCATTCACGGCTCCGCTTGCCAAAGAGCTTGGCATTCGCCGGATCCTCGTGTTATGGCGACCGACTTGGTGGTCCACACTATCCGCGATCGACGCCAAAGATGCAAACATGGCGTAGCTACCGCTTCCTAGTATAGCAGCTGAGTGGATATTTTGAGGGTGCGAAGTTCCTCCACGCTGCCAAGAAACGCATAACGACCAAGCAGATACCACGGGCAAGAATCGGCAGCACCCGCCAGTAATACCATCCGCGCCGCCTTCGCCGCTTCCTCGCCATCGGTCAAGCAAGCCACCAGAATCAGACTCCATTTTTGTGCCGGCCCTCAAGAAGTCGGATCCAACTCCAAAGCCTCAGCAGACATCACAAGAATTCCGGCAGACAGCTCCCAAGAACGCCAGCAATGGTTGCCCGGGACTTCAGAATCGCCCGGGACTGCGTGTGACCATTGCAAAGACTCCAAGATTCGCCCGTGGATCTGCGCTTAGTCGGTCTGGACTTTTTCAACCCAAAGAAGCTGCAAGTGACTCCAACCCCCGCCTCCCAGCCCAAACGGCTTTGTCCAAGTAGCAGATCGGCAAACAAGAAATAGCAAGACCTCATGGGCCCAGCCCATCCTCAAGTTCTTAGTAAGCTTGAGAGCTACCAACCGATGAGACCTTGGCTCGGCAAGTGCAACGCCGAGCGGCAGCCTACACTATAGTCAATAGAGAGCTGGTCAGGCACAGGCCACCGGTGTCTACACCAACAAGGCCGAGCCGCCAGCAAGGCCAAGCAATTCTCAAGACATCCATAAGGGCGAAGTGGGCCATCATGCAGCCTCAAGAGCACTCGCCGCCAAAGCCTTCTCGACACGGTTTCTTCCGGCCGACTGCCCCTAGAAGAGGCCAAGGAATTAGTTCAAAAATGCAAGGGGTCGTGTTCCGGCTAAGCCGCTTTCAGCCGCTTCGCGACTCAAGACTATCCCCATCGCCTCGCCCTTTGCTGTTTGGGGCCCGACATGGTGGGACTATTCAAAACGGCACGAAGGCGGTTTAACTCACTTACTTGTCGTGGTGGACAAGTTCACTAAGTGGATAGAAGCAAAACCCATCAAGAAGTTGAATGGTCCTACTGCAAAGTGACTTTCATCGCCGCAGATCACGACTCTACGAGACGGGCGTACTACACACAGATCATCACCGATAATGGCACAAATTTTGCCAAAGGCGCCTCGCCTGCTTCTACGCTGGACGGAAGGCATCCGACTCGACTTGAAGCGCCCGCTTTCCATCCGCAATAAACGGCTGTGGAGCGAAAGTAAACGGCCCTCATCTCATGGTATCAAGCTCGATCGGTCGTGAACCATTGAGCGTTTCGTCACCGCCGCTTGAGGAGTTGCCCGCCCTCGAGTTCCAAGCGACGACTCCAAACAAGTCAACTGGCTTCACACCCTTCTTCCTCGCCTACGGTGCCGGGTTGCCATCCCAACGGATATAGAGTTCGACTTCGCCGAGTCACCATGTAACATCAAGAGGAAGGGTAAGAAGCACGCCAAGACGGCGCGCGATTCGCTGAAGAGGGCCGTTGTTCGGGGCGCTAAGGCGATCTCAAAGACTACCCTCCTTCACTACCGCGATCAGCCTCGATCGCTTGATTGGCCGCCTCGTGGTCAAAGAAGTCTGCAAGAAGAAGAAGAAGCGAAGTCGAAAATGGTGAGTCGGCCTGACCCATAGCTCGGCACCCAAAAGAAGAAGTAAAAGTAACTCACCATCGGCGATGTCCTCGATTTCATGGAAGCCGGAGGTCAGCAGCGCTTCTTTGTCGGGTCCAGAGGAGCGCCGCTCAAACTCGCCAGAGTCTCCGGATGGCGCCGCCTCACTCGCAGCTTCGCTCGACGCCCGTGAGCGCTGTTCGCCAGCGGCCTGGCGCACCTCCTCGCACTCCACCCAATGGGCGCGCGGGCGCTGTCGCCGGGCGTCTGAATGACCAGCTAGCGGAGCCGATTTCCAAGGGGCGCGCCCGGCCTTTTCTTTTGATGGCGCTGCTACCGGTGAGGCGACTTGAAGAAGCAGCCACACGGCCTCTGGGCCGGTCGGCGGCAGTACAAAGGGTCCGGCCGGGTTGTTTGCCTCACAAGGCCTCTCGACCACGGTGGAGGCGGGCGGGTGGCACGGTTGTCCCGGCATGGAGGCCTCGCCGCCTTCCCTCCTCCGCTGACAGGACTCACCGCCGACTCCGCCCGCCTCAGAACTCCGGCGGCGGCGGCGCAGAAAGCTGGAAGGGGTGACGAGTAGCTCCGACCGAGGCGCGGCCTCGGCTCGGCTTGGCTGCAACGGCGGCTTGACCTCCAAATTTCTTTCCGGGCGGAAGCCACGCCTCCGCTTTCTCCTGCACGGGCGGCTCTCCTCACGCTTCTCACAAGATTCTCCGCCTGGTCAGCCTCCCGAGGGCGGTCAGCAGGATCAATCCGCCAAGTATTGGCGGACGCCGAATTCCCATGATCGGTGGCGGCGGCGACTTTCCAAGGTGAGGGAGCCCCGATGAGAAAAAGACATGTAAAGACTTGGGCCAGACGGACCAGAAGAAAACAAGACAAAACAAGAAGTACTTTACGCTTGAGACCATAAGCGGGTGTTTCTTCACTTCCTTGCGGAAGCGAAAGTTAGCTCATCGACCGCCTCTTTTCTCGGGTCAGCGCGCCTCTGATTTTCTTCGCCGGCCACTGGGCTCGCCTGCCTGGGCGCCAAGACCACCGACCACCCAAGGCGGCGGAGGAATCTCGCGCCTGGATGGCCGGGCTTCGCTGGCGGGCGGGCGGATTACCTTTTTCACTGGCCGCTTGTCGTCACGGGCGAAGGCTGTCAAGGCCTGTCGCTGCCCTCCTCCTTCGCGCCGGCCTCCATCGCCACCTCTAAGTCTGGCTGCCGCCTCGCCTCCGCCCGTCGGGACGACCACGAGCCGGCCTCAAGGTGTCGGGCCGAGGCCTGTATGAGGGGATTCTAAATCGAAAAGACCAAAGAAAATCGAGCCGGATTCTCATCAAGAAGGAAACAAAAAGCAAGAGATGACTTACCACAAAGTGGGGTTGGCGCTACGAAGCACGGCCTGCCGAACTGCCATTCTCCGTGAGGCTGCAGTTTGCTAGGAAGTTCACCGTGTCCACCATTTCCACGCAAGCTGCCTCGGAGCACAGCCGATCAGTCTCCGCGCCGCCATCCGGATGTATCCGATGAGGTCGGCCTTGAGAGGAAGCGACGGGCCGCCATGAAGGCGGCCGCCAGAAGTCGGCCCTGCTGCTTTCCCTCCGACCGGCCAAGACTGGAGTCGCTGCGACGGGCGCGTAAAGCTCAGGGAGTCCGCCCGGCCCGCGCGGGGACCAGCCGGGAGTCGCCTTCCAACTCGCCGCCACGTAAGGCGGCAGTTGATTCCACGCCTCAAGGGCGACGTTTCTTGACGAGAAGTACGCGGCGCTTACACGCCTTCACCGACTTGATGAGTGGGATGGCAGGAAGGGGTTCTCTCGCACTCGCCTCATTATGGCGAACGTGTCAAGACAGAATGCAGACGCGAAGCCAAGGTGGTTCCGAGCTGGCTTGAAGAACTCCCACAAAGTCGATGGTGGGGAGAACCTAAGAAAGCCTTTCGCACAAGGATGCGGCGCGCCAGCAAGACCACCGTGTTTGGAGGAGGTGCTGCGGCCGGAGCCCGTGGAACTCAGAACGCTGCTGGAAGAAGTCACGGCAGCTGCAGCCTCAGCATGAGCATGAGGCGAATAGTGAACCCGCCGCCCTCCCAAGGGCCAAGAGCCACGCTGGCCACAAAGGGTCCACACTCAGGTTGGTGCCGGGATGCTGGCGGCCCCGCGAGAAACTTGATGATGTCGCTGGTTTCGATAATGGAGCTTATCCCACACACGGAGCTGCGGGCGGGACAGCCGAGGCGGAGTTTGGCCCATGGTCGCGGGCGCGGGTTCGGGCAAGGAGCAAGGAGGAAGACGTACAAGAAGGAGAGGAAGTAGAGGAAGCGGGAGAGGGTGCGCGCGGCGGGCCGCCTCCTCCCGCCTACTTATAGGCGCTTAGGCCGAGAAGCCGAGGGGCGGGCGGATTAATCGCACCCATGCCCCACGCCCCACGATTAAAACCCATCGACGCTATCGCAGGCAAGAACGGGCGCGGAGAGCCCAACCGCCGCATGGTCAGCAATGGATTCCGGCAGTGCGCCGAGGCGCCGTAGTGGCGGGCCCCGGCCGACGGGCTCGTCTAGTCACGCGCGCGGGCGGCAGATCGCCTACTGCTGGCGCCACGTGGCGGGTCGCATCGGGCAGGCCGCCGGGAAGCTTATCAGAACGCTACCGGATCCCGCCATTTACCTTCAAACCTTAAGGGGCAAGACGGTTTCGCAAGGCCGACTCCAACCTAGTCGGTCTTTGGAGAGACGGCGAGCCGAGCCTGCATTCTTCCATTAATAGAGGATGAAACTGTTGAGGCTCTCTACAATGTCACGGCGCCACCAGCTTCGGGGACTATCTGCCGAGTACGGGCCACGGTAGGCAAACACAGCCCTCGACTTTTTGAAAACATCGCGCAGATCATGCCTCACAACTCCTAAGACTAAGAGAGATCCCGAGGGTCTACGACAGAGCCAGGACCGCCTCCCAACCGAAAGTCCTCTGAGACGGCCTCAAGACAAGCCGACTTCCAAGCCAGCGTATTCCGATGAAGCCGGGCCACGGAGAGTCGGGTCACACTCCAACCGCCTCCCTATCGATGTAATTATCGACGGGATCGATGGGGCCAGCAGCCCCACCCCCCGCCCCTGCTCATAAAGGACAAGCATGGCTGCTGTAGCCAGACTGACGGAGATCCTCGGCCCCAAGATCAAGGTTACTGCTCCCCTCATCGCCGCCCCCCTGCAGGCAGATTCCTGTACACCACGGCGGCTCGCCCTATAATGCATTCCAAGATTTGGCGGGATTCACTGCCTCGCTGAGTGCAGAAGACGCGAGAGCGCTTTAAGACGGACTCTTTGGGAGTCGGCCTCCGAGTCGGCCGCCCTCTCACGGGCCCCATGCACCATTAACTGTATTAGATAGAGGAATGGCAATAGTGATCGCTTCCCCAAAGGGCGGCAAATCAAGTACATGACCCCACGCATCAAGTCAAGGTCATTAGAAGGGCTACATACAGAATCACAAGAGCTTCGAGAAGACTACCACAAGCGGACAAGGGTTGTCGGCCCCATGCTGGACTGGCTGGCGTATTTCTTGTCAAGGAGAAGACGGCGATTTAAGAGACCACGGACGGGACCTGCGCCTCACTGGATTACATTGTACTCCGGGTAGCTCCTATAACCCCCCTGGGCACCCATGCAAAGGGTTGGAACCTAGTAGTTTGACACACACATAGAGGGAAGAGAGGAGCTAGCTGAGTCTTTCTCCTTTCCTCACCCCTCTACAGTACCAAGGAGCAAGCTTTGTACTCACTTCTGCCATAGTGATTAAGCGGAGACCCCTGCAGAGCAGCAAAAGGGGGTGTTATCTCCTAGAGCTCCCAGGCCGGGTAAGATTTCTTCGCCTGCATGCCTTCTCCAGTAACTACATTCTGTTACTCGAGAGATTCTATTGTTTGAATGATATATGTCCATGTAGATTTCAACCCCGACACTACTAGTACATACTCCAAACATCGATGTATATATACGTATTTTAGAGTGTACATTCACCATTTTGCTCCCGTATGTAGTAGCACTCCTCCTCGACCGCCCCACGCAGTGGACGGGCAGCAATTCATTCGGTCTCATATAGCCGTAACGATATATACAACACTACCATTATTGCTCGATTTCCAAGAGGCGAAGAGCCAATCGCAAGGTTAATATTTTGGAGATGCCAAGAAGGTTATAGGAGAACGAGTAGTAGGTGTCACATATTTATAAATATATATTTTTTCTTCAAAGGCACGTACGCAATATGATAGGTTCATATGGAGAGAAAAGGAAACCGCTTCCACTATATACATAGTCGACGGGCCAGCCTACACGGTTGCTTTGTCGGGTTGTTTCTTCACACTCTCGCACAAAACGATCAGGGCTACATCTCTAACATCCCGCGGATCACGCCCGCTGGGGAAGGGTGGATGCTTAGTGTAGATGCGGCTGTTGGCCGACGGGTAAAAACCCACTGCCGGGCACGCTCCGATCGGTGGGTCCTCGCCGCTCTCTCTCACAAAGCCGTGAGGTTGCCTTCGTCCCTTGCTCACCGCTGACATGGTAGTTGCCGCTTCCCGCCGCCTCCTCCTCAAGGTTGAAGCACGCCCCTCGTACAACTCCCTTTACAGCCGGTTTGCACCATCGCCCCAGCTGCCCACATCACTCCGTGGATATTTCTACTTCTTTGCCCCGACATACCCGATACCTCTACCGGCTTCACGCATCTGTATTTGTGATGAGTTTATGTATCATCAACTAGTCCTAGTAATCTTATTCTAATCACGCTTCTTCAATTTCTTTGCCACATGGATGCTCATCTCGATTTTGGTGAAACTGCACACAAATGATCCGATGGTCAAAAGGTTGCAAACTTCATTTATTAGGAAGCTCGAACGTTGCCAAAGAAATTGAAGCCTGGTCAGGTTCACGGTTCAAGGGCTAGGGACTGCATGGATCGCTTTTTCTTTCAGTTGCTCTGCTCCAAAATAAGTGTCAACTTTAGTAGTAGTACAACTTTGTACTAAAGTTTGCACAAAGTTGAGACACTTATTTTGGAACGGAGGGAGTACATATTTGCTATGATCTCATCAATCATTGAGATGCAATAGCATGCATGTTAGTCTCCTTTGTATTTGATGAAATGTTGCAACGGGCAACCTTGGACGAAGATACATGTAACAGTGAGCTCGAAGCTTTATAGCATTGTACAAATTTATCTCATTGATAATTACAAAGACGTATTAGTACTATACTAGTATTTCTTCTCTTTAAATATAAGTCTTTGTAGAGATTTCACCATTAACCACATGCGATGTATATAGATGCATTTTAAGTGTAGATTCATTCATTTTGTTCCGTATGTAGTTCACCTAGTGGAATCTCTACAAAGACTTATCTACTAGTAATAGCTAGCCCCACTACTAGGAATTCTCTATCCTTCCTTGAGCCACATCATCAAAATTGATGTAGCTGTTAGATGAAGTAAATCAGTACATAATAGCCATTCTGGATCTAGACGTTGAGAGGCTCAAGACTAAGCCACATGCAAGCATGCAGAATAATTGTGGCACATGCATGTGAGTGGGTTTTAAATCACATCAACATGTTCGCATGCAAGCATGCACCGGTAGCATGCATGTAAGTGAGCTTTAAGTCCCATTAACATGTCAAAAAGAAAAATATAATCCCATTATGCAAGAGGAGTTGGCTGATCTTTTTCCTTATGTGGGATGATCTAAATGATGATGGGAGTTTATTTAGTTTGGCTACCACATTTGTCATGCGGTTATAGATTTTTTTAGTTCTATGAAATCGATAATTTTATGCAGAGAGATATATCGCTGTTCCCATGCAACGCTGGGACTCATCTAGTAATATGAACGAACAGAGGAGTACTATGTAAAGAGTTAGGTGTCGCGACGGTGATAGTGTGAGGTGGGCCATGTAATCACCGAGCTCTGTGTTTTCACCGCTTCTTGCACTCCTCCGCTGTAAGAATGGAGAAAATTGTAATCTACTACCTCCTTTTCACGAAAGCGTGGGACATCCAAAGAGTCCTACCACCTTAGTAATAAAGACCAATGAGCTGTCAAATCACATAGACCCAAAGAAGAAGTTGGACGGATTAAGCAACCATCACTCTTTGCGCTGAGGAGAGGTCAAGGCCCGCCTCACGACGGCATGAATGCGGCACCGATTCTTTTGAGCGGCGCTGACTGCTTTAAGTGAAGCGCAATGGCGGTGGAGGGCTTGGGTGGGCCAGCTGGTCAGAGCGGCATGGCAGCTGTCCAGATGTCCCTACCGGACACGCCTGAACGAGAGGATGCACCGACTCTCACAAGCTAAAATCGCATACTACACACCATATCTCTAGAGGAGTAGGTCGATCTGTCGTGACTCTCTAACACACACATGTTGTTAAACACACACACGCACACGCACGCACCTTGGTCCCATTGCACCTTCTAACGTGACTTATTACACCTAGACGGAGGGAGTAGGCAGTGTACGATATATGTGGCACACCGACTTAAGTCGAATACAAGTGCCCAAAATTTGTGTGCATGTTATAATAAGGATTCACTTAAAATAGTACGTGGAGCGAACAGAGGGATCAATTGGACAGTGTTCCCAGAAGCAGCGAGATGTGTGAGGTAGTAAGATACATCGCTGGCGCTTTTAATTTCTTCATTAATTTGTTTGTTTCACCGATCGACGGTGGGACCCAACATACCATGTGAGAGAGAGGTAAGGTGACTAAGGCTGCATTATTTCTCGCACCACTTTGGATAGTCTTACCACCAAAGCCACATGACACGATTATGATTGAAATCCCAATGACTCCTACACACACACACAAAAACACGTGCATGCCTGCCACACTAATGCAGGAATGTATAAAAGGTTATTTTCCTCCTTGAACATAACGGAGGGTTGTGTAGCTGGTTAGCCTGCTCATCATCAAACTTGAGGTCTCGGGTTCGATAACTACACTTGAGCATATTTTTTGCCAGAGGATTCTTTCGACCGTCAAAATGTTTTCTAGGGTTTGCACGCCTACACTCTCTCTCAAGATATATATACATGCCGGAGCCTCAGACTTGTAGTTGCTCTTTCACACTCTCGCCGCCTCTCCTCGAGCTGGAGCCTCACCGCTTGTAGTTGTTTCTTCACACTCTCGCCTCTCCGTATCTAAACAAGACTTCTTGCCTCTCTCCCCTCATCGCTGCTCAAAGAGCCGGCAGGATCCGCCCGCCGAAGGGAATTGTGAGGTTAAAGCATTTGAATTCATTTCTATTTTAATAAGATCTACAATCATCATTATTGTCAAGTTGAACCATCGCTTGTGTATTATCTTCAGACACCACATGATCAAGATTTAGTTACATATGAACTATGTGTACTATATGAACTCGAACTAGATTTTTTGAATCCTCTTTATTTTGATTTCAAATCACATTACATTTCTAGCTCTATCTAGATCTCATAATCTAAATCATGTCTCATGTATAATGTGTTATCACATTATGTATGGTGCCCGCCCCCACGCCTCTACAAGTATTTAGATGGAGTTGCAAACACCACGCATTACCACAAATTCAAATAAATGTGAGAATGTTCGATATATAGTATTGTTTAGATTGCTCAATATTTAGTTGTAAGCTGCAACGCAACATTATCACAAATTCAAATAAAATGTGAGATTGTTTGATGTATAGTATGGTTTAGGATTATTCATTTAGCTGGAGTTGCAAACGCCATGCATTATCACATTATGGTATAACATGTGCACAGCACGGTATCACCGCTTATCATGCATGCAATGTTTAAAACACTATGATCTCCTATTCAAATATATGAACTGCTTCATATCAAATTATGATCTTTGTTAGTCTCTTACACCCACATGTGCCCCTCTAACCTTTGAAGCTACCACTAACTTTCTCTCTGCATGCACACCCCTCCTCGCCTCCCCCTCGCATTCCCATCCACCGGGCACATTCATTTTTTTCCTTTAGGTCGCCTCCCAAGAGTCTCCACAACTCCTTTCCGACACACACCGATCGATAAACCTTCAAATGATGCCTGCCTACAGAGCACACACACAGCCTTCAATCTCCTCCTTATGTGTCCTTTCCTCATGTCTCTCATATGGTCGATTACCACGGTAAATCCTCACCCATCTTTTAATCGATCTCACAACCCGCACCCTCCTCATATCCAGCTAGTAGTTGGGCCTCTCGCATCACCTCCTAGCTCCATTCTCTTTGTCTATCCGTCTCACTGCGGCCTTATTTGCCTCTAACAAATGGACGACACCGACCCATCTCTCGCTATACATATAGCCAGCTAGGTCCTTATACTCTGCTTACCCACACATCGATCGATCTACCTCATTAGTTGCGCCTCCTTCCTCCGACAAACAACAATTGATCTACCGATCTAGTTAGGTTTGCTTACCAAACACATGGTTCCCTTCATCATCCATGGATGCGCCCACAGATCTATCACGCACGTGCACACACAAACACATCCCCACTCTTATTGATAACATTGCAGTTCCACCTCGCTTGTCTAGTAGGCCTCCCAACATCTCCGAGAAGCAACCCATCACCCATCCAGCACTCTACCCCTCTCCTCCCTCTCCCTCCCTCTCTCTCTCCTCTCTCTCTCTCTCTGTCTCCATCATATTTCCCATCCTTCGCTTATGTATGGATGTCGCACCCATCACCCTCATGACATAGCTGGGTCTCTCCTTCTCAACACATATACGAAGTCGCTCTACCTCTATAGTTAGGCCTCACCCCTCCCCCACCCCCTCCCTCCACACACACCGATACATCAAGCCTAGTCATGTCTCCCCTCGCCACACACAAACTTGACATGTGCCCTCTAACGTCTCCGACAGGGCCACCGCCTCATATCTTTGACATGCACACACACACGCCGTTAATTTCGCGGCTCTTCATCAATCTCGTGATCCACCCATACTTGATCCTCCTTGACTCTATCGACAGCTATGACCTCCTCTCTCTCGTGGATTGCTCGAATTCTCTAGGTATGATATGGATTACCCATTTCACACACATTGCATGCAAAATTTTGTTTGAGATGTCATCTACATATTCCCCAAAAATAATTCACAAATCAACCCCCCACCCCACCCCCCACCCCCCACCACACAAACAAAAACACTCACGAACGCTGTTTGTATCTCTCACACACACCATCGTGAGAGAGGAGGGACATGACAGCTCTTTCCCCAACCACACCCTGCTGGTACACGCCGAGCTCATTGTATTTAAAAAGGCAGCCCACATGGTAACTTGGACGTGGTACTGCTGTCCACTTGGTGGAGGGAGGATCGCCTACCACGGGTGAACAAACAAATTGCAACTTGACGCTGCTATGTTAAATTAAAAAGAGGCAACCATGTGGGGCCTACCTTAGAGGCAAGGCTCTATACACCGGAGTACTTTTGATGTGTCCCACAACTCGCGAACGAGGAGAAGCTGCTTAGTACTGCCTCCTGCCCACGGGCGCCGTGGCTCGCAGGATGAGGTGAAGCTTGCTTCTCCTCGCCCATGCTGTGGTGGCTCGCAGGACGAGGGAGAAAATTTACTACCCATCCTGCTTACTACCGCCCTCACTACCTTGGTTATAGAGATTATATCATATAGTTTGGTATATATATGTCCTTAGTAGATTTAATATGAACTACTTGTCTGAGTAATAACAATGGGCAAACCCGAGCCCTGGACCTTCAAAATATCGGGCACCATACTCAAGACCCCAAGACGAAGAGTCAGTTTTCGAGAGTCGTGCATGAGCCGCCGACTACCCCCCAGCCGAGTCCCGTAGACGGCCTCAAGACAAGCCGACCAAGCCAGCCACTTCCGATGAAGCCGGTTATGGGAGTCGGCCACGACTCCAACCGCCTCCTATCGATGTAATTCATCGACGGACGGATGGGGCCGCCAGCATCCCCACCCTCGCCTGCTCATAAAGGACAAGCATGGCCACAGAGCGCCAGATCGACGAGATCTCCGTCTGGGCGCTGTCATACACCTCGCCCGATTTCAGCCCCAGGCAGATTCTCGATCACGATGGCCTGCTCAGACATTCAAGACGGCGGGACTACCTCTGTAGAAAGGTGAAGACGGCGAGAGCGCCTAAGATGGACTCGCGGAGTCGGCTCCATAATGGTCGGCTCCCTCCCATTCCCACATTAACCTGACAAGACAGTGGAATGGCAATAATGATCGCTCCAAAGCGGCGGCACTGCTATGACTCCAACACCAAGCTCGGCCATTAGAAGCACGGCTACAGAATCTGCAGCCGGCAAGATTTCACCACAAGCGGACAAGGGCTATCGGCCCCATGTTGGATCACGATGGGGCCCACTAGTCGGCGGGCCTGAAGCGGCATGGAGAAGACGACGACCTAAGAGATCGACGCTGGGACCCGCGCCCATCCGGACACATTGTACCCCGGGGTAGGCCTATATAAACCCCCCGGCACCCATGCAAAGGGTTGAACCTAGTAGTTTGACACACATAGAGGGAAGAGAGGAGCTAGTCAGTTCTTCTCCTTCCTCACCCCTAACAGCTCAAGGAGCAACCTTGTACTCACTTTGCTATAGTGATCATGCGGAGACCCGCAGAGCAGCAAGAGGGTGCATTCCCGAGAGCCCCTGGAGCCGGTAAGATTCGCCGCGGCATGCCTCGCCATCCTGCTTCTGCACCGACGACGCTCTACTCGCCTCCATGATAAGCCATCTCTTTGGCATATGTCGCACTCTAACCCTCGACATTTGGCGCCCACCGTGGGGGCCAGTGCACCGCCACCGAGACCTGCTCGACGGGAACCTCTTCCTCCCTGGCGAAGCGCAGCAGCCTGCACGCCAGACGGAGTTCGCACCGACGCGCTGCATGGCGCCGAGGTCGCCGCGGTGAGCTGCTCGCCAACTTGTCGGCGAGGTTCGCCTCGACGAGCCTGATCCGACGCAGCACGGACGGCCCCGAGAGCCCTCGCTGGCCTCTCGAGAGCTCCATGTCGCCAAGTAGCTCGCCGCCATTGAGTCCGTAGGGCTCCACCGACCCAATGCTCGCCGACGACACGCTGCCGCCGACGCTCTCACTTAACGCAGGGTCTCACGATGAGCGCCTCGCTGAGAGCTGGCGGAAGCACCGCCATGGAGGTGCTCACATCGGTCACAGTGAGCCTTCCGGTGAGGGAGCCATGATTCTCTCGACGCGTTCGCAAGACCTAACCGCACCTATCCCTGAAGACGCCGATGCTGGACGCTGGAAGCGCACCGCCTCCAGCCTCGTGGGCGCAGAAAGAAGTCGGGTACATGAGATGCTTGTCGGCGCCTAACAACAGCGATGGATCGGCCGGGCGTTTCCGCTGCCCGACTGGCTTCCAGCTTAGGGCGCGTCCAGAACAAGCGGGCGTAGCTATCGCTAATCTGTTTGGGGCCAATCGCCTGCACGCCCACGCCTGCGGAGAATATCCTCGCACGCAGGGCAAAAGACGAGCGGATAACTTCGAGGTAGGAGCGCACTACCGATTTGCTTAGTCCAGAGTTTCTCTCGACGCGATTACCGCGACAAGACGAAGCCGGTTGCCGTGACGGGGCGCCATGACGACATAACACGGGCGATTTGCCTCCCCGCCGAGATCAAGGCGCGACGCTCTGACGCCGACCGGCGGTGTCCGTGGAAGAAAACAAGTATCCGCTGTCAGCTATAGTCGGACCACATCTCCAACGAAGGCCGACAAGACGGCCGGAGAGCAAAGTGGAGCGCGGATTACTCATTCGCCTCCTCCTCCCCGCAGAGAAAGGCGAGTCTCCCCGGGCCCCCGAAGTATCCGACTTTCGGGCGACCGCCGAGAGGGAGTCGGAGAAACGACGCCGCCACCAGATCGGCAACCCACCGATCCCCGCGCCGGAAGAAGAAGACGAAGGCTACCGCTTGGACTCGTGATCCGAGACGGAGCCTTCCCTGCAGGGTTCACACTCTCGAGATACACTCAAATACACCGCCCATGAAGCCGAGGATCAAGCAGTGGACTACCCACGGCTGCCAAGATAGCTTAACGGCAATGCGCATTGTTTAGTATGTTCTCATGCCCAGGTGGCACGGCTCGACATGGTTGAACAGCTTGAAGCCCCGCAGCATCAACAGCTGGGTTGACTTCACCGAGGCCTCGTCCGCAACTTCACGCAGCACGCATAGCGACCTCCCAAGCCTCGCCAGATTTTCAGCGCAAGGCCCCATGAGTCCACTCGCGACTACCTCACGCTACTGGGCCGAGCCCGAACTCCCCGAGGAGTGCACGAGGTAAAGTATCGAGTATCATCACGTGCAGAGAAGGCACCTTCCTCAAGCACAAGCCTTTGGCGACGAGCCGGAGACCTCGACGAGTTGCTGATCATAAGGCATAAGTATCACAGCCGACTCTCCATGAAGTCGGAGATCAAGTCCGCGACCGCAAGGTGGCTCGTGCCTCAATTCGGCCGGGCGACACCAACGAATGATGACAGCGCAGCCCCGCAGCCGCTTCCAACAGCCGGCAGGCAACAAATAAGACCAACAGCCGAGGGCAGCCTCGCTGCGCGTAAAGGCGGCAAGTCCAACTGGTTGTCGGCCTTCATACGAAAGCAGACTCTAGATGACCTCGCAGTTCCATAGCGGCCGGGTCATTAACCACACCACCCGGCGCCACCGCTCACCAAGATCGCCAAGGAGACGGCCTCATCCTCCTCCGCTTGCCGGGCCGCCACCACATCGCTCAAAGAGCGGCCGTCGTGCCAGCCGGCGCAGACAAGACGAGTACCCGTAAGAGCATGGAGCTATGTAGTGTTCACCCCAGGGCCGACGATCGCCGCGAAACGGCCGCAATAAAAAGAAGTGAATGCAAGAGCACCGATACCTCCATCTGCGCATCGTCCGAGAAACCTATCGCTTGAAGTTTAGCTGATCACCCAGGTGATGTCAACCGGCCCTACGCCTCGGTCTTGGGAGCCACCCTGCTGCCGATAGGCGGGCCACCGCTTCTCGCGAAAGGCCGATAGACGGAGGCAGCAGATCAACATCCCTGCATAAGGATACAATGGAGAAGTTAGAATCAAGCAAAGACAGCCTTCAAAACGGACTGTGTTCCACGGAATTGTACTCCGCCTTTCCCGCTCACCGATGGCAAGATCCCGATAGACGCCTCTTTGGGGACAAAGATCACCACGAGAGCCGCCTGTTCAAGTGGACTCAGCCCATACCATGCTCGCCGCCGACCTGCTTTGGCCAAGTTCATGGCGGTCCCCACTACGCCTACCTCAAGATGAAGATGCCGAGTACCAAGGGGATTTCGACAGAAATACGACCACAGAAGTCGTTCACCCACGCGTCAAAGCAATGGCTGGCGAGTCCTCGTGATCGTGAGCTGGAAGCGGCTTGATCGGTTGTGGCACAATGCAAGCAGCCGTGAGATGTCTCCCAACCCCAAGGAGCCGGAACGAGGGCCTGCTCATGCCGCCAAAGAGACCAAGAAGATAACCTTGGATCCGGAGCACCGGAGAGGACACCGTCAGAGGTGCAAACCTTGACAAGAATAGGAAGGCGAGTCTGCCGATTCCGCGGAGAATCGACACTTTCGCATGGTCCCCAAAGACATGCTGTGTGTACCGACGAATTCACGGCCGAGCACAAGCATGTCCGATCTGATGTGAGTCTGCCAGCAGCCTTTGCGCCCACCTGTCAAAAGAGAAAAGAAGAGTTGTTGGAGAAGAGATAGCCCTGCCTCGCAGCCGGTTTCATCATGGAAGTGTTCTTCCATAGTGGTTAGCTAACCCGGTCTTGGTACTAAAGAAGAACAAGCAAGGCCGAATGTATTGATACACAAGCCTCAACAAAGCTTGCCCAAGGACCCGCCTCCACTTTGCCGAGAATTGATCAGTGATAGACTCCAAACCGGATGCGAAGCCTGCTTTTAGATGCATACTCGTATATCACTGCATCAAGTCGAACCCGCCGACAGATTGAAGACCGCTTTCATCGCCGCTTGGAGCCTCGCTACCCGACCATGACGCTCGGTTGAGGAATGCCGCGCCACCTTTCAGCTGCCAGATGCGAAGTGCTTCCTCAAGCAGCTCGGCAGAAACGCCCACGCCACGTGGATGACGGGTGGTGAAGACAGAGAAGCGAGGAACGTTGTTGGAAGACCTCAAGGAGACCTTTGAAAATCTGCCGATTCCGGCATCAAGCTCAACCTGCAGAAGTGCGCTCGAGTACCAGCCGCCAGCCCTTGGTTTCCTGGTCTCAACGCGTATAGAGTGCAACCCCGGAAGATCAAGGCAATCGAAGGCTGCAAGTACCTCGCCGATCGCTAGATATGCGAAGTTCACTCAAATTACAGCCCATCACCGAACATCATCACGCTGGGCGAGAAAGCTCTTCCCTCCACCAGCTCACATGAAGAAGACCACCTTCTTCAAATGGAAATCCACATGGACGTAAGCTTTCTCTAGTTGAACAAAATGCTGACTACTCCCTGGTCAAGGGTTCGACCAAAGGAGCCCATGCTTCAGAGCATTGCCGCCACCAAATAGGTAGTCCATACCATTGTAGTTGAACGCAAGGAGGAAGGCAGGCGCACCTGTCCGTGAGACCTATATTACCTCGAGCCGGCATCGCCGACTTCCAAGCAGAACTACCCCACTACCAGAAGATGTGTTACGGCGCACTTTGCCGCCAAGAAGTTGAAGCCTTACTTTCAAGAGCATCCAATCACCGTGGTTTGCACTGCCCACTAGCAGAGATCATCGGAAGCCGAGATGCTTCTGGCCGAAGCCAAATGGGCCATAGAGTTGGCCCCCTACACCATCTATTACCAGCCCCGCACCGCCATCAAGTCACAAGACCGCCGATTCGCCGACGGGCCGAGACTCAAGATTCGCCGCCAGCCGACTCCACCCATTGGCGGATGCACTTCGATGGCTCTCAAGATGCGACCGCTTGCGAGTCGGGTCCTCATTTCCAAAGGAGACAAGTCAGTACGCGCCGCAGATCCATTTCGGCCGCTTCCAACAATGTCGCCAACATTTAGGCGCCATTCACGGGCCCGCTTCAAAGAGCTTGGCATTCGCCGGATCCCGTATATATGACTTCGACGGTCCAATACCATCCGCGATCGACGCCAAAGATGCAAACATGGCGCTACCGCTTCCTAGTATAGCAGCTGAGTGGATATTTTGAGGGTGCGAAGTTCCTCCACGCGCAAGAAACGCATAACGACTAAGCAGATACCACGGCAAGAACCGCTGCACCCGCCAGTAATACCATCCGCGCCGCCCTTCACCGCTCTCGCCATCGGTCAGTTGCCACCAATCAGACTCCATTTTTGTGCCGCTCTCAAGAAGTCGATCCAACTCCAAAGCCTCAGCAGACATCACAAGAATTCGGCAGACAGCCCCAAGAACGCCGCCAGCAATGGTTGCCCGGACTTCAGAATCCGCCCGGACTGGGTGACCATTGCAAAGACTCCAAAGATTGCCCGTGGATCGCTTAGTCGGTCTGGATTCTTCTTCAACTCCAGCAAGCTGCGGACTCCAACCCATCCGCCCCACCCCCAACGCTTTGTCCAAGTAGCAAAGACCGGCAATCAAGAAATAGCAAGACCTCATGGGCCCAGCCCATCCTCAAGTTCTTAGTAAGCCGGAGAGCTACCAACCGATGAGACCTTGGCTCGGTAAGTGCAACGCTCGAGCGGCAGCCTACACTATAGTCAATAGAGAGTCGGTCAAAACAGTCACCGGTGTCATCAACAAGGCCGAGCCGCAGCAAGGCCAAGCAATTCTCAAGACATCCATAAGGGCGAGCGCGCCATCATGCAGCCTCAAGAGCACTCCGCCAAAGCCTTCGACATGTTTCTTCCGCCGATCGCCTCTAGAAGAGGCCAAGGAATTAGTTCAAAATGCAGGTGTCGTGTTCCGCCTAAGCCGCTTTCACCAAGCCAGACTCAAGACTATCCCCATCGCCTCGCCTTTGTCGTTTGGGGCCCGGACAGGGACTATTCAAAACGGCACGAGGCGGCTTAACTCACTTACTTGTCGTGGTGGACAAGTTCACTAAGTGGATAGAAGCAAAACCCATCAAGAAGTTGAATGGTCCTATCAAAGTGACTTTCATCGCCGCATCACGACTTTGTGACGGCATCACACAAAGATCATCACCATAATGGCACAAATTTTGCCAAAGCGCTTCTGGCCTGCTTTACGCTGGACGAAGGCATCCGATCGACTTAGCGCCCGCTTCCATCCGCAATTAAACGCTGTGGAGCGAGCAAAACGGCTCATCTCATGGTATCGCTCGATCACGTAACCATTGAGCGTTTCGTCACCGCTGGCTTGAGGAGTTGCTAAATTCTTCGAGTCTGCGCACGACTCCAAACAAGTCAACTGGCTTACACCTCTTCCTCGCTTACGTGCCAAGCCGCCATCCCAACGGATATAGAGTTCGACTTCCGCGAGTCACCATGTACATCAAGAGGAAGGGTAAGAAGCACGCCAAGACGGGCGCGATTCGCTGAAGAGGGCTGTCTGGGGGCGCTATTGCGATCTCAAAGACTACCCTCCTTCACTTCCGCGATCAGCCTCGATCTTGATTGGCCGCAGGTCAAAGAAGTCTGCAAGAAGAAGAAGAAGCGAAGTCGAAAATGGTGAGTCGGCCATTCCATAGCTCATACCCAAAAGAAGAAGTAAAAGCAACTCACCATCGGCGATGTCCTCGATTTCATGGAAGCCGAGGTCAGCAGCGCTTCTTTGTCGGGTCCAGAGGAGCGCCGCTCAAACTCGCCAGAGTCCCGGATGGCGCCGCCTCACCGCAGCTTCGCTCGACGCCCGTGAGCGCTGTTCGCCGGGCCTGGTACACCTCCTCGCACTCCACCTAATGGCGCGCGGGCTTGTCGCCGGCGGCCTGAATGACGAGCTAGCGGAGCGATTCCAAGGGCGCGCGCCGAATTTGCTTTTGATGGCGCTGCTACCGGTGAGGCGACTTGAAGAAGCAGCCACACGGGCTCGGCCGGCCGGCAGTACAAAGGGTCCGGTTTACCGGCTTGGCTCACAAGGCCTCTCGACCACGGTGGAGGCGGGCGGGTGGCACGGTTGGGTCGGCATGGAGGCCTCGCCGCCTCCTCTCCGCGACAGACTCACCGCCGATCCGCCCGCCTCAGAACTCGGCGGCGGCGGGCAGAAAGCTCAAAGTGACGAGTAGCTCCGACTGAGGCGCGCTCGGCTCGGCTTGGCTGCAACGGCGGCTTGACCTCCAGCTTTCCGGGCGGAAGCGCCTTCTCAGCCTCCGCCCAGACGGCTCCTCACGCTTCTCACAAGATTCTCGGCCTGGTCAGCCCCGAGGGCGGTCAGCAGGATCAATCCGCCAAGTATGAATTCATGACTGAGGCGACCTCCAAGGTGAGGAGCCCCGATGAGAAAAAGACATGTAAAGACTTGGGCCAATGACCAGAAGAAAACAAGATAAAACAAGAAGTACTTTACGCTGGAGACCATAAGTGGCTCTTTTCACTTCCTTGCGGAAGCGCGGCCTTCGACCGCCTCTTCTCTCGGGTCAGCGCGCCTCTGAATTTCGCCGCCGGCCTGCAGGCTCGCCCGCCTGGGCGCCAAGACCACCGACCACCCAAGGCGGCGAGGAATCTCGCGCCTGGATGGCCGGGCCACATGGCAAGGGCGACTTCCCTTTCACTGCCGCTTGCCGTCACGGGCGAAGGCTGTCAAGGCCTGTCGCTGCCCTCCTCCCTCGCGCCGGCCTCCATCGCCACTCCCAAGTCTGGCTGCCGCTTCGCCTCCGCCGGTCGGGACGACCACGAGCCGCTCATGGTGTCGGGCCGAGGCCTGCATGAGGGGATTCTAAATCGAAAAGACCAAAGAAAATCGTGCCGGATTCTGCCAAGAAGGAAACAAAAAGCAAGAGATGACTTACACAAGCGGGGTTGGCGCATGAAGTACGCTTTGCCGAACTGCCATTCTCCGTGAGGCTGCAGTTTGCCAGAAGTTCACCGTGTCCACCACCTCCACGCAAGGCGTCTTCGAGCACAGCCGATCGTCTCGGCGCCGCCATCCGGATGTATCCGATGAGGTCGGCCTTGAGAGGAAGCGACGGGCCGCCATGAAGGCGCCAGCAAGTCGGCTCAGCTGCTTTCCCTCCGACCGCCAAGACGGAGCTGCGACGGGCGCGTAAAGCTCGAGTCGTCGCCGCCCGGCGCGGGGACCAGCCGGGAGTCGCCCGCCAACTCGCCGCCACGTAAGGCGGCAGTGACCTACGCCTCAAGGGCGACGCTTGACGAGAAGTACGCGGCGCTGCCACGCCTTCACCGACTTGATGAGTGGGATGGCAGGAAGGGGTTCTTCGCACTCGCCTCATTATGGCGAACGTGTCAAGACAGAATGCAGACGCGAAGCCAAGGGGGTTCCGAGCTGGCTTGAAGAACTCCCACAAACTCGATGGTGAGAATGCCAAGAAAGCCTTTCGCACAAGGATGCGCGCGCCAGCACCACCGTGTTTGGAGGAGGTGGTGCGGCCGAGCCCGTGGAACCCAGAACGCTGCTGAAGAAGCCGCCGGCTGCAGCCCCAGCTCGCATGAGGTGCGAGCGAACATGACCTGGCCCAAGCGCCAAGAGCCTGCCTGGCCATGTGGGTCCACACCAGGTTGGTGCCGGGATGCTGGCTCACCGCGAGAAACTTGATGATGTCGCTGGTTTCGATAATGGAGCCATCCCACACACGGAGCTGCGGGAGGCGCACAGAGGAGGAGTTTGGCCCATGGGCGCGGGCGTGGGTTCGGGCGCGGAGCAAGGAGGAAGACGCAAGAAGGAGAGGAAGCGAGGAAGCGGGAGGGGTGCTGCCGCCTCCTCCCGCCTACTTATAGGCGCTTAGGCCGAGAAGTCAGGGGCGGGCGGATTAATCGCACCCATGCCCCACGCCTCACGACAAAACCCACGACGCTATCGCAGGCAAGAACGGGCGTGGAGAGCCCAACCGCCGCATGGCCGAATGGATTCCGGCGGCGCCGAGGCGCGTAGTGGCGGGCCTCGCCGACGGGCTCGTTTAGTCACGCGCGGGCGGGCAGATCGGCTCACTGGCGCCACGTATGGTCTATGGGCAGCTGCTCGAAGCTTATCAGAACGCTGCCTGATCCCGCCACCACCTTCAAACCTTTAAGGGCAAGACGGCTTGCAAGGCCGACTCCAATTTAGTCGGTCAAGAGAGAGACGGCGAGCCGAGCCCAGATTCTTCCATTAGAGGGATGAAACTGTTGAGGCCCTCGACATGTTGCCTCACCAGCTTCGGGGACTATCCGTTGAGTACGGCCACGGTAGGCAAACCAGCCCTCGACTTTTTCAAAACATCGGGCAGATCTGCTTCTCAAGACTTAAGATCAAGAGAGAGCTCGAGGGTCGGCGACAGAGCCGATCGCCTCCCAAATGAAAGTCCTTAGACGGCCTCAAGACAAGCCGACTTCCAAGCCAGCGATTCCGGCGAAGCTTACACGGAGCGTCGGCGACTCCAACCGCCTCCCATCGATGTATTCATCGACGGACGGATGGGGCCGCAGCCCCACCCGCTTCTGCTCAAAGGACAAGCGGCCACAGCGCCAGACGACGGAGATCCTCCGGCGCTGCATCATACACGCCCTTCGACAACCCTGTAAGGGATTCCTGTACTCCACGGCGGCTCGCCCTATATTTAATTCGAAGATTTGGCGGGATTACCGCTTCGCTGAGTGCGAAGACGCGAGAGCGCTTAAGACGGACCGCTGGGAGTCGGCCCAGAGTCGGCCGCCCTCTCACGGGCCCCATGCACCATTAATCTTAAGATAGGGAATGGCAATAGTGATCACAGGCGGCATCAAGCATATGACCCCACGCACCAAGCTCGCTATTAGAAGGGCTGCACAGAATCTCAAGAGCTGGCAAGACTACCACAAGCGGACAAGGGTTGTCGGCCCCATGCTGGACTGGTCGGGCCCTGCATGGGCGGAGAAGACGGCTACTTAAGAGACCACGGTCGGGACCTGCGCCTCACTGGATTACATTGTACTCCGGGTAGGTCCTATAACCCCCCTGGGCACCCATGCAAAGGGTTGGAACCTAGTTTGACACACACATAGAGGGAAGAGAGGAGCTAGCTGGGCTTTCTCCTTCCTCACCCCTCAACAGCTCAAGGAGCAACCTTGTACTCACTTCTGCCATAGTGATCATGCGGAGACCCCTGCAGAGCAGCAAAAGGTATTGTTATCTTGAGCCTTTGCTGCAGCATGCCTTCGCCATCCTGCTTTCTCCAGTAACTCCATGCGTTTACTCCCTCCATGATAAGCCATCCTTGGCATATGTCGCACTCCAACCCCGACACTACTAGTACATACTCCAAACACGATGTATATATACGTATTTTAGAGTGTACATTCACCATTTTGTTCGTATAGTAGCACTCCTCGCCGACCTGGCCACGCAGGACGGGCAGCAATTCATTCGATCTCATATAGCCGTAACTATATATACAACACTACCATTATTGCTCGATTTCCAAGAGGCTAAGAGCCAATCGCAAGGTTAATATTTTGGAGATGCCTTTAAGGTTATAGGAGAACGATAGTAGGTGTCGCATATTTATAAATATATATTTTTTCTTCAGGGCACGCATTTAATATGATAGGTTCATATGGAGAGAAAAGGAAACCGCTTCCACTATATACATAGTCGACGGGCCAGCCTACACGGTTGCTTGCCGGGTTGCCTTCACACTCTCGCACAAAACGATCAGGGCCACATCTCTAACATCCCGCGGATCACGCCCGCTGGGGAAGGGGTGATGCTTAGTGTAGATGCGGTGGTTCCGACGATTTAAAACCCACCGCCGGGCACGCTCGATCGGTGGGTCCTCGCCGCTTTCTATCACAAAGCCGGGTGGAGGCCGCCCCTTGCTCATCGCTGACATGGGCAAGTCGCTTCCCGCCGCCTCCTCCTCAAGGTCGAAGCACGCCCCTCGTACAACTCCCTTTACAGCCGGTTTGCACCATCGCCCAGCTGCCCACATCACTCCCCGGATATTTCTACTTTTGCCCGCACATACCCGATACTCTACCGCTTCGCATCGTATTGTGATGAGTTTATGTATCATCAACTAGTCCTAGTAATCTTATTCTAATCACGCTTCTTCAATTTCTTTGCCACATGGATGCTCATCTCGATTTTGGTGAAATCACACAAATGATCCGATGGTCAAAAGGTTAAACTTCATTTATTAGGAAGCCGAACGTTGCCAAAGAAATTGAAGCCGGTCGATTCACGGTTCAAGGGCTAGGGACTGCATGGATCGCTTTTTCTTTTAGTTATTCTGCTCCAAAATAAGTGTCAACTTTAGTAGTACAACTTTGTACTAAAGTTTGCACAAAGTTGAGACACTTATTTTGGAACGGAGGGAGTACATATTTGCTATGATCTCGTCAATCATTGAGATGCAATAGCATGCATGTTAGTCTCCTTTGTATTTGATGAAATGTTGCAACGGGCAACCTTGGACGAAGATACATGTAACAGTGAGCTCGAAGCTTCATAGCATTGTACAAATTTATCTCATTGATAAATTAAAGACGCATTAGTACTATACTAGTATTTCTCCGCTTTAAATATAAGTCTTTGTAGAGATTTCACCATTAACCACATGCGATGTATATAGATGCATTTTAAGTGTAGATTCATTCATTTTGTTCCGTATGTAGTTCACCTAGTGGAATCTCTACAAAGACTTATCTACTAGTAATAGCTAGCCCCACTACTAGGAATTATCTATCTTCCTTGAGCCACATCATCAAAATTGACGAGTGTTAGATGAAGTAAATCAGTACATAATAGCCGTCTGGGTCTAGACGTTGAGAGGCTCATCACTACGCCACATGCAAGCATGCAGAATACTGTGGCACATGCATGTGAGTGGGTTTTAAATCACATCAACATGTTCGCATGCAAGCATGCACCGGTAGCATGCATGTAAGTGAGCTAAGTCCCATTAACATGTCAAAAGAAAAAATATAATCCCATTATGCAAGAGGAGTTGGCTGATCTTTTTCCTTATGTGGGATGATCTAAATGATGATGGGAGTTTATTTAGTTTGGCTAACATTTGTCATGCGTCAGAGTTTTTTTTAGTTCTATGAAATCGATAATTTTATGCAGAGAGATATACCGCTGTTCCGCTGCCACGCAGGGACTCATCTAGTAATATGTAGGAACAGAGGAGTACTATGTAAAGAGTTAGGTGTCGCACGATGATAGTGTGAGGTGGGCCATGTAATCACCGAGCTCTGTGTTTTCACCGTTCTGCACCTCCGCTATAAGAATGGAGAAAATTGTAATCTACTACCTCCTTTTCACGAAAGCGTGGGACATCCAAAGAGTCCTACCACCTTAGTAATAAACACCAATGAGCTGTCAAATCACATAGACCCAGCAAGAAGTTGGACGGATTAAGCAACCATCACTCTTGCGCCAAGGAGAGGTCGCGGCCCGCCTCACGACGGCATGAATGCGGCACCGATTCTTTGGAGCAGCGCTGACTGCCATGAAGGCAAGGGTGGTGGAGGGCTTGGGTGGCAGACGATGGAATTACTCACGCACGGCGGTGAGCATCATGAAATTGGTGATGGAGGATGGTTGATTGATGACGACAGCGATTTAATCCCTCCGGAGCTCCCCGAACGGACTCTAGATCAGCCTCCAGAGAGATTAGGGCTTGGAGGCGGCTCCAGATCGTAAAACGCGATGATTTCTTTCTCTGATTTTTTTCTCCCGAAAGCCAATATATAGAGTTGGAGTTGGCGCCGAGGAAGGTTTCTCTGGGGGCCCACGAGGTAGGGGCGCCTAGGAGGGGGGCGCACCCCACCCTCGTGGATAGGGAGGCCCCTGGTCTTCATCTCTTTACGAGGATTTTTTATTTATTCTAAGATATTCCGTGGAGTTTCAGGTCATTCCGAGAACTTTTGTTTTCTGCACATAAAACAACATCATGGCAATTCTGCTGAAAACAGCGTCAGTCCGGGTTAGTTCCATTCAAATCATACAAGTTAGAGTCCAAAACAAGGGCAAAAGTGTTTGGAAAAGTAGATACGACGGAGACGTATCACACGTTAAGCTTGTTATCCTGAAATTTCAAGCCGCGCCTTGTTATGCCGAAATTTCAAGCTAGCGTCTCTGTCTATCGTGTTGCGAAACTCCCGCCTCTTCAACCCGCGCCTTGTTAGCCCAAAATATTTAAGATATATCTTTGTCTCGCAGTGCTCCGCAACTCCCTCCATCTCAACCCGCTTTGCTATTCCAAAATTACAACGCGCGAAAACTCCCACCTCTGTGAAATCCCGACACGCATAAAATGCCCGTGGTACCTCGAACCGAAAGAACTGCCTCAAATCGGTGGGGTTACTTTCATAACTTACCCCACATTTCGACAAGCGCATCCCTAAGCCATGGTTCCCCACTCCCATCCCATCCGCCCACCCATTCATACACCGAGGCCATGAAAACCCGCGATGAAGCCCCACACCTCTCTCGTCCGCCACACAGCCGGAGCCTCTTCCCCGACGACGCCGTCCCACAGCAACACTCGACGCCTCTCATCCGTCATACCGGATTAGGATCCGTCGTCGATCTCTTTGTCCCCGCCGTTCAGCCACCCCGCCTCCACCTCCGAGCTGCCCGACATTCCCTCATCTTCGCGCCACCTCCATTCACACACCGCCGTCTTCACCGCACCACCGGAAGAGCATCATCATCACCGCTTCTCGGATGAAGTTGCGGCCTAATCGGCGCCACCAAAGAGGTTGTACACTAATTGCCGATTTTCTTCTTGATTCGATTCACGGTGCTTGCCGGGCGCCGTCCCGAGCCGACACGGCGTGGCTCCATCCACCGGGCGTTGCCGCCACTTCTCCACGATGTCGCCCTCGGCGGCGACGCCCACATCAGAGGAGATGCTGCTTTAGCTTCGCCGCTGCTGCTGCTCGCTCTTGCTATTGCTTCTTGCTTGCGCCTGCTGCTCTCTTCTTGCTCTTGCTTGCGATGCTGCTCGATTTAGCTACACTTCACGACTGAATCGACTTTTGGGTCACGATTTTTAGGGGTGGGGATCGCTGGGTGAAGGAAGAACCAGCCGCAGTGGGAGGGGGGCTCACTGAGAGGTACCCCACTATCTATCTTAGGATTCTGTGGGGGCGGTGGTCGCGGCGGTGGTGGGGCGGAGGCATGGGATCGCCGGAGAAAAATCTCCAGCACAGGGGGCCTAGAGGGATGACCGGGCGCGACGGACCGGCGGTGAGGAGTGTTTTCAGATGAGGAGGCAAGACGCCGCCATGGGCGGCGGGCTGCTGTTTGGCCGGTGGTGGCTGGCGGCTCAGGGGGTGGAGGTTGAAGATGAACTGCAGGCCCTTGATTTCATATCCAACGGCTGCAAAATCGACTCAACCAGAGACAAAAAGTCACTAATCGACGATAGCCTCACCTTGCCGGCGCGTTCAGCCGACAAAGAAAATTCAGTTTCGACAGTTAAGTTCAGTTTCACACGTTAAATTCAGTTTTACAGCTTAAGTTCAGAGATGAGCGGCTGATGTATTTTACATCTAGCACTTTGTGGCTATGTATTTTACGCCATGTATTGAGATGCTATTAGAATTCCACCAGGTTAACATTGTCTCTCTTGTCCTGCTTCAGCCTCGGTGTCGTATAACTCATCGGAGCTGCTCCAACAACTAAACCCTCCATCACAGCGGAGCAGACTCGGTCTCCATCTCCGCACGCCTAAGATCTTCTTCCTCCTCCGACAGCCAAGTCAGCCGGAGCATCCTCACCGCCAATCCAATCACGCTGAGATCGACATGGCTTTGCCAAAGAGGTTGTACACTTGTTGCATCTCTTTTTACTCTACATGTTATATATATTGTCCATCGAGCACACGAGTAACATGAAATACGATTATTTTATCCTACTATATGACAAGAAGTGAGGTACCAGTGCAACTTAGCTATCCCTGATGGACTCTCTTGAATGCCATCATTATTTATCTCTCGCACGCTTGAGCTGTGCATTTGTCGATGGGCCCGGAGTTGAGCTAGTATGGCAGTGGCCTGTGTCCAAAGTAATAGAAGTAGCACAAAAACATTTTTTAGTGTAGGATTTTCCTTGCTCAAGCCTGCCTACTAGAATCGCCAAAGGCTTGAAAGGAAAAGTGAATGAAAACATAGGAATTGGAAAGTTTCCTATGGTACTACTTTTCATGAATTTGGTGCAAAGGAATGGAGCAAAGGAAAATGTAGGATTTGTTCCTTTAGTGTATCCTTGAGAGAAAAACCGTAGGAATTTCTAATTTCCACTTGTCCTCCTTTTCATATTCCTATTCATCAAGAACAAGACTAAGAGATAGTAGCATAATAGCATTATAACCATATATTTTCTTGTGGTTTGACTTAATCTCACCATGCTTTTTTGCATCATGTGATCTTCCAATTTTGTGAATCAAACATCCAGATTGGCGAGAAATCCTGTGTTTTTAAATTCTCTGTTTTGCATGTGCATTCCTATCCTATTCTGTCTATTTCCTATCCTCGCATTGTTAGAATCCTCAAATTCAAACAAGCCCTTACTCAACTACTTCTTACATGATATGTGTCAAAGAAAACCTTGTGTGGTTTGTCCTGCCTCCGCGCGCTGTGTTCCACCTCAGCTCAGCTGCTCCAACAACGGAAGGGTTCACCACAGCAGGATCCGCCTCCAGACTGTCTTTCGCCGCCTCGATCTTTCTTCCCCGCCACCGCAGCCACGATAACTGCATTACCATCATCAATCGAGCAGATGACCTTGAGGACTACATGGGTCCGCAAGAGAGGTTGCACTCTTCCGTGTTCCGCTACGTTATGCATCGCTTAATATGATGACATGCTACATTATCATCATGTTCACCTATTAACTCCGAGTCAGGTCCAAACTAATGTGAAACTTGAGTTTTAAATGGTTGTGAGGTACATATTGGGGAAGCAATCAAGACTATCTGCTCTACTATCCGTTAATCTCGGTGTCTACTATGAGTTTCATGTTGGGTGTAAACAAACATTAAAGGAGCCATTATCTGTATTTTTAACTAAAGCTATTATCCGCCACCTATCATTGGTTTTGGGTCTATCCACAGTTTGCTACCATCACTCTGGATTTGTGCATGCACTTACATAATCTCACTATGTTTTATTCCTATGCATGCCAGTTATTGTACACAATGGAACTGATCATGTAGAGAAAAGAGACGAGCCTTGCGTGGCAATAAAATTTCATGCGACGTCGCTCCATGGTGGGTGCAAAGGCAGCCCCCTCCACCCATTTCGGATCGTAATCAAGAGGAAGATAACTGTTCGAGGGGATTCGAAGGAGAAGACCACTCCTATTTACCCCATGAGGTCTTCGCCTAACTTGGCATGCTGATGTTGGTAATATCATGCATATGGTGCCTTGCATTGCTTATGTATACATTAAAGATGTCATCTGCTTAGTTTAGACATGCTTTGTGTCAATGCCATCTGCTTAGTTTCTTTATCGTATATGTGAATCATGCAATGCCATCTTGTTTAGCCAGGCATCATATATGTGAATTTTGCAATGCCACCCTGGTTAGATACCATCTTATATGTGAATTATATCATGCCATCATTTTTATTACATGTTAAATTTGTCAACAATTTTAGTATATTCAATTACTCTTCTTGTGCATCAGCCATTCGCACGGTCATGGAAAAATCTGGAGGAAACAAGGTCTTCAGCAAACAATGTTATCCGACGGCGCATGTCTTGTTGGTTACCGATAGCTCCTCAAAGGAGGATTCAGAGATAGATGACCAGTCATATCCCCCGAGGTGCATGCTCTAACTTGGCAGGGTTATGTTTCTCATATCGTATGTATGGTATCTTGCATTGCTATGTCATTTGCTTAGTTTAGACATGCTTTGTGTGAATGCCACCTGCTTAGTGTCTAATTACCATATATGTGAATTATGCAATGCCATCTTGTTGCAAGACATTATATATGTGAATTATGCAATGTTATCTTGTTGCAAGGCATTATATATGTGAATTATGCAATGCCATGCTGTTTAGGCAAGCCATATATGTGAATTATATCATGTCGTCCTTTTTTGTATTTCTCATTGCTTTTGTCGACAATGTTTGTATATTCAACTGCTCTTCCTGTGCATCAGCCATTTGAATTGGTGATGGAGAAATCTGGAGGAAAACAAGGTCTTTAGAGCAGATAATGCTACCTTCAAGCAGATATCTTGCTGGTTACAGATAGCTCTTCAGAGGAGGATTCAGAGGCGATGACCAGTCCTATTATCCCCGAGGTGTATGCTCAAACTTGGCAGAGTTATATTACTCATATCATGCATATGTTGTATTGCAATGCTTAGTTTTTACATCATATACACAGTATTGAATGCCATCTTCTTAGTTGACACATCATATATGCGATTGCCCTCTGCTCACTTGCTTAGTATATAAATCATATATTTGAATTATATCATGCCATGATGTTTACATAGACAGCATGTATCTGAATTATGGCATGCCAACCCATTTTCTAAAGACATAATATAGTTATATCATCTCATCCTGTTTACATAGTCATCATATTTTAAATTATGTCATTCTATCCGTGAATTATTTCATGCCATCATGTTTCCATCGATGGCATGTTTGTGAATTATGGCATGCCAACCACTTTAATAGACACATTGTATAGTTATATCATGTCATCCTGTTTACATACTCATCATATTTTGAAGTATGTCATTCTATCCTGTTTAGTTAGCCATCATACATGTGAAATTGTGTCATGCTATCCTGTTTAATTAGCCATCATATATGTGAAATTATGCCACGCTATTCTGTTTGGTTAGACAACATAAATGTGAATTATTTCATGCCATGTTTTCTTCCCTACTATCCATTGAACTGTCTATCTTACAATGTCTCTGACATTCAATTACTTTTCTTGTTTATCAGCCATTTAAATTGGAGGGGTGATGGCGTATCTGTGGGAGTAAAACACGTCCTTCGTAAAAGATCATGCTACCTATCAATGCAGATAGAACCACGGTTGTACTTGCCCAAGAACCAGCCCCACCACACATAACCCTGCACTCATGCAGAATGTACCCCTACCCAGCTTGGACAGAGAACCAGCTACACCCTTCTAACCCCAACCCCAAAGAGATAGTAACCCAGTTCACGTTGACACAACATTGTCTCCACCACAGAGCACCCAAACACGAGCAGTTAGTAAGGAAACTGCAGTGCCCAAAGCACGAGGACCACCACTCCAACCCCAAGTCAACGCTTAAAGCGTAAGAAGAATTGTTCTCGGTCAGGTTTCAGTAGCTATGGTTCATACTACTTTGCTCTTGCATCCTTGTATTTACTCATACCAACTAATTTCAAATTTGAAGGATGCAATTGAAACTCCAATGGCGCAATGGTATGTTTTAAACCTGTTTCTTTAACGTGTTTGCTGTTGTAACTTGCTCTATGTTGATTTCAGTTTCAATTGAATAAACAGTTATGTTCTCATGCCATGCACATTACAAGTGTTGTTATTGTTGTGTAGTTTCCCACACTTATATTCTGTCTATGCTGCTTTGTCTTAAATAGATATGATTCTAACTATATCTATCTTGATTTGGCAACATAAACTAGAATGATATAGACCATCTGAGGACCATACTACATAGATATATATTTGTTTCATGTTGTTATCCTGTCCACCTTACTACTGAACTGGTTTACCAAAATGAGTTTCATATACTACATTGTAAACCTGTGATGTGTTTGTTTGTTTCTCTTTTAGAATGCGGATAAAATATTGGAGAAGAGTACCCTGTTATGCAATGGGAAAGGAAGTAATGCAGATAAGGTTCAAGATAGTGAGACATCCTGTTGGTCTCCAAGAAAGCTGATAAAAACTATATTGAAGACACCGAGACAACCCCAAAGTCATGTCTTGATGTAGTGTTCGAAGTTATCGGTTACTACTGCGGCACCACTCTTGAACTCGTTGCTCGAATCAGTTCGGCTTCTTGAGTCTCAACTTCAAGTTGAAAGACATCGATCGATGTTATGCGACGATGAAGTCAAGGACCGAGGAAGTCCTACAGAATTCAGATGCATACTTTCGGTGCAACAAAAGTCTTTGGAGGACTTAAGCACCAAACAAGAGAAAGTTAATAAGCTTGCTAAGCATCTTGCGAATTATGGGTACCTGGATATTGTTTCTTGAGCTCTTCAAGTGGTTTGATTACTCGACTTGTTTTGTCTGCAGCTTATATGCTCTTGTGTTCCCTATATTTGCACCGGTGGCGAACTTTGATGCCCAGTGGATGTAATATGTGTAATAGCCGTGATAGCCTAGCGTAAGTTGCTTGCTTATTTATTTCCTTATTGTATTGTTTATTTCTTTGCTTGTAGTCAGTGCAGTTCTTTTTCCGCGGTTTGCTAGTGGCCGCGATAACCTATTTTTTAAAAACTAGGCCACAATAACCATGGGCTACATATTTACTATAGTTACCATTTCCCTCCTACGGGTCGTAGAAACAATGGGCCTTCTACGTGTCGTAGAAACAATGGGCCTTATACGGGTCGTAGACACAATGGGCCTTCTATGGTCTATATCATCAATGGGCCTTCTACGGGCCGTATGATCGGTTGGCCAAACATGTGCCAATAACAGACTGCATTATGGCCGTAAACGGGCTAGAGTTGGAATCGTCTGTTCATGGGCCGACCATAACGGGCCCTCGTTAATCAGCCGTATTTGATGACGCTATGAAAACGGCCCAACGTATTAACGGGCCAGAAACGGGCCGACTGTAACCTCGGGCTGAACTTAGCCCACAAGCAGAAAATGACAGTAACGGGCCGTAAATAAACGAATGCTGGAAATGAGCCCAAGACTAAATGGGCTCTGAGAAGGCCGAAAGATAACATGGGCTGGAAACGGCCCAACGGAATAACGGGCCGTTAATGGGTATAAATTGATACACTATTCATTACAGGCCAGTTTCACCACGGGCCATTAATGGGTATAAAGTGATACACTGTTCATTGCGGGCCAGTTTCACCATGGGCCGTTAATGGGCCAAGAGTTACAAAGGGCCTCATATGGGCCGAAAGACGTCATGGGCCATACATGGGTCGGAAGTGAAAACGGGCTGGAATCATATTGGATGGCCTAGATCACACTACTGGGCCTAATTCGGATAGGGCATAACGGGCCTTGGGTTGGCGGGTTATAAATGGGCTATATGCGAACAGGCCGTTAACATGATTTCCATGGGCCGGCCCGCCACCTTTTGACCAAGTCAAACGGGCCGGCCTTTTCAAAGGAATGGGCCTCTGTTGGGCCGTGCCACGTGTCGACGTATCATAGGCGCCTTCTGTCCAATGAGTGGATGACATCTGTCCCAACGATGAGCCGACACGTGTTTCCTCCAGCCAATGATGATTTTACACGTGGAAAATCCCCATTGGTCCGGGCTGTTAACGGGTTATCGGATCCAAAACCCGACCCGATAACTTAACGGCGTTCCGTTTACGGTGGATGCCACATGTCGGTCACCCTTGACGAAAGCACTTCTGTGACGCGCGATTTATCGTCATGGAAGTGGACACTTCCGTGATGATAATTTTGGTAATGTCATGGAACACTTCTACGACAACCGCATGTATGACTATCTTGATTCTGTCATAAAATCGTCATGGATGTACATGCATGACAGAAAATGCGACCTACTGTGACAAACACGTATCATCACGGAAGTGTATTTTTTTTAGTGACTGGTTATTTCCTGTTGCATATGGTGTTCTTGAAGTGGAGCCAACTGAGAGCTGGACCTGGTTTTTCAAAAACCTGAAGGGAGCAATAGGACACCCTGAAGGTTTAGTCATACATACTGATGCTTGCAAAGGACTGGAGAGTGATGTTGATGATGTTTACCCAGGAATGGAGCACAAAGAGTGTATTAGGCATCTGGCCCAAACTTTCAGCAAGAAATTCAAAGGGAAATTTTATGATGACAATCTATGGCCTTGCTCACTAACTTACAGCATCAAGAAGCACAACTTTCATCTAAACCAGCTGAAAAGCAGACCAAAAGTAAAGGAATATCTTGAGCAGCACCACACAAAAATCTGGGCTAGAGCAGGTTTCACTGAGTTGAGCAAAGTTGACTATGTTAACAACAATCTTCCTGAATCATTCAACCCGTAATCAAGAAGTACAAGGGACTACACGTAGTGGACCTGCTTTGGACAAGATTAGGCAAGACATTATGGAGAAGTTTGACTTAAGAAAAATAATTTGCATTGACCATTTCATTGGGCACTACATCTTACTAGCAGTAATGAAGGCATTAATGGATAAAACTAAAGGTTTGGAGATGAGCATTGTTAGGATAATGTCACAGCCCTAGAATTGCTTGACATTAGTTGCATTAAGGCATTCATGTCATCATGTTAATCTTCTCGTAAAGTTGAAATGGGGATTGTTGAAACCCTAGCACCAATTGAATTCTAATAGGTTCAAATAAAATCATTTTCAATAATCCCAAAATGCCCCGTGAAAATGTTCATGATTAATGGATAAAGGTGAAAGCCTCTTCCAAAAATGATGAACATATCTTATAGGTCATTCTGGATTTTTGAATTAAATCTTAAACCATTTGACTTTGGGCATTTAAACACTATAAATAATTTAAATGCTCAGATAATGTTGGAAGTATTTAGGCCATAGAAATAATTCAGAAAGTGCCCGTGAATATTTTCAGGATTTATAAAATTGATTTGGTTTTTAAACTGGATCAAAAACAAATGTAACAAATAGAAAAACAGAAAACAATAAAGGAACAGGGCTCACTGACCTACCGGCGCCCACCGCCCAACCTCCTTCCCCCCCCTGGCCGGCCCGGTTGGCCCAGCCCACCAACAAGACCGCTGTCGCCTACTCTCGCCAAGAGGCGAGGAGGGACACTGGCGATGTCGCTGCCGCGCCACCTCCACCCCTGCCTGCCTGGCCTCCCGACCTCCTTGCGATGCCACGCCTCCCCGACCCCCGGCCCTCTCACTCTCTCCCTCGAACGCCTCCCCTTCCTCTCTCTCTCTCTCCTCACGCGACCGAGAGCTGCCGCCACCACTGCCGTAGCCACGGCCACAGCCCTCCCTCGCCTCGCCGACGTGTCCATGGCCTCCGCCTAGCCCTCTCCTCCTCCTCACCAAGTCCCCGACGCGGAGCACCCCGAGGCGCCGCTTCACTGCTTTCCCCTCCTCGACCCACGGTCGCCGTCGCCAAACCCGCTGCCCGTGCCCTCCGAGCTCTCCGATGCCCTCATCGCACTCACGGTGAGCCCCAGTCATTCCCCTCTTCCCGACTCGTCTCCCCCTAACCACCGCTCCACTACGGCCGACAGCTCCTCACCGCGGCCATGGCGCCGCCATGCCACAGCCGCCGCCGCGCCGGAGCGGTCAACGTGCTCAGAGACCCTCAGAGCCTAACGCGACATCCACTTGCCTCCTGCATCGAAGCGCCAACCCCGACTTACTCCGAGCTCCGCGCCGCCAACCTCGCCGTGGCGCCGATCCCGCCGCCTGACCTGCTATCACCACCAAGAGCCTTAGCTCATCCCAGCCCTCAGAGAGTACCCTCCCGCCCCTTTTGGTGGCCGGAATGGCAGTTTGCACTTGCGCCGCCGGGCTCGCCGGGCGGCTAAACGCCGCGCCACGACCATCGACCGCGTGGGTTGACCAACGCCCGGTTTGACCTCCCCTCTCCCCATCGACATGCGGGCCCGCCTGCCAACTAAGTTAGGTTAGTGTTAACTAGGTTAGGTTAGTTAGTTAGACGCTGACCTGGGTCCCAGCGCGAGTTTGACCTGGACAGCGACCCAGTTGACCGCTGACGTCACATCGACGTCAGTCGACGAGAATACCCTTTTATGGATTTAATTTAATTCAGTAAATTCCAGAAAATACCCCAAACTTCTAAAAATCATATAAATTCAACCGTAGCTCGGATGGAAATAATTTATATATGAAAAATGATCAGAAAAATATGAAGAATCTGTTTATGCCATGATCATGCATGTTTGAACAAGTTAACATCACTGAATTGGATGAATCATGATTAGGGTAAATTGTGAACTAGCATTTGGGGTTGGAGTTCAACTTTGTTTGAATTCCACTTCAACTAACTTGGAGTATTGTTGCATTAGGTAAATTCAGTACATTAATATGACATGTCATTCATGTGAATGTGCATTGCATTGATTGTGTTCTCTCTTGTTTGCGGTGTTTGTTCCTCCGGTGAGACGATGTACCGAGCGATGATTATTCGATGACACCGATGAAGAACTATTATCTTCGAAGTGCCTGCAAGCAAAACCCCTTGTTCATTCCGATATAATCCCACTCTCTCGCTCCTGCTCTATTTTATTGCATTAGGACAACAACGACTCATGTGTTACTTGCTGCGTAGCTGAACCCCTTGATCCTTGCATGACTGTCATTCCACAAGAATTAGATG
This sequence comes from Aegilops longissima, assembly GCA_021605205.1. Taxonomy (NCBI): domain Eukaryota; kingdom Viridiplantae; phylum Streptophyta; class Magnoliopsida; order Poales; family Poaceae; genus Aegilops; species Aegilops longissima. The sequence goes on along the minus strand of CM038676.1, from coordinate 43,963,988 downwards.
AAACCCACTAGCATGAGTAGGAATTGTTTGAGCCATGATGTGCCTACTCATCTATGCTTGTTTGTCATGCCTGCCATCGCTTAGAGTTGAGTCGGTCTGATTCATCGGGAATGAATTGGAATTGTTATGAACATGTCCTATTGTGTGTGAGCTAAGTGTGTGAACACGATTTGGTAAAGGTAGCGGTGAGAGGCCATGTAGGAGTACATGGTGGGTTGTCTCATTGCAGCCGCCCTCGTGAACTGAGTTCTGTGTTTGTGATCCATGAAACAGTTACTACCACGCATTGGGATCCTTAATTGACCCTCTCGGCTTCTTAACCACCCTTGTCCTCATCCGGAGTTGCAAGTAGTTTCGGTGTTTGTAGCATGTTGGGGCCACGCAACGCTGACCTTAGGGGTGGGTTGTGTTGCGGTAGGCACCGTGGGTCGGTGTACCGAAAGTGCCCGCTTGGTATCTCGGGAACCCTGCACACATCGCTCGGGGCTGTATGGGAAACCTCGCGGACTCCTGCGGATGGAACCGAATAGGCGATAAACTGGACTAGGGACTTGAGTGTTTAGGTAGGCTGTGGCCGACACCCACGCTGGGCTTCCGCTGAAGGTTGCGAGTACATGTCGTGTAAACGCGGTAAGTGGTGAGAGCGTGTGAAGAAGTACACCCTGCAGGGTTTAATATGATCTATTGAATAGCCGTGTCCACGGAAAAGGACTTCTGGGTTGCCTATACCAGTTCATAGACAAGTGAAAGTGGATACTCTAAAATGCGCAAGATAGCGTGAGTGCTATGGATGGCGTGCTCGTGAGGGAGACGGAGCGGTCCATAGTGGTGTATTGATATGGTGAATATGTGGACTCGTAGCGCCACCTCAAAAGAGTTACTTGCAATGTAGTTCAGGATAGCCACCGAGTCAAAGCTGGCTTGCTGCAGTCAAACTCCACCACCCCCTTTTGATAATGATGCATATGTAGTTAGTTCGATGTAAGTCTTGCTGAGTACAATTGTACTCACGCTTGCTTATTTTATGTTTTGCGAGAGACGTCGGCCTCGCTAGTAGTTCCACGTGGACTTGACGCTTAGCTTGATACCTCAGCTACGATCTTGTGCCTTCGGCAGATTTGGTAGATAGTCGCTTCTCAGCCTTTTTCATTTATAGTTGTGCGTACTCGCACATGTTTAGCTTCCGCTTGTGTTTTGACTTGTATGCTCGAGTGTTGGGTCATGAGACCCATGTTTGTAATATCTCGCCTTCGGAGCCTAATGAATAATATCTGAGTCGAGAGTTATGTTGTGATGCCACGTCGTATTTACACATATTGAGCATATTGTGTGTATGTTTGAAATGCTTGGTATGTGTGGGATCCGACAAACTAGTTGTTTATCCTTGGCAGCCTCTCATATGGGGAAATGTAGTCTCGTGCCCCAAGCGATAGTAGTCCGCTTCAGCCCGGTTCACCGGAGTCCTCGCTAGCCCAAAGACTACCGCTTGGACACTTGACTGGCCGGCATGTGTTTCACTTCGTTCTTATGTCTGTCCTTCGGGAAATGTCACGCGGTATCATTCGAGTCCTGCCTAGCCTGCTACAGCCCGGGATACCGGAGTCCTCATAGCCCAAAGGCTACAGCCCGAATATATACGCTGATGACCGACATGCTCGATGTGATTCATGTATGCCTGTCCCCATAGGTTAGCGCCGCTTTGGGTTCACGATCAGCCATGTCGGCCCGGTTCTTTGTCATATGGATGCTAGCGACACTATCATATACGTGAGCCAAAAGACGCAAACGGTCCCGCCATGGTAAGGCGACAATTGGGAATACCGCGCGTGAGGCCGCAAAGTGATATGATGTGTTACATGCTAGATCGATGTGACTTAGGATCGGGTCCCGACAGCGTTGGTATCGAGCCCGATCGCTCAGAGGATTACCAAGCCAAACTGGTCGAAGTTGTGTCTAGAAATGCTTTAGCTATGTAGGGAATTGATTGTGGAAGGAACGAAAGCTCTTTTTACTCCTTATACCTCATGGCCTTCTCGATCCGAGTCATCCTCTTCTTCTACGGGTTTAAGAACTAGGCTTCTCATCTATCTATTAGGATGACGTGTTACTAATCCGTAGATTTATAAGATTGTTGGTTTTAATCCCCGCTCAGTTCCTACTATTTCGAATGATAACCTGTTGATCTCGTAATCTTGTTATGATGTTGTTGAGTGGGTATGCCACCATTTTCTGTAGGATGTCTCAAATCATTTTGAGCATTTACAGCCGTTATGCTGTCCGAGTCATCCTGTGTCTCTAAATAGTCCGATGCATTTGCAAATCCTTTCTCTCTGCTCCCAATGTCCTTTTGGTCAGAATAAGCACACTAACAAAAGTGCGTTGGGGTAATTTATTGCCTTGACATATATGTTGGAACTATTATTATGACCCTAGGTGTTTAGGAAGTCACCTAGCAACTTAGCAATGCTCTTGTATCCCTAGTGTGATGATTCTGGCCATCATTTTCGAAAGCATCCCGTGATGCCATTTAGTAGTAGGCATTCTACTCCTGGGTTTCTGAGCCCGAGATTCATCCTACTTCATGTTGTTAGTATTTGCTAGTGCCTTCAGGATATTAGTAACCTTGCGATAGTCCTCAAGGTCCGTGGTATTTCCTTCTTCCAAATACTACGAACCGCTTATGGCAGAAGTTCTTTTGAGCCAAAAGATCACAATAAAAGTGCTCTTGAGGAGTACTCCATTCATAATTGTGAATCTGCCAATTCTACCTTTCTGCATGGGTTATCCGGAAGAAATGTTGAGCTTTGCTCGATATACTAATCTATGCTCCACAACTCGAAAAGTTATATGTTCCTTTGAGTTGTTCTCTTAGATGCCTTCCGACCTTCATCTATCAATTGATAGCCAAGGGTATGTGTGCATTTGTGTTCATCGATGCATTTTATCCTTGTGGTCCGTCTGCCATTCTACTCCGAATGACTAGGAGAAACAAACTCCAGACCTCATCCATTTCTAGGATTGGGTCAAAGTAGTTGTATCCCGCAGATCAAAATGCCAATTCAGCTTTTGCTCTGTTCTACCTTGGAGTGTTACCATCTTTATGTCAAGAATGTCATGGGAATTGCACAACCTCCTAGGAATTCTTGATGCAGTTGATACTTCCCACCATCATCATTCATTCCTCGGTCTTCGTGTTGTTGTAACCGAATGCCGACAAGTGAATTGTGATGTGAAATCAATACTCCGAGCAACTTGTTGCTTGGCAGCTAATGGACATTATCCTCATTCTTGGCATGTTGGTTATTAAAACATCATCCCGAGATTGATCGTGCTACCTAGTCCTTAGTTCGGTGCACCTTCGATTGATGAGTTAGAATCTTGTCAAGTCCTCACTCATCTCGATCATATCGCCTTGCCTCAAAAGCAAGATTGTTCTCGAGCTTAGTAATATATCGGTGGTTCATGACTTTCCAAATATCTTCTTGGAAGTGTTACCGGTTGTTTCCTCGACTGTTATGTTGGGCTCGTGATCAAGTTGGTTTCTTGTGAACCACCCTTCTCCAAGAATCTGTGTTGGATACCCCGAGCTAGTCGGTTAAGCTAGCCAACAACTTGGAGAGTTGGAAGATAAAAGCTTGCCTAACTTAGTTCGCTCCAAAGGGATATTCTGTGTAGCATGTGTTGAAGAAAGATGATATCTTCATCGATTGGTCCTCGTGATCGCTTGTTGGATCTATTGTCTTACCAATTCTTTGACTTGAGTATGGGCCATTGTCAAGTCAAATCAGAACCAACGATATTCGTAATGTTGTCTTACTCGTGGTTAATCCTTCGAGCATACACCATTACATCTTTTGGCCTGACCAATACTATCACGTGTTCACATGATGGTGGAAGTCCAAAGGATATGGAAATTCGATGAGTTGTCGTTGAGCCCATCAAGAGCATTTTGTCTCCCCATGAGTCGTGTTGAGCATCAACCTAGTATTGGAAACTTGTGTAAGCATTTCTTCGTGTTTTGCTCATGAAGCATATGTTTGGATGAAAGTAGTGACTTCCTCTAGTTCATGTGCATCTGATGTAAGTTGCCGCCATGAACTTGAGAAAGGTTTGTTTTGCTTCCTATGGAATCATTCCAAGTCACCATGCACGCATGCGAAGTATTCTATGGTCTGATAGACTGATCATCTTCATTCCATATGGATTCCATAGCACACCAAGCCACTGATTGAATTGTTCAAGGAGAAGGAGTTCCTTCATAACAACTAGTCATGACTTATGATAGGACTTCGTTATCCTCGATGATGGTTCCCAACCGAACTCGGTAGTGTTTTATTATAAGACTACCATGTGGTCATGCTTGTCTAGGACAACGTGTTCATATGTTTGTAGCAAAACCAGCTCATATTTTGGAGCTCGCTACCTTAGTTCACTTCCCGAGAATCTCGCAACGTCTTCTCGTCGATTTGTGTTGCAACCTTTCCTGTTCAGACATGCTGAGTCTGAAGTATCCTATTCCCAATCGGATCTGAATCTCAGGCAGATATGATGGTTGGAACATTCTAACAGCTGCATTTTCGTTCCCAGCTGGCACCGTCCTGGTGCTATCTCGCTATAGACTGTCTTCTTAGCAACTCTTGCCAGGTTTTTCTTCGTAAAGTGGACTTACTATGGGTCCCTCCACCTTCGATGATAAGCAAAATCATCCATTGCGTTGTCTTCAACAAGGTAGTCCACATCATCCATTCTAGTCCGGGTGTACCATTCCTTTGCATTCCACCAAATGATCGTTTGTGATTGCCTTAGGCTGGTATACAGAGTTCCAATGATCTATGGATCAAAAGTAATTCTTTTTGCCACTTAAGGAATAGTTTCATGCTACCTCTCTCGAGGTGTTCCGTTACGGGATCATGGTAAATATTTCCTCACCACCTTGGCACCATCCACCATCTCCCTAGGCGTGGAATTGTTGCCACCAATCAAACCCCGTTGTTGTTTCTTCCATCCCTCTCGATGCATTTGGTGTCTCAACTCGAGATGTGTCACCGTCTCAGTCCGTAATGTCGATCCTGTTTGCTTAATCTTCGTGAAGATCGAGTCATGTAGGGCTTCCCTTCTTTTCGCTGTCGTGTCGGGTGAAGATCTCAAGACGACAAGACCAAGAAGATGGAGTGAACCAACATCTTCGAGAAGGCAAATGGACCATGAAGATTGTGATAGTCTGTGACCTCCCTTTTCCTCTTACCTCACGTCTTGAATCTCGGGGCGAGATTCTTGTTTAGTGGGGGTGAGTTGTCACAGCCCTAGAATTGCTTGACATTAGTTGCATTAAGGCATTCATGTCATCATGTTAATCTTCTCAGAAAGTTGAAATGGGGATTGTTGAAACCCTAGCACCAATTGAATTCTAATAGGTTCAAATAAAATCATTTTCAATAATCCCAAAATGCCCTGTGAAAATGTTCATGATTAATGGATAAAGGTGAAAGCCTCTTCCAAAAATGATGAACATATCTTATAGGTCATTCCTGGATTTTTGAATTAAATCTTAAACCATTTGACTTTGGGCATTTAAACACTATAAATAATTTAAATGCTCAGATAATGTTGGAAGTATTTAGGCCATAGAAATAATTCAGAAAGTGCCCGTGAATATTTTCAGGATTTATAAAATTGATTTGGTTTTAAAACTGGATCAAAACAAACAGTAACAAATAGAAAAACAGAAAACAATAAAGGAACAGGGCTCACTGACCCACCGGCGCCCACCGCCCAACCTCCTTTCCCCCTGGCTGGCCGGGTTGGCCCAGCCCACCAGCCCAAGACCACTGTCGCCACCTCCGCCAAGAGGCAGAGGAGGGACACGGCATGTCGCCAAGCCACGCCACCTCCACCCCGCCTGCCCGGCCTCCCGACCTCCTTGCATGCCACGCGCCCCCGACCCCCGGCCCTCTCACTCTCCCTCGAACGCCCCCCTTCCTCTCGCTCTCTCTCCTCACGCTGACCGAGAGCTGCTGCCGCCACCACTGGCCAGAGCCACGGCCACAGCCCTCGCCTCGCCGACGTGTCCATGGCCTCCGCTTAGCCCTCTCCTCCCTCCTCACCAAGTCCCCCGACGCTGGCACCCCGAGGCGCCGCCCCACTGTTTTCCCTCCTCGACTCCGCCGGTCGCCGCCGCCACCCGGCTGCCCGTGCCCTCCGAGCTCTCCGATGCCCTCATCGCACTCACGGTGAGCCCCGAGTCATTTCCCTCTTCCCGACTCGTCTCCCCCTAACCACCGCTCCACTACGGCCGACTCCTCACCGCCGCCATGGTGCCGCCATGCCACAGCCTCGCCGCTGCTCGGAGCGTGTCAACGTGCTCAGAGACCCCAGAGCCTAACGCGACATCCACTTGCCCTCCTGCATCGAAGCGCCAACCTCAAGACTTACGACGAGGCCGGCCGCCAACCTCGTCGCCGGCGCCGATCCCGGCCGCCCCGACCCCGGCTATCACCACCAAGAGCCTTAGCTCATCCCCAGCTCCCCGTAGGTACCCTCCCCGGCCCTTTTGGTGGCCGGAATGGCAGTTTGCACTTGCTGGCTGTCGGGCTCGCCGGGCGGCTAAACGCCGGGCGCCACGACCACCGACCGGCGTGGGTTGACCATCGCCTGCTTGACCTCCCCTCTCCCCATCGACATGCGGGCCCGCCCTGCCAACTAAGTTAGGTTAGTGTTAACTAGGTTAGGTTAGTTAGTTAGACGCTGACCAGTGGGTCCCAGCGCCAGGTTTGACCTCGACAGCGACCCATTGACCGCTGACGTCACATCGACGTCAGTCGACGCAAAGAATACCCTTTATGGATTTAATTTAATTCAGTAAATTCGTAAAATACCCCTAAACTTCTAAAAATCATATAAATTCAACCGTAGCTCGGATGGAAATAATTTATATATGAAAATGATCAGAAAAATATGAAGAATCTGTTTATGCCATGATCATGCATGTTTGAACAAGTTAACATCACTGAATAGGATGAATCATGATTAGGGTAAATTGTGAACTAGCATTTGGGGTTGGAGTTCAACTTTGTTTGAATTCCACTTCAACTAACTTGGAGTATTGTTGCATTAGGTAAATTCAGTACATTAATATGACATGTCATTCATGTGAATGTGCATTGCATTGATTGTGTTCTCTCTTGTTTGCCGGTGTTTGTTCCCTCCCGGTAGACGATGTACCGACGATGATTATTCGATGACACCGATGAAGAACTATTATCTTCGTAAGTGCTGCAAGCAAAACCCCTTGTTCATTCCGATATAATCCCACTCTCTCGCTCCTGCTCTATTTTATTGCATTAGGACAACAACGACTCATGTGTTACTTGCTGCGGTAGCTGAACCCCTTGATCCTTGCATGACCTGTCATTCCACAGTAATTAGATGAAACCCACTAGCATGAGTAGGAATTGTTTGAGCCATGATGTGCCTACTCATCTATGCTTGTTTGTCATGCCCGCACGCTTAGAGTTGAGTCGGGTCTGATTCATCGGGAATGAATTGGAATTGTTATGAACATGTCCTATTGTGTGTGAGCTAAGTGTGTGAACACGATTTGGTAAAGGTAGCGGTGAGAGGCCATGTAGGAGTACATGGTGGGTTGTCTCATTGCAGCCGCCCTCGTGAACTGAGTTCTGTGTTTGTGATCCATGAAACAGTTACTACCACGCATTGGGATCCTTAATTGACCCTCTCGGCTTCTTAACCACCCTTGTCCTCGGTCCGGGAGTTGCAAGTAGTTTCGTGTTTGTAGCATGTCGGGGCCGACGCAACGCTGACCTTAGGGGTGGGTTGTGTTGCGGTAGGCACCGTGGTCCGTGTACCGAAAGTGCCCGCTTGGTATCTCGGGAACCCTGCACACATCGCTCGGGCTGTATGGGAAACCTCGGCCGACTCCTCATGGATGGAACCCGAATAGGCGATAAACCCGGACTAGGGACTTGAGTGTTTAGGTAGGCTGTGGCCGACACCCACGCTGGGCTTCCGCTTGAAGGTTGCCGAGTACATGTCGTAAACGGCGGTAAGTGGTGAGAGCGTGTGAAGAAGTACACCGCAGGGTTTAATATGATCTATTCGAATAGCCGTGTCCACGGAAAAGGACTTTGGGTTGCCTATACCAGTTCATAGACAAGTGAAAGTGGATACTCTAAAATGCGCAAGATAGCGTGAGTGCTATGGACGGCGTTCTCGTAGGGAGACGGAGCGGGTCCATAGTGGTGTATTGATATGGTGAATATGTGGACTCGCAGCGCCACCTCAAAAGAGTTACTTGCAATGTAGTTCAGATAGCCACCGAGTCAAAGCTGGCTTGCTGCAGCCAAACTCCACCACCCCCTTTTGATAATGATGCATATGTAGTTAGTTCTCGATAAGTCTTGCTGAGTACAATTGTACTCACGCTTGCTTATTTTATGTTTTGCGAGAGACGCCGGCCTCGCTAGTAGTTCCACGTGGACTTCGACGCTTAGCTTGATACCTCACTACGATCTTGTGCCTTCGGCAGGATTTGGTAGATAGTCGCTTCTCAGCCTTTTTCATTTATAGTTGTCTCAGACTCGCATATGTTTAGCTTCCGCTTGTGTTTTGACTTGTATGTTTCGAGTGTTGGGTCATGAGACCCATGTTTGTAATATCTCGCTCTTCGGAGCCTAATGAATAATATCTGAGTCGAGAGTTATGTTGTGATGCCACGTCAGATTTACACATATTGAGCATATTGTGTGTATGTTTGAAATGCTTGGTATGTGTGGGATCCAAAACTAGTTGTTTATCCTTGGCAGCCTCTCATATGGGGAAATGTAGTCTCGCGTGCCCCAAGCGATAGTAGTCCGCTACAGCCCGGTTCACCGGAGTCCTGCTAGCCCAGCACTACTGCTTGGACACTTGACTGGCCGGCATGTGTTTCACTTCGTTCCTATGTCTGTCCCTTCGGGGAAATGTCACGCGGTATCATTCGGAGTCCTGTCTAGCCTGCTACAGCCCGGGATACCGGAGTCCTGTTAGCCCAGTGCTACAGCCCGAATATATACGTTGATGACCGACATGCTCGATGTGATTCATGTATGCCTGTCCCCATAGGTTAGCGCCGCTTTGGGTTCACGACTAGCCATGTCGGCCCGGGTTCTCTGTCATATGGATGCTAGCGACACTATCATATACGTGAGCCAAAAGACGCAAACGGTCCCGGCCATGGTAAGGCGACACCCGTGGGAATACCGTGCGTGAGGCCGCAAAGTGATATGATGTGTTACATGCTAGATCGATGTGACTTAGGATCGGGGTCCTGACAGATAAGCCCAATGGTTGAGATAATCGCAATGCATGACAGAGAGAGAAGAGAGAATGGAGGTACCTAGTGGACCTGGAAAAATGGACTTGCAGTTGCAGACAGTGGCAGGTTACTTGTAAGCCATGCATCCATGCCCTTTTCTTTATCACTACTCTAAGAGGTGATGCTAGTGCAATTGACAAGTATGTCCATAAGTACTACTCGGTTGAGATGTTCAGAACTACATATGCTGAAAACCTACCAGCTTTGGAAGGCAAGCAACAGTGGGACATTGTAGATCCTGGATTCAAATTATGTGCTCCTGTTCAGAAGAAAGCACCAGGCAGGCCAAGAAAGCAGAGGGTTAGAGCTAGAAGTGAAGGAAAGGGCCTTGGGCCTAGGAAGAAGAAGTGCAAGATGTGTAGAAGATATGGACACCAAGCCAAGGGTTGCACACAATATGTAGATCCAGCATTTGGAGAAGAAGAACATTGGGTGCACAAAATGCGGATGATCATCCTACAACTAATGATCCAGCAGAAGCAGAAGTGCAAGATGAGGATGGGGATGAGCCAATACCTGATGTTGTCCAGCAGCAAATGACACCGCCAAAGGAACCATCTCATGAAGCATCTACACAAGCAACTGTAGTAAGGTATGTCCAATTCCCAAATCCATTTATCTTCATGCATACCTTACAATTTGTGACATGTTTGCAATTGTTTTAGCCCTAGGAAAAACTATATAAGAGCTGCAGATAGAGGAGCTTCTCCCAAGTGTGTGAAACAGAAGAGAGGTGGAGGGGTGCAGCCAGCAAGTACATTCTGCTCAGATACTAGAAGCAATGTTGACATCAAGGTTATTTCTCCTGCAAAGAAAGCACCAGCAGCATCTGAAGCTCCACCCACTGCCCCTAACCCAGCTAAGAACACTAGAAGCAAGGCAAGGGAAGCTCCAAACCCAGCCAAGAACACTAGGAGCAAAAAAATGATGTTCTAGATGTTTAAGTATTGTGCTCTATTTGTTTTGATGTTGTTATGAACTAGATGTTGATCTATGTGCACTTGACTATGTGAACTTCTGAGTGCTTTATGCACTAGCTATTACGCACTTGGTGTTTCTATGCTTAATGTTTGTTATGCACTTTTCTGTGTGTTGCTGGCTATTATCTCCTTTGTTCATCACTATTTTGTTGTTCAACTTCCTATCAATCATTACATATGATTTGTTTCATCATATAAGATTTGTCGTCGACGACGTCGACGAAAAATCTTCATCTACCATCCACATTTGGTCTCATCACATAAGATTTTCATCGACAAAAAATCTTCATCTACCATACCAGTACAACTTCAACTAGGGTTCCATCAGATAAAGTGACATAAATTAACTTCAACTACAAAGTTACATGAAACAAAATAGGGTTCCATTAACATCTTCAAATACTCAACAACTTCAGATACATCGATAAACTACATCTACCATACCAGTACAACAAACATAATAATTCCCACTAACAGCAATGCCCACACCAGCAGCATCTCATCTCTCTCTCTCTCTAAGTTTCTTCTTCAAAGCCCTGTTCTTCCTTGCCAACTCGATGTTTTCCTTCTTCAGATGGTGACATTTGATTGTTGGGGATATAACTATTGAGTATAAACCGCCCAGGAGGGGCTGGGTTATGCTCATAATCATCGATTGAAGCCCATGAAGACAAGGAGTATGGCGCTTTACTACGGAGACTTAGAGGCCCAGAGCCCAAGAGCGGATTAGGGCCCATAGACATAAACCGCCATGAGATATGTAACTTGTACTGTAAGATAGGAAAAGGTAGAAACCGAGCCGGACACATGTATGAGTCGGCCTTGGTATTCTGTGAACCGACGGGCGTCAACCTGTGTATATAAAGGGACAACTCTGGTGGCGGTTTAGGGACAAGAGACAACAGCTCGAGAGACAGGCAAAGCGGATTCGCTCCCTGATCATCGAGACCCCATCAATTCACCACAGCTGGATCGTAGGCTTTTACCTTCACATTAAGGGACCGAACCAGTATAAACTCCCCGTGTCCTTTGTCCGGTTTAACCCCTTTAAGCTAATCTCGCTGCGATGGCTCCATGACTAAGTCCTCTCACTAGGACATCTGACATGTTAATTCCACGACAGTTGGCACCCACCGTGGGGCTAGCGCATGATGGTTTCGAGTTCTTGAAGGGCAACTTTGAAGGACTCAAGGTATACGCGGTTGGCCGGATGACCAAGAGTCATCGCGGCAAGCTCTATATCGACGACGCATGCTGAGGCCCCGATGCCGGCTCAATCGAGTACAGGTATCGGGTCCCCTTTGGAGGAATTCACGTCTTCATCGGCAAGATCGGCGAACCGGGCCCTGAGCCGGACATCTGCACCGACCTCGTCGAGACGGCTCAGCGTGCAAGCCCTGCCCGGTTTAGCCTGCCATGAAGCTTGCGTTCGTAGGATTCATCCATGGCGCCGAATCTGAACCAGTGTCCGATGGTGAGACGGTCGTTTATTCTGATGGAGAATCATCCACCGGCGAGACCAAGTCGCTGTACCAACTGCAAGATGGCCGGTTTGGGGCCGTTCCGATGGCAATAGTATTCTGGACCCCTTGAAGCGCCAAACCGGATTGCGATCTTCATGGCGGGTAAGCAGCCCACATTGCAATCTTCAACTGCAGCAACAATGACTTCCGGATCGGCAGCCAGGGCAGGAGGCCGCGCGCCCGCCGCTCAAGTTCTATCCGGTTTATTGGATGCCTGGACGGCATTATTGACCACAGCAGTCACCCCGGAGACTCAAGATCGGCATAATGCGGAGGTCACAAAGCTGCGGGATCAGATAACTTAGGCTAAGGAGGACTTGGCAGCTGAGGAAACCAGGATGGCTGATGAGAGGGCCGCCTTAGATGCCCAGTCACAGTGGATTCAGGAAGAGAATTACCGGCTCATGTTGGATCGAAAGCTTCAAATGACGTGTTGAGGAGGAGGCATCGGTCTCATCTACCGCTGGTTTATGAAGCGATGAGTCTCTTCAACACGCCAGGAGTAGGACCCAGTAATCCGGCAGCAGTAAACCAGACTGAAGCACCTAGGACAGGAGCGCCAGATCAGCCATGGGTGACGGACCCGCCTCGACGAACAGATGACTCGCCGCAATACATACCGACCCCGTCGGGTCACTTCTCCACCCCTTTGGATAACATGATTGCTGCGGCGTCTTGATTGGCAGCTATTTCGATGGAGGGCGAGTCTCCAGCGGCGGTTGAGACGCGGCGGTCCAGGGATCTCCTTCAAACCGCTATGGTACAACAGCAGGCCTATTCATATAGCCGAGACAGAATCCATTCAACCCCTCGCCCGAGCAGGAGTTACAGCAGGCGCATTGATGAACCGGCTGTGTCAAGCAGTGTGCGGAACCGTGACGCCCCTCGAGGGCCTAATCTGGCGCGTGGTGGTGCGAATGCTTAGGATGTGGTGGATAATGGTAGAGTGCGTCGGGAGGCAGAGTTAGCGGCGCAGTACGCGAATCATCAGCCTGCTCCGTTCGACAAACAACGTCAGTGGAACGAGGACTTGCTTTCAGCTCTTGGGGGGTGCCGTGTCTCACTCCGGCTCTATGCAATGTGCGGTTACCCAAGGATTTCAAGGGCCCGTGTAAGGTGCCTAATTACACCGCCGATTTACCCCCCGAGTCATGGGTTGAGAGTTATGAGATGGCAATGGAGATGCTGGATGTGGATGAAGCGGCCTGTGCAAAGTACTTCACCATGATGTTGGATGGAACGGCTCGCACTTGGTTAAAGAGTCTGCCCGTTAATTCCGTCGGTTCATGGGCCGAGTTGAAGGCCCGACTTATAGCAAACTTCAAGGACACGTGCAAGCAACCCATGTCAATTATGGATCTGGCTGCTTGTGTCCAAGGAGAAGGCGAATCAACAAACCATTAGGTGCGCCGGGTTTCAGAAATCATGCATTCGTCGGACCACATCAATGCTGATTCGGCAATCATAAAATTAGAGGGCAATTGCTGGTTTAAGCCGCTGAAGTTGAAGTTGGGACGGCTCAAGCGTCACTGCAATGACATGGTAACACTTATGGCGGCTTTGGTTAAGTATGCCGATTCTGATAGTACCAAGGATCCCGAGTCTGACGATGAGAAGCCGGAGAAGGGAAAGAAGAACAGCGGTGTAAAAGGACAACAACACAACCAGACAGGCCATGGGAACAATGGTAAGCGTAAAGCAGACAATATTTTGGATTTTGTGGCTAACACCAACGTACAGGGTAATGGTCAGCGTCGTAAGGGTAAACCGCCCCCGCGGAGTGGAGGATCAGGTATGAATCTAGAGCACCTATTAAATCAGCCTTGTCCAAAGCACGGGACGCAAGATAAGCCAGCTATGCACCTCTGGAAGGATTGCTTTATTATGCAAGAGTTCAAAATTCAGATCTCTTCCGGTATGATCATGGACCGTCCGGCGGTTCGGGACCCGGGTTTCACGGGCCGGGTTATGGTGGAGGTAACTCCGGTTCAGGGTTTCAAGGTAATCAAGGCGGACAGGGCAATCAAGGCAATCAGGGCAATCAAGGTGGTTATAATCAACAGGGGAATCAACAACAGCAACAGTCGGGTTATCAGAGTCGCCCGAAGCAGTTGAATAGTGGACAATATCATGTCTTCACTACTAGCCTGTGCAAGCGTGATCAGAAGCTTCATAAAAGGGCAGTGAATTCCGTTGAACCAGCGGTACCCCGTTATTTGCGCTGGTCTGAACAGCCTATTGTGTGGAGTCGAGAAGATCATCCGCCCCGGGTTGATAATTTGGGTCATCTGGCGTTTGTGGTAGCACCGCAGTTTGGAGGTTATAAGTTCACTAAGGTGCTCATGGATGGAGGGAGCAGTATCAACATCTTATATTATGAAACCTTGGCATCTGAATAGCCTATTGTGTGGAGTCGAGAAGATCATCCGCCCGAGTTGATAATCCGTCATCCTTGCGCCTTTGACCGTTTGGTGGTAGATAAACCGCAGGTTGAAGTTTCCAAATAAGGTTAGAACATTCTTAAGTTCGAACCATAGATGTGCATCATGGATGGAGTAATTTTATTCATGAAAAAAATATTAACATTTTCTTGTATTCAATGAAACTTTTTCCTGAATGCAAATGATATGGGTAATTTTTATCCTAACATTTTGTTGAGTTCATGTGATAAGAATCTTCAAACCATCGAACACCGAACATAGAGGTCTCTCCCACCATTTTTGTGAATAGTGTTGAAATCGCCACTAAGCAGTTTTTTAAACCAAGGAAAAGTCGGTAAGGTAGCTCGAAAAGTTGCTTTTGGAGATGATCATGATTCAAGGTCGTCGAAACATTCACTTTTGAGGTGGTGTAAAATCGAAGTTGAGTCCGATGATCATGATTCAAGGTCCATTGACTTTTGAAGTGGTTCAGAGGACCATGCCCTGTTTGGACGGTCGGCTTATGCTAAGTTCATGGCAAGGCTGTGTTATGTTTATCTACAGCTCAAGATGCCAGGTCATAAGGGGACCATCACAGTGCACGGAAGCCGAAAGGTCGCTTTGGAATGTGAGGAAGGTGATGCGGCTAATGCTGAGTCAGTTTGTGCAACAGAGGAGTTAAAATTATATAAAGACAATGTTGATCGGGCGGATATGACTTCTCTGAAGAAACCCACTACAGAGAATGATCCAGCTTTGAAGTTTAAATCGGCTGATGAGACTAAGTTGGTTGATTTTGTTCCTGGCGATTCATCCAAGCAGTTTAGCATCAGCACTAACTTGGATCCAAAATAGGAAAGCGCGCTCATCGAGTTCATCCGTGAGAACCGGGACATCTCTGCATGGAAACCTTCTGAATTGCCAGGTGTATTGAGGGAACTCGCTAAGCACACTCTGAATATCGATCCCAAATTTAAATCGGTCAAGCAGTTTCTCTGCCGCTTCAATGAAGAGAGACGCAAGGCCATTGGCGAGGAGGTAGCCCGGCTCTTGGCAGCAGGGTTTATTGTGGAGGTTTTTCACCCTGAGTGGTTGGCTAACCTGGTGCTGGTACTCAAGAAGAACGGCACTTGGCATATGTGTGTGGATTACACAGATTTAAATAAGGCTTGTCCAACTGATCCCTTTGCCCTCCCCCGTATTGATCAAATCATTGATGCTACGGCGGGTTGTGAGCGGTTGAGTTTTCTGGATGCTTATTAAGGTTATCATCAGATCAAAATGGCAGTTAAGGACCAAGTGAAGACGGCTTTTATAACTCCCTTTGGAGCCTTCTGCTATGTATCTATGCCCTTTGGGCTCAAGAGTGCCCAGGCAACTTATCAGCGGTGTGTGCAGAATTGCCTTCATAATCAGTTTGGGCGCAATGTTCATGCTTATGTGGATGATATCATGGTGAAATCCAGGAAGGCGGAGACGTTAATATCTGATTTGAAGGAGACCTTTGATAACCTCCGGGTTTATAAGATGATGCTTAATCCGGCCAAGTGCGTTTTTGGTGTACCAACAGGCAAGCTCTTGGGTTTTCTGGTGTCTAACAGGGGCATTGAAGCTAATCCAGAAAAGATCAACGCTATTATGTCCTAGCTAAACCGGCATGTATCAATGATGTTCAACGATTGGCGGGTCGTATTGCAGCGCTAAGCCGGTTTATCAGCCGGTTGGGAGAGAAGGCCATCCCTCTGTATTAGATGATGAAGAAGAGAGACAACTTTGTCTCAAGTGATGCTGCTAATGCGGCATTTGAGGATCTGAAGAAGCAGTTAGCTGAACCGCCTGTTCTTGCTGCCCCATTGATAAAGAACCATTGTTGTTATATGTGGCTACTAACGCCCGGGCTGTTAGCGTGGTTATTGTGGTGGAGCGCAAGGAAGCTGGTAAGGAGTATCCGGTTCAACGGCCGGTTTATTATATAAGTGAGGTACTTATCGAGTCCAAGCAGAGATATCCGCATTGGCATAAGTTGGTGTATGGAGTGTTTATGGCGAGCCGGAAGCTTAAGCAATATTTTCAAGGCCATCCCATTGCTGTGGTCAGTTCCGCTCCTTTGGGAGATATCATTCAGAACAGGGAGGCGACTGGCTGGGTTGCTAAGTGGGCTATCGAGCTTGGACCTCACGGGGTAAAATACATGCCTTGCACAGCTATCAAGTCCCAAGCGCTTGTGGATTTCATCAACGACTGGATAGAGTTGCAGGCGCCGGAGGATAAACCAGATAACACGTACTGGACTATTCACTTCGATGGATCCAGACAATTGGAGAGCTCGGGGGCTGGAGTGGTTCTTACTTCCCCTCGAGGTGACAAATTTTGTTATGTTCTTCGTTTGATGTTTCCCTGTACTAACAATGCAGCTGAGTACGAGGCCTTACTCCACGGTCTTCGAATGGCCAAGGAGATGAACTTAATCTGGGTACGTTGCTTCGGCGACTCCGATTTAGTGGCTCAGCAAGTGTCTAGTACTTGGCATTCTAAGGATCCACTCATGGCGGCTTATCGGCGTGAGGTGGATATCATTTTCGTCACTTCAAGGGTTACGAGGTCGAGCACATTGATCGGCGCAAGAATGAAGCGGTGGACTCTTTAAGCCGGCTCGGATCCCAGCGTAAATCGGTGCCGCCCAATGTTTTTCTTGACGTTTTGCATAATCCGTCGGTCAAAATACCAACGGAGGAGGATCTGGCTGTTCCTGACCCGGAGGCTCAATTAGTGGCGGTTCTTCATGCTATCCCTGATTGGTCAGTGCCATACCTGGCGTATATGACCCGGGGCGAGTTACCTGAGGACGAAGTTCTGGCCAGACAGATAATCCGGCGATCCAAGTCCATGACTATTGTTAATGGCGAGTTACATCATTGCAGTGTCTCAGGGGCGTTTCAGCGTTGCGTTTCTCCTAAAGAAGGCTGTGAGATATAGCGTGAAATCCACGAAGGAGACTGTGGTCATCATGCCGGTTCAAAATCCTTGGTGGCTAAGGCTTTCCGACACGGCTTTTACTGGTTAACAGCTCATGCTGATGCGGAGGATCTGGTCAGGAAGTGTGATGGCTGTCAGAAGTTTTCACGCCGAGCTCATGTTCCGGCCTAGGAATTGAGGATGATTCCAATCACCTGGCCGTTTGCAACTTGGGGCTGGATATGGTTGGGCCTTTTAAGAGGTCCAAGGATAAGAAGACCCACCTTCTAGTGGCGGTGGATAAATTCACCAAGTGGGTGGAGGCAGAGCCAGTAAGCAAGTGTGATGCGGCCACGGTGGTTCAATTCATGAAAAAGGTGATTTTCGCTTTGGTTTTCCACACAACATTATAACAGATAATGGCACGAATCTCTCAAAGGGTGCTATGGAAGAGTTCTGTCAACGAGATCACATCCGGCTTGATGTGTCCTCAGTGACTCACCCCCAGTCTAATGGTCAAGCGGAGAGAGCTAATCAAGAAATCCTGAAGGGTATCAAGCCCCGCTTATGGTCCCTTTGCAAAGGACGCCGGGTTGTTGGGTGGAAGAGTTGCCTTCCATTTTATGGAGCATTAACACCACCCCCAATAGATCTACGGGTTATGCACCCTTCTTCATGGTTTATGGAGCGGAAGCAGTTCTCCCAAGTGATATTCGCCATGACTCGCCCCGAGTGGCAGCTTATGTTGAAGCGGACAATGAAAGAGCACGCCAAGATGTATTGGACCTGTTAGATGAAAAATGGGATATTGCGGCAGCTTGTTCGGCGATTTATCAGCAAGACCTGCAGCGTTATCATAGCCGCCGGGTTAAATCCAGAGCTTTTCAAGAAGGCGACTTAGTGCTCCGGCTTATCCAAGATCAGACCGACATGCACAAGTTATCCCTACCTTGGGAGGGGCCCTTTGTGGTCAGCAAGAATCTGAACAACGGGTCATACTACCTCATCGATGTTCGAGAGCACAAAGACTCACGTAAATCGGAGGAGGAGACCCGCCGGCCGTGGAATATTGCTCATCTTCGACCTTACTATACCTGAGCCTTAGGCTCCTATCATGTATATATTTATGACAATGTACATATTATGATCAATAAATAATCCGGCATCCTTGCTAAAGCGGGGCCTCTGCCGTTTCGTCTTATATATATTCTTGGTTATGTGGGGCTTATGCTTATAAAGCGGAGTTCTGATTATCCATTAAACCGGCTTATAAAGCCACAACAAAGCTTGGGGGCTTCACAGCCAAGGGACCAGAGAGAGTCTGTTGCCACGCATAGCTCAAACATAGGTACCCACTGAGCACAGCTCACAATGTTACCTGGGGGCTCTTTGTGCACAACAACAAAGATTTTTATAGGACCCTTGTAATTGGCTATCAAGCCAGGCTTGGAAGCCAGGTGTATTCAACTAAAACCCCAGGTTAACCTGCCTTCATCAAGTAAGCCACTCCATCCAGGTAATCCTGGTATGACCCGCTGAACGTTTGACAAGTCAATCTTATACAGACCCTGAACTTGTCAAAGTTAAATGATGATTGGTTAATGTGAGGCCCATCTTAAAAGGCTTTCTAAAATGGTTTAACTCAGTGGCCTGGCAGCCCATGAAAAGCCTCAAATTTTGGGCCTGGCAGCCCTTGAAAAGCCTCGACTACAAGTTTTTGTTTGCTTTTATTTGTCAAGAAATTTCTCCTTTGATAAGGTTTTAAGGTAAACCGGCGTCTATTGACCAGGCCTGACTATAAGTCATCAATATAACCTGGTGTTTGTAAACCCGGCGTGGCTTTCAACTATAAGTTGTTAGTACACAACTAATTGTAAACCGGTGTTTGTTAACCCGGCCTGGCATTGAGTATAAGTCGCCAGGATGATTATCCGGTGTTTATCATAACCCAGCATGGCTTATTATAAACCAGCACAGCATGGTGGGAATTATCAGCAATCAATATTTGGGTTATCACCCTTACTAGAAGAAAGTTGGTAAACCAACGATGTGATTCAATATCACAGGTATGATGTATTTCATATTTCATTGTTTTACAGCCTTGGTTATAAACCCTGGCTTTATATTGGGCATTATGACCCGTCCGGCGGTAAACCGTTAGGACAATTTTTCAGTTTAATTCTATGCAGAAACAGGATTGCATAAAACTACTAAGGATCATAAGCAGACAATGCATATCATTGCAGATTAACAGTATCAGGCAAAGTGGCTATGCACGATGGCATAGCAGACCAAGTGTTTAAGCTAGCCTATTACAAGGCGTTTTTGACTGCCCAAAAGGATAATTGTTTTTCACAAGAATGACATTGTGCAAACGATAAACCGGCTTCGAACTATGATTCTTCCTCAGGTTGATGTGAAGGTTGCGGATCATCCTGCGCTGGTTCACCCTCCGCCTCCCCACCCAGTGGATGGAAGTCAATGGTTGCCCAGTCAATCCCAGATAAAGCTCAGAAGACAGCTTCATCGCTTATAAGGTCGGACGGTTCAACATCAGGGGCATAAGTATGCTTACAGATTGGCGGGATAAGATTTTGCGCTTCATAAACCGACGCATCAATCCGTTTGTTGTCTGCGTCATAAATCGACCGGTGGAATGACAAATCAGTCTCTTTGGCCAGTTTACTTGCAAGCGGGCGCATCTCCTTTGTCAAAGCTCTAAGGGCATCATTGTCAAATTCTGACCCATCTTCTTTTTGGCTGGGATAGCCATTCCCAATGTCTTCCGGATCAAGATCAGCTATCCAGGCCTTAGCCCGAGTCAGTGCAGACAGTGCACCGGCCCTTGCCGCAGATCTCTTCACCTCTTCTAGTTGGGCAGGCGTCATGGATAACTTGGCCAATGTATCATTGATTCAAGTTGGTGGCGGTTTATTGTACGAAGCTGTGCAGATGACCCGTTGAGTGCCGGTATATAACTGCTCTATCAAGGTATAGGCAGCCTTCAGTTTTTTGCGCATATCTGAACCGAGATGTGCAACACGGCTACCTGCAATGGTTACAATATTATTGTTAAACCGCAATCTCAAGGATGATTAAGTACAGTTCATGAAGAGGGTACTTACCAAAATAGCAGAGGTCATAGCGTTGATTTGCCGCTTTAATCCAGTCAGTTCTTTTGTCACCGGTTTAAGGGCTGCTTCAGCATCCTCCGCCCGCTTTAGCAAAGTTGTTTTTTCAGCCTCCCAATCTGCTCGTTCTCCTTTGAAGCCATCCTTCAATTGTTCCATGGCTGTTAAAGCGCCCTTCAGCTCTTCTTTGGCCTTTGAAGTTTCGCTTGCTGGGACTTGATGTTTTCGTGGAGGTCGGCGATTTGGGAATCTTTTTTGGTCAAGTCATCCTGCAAAAGACAGATAATAAGTTGGTAATACTTTTTTCAAAGTCCCAAGCACATAAAAAGTAATACACTTGGCACTTGGGGGCTAATGCGGATTGCGTTTTCTCAACTGATATTTTAAGTCCCAAGCACACAACAAGTTATATACTTGGCACTTGGGGGCTAATGCATATCGGATCAATTCAAAGTTATCAAGTTTCTCTCAACAAACTGGATCATGTTGATGATTGAAAGGAATTTTGGAAACTACATTACGGATGATATACTGGTTCATCCTAAAGGTATAAACCGGTCTATAGGGGCTATACAAGCAAAATCCAATCTTATCCTACTACAAGTCCCGGTTCACATTCACATTGATGAACCGGCCCTTGGGGGCTACTGGAGTTGATAATTGAAGTAGGCTATAAGGAAAAAGAAGTTATGCAAAGGAACAGATATTTACCTCATATCGCTCTTTCATCAGACCTACTAAACCGACTTCATAATCGCGGCTGGTATACAAACGGTTTAGATATCCAGAGTGGATGTCCTGAGCATTGAGGTGGGCATAGCTTGATACATTTGTTTTCCATTTGCCTTTGTCCACAGCGGAGAATTCTTCCTTGGCACTATGCTTTGATAAAGCGACAGGGTTGCCAGGAGCAGTATGGCCAAAGCCGGTAATCACAACATCATCTGTGGTGCCATCAACAGTCTTGTCTGGGCTTGGCGGTTTAGCAGATGTTCTTGCTGGGCTTGGTGGATCGGCAGCTGGGCTCGGCGGATCAGCAGACTGGCTCGTTGGATTCATTTCGCCGATTCAACAAAAGTATCCTGACCTTGAGGTACCGGGTCATCCAGAGTAATATCAAGATTCTAATCAAGAGCCTCTGAGGTCCTCTCCGGTTCAGTGGCTGGATTATCATCAGCTGGTGTAGTCAGCTTGGCTTTCTTGCTAAGTCTGGCTTTGGCACTAAAAAGAATAAACGCAAAGGTTAGTACAATAAACCAGTACAAGGCATATAAAATTAAGTATAGTATGCTTACCCAGGAATGGTTTTGATGGAGGCATCTGTGTGGTTGATGAATCGCCGGAGGATGAATGGGAGGTTCCCTGATAATTTGAATCGGGCGGATTAAGAGGATATCGGAAGTAACCCGCCTTGGGATAAAGTGTATTAGAAGAACAAGAGACCTCTTGACGGCGTTTGCGGACCGGAGAATATGGTAAACCGGAGGAGGTAACTTGTTGGCCGCTATGCCGAGTGGTGCGGTGAGCTTCATGCTGTTGTGTCTTCAAAGAAAAGTGTGGATCCGAATAAGCAAGAGGGTGTGAATATTTTACTTTCCGGACTGCTCGACGGAGTTTTCATACTGGCACATGATTTGAGTTGGAAGATAGAACAATTACCTCTACATCACTAGCCCGGCTAGCTTCCGCATCATCCTGATAACAATCATTGTCAATGAGGTGTATGAAAAAAGAACAAAGAGAGTCAAGTTCTACCTCTGATTCCGGGTCATCAAGCTCTTCATCATTGGGCAGATCAGAAGCCTCGGTGGTTTTCTTCTTTGCTAGCCTCTTTGTAACCCTGGTCTTGATGCGAGGTGCCCTCGCCGGTTTATCTTGTGATTTCCTCTTCCAGAACGGATCATCACCCTGTGCAGATGGACAACAAGTTATAAAGGAATGATTAAGAAGGGATGAATTAAGGCAAAAATAAGATAATTCTTACAGCCGGCGGTTTGTTGGACGCATAGAAGGGGCTAAGGCCTACTCTGCTACATGCAGCCACCGGTTCATCAAGCATTTTGTTGACAGCTTCGGTGACTTCATCATCTATGAGCTGGATGTCAATATGACGCTGAGGGTCTTTTAGTTCCCCTGTGTATTCACACATTAAACCGGGGCGCTGGCTTAAAGGCAAAATTCTCCAAGACACCCAGCATCGAACGAAATCAATGCCTGTTAGACCATTGGCCACAAAAGCTCTGAGTTTTGCTAGATGAGGGGCATATTTTGATCGTTCCTTGGCAGTTAGTCGCTGAGGAACCGGATGAGTTTTGGTAAGCTGGTATGCACGATAACCTGGCAGAGGATTTTCATTGTCTGGAGTTGTATTGCGGCAGTAAAACCAAGTCTGATTCCAGTCCTTGGGGTGGCTATGATGTTGGGCGTGAGGGAAGTCAACATTCTTTCTCTTCTGGATTGAAATGCCCCCGAGTTCAGTGTTGGGCCCGTCCGTAAATTCAGTACGGCGGTTTAAGTAAAAGAAGTCCCGGAATAGTTCCATAGTGGGTTCCTCTTGCAGATAGACTTCGCAAAATACTTGAAAATTGCATATATTGGACACGGAGTTCGGTCCAATATCTTGAGGGCGGATCTGGAAGCTAGCAAGCACATCACGAAAGAATTTTGATCCAGGCGGGCTGAACCCTCGATTCAGATAATCAGTAAATACAATCACTTCTCCATTCTGGAGCTCAGGAGGATTTTCTAAACCGGGTACTCTCCAGTGGATGGTTTCTTGGCTCGCTAAAGCGCCAGTCAAAACGTACCCAGTCAGTTGCTCTTCAGTAACCCGGGAAGGGACCCAATTGCAAGCATAGAACTGTTTTGCCATTTCAATGACAAGCTGGGAAAGAGGATTAAAACCGGTTTACAATTTATGACTGATGTATATAAACCGGCATCAGGCCGGGGGAAGGAGATATCGAAACATATATGCACTGATAGACCGGAGTATGTGATATTAAGGTCAAATTGGCGGTTTAAGAGAGGGCTAATGGTACCTGGCGGGTTATCATTTTCTACAAAGTTAAACCGCCTACAATGGTGCGGAAGCTGCAGATCTGAGAAATTCCTAACTATTGCACAAACAGGTTTCACAAGTTGGTGTTATAATTTTGGATCTACCACAGTTTTAAAAAGGAGGAAAATTCCAAAGCCCTAAGTGGTGACAGCGGAACAATCAAAAACCAGATTAGATCTGTTTTTGAAGAAGAGATGCTATGGGGAGGAAACAATGCTCTATAGCTACGGCCGCACAGGAGGAATATCAAGATTTATCAAGTTCTTAGGTGGCCGCAAGGTGCAGCAACGAACACTGAAGAACACCAAAGAACAACGAAACCCTAATGGTAGATCTGAGGTGAAGAAGAAGGAAACTTACAAAGGTTGAAGGAGTAGCAGAGAGGCGCCGCGTTTCTTTGGTCAGATCAGGTTGATGCAGCGGCCGTTGTTGGTGCAGAGGCGAAGGTCGATGGCGGCGGCTGCGCTCGAGCACTGAGGCGACGTGAGGAAGACGACGAGGCGAAGGGGCACGAAGGGAAAAGGAAAAATGACCCTCGGTCCTATTTATAAGGCGAAAGGATAAGTGACAGGCGCAGGAATCGAGGAACCCAAAAAATGGATATGTGACACAGTTGTCGCCTTGATTTTCGGAGGTTCATTAATAAAAGGGAAGTATTTACAGGTTTTTATAAGCAGGTGACGTCATGGCGATTTATTACAATCTTGGAAGATGACGTCACAGCGATTTACAAAGTTCATATGGAGATGACGTCATGGCGGTTTACAAGGTTCATACAAAGATGCTCAAGGAGTTTTTCTAAGTATTGAAGATTGACATGAACATGTTCAAATCAACCTGGGGCCTAATGTTGGGGATATAACTATTGAGTATAAACCGCCCAGGAGGGGCCGGGTTATGCTCATCCGTACTGAAGCCCATGAAGACGAGGAATATGGCGCTTTACTACAGAGACTTAGAGGCCCTGAGCCAAAGGGCGGATTAGGGCCCATAGACATAAACCGCCATGAGATATGTAACTTGTGTTGTAAGATAGGGAAAGGTAGAAACCGAGCCAGACACGTGTATGAACCGGCCTCAGTATTCTGTAAACCGCCGGGTGTCAACCTGTGTATATAAAGGGACGACCCGGCGGCGATTCAGGGACAAGAGACAACAGCTCGAGAGACAGGCAAAGCGGATTCGCTCCTTGATCATCGAGACCCCATCAATTCCACCACAACTGGATCGTAGGCTTTTACCTTCACCGTATGGGGCCGAACCAGTATAAACTCCACGTGTCCTTTGTCCGGTTTAACCCCTTTAAGCTAATCTCGTTGCGATGGCTCCATGACTAAGTCCTCTCACTAGGACATCTGACGTGTTAATTGACAAGACGAGTGTTTTCCGAAAGTATGGGCAAACCTGCCGAGTGTGACACAACTAAGGGTATAAAATCAATTTTCCCTTTTCAGCAAGGGATGCCCTCAAGTGGTGAGAGACAATAATAAATAAATTCTAAATGTACACAATGAATCATTGAGTGATAGGTATCTCGGCATGCCAACAGATGTGGGTCAATCAAAGATGGGTACTTTCAAGTATTTGAGAGATAGAGTATGGGAAAAAGTTCGAGCATGGATGGAAAAACTCTTATCATCAGCTGGAAAGGAAGTGCTTATCAAGTTAGTGGCTCAGGCTATCCCAATATACTCTATGGCCTGCTTCAGACTGCCTCGAGGATTGCGTGAGAACATCACCTCAATAATCCGGCAATTTTGTTGGGGAAGCAAGCAAGGAAAAAGGAAACCTACATGGGTGGCGTGGGTGAGGGAGAACTGGATTAGGGGGTATCCGGACAGCCGGACTATATACAGCGTCCGGACTATTGAAGCGTGAAGATACAAGACTCAAGACTTCGTCCCGTGTCCGGATGGAACTCTCCTTGGCGTGGAAGGCAAGTTTGGCGATCCGGATATTATATTTCCTTCCTTTGTAACCGACTCCATGTAAACCCTAGCCCTCTCTGGTGTCTATATAAACCGGAGAGGTTGGTCCTTAGAAGGCCGATCACAATTACAATCATACCATCATAGGCTAGCTTCTAGGGTTTAGCCTCCAGGATCTTGTGGTAGATTGCTACGTCTTGAGCTTGCGTTGGTTTTCCCCGAAGAGGAGAGGATAATGCAGCACAGTAGTGTAAGTATTTCCCTCAGTTTTTGGGAACCAAGGTATCAATCCAGTAGGAGGCCACGCGCAAGTCCCTCGATCAAGACAAAACGATAGATACTCACAACTAACGCGATTAGGGGTTGTCAACCCTTCACGGTCACTTACGAGAGTGAGATCTGATAGAGATAATATTTTTGTATTTTGGTATAAAGATGCAAAGTAAAAAGTAAAAGCAAAGCAAGTAAATAAAGTGATGGATATTGATATGATGAGAATAGACCCGGGGCCATAGGTTTCACTAGTGGCTTCTCTCAAGAGCATAGATATTCTACTTGGGTGAACAAATTACTGTTGAGCAATTGATGAATTGAGCATAGTTATGAGGTTATCTAGGTATGATCATGTATATAGGCATCACGTCTGTGACAAGTAGATCAAACGATTCTCATCTACTACTATTACTCCACTCATCGACCGCTATCCAAAGATGCATCTAGAGTATTAAGTTAAAAACAGAGTAACGCCTTAAGCAAGATGACATGATGTAGAGGAATAAATTCATGCAATATGATAATTACCCCTGCCTTGTTATCCTCTATGGCAACAATACAACACGTGTTTCATGCACCCTTTTCTGTCACTAGGTAAGGACACCGCAAGATTGAACCCAAAGCTAAGCACTTCTCCCATTGCAAGAACTACCAATCTAGTTGGCCAAACCAAACGGATAATTCAAAGAGACTTGCAAAGATAACTCCATCATACATAAAAGAATTCAGAGAAGATTCAAATATTATCCATAGATAAGTTGGATCATAAACCCACAATTCATCGATCTCAAAAAACACACCGCAAAAAGAAGATTACATCGAATAGATCTCCACGAGAGAGGGGGAGAACATTGTATTGAGATCCAAAAAGAGAGAAGAAGCCATCTAGCTACTAGCTATGGACCCGAAGGTCTGAAGTAAACTACTCACACCTCATCGGAGGGGTTATGGTGTTGATGTAGAAGCCCTCTGTGGTGGATGCCCCCTCCAGCGGAGCTCCGGAATAGGCCCCAAGATGGGATATCGTGGATACAGGAAGGTACGGCAGTGGAATTAGGTTTTTGGCTCCTCTTATGATTGTTTGGGGATGCGTAGGTATATATAGGAGGAAGGAGTACGTCGGTGGAGCGTCAGGGGGCCCACGAGGTAGGGGGCGCGCCCAGGGGGCGCACCCTCCACCCTCGTGACCGCCTTTGGCACTTCTTGGAGTAGGGTCCAAGTCTCCTGGATCATGTTCGGTGAGAAGATCACGCCTCAAGGTTTCATTCCGCTTGGACTGCTTGATATTCCGCTTTCTTCAAACACTAAACAGCAAAAACAACAATTCGGGCTGGGCCTCCTGTTAATAGGTCAGTCCCAAAAGTAATATAGAAGTGGAAAATAAAGCCCAATATAGTCCAAAACAGAGATAAAGTAGCATGGAGCAATCAAAATTATAGATACGTTGGAGACGACGCATCGCCAAGCTTAATTCCTGCTCGCCCTCTAGTAGGTAAATGATAAAAAGAGAATTTTTGATGTGGAGTGATACTTTGGCATATTCAATATAAATCTTCTTACTTGTGATATGAATATTCAGATCCGAAAGATATAAGACAAAAGTTCATATTGACATAAAAATAATAATACTTCAAGCATACTAACTAAGCAATTATGTCATCTCGTAATAACATGGCCAAAGAAAGTTCATCCCTACAAAATCATATGGTTAGGCTATGCTTCATTTTCGCCACACAAAGATGTTCCCAACTTCTATACCCCGATGACAAGCCAAGCAATTGTTTAATACTCAAATAATCTCAAACTCTTTCAACCTTTACGCAATACATGAGCGAGCCATGGTTATAGCACTATGGGTGGAATAGAAATATGATGATGGGATTGTGTGGAGAAGACAAAAGGAAAGTCTCATATCGACGAGGATAATCAATGGGCTATGGAGATGCCCATCAATTGATGTCAACATGAGGAGTAGGGATTGCCATGCAACGGATGCACTAGAGCTATAAGTATATGAAAGCTCTACAAAAGAAACTAAGTGGGTGTGCATCCAACTTGCTTGCTCACGAAGACCTAGGGCACTTTGAGGAAGCCCATCATTGGAATATACAAGCCAAGTTCTATAATGAAAATTCCCACTAGTATATGAAAGTGACAAAATGAGAGACTCTCTATTATGAAGATCTTAGTGCTACTTTGAAGCACAATATATGAGACTCACTACATGAAGAACAAGGTGCTACTTTGAAGCACAAGTGTGGTAAAAGGATAGTAGCATTGTCCCTTCTCTCTTTTTCTCTCATTTTTATTATTTTTTTTATTTGGGCCTTTTCTCTCTCTTTTTTATGCCCTCTTTTTTTCCGGAGTCTCATCCCGACTTACGGGGGAATCATAGTCTCCATCATCCTTTCCTCACTTGGGGCAATGCTCTAATAATGATCACACTTTTATTTCTATTACAACTCAACAATTACAACTCGAAACTTAGAACAAAAAATGACTCTATATGAATGCCTCCGGTGGTGTACCGAGATGGTGCAATGAATCAAGAGTGACATGTATGGAAAATAATGCATGGTGGCTTTGCCACAAATACGATGTCAGCTACATGATCATGCAATGGCAATATGACAAAAGTAATGTATGTCATAATAATGATGATGGAAGTTGCATGGCAATATATCTCAGAATGGCTATGGAAATGCCATGATAGGTAGGTATGGTGGCTGTTTTGAGGAAGATATAAGGAGGTTTATGTGTGAAAGAGCGATCATATCACAGGTTTGATGCACCGCTAAGTTTGCACCAACTCTCAAGGTGAGAAAGGGCAATGCACTGCATCAAGAGGCTAGCAAGTGCGGAAAGATAAAAGTGCGATAATCCATGGTGTCGGTGTCAAACCGCAGATCTCGGTAGGGGGTCCCGAATGTGCGCCTAGGCGGATGGTAACAGGAGACAAGGGACACGATGTTTTTACCAGGTTCGGGCCCTCTCGATGGAGGTAATACCCTACCCCGCTTGATTAATATTGATGATATGGGTAGTACAAGAGTGGGTCCCAAACTATGCATCTAGGCGGATGGTAACAGGAGAGAAGGGACACGATGTTTTTACCCAGGTTCGGGCCCTCTCGATGGAGGTAATACCCTACCCCGCTTGATTAATATTGATGATATGGGTAGTACAAGAGTGGATCTACCACGAGATCGTAGAGGCTAAACCCTAGAAGCTAGCCTATGGTATGATTGTTGTTCGCCCCACGGACTAAAACCCTCCGGTTTATATAGACACCGATAGGGTTAGGGTTACACAGAGTCGGTTACAATGGTAGGAGATCTACATATCCCAGATCGCCAAGCTTGCCTTCCACGCCAAGGAAAGTCCCATCCGACACGGGCTAAGTCTTCAATCTTGTATCTTCATAGTCCAGAGTCCGCCAACGGTGATAGTTTGGCTATCCGACACCCCTAATCCAGACTCCTCAAGAGCTCCCTCGAACCAGCTTCAATGACGACGAGTCCGGGCGCAGATATTGTCTTCGCATTGCAAGGCGGGTTCCTCCTCCAATACTTCATAGAAGATTTTGAACACAAGGATAGTGTCCGCTCGCAAAACAAGTTCCACATACCACCGTAGAGAGAATAACTTTTGCACAGATCGCTGACGATTCCGCGGGCGTGACACCACACCACGGCCAGTGCCTTTATACTTAATCGCTTTTACTGCTCCACCTCAGCGCTTAGCGAGGCGGTTTCTTGGCACGCCTTATCAAAGCGGAGATCGTGCCCCTTATTCCGGGATTCCCATCAATACCGACGGTAATCCAACGCGCCATTGATTATGGTGCTTGGGAGATAAGCGAAGTTTTACCAGTGGCGGGGACGATAGCTTCATCCGCCCATATAAGGGATAAGGATCCACCTTTTCACATATGCCTTCTTCCTCCTTTGCTCATCCATTTCACAAGACTGAGCTCCAGCGCCCAAGTCCGCGACATCCCACCTCAACCTTCTCCAACTATGTCCGGAGCGGAGGCAAGTGGATGGCCTCCTCCGTCATGGAGGGCACATCAAAAAGCTGCGGAAGGCCGGATACTTGTCCAATGACATCGGGCACCGCTCCCCGGCGAGGGGCAGCTCATTCCAACCCCTGTGCCCCATGAGAGGGTGGTGTTCTCACCCACTTCCTCCATGGACTAGGTTTTCCACTTCGCCCATTTGTCCGGGTGCTCATGTTCTACTACGGCCTGGACTTCCACGATCTAGCCCCAATTTCATCCTCAACATCTCGGTGTTCATCTTCGCAAGTAGACCTTCCTCTCGCATCCAGCCCCACTTCGCTTATGGCTTAAGACCTTCAATGTCAAGTCAAGGTAGTGGGCGGCCGCAAGCGGAGTGCGGAGTCGCCATGGTTGGCAAGATGGCCAAAGTCCTATGGCTCGAGGGCTCCTTCGTGGAGACCATAAAGGTGGCAATCGGGTGGTTCTACATCACCGAGCCGCGACTCTCAATGGGCGGCGGCCCCAACCCGATCCGCTTCCCACATGGCTCACATCATGGAAAGAGAGCGGCCTGTCGTGGGGTGATTCGGACGAGCTATCCGGACTCCAAACCTGCGTCCAAACCTGGTGGACAAGAATCACAGCTTGTCAACGAATCAGGTGATGCTCATCCGCCGATTCTCCCATGCCAACAACGGGCCTTCAAATTGTGGAGTTCGATCCGCACAGCACCAACTCTGAAAAGGCTCTTCAACACTACGCATTTAAGATGCCCGGAAGGTGCTGTTCAAGGGCGCCGAGGTTCTACATCCGCCATCAAGATCGCGGATTCAGCTCGCAGCGCCAAGCCAGCGAGGTGTTATTTTACCCTTTATGGGACTCTTTTTCATAGTTTGACTCTATGCGGATCTAAAACTCCCTAACCTTTGACAGATCG
This sequence comes from Aegilops longissima, assembly GCA_021605205.1. NCBI lineage: Eukaryota > Viridiplantae > Streptophyta > Magnoliopsida > Poales > Poaceae > Aegilops > Aegilops longissima. Next base: position 43,933,407 of record CM038676.1, on the reverse strand, counting down.
GTGAAGACGCCCGACAGGTTAACCGTCCGCCCCATTGCCGAAGACTCCAGCGGACGCCCGATTGACGGGTTGCTGGGTCCCGCACCTCACGTGGTGCCGAGAGGAAGGCCAAGAAGAAGGCCACGAGAACTCGAAGGAGTTCCCGACGCCAGGTGCTGTCGGACTCATCGTCCGACGACTCCGAGGCGGAATCCTCCCGTGAAGACGAGGAGGAGGAAAAAGAGGCCTCTTCCCCAGAGGGGGGAGAGAAGAAAAGGAAGGCCGCCTAACCGGGAAGCCAAGGGTCCAAGAAAGGAAGGACCTTCCTCCGGACTTCTCCACCAACGCCGACAACGACGAGGAGGAGGCCTCCAAGGCCAAGCCTCGGCGAGATCGTAAGTGTCCGGACCGGAATAGCTTATGACTTTTATTTGTCGACAGTGTCTTCTAACGCCGAATATAACCATGTAGCCCGCCAGGACGAGCTCGCCGCTTCGCCGAGCGGCTCCTCAATTGCGCCGGATGTGAATAGCACTTCACTTCCGACCGCCTCCCCTCGTGACGCAGCATAACATCGCGGTGGAGTCCCAAAGGGGCCCAGCCAGAGGAGGTGGTCCGGAGGCGCCGCAAGGCGACCTCCCTGACCGGCGCCAAGGGGCAAAACCCCGTGAGGGCTCTAAGTCCGCCTCGTGCCGACTTCAGATCGAACCTTCTGGTTCCAAGTCCGCAAGCGCCCCTTCATAAGAAGGGTAAGACTGGGACGCCGGTGACCTCCGCCCATCCGGAGGCACGGATAGCTTGCCGGAGGCACTTAACGGCGCCCATCAACGAGGATCACCGCACTATTATGAGTGTGGTGATCCAGAAGTTCATCCGCCAAGAGCGGGCTGATCAAGCCTGCACTCAGCCTTCTAAACAGCTTTGAGGTAAGTTTAGAATATATAAAATATTACCGCATAGACAGAGCCCCTGATGCTTAGTTCGGTGTTCGGAAATAAAAGCCGGACTGAGGATCTAAAAAGATATACGCAGGAGTCTAACATAAGTATGTCAATATGGGAATGCAGGCTGAACTGCTGACCTCTGCCGCACTGACTGCGGAGGTCAATGCGTTGAAGCAGAGCCTTGAGCGGTCCGAGAACGAGCTCGGCCTTGCCAAGAAGCAGCTCGAGGACAAGGAAGGTAAGTAATACCTTATTAAAGTAATACCTTATAGAAAGGATTTGGTTGCAAAAAAGACAGGACTAACATGGGTATTGTAGGGGCCACGAACGAGGTGGCGACCCTAAAGGAAGCGGTGTCCCCGGCCGAAAACAAAGCGGCCGCAGAGCGCACCGAGCGAGAGAAGCAGGAGGTGCGGGTGGCGGAGGTGCGGCAAGAGCTCCAGGCTCTCGTGGAAAAACACGAGAGTTTGGAACGTGACTCGAAGACTCGAGAGTCCGAGCTCGCCTCAGCTCTTGAGAGTGCCAAAGCCGCTAAGGCCGAAGCCCAAAAAGCCCTCCCGGAAATTGAATCATTAAAGAAGATAGCGGCGGGTAAGGCATTCTTTATGCTAAGCAAGCATGTGAAAGTGAATTACCTATTACTTACCCGAATCCGGAGCTCTCCAGAGCATTCACAGATCTGCCCCATAGTGTAAACTGATGTCGCTGCTTCTACCGCGCCAAGGAGGGGAGCTCGACGGAAAAGGTGTTTCGTCTCAAGATGTTGAGGCCGGACATCCGGTGCCCCTAAGCGACCAGCTGAAGCAGCTTGGTCGAGCTCCACAAGGTAGCCGAACAGCCATGAAGGGCCTCATAATTCGGCCGTGGCCATTGGAAGCCATGCCCGGAGCTACTTCGGCTAGTGCGGCGGCCGGTGGACGCCGTCCATGGATTGAAGTCATCAAGCGCCCGTCTGCATTGAAGGTGCCTGTTGGCCCTTGCCCGCAAAAGTGCACTGGGCAAGCTGGATGCTGAAAAGCTTGTGAAAGACGGGCCACCAAGGGCAAGGAGGATCACAAGCCCGAAATGTACTATGAGGGCGCTATGAAGGGCGCCGCACTTTATAGCGGTGAATGCTCCAAAGATGTAATTTTTGAATAGACTCGCATTTGTTATCCCAGACGCTGAAAACTTATTCATATGCGCTAAGCAACGCCAGAATTTAAAATATTACCTTCAGGCGGTCGCTTATCAAATTTGAGAGATGGCAAGTCGTTGGCTTCAGCCCCCATGCCACGAAAGTGCCGGGTGTTCGATAAACTTGAGCGCTCTTGTTCCCATTCTTGTCCTTCGAGGAGGCGCCAACGAACGAACAAGGCAACCGGACTTGTAGTGCTTGAACACTCTCACTTAGCCATAGAATTCTATAATTTTAAATTTCGCGAAGCCCCTAGTATTCGAAGACCGAGTTCGGGCGCTTATCCACGCCTTTGGCCGGACAATGCCGACTCCTCGCCTAAGCGGCATAAGTCTTTAGGGACCCAAAAACCTCTCGAACAGCGATCGCCTCGCCCTATCATGATGGTCAGTTTTAGCTTTCCACCGAGGTGCTCAACCCAGCTCAACCGGGGCACAATCGCAGTGGTTCTCCCAGCGCTACCTTAGCCGATATAACGGAACGTAAGGTACCAAAACATGGGAGCCGGGCAAACCCAACTATTGACCCAAGACATGATTCGGAGCCGATGCATACAATGCTATAAGTTCGGGGTGCCGCACTTGTGGAAGTTTCCGGACTTATCACACCATATTTTTGGGGTACTTAAGCCCCTGGTGTATTGGCCATACCAAAGTGTATGGGTGCAACATGTCATGAATGAACATATATATAGATAAAGAAAAGAGTGCAATAATAGGCAAAAGCTATGTATTGTTTATTTAAAAAGGTACTGCAATGAAAGCAGAACGATACAAATAGTGCGATAAGCAAGGGATGGGACTATTTAACATGTCCTCTCCGTGGGTAAGTCATGGAATGGTATGTAAAACAGGTATAATGCTCGTAGTAGAGACCACCGACACTCGACGAGTCGCTTTCCCGGCTGTTGCATCGTGAGTTCGCAATTCTATCGCCGGATGTGGCTTCGCAAAACGGAGTCCCGAAAGTAAAAGAAAAGAAGAAAGAAAAGTAATGACACAATCGGAGCCCCGGTGCGTTGAGCCGCATTCTCGCTGCAGCCGTGGTCGTGCCCTCCCCTTATGCCCATGGTATCTCCAGAGCGAGTTATGTACGCAGAGTATCGGGTTTCGCAATTTCGCGAGGGCTGGGGTTAGCCGGATTGCTACGCTGCGTTCAATCGTGCCAGCGGTCTTGTTGTAGGTTACCCGCGCGCTTTGATGGTGTCCGGACGCTTGATAGCCGGACTCGAGAATTGTCGTGAGAGGCTGCTTTGCACCTCCACCGCGAGGGTTGCCGATGCTCCTCCGCTCGGAGAGAGCGCTCGTGTTTCCATTGACCGTGATTACCTCGAGGGCCTCGCATCTTGAGCTTGAGGTATGCGAAAGCGGCGCCGCATTGAACTTTGCAAATGCGGTTCGCCCAAGCAAAGGCGTGATAGCCGCCATGAATGGGACTATGTCAAGATTAACTCTTCGCCGAAGTTATCCGGGATCCGACGACCACTTCAAGTGTAATCGAGCCTGCATAATTGGCCTTTACGCCCGTATGACGCCTTTAAAGGTCGCCTTTGTGGGTTTAATCCTTGAGGGTCTATGCCCATTTTGCGATCAGATCCCGATAGAGCAGGTTCAGTTGCTGCTACCGCCCATCGACTCGTGAGGTGAAATCTGTCAATGATTGGGTTAAGAACCACGCGCGAATCCGCCGTGGCGGATGCTAGTGGGTGGTCCCTTCGATCAAAGGTGATCGGGTAGGAGGACCATGGGTTGAACTTTGGGGAGACCGGCTCCATCGCATATACGTCCCTTAGCGCACGCTTCCACTCTCTTTTGCGTATGTGGGTTGCGTATATCATATTCACCGTCCGCACTTGTGGGGGGAAACCATTCTATCCTCTATTGTTCGGCGGCCGGGCCTCCTCGCCATCACTATGCAGCCCCTTGTCATTGAGTTCGCATTTAACTTGCTCATTGTTTGAAGACCCAACAATCCTCGCTGGTGTGGTTGGCTGGTTTTTCGGGTGCCATGTATTTGGCACGAGCGATCGAGTATTTGGTCCAGATTGACGGGCCCGAGTATTTCTTTTGAACGGCTTTTTCCGCTGACCGGTTTAGAGCCTCAATCCGCATTGATCGTCAGATCTCAAAGATTATCGCCGCACGCGGCGCTTTGTGCTTGTTGCGACGCCGACCCGCCATTGTTGTCCTTGGTATCCGAACTACCGTGGTTTTTGTCAAGTTGTTACTATGAGCTAGCCATTGTCCTCTCCCCGCAAAAGCGGTCATGAGCGCCAGAGGGCTGCCATGGATTTCGGCTTTTCCTATCCTAGGTGCCGGGCAAGCCACTCGTCGCGGATGTTATGTTTGAAGGCTGCAAGGGCCTCGTGATCAGACAACCAATGATTTGATTTTTCTTGGTTAGGAACCGTGTCCGTAATTGTCCGCCGATTCTTCCGCTACTGAATTATGTGGTTGAGGTCATCGGCGTCGGTGGTCGCACATATGTGCCCCGGAAGTTATCAAGGAATGCAGCTTCCGTGTCCTCCCAACAACCAATTGATTCTCGCCGCAAGTGTTAAGCCAATGCCGAGCTGGTCCTTTAAGCTTGAGTGGGAGGTATTTGATGGCGTAGATCATCACCGCGGGCCATGTGGATATGGAGGAGGTAGTCCTCGATCCAAACCGCAGGTCTGCTGTGCCATCGTATGATTCGACGCTTACGGGTTTGAAACCCTCGGGATTTGATGATCCATCACTTCGTCTCGTGAAGCATAGTGGTGTGCAGCGCCTCAGATTGGGCTATATCACGACGCAGCTCAAATGATCTTTGTTCATCGTGGTTTGACCCGCCGGAGTTGTTGTATCCGCGTGACGGTTATCATCACGTGTCGTGGGGCGCCCACGCGATCCGTAGATCGATCTTGTTTGCCTTGTCTTGTCCTCCAATATGTCCCGCAGGTCTGGCGCGTTTCCCCGTGCCTTGGTACTTTTCGAGCGGCGCCAGGGTGCGGCTAGAATGGAGGGTCTAGAGGCCTCTCTGTCGCGGCCACGGGGTGGCCGGTCGGCCGCATCATGCGCTGGTGATGTAGCTTCCTCTAATTGGGGTAGCAGCCTGCGCTTTGGGTATCTCTTGAGGGGCGCTTGAGTTCAGATTTTCGGCTGCGAGGACTTCACCCATCCGTCGCCTAGCAAGTCTTGGTCAGCTCTAAGTTGCTGCTGCTTTTTCTTGAGGCTGCTTGTCGTGGCCATAAGCCGCGCTTGAAACGCCCTGCTCGGCGGGATCCTCGTGCACGCATTTAATTGCCGTTGTCGAGGCTTGCCTCATCTTCGGAGGGAGGCATATAATTATCGCCCTCCACCTCCCCGTCCGCCGCCTATCATGAGGGCTGGCTTATCCTCCTCCCGTGCTGAATCCTGCCGAGGAGGTTGTCTTCGCACCGTCCCGGTGTTATTATCTCCGTGCGGAATCACCGCTTTTGCTATGGCGGATTTAGAGCGGCGCCACGACACCGGGCGCTTGGGCTGTTTCTTGAGGGGTCATCCTCCGCTGTTCCACCGCCGCTCCCAACTTTTGGGATGTCCACCATGTATCGTATGACGAGGTGGCTTTCCAAAGGCCCCAAGGCGCTGGTTCTTGGTTGTCTCCAAGATCGCCGTCCATACCGCCGATGTCTTCGAGTCGAAGTCGAGCATGTCGGTTAAATCATCGACAAGTGGCTACAAAGTGGGTGGTGGTGGGCGCTGAATTTCTTCGCCGTCCAGATCTCAACCTTCCCGACCGTAGCCCGCCAGGCTCTCCGATAAAGAGAGAGACTTTAGTGAATTCAGGATGTCGCCAAAGGGCGAAAGTGCTGAAAGATGTCCGCGGCAAGGAACTCCATAACCGGCGCCTAATTGATCTCGATTGGCAGGGCGCTGGGGTTCGGAGTCCGGAGAGGAGTCCGCACCTTGGAGTCACGGTTTTCACAAAGGATGTGGATGGAGTTCGCTCAATCGCCAGAGAGATCGTAGCCCCGAGGCGGTGTCCAACCACTCATCCTTGATCGGCGGAGTCGACCAGCTAAGGGTCGGAGCGACGCTGGTGCGCCTCCGTGGCAATCGCTCGGGCGGCAGAGCCAGATCGCGCCCATCGAGACAAAGGCGGCGCGCCGTCTGTGGCTCAATCCGTCAAGATCAAGTCTCCGCGGATGTCGGCCATGTAGTTCAAACTCCCGAATCGACCTGATGGCCAGGGGCGAAGCTTTGATCTGCTCCAGATGGCCAAGTGAATTGGCCCACAAAGGCAAAGCCGCCGATACGAAGATCTGTCCGGGAGAAAAGTCTCACCGACCGCGCCGTTGTTGATGATCGAAGGAGCCATCGGGCCTAAGGATTACGGCATACGAGGAACTCTCAATGAAAGCACCAATGTCGGTGTCAAACCGCGGATCTCGGTAGGGGGTCCCGAATCGTGCGCTTAGGCGGATGGCAACAGGAGACAAGGGACACGATGTTTTTACCTGTGTTCGCCCTCTCGATGGAGGTAATACCCTACCCCGCTTGATTAATATTGATGATATGGGTAGTACAAGAGTGGATCTACCATGAGATCGAGAGGCTAAACCCTAGAAGCTAGCCTATGGTATGATTGTTGTTCGCCCCACGGACTAAAACCCTCCGGTTTATATAGACACCGGATAGGGTTAGGGTTACACAGAGTCGGTTACAATGGTAGGAGATCTACATATCCGTATCGCCAAGCTTGCCTTCCACACCAAGGAAAGTCCCATCCGGACACGGGGCGAAGTCTTCAATCTTGTATCTTCATAGTCCAGGAGTCCGGCCAACGGTGATAGTTCGGCTATCCGGACACCCCCTAATCCAGGACTCCCTCACATGGACTCAACATTAGTCAAAAGAACTCATATACTTATTGCAAAAATTTAGAAGCCATCAAAAATCAAGTACTACGCACAATGCTCCTAGGGGTATAGATTGGTAGGAAAAGACCATCGCTCGTCCCCGACCGCCACTCATAAGGATGCACAAGCTAGGTATACTTCATGTTTCCAATTTGTTACACAACTTTACCCATACGTGCATGCTACGGGACTTGCAAACTTCAACACAAGTATTTCTGAAATTCACAATTATCAACTAGCACGACTTTGATATTATTACCTCCATATCTCAAAACAATTTTTAAGCATTAAATTTATCTTAGTATTCAATTCACTCAAAAGAAAGTTTCACATATCTCGAACACCAAGTATATTAACATTAAGCAAATCACCATGCTATTAACGACTCTCAAAATAATCTAAGTGAAGCATGAGAGAAAAAATTATCACGCTCAAAAGATATAAGTGAAGCACTATGAGCAAAACTATCAAGCTCAAAAGATATAAGTGAAACACATAGAGTATTCTAACAAATTCCAAATCATGTATGGCTCTCTCAAAAGGTGTGTACAGCAAGGATGATTGTGGTAAACTAACAAGCAAAGACTCAAATAATACAAGATGCTCCAAGCAAAACACATATCATGTTGGTGAATAAAAATATAGCTCCAAGTAAATTACCGATGGAAGTAGATTTAAAGAGGGATGCCTTCGGGCATCCCCAAGCTTTGAATTTTGGTGTCCTTGATTATCTTGGGGTGCCATGGGCATCCCCAAGCTTAGGCTCTGCCACTCCTTGTTCCATAATCCATCAAAAGAATTCACCCAAAACTTGAAAACTTCACAACACAAAACTCAATAGAAATCTCGTGAGTCTGCTAGAGAAAGAGAACAAAAGACTACTTTAAGGTACCGTAATGAACTCATTCTTTATTTATATTGGTGTTAAACCTACTGTATTCCAACTTCTCTATGGATTATAAACTATTTTACTAACCATAGATTCATCAAAATAAGCAAACAACACACGCAAAACAGAATTTGTCAAAAACAGAACAGTCTGTAGTAATCTGTAACTAACGCAAACTTCTGGAACCCAAAAAATTCTACCAAAATTAGACGACCTGGAAAATTTGTTTATTGATCAGAATCAATTGAAATAACTATTTTATCACGTTCTGGTTATTTTTAACAATTCGGGCACTAAGCACAAAGATTCTGGAAATTACAGCAAGATCAAATGACTATCTCCCAAGAAGATCTAATAGGTTTAACTTCGCACAAACACTAATTAAAAGATAAAACCACATCTAAACAGAGGCTAGATGGATTATTTATTCCTAAACAGAAGCAAAAACAAAAACTAAAAATAAAATTGGGTTGCCTCCCAACAAGCGCTATCGTTTAACGCCCCTAGCTAGGCATAAAAGCAAGGATAGATCTAGGTGGTGCCGTAGTAATAAGATAGATCGGTGAAACTCATTTCATATTCTCTACGTTCGTCAGCAAGTTTTCTTTGAGGCAAGCAAAAGTAAGCAAAAGGGCTAAATTTAATAGGACAAAAGTCCCCAAGATCAATTTTAGTAGGTATAGGTTCCTCTTTCGGCCCTTCGTATTGCACAACCAATTCATCATTATAAGCATTCTTTTGACAGAACTTGGTGAGCCTATACTCAAGAGAGCATCCTAGCTCATTATTTCAAATAGCCAAATCATCATTAAGCTCAGAGATTCTATCAATTAAAATATTGGTAGGCACTTTTTTTCTAAGATTTTCATTGAAAGCAACATAGTCGATAGATTGAAAACGCATTATTTCTTCTTGATCAAAAAGGATAGATTCTATGGGAGGACGGCCGCCCACCCTATAATGCGCAAAAGATTTCTTTTGGCTTCTTTTATTATAAATCTGAATTCATGAGCCAAAAGATAGTAGCGCACGCTTAATGAGGAGTGTTCAATATTAGAAAATTGTAGGAAAATTCTTTGTATAGAAGGGTGCATATGCATAAATTGCCTTTCAAGTTCAACGATAAGCATGGCAATAGCATCCGCAAGACTACTAGTTCTATGGAGAATAGAACCACCCATAGAGGGTAAAGCACCAGCACAAGTAAAGAAATCTTGAATAACTCCTTTTCCAATAATATTACCACTACCGATTCGAAATCTTTTTGTGTGATAGGTAGGGGATTCTTCAGCAGGAGCTTCAGAATTTTCCATATTATTATCACCCATGTCGGCGATAATTTCCCCTATTTCAGACATAGCGACAAGCAAGCAAACTAACACACGGGCAAACAAAAGGCAACAGAAAGAGAGGAGGAGATTAGGAAAGAGAGGGCAAATAAAACGGCAAGGGTGAAGTGGGGGAGAGGAAAACGAGAGGCAAATGGCAAATAATGTAATGCGAGAGATAGGGATTGTGATGGGTACTTGGTATGTTGACTTTTATGTAGTCCTCCCAAAGAACGGCGCCAGAAATCCTTCTTGATACGCCTTGAGCTTATGCTGGTTTTCCCAAGAGGAGAGGATGATGCAGCACAATAGCGTAAGTATTTCCTCAGCTTTTTAGAACCAAGGTATCAATCCAAGAGGAGGCCACGCAAGTCCCTCGTACCTGCACAAAACGATAGCTACTCACAACCAACGTGATTAGGGGTTGTCAATCCCTTCACGGTCACTTACTTAGAGTGAGATCTGATAGAGATAATATTTTTGTATTTTGGTATAAAGATGCAAAGTAAAATTAAAAGCAAAGCAAGTAAATAAAGTGATGGAGATTGGTATGATGAGAATAGACCGGGGTCATAGGTTTCACTAGTGGCTTCTCTCAAGAGCATAGATATTCTACGGTGGGTGAACAAATTACTGTTGAGCAATTGATGAATTGAGCATAGTTATGAGGTTATCTAAGTATGATAATGTATATAGGCATCACGTCTGTGACAAGTAGATCAAACGATTCTCGCATCTACTACTATTACTCCACTCATCGACCGCTATCCAAAGATGCATCTAGAGTATTAAGTTAAAAACAGAGTAACTTCTTAAGCAAGATGACATGATGTAGAGGAATAAATTCATGCAATATGATAAATACCCCATCTTGTTATCCTCGATGGCAACAATACAATACGTGCTTTGCAACCCTTTCGTCACTAGGTAAGGACACCGCAAGATTGAACCCAAAGCTAAGCACTTCTCCCATTGCAAGAACTACCAATCTAGTTGGCCAAACCAAACGGATAATTCGAAGAGACTTGCAAAGATAACTCAATCATACATAAAATAATTCAGAGAAGATTCAAATATTATCCATAGATAAGCTGGATCATAAACCCACAATTCATCGGTCTCAAAAAACACACCGCAAAAAGAAGATTACATCGAATAGATCTCCACGAGAGAGGGGGAGAACATTGTATTGAGATCTAAAAAGAGAGAAGAAGCCATCTAGCTACTAGCTATGGACCCAAGGTCTCAAGTAAACTACTCACACTTCATCGAGGGGCTATGGTGTTGACGAGAAGCCCTCCGTGGTGGATGCCCTCCGTGGAGCTCCTAACAGGCCCCAAGATGGGATCTCGTGGATACAGGAAGGTACAACGGTGGAATTAGGTTTTGGCCCTATTCTGATCGCTTGGGGACACGAGGTATATATAGGAGGAAGGAGTACGTCGGTGGAGCGTCAGGGGCCCACGAGGTAGGGGCGCCCAGGCGCCCTCCACCTCGTGACCACCTCTCGCCACTTCTTGAGTAGGGTCCAAGTCTCCGGATCACGCTCGTGAGAAGATCACGCCTCAAGGTTTCATTCCGCTTGGACTCCGCTTGATATTCCATTTCTTCAAACACCGAAATAGGCAAAAAACAGCAATTCGGGCTGGGCCTCCGTTAATAGGTTAGTCCCAAAAGTAATATAAAAGTGGAAAATAAAGCCCAATATAGTCCAAAACAGTAGATAAAGTAGCATGGAGCAATCAAAAATTATAGATACGTTGGAGACGTATCATAGATGTACTCTTGTACTACCCATATCTTCAATATTAATCAAGCAGGAAGTAGGGTTTTACCTCCATCGAGAGGGCCCGAACCTGGGTAAACATTGTGTCCCTTGCTTCCTGTTACCATTAGCCTAGACGCACAGATCAGGACCCCCTACCCGAGATCCGCCGGTTTTAACACCGACATTGTTGCTTTCATTGAGAGTTCCTCTGTGTCGTCGCTACAGAGCTCGATGGCTCCTTCAACCATCGTCAACAACACGGTCCCGGGTGAGACCTTTCTCCCCGGACAGATCTTCGTGTTCGGCGGCTTCACCCTGCGGGCCAATTCGCTTGGCCATCTGGAGCAGATCAACAGCTACGCCCCTGGCCACCAGATCAGAATCGGAAACCTGAACTACACGGCGGACATCCATGGAGACCGGATCTTCGATGGATTCGGGCCTATGCCATGAGCACCGGACAGTCGTGACGAGCACGGCTTAGAACTGCTGTCGGACAAAGCTCGGGGTATCACCCCCGCAGTAGCCTCGGACCTAAATCGAACAAAGGCGCTGTTTGGCGATCTAAGGGCTGGACCTCGCCCCGCAGGTCGCACACTCATCGGCGGTGGAGCCGAACACGGCCTTACCTCTGTGGTGGCTCAGGATCGGACTCCGGATTCAGATCCGGATGTTGGTTCCGTCCGCGACTCCCGAGCCGGGCCGAGCCAGGTTGGGCTCCGTAATGGAGTTCACCGCTGCGGATATCTTTCAACACTCGCCTTTGGCGACATGTCAACTCGTTAAAACTCTCTTTGACAGAAAATTCTGGGCCAAACTATGTCCGCTCAAGTGGGAAGCAACGACGAAGAAATTCGCTGCCCACCCACCACCCACTTCATAGCCACGGTCGATGATTTAACCGACGCGTTCGACTTCGACCAAGGCATCAACGGTATGGACGACGATGCGGAGAAGATTCGTAATCTATGGGCGCTGGACTTCGCCTCACACACGACATATACATGGTGGATACGCCCAAAGAGGACAAAGGCGACAATCCGTAAGATAAAACCCCGCAAAGTTAAAGCGACGGCGCAGACGCCGCTCTAAGTCCAAAGCAACAGTAAAAATAGCGACAAGAGCGCCGATGGATCGATACTACAATCAACTCCGAAGGCAACAACAACCATACGGACCCAGCGATGGAGCAGGGCGAACCAGGCCACCCCGAGCACAGTTCGGAGCAGACGCCCAAGGACAATGATCCCGACGGACGAGGTCATCAAACCGAACCAGCACAAGAAAACAGTCCGGATGACAATGCATTCATCATCCCGTAAAAACGCTGTGGAACGAGATAACCTCCACGTAAAGCTTATGGCCACCGCAAGAAGTCTAAAGAAGGTATAACGCTCAAAGCCGCACAGGAAACGCTCAACCGTAGATGGAATAAAGTGCTAGACACTGAAGAAATATACGGCAATGATCGCCATACAAAGAGCTATCCAAAACACAAGCTACTGCCAGAATTCGATGATGAAGCTGTACCACTTCATAAATGCAACAAAGCGGCTACCGACGCCGCGCACGATCTACATGAACAGACGGATAAGAAAGTTGGCGCCGCCAGGTCCATTTATGGATCTAAAGGACACACCCCGGCGAGGGACTATGGTCACCAAAACGATTATGCCAATCGAATGCCAGTTCGGAATAAACTCCGGACACAACAACAGCCGACGGCATGCCACAAAGACGCCCAGACACAGAGGGGGCGCCACCCCCGTGGTTTTCATCAAGAAGCATCGACCATGAATTTCTGTGGCTTTAAACTTGTGAATATAGAGGCATACGACGGAATGATAGACCCAGGTGTCTGGATCGAGGATTTTATCCTGCATATACATATGGCTCGTGGGGATGACCTCCACGCCATCAAATACCTTCCTCAAATCAAGGGACCAGTTCGACATCGTTGAAAAGCCTCCCCAAAATTCAATTGGGAGTTGGGAGGAACTCGAGGACGCCAGGCCAATTTTCAAGGGACTTATGTCCGCCTCCGGATGCGGACGACTTAAGCCACATAATCCAACAGCCCGGAGAGTCCGTCCGCAAGCTTTGGAACAGATTCCTCACTAAGAAGAATCAAATTGTCGATTGTCCGGACGCCGAAGCCTTAGCGGCATTCAAACATAGCGACGAGTGGCTCGCCAGACACCTCGGCCAAGAAAAGCCAAGGACAATGGCAGCCCTAACAAGCCTTATGACCCGCTTTTGTGCAGGTGAAGATAGCTGGCTAGTCCGTAAAGGCACCAGCGACCCCAGCACATCTGAAATAAGGGATGGCAACGGGAAGCCACGGCGTAATAAAAACAAACGCCCAAACAAGGAAGAGAGCCCGGATAACACAATGGTTAATGCCGGATTCAGGGCTCTCGACCGATCAAGAAAAGAAGCCACCTAAAGGCAAGTAAAGAGGGACCGTCCGGTCTGAATAGAGTCCTAGACTGACTGTGCAAATTCATGGCACCCCTGACAAACCTGCGAACCACACACACATAGAGTGCTGGGTCTTCAAGCAGGCCGGAAAATTAAATGCCGAACACAAGGGAAGGGAAACACCAAGTGAAGACGAGGATGAACCTTGCCAGCCGAACACTGGGGGACAGAAACAACTCCCGCCAGAGGTTAAAACAGTGAACATGATCCACGCGACTCACACATCCATGAGAAGGCACGAATGCGGGCATAGAGACGCGCTCGATATAGAGCCTATCGTACTCACGCCTAACTACTGGATGTCATACCCGATCACCTTCGATCACTTGGACGACCGAACTAGTATTCGGCGCGGAGAATCAAAGGCCTTGGTGCTTGACCCGATAATCGACGGATATCGTCTCACCCGTGTCCTCATGGACGGCGGCAGTAGTCTCAGTTTAATATACGAGGACACTGCCCGCAGGATGGGGATAAACCCATCTAGAATTAACCAAAGCAACACCACCTTTGAAGGGGTGATACCAGGCGTTGAAGCCCACAAAGAAGGGCTCCATCGCATCGAGGTAACATTCGCCTCCAGACAACCCGAAGCTTAAGAGCTACTCTTCATCATCGCACCCTTCCAAAGCGACTATCATGCATTGCTTGGAAGAACGGCCTTCGCCCGCTTCAACGCATTGCCGCACTATGGCTACCTTACACTCAAGATACCCGGTCCACTGGGCGTCATCACCGTTAGCGGAATCACAGAGCGCTCTTCACGCGCAGAGGAACTCGCAACGGCCCTAGCGGCCGGACTATAAGCGGCCTCCAATATCAGAAAACATGACTGGTCATTAAGACCACACACACGGTTAGACGAGTCTGGTCGCCGGATAAAATTGAATCAGGGCACCGTATATGTAATCCCATAGTGGACACCAGGGGCTATACATATTTAATACAGCCCCACACTTGGCTCAACCTTATTGGCAGGCCAACATCTTACACTTTTACTATCCATCGCATACTTACGTTGTACTCTCCTACGAGTTTTCTTTTTTCACAGACAATGTTCGCGCGATACCCTTCCAGGATACGGCACAACGGAGACAAAAGCGCGCAGACGCAGCAGGCCCCGCTCAACAGGTTTCTTTTAGATTAAACCCCGTAAACCTTTTCTATTGCCTCTTGTTGTTTAACCATCCCATGGGTTCCATACCCACAGAGGATACTGCCGTTATTGGCATTTCGCCATGACAGATTAACGCACGCACACGGAAACACAAGAGTTTATAATGAATGGGCATTCTTGAGCCCATAAATCGTTATAAAGTCCGAATACCTTCGGAGTGTTCGCGCCACGAAGTTTGGCCTTATATGCAGCAGCTCCAATCATGTCTTTGGTCAAATGTTGGGTTTGCCCGGCCCCGGTTTGCCGCCTTTACGTTCCGCTATTATCGGCTAAGGTGGCTAAAGGAGAACTACTGCGATTGTGCCTGGTTATTCGGACAAGCACCTCAAGAGAGAAAGCCAAAACTGATCTGTCATGATACAGCGAGAGATTGTTCAACCACTCGAAGACTTATCGGAATCTTTAGGATCCCTCCGCATTAACGAAGGACCGTTTCCCGGTCATGTACACACGGGCCCGTATTCGGATGCACGCGAAGGTACCAGGGGCTACATAGTAGCCCCAATGTTAGACTCCCA
Source organism: Aegilops longissima (assembly GCA_021605205.1). NCBI lineage: Eukaryota > Viridiplantae > Streptophyta > Magnoliopsida > Poales > Poaceae > Aegilops > Aegilops longissima. The sequence continues at coordinate 43,918,264 of CM038676.1, read as the reverse complement.
TGGCTAAGCGAAAGTGTTACAGCTATATAGTCCGGTTGCCTAGTTCGACGTGCGATCACCTCATTAATGGACCAAGACGTTGGATCAAGTGTGATTAAGCATATTCGTGAACACCCTCGCATTGTCTGCATAGTTATTCTTCACCCCCTTTATTTTACCATCAATCCATTGTAATTTTACGCTCCATAAGTTTTATCTTATTTCTGATGTAAAAGAGACCGTAATAAAATATATAATCATCGTAAAAATATTTTATGTTATGTAAAATTACAAACGAAAACATAGTGTAAAATACACATAAACTGCATATTTTCTTGTCTTATGACCTATATTTTTATTTTCTTATGCCAAATTTTACGAGTGAATCAATATGAATGTAACTATTTAAATTCCAAATGTAATTTAATTATGATGTGATCAGAAGATTACCTCGGTGAAGAATAACTTATTCGCACTCGGCGATGAATAGCATCACTATATATATATATATATATATATATATATATATACACAATCATATTTTCAGGCAAACAGTACAATAAATACTGTTTCATAATCAAAATAAACATTGTTTTTACAATGATTCGATTCATCACTCGAACAATACATTCTTCGAGCACTGCGCCTCTATTAGGCGGGCACCTTCTGTGACCTGCGCTAAGTAGTGCTCGGCCGGATATTGGCCCCCCGCCGGATCCTGGGTCGCTATAATGGTGGCCTCCATATCCGTCCAATAGGCTTTAACGCGGGCAAGAGCCATTCGTGCACCCTCTATGCACACCGACCTCCTCATGGCGTCGATCCGAGGCACGACCCCAAGGAATTGCTGCACCAAGCCAAAATAACTATCCGGCTTAGGCCCCTTCAGCCAAAGATGGTCTATCACAGCCCATGTTGCAAGCCCGGACAGCCTGTGAAGCTCCGCTACAGCAGCCATCTTGTCACTTAACGGCAGCGGCGAGTGGGAGCATTGAATTGCACTTAAAAGCTTCTCCACTTCCTTATCACCCCGATCCTCGAAGAATTTGGCAGCGTACCGTACTCTTCGCCAAATCCGATACGCTGCGTCTGCAGGACTCAGCGCCCATCCAGGAAGCGCCGGATCGAAAAATGTCGTCTGCAGCAAGTAGGAGCCTCCAGCCGCGATTTTACCGGCCTGTTGAAGTTCCTCCCGCGCACCCCTGAACGCGGCCCCATATTTCCTTGGTGGCATTAAGTGCCTTGTCCAGCTCGGCCGAACTATCCTTATGCTCCTTTTTAAGGAGCTCATACCGATCAGCGGCATTTTTTTAACTCCACGACCATTTCGGCTATCTTTTCCTCGCTTCGGCGATGAGCAGCCTGTTCGGCTCTCAATTCTTTGGCCACCTTTAGGGCAGCCAGACATAACCCTAGCTTGTTCCTTGGCCAGACAAGTTCTCGCCTCGTGGCCTCCACGACAAGCAAGCACCATCTCGCAGTCTGAACATATTACATTAATATCATGCCGCCCATATTTTCCTATACAAAAGGAAGGCGAGCACATACCTTGTGATTTGTCCAGCCATCGCTCACCAGCGTGATATCAGCATCAATCGATCCAATCTGCCGGTTAGTTCGGCAACTTCAACGGACTGGTCGGCGGACGGACCCACTGTGTACATGCACGATTTACAGCGTAATCATTGATTGATGATCCCCGCTTGCCGCCTAGGGCTAACAACCGAGTCTCGTGGGCTACTATCTATATGGAGCACACCTAACGCGGCCTCACAGCCAAAAAAAAAGGTCTTCTTCACTACATACCTCAAAGCCTTTGATCAGACTTGTAAATGCTTCATTCAAACCGCTTGTAGCGGATGAAGTCTTCTTGAGCATCGCGCTCATTAATGAGCGGTGATCCTCCGAGAGCGCAGCTTGCTCCAGTAGGCCCGTCAGTACGTCCGGCCGGACATCGAACTGTGCCGGACCCTTCCCATCGCCCCTCGTGGGAGCCAAACCCTTTGGGCTCAGGGTGGCTGGCGCATTGGCTTCCGGCTTCGGCAGATCCGGACTCCTCCATGACGACACCTCGGTGTCGCCCGCTTCATGAGCCGGAGAGGTGGGTGGGGTCTCGCTCTCCATCATCTCCGGAGGAAGATCCCCTGAAGACGAACTCTGTTGAGAAGGGCTGCTAGCCGGACTGCCTAGGAGGAACGCAGTACCTTCGAATTAAAAATTAACTTACAGCTCGGTGGAGGGCTGGCCCGTTGGTGGGCACGACGCGGTGAGGGTGCCCGTCGGGGCAGAGCCCCCTGGTGATATCTTTTTCCCTGGTTTGGGCATCTCCGTCTCCGAGTCTTTGGAGGCAGCACTCTTCTTCCCGCGCGGGGAGGAGGCCTTAGCCTCCCCTTCCCGACTATCCTCCTTAGGGGAGGCAACAATTCCCTGTTCGGATGCGAGCGTGTGAAGTTCGGTTTCTTCGTTCTTCCCTTGTCTTTCCCTAAGGGCATTCTCACGAGTACTCGGTCACATCTTGGCCATGGTGGGACCAAAGGGCCTTCGAAGTGGCGCCGACACCGATTCTCTCCGCTTTGTTGAGCCATTCCCGCCACGGATGATTTTCAGAATAAACAATTATGACAAATACAAAATAAGGTGTCCAAGATCAAGTTTACTTACTTGGGTATCTAGGCGATTGCAGCTTAGGCCCGATCCTCGGTGGTGTCCGGACACTCTACTTTCTCGTCTCAAGAATAATTTGCACATCCTTCGAGCTTCAGTCAAGAAGTGCTTAACAGTCCGCGGACCCTACGGATTGAACTCCCACATCCGAAGAGGCCGGCGTTGGCACGGCAACATCCGTCGGATTAACATCACTTGCATTATGCTGACAAGGTTAATGTCCCTCTCAAGAAGCTCTCGAATGCGGCTCGCAGATCGGTACATCACCAGTGGCCCCCAATTCCGCCCTATGTCGGTCCAAGACGCTAGTTATGACGGAGGCCCGAAGGAACTCGGGACGGCCACCCACTTTGTGCCTCTGGGAGCCGTGACATAAAACCACCTCTCTGCCATACATCGGATACTTTGGGAAAGAACCTCCGCCATGGGGCATCGGCGTTCTCGCTTATTACGGCACCTCCACACTCCGCGTGTCGCCCCTCGATCATCTTCGCTTCACATTGAAGGTCTTGAGCCATAAGTCAAGTGTGGGTGACATGGAGGAAGGCCTCGCACACTATAATGAACGATTTAGATATGGAGGATAGCGTCCGAGCTAGATCATGAAAATCCAACCCATAATAGAACATGAGCCCCTCACAAAAGGATCCAGGTGAGGCCCAAGCCACGGAGGAAGTGAGGAATGAACACGACACTCATTGGGCTCCGGCAGAGGGATGACTCGCCTTGGAGCAGAAGCCTGGCCGGATGTCGGTGGTCGATATCCGACATCCCTAAGCTTCGCAATGTCCTCCTTTTGAATTGAGGAGGCCACCCACCGGCCTTGAGGGTTGGATCCGGACATATTGGAGGATCCGGGGTGTTGGAGCTTAGATCTCGGGTGTTAGAACTCAAGGTGCGAGAAGGCGCGAGCGAGGTGGAAAAGAGGCATAGGCCTCGGCCCCTTTTATAAAGGGGGTGAATATCAAGAGTCCTTAGGGTGACCGCTTGAGGTTTACCTTACGGCACACGGAGTCATACCAACGGCCGTCGTAGGGCTACACACGCCCTCATTAATGGAAGATCCCGTAATAAGAGGAACACGATCTCTGCCTCGACAGGACGTGCCAATAAAACCGCCTCGCAACGCGAGTTGAGGTGAGGCGAGAAGCACCAGTTCGTGATGAACTGGGCCACGATGCGAAGGCACGGCGTACGAAGATTGCCAGTGGATCAGATTTATGATATGTTCCCTACAACAGTGTGTAAGAATCCCCTCGTGGATCCGGACGCGATCTAAGTGTTCGATGATTACTTTGGAGTATTCAGAGGAGGAACCCGCCCTGCAATGCCGAAGACAAGACTGCGCGCCGGACTCATCGTCATTGAAGCCTGGTTCAGGGGCTACTGAGGGAGTCCTGGATTAGGGGGTATCCGGACAGCCGGACTATATACAGCGTCCGGACTATTGAAGCGTGAAGATACAAGACTCAAGACTTCGTCTCGTGTCTGGATGGAACTCTCCTTGGCGTGGAAGGCAAGTTTGGCGATCCGGATATTATATTTCCTTCCTTGTAACCGACTCCATGTAAACCCTAGCCCTCTCCGGTGTCTATATAAACCGGAGAGGTTGGTCCTTAGAAGGCCGATCACAATTACAATCATACTATCATAGGCTAGCTTCTAGGGTTTAGCCTCTACGATCTCGTGGTAGATCTACTCTTGTACTACCCATATCTTCAATATTAATCAAGCAGGAAGTAGGGTTTTACCTCCATCGAGAGGGCCCGAACCTGGGTAAACATTGTGTCCCTTGCTTCCTGTTACCATCATCCTAGACGCACAGATCGGGACCCCCTACCCGAGATTCGCCGGTTTTGACACCGACAGTGGGACATCATGGTCAACCCAAAATATCTTGGAGGAATGGGTTTCAGAGACATCAAAAACTTTAACCTTGCATTGTTGTCCGCCAGGCATGGAGATACTTGATGATCCAAATTCTCTAAGTGCAAGAATACTTAAATCGGCCTACTTCCCAAGCAGTTTTTTCCTTCAAGCTCGGTTAGGAATCACCCTTCACAAATCTGGCAAGCCGTGATCGATGGAAGGGAAGTTTTGAAATAAGGTATCATAAGGCGAGTCAGAGATGGGAGTACTATCAATATTTAGGAGACCAACTGGCTACCTAGGGTAGGTCCTATGCGCCCAATAACATCTATCTCGGTAAACCCCCCAAGGCTAGTTACGGAACTGATCGACACCACCACTGCATCATGGAGGGAAGAACTTATATGGTCTACATTTATACCTTTTGATGTAGATGCTATCATGGCACTCCCTTTGTGTACTAGAGCCGTCGATGATTTCTGGGCTTGGGCAGGCGAGAGGAGAGGCAAGTTCTCGGTCAGGTCAACATATAGGATGGTTATGAACATGAAACACCATCAGGAGAATTGGTTGGACGAAAATGCAGGAGCTTCTGACATGAGTACGAGAGACAAGGCCTGGACTAATCTATGGCATACCAAGGTCCCGTCGAACCTGAGGGTTTTCCTATGGCGATTAGCACAACATTCAATGCCATCCATGGACGTCCTCCACCATCGCAACATGTCTCATTTATGCGTGCTTTGTGGCTACGCGGATTCGTGGAGGCATGCTCTTTTGGACTATACCATGTCTAGGTGCATATGGCCCCTCTTCGAAACTACGTTGGTTGAACAAATGAGTCTAAACAATGATACGAATGTAAGGAACTGGATTTTTGCATTGCATGATGAACTATCACAGAAACAATTTGTTCTTCTAGCAGTAACGCTTTGGTCTGTGTGATAAGCAAGGCGGAAGGCGATATACGAGGGTGTTTTTCAGAGCCCTTTTTTCCACGCATCAGTTTATCCAAGCTTATTTGAGAGATCTTTCCACTATTGAGGAGACGGGAAAGAAACAGCCAGATCAGCGAATTGGCTGAATATCACAATGGATCCAGACTCCTGACATGACTTTCAAGATCAATGTAGATGTTGCAGTTTCACAAAACCGGAGACAAGGAGTATCAGCAGCAGCATGTCAGGATCATATTGGAATTTTTCAAGGTGCATCGCGATAGTGGTCAAGGGAGTCTATGACCCGCCGACACTAGAAGCCCTACCTGTCTGTGAGGCGCTAGTGCTTGCTGAGGATCTAAATATCCAGAGTATCCATGTTGCATCAGATTGCAAGACCGTGGTAGATGATATCAAGCAGAAGAACACGGCGAGCTACGGAGCAATCTACATGAAATAAGGGACCAAGGCAATTCATTTAGTAGCTGTAGTTTTGTTCATGAGTTTAGGAGCTCGAATTTTGACGCTCACAAACTAGCGAAGCACGTGTTAAAGTTAGAGGTGGGCCGCCATGTTTGGTTAGGACACCCCGGTGAGATCTCTTTTGTAACTATGAACATTTGGACGGTTTAAATAAAGCTTCGCGAGTTTATCTAAAAAAAGAGGTCCCCACGCATAGCTAAGTGAGCCATCTCTCAAAACTAGGCCCACGTGGAAGTGTCAAGAAGCCATCACACCAACGAGTGCGAAATTCCTGTGGACAAGGGCATCCGAGGACTTTATTTTAAATGATTCAAAAATGATTTTTCAAGTTTAAAAAGAATCATAAAATAATCTGTGGAAATTTATACATATTCATGCTGGATTTGTAAAATTCTTCAAAAATATTATGGTTGCAGGTTGCACAAAAAAAAAATCCCGGCCCAATAACAAAAAAAAGACCTATTTTCAAGTATGTATTTGGTTTTTCTTGCGCAAAAGCATGTATCTCTTTTTTTGTCTACGCTGCATATGAGAGTATTTTGTTATGAAAATTACCTTTTTAATGTGGAAATATGTTTTTTAAGTACCCCATTGCCCCGTCATCTGTTTGCACTTTCCGTCATGCCAACCTTAACAAAAATGGTTGAAAGTTGATGGCGTCGCTTTGAATGGTGCATACTGAACGCAAAAAATATAAGAGCATTTACATCATGATCTTATATTTCGTTACAGTCTAAATTGTCAATATGATCATATAACATAAAAAAAATACTTTGATCATCAATGATCTTTGTGTGTACAATCTGAATTGTCAATATGAGTCATCAACGATTTATAAACCGATGAAGACTCATATTGAGGCCACAAATTCTACACATAGAGTTCAATGAAGACCAAGTGCTTATGATAGTTTGAGAAATAACATATTTAAGGTGGTAAAAGGCTTGTTAGGGGAGCGAGGTGGGACTAATTACAACATCCTGCCACAACGTCATTAGTACCGGTTCATGGTACGGACCGGCACTAAATGGTGATGGTGGGGCCATAGCCTGACCGCAGGCTGACACAACCTCTTTAGTACCGGTTCGTGGCATGAACCGGTACTAAAGGTTCGCCACGGACCGGTGCTATTGATCGCCCCCACGAACCGGCACTAATGTATACATTAGTACCGGCTCAAATTCAAACCGGCACTAATGTGCTTCACGTATGACCCTTTTTCTACTAGTGCTTATACTCCCTCCATTCCTTTTTACTCCGTATATAAGATTTATCTGAAGTCAAACTTCATCGACTTTGACCAAATTTATAAAGCAAAATATCAATATCTACGATATTAAAATTATACAATATAAAAACTGAATTCATGACGCATCTAATGATATTGATTTTGTATTCTGAGTGTTGATAATTTTTTCTATGAAGTTGGTCAAACTTTATGAAGTTTGACTTCAGACAAACCTTATACGAAGAGCAAAAAGGACCGGGGGAGTATATTGCCAGGGAGCAACGGAGGAGACAACAAAGAAGTTAGAATCGGCTGATGCCATCTCCCTTCCTGTTTCTCTCTGCTCCTAGTCCCTTCATGTGCTCCTAGTCCCTTCATATTCTCCTCTAGTATTTTGTATCAAGTAGCTATCAATTTATAATGTTGTCTTGCGTAAGGTGAGACATAGCGGCTCCCCTTAACAATTATGTGGTTTGTATGTATTCATCGTCTAAGATGACACTCATATATTTGGATGTACCGAAATATTATAATTATTAAAAATAATTTTTCGAATAAGGTATTAGAAATTGTTATTAAGCATTGCAAAGCCGAACCTACTAGCAAAGACTAAAAAAGCCCTAAACGTGTTTCTTTGGAAAAATAACTGAGATATCATAATTAAGCATGACACAGAAGTTGAGCATGACAGCGAGATGGGACCCATTTTTTGCCAACTGACTGAAATTAGCGAAACACTCCCGTCAAAGGAAAAAAAGCTCTCTCACTCCTGGTCTCCCCACGCCGATGTCCACGAACTCCCGTCGACGGCCATTCCCGACGCCGATGCTCCGCCGCATCCGAACCCGCCTCCGTCGCCGCCCCGCCCCCTCCTGCACCTAGCCGGAGTCCGGCCTCCGCCACTCCTCCAGCTTTACCTCTGCGCCTCCCCGCCTCCGCCTCAACCTCCACCTCCACCTCCACCTCCACCTCCACCAGTACCACAACATCACCACGCCGATGTCCCTCATCCACCTCCACCTCCACCTCCACCGCCGCCTCTTCTCCTCCACCGCGCGGCCCTCGCGACCCTCGCGTGCCTGGTCTCCCCACGCCGCCTTTGCTGCGGCCACGGAGCGCGTCCGCGCCGGGAATTTCAGCTGGGAAGACGCACACAACCTGTTCGACGAATTGCTACGGCGGGCCACCCCGGTCCCCGAGCGCTCCCTCGACGGCTTCTTTGCCGCCCTCGCCCGTGCGCACGCCTCCGAAGCCTGCAGAGATGGTTCCGCCCTCGCCCTCGCTCTCTTCAACCACGTCTGCCGGGATGAATCCGGCGCGCGGGTGGCACCGCCCACAATCTTCACGTACGGCATTCTCATGAACTGCTGCTGTCGTGCGCATCGCCCGGACCTAGGGCTAGCCTTCTTCGGTCGCCTCCTCAGGACGGGCCTGAAGGCTAACCTGATCGTCGCCAACACCCTCCTTAAGTGTCTCTGCCGTGCGAAACGGACGGATGAGGCTGTGAACGTGCTGCTTCATAGGATGTCCAAGCTCGGCTGTGTGCCTGATACCTTCTCATACAACATTGTTCTCAAGAGCTTATGCGACAATGGCATGAGCCAGCAGGCGCTCAACCTGCTCCATATGATGGCGAAAGAAGGAGGTGGCTGCTCCCCCAACGTGGTGGCGTATAGCACAGTCATCCATGGCTTTTTTAAGGAAGGTGAAACAGGCAAGGCATGCAATCTGTTCCATGAAATGATGCAGCAAGGTGTTGAGCCCAACGTGTGGACATATAATTCAATCATTGATGCATTGTGCAAGGCTAGAGCAATGGACAAGGCAGAGCTAGTGCTTCAGCAGATGGTTAACAAAGGTGTTCAACCCGATAATGTGACATATAATTGCATGATCCATGGATATTCCACATCTGGGAGGTGGAAAGAGGCTGTTAAATTGTTTAGAGAAATGAAAAGCCGGGGCCTTATACCAGATATTTTTACTTGCAACTCCTTAATGACTTACCTTTGTAAGCATGGAAGAAGCAAAGAAGCTGCAGAATTTTTTGATGCCATGACTGCCAAAGGCCACAGAGATGTCATCTCCTACTGTATTTTGCTTCATGGGTATGCCAATGAAGGATGCTTTGCTGATATGATTGATCTCTTTAATTCAATGGAAAGAAACGGTATTGCTGCCAACTGCCATGTTTTCAGCATATTAATTAATGGATATGCTAAACGTGGAATGACGGATGAAGCTATGCTGATATTTACAGAAATGTGGGAAAAAGGAGTGAGTCCCAATGTAGTCATATATTCCACTGTAATAGCTGCACTTTCCAGGATGGGTAGGTTGACTGATTCTATGGACAAATTTAATCAGATGATTGCCATGGGAATTCAGCCAAACACAGCTGTTTATCACTCCCTAATTCAGGGTTGTCTTATGCATGGTGGCTTGGTTAAAGCTAAGGAGCTGATGTTTGAAATGATGAACAAAGGTATTCCTCGTCCTAACATTGTTTTCTTCAGTTCAGTAATAAACAGTCTGTGCAAAGAAGGAAGGGTTATGGATGCACATGATGTCTTTGACTTGGCTATAGGCATAGGTGAGAGGCCTAATGTCATTATATTTAATTCACTGATTAACGGATATTGCTTAGTTGGGAAGATGGATAAAGCATTCAAAATACTTCATGTCATGGAATCAGTTGGTGTTGAGTCTGATGTTGTTACTTATAGTGCACTTCTTGATGGCTATTTTAAAAACAGAAGGATTGATGATGCTTTGGCTTTGTTTAGAGAAGTGCCGCGCAAGAGAATTAAACCTGACACTGTTACATATCACATCATCTTGGATGGGTTGTTTCGTGCTGGGAGAACTGTTGCTGCAATGGAAATGTTCCATGAGATGACTGAAAGTGGAGCAACAGTGCGCATTTCCACATACAATATAATACTTGGAGGTCTTTGTAGAAATAGTTGTGTAGATGAAGCGATTGCACTGTTCCAGAAATTGCGAGCAATGAATGTGAAGTTCAATATTGAAATATTCAATACCATGATTGATGCAATGTACAAGGTTCAAAGAAAAGAAGAAGCTAAGGAATTGTTTGCTACAATATCAGCCAATGGGTTGGTGCCCAATGATTCTACTTATGCAGTAATGATAAGAAATCTTCTAAAAGGCGGAGCAGTGGAAGATGCTGACAATATGTTTTCATCAATGGAAAACAGTGGTATCGTTCCCAGTTCCCGTCTTATAAATTGTATCATCAGAATGTTGTTGGAAAAAGGTGAGATAGCCAAGGCTGGAAATTATCTGTCTAAAGTTGATGGGAAGAGTATCCAACTTGAAGCTTCAACTACCTCATTGATGTTGTCTGTCTTTTCAAGGAAAGGGAAACATCAGGAAGATATTAAGTTGCTCCCTACAAAGTATCAATTTTTTGATGGATTTGGTTGACTAGTTGATATGCTGCATATGGGACTACCTCATTGAAAGCACAGTTATGTTATTGCTTGTGAAAGCTCTCCTGCCAGAACAAAGCCAAACTGCCTACTTGTATAGTTGAGTTCATTTTCCGGTGTGTCTGGTTCACATGAAAGTGACATGTCTATGAATCTTTTAATCTTGGATGTGTGAGGAAAGGTAGACAATTAGTCTAACGCGACTGGTTACAATTTTAGGGGTAATTACTTCGGATGGCCATTGGGAAAGGTACACAATCTTGTTCTACTAGCTACCTGTAATTTTGTATTCTCAGTAAAACAGTCCCTTTCCTTACTCGTCAAGGAAAACTATTTATATGCCCTGTGGAAGGATGCAGTCATAAGATCAGTATCACGGGTAATATGCAGAGACATGTTCAAAATTCACGAGCATGGCCCTCAAAGTAGAAGCAAGAAAGAGTTCATCTATACAGAGGTTAACCGTAGGAAGACTTAAATATGCTTCCAAGTTACGGAAACATGAGGAATCACATGATGAGAAATTGATTTTCATTTTCTATAAAATTTCCGTAGTTATTTTTCATAAGTGTAATTAGAATTGCCTAGCAGTCTCAATCTTGTAAGTTGATGTTTCTAATCTTATCATGCAGTCAAGTTGGATTACGCTGATGTTTCTGTTACGGACCCAGCTGCATGAAGACTTCTAGTAGTATGGAGTGCCTCAAGGCCCATAACCTCAGTGTGGTGTCTATGGCACTAAACAGCTGGTGTCTATGGCACTAAACAGCTAAAGAAGAACTTTAAGCGTCATCAGCGAATGCATGAAGGTTCATTTGTCACTGAGAAGATTAAATGCCACTTTGCGGACTGCAAGTGCTCATTTTGAAAGGTGTTATTAACTTTGAATTTCAGGAATCCAATTTGGATAAGCATATCAATTTAAGGCAGTTTGTAGGCCCGCCCTTCGTCTGTGGATTCTCGGGGTTTGGGATTTCGTAGAGGCTGATGAGCATCCAAGCAGGCACATGAGGTTTTCGAAAATTCATATCTGGTGAGCATCCAAGCAAAGTCGCCATGGTGATACTTAAGTTCATTAAGGATCGCATGGTGACTTTGCTTTTGGTGAATGTAAGTCAACATGCTTCATCCAATAATTTTTTATTTATTGGTGCAATATCTGCATAGCAGTACCATTTTTACTTTTTCTGGGATCATGAGCAAGAACTTTAGTCCCTGAGCGTTAGTCAGTCGTCCTGTCCCTAGTTTAAAAACTGGACCAGTCGGCCAGTTCGACTGAGGACACCTGGAATGGGCACCGGTCTTGGTCTGGTTAAAAGACCGTCTATGCAAGTTCACTGGTCAGAACCAGCTCCCCTGGACATCAACCAATTTCCTTCATTGCTTTTCTGTAAATTCCGAGAAACCTACATGTTCCTGGCTAATTTCAGGCAAATCAGTAATACTGGCAGTCTGGCATGGTTCCATCTTTCTTCCCTTTTATTTTTTTCTGGTTCTAACTTTTGACTAAGGTCACCAAAGCCTTCATGCTGTGGAATGGGTAAACCCGTAAGTGGGATGGTATACGCTAATCAGTTTGCTTAGCTGTTCAATTTAAAGCATAACTGAACTTGCTATTTTTTAGAAAAAGAATAACACTTGTTTGCAGCCAAACATATCCGAAGTTCCAAATTGAATAAAAAATATGTAAAAAGGTGTCAACCTGGACCTGCCCTATTGAGTTATTGTTGGCTGTCACAGCCGTAATCTTTTGTATCCAAGTGCGCCGCTAGTTTGTTCATGATATCTGGATATTTAAGGACATATAGATTACTACTCTCACTTTCTCATATTTTGAGGGCCTTACCCAATTCCCTTTTCTGGTGACACTGACAGGTTGGGATCCAAGTCACTGTTGGGTTCTACGGTAGGGTGCGTCGACTGCAAATTAAAAATCCTACGCGCAGAACATCCAGGAACATGCTACGGGAGATGGATCACGATTCGTTACCACTAGACGCAGATGCCGTGCAGCGGAAGAAGAGTTGGGGCAGCGCGTCCGCGTGGATCGTCTCCTCCTCGTTCGATCTCCCTCGAGCGGCCGGTCGTCCAATCCCACGTATGAGTTCGCCGGAGCGGCGCAAGTGCACCGCCTCTAACTGTATCCGCGCGTGCGGGAGGAACACCGTGCGGCGGTCTGCTAGGTCCGATCACACAGTCGGGGCGAGTGGAGGTGGCTCCTGAGGCCGAAGCGATCAACCTCCTGAGGCCGAAGTGATCTACCTCCTGAGGCCAAAGCGATCTCGCACCCCTCAGGAAAAAAACCATCGCGAGTGTGCCACACCTCCACTTTATATAGGCGTCCGTCGCATGGCTCAACACTTGGGCCTCGCACGGACCCTAAAGTTCAAAGTCTACTCGGTCACGTTCCTAGTCCGATTCGGATCACATCCGACCGGTGTCCTACGAACCGACCTCGAGAGGTTCCTTCCTTGCTGCGCGACCCCTTAGGTTCAAGTCGGCTTGGTCACGATTCGGATCACCTCCGACCAGACGGTTGGTAGCGGCCTCTAGCAAGGCGTGCCGACCACCAAGCGACGATGAAGTCTGGTTAGGCGAAACTGCATAACGCGTCACACTTCGCTCCTTTGCCACACGATATATGTTGTCGGGTTCAAGGCGAGATGTCATCCTTGTGCTAGCCCGACCTCTTTCGTTCGGTGATATCGACCACTATCCGGATTATCTCATAATCCTTGTCGCATGGCCATGCTATTCTGGTCGATCACACGAGGGCCCAGAGTATATCTCTCCGATCGGAGGGCAATCCCATCTTGCTCGACCATGTCTCGCAAAGATGGGATTGACAAACCGAAACCTACCTTTGTAACTACCCGATCACGGAGTAGCGTTTGGTCGGCCCAAAGCAAGTCTATCACCATCTCGAGTACATGCGTCACTCGGGTCTTAGGACATAGAACGTATGTTGTACTAGAGACTCACAGATGACATATCGCTGCGTCTCATAGTTGGGTCCGTCAGACTCGGACCTTATCTCGACTTCGGATCCGACTATGTCGAATCCGACCAGACCTCTCCAAGTCCATATTATCCGGTTAGCATCCAATGCTCCATGGCTAGTGAGACCGAGCCATCGACCGTGTCATATGCTAGTCTAGTCATTCTTGGCGTCCACACACCCCTTTCGACTAGGGACCTTTAGGACAGTCATCATACAATGTATAGTCCCACAAACAAGTCACGCATTTGCCGATACACATCATTGATAATGTCCAAGGACTATCTTTATTCATAAACACATAGGAAATATCATCATACATGATTGCCTCTAGGGCATATCTCCAACAGTCACAATCGTGATTGCAGCCGGGAAAGTGGGAGATGAAGCTAGTGTCGGTGTGGAAATGGTTCATCCTCGCGACGACATCTTATCAGTTACGGAGATTGCAGAAGACACGGAGGAGTAAATGCCCGCAATTTTGGATGCTCATTGCCCCGCTCCCTGAACCTGCATTTTTTTTGAAGGAAAGGGGTTGCCCCCCCTGCCCCATTATATAGAATGAAGCAGACAGCACCAAACATCTGTTTTACAAAAGCATCATCCGACTACTACCAAGCAGCTAAATCAACGATAAAAGCCTAAAGCCAATATAAAGTTTAGAGGTTAGAAGCATAGACGGGGTCTTTCATTTTATTACAGAGCAGCAACAGAAATGAGAAACGAAGGAGAACGACAGGAAATCGTGATCCATCATCTCCAACGCCCGCCTTTCGGCTTGGTCTCTCCCAAAGATCATCTCCATGCGATCCGGAGGAGTTCCCACGCCGCTTGTCCAGCAGAAGGATGCATCGTAGCGAAGAGAGTCGCTTTGCCCATCGGCGCAGAGAACTTTCCATTGGTGTAAAAGCTGCTTAGTTTTGCAAGAATGCACTTCACACTTCTCCATTTGCGCCTGAAAGCAAAACTCATTTCTTAGTCTCCACAGCTCCACAAGGCAGCAGATTGTCACCATATTCAAGACAAGATTTTCTTTATGCATATGCCGAAGGACACAACATTTCCAAAACAAGAAATTTTGTCGATAGCAAAAGCTTCGCAACAAATTCCCAAACTTGTTGGGCCACCACACATTCAAACAACAGATGTTGAACCGTTTCAAATTCAGAGCAAAATAAACAGGAAGGTTCTTCAACTCCCCTTCTTTTCGCAAGATTATCTCTGGTAAGAGCATTACTAGTAGAACCCTCAAACCCTCAAACCCTCACTAGCGTTTTAAGGGTCCAAAAATGATCTTTTGTGCACTTTACGGGTTGAAAAACAGAGCAAAGATTAGAACCTCAAACCCAACCCTTATAACGGAATATTCTCCATGAACGACGTTGTCGCTATGCTGGAGGTCGACGGGGTGGCCGTCGGCGACAGGGCGACTAGCAGCCAGGCACACAGGCGTGGCGCGGAGTTGGGAGGATTTTTCCTCCCATGAGTATAACCGCCAAATGAGGGTTGGGGTAGAGTTTTGCTCCCAACCCTTACTTTTGAGGATTGGGAGAGGGTTTGAGGTTGGACCTTAAAATTTTTGAGGGTTTGAGGTTAAGGGTTCTAGTCTATGGCTTTTTTTTTTAAAACCTGTAAAAAGCAGTTATTTTTAAGGGTTTGAGGGTTTGAGGGCTCTACTAGTAATGCTCTAAGTATCTTATTGTGAACACAAAGCCAAAGGAAAATATGGATGTTTTGTGGACATAAAATTTTCCACATCTTATCACTAATATCAGGAGCTATCCCACTAAAATTGATTTGCTTATAAAAGGATTTAACCGAGAAAGTCCCATTGGGTTCTAAGCCCCAAATCGGGGTATCCATTTCATCCACAGGAGGTTTTTGCCTGACCACATAAACAAGTTGTTCCCAGCGGTTCATACCACTAAGATCAACACATCTTCTAAAGGTTAATTTCAAATCACTACCATCCCATACTTGAGCAACTGTACTATCAACTTGGTTACATATACTAAACAAATCCCAAAATTGTACTTTAAGGGAACAATCCCCCACCCACACATCATGCCAAAAACTAATGAGTTTTTCATCTCCCAGTTTCCATCTATAAAATGTTTTTGCAGCAGCCAGGGCCCAAGTTATGCTCTTCCAAAAGGAAGAGCCCCCTTCACTCCTAGCCCAGAGCATATTATTTCTCACATACTGGAGGTGATTCATCACTTGGGCACTTTGAGGCGAGGATCTCCCCTCGAGGACCATGTTCTGGAGTTCTGTATCAAACCCGGAATGATGGATATAACAGATTTGAATCTTCTGGCGGGATACAATCGTCTAACCGTCTTGCTAATCTATTTTTGAGGCTGAGGGTAGTCTGATGGAAGCACATGTCCGGTTCAATTGTGTTAAGAGTATGTAATGGGCCTAATGGGCCCATTAGTCTTAGGGTTAATTAAAGATAAGGGTCGTTTGCTTAGTGGTCAAGTAAGCCTTGTTTGGGAGTCAAGTAAACCTCTCTATATAAAGAGAGGAGATGTATCAATCTAATCAAGCAAGAATTAAGAAGGAAATCCTTCCCTCTTGCCTAGCCAGGTAAAAAGGCCCCGCCGCCTTCTCTCAGCCCTCATTCTAGCAAAGACCATAACAATTTGGTATCGGCTAGCTTTGGTTTGATCATGTCTTCACCGCCGCTAAGCCCGTCTCTTCATTGCCGGCCACCTTGTCGCCTCTGGTGACCACCACGACCGTCGCCCGCCTCCCGCCTGCGCCGTGGTCCTCGGTCGTGCCCCCGCCGCCCTCACTGGAGGAGGTGTCCGAGGTGTGCGGGACCTAACCCAGCGGTCCAGAGATCCACTTCTTGGTCGGGTCCTACGGGCCGCACCCGCTGCGTCGCCCATCGCCGCTTTACGCCGCCGTGGCGCCGCCGCGACCAGCGGCCTTCGCCTTCGTCGGGCAGCTGCAGCTGCCATCCATCGCCACATCCGCCACCACGGCTGCGATGGCAGCCGCCGCCTCTGGCGGCCTCCGCCACGCCCGGTGCGGCACCGCAGCGGCCGCACCGCCTGCAGCCACCACCGGTCACCTCGCCACCCAATATGGGATGCCCTATGACGGAGTGCGACGACCTCGTTCCATCGCGCCGCCGCCATCCTGTGGCGCCCACATCCAACAGATCAAGTCCCGCCGCTGCCGCCACAGCTTCCGTCTTGATCGCTACCGCCACGTGTCGGGCGGTGAGGTTGCAGGTCGTCGCGGCGGCCTCCTAGCGCGCCGGCGTGTCGCGGAGATGTGTGGTCTGCACTGCCGCTCCTCCAAGTTGCCCTTCGCTGCAAGAAGGACCTCGATCTCATCCGCTGCGTCGGGGATCTTGGGCATGCGGTTTCTACGGGCGACGGGCATGCTGTTTTCCCCGAGGGCAGCGACCTCGAAGTCTGCGACATCGGCGGTTGGGGGGCGCACCCCTCCTCGTCATTCTCCATCGCAAGCCCTCCACTCTTTCATGTGCGGTGCAAACTAACAGCCGTCCGGCAGGGAGAAGGCATGGTGTCACCGACAGCAGCGCACCGCGTAGCACCACTCAATTCCACCACCGGCCGCCGCGAGGGGCGCCTTTGCTGGTCACTCTTGCGACCACTTCCAGGTGGTCATACACATGCACTCTTTTTGTCCAGGTGGTGTCCATGGGATCCAGGTGGTTGTACGCGCGCACGTTCGACGTGCGGATGGTGTCCACTTTTTGTTAAGGGGTCCAAAATAAAGCGTCCTAGTCCATTTCAGGTTGAGAATAATAAAACAAACCGAGATGTAAAAGGCTTGTTTTTAGGTGTTAGGTTTGTGTTGCGTTGAGTAATGGTTATAAGTTGGTTAGGCTGCAGCTCGAGGACAAGCTGCATGTCCAGGTGGGGTGTAGTGTTAGAGTACGTAATGGGCCTAATGGGCCCATTAGTCTTAGGGTTAATTAGAGATAAGGGCCGCTTGCTTAGGGATCAAGTAAGCCTTGCTTGGGAGTCAAGTAAACTTCTTTATATAAAGAGAGGAGATGTATCAATCTAATCAAGCAAGAATTAAGAAGGAAATCCCTTCCCTCTTGCCTGGCCGTGGGCAAAAAGACCCCCGGCCGGCCCTCTCGCGTCCTCTTTCTAGCAACACCATAACAAATTGGGATCATCCTCTAGGTGTTCAGGTTCGGATGCATGAGTTTAGGGAGTAATAGTTTCCTGTATAGCATCTTATATGTTTACTAATGTGATCTTGGATTCATTGCTATGTATATTCGATTTCGATCTTGATGTATATAACGGAGTAAGTTATGATGGATATGCCACAAATCATCTTTAACCTTCTCTGGACTAAACCTACCAAACTCGTCTCATGCATGGACTTGGTTAAAATGGACTGTTGAAGTTGGTGAGCTACGGCCTACGGGTACCACACAACTGACAAGAAAGAGCAGAGCAAATCCCAGTTATCGTACGACATAAAAGTAGTGGGACCTACCGTTGAAGTTGGTCAAAGCTTCTTTCAGGTAAGGATGATATTTTTTGCACATTACAAAAATTAGGTTGAGAATTAACTTCTTCAAGTCAGCAACACCGAGTGGTTGGATTTTGTAGACAAGACTCCCTTCAGGTGAGAGCATGATTTAGCTACTTCATATTTTTTGTATGGCTGCATGCCCAGTGTATCAAGAACTATGATAAAAGTACCCTTACAGCATGATTTAGGAGATAAAAATGCACCAAATATATTACTCTTATCTCTAAAGTTTTGTCCTAGCAGTATGCATATATATACTGCAATATATCGAAACAGCCTTTTATCATTTTGAACACTAAAACAAAAAATATTTTTTCTATGCATGATTCATTCTTCTAAACATTTGTTTTGTTATCGTTTCTGTGCAAACTTGTTAAACATTGCTGTCATGTACTAATCAAACTTAGCTTTCATCGGATGTCAAAAAAAAAAAAAACTTTGTGTATGTGCAGAAAAAAAGATTTTTTTTTTCCATGTAGAAATATGTTTTTTTGAAGATCTCCACTGTCCCATCCTCCGTTTGCACCTTTGTCACATCAACCTTATGTGGCCAGGGGAGCAACGGAGTAGGCAACTAAGAAGTTAGAATCAGCTGATGCCATTCCCCTTTCTTTTTCTCTTTGCTCTCGGTCCCTTCCTGTTCTTCTCCTCTAACCCCAAATCTTCCTCTGAAACCTTGTATCTTGTATCAAGTAGCTACCAATCTAAGAAGAAAGGTCACATCAAATTAGGCAGTATATTGCTTGGACCTTATCCCTTCCCTGCTACAGTGCTGAAGGGCGATTTCTGAAAGCGCTTGTTCGATCCACCTCGCCGTCGGTAATTCACCGGTTCCCTCTCCCTCCGGCGGCCGCTGCGGCGGCGGGAGGGTGGGGGGACCCCGGATCTCGACGTGTATATAGCGTAGGGTCGAGTAGGCTTCCAGCCGGCGACGTTCAGGAGATGGCGGCGCGGTCGGAGTGGAGTTTTGGAGCGGCGCTCGTCCTCTTCGGTGGTGGGGCTCCATGGAGTTCCGCCGCGGTTCGGCCGCCTTGTCCACGCTCGCAGTTCCTCGGAGCTGCTGTGCATGCCCTTCCCTCACCGGAGTCCGAGGAGCGGCGGATCCGGACGTTTGAAGAAGCTGAAGGAGTTGATGGTGGTGAGCAAGGCGATGGCGTCAGTGGAGCAGGATGGAGGCTCTCCGCAGCCGAGGTTCGACGACTTCCCGTCCGCAGAGGGGCTTCTCCCGATCCAGGGTTTGAGTGGAGCAGCAGCGGCGGCGCGCCATCGGCATGTCCTGGTCGTCGGCGGCGCGCCATCGGCATGTCCTGGTCGTCGTCGGCGGCATCGAGATCCAGAAGGGCTTTTTTGTAATTTTCTCTTTGTTCTGGATCGTTCTGTAAGAACCTTGCTCTAATATTATCAGCTCTTTTCCTACAAAATAAAAAAACTACCAATCTATGGTGTACTCTACGTGTGAGGCTCCGTGCGTCTCTTTACTTCCCTCTTAAGTTTTCTATTCCTCCCAATCAAGTGTTCCACGGCAAGCAACCAATCGCGCCGCGCCGCTCTACCTCTACCCTATCTTTAAACACTGTAGATATCCTATCTGGACGTCGCAAGAGAGCACCCAGAGGTTCGCTCTTGGGGAGTGTAATATGTTTGGACCTACTGAAATGTTAGAATTATTAAAAAGAAAGCTTCTACTAGCAAGGTATTATAAATGGAAATTGTTATTATTAAGCATTGCAAAGCCCAGCCTACTATAGTAAAGATTATTCCCTAAAAAAAAAGTAAAGACTAAAAAAACCTAAACGTGTTTCTTTAGAAAACTCTGTGACAGGGAGATGGGACCCATGCCAATTGACAGAAATTAGCGAACGCTCGTCGTCCCTCAGTTGTGTGACTGCACGGCTATCTCTACTCCTGCTATCCAAGGAAAGTAAGCTCTCGCCACTCCGTGCGAACCCCAGTCGACGGCCGATGCTCCGCCGCATCCGCATCTCCACTCCTGTCATCGGAGGAAAAAAGGCTCCCGTACGAACTCCCGACGCCGATGCTCCGCGGCATCCGCACCCGCCTCCGTCGCCGCCCCTCCCCCTCCTGCACCTAGCCGGAGTCCGTTCTCCGCCTCCCTCTCCGCCGCTCGTCCGCCTCCACCAGTACCGCACCTCCAGCACGCCGATGTCCCGCATCCACCTCCACCTCCACCAACACCGCCGCCTCTTCTCCTCCACCTCGCCGCCCTCGCGCTCCTGGTCTCCCCACGAAGCCTTTGCCGCGGCCACAGAGCGCGTCCGCGCCGGGAATTTCAGCTGGGAAGACGCACACAACCTGTTCGACGAATTGCTGCGGCAAGCCACCCCGGTCCCCGGGCGCTCCCTCAACGGCTTCCTTGCCGCCCTCGCCCGTGCGCCCGCCTCCGAAGCCTGCAGAGATGGTCCCGCCCTCGCCCTCGCTCTCTTCAACCACGTCTTTCGGGACGAATCCGGCGCGCGGGTGGCACCACCCACAATCTTCACGTATGGCATTCTCATGAACTGCTGCTGTCGTGCGCATCGCCCGGACCTAGGGCTAGCCTTCTTCGGTCGCCTCCTCAGGACGGGCCTGAAAGCTGACCTGATCGTCGCCAACACCCTCCTTAAGTGTCTCTGCTGCGCGAAGCGGACATACGAGGCTGTGAATCTGCTGCTTCATAGGATGCCCGGGCTTGGCTGTGTGCCTGATGCCTTCTCATACAACATTGTTCTCAAAGGCTTATGTGAAGATAGCAGGAGCCAGCAGGCACTCGACCTGCTCCAGACAATGGCAAAAGATAAAGGTGGTTGCCTTCCTGATGTGGTGGCATATAACACGGTCATCTGCGGCTTCTTTAAGGAAGGTGAAACAGGCAAGGCATGCAATCTATTCCATGAAATGATGTGGCAAGGGATTGTGCCCAATGTGGTGACATATAACTCAATTATTGACGCATGGTGCAAAGCCAGAGCAATGGACAAGGCAGAGCTAGTCCTTCAACAGATGGTTGATAATGGTGTTCGGCCAAATAATTGGACATATAATTGCATGATCAATGGATATTCCACATCAGGGCGGTTGAAAGAGGCAGCTAAGTTGTTCAGAGAAATGAAAAGGCGGGATTTTATAACAGATACTTTTACTTGCAACTCGTTCATGGCCTCCCTTTGCAAGCATGGAAAAATCAAAGAAGCTGCAGAAAATTTTGATTCCATGACTGTCAAGGGCCACAAACCTGATATCGCCTCGTACCGTATTTTGCTTCATGGGTATGCCAGTGAAGGATGCTTTGCTGATATGATTGATCTCTTTAATTTAATGGAAAGGAACGGCATTGCAGCCGAATGCCATGTTTTCAACATATTAATCGATGCATATGCTAAACATGGAATGTTGGATGAAGCTATGCTCATATTTACAGAAATGTGGGAAAAAGGAGTGAGTCCCGATGTAGTCACCTATTCCACTATAATAGCTGCACTTTCCAGGATGGGTAGGTTGACTGATTCTATGGAAAAAATTAATCAGATGATTGCCATGGGAATTCAGCCAAACGCAGCTGTTTATCACTCCCTAATTCAGGGTTGTTGTACACACGGTGATTTGGTTAAAGCTAAGGTGCTGGTTTCTGAAATGGTGAACAGAGGAATTCCTCGTCCTAACATCGCGTTCTTCAGTTCAATAATAATCTATTTATGCAAAGAAGGAAGGACTATGGACGCACATGATATCTCTGACTTGGTTATAGACATAGGTGAGAGGCCTAATGTCAGTACATTCAGTTCATTAATTGATGGGTATTGCTTAGTCGGCAAGATGGATATAGCACTCAGAGTGCTTGATACCATGGAATCAGTCGGTGTTGAGCCCGATGTTGTTATTTATAGTACACTTCTTGATGGCTATTTTAAAAATGGAAGGATAGATGATGCCCTGACTCTGTTCAGAGAAATGTCACGAAAGAGAATTAAACCTGGCACCGTTACATATGGCATCATGTTGGATGGGTTGTTTCGTGCTGGGAGAACTGTTTCCGCAAGGAAAATGTTCCATGAGATGATCGAGAGTGGAACAACGGTGGACATTTTCACATACAATATAATACTAGGAGGTCTTTGTGTAAATAATTGTGCAGACGAAGCAATCACACTGTTCCAGAAATTACGAGCAAGGAATGTCAAATTTAATATTGAAATACTCAATACCATGATTAATGCAATGTACATGGTTCACAGGAAAGAAGAGGCTAAGGATTTGTTTGCTACAATATCAGCCAGTGGATTGGTGCCTAATGAATCTACTTACGGAGTAATGATAAAAAATCTTATTAAAGAAGGATCAGAGGAAGAAGCTGACAATATGTTTTCGTCGATGTACAAGAGTGGTATAGCTCCCAGCTCTCGTCTGCTAAATGATATTATCAAAATGTTGTTGGAAAAAGGTGAGTTTACCAAGGCTGGAAATTATTTGTCTAAAGTTGATGGGCAGGGCATCTCACTTGATGCTTCAACTACTTCATTAATGGTGTCTCTGTTTTCAAGGAAAGGGAAATATCAGGGGGACATGAAATTGCTCCCTTTAAAGTATCAATTTTTTGATGGATTTGGTTAACTACTTGATACACAGATGAGACCAACTCTTCAGAATGCGCATTTCAGTTTATGCTTGCGTAAAACCTCCCTGCCAGTAAAACTCTATAAGAAATCCAAACTGCCTCCTTGTATGGCATGATTTCATTTTGCAGTGTGTAGAAATCACAAGAATGAGACATGTCTATGCATCATTTAATCTTGGATGGGCGAGGAAAGGTAGACCAATTAGTCTAACACGACTGGCTGGAATTTTTCTAGGTAATGACTTCTAATGGCGATTTATGAATGCATTTTTAGGAATGTCATGCTTACTGATGTATGATGTTTCTGATGCTACGTTTAAAAATCTTTTCTATATGTCAGGGCAAACGGGACCTGGAAGAATGGATGTTTGAGGTTTCTGATGCTATGTTGAGTTAGCATTTACGGGAGCTTGTGCCTGAATCTCATGTATTTTTATGCTGTCGGTTCCATTGTTTTAGCTTGTTGCATACATCTGAAAAAAGTATTCCCAGTATGATTTCTTTCTGCTTTACTCCATTGAAGATTCACCTACTTTTCCTCATGGTGTAGGTAAAGGCTAAGGCATGGCCAAGAACTCACCGGTGTGAGCTTTCGCTTCAGTCTGCAGGACACCAACACCGCCTCGAGTGATAGAGAAGGAACCAAAGCATCTGCTCGAGAAAAACTTCTTGCTCTCGTACACTGCGGTGTGCATTCCTCTCGAGTTTTGGTGCCCTCCATTCTTCGTACTTCCTACCATAGTAAGGGTTCCTGGAATGCAAGCTGCAACCTTTACTGTCATGCGTTCTGTGGTAGATTTGTTTTGTTGTTGGGAGAATTCCTGAGAAAAATATGTAATTTGAGAATGCTTGGATTCACTCCACGAAAATGGGGAGAGAGGCGAGGGAGGAAGAGCAAGGTTGGCACGGAAGGGGATGCCACCATTCTTATCCAGAAGCATTTCCAACTGCAGAGGCGGGTCCGTGCATCAGAGGATTTTGATATTTGTCTCCTAGCTTGATCTTCTAAAGCTCTCAAGGGAAGGAAAATGACAAGGCACTACAGGAACTCTGAGAAGGACTTATGGGCTTGGGTACC
Organism: Aegilops longissima; assembly: GCA_021605205.1. NCBI lineage: Eukaryota > Viridiplantae > Streptophyta > Magnoliopsida > Poales > Poaceae > Aegilops > Aegilops longissima. The sequence continues at coordinate 43,894,427 of CM038676.1, read as the reverse complement.
TAACAGTACTGGGAGATGTCTGTAGCATTGTACTGGTGGTAGCTTGCAACAAAGGAAATTGTGTAAATCATGGTAGTTAAATAACCGTCCTTTCGAATTACCAATTTTTCTCGCGTTATGAATGGAGTATTTATCCACATCATTGTAGTCTATCTGAATGACATAAATATGATCTACTTAATTTTTTTAACATTGTAAAATTGCAGGTAAGAGCAACTCCAACAGGGCGACCCATTTCGTCCGCCGCCGCCCGTTTGGGTCGACGCGGACAAAAGTGGAGGCCCAACGCGTCGACCCAAACCCAAAACGCGTCCGCGCCGACGCATTTGCGGCCCAAATTTGCGCCCCAAATGCCTCGGCGCGGACACGGAACGGACGCCACGCGCGCCTTCTTGACGTCCGCCGCGGCCCCACTTGGCGGTCGCCCAACTACCCGCCCCCTCGCCGGTCAGCTTAATTTATGACCCCGGGCCCACGCGTCAGCGACGGTGGTCGTCCTTTTTTAAGCCGACCGTGTGGCAGGGCCGTCCTCATCCACTTCCCGTCCCCATCTCGGCCACGCTCGCTCCCCCGTCGCCAGCAAGCAAACCCTAGCCACCGCAGCCACCCCAGCCGCCCAAATGGGGCTCTTCTCCGGCAGCAGCAGCAAGTCGAAGGGCAAGGCCCCTGTCGTCCCCTTCCCCACGGAGTTCACGCCGCCTCCGGTTGCGCCGGCTCGCCGGCCGCAGCAGCGGGTGAACGTGCCTGTGCACCAGGCGGAGTGGCACTGGCGCCACCGCGTGCCGCTGCCGTAGCCCGACGTGACGCAGCCGACGACCGCATCTAGATCCGGAAAGGATCCCAGTGCAGCGGTGCTGCATGATCGGCTAGGGCGCATGCGGAGGAAGTCGGCCGCCGATTTATTGGGAGGCGACCGCAGAGGCGGCGTACTCGAGATGTGGCGCCAGCGACGGCTAGCCGAGGAGCGCCGCGACGGCGAGTACGAGGAGATGCTCGAGCGCAACCTCGAGAGAGAGGCGCGCCAGCCGGCCGCAGACAGCGGCAAAGATGACCCCGCGCCGACACTACCCCGTCGGAACAATCGCCCGGACTACGTCGCCGCCGCATGGGCCACGGCGTTCCCCTGGGCCGGCCCTCCGCCGACGCTCATCGACCCCGAGGACGACGACGCCGCCGCCTAGGGTGCGCTGGGCAGCGCGCCGCCTCGTAGTTAGGTTGTTTTTTTATTTCTTTTTAATGCTAATGTGGACACGTGGACTCTCGCCGGACTTCCTGGCTGGCTTTAATGTTTAATTAAGTTATTTTCAGTTGAAATATGCACGCATAGTTTTATTTTTGTCGGCGCCGTCAAAATGGGTCGGGCGCGCGTTGGGCGCATACGCCGACCCAAACGCGGAAGCGGACATCCGTGTCCGCCTGACCGACCCAAACGGACATAAAGCGGACGAAATCGCCGTCCGTTTGGGTCGGCCCGTTGGAGTTGCTCTAAAGGCTTTTCTTAGAGGTGAATCTCTACCATATTCAGCTGGTGATCTGGAAGGAATGACATGTATTGCGAGCATGCATGCTAAAGTAGCTAGGAAGCTCCACGGCAACAGCTTACGTTACTGGTTGCTGGTATACTTAAGGAGACAGCCAAAGGGAGGAAGTATAGAGCACCGATACTCTAGTTCATTAAGGATTTCATGGCAACTTTGCTTTTGGTGGATGTAAGTCAACATGCTTCATCCAATGTATTTTTATGTATCTGCATAGCAGTTCTATTTTTTACCTTTGCTTGGATCATGAGCAAGAACTTTAGTCCCTGAGTGTTAGTTGTAAAAACTGGACCAGTCCACCAGTTCAACCGAGGAAACCTGGAACGGTCACCGGTCTGGTCTGATTAAGTTCGAAGACCGTCTATGCAAGTTCACTGGTCATAACCAGCTCCCCTAGACATCAACTAATTTTCCTTCATTGCTTCACCGTAGATTCCAAGAATGTAACGTCCCAAATTAGCAATTTGAAATACTTAGATCATTCATGCATATCATATTTTATTGCATTTTGTTTTGCGATCCTCGAAATTCTAAGCAACTCAAGGACCCACAGAGAGAGTTGGGGATTTCATCGTTTTAATATTTGATTTTTTTTGAATATCGAAACAAGGATCATTTTGGTTTTAATTATTTTTCTCTTTAAAAATATTTCATATTAAAAATATATAAGAGAAGATAATATGACTTCTCCAAAATAAATGAAATATTCGAGGAAAAATATTAAAATTAAATAGAAAGTTTTATTAGGATTTTATTGCAATTTTATTTGAATTAGAAAAATTGCAGGTTTTCAAAATTGCATTTTTAGGCCAAGAAAATGTTCATCTTGTTCTAAATATTTTATTTAGACAGTGAAAATTTTGTTTTGGTATTTTTAGATTTTTATTTTATTTTCTAGGATTTATTTTGTTTCGGCGAAATCTTAAAAAACGCTCATGGACCGAATCGGGTCAAGCTCAAGAGTTCGCCTGCCGCCACCGCTTTTCCGCGCCAAGACGCCAGGATCGAGCCGGACTCATGAGAGTCGGACGCCGCCGCCGCCTCGGTGCCCCCTACCCAAGTCGAGCGCCCTTTATATGCCGCCCCGCCGCGCTTGACCCCACCACCTCGCCGCCTTGCAGAAGCAGAAGAAGAAGAAGAAGAAGACGCCGCCGCCAAGACACCGCCACGCCATTGTCGCCGCCGCCCCGCAGCGCCTCGCCTCGCCGGAGCCGCCACCGATCCGATCCAGATCCACCGGTTTTTTTTTTCGGTTTAGGTAAAAACCGATCGGTTTTTATTTAAAACCCTAGTTTCTTTTTTTAGATTAGATCGTTTTTTCCGATTTAGTTTAAAAGCGGACATTCATTCGTACGTTCGTTTTAACAAACGGTGTTCACCCGTTAGCCGCCGACAGCGAACGTTCGCTCGTTAGTCTGTTCGTGAGTTTTTCTTTTTCCAGGGTTTTCCGCGATTATTTTTGATCGTGATTTCTGCCCTGATTTTCGTTTTAGTTTATCTTTTCGCTCGTTAATCGGAATCAGGCGATTCAAGCGCCCAGATCTTCGTCTCGAAGCCCTCTTTCTGTTTAACCAACTTGAACAAGATTTTGGTACTGTAAAATTTGACTTTAGTCCAGATTAGTAAATGGATCTTGTTTCTTTCGCAATTTGAGTTTCGTTGCTTCATTTGATTTGATTCTTTTTGCAAACCGGAGTTCTTAAGTTGAACTTTCTGGTTAGACCTCTTATTTGAGTTTTACCCGTGCTTCTAGAGTGCTTATTGTATGCTTGTTTGTTTGCGATAGAGTACCCAGAGTGCGAAGCGTGCTACTACGAGTCTCTAGGTTTCACGGATCATCAGCAAGGCAAGTAACACTTTGATCATATCTCTTTACTACCCAGTTTTACTGCATTAGATCAACCCTCAAACAATTGCATGGTTATGATCTGTTAACATGTGGGTTTCGGGAAGTAGATGATGAGGTAGAACCTATTGCCCTGTTTATTATCAAACCTTTGGGAGTTACTTCTACATTGCTTATATTACTATGCTATGCTCGTAGACGTGGTTTGGTTTGAGTGATTCATGACAGATGTGAGTATTGTTAATTAATGGTTAACTTAAGGTGGCTACTTTAATACACATCTGGGTGGATTGCTTGAGGCACCCTGGAGTACCCAGTGGTTGTCAGGGCACCTGGAGAATCCAGTGTTGTCCTAGGATATCCCGGAGTACCCATGTGATCATCCTACGGTCCACCACCCAGGATCAAAGGGATCATAAGATTATTCATGCTAGAAACTTTCATGTGCAGCCACAAGCTATTATGGGCTCTAGCATAGTTGAGTATGTTGCAAGACCTCTTTTAGTGGTGGGCTAGCAGATGTAGGGGAAGGTAGGTGTAACTGTCCACCCAGAGTAAAGAGTTATTGTTTCAGAAAGACTGTGTGTCGTTTCTCCGACCATGGATGTATTCGAGTCTTGTGGGGAAAAGTGCGTAAACCTCTGCAGAGTGTATAAACTAATCATGGTTAGTCGTGTCCCCGGTTATGAACGTTTTGAGTATCTAGTTCTTGGATTATCATGTTGATCTCATCACTCTAAATTTAATTTGATTGGGTTAATGATGATGCTTAATTGGGATTGAGTTGGAGGAACCTTCTCAATGTTTAACAACCACCATGATAGTTAAATAAAAATTTATTCCTTTGTTGTAGGGAAAAATTGGCTTTATGCAAAACTGTAACCATAGAGCTTTCCACCAGCCAAATATGCATGTACTAATAGCATTTATTATGTTCATTACTCTATGTGTTACATTGCCAGCATATTCCATGTGCTGACCCGTTTCGAGCTGCAACGTTTCATGTTGCAGACTTTTCAGACGACGAGTAAGGTGCCATAGGTCGTTGTCTTTCACTCAGCTATGCCGTTGGAGTTGATGGACTCACTTTATCTTCCAAGCCTTCCGCTGTTATCGTTTCTAGATGGCCTTAAGCCATATTGTTGTAATAAGTTCTCTTTTGAGACATTCGATGTAATAAGTGTGTGATTGCTACTCTGTTATAAATCCTCGAGTACTGTGCGTGTCAGCATTACCGATCGTGGATGACAACGATGCACGAGATCGATATTTGAGGTCTGGTCGCTACAAGATGGTATCAGAGCACACGCTGATTATAGGACACGGCCATTAAACTAAATCCCTAGATCACTACTCTCTTCTCATTTCTGACTCCTCTCCCTTTTCTACTCTATAGGATGGCGGGTGCAAGGAACAAGTTCACCCAACCGGATGAAGATACACCTTTTGGACGACACCTGAAGGAAGTTACTAGGTACCTAAATCGGAATACCAAGCTTCACCGGGACCTACATCGCCACTTTACCAGAAGAGGAGTGTTGGATGATTCGAGTTCAAGTTCCAGGAAGGACATTCAGACGTGTCGTAGTAGAGGCGCACACGTAGCATGTACACGTATGTACAACGGCCAGTGTGCAAGAAAGAAAATACGGCCACGTATGTGTACATACGGGCGGGGTCTCGAACGCCTAATCGCGCATACGTATGGCAAGGGCTCGTGTACATGGCCGGGTCGGAACGGAGAAACATCATCGTCGTCGTGTTCATGGGGAGCCAATCGGCTGGGCCGGAACGGAATGCGTCGTTTTGTTCATCGGGAGGGCTTGGACGGAACAAGCGATGGAAACGAGGCCTGGCGTACCGCAGAACGGAGGAAACGGCCTTGTGTTCGACCGTCCACGTTCGAAACGGGATCCTGTTCATCGGGAGAGGTCCGCGCATCGCAAAATGGAGAAATGGACCTCCCACGATCAAACGGGGTCCTGTTGATCGGGAGGGTGTGGCGACCGCAAAAGCGGATGAAACGGACTTGTGTTGGAGCGCACGGTCAAACGGGGTCTTGTTCTTCAGAGGGTGTGGCGATCGCAAAACGGGACTCCACGGATACTGTTCATCTCCACCGTCGACCTCCTCCGGCCTCCACGGGCTCATCAGACCTCCTCCAACCTCCACGGGCTCCTGTTCATCTAGCCTCCACCGTGCGCTACTCCACCGCCATCGTTCAACCACCCTCCACGGGCACCCCTTCACCGTCTATTGTTCATCCAGCCCTCCACGGATCGCCCTGTTCATCCGGAGGCAACGCCACGGGTCTGTGATCCACCCCCACCGCCATCGCTCATCCAAACCCCCGCAACGCTCATTGCTCATCCAGAGGCAGCATCGATTGGCTTGATTAGCGGCGAGCGGCGAATCACTCGATCGGGTTCGATTAACAGCCATCGATCGATCGCTCGGGTTCAAGAACGCGTAGCTTGCAGTGCAATCACTCGGGTTCAGTTAGAGCCCAACGCCTCGCTCGGGTTCAGTTAGAGCCAACGCATCGCACACACGCGCGTACGTGTATGAGAGAAACGCACATCGCTCGGCCCCGACCACCCACCGTAACCGGGAACTCCCCGAAATTTTACTCGCCCTCGCTTCTACCACAGTTTTTTCCGTCATGGACGGCCCAAAGAATGTCATGCAGCTGCGTCTCCGGCCCGCCCAGGACGAAAAGCCCATTTTCTGTCATGATTTTTTGTCATAGAAGTAGGAGCCCACCACATCTATCATGATACCGGGTTTTGTCACAATTATCATTGTAGAAGTGTCATAAGTATGACAGATTTTTTTTTCGTTTGGCCCAAAATGTCACGGATGTGTATTTTTTTTGTAGTGTAAGGGAAAGCTAGCACCACGCTTTGTGGGATCATACAAAGTTTTGGAACGTATGGGAGAGGTAGCCTACAAGCTGGAGTTACCCGAAGGATTGTCAGGGGTTCATGATGTGTTCCACGTTTCCTAGTTGAAGAAGTGCCACGCAGAGATGGCCGATATCCCTCTGAGAGATACAGTGCCGCTGGAGGCAATTCAGTTGGATAGCAATTTGACCTACGAAGAGAAACCAGTCAAGATTCTCGAGTTTGCCAGCCGAGTCACACGCAACAAGGTTATCAAGTTCTGCAAAGTTCAGTGGAGCCACCATACCGAGGATGAAGCCACCTCGGAACGATAGGAAGACCTACGGAAGGACCATCCGCACCTATTTTCTAGCCAACCCGAATCTTGAGGGCGAGATTCATCTTAAGGGGGTAGGTTTGTAACATCCCAAATTTCCAATTTGGAATGTTATACTTAGATCATTCATGCATATCATCTTTTATTGCATTTCGTTTCGCGATCCTCGATATTCTAAGCAACTCAAGGACCCACGGAGAGAGTTGGAGATTCCATCGTTTTCATATTTGATTTTTTTTCGAATATCGAAACAAGGATAATTTTGGTTTTAATTATTTTTCTCTTTAAAAATATTTCATATTAAAAATATATGAGAGGAGATAATATGACTTCTCCAAAATAAATGAAATATTCAAGGAAAAATATTAAAATCAAATAAAAAGTTTTATTGGGATTTTATTGCAATTTTATTCGAATTAGAAAAATTGCATGTTTTCAAAATTGCATTTTTAGGCCAAGAAAATGTTCATCTTGTTCTAAATATTATACTTAGACGGTGAAAATTTTGTTTTGGTATTTTTAGATTTTTATTTTATTTTCTAGGATTTATTTTGTTTCGGCGAAATCTTAAAAACGCTTACTGTGACCGAGGCGGCAAGCCCAGTCGGCCCGGCCTCGCCACCGCCTCCCCGCGCCTGCACGCCGTGACCGAGCCGGACTCCGCCGGAGTCCAGGACGCCGCCGCCGCCTAGGTGCCCCAGTGCCCAAGTCGAGCACCCTCCCTTTATATGCCGCCTCACCACCTCGACCCCTCCGCCTCGCCGCCGCAGCTTGCCGCCAGCCGCCGCGCCTTGCCGCCGCCGCCGCCGCCGCGCTTGCCGCCACACCACCACCACCTACGCCATTGCCGCCGCTGCGCGCCGCCGCCCGCAGCGCCTCGCCTCGCCGGAGCCATTTGTCTCGTCGCCGAGCCGCCGCCGCCAGCAGCGCCTCGCCTCGCCGGAGCAGCTGTCTCGTCGCCGGAGCCGCCGCCGATCTGATCCGTATCCGCCGTTTTTTTTCGGTTTAGGTAAAAACCGATCGGTTTTTTTTAAACCCTAGTTTCATTTTTTAGATTAGATCGATTTTATTTTTTTAGGTTTAGTTTAAAAGCAGACATTCGTCCGTACGTTCGTTTTAACGAACGGTGTTCACCCGTTAGCCTTCGACAGCGAACGTTCGTTCGTTAGTCTGTTCGTCAGTTTTTCTTTTTCCAGGGTTATTCGTGATTATTTTCGATCGCGATTTCTGCCCTGATTTTCGTTTGAGTTTATCTTTTCGCTCCTTTATCGGAATCAGGCGATTCAAGCGCCCAGATCTTCGTCTCGAAGCCCTCTTTCTGTTTAACCAACTTGAACAAGATTTTGGTACTATAAAGTTTGACTTTAGTCCAGATTAGTAAACGGATCTTGTTTCTTTCGCAGTTTGAGTTTCATTGCTTGGTTTGATATGTTTCTTTTTGCAAACCGGAGTTCTTAAGAACTTTCTGGTTAGACCTCTTATTTGAGTTTTACCCGTGCTTCTAGTTGAGTGCTTATTGTATGCTTGTTTGTTTGAGATAGAGTACCCAGAGTGCGAAGCGTGCTACTACGAGTCTCTAGGTTTCACGGATCATCAGCAAGGCAAGTAACACTTTGATCATACCTCTTTATTACCCAGTTTTACTGCATTAGATCAACCCTCAAACAATTGCATGGTTAGGATCTGTTAACATGTGGGTTTCGGGAAGTAGATGATGAGGTAGAACCTATTGCCCTGTTTATTATCAAACCTTTGGGAGTTACTTCTACGTTGCCTATATTACTATGCTATGCTCGTAGACGTGGTTTGGTTTGAGTGATTCATGACAGATGTGAGTATTGTTAATTAATGGTTAACTTAAGGTGGCTACTTAATACACATCTAGGTGGATTGCTTGAGGCACCCTGGAGTACCCAGTGGTTGTCAGGGCACCTGGAGAATCCAGTGTTGTCCTAGGATATCCCGGAGTACCTGTGTGATCATCCTACGGTCCGCCACCCAGGCTCAAAGGGATCATAAGATTATTCATGCTAGAAACTTCCGTGTGCAGCCACAAGCTATCATGGGCTCTAGCATAATTGAGTATTTTGCAAGACCTCTTTCAGTGGTGGGCTAGCAGATGTAGGGGAAAGTAGGTGTAACTGTCCACCCAGAGTAAAGAGTTATTGTTTCAAAAAGATTGTGTCTCGTTTCTCCGACCATGGATGTATTCAAGTCTTGTGGGGAAAAGTGCGCAAACCTCTGCAGAGTGTATAAACTAATCATGGTTAGCCATGTCCCGGGTTATGGACGTTTTGAGTATCTAGTTCTTGGATTACCATGTTGATCTCATCACTCTAAATTTAATTTGATTGTGTTAATGATGATGCTTAATTGGGATTGAGTTGGAGGAACCTTCTCAATGTTTAACAACCATCATGATAGTTAAATAAAATTTATTCCTTTGTTGTAGGGAAAACTTGGCTTTATGCAAAACTGTAACCATAGAGCTTTCCACCAGCCAAATATGCATGTAGTAATAGCATTTATTCTGTTCATTACTCTATGTGTTACATTGCCAGCATATTCCATGTGCTGACCCATTTCGGGCTGCAACGTTTCATGTTGCAGACTTTTCAGACGACGAGTAAGGTGCCATAGGTCATTGTCTTTCACTGAGCTATGTCGTTGGAGTTGATGGACTCACTTTATCTTCCAAGCCTTCCGCTGTTATCGTTTCTAGATGGCCTAATAAGTGTGTGATTGCTACTCTGTTATAAATCCTCGAGTATTGTGCGTGACAACATTACCGATCCAGGGATGACACTGATGCACAAAGATTAGACTGTTTGAGGTCTGGTCGCTACAAAGAACCTCCAGGTTCCTGGCTAATTTCAGGAAAATAATTAATTCTGGCTTGGTTGCATCTTTCTTCCTTTTATTTTTTTTCTGGTCTTAACTTTTGACTAAGGTCATCAAAGCCTTCATGATGTGGAATGGTTAAACCCGTAAAATGGGATGGCATACGCTAATCAGTTTGCTTAGCTGCTCGTTTAAAAAGGACAACTGAACTTGCTATTTTCTGAGAAAATATCACTTGGTAATTTTATTTACCCAAATGTATCCAAAGTTCCAAACTGACCAAATTAGGTAGACAAGGGAAACCCAACCTCCTCCTTCTATTGTCAACCAGGGCCTCCCATGTTGAGTTTTTTCTCCGGAGATTGCATATTGAGTTAATGATAACTGTCACACTTGTAATATTTTGTATTGTGCTAGCCTACTTGCCAACCACTCTCGCTGTCTTGATTTTTGAGTGCCTTACTCGACTTCTCTTTTTTGGTGACACTGACAGGTCCGGATCCAAGTCACAACCATGGTTGCAGCCAGGAAAGTGGGTGATGAAGCTAGTGTCATTGTGGAAATGGTTCATCCCCGTGGCGATATATTGTCGGTTACGGAGGTTGCAGACGATAGGGAGGAGTGAAATTAAATAAGAATGGGTTCTGGATGCTCATTGCCTCGCGCCCTGAACCTGGATATTATTTTTGGTTCACATGCTGGAGGTGATTCATTAATGACCTTGACACTTTGAGGCGAGGATCTCCACTTCAGGACCATGTTCGTGCGTTCAGTATCAAAGCCCAGGATGATGGATTGAACAGGCGTACAATCGCTCTTTGAATCTTCTAGCAGGATATAATCGTCTAAGCGTCTTGCCAATCCATTTTTGGGGCTGGGGCAGCTCTGATGGAAGCACATGTCCGGTTTGGTTGAACTTCCTTGGGATCATCTCGGGGTGTTTAGGTTCAGGTGCTGAGTTTTGGGAGTAATAGTTTTTTGTATAGCGAGCTACACTCATATGATCCGTGGTTTGACGATCTGCGGACACACCATCTTATACATTCGATCCGTTGTGATGTATATTTGATCTTGATGTATATAATGGAGCTACTTTGAGCACTTGTTTCTTCGATTTGGTCCGTATGTGTTTCATTTGAAGTCACCTTGACCCTCTTCGTAAGGCCTTACCGAAGGGTAAATTGAGATTATGGCATCGCATAGGACTGGTTGTGCCTGTGCAAACATTATGAAGATGGAATCTCTGTTTTGCCACAAAATTTTAGTTCTGTTCTTGATATGCCGTAAAAAGACTATTTTCCCCTGGATTCATCTACCACTCTCGTCTTCATATTGTGTTGGCTAAATCTGCCAAAGTCTCATCTCGCTCACGCACTTGACTAAAATTGAGACCGTTGAAGTTTGTGAGCTACAGCCAGGGTTCAAAATTTCAATAAAATTTCACATATTTTGGTGGGGTCTGAAATGCTTGTAACCCTGAAATTTCAAGCCAGATTCAATCTAAAATTATTGAATGCTGTGGTGTTCCAGGTGGCGTGAGTTGTGAAACAATTCGACATTGTTTTAAATGAAGGCCAAACTCGTAACTCAAATATTCTCCTCCGCGGTCAGATCATAGAAACTTTATTTTCTTGTTACGATGACTCTCCACTTTACTCTGATTTTTTTTGAACTTTTCAAATGTTTCAGACTTATGTTTCATCAAGTAGATATACCCATACCTACTCAAATCATCTATGAAGGTCCGAAAATAACGATACCCGCCGCATGCTTCTACACTCATTGGACCACATACATCGGTATGTATTATTTCCAATAAGTCGTTAGCTCGCTCCATTGTTTCGGAGAACGGAGTTTCAGTCATCTTGCCCGTGAGGCATGGTTCGCAAGTATCAAATGACTCATAATCAAGTGATTCCAAAAGTCCATCTGCATGGAGTTTCTTCATCCGCTTTACACCAATATGACCTAAACGTCAGTGCCACAAGTATGTTGCACTATCATTATCAAATTTGCATCTTTTGGCATGAATATTATGAATATGTGTATCATTACGATCGAGATTCAACAAGAATAGACCATTCATCAAGGGTGCATGACCATAAAAGATATTACTCATATAAATAGAACAACCATTATTCTCTGATTTAAATGAATAACCTTCTCACAATAAACAAGATCCAGATATAATGTTCATGCTCAACGCGAGCACCAAATAACAGTTACTGAGGTCTAAAACTAATCCCGAAGGTAGATGTAGAGGTAGCGTGCCGACGGCGATCACATTGACCTTGGAACCATTCCCGACGTGCATCGTCACCTCGTCCTTAGCCAATCTTCGTTTATTCCGCGGCTCATGTTTCGAGTTACAAATATGAGCAACCGAACCAGTATCAAATACCCAGGTGCTACTACGAGCATTAGTAAGGTACACATCAATAACATGTATATCAAATATATCTTTGTTCACATTGCCATGCTTCTTATATGCCAAGTATTTGGGGCAGTCCACTTCCGGTTGTTAGGGCATATCTCTCTCTTGGTGGTTTTTGTGTTTGATGACAATGCATTTGTGGACTAATCATGTGCGTTGAGCATTTCAGGTATTCTTTCATTAGAACGAGACAATTTATTCCCCTTCGAGCTCAATGTGAAGACGTTGTAGTTCTCTTTCATTTCGGTTTTGGTGGACTTGAATCGTAGGAGACACCGTACTATCAAGAGGGGGTCCATACTGGAAAGGCTAGGGTGCAATCAACACGTACACATCTCTTTCGCACCCCCAGCTCCTTCCCTCATCCTTTTGGAGTATACTTTTATTGCTGAAGTGGCATAAGGGAGGCGCTAGCGGTAGTACCGTGGGGACGGTGCGACAGTAACGTTAATATCCACAAGCGGTAGTACCGCCCATGGCCACAAGCGGTAGTACGGCTCAGGTTCCATGCTGGTACCGCCTCGACTCAAGAACTGCGTTTCTCGTGTCGGGTTCAACTGCAGTATCAGCTGCAGTAGGAGCGGTAGTACCGCACCTACCACCATGGTTAGTGCCGCCCGGGCTCTCTCTCTCTCTCTCTCTCTCTCTCTCTCTCTCTCGCCTCTTCTCCTTTTGCAGCTGCTGCTCGCAGTCACAACAGTAGTACCATTGTGGCTCGCGGTAGTACCGCTGGGTCCAACGGTAGTACCGCTCCCTTGAGCAGTAGTACCGCTCGCTACGGGCTGAAGAGGGATAACGGTTGGATTGTTTCCCCCACTATAAAAGGGGGTCTTCTTCCCCAAGAAGACCTACCTCTTTTCCACCAAGCTCCATTGTTGCTCCAAAGCTCATATTCGCCCGATCTCTCTCCCTAGCCAATCAAACTTGTTGATTTTCTAGGGATTGGCCGAGGAGGCCCGGATCTACACTTCCACCAAGAGAAATTTGATTCCCCCCACTAATCCCTTGTGGATCTTGTTACTCTTGGGTGTTTGAGCACCCTAGACGGTTGAAGTCATCTCGGAGCCACATTCCACTGTGATGAAGCTCTGTGGTATCATTGGGAGCCTCCAATCAAGTTGTGGAGATTGCCCTAACCTTGTTTGTAAAGGTTCGGTCGCTGCCTTCAAGGGCACCACTAGTGGAACCATGGCATCTCGCATTGTGTGAGGGCATGAGGAGAACACAGTGGCCCTAGTGGCTTCTTGGGGAGCATTATGCCTCCACACCACTCCAACGGAGACGTACTTCCCCCAAAGGGAAGGAACTTCGATAACACATCCTCGTCTCCATCGGTTCCACTTGTGGTTATCTCTTCCCTTTACTTTGTGCAAGCTATTGTTGTGTTGTATCCTTTGTTTGCATCATATAGGTTGCTCCTAGTTGCACATCTAGACAACCTATTTGTTGCTAAACCTAATTTGTTAAGAAAAGCTAAAATTTGGTAGTTGCCTATTCACCCCCCTCTAGTCAACCATATCGATCCTTTCAATTGGTATCAGAGCCTCATATCTTTATTAAGGGTTTCATCACCCGAAGAGTATGGTTGACGATGGTGGTATTGGGGATGAAGTGCCTGAGGTCTTGGAATTGAACTCGATCACTCATGATGACTTAAACGAAGCCATGGCTTCACTTAAGACTTCCATGCTAATCGAGGTCAAATCTATGTTTAAAGAATTACCTGAGGGGTTGAAAATTACTCCCAATCCGTTGCTTGTGCTTAATCCCACCGCATCAGAGTTGGAGGCCAATTCTGGCAAGGAAGCGATTGAAGGTACTCAAGCTTCTTCCTCTCACGACAAGAATGGGACGGGAACCTTTGCCTCGGTTCCCCCTCCCCCGGTCTATGGAGGACCAGTCCCTACATCTCGCATTAATAATTATGGTCCTCCTCCCAAGCTTGTTTAAGGGTGATTTTGCTAATTGCATCTTTTGCATTTAGTCTGATTTGAATCACTGCTCAACTAACCTTTGGAGAATCATTGAGCAAGGCTTCTACCTGCATGATCCAAACAACTTCACTCCAAGAGAAGAAGTGGACAATCAATACAATCACTCCGCTTTGTTCATCCTTCAAGATGCGGTCACACCTGAAGATTTATCTCACTTACGTCCTTTCACTCGTGCAATGGATTGTTGGGAGCACATTGTTTTTATGTACAAGGGGAGCTCAAGCATCCAACGGTCCAACTTTGAAGTGGTCCTTGATGAGGCCGATGAATTTGTGATGCTAGAAGATGAGGATCCGCGAGATCTCCATCGGAGGGTGACTACTCTTGCAGTTTCTCTCCAAGACCATGGGAGCAAGGATACAGATGACACTTGGATCAAGCGCAAGTTTCTCAAGTCCATCATGCCATTCAACAAGGCCATGTCTTCCGTGATTCGTCAAAGGCCGGATTTTCACACCTTAACCTCAAGTGAAGTGTTGGACGAGTTTATTGCCATGAACATCATGCACAAGACCACTGACAATGCTCTTGCTCATGTTCGGTCAAAGAAAAGCACTCCCTCCCTTGCATTGAAGGACAAGGCCATTCCGGAAGAAGAAGAGGAAGAATAAGAGGAGTGTGGCCCCGAGGACACCAAATATGCTTACCATGAGCACATGGCTCTTGCGTCAAGGCAATTTTGGAGCAACAAGAGGAACTCAAGGCCCAACTTCACCAAGAACAACACAAGTGGGTCAAGAACAAGAAAGGGGTAAGGACTTGCTACAATTGTGGCGATGTGAGTCACTTTGTGGTGGATTGCCCTTATGAGAAAAGGGAAGACAATGGTGGCAAACTCATTCGCAAAGACAAAGCCAAGTCTTTCCCTAGCAAGAACAACTTCACCAAGAAGTCTCCTCCAAAGGGCTTGGTGGCACATGAATATTACCCCTCTGATGATGATGAGGAAGATACAAGTGGAGAAGGAATGTCAACGACAACCATTGCCATTGCTACATCTTCCCCCTCCAAGGTGTCTCTCTTCGGCGCCCCCAACGAAAACACCATTGCCAAAGGTATCAACAAGGTCACTCCTAACATCAAAACCACCATCATTACTACTCCTTCATTGTTAGATTGTGTTGATGATAGTGAGGTGGAGAAAGATGATGAGAATAAGTTCACCAAGTTTGTGAGCAATCTCAAGGGTGAGTCCAAGAAGCACTTTGTTGCTCTCTTGGAACAACTTGGCGAGGCCAATGATATCATTGAGTCGCATGAGGATACTATCTCCAAGTTGGAGGGGCATAATCATGACTATGCTAATGAGATTGCGGATCTTCCCATTTCTCTAGAGGAAGAGCGAGATCTTCATTGACTCTTGAGGAGTCACACAAGGTTGATCATGCTAAATTACAAAAATATCTTGATCATGCTATTGTTCTTACTCGTGTGCTTAAATCCGAGAAAATTGCACTTGGGGTTGGCCATGATAGACTCAAGGAAGAATTTGATACACTTGACAAGGCTCACAAGGTCTTGAAGGGTGCTCATGCTTCTCTCAAAGAGTCTCATGATCAACTACAAGTGAAGCTAACCAAGGAGATTTCCACTTCCCTCCTTTCGTTCTAATTGATAATGCCCATGCTACTAACCCTTGTTGTGAGCATGTGCATCTTGTGGAGGAAAATGCCAAGTTGAAAGAGCAACTTAAGAAGGGCCTTGTGACATGCATACAAGGTGAAAAGAACCTCAATGCCCTTTTGACGAGCCAAAAGGAAGTTGTAGGGAAGGAGGGACTTGGGTTTGCACCCAAGTCAAAGAAGAAGAAGAACAAGACCAAGCAACCTCTCCCACTAAAGCAAACCTTTGTCAAGGCGGGTGAGGGTACTCATGAGAAGAAGAAGAACAAGGAAGTGGGTGGTAATGCCAAGAAGGGAAAAACCGCCCCTAACAACAAAGCCGATGACTTTAACCCTTCTTATGTTTTATGTAGTGCTAGTGATGGGCGTGTTTATGCCAAATTCTTTGTTTCTTACTATGAGTACATTGAATGGCCTATTTGGGTTCCTAAGACCCTTATTACTAACCTCAAAGGACCCATTCAAGAATGTGTACCTAAATCCAAGCATTGATCTCTTGTAGGAGTTTGCTCCCGGTGGAGTGTCATGGTTGCTTGATAATGGGGCAACAAGTCATATGACCGGGAGCAAGGACTTGGTGGTGGATGTGCATCCAATTCCAATATGCCCACCCATGTCCAATTCTGTGATGCTTCAACTTATAAGGTATTGGGACTTAGCAAGGTGGTAATCTCTCAAGATTTATCTATTGAGAAGGTCATGCTTGTTGAGTCCCTTGCATACAATTTACTTTCCGTTCGTCAACTTGCACTTATGGGATTTGCAACATTCTTTGATCTTGACACCGTGGCCCTTTTGTGGAGCAAGACTCTTAAAGTAGCCTTTGTTGGGCATGTCAAGAACGGTCTCTATGTGGTGAACTTTTCAGAGCGACCCACTAAGACCGCGACTTGCCTAATGGCTAAAGTTGATGTGGGTTGGCTTTGGCATCACCGACTAGCCCATGTCAATATGAGATTTTTGCAAAGTATCCTCAAAGGGGACCACATCCATGGACTAACAAATGTGAGTTTTGCCAAAGACCGTGCTTGCCGTGCTTGTGTCGAAGGAAAGCTTCATGAATCGGCTCACCGACCCTCGACTATCATCTACTCGAAGAGGCCCTTGGAACTCCTTCACATGGATCTCTTTGGACCTCCATCCTTTCATAGTCTTGGTGGAAGAAAGTATTGGTTGGTGATTGTGGATGACTACTCAAGATATACATGGGTATATTTCTTCAAGAGAAAGAGTGAGACTCAACAAACCGTCATCAACTTTGCAAATGAAGCTCAACATCAACATGATGCAAAGATCTTGATGATAGAAGTGACAATGGCGCTGAGTTCAAGAACTACACCTTGGATAAGTTTCTTAGTGACGAGGGAATCAAGCACCAATATGCCGCACCCTATAAGCCTCAACAAAATGGTGTAGCGGAGAGGAAGAACCGGACATCGATGGATGCAGCAAGGACCATGACGGGGAGTTCAAATCTCCATACAACTTTTGGGCCGAATCCATCAACACCACATGTCATGCATCCAATAGGCTCTATCTCCGCAAAGGCTTGAACAAGACTCCATATGGGATACTTACCGGCAACAAGCCCAACCTCAAGTAATTTCGGGTGTTCGGTTGTAAGTGTTTCATTCTCAAGAAAGGTGTTTGTTTGTCTAAATTCGAACCTAGAGCTCAAGAGGGCATATTTGTTGGTTATGCTACAAACTCTCATGCTTACCGTGTCCTCAACAAGTCCACTGGACTCATTGAAGAGATGTGTAACGTGGAGTTTGATGAAAATAACAGCTCCCAAGTGGAGCAAAGTGGCCTTTGTGATGTAGGTGATGAAATTCCTCCCCAAGCCATAAGAAGAATGGGGATTGGTCAAATACTCCCCATTGAGGAACCCCTTGTGGTTGAAGGAGAAGGACAATGCTCTACTCAAGTGGAGCCATCATCTACGCTAGACCCACACACTTCCGAAGAACAAAGTGAAGGCCCTCAAACCCATGAACAAGATCAAGGGCAAGATCTACCATGTGAAGATGGTGATGTACCAAATGATACCCAAGATCAAGTTCATGTCTTCAAGCATGTTGAAGGTCAAGAGCAAGCTCAAGACGGTGCCCAAGATCAAGAGCGAGCTCAAGATCAAGGACAAACTCAAGACGGTGCTCAAGATGTGTAAGATGATCCTCAAATGCCCATCGAGGAACTTTTGGAGCGCCGTGCCGCTAAGGTGGCTTCCAAGCTCAAGCTTTAACAACATTTCATGGAGAACGTGCTTGGAAGCTTGAGAAAGGGGTTAACTACTCATAAACAATTGTCAAACTTTTGTGGGCATCACGCATTTGTTTCGTGTGTTGAACTCCAAAAGGTACATGAGGCACTCGATGATGAGGATTGGCTTGAAGCCAGGCATGATGAACTCAACAACTTCAAGCACAATCAAGTTTGGGAATTAGTGCCAAGGCCAACGGAGGAACATAATGTCATCGGGACCAAATGGATCTTCAAGAACAAGCAAGATGCGAACGGTGTGGTTGTTCGAAACAAGGAAAGATTGGTGGCACAAGGCTACTCCCAAGTTGAGGGTATCGACTATGGTGAAACCTTTGCCCCCGTTGCTCGTCTTGAATCTATTCGCATGTTGCTTGCATATGCATCTCATCATGATTTTAAATTGCAAGAAATGGATGTGGAAAGTGAATTTCTTAAAGGTCCTTTGAATGAGTTGGTGTATGTCAAACAACCTCCGGGATTCGAGGATCCCAAACTCCCCACTCATGTATACAAACTCAAAATGGCTCTCTATGGCCTTAAGTAAGCCCCACGTGCATGGTATGAGCACCTTACCGAGTTGCTGCAAGATCGTGGGTTTGAAATTGGGAAAATCGATCCCACTCTTTTTACTAAGAGGGTCAAAGGGGATTTGTTCATATGCCAACTATATATTGATGATATTATTTTTGGTTCTCCTAACAAATCTTTCAGTGATGAGTTTGCCGCACTAATGACCGAGAAGTTTGAGATGTCTATGATGGGAGAGTTGAAGTTCTTTCTTGGGTTCAAAGTCAAGCAAAGAAGAGATGGAACATTCATCAACCAAGCCAAGTATACCTAGGGCATGCTCAAGAGATTCAAACTAGATGATGTCAAGCCGGTCAAGTTTCCAATGCCCACCAAATGCAAGCTTGACATTGATCCCAATGGTAAAGCGGTGGATCAAAAGGTATATTGTTCCATGATTGGATCCTTGCTTTACCTTTGTGCATCTAGACCGGTGTCGATGCAACAAACCCCGGGTCTTTTGCCCTGACTGTGCACAGGCGCAGGATCAAGATTTGAAGCACCAGTCCTAGACAGAGTACAAGAAATCAAGAGACTCAAGGAACCAACAAGCAGGTCAGAGGGACCAAGGCCAAGCCAGAGAAGCAAGATATCATCAAGAGAGAAGCCTCCCTTGTCGGGCAGGCGAGCCCGGCAAGGGGCAAGGCCACCCACAGAAGAAGATGATCAAGGCATCCCGGCAGGGCCTGCTGGGGCTTGCGGAGGCTGAAGCACCTCACCAAGCACTGCACCATGACTCACGTCATCGATCAATGCGGTGTCAAGCCGCAGAGCGATCAGGTGGCAGCCGTTCGCCACATGGCAACCCCTTTCTACCAGAAAACCCACAGACGACACCCGTCCTATGACGTGTCAAACGAGCAGGCGCGGAGCTGGCAAGATAGCCCGGCAAGCCTTGCCGGGCAACCAACAACGTGACCTTGAGCGGTGCATTAAATGCACACTGTCAGCCTACAGAGTTAGGTATGATAGCATGATTTGCTATCTTATCAGTGTCTAATGACTAATTTGCCACTGTGGTGACCCCCTTAACCTATAAAAGGAGGCCTATGGCAACGATTCGCGAGGTTGGAAAGTAGGAGAACTCACACCCCCATACGCACGTAGTCACTACCGCCCTGAGGCAACCCTTGCTTGGCAAGTGTACTACACTCCGCCACCACATTTCCACCATCAATCCACCATAGTAGGAGTAGGGTTTTACGCCTCGCGGTGGCCCAAACCTGGGTAAAACTGCCCGTGTGATCTCTGTCATGCTGCCTCACGTTGGTCTGCTCTTTGTGCAACACGACGTCCCCCCGCCAAACCAGCAAGGGGCCATCCTGGTCCCATAGGTGGCCATGGTTTCCCGTGACATCTTTGGTGCACCACGTAGGGGGAGCGCTTGCGTGAATTGAAAACATGAGCAGCGCGTCACCTTCATTGCCATCTGCATCTTCGATGGCGCCACCGACCATGGCGCCCAAGAAGAAGCCCGTTTCTTCGGCTCATCCATCCACCTCGAAGGCTCCGCCACCCGCGGCCCCCAGCGTTGCATGGGCGCGGAGCCGCGCGAAGACACAGACGATGTTGGGGATGTGGTTGCAGCAGGCGATACCACCACCACTTCCCCTGCGGCTGACGCAGGAGTAGGAGGCACCAGAGGAGAGCATCACCAGCAACACCTCGACGGCCACACTCCGCTCACTGACGGGCACAACCTCGGTAATGGTGCTTGGTCTGGGGCAAACCACCACCCTCTGGCTACCCCTGCCACAGGCGCGACCGCTGCGCGTGCGCTTTCCCCTGGGCGGGTCGACTGAGCTGCTGCGCCCAACGGAGCCGCTGGCCCTCGAGCGCCTCCGCCTCACTACCCTGCCATCCAGGTGGTTGAACCGCAATAGCGGGGCGCAGCGCTGCCGCCGCTGGCTCCGTCAGGAGCCGAGTGACGGTGCGATCGACTTCATCATCGTCTATGCCAAGCACAACCTCGAAGGCCATGGCGCGGGCTCAGCTGCTGCTGAGGTTTTCGCCGGCGGCCTAGCAGATGGACGAATGGCGTGCCACCATCCAAAGTCTGCTCGGTTTCACCGAAGCCGAGGGCTCACGATGATCTTATCCATCGCGGCCTCCCCAAGCGACAGCGACAGCTCATGCTGCTGCCCGTACGAAGGGGGCCATCCCCACGGTGCAGTCCCCACCACGGCGGCCAGCATGAGCGCGACCCAATCAAGACCCCGACGATGTCTCGATGGTCTTGTCTGACCCTCAAGCACGTCCGGGCCAACAACGAACCCCAGAGGATAGGCGGAGAGGAGACGTGTGCGTCATCGAGCAGCGCCACTATGACCTCCTCCGGTCCAATGGGTGCGACGGTCCCGACGTTGGTGAGCCCGTGCTCGGTATTTGGCGAGCCCCTACCTTTCGAGGTTGGCTGCCCTGCCTTCACCCGTGAGCTGCGGCAAGTCTGTTGGCCGTCCATTCGCACGTTCAAGCCAGAGATACTTGAGAAGTACGACGGGAGGCTGAACCTGGCAAAGTTCTTGAGCATCTACACCATCGCTGTTCAGGCTGCCGGGGGAAGAGATGAGAAGGTGTTTGCCAACTACTTTCCTTTGGCCCTCAAGTCCAATGTGAGGTCTTGGCTGATGCACCTGCCGGAGAAATCTATTTCGTCATGGGCAGACCTGTGCCACGAGTTCATCGGTGCCTTCACAGGTGGCCACCAGGAGTCGGGCCATCCCAGTGACCTGCAGCTTCTCCAACAAAAGGAAGGAGAAACCCTCTGTAAGTATTTACAGAGATTCAGCAAAGTTCATTGAAATATTCCAAATATCCATCCAGCAGTTGTGATAGCCGCCTTCCAGTCCAGTGTATGCAACCACCGGGTTTGTTCTAAGATGAACGTGCGGTTGCCCAAGACTGTGAAGGAGCTGTACGCTCTAGTGGATAAGTGTGCTCAGATGGATGAGGTAAGGAAGTTGCCCGGAGAGGAAGATTGCATCAATGTTGATTCAGAGGATGACGATGAATCAACCAGTCAGAAGAAGAGCAAGAAGTGTAGTAAGAAGCGGAGGGATAAGGCAGTAATGACTGTTGAAGGGTCGATGTCGGGGAGGCTGATCGCGCCCACGAGCACCTCACGGACCTGGGTCCCTTGTGGTTCGGAGGGCGGAGATTGCACAAAGAGCGGATCGAGGCGATGCGCAAGACGAAGCGGATTTACCCAGCTTCGAGCTCTCCGGAGAGATAATACTCCTCTGCTGCTTTGTGGATTATCTTGTGTTCTTGCCAGGGAGCAATGGGAGCTACAAGACCTAGCCTGAGTGTGGTTTTGTATGAATGTGATGATCTAAGCCCCAGCTGGACCGAATCGAGCCGAACCTCCTCTACGTTGCACTTGGGCCTCCTTTTATAGGCACAAGGGGTTACCACATGTGGCAAGTAGACAAGGGTAAGATGGTAAAAACATGGGTTGGTACACGCTTTGTACAAAGGTACGTAATCTATACCTAACTCTGACGGCAAGGGACAAGGGTCATCAATGCCTGTCTCAGTCGCTCGAACAGTGTAACAGGGACAGTCAAGTGCGCCTCCGTTTGCCACGATGGTAGCTTGTCAGCGCCGCTTATCGCTGCTCCCCGCTGGCTGCACAGCCCGTGAGACACGCCAGAGCTTGGGAGAGCCCGTGGTGACACGCTGGCGGGTGAGCTGGAGCGGAGACGAAGAGAGGTCGCCCGCCCCGGCAAGCGCCTTGCCGCGGCAGGAACCTTGTCGCGCTTGGGGGCTCGGCGCCCGCCAAGCCTTCCCGGCAAGCTCCTCTTGTCGGGGCCTTGTTCCTTCGCGCCTGAGTGGCCTTCCGGCTAGCTCCTCTTGCCGGGTCTTGACTACTTTGTTCTTGAATGGCTCCAAAGGAGCGCTGAGGACCTCGGCGGTCATCGTGCCAGCCCTGCCGTGGAAGGCGCAGAACTGTCCGGCAGACGAAGTTCGGGTACTAGGGTACCCCTACTCTAGTACACCGACAGAGCCCCCGGCTGGGCCACATCTGGCGCCAAGCTTTGTTGGCTGTGCCCAAAAGCAAAGTGCACGGCACACGCGTGGTTTTGATTACGCCGTTATTTGCCTTGGGCCCACCATGTCCCCATTTAATGGCACGACCGGACGTGGCGTCGTGGGGGAGATCGTGGGGCTTTATTTAATGGGAAAAATCGGAACGCCCGTCCCCTCTCCCCTTTATAAGTGGGGGAACCGGGCAGACGCCCACTTGCCCTTCTTGTCACATCGAAACCCCGCCGCTTTCCCCTTTCTTCTCGAGCCCAAAGAGAGCGACGCTCCGCCCCCTCCATTGCCACCGGTGCCACCAACGCCGTCGGCTTCCTCCACCACGACTCCCTATGGCTCCGAAGGCCGATAAGGGAAAAGGCGTGAAATCTGCCGAGGCGTAGCGGCTCGCGGCGCTGTGGAAGGAGCGGCCCTCTTGATCCCCTGCTCAACAGGGAAGGAGCTGCGGGAGCTGCACTACCTCTTCGTCGACGGTGACTTGGCGCATCCGCGCACGAGGGTCATCTCCGCCGCCACATCTGCTAAGGTCTCCATCGGGTACCCTTCTTCGCGATTTTTCTTCAGTGCGGGCTCTGTCGCCTTTTTCAATTCTTACGTGATGTCATGAACACATATGGCCTCCGCCTCCTTGACTTCACCCCAACGCCATCCTTACCATGGCGTGCTGCACATCTCTGCGAGAACTTTGTCGGGATCCACCCAAACGCCGTGACTCTTCCGCCACTACTTCTCACCCAGCGAGAGAGAGGGGAGCCGCTTGGGAGGAATTGCATGGACCTCTAGGATCGGCAAGAAGGAAGCGTATCTTGACGGAGAGTTGCGCAGCAAGTGGGAGGAGTGGAGGGTTGGCTGGTGCTGGATCTTAGAGGAGGAGCCACAGCCTTTTCGCCCGCCTCAAGAAGACCCCCATAGTTAGCGGGTAACGATGGAGCAACTTGGCGCCGGAGGACGACAAGTTGAAGATTGCCACGACTAGGATTTTGCGTCTCCGCAAGCAGGGCTTACCGTGGGAGCAGTTGGCGCGACTTCTTCGCCGCCGCAGATTGCGCCCTTGCAGGAAAAAGGGAGGCCTGCTTGGGAATTCCGACGCGGCGGATATCATGACGCTGCGCCCAGTTCTGAATTGGAATTTCACTACCACGAGCTTGACGGCATCTTGCGGGGAGCTGTTCAAGCTGAAGCGGATAACCCTGGATGGTGCATGTTGCCGAGGGAGTTGTGCCCTTGTGCAACAACTCGTCGCTTCGATAGCATCCGCGCGATAATGCCGCCAGCGATTCCCATGGGATCGCTCCAACCGGCAGAGCCCGCTGATGACATAGTGCAGCAGTTCTTCGACAACTTGGTCGAAGTGCCGATCCGCGCCGACGAGAAGAGGCAGCTCACCCGCGACACCACTGCTTAGGAGATGGCGCGCATCGCCACAAGGTTGGAGGAGGCTGCAGAGGCCGCTGCCGCCGGCGCGTTTGGGTTCACTGTCGAGGAGGCAGAGAGGGCCGAGGCGGCAAGCCTTGCCGACCAAGAAGAGTTCGTCGGTGAGGAGGAGCAGACCGAGCCCGACAACGACCCAAGTGAGCTCTTTGGGCGCCTCTCCTCTGCCGCCAAGTAGCTTGCCGCAGGAGCCCGCTCCCCGCCAGGAGACGTCTCCGGAAGACCGGAGAAGTGGCGGGGAGCATACGGTCCAACAGCCGCCTCGCCGGACGACGCGCTCCACCGCGGCAAAATCTTGTTGTTGCTGGAGCGCCTCATTTCGCCACGGCGACGGGCTCATGGCCTTCTGGAGTCGCGGCCCCTGCACCCGCCAAGCGCCAGAGGGAGTCTTCTCCCCCAATCCGTCGCGCTGGAGCAGAGTTCGATCTCTCCGCCCTCAGCTCCGAGGAAGAAGAGGAAGAGTAAGATCTTGCCGCTGCTATTTGTAATCTTCCAATTTATTGCTTTATCTTATATCTGACTGGTTCCACTCTGAACTTTCTTCTTCAGGGCGTCAGCTCAGAGGGCACCGAAGAGGGCCAAGACGCCGGTGGTTGTCGTCTCAGATGACTCCCCCGTAGCAACAGGGGGCACGTCAAGGACTCCTTGCGGATCCGCAACCCTTCAACAGAGCAGCCCCCAGCGCAGCCCCCAGCGTAAGTGTCTGGTATGCTTCTCACGGTTAGGCGCGCTTGGGTGCTTTTCTGTCACTGATATCTGGTTTGTTGAATTTTGTAGGGGCAGAGCAGCCACATCATGGAGCACCGGAGGCTACTCCTGAGGTTCAGCCTCATCAGGAGGTCCCGGAGTTCACTCCCGAAATTCTGCTTGCTTCAACTACGCCACCAAGGGAGAATTCTCCGCCAAGGGAGCGCTCTCCGGCAAGGGAGGCTTCTCCGACAAGGGGAGCTTCTCCGACAAGGGCTGACGCCGACGACCCTCCGGTAGTGGAGACCGCGGCCACAGACCCCACTGCAGGTAATCTTCTTGTTTGATAGTTTCCCTTGGGTTCTTTTCTTCCGCTTTTCTTTTTCGAATATCTGTTTGATTTGTGCTTTCTTCTTCTGACCATCAGATCCATCTGCCGGAGATCCGATGGAAACCGAGGCTGCCGGCGAGGAAGACGCCGGCGGCGACAATGTCGACGCCGCCAACATGGAGGAGGAGGAGGCTGGCGCCGACCAGAGCCGCCGGGCGAGGAGGTTGCCGAGGCACTGGGCGCAGAGGTCGGGAGGAATCTGGCGATCGTGACCGACGGCCCGGAGGCCGCAGGAGCGCCAGCGCTGCACCGACCGCCGATCCCCCGCCACCGATGCCGCACAGACTCGAGGAGCCCTAGCCCGGCGCCCACCTGAAAGCCGGCGAGGTGTCTTCATCAAGCTCCCATGGGCATCAAGCTCCAGGCACCGGCCAAGGGGAGACCTTCGATCGCGGAACTGCTTGCCTCCGCGGGCTGTCGCTGGTTGATGCCCCGAGCAGCAACGATGGTGAGCCTGAGGAGGAGCAGCTGCTAAGGAGGTTGCTGTCGCTCTACCGCGCCCGACAAGCCAAACTGGAGTCCAGGGAGGCGCTTGTCGCGAGGGCGGGAGCTGACTTGGAGAAACGTGTGGAAGAGCTCCGACGCGCCAACAAAGAGACTCTCCGGGACATAGCAGAGGCTCGGGAGCAGCTTGCTGAGGAGCGCACGGCCTTCATCTTGGAGAAGGGCGAGGTTGAGGAGCAGCAGAGGCTTGCCGGTGAGAAGCTCTCCGCTCGAGAAGGTGAGCTGGCGCAGCGGAAGATCAACCTCGACAGCTTTGAGGAAGATCTCGCCGCGCGTGAGCAAACGATTGGCGGGCCACTCCAGGAGGCAAAAGATGCTGCCGCGGCTGCCGAGGCCGCCAAGAGGGAATTGGAGACGAGGGTGGCTCAGCTGGAGTCCACCCTCCAGAAGAGCGCCGAGGAGGTCGCCGGGTTGAAGCGCGAGCGTGAGAAGGACGCTTACACCCTCGGCGAGCTGCAGGGTCGTTTTGCTGAAAAGATCAAGGAGATCGATGCCGCCAAGGACGTCAAGGCGGATCTGGAGCTGAAATTGACCACCTTGACGGAGACGTTGAACGGCGCCAAGGAGCGGGAAACGGGCCTGCTGGAAAAGATCAAGGCCACCGAGGAGTCTTTGCCGAATCTTTGTGACCGCCCGAGAATAATCTTCGGACAGCATAATGCATTGGATGAAGGTCTTGTGGACACCGCCGTCGTCATCCATAATGAGCCGATGGAGTTGGGGATGACGGATCTTGGATACTCCACCGACGAGAACCTCCAACCCAGCGTCAAGCTCAGCCTGTTCTTCAAAGGCGTGTTGGCGGGTATCCAGTGCTCCGGGAAGAGGTTCGAAACAAGCGGGAGGAATCACGCCAAGTATGCGCCGAGGCTCTCGGAAGGTGTTGATGAAGGTGGCCTTCCGCAACCCAAAGGCCGACTTCTCCAAAGCCCTCAAGTCCCTGCCCCGTCCGCCGATGTTGAAGCGCCAAGGCCCTCGTCGCACCCATTGTGGACAGGGTGAGCGGAGTTAAGAGGCTCGAGGCGATCAATGCGTGGACTAGGCCGCCAAGTCTATCTTTCTCTTGTCGCTGTAGATCATGTTTAGGAGAAAAGTCTATTAGATCTCGACAAGTTATTATGTAATATACACTATCTTAGGCAATCGAATGCAATGTTATTCCTTTACTCGATTTCTTCCTTGTATGTTACTGCCCTCGCTTTCAGGAAACTTGCGGTGCAGCACCCTTGTCATGGCGCCGCGTCTTGAACTTCAGCAGCTTCTTTGGCGGGCGGGTCGCTACCGACAAGCAACCTCGTCACGGACTAGCCGCAGCTCACTTAAGTTGTTGAGCGGACTCGAAACAAAGTAAGGGCGCGACCATCACGATTCGGTTCCTCCGCGCATGGTTTTCCATACAAAGTACTATCGCTCGAGGAAGATAACTTAAAATTTTAAAACTGGTCGCTTAAACTTAGCAACTTAGCTTTTACATTGTCCATTTTCGGCAAGGCGACAGTTCCTCGAGCGGCGCTTGTTGGCCCACACCATTATCTCCTCCTACCCCCCGGTTAACTTGTGGGTGGATGAACCTTCCTCTTGTTTGAGAAGAAAGAAGAGAAAAATAAAGTTATGGAGCCTAATGGCTCATTATCGCCATCAGGTGCGGGTGCTGCACAAGATGTTAGTAAACACATGCATATATGATTATGAAAGCATGTATTGACAAAATGTGCGCAACCATAAACTTTCTTGATGCACGCAGAAGTCTGCCTGGCTTTGTACAAAGGATTACATGCAACAACGGCAAGACTTGTACAAAAGGGTGGTTGCGGAACAGGTTCCGCAACCGCGCTCATGGGTAAAACTTGCGAAGATGCTCTATGTTCCAGGAATTGCTCACCGGAAGGCCATCTTGGTCTTAAGGCGGACAACGCCGGGCCTAGTGACTCGTTTCACCCGATAAGGGCCTTCCCACTTCAAGCGTCAACTTGTTGGAATTCTTGGCGGATTGAGCGCGCCAAGAACAAGGTCGCCTTCCTCGAAGCTTCGGCATTAACTTTGCGGCTATGGTAGCGGCGCAAAGCTTGCTGGTAACGAGCAGCTCGTCATGCAGCCTGAAGAGCGATCTTCCTCGAGGAGCAGCGCGTCATCTTGTCGCAGCTGCTCTTGCTCAAGCTCATCATAAGCGAGCACTCGAGGTGACCCATATCTGAGTTTCGTGGGAGAACTGCCTCTGCTCCGTGAGACTAGAGCAAAGGGTGTCCGGCGATGGCTCGATTTGGCGTCGTTCGATCGACCAAAGAACCACCGCAGCTCCTCGATCCAGTTCCTTCCGCACTTGTGCAGCCTGTTGAAAGTTCGGTCTTGAGTCCTCGCAGCACTTCAGCGTTTGCTCTCTCGCTTGACCGTTGCTTCTCGGATGAGCAATGAAGCAAAGCAGATCTTGGCGCCAAGACCTTGGGCGTCTTGCATGAAGGTGCGCGATCGTGAACTGTGTGCCG
Organism: Aegilops longissima; assembly: GCA_021605205.1. Classification (NCBI taxonomy): domain Eukaryota; kingdom Viridiplantae; phylum Streptophyta; class Magnoliopsida; order Poales; family Poaceae; genus Aegilops; species Aegilops longissima. The sequence continues at coordinate 43,866,564 of CM038676.1, read as the reverse complement.
TTGTCGGTGATGATCCGGTTAGGAATCCCAAAGCGGCAAACAATTGACCAAGAACTTGACGGCTGACTGTGCTGTCACCTTTCTCACTGGTTCCACTTCCGGCCACTTTGTGAACTTGTCGATTGCGACGTACAAGTATTCAAAGCCCCCGACAGCTTGGGGGAAGGGGCCGAGGATGTCGAGCCCCCAGACCGAAAAGGGCCAGGATAAAGGGATCGTCTGGAGAGCTTGAGCTGGTTGGTGTATCTGTTTGGAATGGAACTGGCACGCTTCACACTTGGCTACTTATGCAGTTGCATCCTGGAGGGCTTCTGTCCAGAAGAAACCTTGCCGTAAAGCTTTGCCGGCAAGTGCTCTTGCGCCAATGTGGTGACCACATATGCCTCCATGTATCTCTGCCAACAGCTTCATCCATCTTCCGGCAAATACACTTCAATTTCACACCGTTGAGCCTTCTTACATGCAGGATGTTGTCAACAAACTGGTACATACTTGATTGCCGGGCTACTTTTTCCGCTTCTTCTTGCTCTTCGGAAGTTCTCCGTCTGAAGGAAATGGACGACTTGTTGTGCCCATGTTGGAGCCTGTGGCTCGACAACAAGGACTAAAGGCTCATCTATCACTGCGGAACATCAGCTTCACGGCAAGGACCTGTGGGTCCGCCGGAGCTCGATGATCCCCGGCAAGCTTGCCGGAGCTAAACTTGTCGGGAGCGTTTGCTTCAACGATACAAACTGCATGGTTTGTCGGAGCATACTGCTCCTCAGTGATACTCGCGTTGGTTTTAGGGACCTTCTTGGCGGCGGCTCCAGAGAGCTCTGCCGGAAAGTAGTCGCCGGAAACCAATTTTCTCTTCTTGCTCTGTCCTGTTGATGGTGTTACGGTTGGCTGAGTTAGCTTGAGCACAAAAATCCCTGGTTCCACAGGTAACTTAAGTGCGGCACATTTGGAGAGGCCATCAGCTATATCATTCTGTGCTCCTGGAACGTGTTCCATTTGCAGGCCTTCAAAGTGCTCTTCCAGCTTCCTCACTTCATCGACGTACGCTTCCATCAACGGACTCTGATAATCTTTATTTACTTGGCGGGCGACAAGTTGCGAGTCCCCTCTAACAATGAGCTTCTTGATCCCAAGGTCCACTGCGATCCTGAGACCGGCAAGCAAGCCTTCATACTCAGCAGTATTATTTGTTGCTTGTTCCTTGGGAAAGTGCATATGGACTATGTACTTGAGGTGCTCCCCGGTGGGTGCGATAAGCAGCACGCCGGCACCGGCGCCTTGCAGCGAGAAGGCACCATCGAAGTACATCAGCCACTCTTTATTTGCCTCCTTGACGGGGATGCTCGTCTCGGATTTCCTCATCTTGCGTTGGCGCCCACTGCTATGAATTCTGCCAATGCCTGCGCTCGATAGTTGAAGTGCTTTGAACTTGAGACCAAAGCTTGACAGTTCAGCGCCCACTCAACAATCCTGCTGTTGCTTCGGATTTTGCAAAATCCTCTTCATTGAAAGCGAGTGACAACTGTTATCTCATGTGCTTGGAAGTAATGGCGCAGCTTTCTCGAGGCCATGAGGAGGCCGAAAAGCAGCTTCTGCACACCAGGGTACCTTGATCTAGCCCCCTGCAGAAGGGAACTGACAAAGTATACTGGGCGCTGCACCATCTTCTTCTGTATCTTGTCGCAACCCTGCGCTGATCCGTCCTTGTCGGGACCAGAGGTTGACGGCGAAGCCCCTTGCTTGTCGCTGGATGCGCCTGCCTCGGTTGCCGGCTCATCATCTGCCTTCCTCTCTGCTACTAACGCAGCACTAACTACTTGATTGGTTGCCGCTATATACAGCAACAACTTCTCTTGTGGCTTAGGTGCGACAAGTATTGGAGCGGAGGACAGGTACCTCTTCAAGTCCTGCAGCGCAGCCTCCGCTTCGGGAGTCCTTTTCATTGGACCTGCCTTTTTCAAAATCTTGAAAAACGGCAGGCGTTCAGCAGAACTTAGAGATGAACCTGCTTGAGAGCAGCCACGCATAACCGCAAGTCTCCGACATCCTTGACGCGCTTTGGTGCTTCGATTTGCTCAATGGCCTTGATCTTGTCGGGATTGGCTTCAATTCCCCGCTGAGACACAAAGAACCCGAGAAGCTTGCCGTAAGGGACTCCAAACACGCACTTCTCGGGGTTGAGCTTGAGGTTGATCTTGCGCAGATTTGCAAACGTCTCATCCAAATCCTGAACCAGAGTTGCTCTGTCTTTGCTCTTGACCACTATGTCATCCATGTAAGCTTCTACATTTCTGTGTATCTGTGGTCCAAAGGCATCATGGACTACTCTTGCAAAGGTTGAACCAGCATTCTTCAAACCGAAAGGCATCCATATAAAGCAGTACGTGCCACATGGTGTGATGAATGCGGTTTTCTCTTCATCCTCTTCTGCCATGAAGATCTGATGATATCCTGAATATGCATCAAGAAACGAAAGCAGATCACATGCAGCTGTGGAGTCAACAATCTGGTCGATACGCGGCAAGGGAAATGGGTCTTTAGGACAAGCTTTATTAACATCAGTGAAGTCAATACAAAGCCTCCATTTCCCATTAGCCTTGCGCACAACTACTGGATTGGCCAACCACGTGGGGTGGAGGACTCCTCTGACAAGCCCTGCCGCTTCTAATTTCTTGATTTCTTCTGCTATGAACTCTTGGCGCTCCTTTGCTGTTTCCTAACTCTTTGCTTGACGGGCGCGTGAGGACAGACAGCTAGGTGGTGCTCAATTACTTTCCTGGGAACACCGGGGATGTCAGATGGTTGCCATGCAAACACATCGACATTCGCCCGCAGGAAAGCAACGAGCTCGCCTTCCTATTTGGGATCAAGCATGGCACTGATGGTGAAGGTACCACCAGCGCCGTCCTCCTTGGCGGGCACCTTCTTGGTCTTTGGGGGAGCTGCCATTGTCTTGTTGCACTTGCCGGTGGAGCTCGATGGTGCGTCCTCGACGGTAGCGCAGCACTCCGAAGAGGTGCGCTTGCCGGAGTGGGCAACAGAGCTCTTGCCGGACCTGGTGATCTTCTTCTTCCCGGGAGCTTCAGCAGTAAGTGGTTTGCTATTTGTCGCTGCTGCTGCATCCCGGTAAATCTTGTCGGCGCAGATAAGTGCATCTTTCTTGTCGCCATGGACAGAAATGACGCTTATCGGGCCGGGCATCTTGAGTAGGTTGTAAGCATAATGAGAGGCAGCCATGAACTTGGCGAGTGCTGGACGACCGAGTATGGCATTGTAGGGCAATCGGAAATCGGCGACGTCGAACGTGACCCTCTCAGTTCTGAAGTTGAGCTCGCTGCCGAATGTTACCGGCAACGTGATCTTCCCTTTGGGCTTGCTCCTTCCTGGGTTGATTCCTTGGAAAGTACCAGTTTCTTCGAGCTCGCTGTCAGGGATTTGAAGTTTTTGGAGCACTGCAGAGGAGATCAAATTCAGGCCGGCCCCGCCGTCAACCAACATCTTTGTGACCTTGAGGTTGCGGATGGTTGGTGAGACCAACATCGGCAGGCACCCGACTGCAGTGATGCGATCAGGGTGATCCTCAATGTCAAAGATGATGGGCGTGCTGGACCATTTCAGAGGTTTGCGTGACTCTATGGATGGTTCTGCTGCATTGACCTCACGCATCCATTGCTTGAGTTGGCGGTGCGAGGTATGCAGAGACGTACCACCGTCGACGCAAAGGACCTCTGTTGCCTTTTGAAACTCATGCTCATCAGCTTCGTCGTCCTCATCGTCCTCGTCATCTTCATCTTCGTCTTCTTCCTTATCGCGGCCACGGGGAGGTCTGTCTCCTTGTCGCTGCTTGGCCTTGCCGCGGCGTCCCCCCGACCGGGTCTCTTCTTACTTGCTGCACCTGCACCTTCTTGGGCCTTCTCCTTGTCTCGCCGCTCGTATTCAGCTCTCTGTAGCTCAACAAGCTGCTCGACTTTCTTGCAGCTCTGAGATCGTGGCCTTTGGTGCGGTGGATTTTACAGTACTGCTTGTTGGAGCTGTCAGGCTTGTCGGCGGCCGCCACAGCTTGGCGGTCGGCGTCAATGGCAACCTCCTTGCCGGAGCCACCGGCCTTGGCTTTGTTGGCGGCACCATCCTTACCGGACTGCTCGACAACTAGTACTTCTTGGTTTTTCTTCCTCCTGTTGTTCCGCCACGGCTATTTCTTGTCGGGGCGATCCCTCACTGTCAGACTCTGCTCCCACATTCTCTCACAGGAGTCTTCTTCCTTCTTCGCGTGCACACTTGTCGCCAAGGCGAGAGCTCGCTGACATCTTTCACTTTGCACATCGCCATCTCCTCCTCATCCTGCGATTTCGTACATTACGATGGAATGCACCGATCTTTGCAGCAGGGTGGACGTCTGGGATGTTGTAGTGCACTCATTTGAATCTCTGGATGAATTTGCGAGACTCCCCCTCATACGGGCAAGCAGGTGGAGATCACTCTCCTGGCCCGAGGCTTGTGGTCACTGTGAAGGCGCCAACAAACTGGTGGCACAAATCTTCCCAAGAAGAAATAGAGCCATCCAGCAAGTGCATGAGCCAAGATCTGACGTTTGGCTTGAGCACCAAGGGAAAGTAGTTGGCGAGGATCTTGTCGTCTCGCCCCCGCAGCTTGCACCGCGATGGTGTAGATGCCGAGGAACTCGATGGATGTGTCCTGCCGCCGCACTTCTCGGTACATCTGGTTTGAAGTTTTTCTTGTCGGGCCACCGGACTTGCCGCAGCTCACGAGTGAACGCAGGGCAACCTACGCGTCTGACAAGTCGCTGGTTCTTCGGGCGCATGCATGTCGACAGTGGGCCCGCGCGCTGGTCGGATTGACGGCGCGCTTCTCTTCGGCGGTCAATCTGGGTTCGAAGCGTCTTCCTCTTGCCGTTCGAAGAACTTGGCGTTGGTCGCGACGAGCTCGCGGATCCGACGACGCTGTGGAGTCGCTGTCGAGGTGGATCCGCGAGTCGGCGATCTTGGCCTTCAGGAAGGGGAGGTACGGTGGGTGCACCCTTCAAGTCTCGCCGCCATCGCTCGCGCCTTGTCGCCTCGCCGCGGCTGCTAAGCGCTTCGGTTGCCAGCGGGGCGTCGCCGTTAAGCGGCCGATGAGACTCTGATTGTGGCCTCCATTCGCCGATATTATCGGCCGTTGAGGGTAATCTAGAGTAATCGAGCTCTTGCCAAGGCTTCCGCTGGAGTGGTTGGCGGCAACGGCGTACGGAGCAAAGAACGAGATGTGCTCGGACTCCTAACAAGTTAGGAGGAGCAGTATCCCGCCCAAGCGACCGTACTCCACTCGTACCGGCATGCTGAGGTGCATGCGGGTCTCGAGGGCCTCGGGATCCTCCAGCTTGGCCTTGATCCAATGAGCGTATGGTGCCGCGAGTATCATGGCGCTGTCTGTCCCGCGCCTCCTGCGATGGACGCGGTGCAGATTCGGACGCCGACGCCTGCGCTGCCTTGTCCTTGCCGTAGAAGCTGATGTTCCCGCAGTGATAGATGAGCCTTTAGTCCTTGTTGTCGAGCCACAGGCTCCAACATGGGCACATCAAGTCGTCCATTTCCTTCAGACAGGAGAACTTCCCGAAGAGCAAGAAGAAGCGGAAAAAGTAGCCCGGCAGTCAAGTATGTACCAGTTTGTTGACAACATCCTGCATGTAAGAAGGCTCAACGGTGTGAAATTGAAGTGTATTTGCGGGAAGATGGGGATGAAGCTGCTTGGCAGAGATACATGGAGGCATATGTGGTCACCACATTGGCGAAGAGCACTTGCCAAGCAAAGCTTTCGGCAAGGTTTCTTCGCCGAAGCCCTCCAGATGCAATCGCACAAGTAGCCAAGTGTGAAGCGTGCAGCCCATTCCAAATAGATACACCAACCAGCTCAAGCTCTCCAGACGATCCCTTTATCCTGGCCCTTTTCGGTTTGGGGGCTCGACATCCTCGGCCCCTTCCCCCGAGCTGTTGGGGGCTTTGAATACTTGTACGTCGCGAATCGACAAGTTCACAAAGTGGGCGGAAGTGGAACCAGTGAGAAAGGTGACAGCACAGTCAGCCATCAAGTTCTTCAGGTCAATTGTTTGCCGCTTTGGGATTCCTAACCGGATCATCACCGACAACGGCACACAGTTCACGAGCCGCACCTTCATGCAGTACGCCCAAGGTCTTGGCGCCAAGATCTGCTTTGCTTCTGTTGCTCATCCGAGAAGCAACGGTCAAGCAGAGAGAGCAAATGCTGAAGTGCTGCGAGGACTCAAGACCAGAACTTTCGACAGGCTGCGCAAGTGCGGAAGGAACTGGATCGAGGAGCTGCGGTGGTTCTTTGGTCGATCGTAACGACGCCAAATCGAGCCATCGCGCCGACACCCTTTGCTCTAGTCTACGGAGCAGAGGCAGTTCACCCCACGGAACTTCAGATCTGGGTCACCTCGAGTGCTCGCTTATGATGAGCTTGAGCAAGAGCAGCTGCGACAAGATGACGCGCTGCTCCTCGAGGAAGATCGTCTTCAGGCTGCTATTCGAGCTGCTCATTACCAGCAAGCTTTGCGTCGCTACCATAGCCGCAAAGTTAATGCCAGAAGCTTCGAGGAAGGCGACCTTGTTCTTCGGCGCGTTCAATCCGCCAAGAATTCCAACAAGTTGACGCCGAAGTGGGAAGGCCCTTATCGGGTGAAACGAGTCACTAGGCCCGGCGTTGTCCGCCTTGAGACCGAAGATGGCCTTCCGGTGAGCAATTCCTGGAACATAGAGCATCTTCGCAAGTTTTACCCATGAGGCGCGGTTGCCGGAACCCGTTCCGGCAACCACCCTTTTGTACAAGTCTTGCCGCTGTTGCATGTAATCCTTTGTACAAAGCCGGGCGCAGACCCCGTGCATCAGTAAAGCCTATGGTTGCGCACATTTTGTCAATACATGCTTTCATAATCATATATGCATGTGTTTACTAACATCTTGTGCAGCACCCACTTTTGTATGTTTATAATGAGCCATTAGGCTCCATAACTTTATTTTCTCTTCTTTCTTGTCAAACAAGAAGAAGGTTCATCCACCCACAAGTTAACCGGGGAGGAGATAATGGTGTGGGCGACAAGCGTCGCTTGAGGAACTGTCGCTTTGCCGGAAAATGGACAACAGAAAAGCTAAGTTGCTAAGTTTAAGCGACCAGTTTTAAATTTTAAGTTATCTTCCTCGAACGATAGTACTTTGTATGGAAAACCGTGCGGCGGAGGAACCGAGTCGTGATTGGTCGCGCCCTTACTTTGTTTCGAAAAGGCCAACAACTTAAGTGAGATCGGCTAGTCCATGACGAGGTTGCTTGTCGGTAGCGACCCCCAAAGAGGCTGCTGAAGTTCCGACTCGGCGCCAAGGGCAAGGGTGCTGCACCGCAAGTTTCCGAAAAGCGAGGGCAGTAACATACAAGGAAGAAATCGAGTAAAGGGAATAACATTGCATTCGATTGCCTAAGATAGTGTATATTACAAAAATAACTTATCGCGGCACCAGCTAAATTGTTCTCGTAACTGAAATAACAAATAAGAGAAGAAAGTTGCGCCAAGATCCAAGCCCGGCAAGCCGAGTTGCGGGGCTGCGGCAAGCCGAGTTGCCGGAGCTGCGGCAAACCAGAGTTGCCGGGGCTGCGGTATCGATAAGCCTTTCGTCCTTTCTCAAACATCCCTCTTTCATTAAAAACATTCTACTCGGATACAGTCCGTGGAGAATGAAAAACATGAAAGAGAGGATTACAAGTTTTTAATTGCAGATAATGCCCGAAGGCTTACAAATTAAAAAGATAAGATGCTCGTAATCCTTTTTCTGTCCCTCTCTTTAGGAGGTAGGTTAAGGAGGCAGGAAGGGCAAAAGGAGCGCCTATGCGAGCTACAGGTGCCAGAAGGCACCAAGGGAACATGCCGGGGGCTCTCCGAGGGCTTGACGGGGACGATGGCGCTGGAAGCGGGCTCAAGACGGGCGGCAGGACGTCAAGACGCTGTCGAGGGCACTACACCTCGTACTCGACTTGACGGCCTTGTCGCCATCCCTCTTCCCTTCCGCAGCCTCCCCACGCCACGCCTAAGGAGACGACCCGGGGAGTTCAAGGAGCCGCGACACGGATGATGGGGTCGCCGGTGACGCGCGGCGGCGCCGACAACTAGTTGGGCCCGCTACCCTCGTCGTCGCAGATCGCTCTCCTCCTCGCCACTCTCGCCGAGGAGGAATCTTATTGTCGGAGGAGCTATCCACGCAGCACCTCGCCCGAAAGTGCCGAGATCCTCAAGACCTTGACGGAGAGGAGATCACCTCCATTAACTTAAAATGGAGGGTAAACCCCGCCAAGAGGTTGTGGATGCGGCGAACGTCTTCCACCCACGATCAAGATACATCACATTAGGGGCTGGGAATACAACGCGGACTCGCGTGCCGCTGATCCCACAGCCCCTCATGTGCAGTCTCAATGTCTCGGGCGGATCCGACTCCATCGCGCTCGCAAACGGAGCTGGAAGCCGGAGGCGACGGCGAGGCGCCCGACGTAGCTTGACGAAGAACTCGCAAGGGTCGTCCCCGGTATGGACCGCCACGGGGAGGGGAACCGCCAGCGGGGGCGGAGACGGCACGCCGCCCCGCCCGCCTCTTCCCCGAGCACCTCGACCTCGTCCACGACCTCGCCCCCTCCCTCTTCCCCTTGCGGCTGGCTCAGCCACCCCGGGCGTGGGATTGGGAGGGGTGCGCTGTCCAGCTGCGACCCTCGCCGCCACCGATGAGGAACCAAGGTTCCCTTTCTCCATGACGAATGGGAGAAAGGGGAGCAGAAGCTGAGGAAAAGAAGAGATGGGAGAGTGCGGGCTTCTGCGTTCCCCTTCCGCCCTTCTTAAAAGAAGCGAGGTGGGGGCTCGGCCGCCCCGCTCAGCGAATCAAGGCATAGGAAGAGCAGGGAATCGGGGCAGACCTGCTGCCTCTGCTTGCAATGGCCCAGTTTCCCACTTCCACCGTCAGTGACCCCAAGTGCATGGGAACCACGTGGCGGAGATGCAGAACTGAGGCGACAGATGAGGCGACCTCGCACGCCGCCCACTTCCCCCACGACACCGCAATTGGCGTGCTGCTACCGAGGAACGCGGCGGATACTGAGTGGATTTGGTTTGGACTCAGCCGCAGCGTGCGCGTGCCTGTTTTGGGCCCGCCCAACAGCGCTCGGCACCGTGTATGGCCTGCACCGGGGCTCTGTCGGTGTACTAAAGTAGGGGTACCTTAGTACCCGAACCCGCACGGGCGATCATGGCGCCCCGTGGCAAGCCTTGCCAAGGCGTCTGCCAAAGACCCTCTGCTGCTCTTCTGAGCCATTCAAGAACAAAGTAGTCAAGACCCGGCAAGAGGAGCTTGCCGGAAGGCCACTGTGGCGCGAAGGAAACAAGGCCCGGCAAGAGGAGCTTTCGGGATGGCTTGGCGGGCGCCGAGCCCCCAAGCGCGACAAGGTTCCTGCCACGGCAAGGCGCTTGCCGGGGCGGGCGACCTCTCTTCGTCTCCGCTCCAGCTCACCCGCCAACGTGTCACCACGGGGCTCTCCCAAGTATGCGTGTCGACGGGCTGTGCAGCCGAACCCGTGCACGGGCAGTCGCAGCGTCCCCATGGCAAGCCTTGCCGGGCGTCTGCCAAAGACCCTCTGCGGCCCTTCGGAGCCATTCAAGAACAAAGTAGTCAAGACCCGGCAAGAGGAGCTTGCCGGAAGGCCTCGGCCTGGAAGAAACAAGGCCCCGCAAGAGGAGCTTGCCGGGAAGGCTTGGCGGGCGCCGAGCCCCAAAGCCGACAAGGTTCCTGCCGCGGCAAGGCGCTTGCCGGGGCGGGCGACCTCTCTTCGTCTCCGCTCCAGCTCACCCACCAACGTGTCACCACGGGGCTCTCCCAAGTACGCGTGTCGACGGGCTGTGCAGCCGAACCCGTGCACGGGCAGTCGCAGCGTCCCCGTGGCAAGCCTTGCCGGGCGTCTGCCAAAGACCCTCTGCGGCCCTTTGGAGCCATTCAAGAACAAAGTAGTCAAGACCCCGGCAAGAGGAGCCGCTGAGGACTACTTTATTCTTGAATGGCTCCAAAGGAGCCGCTGAGGACCTCGGCGGTCATCAGGACAGCCCTGCCATGGGGCGCTGCAACTGTCCGTGCACGAGTTCGGGGTACTAGGGTACCCCTACTCTAGTACACCGACAGTCAGGCACCCCAAGTACCGGCAAGATCGCCAAGGCTGAGGTCCCAGGCAAGGAGGCTGCCATGTGCGCTGATTGCCGAGAAGATGCGGCTGCCGAGAAGGGCGATGGGCTGTACTGCAAAATCCATCGAACCAAGGGCGACGACCTTCAAGAGTGCTATCAGGTTGGACAGTTGGTCAAGAGACAAAGAGCTGAGTATGAGAAGCATGACAAGGACAAAAGTCAGAATGCCGCTGGTGGCAAGGGCCCTGGCAAACCCTTTCGGAGAAAAGGAAAACCCGCCAGGGGTCAGAAGAAGGAAGCATATGATGATGAGATTGATGGAGGGGATGAAGAGGAAACCATTGAGCAAGAGTTTCAGAAGGCCGCTGACGCCCTGTGCGTTGACGAGGGTGCATCTCTGCACACCTCCCACCACTAGCTCAAGCGGTGGGCACGAGAAGTCAATGCCATGGAACCAGCGCCAGAGGCCCGGAAGCCGCTCAAATGGTCCCGTACACCCATCATCTTTGACGAGGAGGATCGTCCTAGCCGTACCACTACGGTAGGCACGACAAAAAAATACACTTCTGTGATGATACGTGTTTGTCCAGTAGGTCACATTTTCTATCATGCATGTACATCCATGACAATTTTATGATAGAATCAAGATTGTCATACCTGTGCTGTCGTAGAAGTGTTCCGTGACATTACCAAAATTATCATCACGGAAGTGTCCACTTCCATGACGATAAATCGCGCGTCATGGAATTGCTTTCGTCAAGGGTGACCGACACATGGCATTCACCGTAACGGGCCGCCGTTAAGCGCCATTAAGCTATCGGGTCCGGTTTTGGATCCGATAACCCGCTAACAGCCACGACCAATGCCGATTTTCCACGTGTATAATTCTCATTGGCCGACGGAACCACGCGTCAGCTATGCATTGGCACAGTTGTCACTCATCCAACGGTCGCGATGGGCCTATGATATGTTGACACGTGGAAGGGCCCAAAAGTGTCCCATAAAATTCAAATGGGCCAACCCAACTAAAGGCCCACAAGATTTAGCGGACCATAATGTGCTGGCCCAGATAAAGGCCCACAAGATTTTGCAGACCATAATGGGCTGGCCCAGCTAAAGGCCCACAAGATTTAGCAGACCACAATGGGCCGGCCCAGCTAAAGGCCCACCAGATTTTGCAGACCATAATGGGCTGGCCCAGCTAAAGGCCCAACATTCTTAGTTAAGGCCGTATGGCTAGTGTCAAATCGGCCCGTCAATGGCCTATCCTAAACTTGTCATCATCGCGGCCCATGGTCACTTCTGGTCCGTTAATAGTCTGCTAAGTATTTGGGCCAAATTACGGCCCGGTGTATTTGCGGCCTGTTAAAGGTCCTGCTTCATTTGGGCCCATTTACAGGCCATTGAAACTTTCGGCCCATAAACGACCGTGAAGGATTTGGGTCATATTCGGCCATGTCTGACATTCGGCCTGTTAGAGGCCCACAATAGATTTGGGCCACTTTCGGCTTGTTGTGATTTTCGTCCTGTTAACGTCGGACGAAATCCATGGGCCATATGTGGCCCAACGTCACATCGGGCCCATTAACGGCCCATATAAAAATGATGCTAATCAAGCCCGACCAAACATCTGGCCTGTTAAAGGGCCATGCATTAGGTCGGCGCATTTACGGCCTGTCCGAATTTTGGCCTGTGAAAGATCCGCATTGTAAATGGGCCACCTTTTCGGCCTCCTAAGAGCAGTGGGTTATTTGGCACAATCAGGGCCCAATCTCACTTTCGGCCTATTAAAGGCCCATGTTTTTTATGGGCTCGAGATATTTACACCTGTAAACGGCCTATTGTTACTGAGAACCCAAATTATGTTTAGGCCTGTTAAAGGCCCACTATGGGCACATGCCTACCAGAAAAATATGAAAGCTTATGCTGATTTAGGCCCAGATATTTTTAGTGGGCTACATGCAAATTTTGGCCCATAATTATTTTTAGCCCAATTGGAATGGACCCGACGAATGTTGGCATGTTGGGCTCCTATGAAGCTTTCGGCCGAATACATTACTAAGATAAACCTACGCTATACAAAAATAGCGTCGTCATTACTGCAACCTTTGGCAGCATCATAAATGCTATATCACAACAAAATAAATTCCAACCATACAACAAAAGGCCTGTTGGGATAAAGTTTATAGTTCCTGCAGATAAAAGCACCATCAGATGTATAGAAGCACAGATCATTTGACCCGAATGCTAATGTTTCAGGCTGTAGAATCTGATGGAGCAGCGTGATCTTCACCTTTTTTCCACCATTTCTCTTGAACAATGAAGCAAATGTCTGATAGTCTGGTTTCAAAACCATTCATATCTTGATGACATTTGTCAACCATTATTCTTGTTTCCGAAATGACAACCATTAGGGATTGGACTTGTGTCTGGGGCACAGATATATCACTCTGTCTAGCCAGAAGATTTTGTTTAGTAGGCGATTTGGACGAGGTTACCTTGACAACCAACCCAGAATTACACATGAAGGTGCTTTTTGCACTGCTAGTGGAGAGATACTGACGCACTGCAGCAAGAGGTGACATTGTGCCTGTGGTAGCCTCGTCACCTTCAGGTGGTTGTGGCTGTTCAATCATTTGTTCCATAGCTTGCTGAAAGTTTGAACTTGTAGATTAGTGTACCAGATAAGTTACTAATGAGACAAAAAGAAACAAAGTAGGTTACACGTTTATACATAACTTACTCTGGTGAACTACTGTAATACATTAGCATGTATTGTAGTGCCAACTACATAATAAAATCACTTTTGAAACATATGTCCATGTAGCATGCCTACTGTATTGTCTATTTCCTCACATTCGTTGACATCTAAGGATAAAGAGACATGGTTTAAAGTAGGATGAACATAGTATGACATCATTCGTATCATGGGAAAATAGATATAAAACAAACATGCTATTTTATCATTGTGTGCGCACATGAACATAACAACTAGATTACAGATCAAGACCAAAAGAATATCCTTCATCTCTTTTAAACCATGTAAGGTGAAATGATACGTTAATACAACTATGTATAAAAGTGAACAGAGTAACTGACATTGGCTGCAAACCAAGTAGTTAAATGAACACATTGCTACCTCTTGAGCACTGCGTTGGTTTTCCCTTGAAGAGGAAAGGGTGATGCAGCAAAGTAGCGTAAGTATTTCCCTCAGTTTTTGAGAACCAAGGTATCAATCCAGTAGGAGGCTCCTCAAAAGTCCCACGCACCTACACAAACAAACAAGAACCTCAAAATCAACGCGATAAAGGGGTTGTCAATCCCTTCACGGTAACTTGCGAAAGTGAGATCTGATAGAGATAATAAGATAAGATAAATATTTTTGGTATTTTTATGTTATAGATTGGAAAGTAAAAGATGCAAATAAAAGTAGATGGAAAACTTATATGATAAAAGATAGACCCGGGGGCCATAGGTTTCACTAGTGGCTTCTCTCAAGATAGCATAAGTAGTACGGTGGGTGAACAAATTACTGTCGAGCAATTGATAGAAAAGTGCATAGTTATGAGAATATCTAGGGATGATCATGTCTATAGGCATCACGTCCGTGACAAGTAGATCGAAACGATTCTGCATCTACTACTATTACTCCACACATCGACCGACTCCTGCCTGCATCTAGAGTATTAAGTTCATAAGAACAGAGTAACACATTAAGAAAGATGACATGATGTAGATAAACCTATGCAATATGACATAAACCCCATATTTTTATCCTTGATGGCAACAATACAATACGTGCCTTGCTGCCCCTGCTGTCACTGGGAAAAGACACCACAAGATTGAACCCAAAGCTAAGCACTTCTCCCATTGCAAGAAAGATCAATCTAGTAGGCCAAACCAAACTGATAATTCGAAGAGACTTGCAAAGATAAGTCAATCATACATAAAAGAATTCAGAGGAGATTCAAATACTTCTCATAGATAAACTTGATCATAAACCCACAATTCATTAGATCTCGACAAACACACCGCAAAAAGAGTTACATCGAATAGATCTCCAAGAAGATCGAGGAGAACTTTGTATTGAGATTCAAAGAGAGAGAATAAGCCATCTAGCTAATAACTATGGACCCGAAGGTATAAACTACTCACAACTCATCGGAGAGGCCTTGGAGATGATGTAGAGGGCCTCCATGGTCGATTCCCCCTCCGGCAGAGCGCCAGCGAAGGCTCCAAGATGGGATCTCGCGGATACAGAAGGTTGCGGCGGTGGAATTAGGTTTTCGTGGTGCTCCTAGATGTTTTCAGGGTACAGGAGTATATATAGGCGAAGGTAGTACATCGGTGGAGAAACAAGGGGCCCACGAGGATGGGGGGCGCGCCCACCCCCTTAGGGCGCGCTGGGCACCCTCGTGGCTGCCTCGTTTACAGCTTGACATCCACTCCAAGTCTCCTGGATTGCGTTTGTTTCGAAAAGATTGCTCCCGAATGTTTCATTCCATTTGGACTCCGTTTGATATTCCTTTTCTTCGAAACACTGAAATAGGCAAAAACCAGCAATTCGGGATGGGCCTCCAGTTAGTAGGTTAGTCCCAAAAATGATATAAAAGTGTAAAGTAAAGTCCATAAACATCCAAAACGGGTAATATAATAGCATGGAACAATCAAAAATTATAGATACGTTGGAGACATATCACACATCACAGTACCAATCAGTTCAAAGGCAGGAGGAGTAAGGACTTACAACAGTGGCTTGAACTGGTGTGCTCATGCCCTTCATCTTGCTGGTGTGGCAATCCTTGAAGATTTGCACTACATTCGGTTCAGGTTCTTTTTGGTCCGCACAGGCTTTCCTCTGTATTTGGAACAAGTCAATATAGATACGATAATATGTCACAAAAAAGAAGGAAGTAGCAGCTATTTACAAGAGCCTCGCAGTGTGCAATACAGCTACGAGATCCTGTTGTCTATTGGAATTTCACTTTAGAATGGTTGGTCTTGTTGTTCAAACAGTTAGCCTAGAAGAAGATACACTTGTAAGGCACATACATAAATACAAGTTCAATATGTGGTCTGATCAAATACATATAGCCTACCTGATACTTTGGATCAGACTAGTGTTTAACAAGGGCTGTCCAGTCTTCATCTGTAATATATTCCACTGGAGATGTTTGGGCGATTTCATTGTTAGCCTTGCCTTCAAAGTGAGATTTTCTAAGGTGGTACCGATACTGTCGGAGAGCAGACTGAAAAACATGAGTGCATGCTTGTCTAGTTGCATCGTCTTTCGGATCCAACTTGAACCTCATCTGTTGAAAAAAGAATGTGAGTCTTATTAGGAGGAAGCTAGAAAGTATGGGACAGAGAAACATAATATTACTAATTTCTATGAATAACATTACTTACAGATAAATGGTCAAGGAAGGTGTTAAACTGGGTATTGTCTTTCTCATTCCTGTACTGGATCCACGTTGGGAGGATACGGGCATGACACCTAACGACAACGGCTGCCTCTGATACTAACTTGGCTGACTCCGTAGCATCACATAGACTTTTTAAACGCGCCTCAAAATGGATCTCCATTCTTCCTCCTTTAGATTTTGTTAATCTGTCAAGCATTATCCCTGATGTCTGTTTCCTGTTGTGCCGTGGTGCTACTTCAACAACGAATATGGGAAGTGTTAGTGTACATCAAACTGTGAGAGTACTGCATCCAAAAATATTTGTTCTGCATTGTGAATGTTTATAATTCTCCTAAAATATTAGTCACCGGAAAGAGAAATGAAGGGATATCTCTCCTTGTCTCCACCGGACACCCCCTCTTTCTACACCACTTTCACGTACACACACAAACTATCTCTCGGCCCTCTAAAAGTATGCATGCCCACGACACATTCACGCGTGACGGTCACTGTATTTCAAGCCAAAGCACTATACGGTCACTGGACTTCAGAATATGCTCATTACGGTCACCGTATACATTCTCGTGGTGATCATACGGTATCTAGCTCATGATACGTCTCTATATTTTCTTGATGACACTGACGGACTTTGCATTTGATGCATGCTCCGTATTTTGTTGACGACACTTACGGTCATTGTAGTTGAAGTGAAAGCACAATATGGTCACTGAATTCAGGATAAGCTCATCACGGTCACCACATACATTTTGTCGTGCTAACCAACATGTGGTTGGATGGTTAGGAGGACAGTGGTTTCTCGAGCCCACCGGGGTTAAAGTCCCGGTGCTCGCATTTATCCTGGGATAATTTCAGTATTTTCCGATGATGTGCGTTCAGTGGGAGGAGACTTTCCACCCGACTACGAGGCACCTATGGTGACTTCATCAGATAAGACCCAGGAGACTTGGACCCTCCGTCAAGAAAGCCACGAGGCGGTCACGAGGGTGGAGGGCGCCCCCCCAGGGCGCGCCCCTGTCTCGTGGGCCCCTCGAAGCTCCACCGACGTACTCCTTCCTCCTATATATACCTACGTACCCCCAAACGATCAGAATGGGAGCCAAAAACCTAATTCCACCGCCGCAACGGCATCCACCACGGAGGGCTTCTACATCAACACCATAGCCCCTCCGATGAAGTGTGAGTAGTTTACTTCAGACCTTCGGGTCCATAGCTAGTAGCTAGATGGCTTCTTCTCTCTTTTTGGATCTCAATACAATGTTCTCCCCCTCTCTCGTGGAGATCTATTCGATGTAATCTTCTTTTTGCGGTGTGTTTGTTGAGATCGATGAATTGTGGGTATATGATCCAGCTTATCTATGAATAATATTTGAATCTTCTCTGAATTCTTTTATATATGATTGAGTTATCTTTGCAAGTCTCTTTGAATTATCCGTTTGGTTTGGCCAACTAGATTGGTAGTTCTTGCAATGGGATAAGTGCATGGCTTTGGGTTCAATCTTGCGGTGTCCTTACCCAGTGACAGAAAGGGTTGGAAGGCACGTATTGTATTGTTGTCGTCGAGGATAACAAGATGGGGTATTTATCATATTGCATGAGTTTATTCCTCTACATCATGTCATTTTGCTTAAGGAGTTACTCTATTTTTTTACTTAATACTCTAGATGCATGTTGGATAGCGGTCGATGAGTGGAGTAATAGTAGTAGATGCAGAATCGTATCGGTCTACTTGTCTCGGACATGATGCCTATATACATGATCATACCTAGATAACCTCATAACTATGCTCAATTCTGTCAATTGCTCAACAGTAATTTGTTCACCCACCGTAGAATATTTATGCTCTTGAGAGAAGCCACTAGTGAAACCTATGGCCCCCGGGTCTATTCTCATCATATCAATCTCCATCACTTTTATACTTGCTTTGTTTTACTTTGCCTTTTACTTTTCACTTTGCATCTTCATTCCAAAAATACCAAAAATATTATCTCTATCAGATCTCACTCTCGTAAGTGACCATGAAGGGATTGACAACCCCTAATCGCGTTGGTTACGAGTAGCTATCGTTTTGTGTAGGTACGAGGGACTTGCGCGTGGCCTCCTACTGGATTGATACCTTGGTTCTCAAAAACTGAGGGAAATACTTATGCTACTGTGCTGCATCATCCTCTCCTCTTCAGGGAAAACCAACGCAAGCTCAAGACGTAGCAAGAAGGATTTCTGGCGCCGTTGCCGGGGAGTCTACGCAAAAGTCAACATACCAAGTACCCATCACAATCCCTATCTCTTGCATTACATTATTTGCCATTTGCCTCTCGTTTTCCTCTCCCCCACTTCACCCTTGCCGTTTTATTCGCCCTTCCTCCGTTCAGTCTTGTGTTACCATGTGCCTTCTTTTTGCTTGCATCTTCGCTTGCTAAAAGTTTATGGATCCTCATCCACTTGCTAATCTCTTTAAGAGATCCAATTATGATGAACCTATTGCTAGTGAATTGAGTGCACTAGATTATCTTTATGAGGTTTTGCCTGAAATTCGTGAATCTAAATTTTTTGATGAAGTACTTTATGAAGCGATTCACGATAGATCTTTGAATAATATGCAAAACCCTAAGCTTGATGCTAGTATTGCTATGTTTACTACTTGTTTCAATGATCATGATTGGGGTGATTCTTCTTATAACCTTGAAAATTTATTTAAGCCCCATGATGAATATGAGATTGATAATAATGTTTGCAATAATATTGAAAGTGGGTTTGGAAGAGTGTCAACTTTAGATCCCACATTTTTGGAGTATGTTCAGTCTTATGATATTTTTGATAAAAGTGGGTTCGGAAAGGTCATGACTCTAGCTAATGTTAATCCCACTATCTTGGAAGAGTGTCAACTTTGCATGCATGTTGATCGTGTTGAGAATATGTTATGTGATAGCTATTTTGTTGAATTTGCTTATGATCCTACATGTAATTATTATAATAGAGGAAAATATGGTTGTATAAATTTTCATGTTACTAAATTACCTCTCGTCATGTTGAGATTGCTATCGTCTCTTTCTTATTCCTTGCATATGCTAGTTTTTGTTTGCCTTGCAAATTTGTTTGCTTATAATATGCCTCTGCATAGGAAGTATGTTAGACTTAGATGTGTTTGTCACGTGTTTCATGATGCTCTCTTTGCGCTTCAATTCTTGTCTTTCTTGTGAGCATCATTAAAATTATCAATGCCTAGCTAGGGGCGTTAAACGATAGCGCTTGTTGGGAGGCAACCCAATTTTATTTTTTGTTTTAGTTTTTTTGCTTCTGTTTAGGAATAAATAATCCATCTAGCCTCTGTTTAGATGTGGTTTTATCTTTTAATTAGTGTTTGTGCCAAGTTAAACCTATTGGATCTTCTTGGATGATAGTTATTTGATCTTGCTGTAATTTCCAGAAACTTTGCGCTCTGTTCCCGAATTGTTAAAAATCACCAGAACGTGATAAAATACTGATTCAAATTTATTCTGATCAATAAACAAATTTTACAGGTAGTCTAATTTTGGTAGAATTTTCTGAGTTCCAGAAGTTTGCGTTAGTTACAGATTACTACAGACTGTTCTGTTTTTGACAGATTCTGTTTTGCGTGTGTTGTTTGCTTAGTTTGATGAATCTATGGCTAGTAAAATAGTTTATAATCTATAGAGAAGTTGGAATACATTAGGTTTAAAACCAATATAAAGAAAGAATGAGTTCATTACAGTACCTTAAAGTAGTCTTTTGTTTTCTTTCTCTAACGGAGCTTACGAGATTTCTATTGAGTTTTGTGTTGTGAAGTTTTCAAGTTTTGGGTGAATTCTTTTGATGGATTATGGAAAAAGGAGTGGCAAGAGCCTAAGCTTGGGGATGCCCATGGCACCCCCAAGATAATCCAAGGACACCAAAAAGTCAAAGCTTGGGGATGCCCCGGAAGGCATCCCCTCTTTCGTCCAATTCCATCGGTAATTTACTTGGAGCTATATTTTTATTCACCACATGATAAGTGTTTTGCTTGGAGCGTCTTGTATTATTTACGTATTTGCTTGTTAGTTTACCACAATCATCCTTGCTGTACACACCTTTTGAGAGAGCCATACATGCATTGAAATTTGAAAGACTACTCTATGTGCTTCACTTATATCTTTTGAGCTTGATAGTTTGCTCATAGTGCTTCACTTATATCTTTTGAGCGTGATAATTTTTGCTCTAGTGCTTCACTTAGATCTTTCAGAGCACGGTGGTGGATTTTTTAAAGAAACTATTCATCTCTCATGCTTCACTTAGATTATTTTGAGAGTCGTTAATAGCATGGTAATTTGCTTAATATTAATATACTTGGTATTCAAGATATGTGAAACTTTCTTTTGAGTGCGTTGAATACTAAGATGTAACATCCCAAAATTCTAAATTTTGGAATGTTATATTAGATAAATAACTATGCTTATTGTCTGATTGTCTGATTGAGTGAAATTGAGTGGAATTTGAAATTTTTGAAATTTGGATGAGAGGGAATAAAATGACTTTCCCAAAACTATCCCCTTTGCCTTCTTTTGGATCTCAATGAATTCAATTCCATTTCAACACCAAACCCTAGAGTGAGGATGACATGACTTCTTCCATTTGGAATGAAAAGGGTTTTGGAAAAAAATTTGAATTTCAACTAAAAATATTTCAAATTCAAAGCTTTATGCAACTCTATGATTTTCATGAGAGAAGATAAAATGACTTCTTCAATTATATGAAATATGAGTTGGTGGTTAGAAAGAATCAAATTGAAAGTCATTTGAAAGTATCTTGAAAACCCTTTTTGAATTTGAGTTTCATTTGAATTTGGAAAAAATGAATTTTTATAAAGTTTGGATTTTGCTTCGGAAAATGTTCAAATGATAGGAATATTCCCTGATCATTTTGATATATATATGTCCTATATAAAATATTTATATTTTATATTTTATAACTCTGTTTTTATTTTCAAAAAAATAAATTGAAAAAGAAAATGCCCAGCAACAGCCAGCCGACCGCCCAGCCAAAGACTGGCAGCCCCTCACCAGCGTCGGCCAAAGCGGCCCACCAGCGGCCGAGCCAGGCCCACTAGCCCGACCGCCCAATGAGCCAGCCCGACACCCTCGCTGAAACCCCTCCGGTCGGCCAACCGACCAGCGCCCGCTCCCGCCGTTGCCGGCAGGTGGACCCCACCTGTCTCCTTCCCCTCCGCGCCACTCACCCGCGCCGCCGCTCACCGGATCCCGAAGGATCCGGATCCGCCATGATCGCTCGCCCGGCTTGCCCTTCGCCCAAGCCGTGCACCCCTATAAGTACCCTCCCCGCACCCCATTCCCCCCTCGCCCCTCATGGGACCTCTCCCTCTCCCGCAAGGCCTCGCTGAGCCCGAGAGCGCCGCCGCCGCCATTGCCACCGTCCCGACCCACCCGCCACCTTAACTCGCCTCGACCCCACCCCGGACTCCCTCGCTCGCTGCACCACGGAGCCCTTCGCCGACGCCCCGACCACCGAGTCGCCGGAACCATCGCCGGCCGAGCCGCCGCCGCCGTCGCCGACCGATAAGTCACCGGACCCCCTCCTCGCCGTTAGATCCGACGCGTACGGTTAGGATTAGAACCCCCCGAAGGGGTATGGTTCTTATTAGTGGACCGGGTTTTATTCCGGTTCGTTGCGGTTTATTTTTAGTTAGGTTTTATTTATTTAGATCGCCCGACTCGTTTAAACCCTAGGCCCGTTTAGTTATATTACGCACAGGGCGCTAGTTAGGCCCATTTAGCCCATTTTTCTTTATTTTCGTTTTTCTGTTTAACAGAATAGTTTCAGATTTGAAAAATTCATATCTTTTTATCTACTTAATATTTTTAAGTGATTCTTTTTTGTTGGTTTGCAAATTTCTTATAGTTTCTGTAGAAAATATAATTAGCTATGTTAAAATTATTTAGAATTGCTTTATTCTAAATTTAGACAGAATAGTAAATCTGCTATAATATGAGTTAGGAAAATTATTTTTATATGATTCTTTTTGTCCCAACTTTGTTTTGACATTGCCTAACAGTAGGAATTTATTTGGGCATTTTAGGATTAATAAAAAAATAGTTTTAATCAGAATCATGTTATTCTTAATTAATTAGCTAGCTACTGTTTTCTTATTATTTTAATTAGCAAATCAATTTATTTCTCACATGTGATTGATTATTCTAGGTTAGTTTCTGTCACTTTAGAGTATGAACTTTTATTTATAATAAATAAAACTTTTATTTTATTTTTCTTATTAGAAATTGCTTTAGGCCTAATAGGAGTTTCATAATAGATTTTTAAGTGAATCTTTTTGCCCTAGTTGCTTAATGCATTATTTTCTGTTAAGTTAACATAAACTCATGCTTAGGTTATGTTAAGAAAATTTTTGTTATGTAAAGCTATTTTAGTTGTTGCTTGAAATAGGAAAAACTTTGAGTTGGATTTCTTCGAGTTTTCCATTGGGTCTTGATTTGTTTGTTTTGGTGTGTTATGTTACTATGCTATTGTGTTAAGTGATCATATGCTATGTGCTTATTATGGTTATTGTTTGCTTCGGTAGAGTTTCCGGAGTGCGAGGTTTGCTACCACGAGTCCCTAGTTTTCGAAGATCGTCAGCAAGGCAAGTTCACTTTGACCATGCTTTCATACCTATGGTTTATTGCATTTAGTGACATCTTTGCAACCACCTCCAGTAGTGTTATTGATTCTTGTAGTTGAGTAGTATGCATGAGGTAGGAACCCATCACCCTGTTACCAAGCCCGGGACGATATTTTATTTTAATGCTACGCTATAGTAGACGGGGTTGGTATGAGTGCTCGAGAGTGATGTGAAGAAAGAGGACTCTACGTCAATGACGACAACTCCATGATGGCATCTGCAAGGACTGCATTTTCAAGGCCTCAAGACTTCAGGACTCAAGACAAGAATTCAATACACACTCTTGGGTGAAGGCGGTTGACGGGCACCTGGAGAAACCAGTGGTTGGCGGGATGCATGGAGAAGCGCCATGACATCTTGCGGAAAGCTTCACCCAGACTCAAAGAGACGGAAGAATACTTCATGCCGGAAGCTTACCTGTGCAACCGCAAGTCATTGTGGGCTCTGGCTTGGTTGACCTTAGTTGTGACTCTGGCTGGGACGGTGCTAGCAGATGTAGAACTACGGTAGGATGGGATGAGTACGGACGGTGGTCGAGGAACTCTTCGAAGACCATGTTTGGTCATCTTGTTCTCAAACACCTCGAAGTGCGAGAACGTAAAAGAGGGATCGAATCTTGCGGGTAAAGTGTACAAACCTCTGCAGAGGGTTTAAACCTAATCGATTAGCCGTGTCCCCGGTTACGGACAATTTGAGCATCTGGACTTGGATCTATCTCGGAACTCTCAACACCGGACTGATAACTTAATTGTGGGCAACTTATGATGATTTTGGGCTATGAGACATCGGTTGGCGGAACCATGTCATGATATGTAACATCCCAAATTTTCAATTTGGAATGTTATACATTAGGTCATCATGCATATCTTATTTTTCTCGCATTTTTCCGATCCTAGAAAGTTTCACGCAACTCAAGGACCTTCGGAGAGAGTTGGAGATTTCATTATTTTCATATTCGGGATTTCTCAAACTATGAAAATATAGGATCATTGGATTTATTTAATTATCTTCATAAAGTTTTTCCGATACAAAAATTTAAGAGAGGGAATAATATGACTTTCCCAACATTTAGGAAAAATGAAGATTTTATAAATAAATCAAATTTTGGTTTTGAGGATTTATTTGCTTTAGGCAAAAAAATGAGCATTTTAAAAATATGCATATTTGCCCCGTTTTTAAAGTTCATTTTGTTCGACTCATTTTTAGGAGTCGGGGAAAATTAATTTTATTTAATTTGGAGTTCGTTTGGTTTGATTTTTATTTTGTTTAAGTTTTGTTTAAAAAAAAACCATGCGCCGGGCCAAGGGCCCAAGGCCAGCCCTGGATCGCCGCCGCCCTGCCCACCCCCCTTCCTCACGCGCCCGGAGGAGTCCCCCGCCGCCGCCTCCCGAGTCGGCTCGGCCACGACCCCGCCGTGCCCTCTCCCCAAGGCACCCTCCTCCTTTTACCCCCCCGCCCCCCTCCTCACCCCGAGCCGCCGCCGCGCCTCACCCGAGCCGCCGCCACGCCCCGAGCCGCCCGCCGCCCGCCGCCCGTCGCCGTCGCCGACCCGCCGCCCCTCGCCCGACCCCGCCACCACCGCCGGAGGTCGACCCTCACGGCAAGCCCGGAGGTAGCCGCCACTACCGCCCGGTCCGTTTTTTTAAAAAACCCGATCCGGATTTTCGCGTTGTTCGGTTTTTAAAACCTAGATTGGTTTATTTTTTCGGTTTTCTTATTTAGTGAACGCTCACGAACCGCTCGTTTTAATGAACGTGTTCGTTGGATTAGTTCTGTTAACGAACGTCCGTCGTTTTAACCGTTCGTCGTTTTCTTTTAAACCGGATTTAATCTGTTATTTTCAAGTCGATTTCGATCAAATTTTCAAATCTGTTTATTTTCTCGCTCGCTTATCGGAATCAGTGATTCAAGCGCTGGAGTTTCGTTTCAAAACCGCCGTTCGACTAACCTACTTAAACGGAGTTTTGCTACTGTAAAATTTTGACCTAGTTTCAGATTGCTAAACCGAGTCGTTCTCTCTCGAGTTTCGACTTTCGATGCTTCATTTGATTCGATTCTTTTGCAACCAGGGTTCTTAAGTTGAACTCTCTGGTTAGATCGTTTATTCGAGTTTTCCCTGTGCATTAGATGAGTACTTATTGTATGCTTGTTGTTTGTCTGCGTTAGATCACCCGGAGTGCGCCGCTTGTTACTTGAATCTCTAGGTCTCATGGATCATCGCAAGGCAAGTAACACTTGATCATACCTTTTCTACTACCCAGTTTTTATGCATTAGATCAAACCTCAACCACTTGCATGTTTAGGATCTAATTAAATTGTGGGATTGGGAAGTAGATTTGAGGTAGTACCTATTACTGTTTTACTTATGAAACCTTGGGAGTTACTTCTACGCTTGCTTTTATGCCATGCTATGCTAGTAGGCGTGGATTGGGTGAGAGAATATCCATGACAGATGTGAGATTGTTAATTAATGGTTTATCTAAGGTGGCAACCTAAACACACATCTGGGTGGATTGAGGCACTGGTTTCCATCAGACTTGCTGTATTTCTTGGACCGCCACCCGTGCTCTAAGGGATCATAAGATTTTTCAAACTGAAACTTCCGTGTGCAGCCACAAGCCAATTATGGGCTCTGGCGTAGTTGACTAAGTTGTGCGAACTCTTACGGGTAGGCTAGCTGATGTAGGGGATGTAGGTTGGTACGGTCTACCCACATGTAAGGTGCTAGTGCTTCGAAAGACTATGTCTCGGTCATCCGCTTCTCAAACACCTCAGAAAACGAGAACCAAGCGGAGGAGATCGAGTCTTGTGGGGAAAAGTCATAAACCTCTGCAGAGTGTATAAACTAATCATGATTAGCCGTGTCCCCGGTTATGGACGTTTTGAGTATCTAGTACTTGAATATCATGTGAATCTCAACATGTTACTTCTAAATAAATGTTATTGGGTTTTAATGAGTACTTTTAATTGGGATTGAGGATGCTGTCAACCATTCTCAATGTTTAACAACCACCATGATAGTTAAATAAAATTTATTCCTTTGAAGTAGGGAAAAATTGGCTTTTTGCAAAAACTGTAACCATAGAGCTTTCCACCAGCCATATATGCATGTAGTATAGGCTTATTCCTTCATTGCTCTCTATGTGTTACATTGCCAGCATATTCCATGTCTTGACCGTTTTGGCTGCAACTTTCACGTTATGAGACTTTTCAGACGACGAGTAAGGTGTTAGGTCGTGGTTCTATACTCAGTGATGCCGATGGAGTTGATGGACTCACTTATCTTCCAAGCCTTCCGCTGTTATTATTAGATGGCCTTAAGCCATATTATTGTAATAAGTTCCCTTGTGGACAACGATGTAATAAGTGTGTGATTGCTACTCTGCTATAAATCCTTCAAATCTTGTGTGGTGTCGGCATTCTCGATCCAGGATGACACCGAGCACGAGACTTGATCCATTCGGTCTGGTCGCTCTGAGAGATGGTATCGAGCACACGTTGATTGTGAGGATATGACCACTAAGTTAAAGCCATAGATCACTACTCTCTTCCCATTTTCTAACTCCTCATCTTTTCTACTCTCTTTAGGATGACGGACGAGAAGATCAAGTACACCCAACCAGATGAAGGCACACCTTTTGGATTTCACTTGAAGGAAGTTACCAAGTACCTGAACATTGGACTACCCAGCTTCACCGGAACTTTCAACGCCACTCTGCCTGAAGAGGAGCGCTGGAAGATTCAAGCTCACGTCCAGAAGGACATTCGCCCCAATCACCAAGCCTATAGATAGTGTTTTCATTGCACCAACTTGAGTGCAGGAAAGAGCATGGCAGCTCACATCACCATGGGACGCATTGTAGAAGTTTATCAAGAAGACCTCAAGGACACTATCTACCAGATTTGCGGACGCCGAGATGACAAATGGGACATAGTCAGCACCAAGAAGGATAGGTCCATTGCAGCTTTCATCCAGAGTTAAACCAGCACATTCGATGCCGGAGAACCAAATGTGCAATGATATGTTGGAGTTGCGAGAATGCAAAGGAAGGATCATCGAATGGAAGGAGAACTAAAGACTACACGCAAGGACTACATGGACGAGATCGTAGCTCGGCAAGACACAATAACGATCTTAAGTACGAGATCAAGAACTCAAGAAGAAGTTGGCGCCAGAATAAAGACCAGTATGTCGGTTGCCCAAGCGACTACATCAACATCGACGACACCGATTCGGATCCAAGTGAACCCGACTTTGAAGACGAAGCTGGAGCAGACATCATGGAGTCTTCCACCGGTTCAAATTAGTAGAAGTCCCCCACATCTTAATAGTATCTCCTCCATGTAAACATTATAGTACACGCACTTTTGCGATAGTTATATCGTTGTAAGCCCTTGTTTGATTGAATGAAGTGATTTTGTGTGCATTTGCTCATGTGCATTTGGGTAGTGATTCCCCTTAGACCTCAATCTATTCTAAATTCTCGTCTTTTCTAAAAACCCATCAGATGCCTCCGAGACGCGACCCCGGGTTCGTTTTCCCGCCAGAGATCACCCAATTGATCCAGCAGCAGAACACCCTGATTCAAACATTAGTGCAGAACCAGGGCAATAACAACAACAACAACAACAACCCACCACCACCACCACCTACGGATCACCTGACTCGTTTTCTTAGACTGAATCCGCCGGTGTATTCCAGTAGCACCGAGCCGATTGTGGCAGATGATTGGCTCCGCAAGATAGGAAGGGAGTTGACCACTGCAGGATGCACAAATGGAGAAAGAGTGAAGTTTGCAGCACATCAGCTTGAAGGACCCGCAGCAAACATGGTGGGAGAATTTTACAGCCACTTACCCGTGAGACACCGCCACATGGGATCGGTTTCAACAAGCTTTTCAGACCTGCTCATGTTTCAGCAGGAGCTATAGCCATGAAGAAGCGTGAGTTTCGCAACTTACGCCAAGGAGGAAGGACTGTTGGCCAAGATGTGGATGATTTTAGTAAGTTAGCACGTTATGCCCCGGATAGCGTTGCTCTGACGCGCGCTAAACAGGAGAAGTTTCTAGAAGGACTGAATGATGAGTTCAGCATGCCGTTGATGGTAGCAAGTTTCAACAACTACCAGGAGTTGGTAGACCGAGCCCTCATGATTGAAGGAAAGCAGCAGCAAATTGAGAACCGCAAGAGGAAGTATGGGCAAGGGAAGTATAACTCTGGAGCCCAGCCGAAGCCTCGTTATACCCCTAAATCAGGAATTCAGTTTCAGCATACCCATGGAGGAGGTAATTCGCATAACCATAATGGCACCAAGAATGGGAACGGGAATGGAGGAAGCAATGGACAGAATCGCACCAACCCGTCAACACCATCCAAGGTAGACCTGAGTCACATCACTTGTTTTAAGTGCCGCAAGACTGGGCATTATGCCAATGACTGTCCAGAAGGCCAGAATGGAAATGGCAATGGAAGCTCTGGAAAGAAGCCCAACCCTTTCAACAGGGGACAGGTGAACCACATTGATGTGGAGGAGGTTGAAGATCAGCCCGATGCAGTAATCGGTAAGTTTTTGGTTAAGTCATTTACTGCAGTTGTTCTTTTTGATACTGGTGCATCGCATTCATACATATCAAGGGGATTTGTGGATAAGTACAAATTACCGACCCAAGCCCTTAGGTCACCCATGCTAGTAACCTCACCTGGAGCAGAATACATGGCTAGTAAATGGTGTGATCGACTACCATTAAGGATTGGACACTATGTTTTCCCCTCAGACCTAATAGTTCTGGAATCCCAAGGATTGGATGTGATATTAGGAATGGATTGGTTATCAAGATATGGAGGAAACATAGATTGCACCACAAAGTCAATTTTGCTCACGACACCAGAAGGAAGAAGGATCAAGTATGTATCACGGCACGAGCCGAGGAGAGCACAAGTTAATTGCTTATCAGGAGTGGTGCAGGAAGAAGTACCAGTGGTGAAGGATTTTCCTGATGTATTTCCGGAAGAGTTGCGTGAATGCCACGGATAGAGACATTGAGTTTTGATCGAGCTGTTGCCAGGAACAGGCCCGATATCGAAGCGACCGTACAGGATGCCCGCACAGGATTTAGCGGAAATCAAGAAGCAGATTAAGGAACTATTGGATAAAGGTTTTATACGCCCAAGTTCTTCACCTTGGGGATCACCCGTATTGTTAGTAGAGAAGAAGGATGGATCGTTAAGAATGGTTGTTGATTATCGTG
The DNA here is from genome assembly GCA_021605205.1 of Aegilops longissima. Lineage (NCBI taxonomy): Eukaryota > Viridiplantae > Streptophyta > Magnoliopsida > Poales > Poaceae > Aegilops > Aegilops longissima. The sequence goes on along the minus strand of CM038676.1, from coordinate 43,837,986 downwards.
GATTGAATGAAGTAACAATCAAGAACAAGTACCCACTACCTATGATAAATGATCTGTTTGATCGCTTACAAGGAGCTAAGGTGTTTTCCAAGATTGATTTGCGATCAGGGTACCATCAGTTGAAGATTCGGGAGCAGGACATACCTAAGACAGCATTTACCACGAGATATGGACTGTACGAGTATACCGTTATGTCATTTGGACTGACTAACGCACCAGCCTATTTCATGAACCTGATGAACAAAGTGTTTATGGAATTTTTGGACAAGTTCGTCGTGGTGTTCATTGATGACATTTTGATTTTCTCGAAGAATGAAGAGGAACACAAGGAACATTTGCGATTGGTTTTGGAGAAACTAAGGGAACACCAGTTTTATGCCAAGTTCAGCAAGTGTGAGTTTTGGCTAAAGGAAGTTGGATTTCTCGGACATGTTATATCCGGAGAAGGAATAGCAGTTGACCCCACAAAGGTTGAGACTGTAACCAAATGGGAAGCACCAACGACAGTTGGAGAGATTCGGAGTTTCCTTGAACTCGCAGGATACTACCGACGATTCATTGAGAATTTCTCAAGGATTGCCAAGCCTATGACTGAATTATTGAAGAAGGATAACAAATTCATATGGACTGAGGACTGTGAGGCAAGTTTTCAGGAGTTGAAGAAAAGATTGGTTACCTCACCAGTTTTGATATTGCCAGACCAGACCAAGGATTATGAGGTGTATTGCGACGCTTCACTTCGAGGACTTGGAGCAGTGCTTATGCAGGAAGGAAGAGTTGTTTCGTATGCTTCACGACAACTTAAGCCCCATGAGTTGAATTATGCCGCACATGATTTGGAGTTAGCAGCCGTTGTGCATGCCTTAAAGACATGGAGACATTTTCTCATTGGAAATCATTGTGAAGTATATACGGATCACAAGAGTTTGAAGTACATCTTCACACAGAAGGAACTGAATCTCAGACAAAGGAGATGGTTAGAGCTTATCAAGGACTATGATATGAGATTGCATTATCACCCCGGAAAGGCTAATGTCGTAGCAGACGCATTGAGCCGTAAGAGCCACGTCAATACCCTAGTGATGGGAGGGATACCCAATGAGTTAGCCGAGGACCTTCGAGAGCTATGTTTGGAAATAGTTCCGAGAGGCTATGTAGCAGCATTGGAGATTCAATCAACACTGATGGACAAAATCAGAGAAGCCCAAAAGGCAGATAAGGAAGTTGCCTCTATAAAGGAGAAAATGAACAAAGGAAAAGCTAAAGGATTTCGTGAGGATGAGCACGATGCCCTATGGTTTGAAGACCGTGTTTATGTGCCCAATAACCCAGAGATCAGGAAGTTGATTTTACAAGAAGCCCATGATTCACCCTATTCGATTCACCCAGGAAATACCAAGATGTATCTGGATTTGAAGAATACTTTCTGGTGGACCGGAATGAAGAAGGATATTGCGGAGCATGTAGCAGTTTGCGATGTATGTCAGAAAGTAAAAGCAGAGCATCAGAAGCCAGCAGGATTGTTACAACCATTGCCGATACCCGAATGGAAGTGGGATAAACTAGGCATGGATTTCATCACAGGTTTGCCAAAGACCCGTTCAGGATATGACTCGATTTGGGTTATAGTCGACCGCTTGACGAAGGTAGCTCATTTTATTCCAGTCAAGACTACCTATAGCAGTGCTAAGTTGGCAAAGATATACATGACCAGAATTGTGTGCTTACACGGAGTTCCGAGGAGCATCGATCGATGAGGAACCCAATTTACCACAAAATTTTAGAACCGGTTACACGAAACATTGGGAACTAGATTGAATTGAGACAGCTTTCCACCCACGCAGATCGATGGATGACCGAGAGAGTCAATCAGATTTTGGAGGATATGCCGAGAGCTTGTGCACTAGATTATGGATCTAGTTGGGATGATAATTTGCCGTATGCAGAATTTTCTTACAACAACATTACTGAACCAGCTTGAAGATGGCACCTTTCGAGGCTCTGTATGGAAGAAGGTGCAGGACACCGTTGTCATGGGACGAAACTGGAGATCGTCAATTGTTTGGACCAGATTTGATTAAGGAGTCTGAGCAGAAGGTTAAACTGATTCGAGAGAGGCTCAAGGTAGCCCAGTCCAGAAAAAAGAGCTATGCCGATTCAAAGCGCAAAGCGATTGAGTATGAAGTTGGAGACAGAGTATATCTTAGAGTATCCCCGCTTCGTGGAGTTAAGCGTTTCGGAGTTAAAGGAAAGTTAGCACCACGTTTTGTTGGACCATATAAGATTTTGCAACGCATGGGAGAAGTTGCTTATAAGCTGGAATTGCCAGAAGGACTGTCAGGAGTTCATGATGTATTCCATGTTTCTCAGTTGAAGAAATGTCCCCCCGAGATAGCAGAGGTACCGTTAAGAGACACAGTGCCACTGGAAGCAATTCAGTTGAAGGATGATTTAACATATGAGGAAAAACCGGTTAAGATTCTCGATTATGCTAGCAGAGTTACCCGCAACAAGGTTATCAAGTTTTGCAAAGTTCAGTGGAGCCACCACACTGAAGATGAAGCCACCTGGGAAAGAGGGGAAGTTTTGCTCAAGGACCACCCTCACCTATTTTCTAGCCAACCCGAATCTCGAGGGCGAGATTCATCTTAAGGGGGTAGGTTTGTAACATCCCAAATTTTCAATTTGGAATGTTATACATTAGGTCATCATGCATATCTTATTTTTCTCGCATTTTTCCGATCCTAGAAAGTTTCACGCAACTCAAGGACCTTCGGAGAGAGTTGGAGATTTCATTATTTTCATATTCGGGATTTCTCAAACTATGAAAATATAGGATCATTGGATTTATTTAATTATCTTCATAAAGTTTTTCCGATACAAAAATTTAAGAGAGGGAATAATATGACTTTCCCAACATTTAGGAAAAATGAAGATTTTATAAATAAATCAAATTTTGGTTTTGAGGATTTATTTGCTTTAGGCAAAAAAAATGAGCATTTTAAAAAAATGTGCATATTTGCCCGTTTTAAAGTTCATTTTGTTGACTCATTTTTAGGAGTCGGGGAAAATTAATTTTATTTAATTTGGAGTTCGTTTGGTTTTATTTTTATTTTGTTTAAGTTTTGTTTTAAAAAAAAACCCATGGGCCCTTTGGGCCAAGAGCCCAGCCGGCCTGCCGCCGCCGCCTGCCTGCCCCCCCCCCCGCGCGCCCACGGAGGAGTCCCCCCGCCGCCGCCCCGAGTCCGGCTCGGCCACGACCCGCCGCCGCCCCCCTCCCAAGGCACCCCCCTCCTTTTATACCCCCCCCCTCCTCACCCCGAGCCGCCGCCCTCACCCGAGAGCCCGCCGCCTCCGAGCCGCCGCCGCTGCCGCCGTCGCCGCCGCCGCCGCCGCCCGTCGCCGTCGCCCGACCCGCCGCCCTCGCCCGACCCGCCGCCACCCGGGAGGCAGACCCCTGCAAGCAAGCCGGAGGTAGCCGCCGCCACTACCGCCCCGGTCCGGTTGTTTTAAAAAAACCCGATCCGGTTTTCTCGCGTTGTTCGGTTTTTAAAACCTAGATTGGTTTATTTTTTTCGGTTTTCTTATTTAGTGAACGTTCACCGAACCGTTCGTTTTAATGAACGTGTTCGTTGGATTAGTTCTGTTAACGAACGTCCGTCGTTTTAACCGTTCGTCGTTTTTCTTTTAAACCGGATTTAATCCGTTATTTTCTGAAGTCGATTTCCGATCAAATTTTCAAATCTGTTTATTTTCTCGCTCGTTTATCGGAATCAGGTGATTCAAGCGCCTGGAGTTTCGTTTTGAAACCGCCGTTCAGACTAACCTACTTAAACGGAGTTTTGCTACTGTAAAATTTTGACCTAGTTTCAGATTGCTAAACCGAGTCGTTCTCTCTCGAGTTTCGACTTTCGATGCTTCATTTGATTCGATTCTTTTGCAACCAGGGTTCTTAAGTTGAACTCTCTGGTTAGATCGTTTATTCGAGTTTTCCCTGTGCATTAGATGAGTACTTATTGTATGCTTGTTGTTTGTCTGCGTTAGATCACCCGGAGTGCGCCGCTTGTTACTTCGAATCTCTAGGTCTCTCGGATCATCAGCAAGGCAAGTAACACTTGATCATACCTTTTCTACTACCCAGTTTTTATGCATTAGATCAAACCCTCAACCACTTGCATGTTTAGGATCTAATTAAATTGTGGGATTGGGAAGTAGATTTGAGGTAGTACCTATTACCTGTTTTACTTATGAAACCTTGGGACTTACTTCTACGTTTGCTTTTATGCCATGCTATGCTAGTAGACGTGGATTGGGTGAGAGAATATCCATGACAGATGTGAGATTGTTAATTAATGGTTTATCTAAGGTGGCAACCTAAACACACATCTGGGTGGATTGAGGCACCTGGTTTCCATCAGGACTTGCCTGTATTTCTTCGGACCGCCACCCAGGCTCTAAGGGATCATAAGATTTTTCAAACTGGAAACTTCCGTGTGCAGCCACAAGCCAATTATGGGCTCTGGCATAGTTGACTAAGTTGTGCGAACTCTTACGGGTAGGCTAGCTGATGTAGGGGATGTAGGTTGGTACGGTCTACCCACATGTAAGGTGCTAGTGCTTCTGAAAGACTATGTCTCGGTCATCCGTTTCTCAAACACCCTATAGTGCGAGAACCAAGCGGAGGCGATCGAGTCTTGTGGGGAAAAGTGTGCAAACCTCTGCAGAGTGTATAAACTAATCATGATTAGCCGTGTCCCCGGTTATGGACGTTTTGAGTATCTAGTACTTGAATATCATGTGAATCTCAACATGTTACTTCTAATAAATGTTATTGGGTTTTAATGAGTACTTTTTAATTGGGATTGAGGATGCTGTCAACCATTCTCAATGTTTAACAACCACCATGATAGTTAAATAAAATTTATTCCTTTGAAGTAGGGAAAAATTGGCTTTTTGCAAAAACTGTAACCATAGAGCTTTCCACCAACCATATATGCATGTAGTATAGGCTTATTCCTTCATTGCTCTCTATGTGTTACATTGCCAGCATATTCCATGTGCTGACCCGTTTTCAGGCTGCAACTTTCACGTTGCAGACTTTTCGAACGACAGTAAGGTGTTAGGTCGTGGTTCTATACTCGGTGATGCCGATGGAGTTGATGGACTCACTTATCTTCCAAGCCTTCGCTGTTATTATTAGATGGCCTTAAGCCATATTATTGTAATAAGTTCCTTGTGGACAACGATGTAATAAGTGTGTGATTGCTACTCTGCTATAAATCCTTTGAAGTACTGTGTGGTGTCAGCATTACTGATCCAGGGATGACACTGAGCACAGAGACTTGATCCATTCGGGTCTGGTCGCTACATGATAGAAAACTCCATAGTACATACTTCATTTATTCCTTTGATGTAGGGAAAATAAAACCAGCTTTTACGCAAACAAAGCTCAGATACAGAGCCACAAAACCATACTGCATATAGTATAGTTTATCATCTGTTTTCTCTTATTGTGATCTTGCCGGTACATTCAATGTACTGACCTACACGGCTGCAACGTATCATGCTGCAGATATTTCCTCGACGAGTAAGAGTTACGATACAGGGTTACGGTCTACACTCAACCTGCCGATGGCGTTGATGGGACTCCATACCCGTTTGATTGTTTCCGCTGAGTATTATGAGGTATATATCATTTTACGTTATTTATGCATGTGATTGCACTTTGATATATACATTGATGTCTTGTGTGTGCAAAGATACTTGATCCGAGGATGGCATAGAAACACAGAGGCTTGACCGTATGAGGTCGGGTCACTACAGAAATGGTATCAGAGCACATGTTGACTGTAGGACGTGACCCTAGAAATCGGAAAGCCCCTATGACAGGATATCTCAAAAACTTTATTCACAAAAAGACTTTTACTTCTCATCTTTTCTGATTTTATCAAATAGACCCTCTCACCTCAAATAGTTAGAATATACCCGTTATCCTTTGATCACCCGGAGGATCAACTGAAGACGCTCTAAGAAGGATTTGATGACCCCTTCAGAGTAAAGAGGATTTCACCATGTATTAGAAGCTACAACAGTTGAAGACTCCGAAGACTTGAAGGATCTGAAGAATTATTTGACCTTTAGAAGACCAAACCCCTGTTACACACTTACGTTAGATACAACGATTTGTGAGCTGTCATTTGTTTGATGTTTTCTGACAGCCACAAAGTAAAACTTGTTTCTTCAAAAACTATTGTTTATATTGTGTGTATATCCCTCCCCACCTCTCTCTCATCTCACCCTAAAACCCTTGAACCCCATAGATGATGAATGAAGTTGGTCTGCTATTCTCTGGACCGATGACTCAGTTGGAGGCAGAGCTATGGATTCAAAACATGGAGGATCAATTTAGAAAAAATTTGATTCCAAGGAAGTATGAGGTTCAATACGCTCTTCAGTGCTTTACAGAAAGTGCTGCAACCTGGTGGAAAATGCATCAAGCCATACAAGGATTTAATGGAGCAAGAACTTGGGAGGAATTCAAGAAGACCTGTTGAGATCACGTCTCATCCGGAAGCACTACGATAACCGAAGAAGAAACCTTGTGCCTGCAAGATTTGCGGAGAAATAGGACAAACCAGGGAGGAACACAAGGATGGATGCCCTCATTGTGAGGAGAAACACCCAGCCGAGGAATGCCCAACTAGTCGGTGACTTGTTTCTTGTGTGAAGGAACCACCCACTACCCGACTCAAGGTCACATTTACCCCATGGTGCAACAAACTATTCAGGAGCAGGAAGAAGGAATGAAAGAAGCCCTCCGAGAAGTTATGAAAGAACCTGTGATGAAGGAATGTGTTGAAGACCACGATGGAGAAGGCATCAACAGATTTTACTCCAATGTACGCTATTCATGTGGAGAAGAAGGACATTTTTCGCAGATTGCACCAAGGAAAGAAAAGAGTATCTGGGATATTTCCGACAGCAGAAGTGAAGTTTGACCCTCGGAAATAGAAGCTCGATCATTACAGAGAAATCCAGGAAGAGAAAAGAAGGCAACCCCGAACAACACAATTTTCGCAGAGAAGGACCTGAGTCATATCACTTGTTACAGGTGCAAGGATTTAGGTCATTACGCTGGTAAATGTCCAGAGAAGAAGCCAAGAACCTAAAGAGTAGACACCATCACAAAGAAGCCCCGAGACATGTCGGAAGTCATTTGTTTTCGCTGCAAGGAAGCAGGACATTATGCTATTAAATGTCCCGACAAGATGAAAGCTGGAGTTGAGTAGTTGGAATTTTGATATGGATAATAAGAGTAGTAGAAAGCAATTTCGTTTTCATGAGCTCGATGAGTTGAGTTATGTAATAGATTACTCAGAGATTGTAATAGTTCATGACTCAATAAAGTTGTAATGTCACATGCTGAAAAGCTTTAAGGAGTTGTCATATTTCATCTTGGAAATTAATATTCTGGATGAACATGGAAGAAAGTGAGTTGTGATGCATAAACGGGAAATTGGAAATTGAGTTTGAAGTTTTGTTTGGATGATATGAATGTGTGCCCCAGGAGATATGCACCTTATTCTGAGCACCATTTTGTTTTACAACTGCAGATGACGACCCTTTATGAGTCTTTCCTTAAAGGTCCGGAAACAATCATGACCCTAACAAGTGATCATGATTACCCGAAGATTCTGAAGGACATGATGAAGCATATTCACCTTGAAGGAGATGCAGTCTACAAAGGCTACCCCTTCATGCAAAAGGGAGTGGAACTTTGGTATGTGGAGGTACACCTCCACCATTTGAAAGGAGTTTGCCCAAAGATGATGGGGCAATACTTTTTCATTTCACGTGTGCCACAAGCAACTTTCTTCGATGCTGTTCGTGAAGCAGCCATGGAAGCCATACGCCAGATCGGAGAAATACTTGAAGCAAGACTCCGTTATACTCAGGAATACCTAAGGGAAGTGCACACAGAGATGATGGAGGTGAAGCTCAAGGCCACCACGACGAAACAGAAGATTGAAGATTTCAAGGCGCATGTCGCACAATTCCAGTGGGACTGAAGAATCCTCAAGGAGGAAAAATGAATAAAGTTGGAAGTAATGTCTGACCATGTGGGTGGCAACATTTGTAATAAACTTTTGGAATTTGGATTCACGAAAAATGGTTAAGGATGTAATAAAAGATTGAGATGATAATAAAGAGATTTATGGATAAACTAGTGCATTTTTCTTTGGTGTCGTAGTACTCCGTAAAGCCACAGGATCAATGAAGAAAGAAATGTGTTATTCATGACGGTCCATAGAAGGAAGCTGGACAAAATAAGTTGGAGTTTGGTATGATCGTCACCACAAGAGTATGAAGGAAGGAGTAATATTGGATTTACAGGAGATGTAACGTTGGAATATGGAATCCTAGGAAGGATGAATTAAGCTTGTACAAGAGCTGAAGTGGACCATAACCCACAGGCCCATGATTTTGAATAGGAACAGATGTAACTTTGATGAAGGAAGAAATTTGGAAGAATCGGTGATTCAATCAGCATACGTTTCGTAGGAGGTTACGCAAAAAACCTGAGAGTGGTGAAGTAACGATAGATGTTTTGTTTGGCTTGCTGAACCAAAGGATTTACTCGAACCCAGTTCGAGAACAAGAGTAATTCTGCAATGCTTGTGAGTATGCCCAAGTGTTAGAATACGTGATTCACTGTTTACGTATGTGGTAATGATTCAAGTACGGGATGGATTGGCCCCCATACCGGAGACTTCTATCATGAACTATCATATGTTGATGGAAAAATCAGAGAGCCTCGAAAACCTTAGAAGAGTGTCGACGCGATAAACCATAAAACCATAAAATGGCAGGACGATGGAACCCCTTTACAGGCAACCGTTGCCCATCGTAGGTTATACGGTGAAGTTCAACCCAGACCCGTTTTCTGCAGGAGAAACCATAAATTGTAGACCACCATGAGTATTTTGATAGTTGTCTAGAATGGACACGGACCTATCAGCTAAGAAGATCCAGTCTCGGACGAACCACAACTTTGACGAACCGACCCACGATTTTGAGGAAAACTCTATGCTCCTGACAGAAGAGCGTTAATGAAGGAGATATTGTGAGATATGTGAAAAGACAGATATTGTCGGCACTCCAGAGGAAGTATCTGAGTTTATCGGAACCGTAACCTTGTTTTTAAGTGTGGTAGCACCCCTGACCTTTCTGACCAAAATATTTACTAGAAGACCCCCAACCCCTAACCTTTTCTTGCTAGCCTCTTCGAATCTCGAGGACGAGATTAATTTTAAGTGTGGTAGGTTTGTAACATCCCAAAATTCTAAATTTTGGAATGTTATATTAGATAAATAACTATGCTTATTGTCCGATTGTCTGATTGAGTGAAATTGAGTGGAATTTGAAATTTTTGAAATTTGGATGAGAGGGAATAAAATGACTTTCCCAAAACTATCCCCTTTGCCTTCTTTTGGATCTCAATGAATTCAATTCCATTTCAACACCAAACCCTAGAGTGAGGATGACATGACTTCTTCCATTTGGAATGAAAAGGGTTTTGGAAAAAATTTGAATTTCAACTGAAAATATTTCAAATTCAAAGCTTTATGCAACTCTATGATTTTCATGAGAGAAGATAAAATGACTTCTTAAATTATATGAAATATGAGTTGGTGGTTAGAAAGAATCAAATTGAAAGTCATTTGAAAGTATCTTGAAAACCCTTTTTAAATTTGAGTTTCATTTGAATTTGGAAAAAAATGAATTTTTATAAAGTTTGGATTTTGCCTCTGGAAAAATGTTCAAATGATAGGGAATATTCCCCTGATCATTTTGATATATATAGGTCCTATATAAAATATTTATATTTTATATTTTATAACTCTGTTTTTATTTTCAAAAAAAAATAAATTGGAAAAAGAAAACTGCCCAGGCACCAGCTAGGCCGACTGGCCCAGCCCAGACTGGCAGCCCCTCACCAGCGCTGCCAAGCGGCCCACCAGCGGCCGAGCCAGCCCACCAATACCGACCGCCCAATGAGCCAGCCCGACACCCCTCGCGCCGAAACCCCTCCGGGTCGGCCAACCGACCCAGCGCCCGCTCCCCGCCGTCGCCGACAGGTGGACCCCCACCCGTCTCCTTCCCCTCGCCGCGCCACTCACCCGCGCCGCCGCTCACCGGATCCCGAAGGATCCGGGATCCGCCGCGATTCGCTCGCCGGCTTGCCCCTTCGCCCAAGCCGTGCACCCCTATAAGTACCCCTCCCCCGCACCCCATTCCCCGCCTCGCCCCCTCGCCGGACCTCTCCCTCTCCCCGCAAGGCCTCGCCGGAGCCCGAGAGCACCGCCGCCGCCATTGCCACCGTCCCGACCCACCCCGTCCACCCCGAACTCGCCCGACCCCACCCCCGGACTCCCTTCGCCGCGCTGCACCTGCCGGAGCCCTTCGCCGACGCCCCCGACCACCGGAGTCGCCGGAACCATCGCCGGCCGAGCCGCCGCCGCCGTCGCCGACCGGTAAGTCGCCGGACCCCCTCCTCGCCGTTAGATCCGACGCGTACGGTTAGGATTAGAACCCCCCGAAGGGGTATGGTTCTTATTAGTGGACCGGGTTTTATTCCGGTTCGTTGCGGTTTATTTTTAGTTAGGTTTTATTTATTTAGATCGGCCCGACTCGTTTAAACCCTAGGCCCGTTTAGTTATATTACGCACAGGGCGTTAGTTAGGCCCATTTAGCCCATTTTTCTTTATTTTCGTTTTTCTGTTTAACAGAATAGTTTCAGATTTGAAAAATTCATATCTTTTTATCTACGTAATATTTTTAAGTGATTCTTTTTTTGTTGGTTTGCAAATTTCTTATAGTTTCTGTAGAAAATATAATTAGCTATGTTAAAATTATTTAGAATTGCTTTATTTTAAATTTAGATAGAATAGTAAATCTGCTATAATATGAGTTAGGAAAATTATTTTTATATGATTCTTTTGTCCTAACTTTGTTTTGACATTGCCTAACAGTAGGAATTTATTTGGGCATTTTAGGATTAATAAAAAATAGTTTTAATCAGAATCATGTTATTCTTAATTAATTAGCTAGCTACTGTTTTCTTATTATTTTAATTAGCAAATCAATTTATTTCTCACATGTGATTGATTATTCTAGGTTAGTTTCTGTCACTTTAGAGTATGAACTTTTATTTATAATAAATAAAACTTTTATTTTATTTTTCTTATTAGAAATTGCTTTAGGCCTAATAGGAGTTTCATAATAGATTTTTAAGTGAATCTTTTTGCCCTAGTTGCTTAATGCATTATTTTCTGTTAAGTTAACATAAACTCATGCTTAGGTTATGTTAAGAAATTTTTTGTTATGTAAAGCTATTTTAGTTGTTGCTTGAAATAGGAAAAACTTTGAGTTGGATTTCTTCGAGTTTTCCTTTGGGTCTTGATTTGTTTGTTTTGGTGTGTTACGTTACTATGCTATTGTGTTAAGTGATCATATGCTATGTGCTTATTATGGTTATTGTTTGCCTCGGTAGAGTTTCCGGAGTGCGAGGTTTGCTACCACGAGTCCCTAGTTTTCGAAGATCGTCAGCAAGGCAAGTTCACTTTGACCATGCTTTCATACCTATGGTTTATTGCATTTAGTGACATCTTTGCAACCACCTCCAGTAGTGTTATTGATTCTTGTAGTTGAGTAGTATGCATGAGGTAGGAACCCATCACCCTGTTACCAAGCCCGGGACGATATTTTATTTTAATGCTACGCTATAGTAGACGGGGTTGGTATGAGTGCTCGAGAGTGATGTGAAGAAAGAGGACTCTACGTCAATGACGACAACTCCATGATGGCATCTGCAAGGACTGCATTTTCAAGGCCTCAAGACTTCAAGACTCAAGACAATAATTCAATACACACTACTGGGTGAAGGACGGTTGACGGGCACCCTGGAGAAACCAGTGGTTGGCCGGGATGCATGGAGAAGCGCCATGACATCTTGCGGAAAGCTTCACCCAGACTCAAAGAGACGGAAGAATACTTCATGCCCGGAAGCTTACCGTGCAATCGCAAGTCATTATGGGCTCGCTTGGTTGACCTTAGTTGTGACTCTGGCTGGGACGGTGCTAGCAGATGTAGAACTACGGTAGGATGGGATGAGTACGGACAGTGGTCGAGGAACTCTTCGAAGACCATGTTTGGTCATCTTGTTCTCAAACACCTGAAGTGCGAGAACGTAAAAAGAGGATCGAATCTTGCGGGTAAAGTGTACAAACCTCTGCAGAGGGTTTAAACCTAATCGATTAGCCGTGTCCCGGTTATGGACAATTTGAGCATCGGACTTGGATCTATCTCGGAACTCTCAACACCGATCGATAACTTAATTGTGGGCAACTTATGATGATTTTGGGCTATGAGACATCGGTTGGCGGAACCATGTCATGATAGAAAACTCCATAGTACAGACTTCATTTATTCCTTTGATGTAGGGAAAATAAAACCAGCTTTTACGCAAACAAAACTCAGATACAGAGCCACAAAACCATACTGCATATAGTATAGTTTATCATCTGTTTTCTCTTATTGTGATCTTGCCGGTACATTCAATGTATTGACCTACACGGCTGCAACGTATCATGTTGCAGATATTTCCTCGACGAGTAAGAGTTACGATATAGGGTTACGGTCTACACTCAACCTGCCGATGGCGTTGATGGGACTCCACACCCGTTTGATTGTTTCCGCTGAGTATTATGAGGTATATATCATTTTACGTTATTTATGCATGTGATTGCACTTTGATATATACATTGATGTACTGTGTGTGCCAGCATACTGATCCAGGGATGGCATAGAAACACAGAGGCTTGACCGTCTGAGGTCGGGTCGCTACATAAGATAAGTTTGATGCTTGATAATTGTTTTGAGATATGGAGGTGATAATATCAAAGTCGTGCTAGTTGAGTAGTTGTGAATTTGAGAAATGCTTCTGTTGAAGTTAGCAAATCCCATAGCATGCACGTATGGTTAAAGTTGTGTAACAAATTTGAAACATGAAGTGTACCTGGCTTGTGCATCCTTATGAGTGGCGGTCGGGGACGAGCGATGGTCTTTTCCTACCAATCTACCCCCCTAGGAGCATGCGCGTAGTACTTGATTTTTGATGACTTCTAAATTTTTGCAATAAGTATATGAGTTCTTTTGACTAATGTTGATTCCATGGATTATACGCACTTTTACCTTTCCGCCTTTGCTAGCCTCTTCGGTACCGTGCATTGCGCTTTCTCACCTTGAGAGTTGGTGCAAACTTCGCCGGTGCATCCAAACCCCGTGATATGATACGCTCTATAAACATAAACCTCCTTATATCTTCCTCAAAACAGCCACCATACCTACCTATTATGGCATTTCCATAGCCATTCCGAGATATATTGTCATGCAACTTTCCACCGTTCCGTTCATCATCATCATCATGACATACTATACTTTTGTCATATTGCCATTGCATGATCATGTAGTTGAACATCGTATTTGTGGAAAAGCCACCGTGCATTATTTTTCATACATGTCACTCTTGATTCATTGCACCATCCCGGTACACCACCGGAGGCATTCATATAGAGTCATACCTTGTTCTAGTTTCGAGTTGTAATCCTTATGTTGTAATCAATAGAAGTGTGATGATCATCATTATTAGAGCATTGCCCAAATAAAAAAAAGAGAAAGGCAAAAAAAAGGCCCAAAAAAGAAAATAAATAAGAAGGGCAATGCTACTATCTATTTTTCCACACTTGTGCTTCAAAGTAGCACCTTGTTCTTCATGTAGTGAGTCTCATATATTGTGCTTCAAAGTAGCACCATGTTTTTCATATAGTGAGTCTCATAAGTTGTCTTTTTATACTAGTGGGAATTTTTCGTTATAGAACTTGGCTTGTATATTCCTACGATGGGCTTCCTCAAAATGCCCTAGGTCTTCATGAGCAAGCAAGTTGGATGCACACCCACTAGTTTTCTTTTGTTGAGCATTCATAGCTCTAGTGCATCCGTTGCATGGCAATCCCTACTCCTCATGTTGACATCAATTGATGGGCATCTCCATAGCCCGTTGATTATCCTCGTCAATGTGAGACTTTCTCCTTTTTTGTCTTCTCCACACAATCCCCATCATCATATTCTATTTTACCCATAGTGCTATATCCATGGCTCACGCTCATGTATTGCGTGAAGGTTGAAAAAGTTTGAGATTATTTAAGTATGAAACAATTGCTTAGCTTGTCATCGGGGGTATAGAAGTTGGGAACATCTTTGTGTGACGAAAATGAAGCATAGCCTAACTATATGATTTTGTAGGGATGAACTTTCTTTTGCCATGCTATTTTGAGAAGACATGATTACTTTGATTAGTATGCTTGAAGTATTATTATTTTTATGTCAATATGAAATTTTTTCTTGAATCTTTCGGATCTGAATATTCATACCATGATTAAGAAGATTTACATTGAAATTATGCCAAAGTATCACTCCGCATCAAAAATTCTCTTTTTATCATTTACCTACTCGAGGACGAGCAGGAATTAAGCTTGGGGATGCCTGATACGTCTCCAACGTATCTATAATTTTTGATTGCTCCATGCTACTTTATCTACTGTTTTGGACTATAATGGGCTTTACTTTCCACCTTTATATTATTTTTTGGACTAACCTATTAACCGGAGGCCCAGCCCAGAATTGCTGTTTCTTGCCTTTTTCAGTATTTCAAAGAAACATAATATCAAACAGAGTCCAAACGGAATGAAATCTTCGGAAACGTGATTTTCTCATCAGATAAGACCCAGGAGACTTGGACCCTCTGTCAAGAAAGCCACGAGGCGGTCACGAGGGTGGAGGGCGCCCCCCCTAGGGCGCGCCCCTGCCTCGTGGGCCCCTCGAAGCTCCACCGACGTACTCCTTCCTCCTATATATTCCTACGTACCCCCAAACGATCAGAACGGGAGCCAAAAACCTAATTCCACTGCCGCAACTTCCTGTATCCACGAGATCCCATCTTGGAGCCTGTTCCGTAGCTCCGCCGGAGGGGGCATCCACCACGGAGGGTTTCTACATCAACACCATAGCCCCTCCGATGAAGTGTGAGTAGTTTACTTCAGACCTTCGGGTCCATAGCTAGTAGCTAGATGGCTTCTTATCTCTTTTTGGATCTCAATACAATGTTCTCCCCCTCTCGTGGAGATCTATTCGATGTAATCTTCTTTTTGCGGTGTGTTTGTTGAGATCGATGAATTGTGGGTATATGATCCAGCTTATCTATGAATAATATTTGAATCTTCTCTGAATTCTTTTATTTATGATTGAGTTATCTTTGCAAGTCTCTTCGAATTATCCGTTTGGTTTGGCCAACTAGATTGGTAGTTCTTGCAATGGGAGAAGTGCATGGCTTTGGGTTCAATCTTGCGGTGTCCTTACCCAGTGACAAAAAGGGTTGCAAGGCACGTATTCTATTGTTAACATCGAGGATAACAAGATGGGGTATTTATCATATTGCATGAGTTTATTCCTCTACATCATGTCATTTTGCTTAAGGCGTTACTCTGTTTTTTTACTTAATACTCTAGATGCATGCTGGATAGCGGTCGATGAGTGGAGTAATAGTAGTAGATGCAGAATCATTTTGGTCTACTTGTCTCGGATGTGATGCCTATATACATGATCATACCTAGATAACCTCATAACTATGCTCAGTTCTGTCAATTGCTCAACAGTAATTTGTTCACCCACTGTAGAATATTTATGCTCTTGAGAGAAGCCACTAGTGAAATCTATGGCCCCCGGGTCTATTCTCATCATATCAATCTCCATCACTTTTATAATTGCTTTGTTTTACTTTGCCTTTTACTTTTCACTTTGCATCTTTATACCAAAAATACCAAAAATATTATCTCTATCAGATCTCACTCTCGTAAGTGACCGTGAAGGGATTGACAACCCCTAATCGTGTTGGTTGCGAGTAGCTATTGTTTTGTGTAGGTACAAGGGACTTGCGCGTGGCCTCGTACTGGATTGATACCTTGGTTCTCAAAAACTGATTGAAATACTTACGCTACTGTGCTGCATCATCCTCTCCTCTTCGGGGAAAACCAACGCAAACTAAAGACGTAGCAGGCCCACCTGTCAGCCCGTATATGAAAGAAAGAAATGGTAGTTTGAGTCCGTACTGTGTTAATAAAATACATTTTAGGGTGATCATACGATCACTGGCTCACCATACAGCTCTGTAATTTGTTGATGACACGATCAATTAACCAGTCAAACGGTCCACATTCAGCAGCGCACATTACCATAGAGCCCACCCGTCAGCGCGTATAGGAAGGACGGAAATGGTAATAAATTAGTGTTCGGTGGGTATTCGGAGTCGTGAGACCCCTAGTTGGCAGTCGCCGCCGGTGGGTGGGGGGGGGTGGCGCGGTGATTGGGCGGTGGCGTGGGGATCGTCGGAGAAAAAGCTCGGCACGAGGAGGAGGGGGGCTAGAGGGATGGCCAGTGCAGCGGCGGACCGGCGGTGGGGAGTGGTTTCGAGGCGGCATGGCGGCGCGGGCCGACCGTGGGCGGCGGGGGCCGGCGGTTCAGCCAGTGGTGGCTGGCGGCTTAGGGGGGTGGGGTTTGAAGATAAACTGCAGGATGATAACCCACAAGTGTAGGGGATCGCAACAGCTTTCGAGGGTAAAGTATTCAACCCAAATTTATTGATTCGACATAAGGGGAGCCAAAGAATATTCTTGAGCATTAGCAGTTGAGTTGTCAATTCAACCACACCTGGATAACTTAGTATCTGCAGCAAAGTATTTAGTAGCAAAGTAATATGATAATAAAGATAACGGTAGCAAAAGTAATGTTTTTGGGTTTTGTAGTGATTGTAACAGTAGCAACGGAAAAGTAAATAAGCGAAAAACAATATGTGAAAAGCTCGGAGGCAATGGATCAGTGGTGGATAATTATGCCGGATGTGATTCCTCATGTAATAGCTATGACATAGGGTGACACAGAACTAGGTCCAATTCATCAATGTAATGTAGGCATGTATTCCGTAAATAGTCAAACGTGCTTATGGAAAAGAACTTGCATGACATCTTTTGTCCTACCCTCCCGTGACAGCGGGGTCCTAGCGGAAACTAAGGGATATTAAGGCCTCCTTTTAATAGAGAACCGGAACAAAGCATTAGCACATAGTGAATACATGAACTACTCAAACTATGGTCATCACCGAGAAGTATCCTGATTATTGTCACTTCGGGGTTGTTGGATCATAACACATAATAGGTGACTATATACTTGCAAGATAGGATCAAGAACACACATATATTCATGAAAAAATAATAGGTTCAGATCTGAAATCATGGCACTCGGGCCCTAGTGACAAGCATTAAGCATAGCAAAGTCATAGCAACATCAATCTCAGAATATAGTGGATACTAGGGATCAAACCCTAACAAAACTAACTTGATTACATGGTAAATCTCATCCAACCCATCACCGTCGAGCAAGCCTACGATGGAATTACTCACGCACGGTGGTGAGCATCATGAAATTGGTGATGGAGGATGGTTAATGATGACGACGGCGACGAATCCCCCTCTCCAGAGCCCCGAACGGACTCCAGATCAGCCCTCCCGAGAGAGATTAGGGCTTGGCGGCGGCTCCGTATCGTAAAATGCGATAAAACTTTCTCTCAGATTTTTTTCTCCCCGAACGTGAATATATGGAGTTGGAGTTGAGGTCGGTGGAGGTCCAGGGAGCCCACGAGACGGGGCAGGAGGAGGCGCCCCACCCTCGTGGACAGGGTGTGGGCCCCTGGTCTTGATTCTTCGCCAGATATTTTTATATTTTCCAAAAAGTGCCTCCGTGGATTTTCAGGACATTCCGAGAACTTTTCTTTTCTACACATAAAACAACATCATGGCAGTTCTGCTGAAAACATCGTCAATCCGGGTTAGTTTCATTCAAATCATGAAAGTTAGAGTCGAAAACAAGGGCAAAAGTGTTTGGAAAAGTAGATACGTTGGAGACGTATTAACTCCCCCAAGCTTAAACCTTTGCTTGTCCTCAAGCAATTCAGTTGATAAACTGAAAGTGATAAAGGAAAACTTTTATAAACTTTGTTTGCTATTGTTGTTGTAAACATGCAAAGCCATCATTCAGGTTTCAACAAATATTATGTACTAACCATACTCACAATAACACTTAGGTCTCACAATAACTCATATCAATAGCATAATCAGCTAGAGAGCAATAATAATAAAACTCGGATGACAACACTTTCTCAAAACAATCATAACATGATATAACAAAATGGTATCTCACTAGCCCTTTCTGAGACCGCAAAACATAAATGCAGAACACCTTTAAAGATCAAGGATTGACTAAACATTGTAATTCATGGTAAAAGAGATCCAGTCAAGTCATACCCAATATAAACCAATAGTAATGAATGCAAATGACGGTGTGCTCTCAATGGGTGCTTTTTAATAAGAAGGTGATGACTCAACATAAAAGTAAATAGATAGGCCCTTCGAAGAGGGAAGCAGGGATTTGTAGAGGTGCCAGAGCTCGATTTTAAAATAGAGATTGAATAACATTTCGAGCGGCATACTTTTGCTGTCAACGCAACAACTATGAGATGGCTGTATCTTCCATACTACATGCATTATAGGCAGTTCCCAAACAGAATGGTAAAGGTTTATACTCCCCCAACCACCAAAAAGCATCAATCCATGGCTTGCCCGAAACAACGAGTGCCTCCAACTAACAACAACCCTGGGGGAGTTTTGTTTAATTATTTTGATTTGCTTTGATATTTTTGGATCATGGGACTAGGCATCCCGGTTACCGGCCCTTTCTCGTGAATGAGGAGCGGAGTCCACTCCTCTTGAGAATAATCCACCTAGCATGGAAGATATAGGCAGCCCTAGTTGAAATATGAGCTTCTCGAGCATACAAACAAAATTTCATTTGAAGGTTTAGAGTTTGGCACATACAAATTTACTTGGAACGGCAGGTAAATACCGCATATAGGTAGGTATGGTGGACTCGTATGGAACAACTTTGGGGTTTAAGGAGTTTGGATGCACAAGCAGTATTCCTTAGTACAGATGAAGGCTAGCAAAAGACTGGGAAGCGACCAACTGAGAGAGCGACAACAGTCATAAACATGCATTAAAATGAATTCACACCGAGTACAAGCATGAGTAGGATATAATCTACCATGAACATAAATATCATGAAGGCTATGTTGATTTGTTTCAACTACATGCGTGAACATGTGCCAAGTCGAGTCACTCAATTCATTCAAAGGAGGATACCATCCCATCATACCACATCATAATCGTTCTATCATGTTGGCACACAAGGTAAACCATTATAACCATAGCTAATCAAACATGGCATAAGCAACTATAATCTCTAAATGTCATTGCAAATATATTTACTTCATAATATGCTGAATCAGGAACAATGAACTCATCATATTTACAAAAACAAGAGAGGTCGAGTTCATACCAGCTTTTCTCATCTCAATCAGTCCATCATATATCTTCATTATTGCCTTTCACTTGCACGATCGAATGATGTGTCTAATAATAATAGTGCACGTGCATTGGACTAAGCTGGAATCTGCAAGCATTCAACTCAAGAGAGAAGACAAGTAATATGGGCTCTAAGTTAAATAAACAATCATGCATATGAGAGCCACTAAATTTTTTCCATTTGGTCTTCTACTCTCGACCCCAAAGAAAAGAGAAGAAAATAAAACTATTTACACGAGAAAGCTCCCAACAAGTAAGAAGAAGAACGAGAAATCTTTTTGGGTTTTCATTTGAATTTCTACTACAGGCATGGAAATCAAACTAACTATTTTTTTGGGTTTTTTTTCTTAAGGTTTATCAAACACACAAGAAGAAAGCGAGAAAAAGGAAATGAAACTAGCATGGATAATACAATGAAAGAGTATGAGCACCGACGACTAGTGTGTGAACATGAATGTAAAGTCGGTGAGAAATATGTACTCCCCCAAGCTTAGGCTTTTGGCCTAAGTTGGTCTAATAATAAGGACCGCCTGGCTGATATCCGTAGTTGTAGCTGGGGTCGTACTGAGATGCAACAGCAACCGCCTCCTAAGTCGCGGCATGTTGGCGAGCTGCCTCCGCTCTCCCCTTGTGTTCAGCTGCCTCCTCCCTGGTAACAACATATCTTCCTTTTGCCTGATAATCAAAAAGGAGAGGAGAAGGAAGAGTAACATGGACGACGTTGCGTCTGTTATAGATTAGTCGATAATGGAGGAATTGTTCATTCCTCCTAAGAAATTGATGGTTGACCATAGCGTCATAATCTAAATAAGCAGGAGGTATCATCACATCCCCCTGTCGTGGGGCTATACCAAGATAATTAGCCACACGGGTTGCATAAATTCCTCCAAATAAATCTCCAGCTCTACCATTGTTCTGCAACCTACGTGCAACTATTGCCCCCAAGTTATAACCTTTATAACCTAACATAGCACTCTTGAGGACACAAAGATCAGGGATACACATATGACATTCTTCGTCTTTACCGTTAATGCATCTACCAATGAAGAGGGAAAATAATGTATAGCAGGAAAATGAATGCTCCCTATGGTAGCTTGTGCTATATCCCTGGATTCTCCCACAGTAATACTAGCAAGGAAGTCTCTAAATTCAGATTTGTGAGGATCATTAATATTACCCCACTGCGGGAGTTTGCAAGCAGTTGTAAAATCCTCTAAGTCCATGGTATAAGATGTATCATAAATATCAAATAGGACACTGGGAGAATTACACGTACATTTATATTTAAACCTCCGCACAAAGGAATCAGTCAATTGATAGTACTGAGGACACTTATCTTATAAGAAGTCCTCCAGCTCAGCATTATGCACATATGCGTCAAATTCCTCCTTGAAGCCTGCTTCGACCATAAATCGTCGGATGGCCACTCACAAGCTCGAACATCTGCGTCCCTCGGTAATTCAACATCTTGCTCACGTATAGCAATCCTGGGTCCTTTCTTTACCGAGGAACCACCTTGGTACATTCTCCTATACATAATTCTTTTTCTTAAAAAATTCTGAAATTTTAGTAACTTCAAAATAAAAGTGAATAAAACTAAAGAAGATTGATAGCAACTACTCCTACAAGTGCCTAGAGCCTATATCATGCATTAGGATTGCTTGGGACCTCATAAATTCAACATGCAAGCTCAAGAACATGGTCACCTATGCAGCAAAAAATTACAATGAATAAAGCACTAGAACAAAAACTAATTGGACCAATGGAGGAGTCACATACCAAGCAACAATCTCCCAAATCAGTTTTGTGAACGGAGCTTTGAGCAAGGAGATCGAAAATCGCAGCAAAATGGGCTAGAACTCGTGCTTGAGCTGGATGGGGATTTTTTTGGGTAGAATATGAAGTGTGTGGGTGCTGGCATAAGTGGAGGGGGGCCACCAGGGGCCCACGAGACAGGGGGGCGCGCCCAGGGGGTGGGCGCGCCCTCCACCCTCGTGGCCTGGTGCTTGCCCCTCCTGCAGTGATTTCAGTGCCTAAAATCCTCAAATATTCCATAAAAAATCATACTAAATTTGCAGGGCATTTGGAGCACTTTTATTTTTGGGATATTTTTTAATGCACAGATAATTCAGAAAACAGACAGATAACACTATTTTTGCTTTATTTATTCTAAATAACAGAAAGTAAAAAGTGGGTACAGAAGGTTGTGCCTTCTAGTTTCATCCATCTCATGATCATCAAAATGAATCCACTAACAAGGTTGATCAAGTCTTGTTAACAAACTCATTCCGAATAACACGGAACCGGAGAAATTTTGAATAACACTAAGTTACCTCAATGGGGATATGAAAATCCCCAACAGTAAGAATATCATACTTTTTCTTGACAGTAGGGAGAGGAAATTCAAAACCTCCAATAATGACAGTTGGAACTTTTCCAATAGAATTGATGCTATGAACTTGATATTGTTTCCTCGGAAAGTGTACCGTATGCTCATTACCATTAACATGAAAAGTGACATTGCCTTTGTTGCAATCAATAACAGCCCCTGCAGTGTTCAAAAAGGGTCTACCAAGGATAATCGACATACTATTGTCCTCGGGAATATCAAGAACAACAAAGTCCGTTAAGATAGTGACATTTGCAACCACAATAGGCACATCCTCACAAATACCGACAGGTATAGCAGTTGATTTATCAGCCATTTGCAAAGATATTTTAGTAGGTGTCAACTTATTCAATTCAAGTCTACGGTATAAAGAGAGAGGCATAACACTAACACCGGCTCCAAGATCACATAAAGTAGTTCTAACATAATTCCTTTTAATGGAGCATGGTATAGTTGGTACACCCGGATCTCCAAGTTTCTTGGGTATTCCACCCTTAAAAGTGTAATTAGCAAGCATGGTGGAAATTTCAGCTTCCGGTATCTTTCTTTTACTTGTGATGATATCCTTCATATACTTAGCATAAGGATTTACTTTGAGCATATCAGTTAAGCGCATACGTAAGAAAATAGGTCTAATCATTTCAGCAAAGCGCTCAAAATCCTCATCATCCTTTGTCTTGGATGGTTTAGGAGGAAAGGCCATGGGTTTCTGAACCCATGGTTCTCTTTCTTTACCGTGCTTCCTAGCAACAAAATCTCTCTTATCATAACGTTGATTCTTTGATTGTGGGTTATCAAGATCAATAGCAGGTTCAATCTCTACATCATTATTTTTGCTAGGTTGAGCATCAACATGAACATTATCATTAACATTATCACTAGGTTCATGTTCATCACCTGATTGTGTTTCAGCATCAGAAATAGAAATATCATTGGGATTCTCAGGTGTGTCTACAACAGGTTCACTAGAAGCATGCAAAGTCCTATCATCTTTCTTTTTCTTCTTTTTGGAAGAACTAGTTGCCTCTAAATTATTTCTCTGAGAATCTTGCTCGACTCTCTTAGGGTGGCCTTCAGGATACAAAGGTTCCTGAGTCATTCTACCAGTTCTAGTAGCCACTCTAACTGAAAATTCATTTTTATTATTTAATTCATCAAGCAAATCATTTTGAGCTTTAATTACTTGCTCCGCTTGAGTAGCAGCCATAGAAGCATATTTGCTAATGAGTTTGAGTTCACCTTTAACTCTAGCCATATTATCGCTCATGCGTCCTATCTCGAAAGCATTGTTCTTTAACTCTCTACCAACATAAGCATTAAAACTTTCTAGTCTAGCCATAAAGTCATCAAATTCATCTAAGCACGGGCTATGCAATTTAGTAGAGGGGATTTCAAATTTATCATATCTATAGAGAGAATTTACCTTTACTACCTGTGTCAGGTTTTCAAGACAATGTAGTTCTTCAACATGCGGTATATCAAGACCATGTATTTGTTCAATAGGAGGTAAATTCTTAACATCTTCAGCTTTAATACCTTTTTCTTTCATTGATTTCTTTGCCTCTTGCATATCTTCAGGACGGAGAAATAAAAACACCTCTCTTCTTCTGAGTGGGTTTAGGAATAGGTTCAGGAGTTGGCTCAATTGGTTCAGGAATTCCCTCGGGAATTGGCTCAGGAAGAGTCCAATTATTTTCATTAGTCAACATATTATTCAATAGTAATTCAGCATCATCGACTGTTCTTTCCCTGAAAACACAACCAGCACAACTATCCAAGTAGTCCTTGGAAGCACAACTATCCAAGTAGTCCTTGGAAGCATCGGTTAGTCCATTATAAAAGATACCAAGTATTTCATTTTTCTTAAGAGGATGATCAGGCAAAGCATTAAGTAATCGGAGAAGCCTCCCCCAAGCTTGTGGGAGACTCTCTTCTTTGATTTGCACAAAATTATATATTTTCCGCAAGGCAGCTTGTTTCTTATGAGCAGGGAAATATTTAGCAGAGAAGTAATAAATAATATCCTGGGGAATACACACAACCAGGAGCAAGAGAATTATACCAAGTCTTAGCATCACCCTTTAGCGAGAACAGAAATATCTTAAGGATATAATAATAGCGAGATTTGTCATCATGAGTAAACAGGGTGGCTATATCATTCAACTTGGTAAGATGTGCCACAACAGTTTCAGATTCAAGGCCATAAAAAGGATCAGATTCAACTAAGGTAATAATCTCAGGATCAACAGAGAATTCATAATGCTTATCAATAATGCAGATAGGTGAAGTAGCAAAAGCAGGGTCAGGTTTCATTCTAGCATTAAGAGACTGCTGCTTCCATTTAGCTAACAATTTCTTAAGATCATATCTATCGTTGCAAGCAAAGATAGCTCTAGCAGCTTCTTCATTCATAACATAACCCTCAGGAACAACAGGCAATTCATAATCATTGGGAGAATTTTCATCATCACTATCATCAATAATAGCATCTTCAATAATTTTGTTCCCCCTAACTCTAGCAAGTTGTTCATCAAGAAATTCACCTAATGGCAAAGTAGTGTCACGCACAGAAGTAGTTTCATCATAAGTATCATGCAAAGCATAAGTGGCATCATCAATAACATACGACATATCAGAATACATAGCAGTAGCAGGTTTAGGTGTCGCAAGCTTACTCAAAACAGAAGGAGAATCTAGCGCAGAGCTAGATGACAGTTCCTAACCTCCCCTCGTAGTTGAGGGAAAAATCGTGGTTCTGTCGTCTTTCAAGTTCTTCCTAGTGATCAACAGATATAAATCCCAAGTGACTCAGAGAATAGAGCTATGCTCCCCGGCAACGAGGCCAGGAATTAGTCTTGATAACCCACAAGTGTAGGGGATCGCAACAGCTTTCGAGGGTAAAGTATTCAACCCAAATTTATTGATTCGACACAAGGGGAGCCAAAGAATATTCTTGAGTATTAGCAGTTGAGTTGTCAATTCAACCACACCTGGATAACTTAGTATCTGCAGCAAAGTATTTAGTAGCAAAGTAATATGATAATAAAGATAACGGTAGCAAAAGTAATGTTTTTGGGTTTTGTAATGATTGTAACAGTAGCAACGGAAAAGTAAATAAGCGAAAAACAATATGTGAAAAGTTCGTAGGCAATGGATCAGTGATGGATAATTATGCCGGATGCGATTCCTCATGTAATAGCTATAACATAGGGCGACACAGAACTAGCTCCAATTCATCAATGTAATGTAGGCAAGTATTCCGTAAATAGCCATACGTGCTTATGGAAAAGAACTTGCATGACATCTTTTGTCCTACCATCCCGTGGCAGCGGGGTCCTAGCGGAAACTAAGGGATATTAAGGCCTCCTTTTAATAGAGAACTGGAACAAAGCATTAGCACATAGTGAATACATGAACTCCTCAAACTATGGTCATCACCGAGAATTATCCTGATTATTGTCACTTCGGGGTTGTTGGATCATAACACATAATAGGTGACTATAGACTTGCAAGATAGGATCAAGAACACACATATATTCATGAAAACATAATAGGTTCAGATATGAAATCATGGCACTCGGGCCATAGTGACAAGCATTAAGCATAGCAAAGTCATAGCAACATCAATCTCAGAACATAGTGGATACTAGGGATCAAACCCTAACAAAACTAACTTGATTACATGGTAAATCTCATCCAACCCATCACCGTCCAGCAATCCTATGATGGAATTACTCACGCACGGCGGTGAGCATCATGAAATTGGTGATGGAGGATGGTTGATGATGACGACGGCGATGAATCCCCCTCTCCGGAGCCCCGAACGGACTCCAGATCAGCCCTCCCGAGAGAGATTAGGGCTTGGCGGCGGCTCCGTATCGTAAAACACGATGAAACTTTCTCTCTGATTTTTTTCTCCGTGAACGTGAATATATGGAGTTGGAGTTGAGGTCGGTGGAGGCCCAGGGGGCCCATGAGACAGGGGGGCGCGCCCAGGGGGAGGGGGCGCGCCCCCTACCCTCGTGGACAGGGTGTGGGCCCCCTGGTCTTGATTCTTTCGCCAGTATTTTCTATATTTTCCAAAAAGTGCCTCCGTGGATTTTCAGGACATTCCGAGAACTTTTCTTTTCTACACATAAAACAACATCATGGCAGTTCTTCTGAAAACAGCGTCAGTTCGGGTTAGTTTCATTCAAATCATGCAAGTTAGAGTCCAAAACAAGGGCAAAAGTGTTTGGAAAAGTAGATACGTTGGAGACGTATCACAGGCCCTGACAAAAAAAATTTGTTTGGCCCAAAATGTCACGGATGTGTCGTTTTTTGTAGTGCTTGCTGTTTGTTGTGTGGAATGAGCCTGTCATGTGCGGAGGATCAAACAAGCACTGCAGCTGCTCCGTCAATGCAAGATAAAAGAAACTGAGTCATTGCTGGCCTGCCCGACAAGTAGGGGTCGTGCAAACAGCGGTGCAATATTTTAGTGGAACAACACAAAAAAGATATTGGGGTTAGTCGGACAAACTTTCTATAGCCACACGACAGGAATTGCACTCATTGATTGCATAGAATTTCCTCCATGCCATCATAGGAGATCCCAAGGTGGAAATCAACTAACCACCTATAAAATTATGCATAATCTTCCTCACGCAGGTCAGTATCTCCTTCGTCCAGATGATCGTGTTTTGCATGCCGAGCTATTGATATCTGCTACTGTTTTGCAAGATAGTTTAAGTACAACTCTTTCCTATATTTTCACATTCAGGACAATGAAGATGATTTCAGTGGAACTGCACAAAATGGTCTGATGTTGAGCGATCTCTATTGCCTCCTCTATTTGATGCAATGTGTCAGCGTAAATTGCAAGATGAGCCATCAAGCTAGCTGTGGAGTTTCCAAAATGCTCAAAGTGCACACAACATTGAGCAGAAAGAAGCATGCCTAGGAAATTAATGCGTGCATAGGGAGGCCCTTTGCTTAGAGAAGCATCTATCATTCTTTCTTTATTTCTAAACCTTCTCATGGCTTTCTCTTGGTTATAGTCTTTTGAATCATTTAGATGCGTAAAAATGCTGAACTTAAGTGCTTGTGAATGTTAGCTAGTATGCATACCGTATCTTGTGAAGCTTAGTTTAGTGTGAATGTTAGCATGTCAACCTTTACAATCATGTATATTGTGGGCATGTTATTTCACCCCTCATTTTGCCGCGCTACAACCAGTGTGAGTGTCTACATGCAATACACCATCCTCTAATTTGGTGGATGCCAAACTGGCCCGAAAAGGAGCTACAACTTTTTTTTCAAGTTGAAAAATGTTACCAATGAAGAGCCATAATTAAGCTGGAGGCGTCTCTTTTTTTTCGAATGGGCAATAAGCTGGAGAGCTGGAGAGTGTCTCTAATGGGCTGCCTCTAGTGTTAAGGCCCTCCAGTACGAAACACGGCAGCCGACTGGGCCGATACAAAAGATTATCCATCTTAAAGCCCATTTGTTTTTTTTGCAAGGAAAAGCCCATATTTCTTGAAGAGGGGGCGATCCCAGAAAAACCCTCCTTCCTCCTCGCTTCCAATTATACTGCATCTCACTGGACTCTCCCACTTCCGTCGCCCCCAATTTCCCCCGCTCCCCATCTTCCTCACTCGTACAGAAAACCCCTGCTCACCTTCTTCCTCACTCATACACAAAACGCCTACTCCTATTCTTCCTCACTCCTACAGAAAGCCCCAGCAATCCTTCTTCCCCACTCGCACTGCCACTAGGCTCATCTCTTGCTACTCTACTCAAACCCATGAGCTCGGCGCGGCGCCCGCAAGGAAAATGGAGACGGCTGGCCCCAGCGCCAAGAAGATGAGGCTCCCGCCAGCAGCGACGCCGGTTGTAGATCCTGCATCCAGCAGTGCGGGGAGAAGCGGCGAGCCCCTCCCCCCCACCAGGATCTGAGGAACCTGTAGAATCTCCGGTGGACCACATCAGCGATCTCCTGGATGACATCCTTGGGGAGATCACCTCCCTTCTCCCCACCAAGGATGGCTGCCGCACACAAGTCCTCGCATCTTAGTGGCGCACTCTCTGGCACACCGCGCCTCTTAATCTCCACTGTCGTCAGATATTCGTCCTTCCTGAATTTGATCTCCTCAGAGCCATCGTCTCCTCCCACCAGGGCCCTGTTCAACGCCTTTGCATCCCAACACGCTACCTGTTGTCCATACCCCGCACGGTGGACGCCTGGCTGACATCCACTGAATTCGAAAAACTCCAGCGGCTTGAGTTCTACCATTACTACAAAAAACACATACCGGCAACCCAACTCCATGTATTTGTGCCCACACCACCTTGTCCATCTCGTAGTTTTCCTTCTCTCTCCACACCCTCACCATAGCCCGGTGCCATCTACCAGACAATCTGGTACTAATGATTTGAATCCCACTGCTAAAAAACTTTCGCTTGTGGTGGTTGATCTGTCGAAGGCCTCACTACACAACATCGTCCAATCCAGTTGCCCTGCCCTGGAGCGCTTGCTGCTTGTTTTCGGATTAGAAATCCATATCCATTGTCTCCCAAATAAATTCGCCTCTCCTTAAAAGCATTGGAATTTGTTTCGAAGCACAGTAGCTCATCATCGAAGATGCGCCTTCACTTCAAAGGTTGCTCCTTGATGATTGTTATAAACCTTCGCAAATAACTGTCATCTCTACACCTAAACTTGAGGCCTTCGGTGTAATTCGTGATCCGTCTCTACATCACAACATGGTGTTTGTTATTCAGGTACTTATATTATCATCTATGCTTTTGTAATCACAAGCTTCATTTTTCATTTGTGCGCATAAGTTTTATATCATCTTGGAGTACACTTTGGATACTAATATTATGTTATATGCTCAATGAAGAGTTAGTCCATCGATAGCCTACCAATGGTGTTGGATTCTGTCAAGATCTTATATATCAGAATGTTTAGTATTGATCTGAACAAAATTATTGGCTTGCTGCGATGCTTTCCATGTCTGGAGAATTTGTATATAGAGGTGATTATTTCATGCACATTGAAAGCCCATATATATTGTACTATAATTACCGTTTGGCTATCGCTCTATCGACATACTCTTATTTTAGACCTTAACTGTTTTCAATCGTCATGTCTACGCAAGCAGCAACACATGGAGAAAAACACATAACCAATCGGTGGCGTAATAAGTACCGGTATTTTATCAGTACTCATGACATTCGTATTAGGATAATAATGATGGAAGGTTATGCATCCAATCAGGCAAATAGAAACTTCGTCATGTTCTTCCTGTTGAATGCGGGGTTACTATTGTTCATGAGGCTTAAATTTTTCAACAAGAAATTTATCACGGATGGATATGTTGAACAGCAAAAAAAGAAGTTTCAGGTCGACAAATGGGCTTCTGAACGTGCTCGACTTCTATTTACAACAGCTTGTCGTCATATGGCAGTAAACTTTTTGGCACAGGATGTTGATGTTATGGATCAGATCGACCCATTTGTTTGTGAATGCCAAAAATAGTGGTTGGGTCAGATGTTATTGCAATGCATGTTCAGTCTAGGTTTTGTCTAAACCTGATGAAAAATTAATCCTTGGGCTTTTATACCATTTGTAAGCTTGAGTTAGATGTCGTTGCTCTTTTGAACTTGGCTGTGACTGTCATATTTTCTTTGAAACAAGGCAAATGGCTTGCCATTTCCATTATTAAAGAGAGAGAGAGATATTTTAATAAATCCCAACCAAGGGAAATAGCATCACTCTCACCGGTTGCTTGCATTACAGAACCCAAGTGCTTAGCACCCGCCAGCACCCACAAACTTATTTGCAACTAGCACACGAAATAGGCTTTTATTCTTCATGAGAAAGGCTGCATGGCGGTGACAGATTTGGATTCTGACATTTGGGGCCCATAAGGAAAAAGCCTATCCAAGGCGGTGTCGACTTAGTCAACAAATGATTCTGTCTTGCAACTGTTGGATTGACATCCAACATCTGTAGTGTTTCTTCTATCTCTTGTCTTCTTCCTCCAGCCACCCAAACCAAACCATGTCGTCGGTCCCGCCTGCTCCTGCCTTACACGGCTGGGTGGGCCTCCGCCGCCCTACCGTGCGCTCAAACGTTGGCCTGTCAAAAAAAGCATCCCCTCTATTCCCCCACACGTCCTGTTACTCTCCATCAACGTCAGCTCCGACCCACACGTGCACCTGAACCAGTCAACCCTCATACTCCCCTCCGCCTGCAACCACACTGCTGCATCTTCTACGACACCTGTTCGTTCCCGTTCGAGGCGTCCCATCGTGCTCCGCCTTGGTTCGCTCGCCATGCGCAGTGCGCCGCCATCTGGCGTTGTCAACGTGGTCAACAACCGAGAGGAATAAGGAGATGACTATACGTGGAGAGGTGACAGTGGGGATCTACCAGGGTCATGGCAGTACACAAGCAAGTTCCTCGTTATTGCAAGCCCAAAAAAATGGTTCCTCCTAATGGTTGGACATCTAGGTCCCACGCCATTGTCAACGTTGTCAATAAACGAAAGAATTACACAACAAGCGGCTGACACTAGGGACCCAGCAGGTCACACAGTTGTTATTTACTCTTTTTTTAGCAACAAGCAGTTGTTATTTACTAGTTTTAGAGACGGATCACGGTAACAACGGGGCCGTGGGCGGGCTGTGGTCCGTCTAGCCAGGGTTTTATTTTATGTTTGCCACATCATGAGCCCAGTTGTGTTTTTTTATTTCTGAAAATGGCTAGCCCAGTTCTACCATTTCTAAAGAAATACCCAACAGAGGCCTACTTGCTTTCTCAGCCCTGCTGGGCTCCAAATCTTAAGGCGAGAGCGATGTATTCCCTTGCCTAGAAAATGAAGTAGTAAGAAATGCGATGTAAATTTTAGAAACACAGTAAACCGGCAATTAGTTTCAAATATCTTTTTTAACATTTCGAGATTTCGAATTTAATTGTTTTTTGCGGGGAAAATTATGTTGGATTTTAAATTGATATAAATTTATTATTTTTAAATTAGTTTGAACTTGATTAAAAATTGGGGGATTAAAAACAGTTCAGACGGCATTGAAATATTAAAATTTCGTTGAATTTTTAAACATGGCCAGAATATGGGCTGTAATGGTAACAAAAAGAATATGGGCTTCAAAAAAATCCTTAAGAATTAGCCAATGGGTTGTACATTTATTAGTAATAATAGCGGATGGGTTGTATGTTGTTTTCCACATATTTGAGGCTGACTTGTGGGCCTACTATGTTGACACGTATGCTTTGCTAAAAAAAGGTTGACGTGCACGCAAGCCTTTGTTAACTTAGTTAACACACAAGAGAAGTGACTGTTGGATGTCCATCCAACGGCCGTGGTGCTTCTTCAATATCTGATCTTCCTGCTCCAGCCGCTCAAACCAGCGCCGACCGCATTGTCTGCTCCCTCCTCCCGTGGCCGGCTATGCTGTCTCGCAGGCCTCACCGCCCCACCCTACTCCTATCACTGGCCAGGCCATCCTTGTACTCACCCAGATGTCCTGTTATTATCCTACGATGGCAGCCTCATACTACAACCGAACCAGCAAACCCTCGTGCTCTCGTCCGCGTGGGAAACAACTGCCGGGTCTTCCTCGGCTCCGGGTGATTCCCTTCCTAGGCCGCGTTGTCGTCCACCGCCTTGGTGCTCTCGGCACGGCATGGTCAATGTGGTTAAGGAACGAGTTCGATCGGAAGAGGACTGTACGTGGAGAGGCTGACAACTGGGTCCATGGCCGCAGCAAGGAAGTGCCTCCTTATTAAGCATAAAATAATGATTCCTCCACCTGACAGCGCGGACCCACTGGAAGGGCCTCTGTATTTTGCAAAAAAAACATTTTCCCCCTGACAGCTGGGACCCACCAGCTATATCATCGGACGCAAGGAAGTGCCTCCATATTAGGCGTGAAAAAAAACAATTCTTTCCCCTGAACGCAGGGACCCTCCAGCTATATCTTCGCACGCAAGGAAGTGCGTCCTTATCCTCCCTGACAGCCGGGACGCACCCAATCGAAGCGTACGTAGCCTTGTCTGTCTGTTTGCGAACGTGTATGTACATACTGGTCGATCGGTCTCTCTACAATGATGAATCCTGGCCAAGCAAGTAGCGGCACATGTACTAGTAGAGCCCGCGACGTAGCAGTTCAGGCAGTCCTGTCTAAACTGTGTGCACGTACGTACAACCAGGTGCCAAAACATACGGCCACGTACGTACATACGGGCGCGGTCTCGAACGCCTACTCGCGCATACGTACGGCCAGAGCATGTGTACATGGAGAGACAACAGACGGCAGCAACGGCGTCATGTTCATCGGAAGCCAACCGGCTGGGTCGGTACGGAGAAATTGTGTCGTATACATCGGGAGGCAACAGAATGCATCGTGTTCATCGGGAGCCAACCAGCTTGGACGAAACATCCAAAATGTGGTGTGGCGTACCGCAAAACGGCCTTCTGCTAGAGCAAGTACGGTCGAATCGGGGTCCTGTTCATCGGGAAGGGTCTAGCATACTGAAAAACAGAGGAAACGGCATTCTGCTCAACCGGCTATGGTCGAAACGGGATCCTGTTCATCGGGAGGGGTCTGGCGTACCGCAAAACAGAGGAAACAGACTTGTGTTGGAGCGCTACGATCGAAATGGGGGTCCTATTCATCGGGAGAGGTGTGGCGTACCGCAAAAAGGGACTCCACGAGCTATTGTTCACCCACCGTCGACTTCCTTCAGCCTCCACCTGCATTGTTCATCCACCATATCGTCCACCTGCCTCCACCAGCTACTATTCATCCACAGGCTACTGTGGATCTAGCCCTCCACCGGCTACTGTTCAACCAGCCCTCCAAAGGGTCCTGTTCATCCACCCCCAACCATCTCGGCTGTGGCAGCCTCCTCTCAGGGTCCTGTTCATCCAGGGGCAACGCCCTACTACCACAGGGTCCTGTTCATCTACAAACCCCACCGGGAATTGTTCATCCGACCCCAACCATGTCTCGACTCGTTAAACCAACCCCCACGTTCACTGTTCATCAAGAGGTAGCAGGTTCGATCGGCTTCAGTAAGCAGTAGTAGCAGTGATCGATCGGGTTCAGTTAGTAGCGAAGGAGTCTGCCGGGTTCAGTTAGCAGCGAAGGGATCGGTCGATCGAGTTGAGTAACGTAGCTAGTGCAATCGCTCGGGTTCAGTAAGCGAACACCTCGCTCGAGTTCAGTTAGAGCCCATTGCCTCGCACACACGCGTGTACGTATATGAGAGAAACACGCAAACCTCTATACATTGCTCGGCCCCGACCACCCATCGTAAACAGGAACTCCCCGAAATTTTCCTCGCCCTCACTTCTGCAACGATTTTTCTGTGAAGGACGGCCCAAAGAATGTAACGCAGGAGCGTCCCCGATACGTCCAGGACAAAAAGCCCATTTTCTGTCATGATTTTTTTGTAACTCACCGAATCCGATGCACCAGGTGTCTTCTAGTTATTCACCGTCGTTGCCATGTCATTTGCTTGCGTGTTGCATTTTTCCATGTCATCATCTGCATATCATCTGCATGTTTTTCAAAACATGCATTCGTTCGGGTTCCCCCGGTTCTCTCCGTTATCCGTTTCGAGCCCAGACACACTCGCATGCACCCACGACACCCCTCTTATCTTGTTTCATGAGCGGGATAAAAACGTTCTCGGAATGGGTGACTGGCCTTTTTATATCACCGGTAGACCGCATGTCAAATTTCATTCCATTTGGAGGTCGTTTGATACCCCAACGCTTAACCGAGTTAACTGAAACCCCCTATTCTCTTGCAGCCCAGCACCCCTTCACACAGCCCACCTAGCCCATCTAAACCCCCTCCATGCTATCCGCCGTTTGATCACGATCGTGTGGGTGAAAACCGCACCTCATTTGGACTCTCCTAGTTTCCTCTACCTATATACATGTGTCCCTCCCCGTCCAAAACGCAGATGAAACCCTAGCCTCCTTCCCCTCCGCGCCGCCGGACACGTCTCCGCCGCGCCGGACATGTCCGCCTTGCTCGACCACCTCACCCCGGCCAGTCCCCCGGCGAATAACTAGAAGACACCTGGTGCGTCGGCCGCGCTGGGCCCGAATCCGCCCAAGGCACCCGCAGCCGCTCGTCCGAGCTCCTTCCGCAGCGGAGCCGGAGGGGATCGAGCCCTCCGCCGCCGGCTTCGTCGACTGCGCCCGCCACGTCAGTTCGCCGCCTCCCCGAGACCTTGGCCTCGCGCCGGCGTTTGCCGGAAGACGCCCGCCGCCGCATGAGCTCCCTGTCGTGCCCGCATCCTCGCCGGATCTGCGCCCTCCGCCTCTCCTCCGACCAGATCCGGTCGGACCCGCCGCTGTCTCTCCATTCCGGCCATCTTCAGCCCTGCCGGAGGCTCCCGTCGGCAAGCGCGCTCCCATCGGCCTCCTTCCTCGGCGTCGAGCAGGTGCTCGACACTCGTCCCGCTCGAGCGAGCGCGTTGACCAGCGCCCGCCCCAGCGTGCCTCCTCCTGCCGGCCCGCTGCCTCCTCTGCTTGCTGGGCCAAGGCCGGCTAGGTTTGGCTCGCTAAATCCCGCCCCGGGCATCGTGTAGTTAACCCGCGCTTGTTCTGTTCTTTCATGAAAATGACTGTCCCAGATTTTTCTATGGTAAGTGTGCATGTTTGACCTAGCGTTTGTTTGTGTGTACTGCTCCGTTTTGCATGCATGATATGTAAAAATGTTCATCTCAGAGTGCTCTTCATGATGGAGTAGTTTGCATTCATTTTACTGTTCATATTGATGCCTTTATCTTTGTTGCAAAACTGCTATGTGATATAAACTGCTGTAAACTGCTTCATGTTAACATCACTTGTGCATCTTGTGAGTGCCACAACTTTGTCTCTGTTGATGCTATAAGGATGATCTTGATATGCACATGTTCTGATCTACATGATCTACATGTTCGTGTGCTTTGCTTCATGTTAGGGTGCATCTTGATATCTTAATCTCTGTTGTAAAAGTGCATGTTGCTGTTAACTGCTGAAAACTGTTGTAACTTGCTGGTTTGTCATTTTTGTTGCATTTTTTGTGTGCATCCTATGAGCATGATGTCTACATGTTTTTGGAGCATATTCATGCCATATTTACAGTGGTTCCATGCATGTATTTTTATGTGCCCTTTAGTGAGTGCATCATGCTTGTGAAGTGGGCTACTTGCACTACTAGGGAAAACGCTATACACAGAGGTATAGCAGTAGCGTTGGTCAAAACTCGGCGCTAGCACTACTTAGTAGTAGCGCTTGTTGCAAAACCACGCTACAATCATTATTTTAGCAGAGCGTCTTCACGTAAAAGCGCTACTACTAAAATTCTCTCACTAGTGCCGGTAGGCTAGGAATAGTAGCAGCGCTTCTCCCGAAGCACGCTACTACTAAAAACATTGTAGCAGCAGTAGCGTTTCTTCTTCAGCGCTACTGCTATGTAAAAGAAAATAAATAGAAAAATAAGTAGAAAAGTAAATGAAAATGAAAGAAATAGAAAAGGAGAAATGAAAAAAAAGAAAATGTAAAGAAAACAAAAGAAAAGAAAAAGAAAAGCAGAAAGGGTTAGCTGCAGTAGCGTTTCCCGAACACGCTATAGCTATCTTACCTATAAGCGTTTCAGCAAAGAAGCGCTGCTGCTAGTTTGACTCAAATCCCGTGCCCTGGCTCAAAATTTTGCTAAGTCCTTTTCCCCCTCTCTACTCCCCCTGTCCCCAACTGCTCCATCGCCGCTGCCCCTGCATACCGACCACACCGCCGCCCGCCGCCCCGAGGCCGCCGACCACACACAGCCAGCCGCCCGCCCGACCACACCGCCGCCCGAGGCCCCCTCGACCTCACAGCCGCCCGCCGAGGCCGTCTGTCGACCTCACTGTCGCCACCCACAGGCTCGCCGCCGCCGCCTCGACCTCACCGCCGCTGCCCGAGCAGAGAGCCTGCGCCCGCCGACCGTAAGGCTATGCCTCTCCTGTCCCTACCCTCCTATTTCTCTCTGCTAGGGCAATTATGTATGTGTGTTGATCTTGTGTTGATGTTCATATGAACCCTAGGTGTTCATATGAACCCTAGATTTTTTAGGGCAGTAGGCATTTTATAGCATTTAGGAAAAATGATTTGCAATTTTTTAGGAAATTAGCTAGGGCAATTTTATGAAAATTCCTAAACAGTAATTCCATTTAGCTTTAAACTAATAGAGGTATATAAATAATAGTAGCATTTAGATTTAAATTAACAGAGGTATAAACAAAAAACACTTAGCTATAAAAAATATTTTGACTACGGACCTGAATTTGTTCCAAATTTCATTCAAATGAAATTTGAATTATTTTGACTATGGACCTGAATATTTTGAAGAAATTGGGTGTAGGTACTAAGGTCTTGCTGTGGAAATTCTGGTGAGGTCAAAAGGGTTAGAGAAAATGTAGTTCCTAGACTTTTAGCTTTAGATAAAAAACAAAAGTATTTAGCTATAAATAAAAAACAGTAGCTATGGCATTTAGCTATAAACAAAAACATAATTGTTTTCTTTTCAAAAACTTGGTCAAACAGAACAGTAGCTATAAATACTTTTAGCTTTAGACAAAAACAAAAGTATTTAGCTATAAATAAAAACAGTAGCTATGGCATTTAGCTATAAACAAAAAACAGAATTGTTTTTCTTTTCAAAACTTGGTCAAACAGAACAGTAGCTATATGTCATTGATGTTCATTTGCATATTCCATTATTGTTGATTATATCTTTTCATTGAAGTGGCCATGTTATATGCAAATTCCTCAATAGTGTTTGCTCATGTTATATCTTTTCATTGAAGTTGTTCGATTGTGCCCAAGTGGCTTTGTTGTTTCAGTGAATGATCTTTGAGTGGCCTATGTTTTGCGGAATGTTGATTCATTTCTGTTCCGACAAATTTCAGGTTCTCGATTTGTCCACTTTTTAGCAAAGGTCATGCGAAATTTTCCGTGAATTTCGGCATGACTTGTGCTAAACTAGGACATATCGAGTGCCCGGGATTTGCCGCACCAGGAAGGAGTCAACATTCCTGCAAAACAATAGTCCTTTTTTATGCCATTATTCATTTTATTAGGTTTAGAATTAATTGACTAGATTTAATCATAGGAAACATGGCTAGCAACGATGAAGGACAGGGTTCTGGTGATTGCAACGACGTCTACCTGGCGGCAGACGAATATTTTAGCCTTACCGACGATCAACCGATGTTGTTGCTGGGCCCACCGATGGCATCGGGGACTGAGACCGACACGCAGACCGGTCTTTGAGGCCGAGACCGGCGCTGAGATTCAGACCGCATCGAGACCGGCGCTGAGACCGGTGCTGCCTCGGGAGCGGAGCGGTGTAGAACCGAAAGCAAAGAGGCAACGGGTTCCTAACAAACTCAGGACTACTAGACTGGTGGTCACGGAGGTGGACGACGACAATTTTGAGCCAAAGGCACCCGAGGAAGCGTGCGCGTGCTACGGCAATCAAATTGGCTGCATCGTACGGACAACCGCCACCATCAATGATGAGAAACTATAGAAGATAGAAAATATGAGGAGCTCCCTCCTAAAGAAGTTTCACCAGATATTCTTGTTCCCGGGCTGGAATGAGAAGGATTATGAAGATCCAGACGAGGACCCGACAATGAAGAAGATAAACAAACACGCCATGACCAATGGATTCTATGTCCTACACCACATGCTGGAGTACAGACGGGATCACCAGAACCTTCACATGTCACCTAGATCTGGCGATGCCCATATTCTGCAATGGGCAAAGGACATAGGAGATATTGAGGATCATCGACTTCGAGCTGAGTTCTATAACATCCAACGCGAACTTGCCCAAATCATCATGAAAGAGGTCGTCGGAAAAACAGGGATGTTCTACGGAGAAGGACAAATGTCGCAAGAAGACGTCCGAACATGGATAGCCTCTCAGCGTCTCGACATGAAGCCTTTCACTAAGCTCGGGGACTATCTCCCTGACCTCGATGGATGGCACGGCATGTTGGAGTGATTGTCGATATATGACAATGTGTCTGTTTAGTCCATACTTTCCGTATGACAAAACTTTGAGTTATGCGCAGTGAAACTTTATTTGTGATGCAATTAAACCGTCCTCCTCCTCGACTAGCGAAGATCACTCTAGTTAGGGCATTTTGGGTACGATGAACTTTGTTATTTATGCTTATGATATGTTGTTTCTATTTTTGTCAAGTCTGTCTCTTTACGTTGCTCAACTATATATGTTGCATATCATCGACTCATGTGACGATGCAGGTGCATAGATCATCGATGGCAAAGAAGTGCTACGCCAGAGTATATATACGATGAGTGGCGGAGTGTCGAGCCCAGTGTTGCCGGTTTCGGTTTCGAGCGACGTGCAGTAGTTAGTTTAGGTTCACGCTAATGCGAGAGAGGATACGAACTCATGTACTCAAAGTGATAGCTCTTCTCGCGTATACCATTGTTTAGATGGATGACGATGTACTTGCAAGTAATCAAGGACTTGTATCGCTATTTTCGAGATGATGACGAGAGACCACTTTGTGTTGGATGATGATTATGATGAGACTATTTGTATGTATATGCTATGATTATATTCGTGGTCTTGCAGGCATTTGTATGTGTATCATGATGACATTTCTATGTGCTAAAGATTCTTCTATAAAGCCTGTTCAAATACAATACAAATATGCCAAAAAAACCTGTTAAATTAGCAGTAGCGAGTGTATAGAAGTTAGCAGTAGCGTGCTCCCAGTAACCGCGCTGCTGCTACACTTGTGTAGCAGTAGCGCCGGTGACCACGCGCTACTGCTATATGTTAGCTGTAGCGCCTTATTAGTATCGCCCAACCCCGTGCTACTGATACACCTAAAACCCACGCTGCTGCTAGCCTTTTCCCTAGTAGTGTTGCTCTTAACTTTCTGTCAATGTTGAAAATGCTATATCATGTTGCCATAATTGCTTGATGCTACCAATTAATCCATGCATAATCTGGAGATACTTAGTTGACATGTTTTGTTTTCTATGTTATGGTATACCATGACATGCCTTTTGATGCTTGATACGTCCATTTTGCATCATGCTTTTATATCAATATTTATTGCATTACGGGCTGTTATTACACATTATATCTCAATACTTGTGGCTATTCTCTCTTATTTTACAACGTTTACCATAAAGAGGGGGAATGCCGGCAGCTGGAATTCTGGCTGGAAAAGGAGCAAACGTTGGAAACCTATTTTGCACAACTCCAAAAGTCCTAAAACTGCACGAAACAACTTTTTGTATTTGATAAGAATTTATGAGCGAAAGAAATAGGCCAGGGGGCCCACACCCTGTCCAGGAGACAGGAGGGCGCCCCCCCTGTAGGGCGCGGCCCCCTATCTCCTGGGCCCCTGGTGGGCCTCCGGCGTCCATCTTCTGCTATATCATCACTTTTACCCTGGAAAAAATCGTGGGCAAGCTTACGGGACGAAACTCCGCCGCCACGAGGCGGAACCTTGGCGGAATCAATCTAGGGCTCTGGCGGAGCTGTTCTGCCGGGGACACTTCCCTCCGGGAGGGGGAAATCATCACCAACGTCATCACCAACGATCCTCTCATCGAGAGGGGGTCAATCTCCATCAACATCTTCACCAGAACCATCTCCTCTCAAAACCCTAGTTCATCTCTTGTATCCAATCTTGTATCAAAACCACAAATTGGTACCTGTGGGTTGTTAGTAGTGTTGATTACTCCTTGTAGTTGATGCTAATTGGTTTACTTGGTGGAAGATCATATGTTCAGATCCTTTATGCATATTATTACTCCTCTGATTATGAACATGGATATGCTTTGTGAGTAGTTACGTTTGTTCCTGAGGACATGGGTGAAGTCTTGCTATTAGTAGTCATGTGAATTTGGTATTCGTTCGATATTTTGATGAGATGTATGTTGTCTTTCCTCTAGTGGTGTTATGTGAACGTCGACTACATGACACTTCACCATTATTTGGGCCTAGAGGAAGGCATAGGGAAGTAATAAGTAGATGATGGGTTGCTAGAGTGACAGAAACTTAAACCCTAGTTTATGCGTTGCTTCGTTAGGGGTTGATATGGACCCATATGTTTAATGCTATGGTTAGGTTTACCTTAATACTCCTTTTTGTAGTTGCGGATGCTTGCAATAGGGTTTAATCATAAGTGGGATGCTTGTCCATGTTAGGGCAGTACCCAAGTGCCGGTCCACCCACATATCAAATTATCAAAGTACCGAACGCGAATCTTACGAACGTGATGAAAACTAGCATGACGATAATTCCCAATGTGTCCTCGGGAGCTCCTTCTTCATTATTAGAATTTGTCCAGGCTTATCCTTTGCTACATAAAGGATTGGGCCACCTTTCTGCACTTTATTTACTTTATTTACTTTTTGCTCGTTACTATTTATCTTATCACAAAACTATCTATCACCTACTATTTCAGTGCTTGCAGAGAAAACCTTACTGAAAACCGCTTATCATTTCCTTCTGCTCCTCGTTGGGTTCGACACTCTTACTTATCGAAAGGACTATGATAGATCCCCTATACTTGTGGGTCATCAAGACTCTTTTCTGGCGCCGTTGCCGGGGAGCGTAGCGCTCTTGGTGAGTGGAACTTGGTAAGGAAACATTTATATAGTGTGCTGAAATTTTCTGTTACTTGTCACTATGGAAACTAATCCTTTGAGGGGCTTGTTTGGGGTATCTTCACCCCAACCAGAAGAGCATAGAGATGCTCCTCAACCTACTGAACTGTATGAAAATATTCACTTTGAGATTCCTTCGGGTATGATAGAAAAACTGCTAGCTAATCCTTTTGCAGGAGACGGAAGATTGCATCCCGAATTACACCTTATCTTTGTGGATGAAGTTTGTGGATTATTTAAGCTTGCAGGTATTCCCGATGATGTTGTCAAAAGGAAGGTCTTCCCTTTATCTTTGAAGGGAGATGCAATGACATGGTATAGGCTATGTGATGATATGAGATCTTGGAATTATAAGCGATTGAAGTTGGAATTTCACCAGAAGTTCTATCCTATGCATCTTGTTCATCGTGATCGTAATTACATATATAATTTCTGGCCTCGCGAAGGAGAAAGCATCGCTCAAGCTTGGGGGAGGCTTAAGTCAATGTTGTATTGATGCCCCAATCATGAGCTCTCTCGGAAATGGTTATTCAAAATTTTTATGCTCGGCTTTCTCTTGATAATTGCAACTTGCTCGATACTTCTGTCTTTGGTTCCTATATCTTTGAAGACTATTGATTTCAAATGGGACTTATTGGAAAGAATTAAATGCAACTCTGAAGATTGGGGTTCCGACGATGGTAAGGAGGTATGACACATAAGTTCGATTGTGTTAAATCTTTTATGGATACCGATGCTTTCCGTGGATTTAGCTCTAAGTATGGACTTCACTCGAGATAGTAGCTACTTTTGTGAAACTTTTGCTACTCACGTTGATCTCCCTAAAGAGAAGTGGTTTAAATATAATCCTCCTGTTGAAGTGAAAGTAGTTGCACCCATTACGATCGAAGAAAAGACTATTACATATAGTGATCCTATTATTCCTACTGCTTATGTCAAAAAACCTCCTTTTCCTGTTAGGATAAAAGATCATGCTAAAGCTTCGACTGTTGTTTGTAAGAGTAATACTAGGACCTATAAACATCCTGAGCAAATTAATGTTGAACCTGGTATTGCTATG
Organism: Aegilops longissima; assembly: GCA_021605205.1. Classification (NCBI taxonomy): domain Eukaryota; kingdom Viridiplantae; phylum Streptophyta; class Magnoliopsida; order Poales; family Poaceae; genus Aegilops; species Aegilops longissima. The sequence continues at coordinate 43,796,238 of CM038676.1, read as the reverse complement.
ATTAAAGATCTCTTGGATGAGGACTTAGATGGGCATGTTATCTCTTTCTTGGGTGAAACTGCTAATATTGCTAGACTCGATACTAAGACACGTAGACCTGTTGTAGGCACGCCTGTTATTTCTGTTAAAATAGGAGATCATTGTTATCATGGCTTATGTGATATGGGTGCTAGTGCTAGTGCGATACCTTATGATCTTTATAAAGAAACTATGCACGATATTGCACCTGTTGAATTGGAAGACATTGATGTTACTATTAAGCTTGCTAATAGGGACACCATTAAACCTATTGGGATTGTTAGAGATGTTGAAGTCTTGTGTGGGAAGATTAAATACCCTGCTGATTTTCTTGTTCTTGCTTCCCCACAAGATGATTTTTATCCCATTATTTTTGGTAGACCCTTCTTGAATACTGCTAGTGCTAAGATTAATTGTAAAAGGAAGGTAGTCACTATTGGCATAGATGGTATGTCTCATGAGTTAAATTTTGCTAAGTTTAGTAGACAACCTTGTGAAAGGGAACCACCTAGTAAGGATGAGATTATTTGTCTCGCTTCCATTGCTGTTCCTCCAACTGATCCGTTAGAACATTATTTGTTAGACCATGAAAACGATATGTTTATGAAGGAAAGGGAAGAAATAGATGAAGTGTTCCTTAAACAAGAACCTATGCTGAAACATAACCTTCCCGTTGAAATTCTTGGGGATCCCCCTCCACCCAAGGGTGATCCCGTGTTTGAACTCAAACCCTTACCTGATAATCTTAAGTATGCTTATCTTGATGAAAAAGAAATATATCCTGTTATTATTAGTGCTAACCTTTCAGAGAAGGAAGAAGAAAGATTTTTGAAAACTCTGAAGAAGCATCGATCTGCTATTGGATATACTCTGGATGATCTTAAGGGCATTAGTCCCACATTATGTCAACACAAAATTTCAGTGGAGAAAGATGCCAAACCAGTTAGAGACCCTCAAAGACGATTAAATCCCAAAATGAAGGAAGTGGTAAGAAAGGAGATACTAAAGCTCCTTGAGGCAGGTATTATTTATCCCATTGCTGATAGTGAATGGGTAAGCCCTGTCCATTGTGTCCCTAAAAAGGGAGGTATTACCGTTGTTCCTAATGATAAAGATGAATTGATCCCGCAAAGAATTATTACAGGCTATAGGATGGTAATTGATTTCCGTAAGTTAAATAAAGCTACTAAGAAAGATCATTACCCCTTACCTTTCATTGATCAAATGCTAGAAAGGCTATCCAAACACACACACTTTTGCTTTCTAGATGGTTATTCTGGTTTCTCTCAAATACCTGTGTCAGCGAAGGATCAATCTAAAACTACTTTTACTTGCCCTTTCGGTACTTTTGCTTATAGACGCATGGCTTTTTGTTTATGTAATGCACCTGCTACCTTTCAAAGATGCATGATGTCGATTTTTGTGAAAAGATTTATGAGGTATTCATGGATGACTTTTCTGTCTATGGATCCTCTTTTGATGATTGTTTGAGCAACCTTGATTGAGTTTTGCAGAGATGCAAAGACACTAGTCTCGTCCTGAATTGGGAAAAGTGTCACTTTATGGTTAATGAAGGCATTGTCTTGGGGCACAAGATCTCCGAGAGAGGTATTGAAGTTGATAAAGCCAAATTTGATGCTATTGAAAAGATGCCATGTCGCAAGGACATAAAAGGTATAAGAAGTTTCCTTGGTCATGCCGGCTTTTATAGGAGGTTCATTAAGGACTTTTCTAAAATTTCTAGGCCTCTGACTAATTTATTGCAAAAAGATATTACTTTTGTCTTTGATGATGATTGTTTGGAAGCATTTGAAACACTTAAGAAAGCTTTGATCACAGCACCTATTGTTCAGCCACCTGATTGGAATTTACCTTTTGAAATTATGTGCGATGCTAGTGATTATGCTGTAGGTGCTGTTTTAGGGCAAAGAGTCGATAAGAAATTGAATGTTATCCAGTATGCTAGTAAGACTCTTCATACTGCCCAGAGAAATTATGCTACTACTGAAAAAGAGTTCTTAGTAGTTGTGTTTCATGTGATAAATTTAGACCTTATATTGTTGATTCCAAAGTTACTATTCACACTGATCATGCTGCTATTAAATATCTTATGGAAAAGAAAGATGCTAAGCCTAGACTCATTAGATGGGTTCTCTTGCTCCAAGAAAATTGCATATTATCGACAGAAAGGGAGCTGAGAACCCCGTTGCAGACAACTTGTCTAGGTTAGAGAATGTTCTTGATGACCCACTGCCTATTAATGATAGCTTTCCTGATGAACAATTAGCAGTCGTCAATGCTTCTCGTACTGCTCCTTGGTATGCTGACTATGCTAATTACATTGTTGCTAAATATATACTGCCTAGTTTCACATACCAGCAAAATAAAAAGTTCTTTTATGATTTAAGACATTACTTCTGGGATGATCCACACCTTTATAAAGAAGGAGTAGATGGTATTATTAGATGTTGTGTGCCTGAGCATGAACAGGAACAAATCCTATGCAAGTGTCACTCTGAATCCTATGGAGGACACCACGCTGGAGATAGAACTGCACACAAGGTACTACAATCTGGTTTTTATTGGCCTACTCTTTTCAAAGATTCTCGTAAGTTTGTCTTATCTTGTGATGAATGTCAAAGAATAGGTAACATTAGTAGACGTCAAGAAATTCCTATGAATTATTCTCTTGTTATTGAACCATTTGATGTTTGGGGCTTTGATAATATGGGACCTTTTCCTGCCTCCAATGGTTATACACATATTCTAGTTGTTGTTGATTACGTTACTAAGTGGGTAGAAGCTATTCCAACTAGTAGTGCTGATCATAACACTTCTATTAAAATGCTTAAAGAAGTTATTTTTCCAAGGTTTGGAGTCCCTAGATATCTTATGACTGATGGTGGTTCACACTTTATTTATGGTGCTTTCCGTAAGATGCTTGCTAAGTATGATGTCAATCACAGAATCACATCTCCTTATCACCCGCAGTCTAGTGGTCAAGTAGAGTTGAGCAATAGAGAGCTCAAATTAATTTTGCAGAAGACTGTGAATAGATCTAGAAAGAATTTGTCCAAAAAACTTGATGATGCATTATGGGCCTATAGAACTGCATACAAAAATCCTATGGGTATGTCTCCCTATAAGATGTTTTATGGAAAAGCATGGCATTTACCTCTTGAACTTGAACATAAGGCATATTGGGCTATTAAAGAGCTCAATTATGACTTCAAACTTGCGGGTGAGAAGAGGTTGTTTGATATTAGCTCACTTGATGAATGGAGAACCCAAGCATATGAGAATGCCAAGCTTTTCAAAGAAAAAGTCAAACGCTGGCATGATAAGAGGATACAAAAGCGTGAGTTTAACGTAGGAGATTTTGAGTTATTATTCAACTCTTGTTTAAGATATTTTGCAGGAAAACTTCTATCAAAATGGGAAGGTCCCTACGTTATCGAGGAGGTCTATCGTTCTGGTGCTATAAAAATCAACAACTTCGAAGGCACAAATCCGAGGGTGGTGAATGGTCAAAGAATTAAACATTATATTTCAGTTAATCCTATCAATGTTGAAACTAATATTATTGAAACTATAACCCCCGAGGAATACATAAGAGACACTTTCCAGAATGTTCCAGACTCCGAAAAGGCATAGGTACGTGGTACGGTAAGTAAACTGACTCCAAAACAACTCTAATGGCATTTTTTATCAGTTTTGGATTATTTAAGAATTTTAGGAAGAAAGAAGTAGTCCGAAAGGGACACGAGGCTCCCACGAGAGAGGAGGCCGCGCCCCCCCTGTAGGGTGTGCCCCCCTGTCTCGTGGGCACCTCGTGTGCCTCCCGGACTCTGTTTTCTTGTATGTTACGTATTTTCGTCGGTAAAAATTCATTATATATACTCCCGAAGGTTTTGACCACCGTATCACGCAAATATCCTCTATTTTCATTTTGAGCTTTTTCTATTTCAGATCTAGAGCATCATGTCGTCTCCAAGCGCTCCCAAGGACAAGTTTTTCGAGAGGGTTATCAACCCCTATCTCGCGGAGGTGCTGCATCATCCTCAAACCATTGAGATGCGTGAGGGGGTGCTGCACATCCGCGATGTGGAGGGACCAAGGCGTACTGGGAGCGTGGAGACAAAGCTCGAAGCTGTGAAGAAGGAGAAATAATCACATGGGTATGGGCAATACCCTTGGCAACTACCAAGCTTGGGGGAGGTGCCCCGGTATCGTATCACCATCACACTCCTATCTTTACCGCTTTATTTAGTTCGATCCTTTTAGTAGTATCTTGATCTAGTAGATTGAAGTTTTGATATCAAGTAGTTTTGAGTTTTGCATTGTGATCTCTTTATGTAATCGAGTCCGTGTGCTATCTATAATAACGATTAGTGTTGAGTCAAGGGCTTTGCTATGATTGCTATGATCTTGAGAAGGTAGAAAGAACAAAAGAGTTCATATTGATCTTATGGATAGTGATAACTTCACACATAGAAAGTATGAGGCATAAAAATTGTTGAGAGTTGATGAACGTAGCCTTGGTCATCGTTGCAATTAATAGGAAGTGATAAGGAAAGAGGGGTTCACATATAAATATATTATCTTGGACATCTTTTATGATTGTGAAGCACTCATTAAGTATGGCATGCTAAAAGAGTTGATGTTGGACAAGGAAGACAACGTAATGGTTTATGTTTTCCGACATCTCAGTTAAAGTATATTGTCATTGACCTTCCAAACATGTTGAGCTTGCCTTTCCCCCTCATGCTAGCCAAATTCCTTGCATCAAGTAGAGATACTACTTGTGCTTCCAAATATCCTTAAACCCAGTTTTGCCATGAGAGTCCACCATACCTACCTATGGATTGAGTAAGATCCTTCAAGTAAGTTGTCATCGGTGCAAGCAATAAAAATTGCTCTCTAAATATGTATGACTTATTAGTGCAGAGAAAATAAACCTTGTACGAACTTGTTGTGGAAGTAATAAAAGCGACGGACTGCATAATAAAGGTCCACATACAAGGGGCAATATAAAGTGACGTTCTTTTGCACTAAGACTTTATGCATCAACCCTAAACGCGCATGACAACCTCTGCTTCCCTCTGCGAAGGGCCTATCTTTTACTTTATGTTTTTACTTTATGCTTGATTCAAGGTGATGTTCACCTTTCCCTTTTTATTTTTATCCTTTGCCAAGCTCCTCGTGTTTGAAAGATCATGATACATATACCAATTGGATGTAAGTTGGCATATGCTATTATTGTTGACATCACCAAAAGGTGAATATGTTGGGAGGCAACACAATAAGCCCCTATCTTTCTCAGTGTCCGGCGGAAACTCTATAACCACAAGTATTGCGTGAGTGTTAACAATTATAGGATACTACGAGATAGTTGAGTATGTGAGCTTGCTGAAAAGCTCCATTATTGACTCTTTCTGCTGTTACGATAAATTGCAATTGCTTCAATGACTGAGATTATAGTTTGTTAGTTCCCAATGAAGTTTTTGAACCATACTTGACATTGTGAATTGCTTATTACTTGAGCATAGGAAATCATATGACAAAATCCATATATGTTGCTGTTATTAGAATGTTCATGATGCCCTCATGTCCGTATTTTATTTTTATCGTCACCTCTATCTCTAAACATGTGGACATATTTTTCGATTTCGACTTTCGCTTGAGGACAAGCGAGGTCTAAGCTTGGGGGAGTTGATACATCCATTTTGCATCATGCTTTTATATCAATATTTATTTCATTATGGGAGGTTATTACACATTATATCTCAATACTTATGGCTATTCTCTCTTATTTTACAAGGTTTACCATGAAGAGGGGAATGCGGTATTTGGAATTCGGGTGGAAAAGGAGCAAACGTTGGAAACCTATTCTGCACAATTCCAAAAGTCCTGAAACTCCACGAAACAACTTTTTGGATTTGATAAGAATTTATGAGCAAAAGAAATAGGCCAGGGGGCCCACACCATGTCCAGGATAAGAATTTATGAGCAAAAGAAATAGGCCAGGGGGCCCACACCATGTCCAGGAGACAGTAAGGCGTGCCCCCCCTGTAGGGCGCGGTCCCCTATCTCCTGGGCCCCCTGGTGGGCCTCTGGCGTCCATCTTCTGCTATATCATCACTTTTACCCTAGAAAAAAATCGTGGGCAAGCTTACGGGACGGAACTCCGCCGCCACGAGGCGGAACCTTGGCGGAATCAATCTAGGGCTCTGGCGGAGCTGTTCTGCCGGGGACACTTCCCTCCGGGAGGGGGAAATCATCACCAACGTCATCACCAACGATCCTATCATCGAGAGGGGGTCAATCTCCATCAACATCTTCACCAGCACCATCTCCTCTCAAAACCCTAGTTCATCTCTTGTATCCAATCTTGTATCAAAACCACAAATTGGTACCCGTGGGTTGCTAGTAGTGTTGATTACTCCTTGTAGTTGATGCTAATTGGTTTACTTGGTGGAAGATCATATGTTCAGATCCTTTATGCATATTATTACTCCTCTGATTATGAACATGAATATGCTTTGTGAGTAGTTACTTTTGTTCCTGAGGACATGGGTGAAGTCTTGCTATTAGTAGTCATGTGAATTTGGTATTCGTTCGATATTTTGATGAGATGTATGTTGTCTTTCCTCTAGTGGTGTTATGTGAACGTCGACTACATGACACTTCACCATTATTTGGGCCTAGAGGAAGGCATAGGGAAGTAATAAGTAGATGATGAGTTGCTAGAGTGACAGAAACTTAAACCCTAGTTTATGCGTTGCTTCGTTAGGGGTTGATATGGACCCATATGTTTAATGTTGTGGTTAGGTTTACCTTAATACTCCTTTTTGTAGTTGCGGATGCTTGCAATAGGGGTTAATCATAAGTGGGATGATTGTCCATGTTAGGGCAGTACCCAAGTGCCGGTCCACCCACATATCAAATTATCAAAGTACCGAACGCGAATCTTACGAACGTGATGAAAACTAGCTTGACGATAATTCCCAATGTGTCCTCGAGAGCTCCTTCTTCATTATCAGAATTTGTCCAGGCTTATCCTTTGCTACATAAAGGATTGGGCCACCTTGCTGCACTTTATTTACTTTATTTACTTTTTGCTCGTTACTATTTATCTTATCACAGAACTATCTATCACCTACTATTTCAAGTGCTTGCAGAGAAAACCTTCTTGAAAACCGCTTATCATTTCCTTCTGCTCCTCGTTGGGTTCGACACTCTTACTTATCGAAAGGACTACGATAGATCCCCTATACTTGTGGGTCTTCAATGCTCTATATATGTCTTGTAGGATATGGTTTCATTGCCATGAACATGCTTATATAATGTTCTAGTTTTCTGTTAACTTCATGATGCCTTGTTGTAAGCTTGTTATTGAGTGATCCATGCCTATTATGGAGATACTCCAATTACATGTTTTGTCATACGCTATGAGTAATTTGTTCAAATTCCATGTTTGCTAATTTTGGATATAATATTCCTCTGTTCCATGCTTGCAAACATGCTATCATAATGTTGCTGTTTTACACTTGCTGAAACTGTTTCAACATTCAATCTTGTCATGTTGGTTCCTACTAATCCATGAGTCATATGCACATGATGCTATGATGTTATTTGATATTTGTTATGTGTAATTTGATGCCATGCCCTTGGTTGCTATGTATACTTGCTGTAGCTTGTCTCTTTCTTGCTCTCAAGTTGCCATCATATTAACTCTGCTCACGCATATACTCCTGTGTTATAAAGTTGCATTTTGCTTTGATCATATTAGTTTAATCTTGATGCCTATGAACCTGAACCTTGATAATATTTGAAGTATGTTATCTGTACATGAAGTGAATGAACTGCATGTCAATTTTATGCTCATATGATTCCTGTAGCATGTTGTTTTGATGATTGCAAAGTGCCTAGTTGCTGTTTTGGGCAGATTGTTGTTATATCTTGTTTGGAGTGTATGTGTTGCACCGTTGCTCCGTTTTGAGCATGCTCTATATGAAACTTGCTTAGAATTGCATGTAGTTGCATCATGCAATGCTAAATCCTTGTTTTGAGAGTGTTTGCTTGATGTTTGAATGCATTTTGCATCAATGCCATGTTTAACTTGTTTTGCTCATATCTTCTAGGTCGTAGCTCCGAATTAAATGAACTTTATAACCTGACTAGAATTTCGTGTAGATCATCTTGCTGCATCTTAAACTTGCTGTCTAACAACTTCAACTTAATGTTCAGATCTGGACCAATTTCGAAATTGGCATATGAGGACTTGTCGGATTTGTTATATGTTGTTCCAGCCTCATTTAAACTTGCTTTGATGTGTTGGTCTAGTATGCATCATCTCTTGCCATGAGTAGCATCATACAGCCTTGTCATGCATCATACTTGGTTGAGCATCATGTCATGTTTATGTGTTGTGTGTTTACCATGTTGTTTGCTTCTTTCCGGTTGTGCTTCTTCTCGATAGTTCCTGTTTCGTTGCGTTCGTGAGGATTCGTTCGTCTATGCTTGGTTCGTCTTCGCCCGTTCGCCTTCTTCATAGACTCGTTCTTCTTCCTAGCGGGATTTCAGGCAAGATGACCGTTACCCTGGATCTAACTAATATCATTGCTATGCTAGTTGCTTTGTTCTATCGCTATGCTGCGTTACCTAGCACTTGTTTATCAAGCCTGCCAAATTGCCATGTTAGCCTCTAACCTTTTCACCCTTCCTAGCAAACCATTGTTTGGCTATGTTACCGCTTTTGCTCAGCCCCTCTTATAGCGTTGTTAGTTGCAAGTGAAGTTGAAGATTGCTCCATGTTGGACATGATTATGTCGGAATATCACAATATCTCTTATTTAAATTAAAGCATCTATATACTTGGTAAAGTGTGGAAGGCTCGACATTTTGCCTGGTGTTTTTTTCCACTCTTGCAACCCTAGTTTCCGTCGTACAGGTGTTATGTTCCTTGATTTTGTGTTCCTTAAGTGGTCGGGTTTATGGGAACCCCTTGACAGTTCGCTTTGAATAAAACTCCTCCAGCAAGGCCCAACATTGGTTTTCCATTTGCCTAACAACCCATAACCCTCTCTTGGGGTCTGCAGCCCCGAGGGTCATCTTTATTTTTAACCCCCCCCCCCCCCGGCCAGTGCTTCTCCAAGTGTTGGTCTGAACCGAGCGATGTACGACGCCTCCTGGGCAACTAGGGTCTATGCCAACCCGACGTCTTGCCCATCCGGTGTGCCCTGAGAATGAGATACGTGCGACTCCTATCGGGATTTGTCGGCAGATCGGGCGGTCTTGCTGGTCTTGTTTTACCATTGTCGAAATATCTTGTAACCGGGATTCCGAGGCTGATCGGGTCTTCCCGGGAGAAGGAATATCCTTCGCTGATCGTGAGAGCTTATAATGAGCTAAGTTGGGACACCCCTGCAGGGTTTGATCTTTCAAAAGTCATGCCCGCGGTTATGTGGCAGATGGGAGTTTTTAATATCCAGTTGTAGAGAACTTGACACCAGATTCGAATTGAAACACCCAACCGTGTGTGTAACCATGATGGTCTCTTTTCGAGTGGGTCGAGAAGTGAACACGGTTTGCGTTATGTTTGAACATAAGTAGTCCAGGATCACTTCTTGATCATTACTAGTTTGCGACCGTTTGCATAGCTTCTCATCTTATTCTTGCACTCGTAAGTTAGCCACCACATCATGCTTAGTCGTTGCTGCAACCTCACCACTTATCCATTCCTTACCCATTAATTAAGCTTTGCTAGTCTTGATACCCATGGTAATGGGATTGTTGAGTCCTCGTGGCTCACAGATTACTACAACAACAGTTGCAGGTACAGGTATTGCGATGATCATGAGGCGAGAGCGATGTTGCTTGTTTTGGAGTTCATCTTCTGCTTCTTCTTCGATCAGGGGATAGGTTCCAGGTCGGCAGCCTGAGCTAGCAGGGTGGATGCCGTTTGAGTTTCTGTTTATGTTTCATCCGTAGTCGGATGTCGCCCTATATATGATGATGTTGTATTCATGTGGCATTGTATGCCTCTTGTATGTATCCCCAACTATTATTTAATGGTATGATGTAAATATATCCACCTTGCAACAGCGTCTCTAATATGCGCTTCTATCCTTGGTGGGACCTTCGAGTTCCTTTAGGATAGGGTCACATATTGGGTGTGACAAGTTGGTATCAGAGCCTCGACCGACCATAGGAGCCCCCTTGATTGTTCTTAGCATGGCCATTGTCAATTCTAGAAGAAAACTATTTCTGAGTCTAGTTATATCGGAGAGTAGGAATTCTTTTTACTCCTCAGCCCCTTCGTCGCTCTGGTGAGGAATCTTGACGTAGGTGTTTTGAATTACTCCTCTTCCCCTTCAAACTTCCTTTAGGATCACGCGGTTAGTTTTTTTTGTCCGTTGGTTCTCAGCTCTCTCTTTTCATCCGGTGCATTTTCTCGTCAAGACGATTCGACCCTCTTTGTTTTTGCAAGATCAATCCTCAGTTGTTTTCTTTTCCCACCCGCCCCCCCTTTTTCTTCTCAGAGCCGGAGTCCGTAATTGAGTATCCATCCCACTCGTGCGAAGTCTGTGCATTCTTTCCTCAATTATTTCAACCGGTGTTTTCTCTTCAAGTTAGTTGTCGATTTTCCCCTTCCAAGTTTCCTTTGTTTTTCTCACCCTCCCACCCTGTTCTTCCCAGAGCCTGAGTCTCTTTCGAGCATAAATTTCATTCGTGCGGAACCTCTTCAGTCTTTCGTAAATTATTTCAACCGGTGAATTCTCGTCTCGTTTGACATTCTTCATCTCTTTTTCTTTCCGATGGATTCAATTCAAGTTTTTCGGGTTGATCATATTCTTTTCCTTGGATCAATTGTTTCCCCTGCTCGTTCGCCTCTCGCCAGTTTATCCTTTCGGAGTGCTCAAGACATCTCAGGAGATTCGTTTGTGTTCCAATTAATTCGAGGTTGTCACCTCATTCAAATATTTCAATTGTTCCGGTGCATCATCTATCTCTTCAACAATTCTTTTTCAACGGTGTTTTCTCTTTAGTGGCCCTAACCCACAGATCTTTTCCCAGGATCTTACCTGACTCTTCTAATTATTCTGGAGTCCTTACCAAATTATTTTCGGAGTTTGACGGAAGAATGAATTTCATCAGTTAGATGCCTTTCCAAGATCGATTTCAAATCATTTCATTGTCGGCTCAACCTCTTCGCTTCCCATTCTCCCGGAGTATGTGTTTCTCGTCGTCATTTGAAGATCGAAGAAGAAGATTTCCTTCTAAATCTTGCCCGTTCTCTTGAAGATTGGAGGTTCTAGTTTCATGTTATCCTCTCGAAGTGTTCCGTTTGTCGGATATTTTTTTCTTAACCATCCGGAGTATGTCAGGAGTTGTTTTTCCATTTCTTTTCACCGGAGGCCATCATTCCAAAAGTATTCTTCGTCCTCACATTTCAGCTACCATTATCCAATTATCCCGGCGCATCCGTCAAGTATTCTTTAATCAGCTCATGATCTCTTTGTTCTTTTGCATCTAAATCCCCTCAAGCATATTTGTTCCTCTATTTATTTCCGATGATTCATTCTCTTTCATCAGTCATTTTCGAATTCTTACGGTGGTTCCTTTATATTCTTTTTCCTTTGTTATCATATCAATTCATCCGTTCTTTTCAATCCTACTGATGGTTAATGAAGACTACGGTGGTTCCTCAAGTTTTGCGCCATATACCCCTCAATCCTTTCCAACAAGAATAAGTAGTATGCAAAAATACATTGCTTGTCATCAATTTAAATTGATGAAGGTTAAGCATACAATAAATCTTATTCTTATTTCTTCCAAGTGATTAATTCCTTCCTTCGGAGTTTGTTCTTGATGAATAAATTCTAGTTCCAAGTGTTTTCATCTTTTCTTTTTCAGAGTTCAATTTTCCTCAGCCACCTCGTCAGAATCTCCATGTAAATCACTGCAAGGCTTGAATCTTATTCTTTCATCCTTCATTTCTATCTCATCATCCTTTTGTCACCGGAGTTCTTCATGGTGGGTCTTCATGATTTAATTCATTCTTCAAGAGTTCATCAATTCTTGTTGGAGGAGTTCAGGTATCTTTTATTCTCGCATCTCGAAGTGCTAATAATTCTTCATTTTCTTCTGAATTGGAGTTTTGCATTTATTCGTTCTTCTCAACTATTCAGACATTTGGTTGTGGTATAATTTCACCTCAAGTTTTGAGATGTTTTTGATAAGTCCACAACAAGCTTATTCTTTTGTTGTTGATTCTATCAACTACTCCGTTCAATCCTTCCTTCTAAGTTCTTTTCATTCCACTATTTCAATTCTTCCGGAGGCATTGCATTGTTCATCTCGTCAAGTGTCATCCCATTGGGTGAAGTTCAGGTCTCCATTCCTTCCATTTTCAGCTGGAGTGCTACCTAAATTCTTTCGTTCTTATTCCTTTTATATCTTGTTCTAACCGGAGTGGTTTTAGAGTCTATCCTATTCATTGAGCTTTTGATTCTCGTCATACTCGTCTTTCCTCTTTTCTACCCGAACGCTCTCGGACTTTGTTCATCTTTTCTCTTGGGTTGTTACTTCACCTCTTCCTCTTTCTCTTCCATCTCGTTTCTAAGATCTCGGGACGAGATCTCTTGTTAGCGGAGGAGAGTTGTAACGCCCCGAATCCGATGCGCCAGGTGTCTTCCAGTTATTCGTCGTTGTTGCCATGTCATTTGCTTGCGTGTTGCATTTTTCCATGTCATCATTTGCATATCATCTGCATGTTTTTCAAAACATGCATCCGTTTGGGTTCCCCTGGTTCTCTCCGTTGTCCGTTTCGAGCCCAGACACACTCGCATGCACCCACGGCACCCCTCCTATCTTGTTTCGTGAGCGGGAGAAAAACATTCTCGGAATGGGTGACTGGCCTTTGTATATCACCGCTAGACCGCCTGTCAAATTTTGTTCCATTTGGAGGTCGTTTGATACCCCAACGCTTAACCGAGTTAACTGAAACCCCCTTTTCTCTTGCAGCCCAGCACCCCTTCACACATCCCACCTAGCCCATCTAAACCCCCTCCATGCTATCTGCCGTTTGATCACGATCGTGTGGGCGAAAACCGCACCTCATTTGGACTCTCCTAGCTTCCTCTACCTATATATATATATGTGTCCCTCCCCGTCCAAAACGCAGATGAAACCCTAGCCTCCTTCCCCTCCGCGCCGCCGGACACGTCTCCGCCGCGCCGGACATGTCCGCCTTGCCCGACCACCTCACCCCGCCAATCCCCCGCCGCCACCTCATCTTCATCGCCTCCCACACCCAATCGGGGAGTGCCACGCGTCCCCGGGCCCCGCTCCCGCGCCGCCAGGCCCGGCGAGCCCATCTGGAGCCCGTGCCAGCCGTGCTGGGCCCGGATCCACGCAAGGCGCCTGCAGCCGCTCGTCCGAAGCTTCTTCCGCAGCGGAGCCGGAGGGGATCGAGCCCTCCGCCGCCCGGCCTCGTCGACCGCGCCCGCCTCGTCAGTTCGCCGCCTCCCCGAGAGCCTGGCCTCGTGCCGCCGTTCACCGGAGGATGCCCGCCGCCGCATGAGCTCACCGTCGTGCCCCGCATCCTCACTGGATCTGCGCCCTCCGCCTCTCCACCGACCAGATCTGCTCGGGCCCGCCGTCGTCTATCCATTCCGGCCATCTCCAGCCCTGCCGGAGGCCCCCATCGGCAAGCGCGCTCCCACCGGCCTCCTACTTCCTCGGCGTCGAGCAGGTGCTCGACCGCTCGTCCCGCTCGAGCGAGCACGTTGACCAGCGCCCGGCCCAGCGTGCCTCCTCCTGCCGGCCCGCTGCCTCCTCTGCTTGCTGGGCCAAGGCCCGCTAGGTGAGCCTCACTAAATCCCGCCCCGGGCGTGGTGTAGTTAACCCGCGCTTGTTCTGTTTTTTCGTGAAAATGACTGTCCCAGATTTTTCTATGTTAAGTGTGCATGTTTGACCTAGCATTTCTTTGTGTGTACTTCTCCATTTTGCGTGGATGATATGTCAAAATGTTCATCTCAGAGTGCTCTTAATGATGGATTAGTTTGCATTCATGTTCCTGTTCATATTGATGCTTTTATCTTCGTTGCAAAACTGCTATGTGATATAAACTGCTGCATGTTAACATCACTTGTGCATCTTGTGAGTGCCACAACTTTGTCTCTGTTGATGCTATGATGATGATCTTGATATGCACATGTTGTGATCTTCATGCTCTATAGGAGGGTGTGCTTCTCATTCATGTTAGGGTGCATCTTGATATCCTAATCTCTGTTGCAAAAGGGCATGTTGTTGTTAACTGCTAAAAACTGTTGTAACTTGCTGATTTGTCTTTTTTTTGCATTTTTTGTGTGCATCCTATGAGCATGATGTCGATATGTTTTTGGGCATATTCATGCCATCTTTACAGTGGTGCCATCCATGTATTTTATGTGCCCTGTAGTGAGTGCATCAAACTTGTGAACTGGGCTACTTGTTGTTAACTTTTTGTCAATGCTGAAACTGCTATATCATGTTGCCATGTTTTCTTGATGCTACCAATTAATCCATGCATAATCTGGAAATGCTTAGGGCCTGTTCTAAAACTCCCTAGCTTCTCAAAACTCCACAATTCCAGCTTCCATGGTGGCTTCTAGCTCCACGCAGCGAGCTCTCATCTGTTCGGCAGCAAAATCAGCTTCTCCATCGCTACATTGGGCTGGCAGCGGCTGCTGGCCTGTCTACCGCCATATTGGGCCGGCTGGGCTATAATAGGGGATCCTCCCACCTAGCCCATCTTCGCTACAGGTCCTCTTCAACCTTCAGTTCACGCACAGGAACAAACTGGACACAGAACTACTACCAATTACACATCAAATCAGGTGACTTAGACCTCGAATCACATCAACTTGAACATCACATCTGTCGCCCTATTCGTCGCGAATCTGTCAGGAACAAAGGAGATCAAAAATGCATTCCCCATGGCCGGACTAGAGCATTCTGCTCTGTGCTGGAGCATCAAGGACTTGGGGCATGCTGCTGGGGTGGAACTCAGAGGAGAGGAGGCCGCGGGGCTAGTTACGGTGGCGCAGGTGTCACAGCTACGTGCTGATGCGGGCGGCGGCGGCGCGTAACCCTAGCGGTCGCACTGGAGAAAGAAGTCGTGGCGTACCTGTTCGAGGGAGGAAGAGCACAGCTCGAACCGTTTTCTTTTGCGGTGGCATTCTAGTTGTAAATAAGAGGAACTCTAGATTCATGAAAACGTGGAGCTGGGTTTCCCTCGCTTCACCAAATTGCACCGCGGCCCAAGATCACTTCGTGGATTTAGCTTCCTGGAGCAAAAGCGTTCGGGCTGGAGCCACTCTCAGCTTTTGAGAAGTTTGAAGCTGGATGGTTTCAGAACATGCCCTTAGTTGACATGGTTTGTTGTCTATGTTATGCTCTAACATGACATGCCTTTTGATGCCTAATATATGTCCTGTAGCATATGCTTCTATTGCCATGAACATGCTTATATAATGTTCCAGATTTCTGTTAACTTCATGATGCCTTGTTGTGAGCTTGGTATTGAGTGATCCATGCCTATTCTGGAGATACTCCAATTACATGTTTTGTAATATGCTATGAGTAATTTGTTCAAATGCCATGTTTTCTAATTTTGGATATAATATGCCTCTGTTCCATGCTTGCAAACATGCTATCATAATGTTGTTGTTTTACACTTGCTGAAATTGTTTCAACATTCAATCTTGTCATGTTGGTTCCTACTAATCCATGAGCCATATGCATATGATGCTATGATGCTATTTGATATTTGTTATGTTAAATTTGATGCCATGCCATTTTTTGCTATGTATACTTGCTGTATCTTGTCTCTTTCTTGCTCTCAAGTTGCCATCATATTAACTCTGCTAATGCATATGCTCCTGTGTTATAAAGTTGCATTTTGCTTTGATCATATTGGTTTAATCTTGATGCCTATGAACCTGAACCTTGCTAATATTTGAAGTATGTTATCTATACATGAAGTGAATGTCAAGTTTATGCTCATATGATCCTTGTAGCATGTTGTTTGGATGATTGCAAAGTGCCTAGTTGCTGTTTTGGGCAGATTATTATATCTTGTTTGGAGTGCATGTGTTGCACCGTTGCTCCGTTTTGAGCATGCTCTATATGAAACTTTCTTAGAATTGCATGTAGTTGCATCATGTCATGTTGAATCCTGGTATTGAGAGTGTTTGCTTGATGTTTGAATGCATTTTTCATCAGTGCCCTGTTTAACTTGTTTTGCTCATATCTTCTAGGTCGTAGCTCCGAATTAAATGAACTTTATATGTAACTTGACTAGAATTTCATGTAGATCATCTTGGTGCATCTTAACTTGTTGTTTAACACTTCAACTTAATGTTTGTTCAGATCTGGACCAATTTCGAATTTTGGATATGAGGACTTGTCGGATTTGTTATATGTTGTTCGGGCCTCATTTAAACTTGCTTTGATGTGTTGGTCTTGTATGCATCATCTCTTGCCATGAGTAGCATCATACAGCCTTGTCATGCATCATACTTGGTTGAGCATCATGTCATGTTTATGTGTTGTGTGTTTACCATGTTGTTTGCTTCTTTCCGGTTGTGCTTCTTCTCGATAGTTCCTGTTTCGTTGCGTTCGTGAGGATTCGTTCGTCTATGCTTGGTTTGTCTTCGCCCGTTCGTCTTCTTCATGGACTCGTTCTTCTTCCTAGCGGGATTTCAGGCAAGATGACCGTTACCCTGGATCTCACTACTATCATTGCTATGCTAGTTTCTTCGTTCTATCGCTATGCTGCATTACCTAGCACTTGTTTATCAAGCCTCCCAAATTGCCATGTCAACCTCTAACCTTTTCACCCGTCCTAGCAAACTGTTGTTTGGCTATGTTACCGCTTTTGCTCAGCCCCTCTTATAGCGTTGTTAGTTGTAGGTGAAGTTGAAGATTGCTCCATGTTGGACAGGATTATGTTGGGATATCATGATATCTCATATTTAAATTAATTCATCTATATACTTGGTAAAGGGTGGAAGACTCGGCCTTTTGCCTGGTGTTTTGTTCCACTCTTGCCGCCCTAGTTTCCATCATACTGGTGTTATGTTCCTTGATTTTGCGTTCCTTACGCAGTCGGGTTTATGGGAACCCCTTGACAGTTCGCTTTTTGAATAAAACTCCTCCAACAAGGCCCAACATTGGTTTTCCATCTGCCTAACAACCGATAACCCTCCCTTGGGGTCTGCAGCCCCGAGGGTCATCTTTATTTTTAACCCCCCCCCCCCTCGGGCAAGTGCTTCTCCAAGTGTTGGTCTGAACCGGGCAATGTCCGGCGCCCCCTGGGCAACCAGGGTCTACGCCAACCCGATGTCTTGCCCAACCGGTGTGCCCTGAGAACGAGATACGTGTGACTCCTATCGGGATTTGTCGGCACATCAGGCGGTCTTGCTGGTCTTGTTTTACCATTGTCGAAATGTCTTGTAACCGTGATTCTGAGGTTGATCGGGTCTTCCCGGGAGAAGGAATATCCTTCACTGATCGTGAGAGCTTATAATGGGCTAAGTTGGGACACCCCTGCAGGGTTTGATCTTTCAAAAGCCGTGCCCGTGGTTATGTGGCAGATGGGAGTTTTTAATATCCGGTTATAGAGAACTTGACACCAGATTCGAACTAAATACCCAACAGTGTGTGTAACCGTGATGGTCTCTTTTCGAGTGGGTCGAGAAGTGAACGTGGTTTGTGTTATGTTTGAACGTAAGTAGTTCAGGATCACTTCTTGATCATTACTAGTTTGCGACCGTTTGCGTAGCTTCTCATCTTATTCTTGCATTCGTAAGTTAGCCACCACATCATGCTTAGTCGGTGCTGCAACCTCACCACTTATCCATTCCTTACCCATTAAGCTTTGCTAGTCTTGATACCCATGGTAATGGGATTGCTGAGTCATCATGGCTCAGAGATTACTACAACAACAGTTGCAGGTACAGGTATTGCGATGATCATGACACGAGAGCGATGTTGCTTGTTTTGGAGTTCTTCTTCTACTTCTTCTTCGATCCGGGGATAGGTTCCAGGTCGGCAGCCTGGGCTAGCAGGGTGGATGTCGTTTGAGTTTCTATTTGTGTTTCATCTGTAGTCGGATGTCGCCCTATGTATGATGATGTTGTATTCATGTGGCATTGTATGCCTCTTGTATGTATCCCCAACTATTATGTAATGATACGATGTAATGATATCCACCTTGCAAAAGCGTCTCCAAGATGCGCTTCTATCCTTGGTGGGACCTTCGAGTTCCTTTAGGATAGGGTCGCATATTGGGCGTGACATTTTTTGTCATAGAAGTAGGAGCCTGCCACATCTATGATGATACCGGGTTTTGTCACTGATACATCCATTTTGCATCATGCTTTTATATCGATACTTATTGCATTATGGGCTGTTATTACACATTATGTCACAATACGTATGCCTATTCTCTCTTATTTTACAAGGTTTACATGAAGAGGGAGGATGCAGGCATCTGGAATTTTGGCCTGGAAAAGGAGCAAATATTAGGGACCTATTCTGCACAACTCCAAAAGTCCTGAAACTCCACAAAAGTCATTTTTGGAATTAACAAAAAATATTGAGCGGAAGAAATACCAGAGGTGGGCCACACACCGTCCATGAGGGTGGGGGGCGCGCCCTACGCCCCTGCCTCGTGGGCCCCCTGACAGCCGTCCGGTGACTGTCTTCTGCTATATGAAGTCTTTTACCCTGGAAAAAAATCATAGGCAAGCTTTCGGGACGAAACACCATTGCCACGAGGCGGAACCTTGGCGGTACCAATATAGGGCTCCGGCGGAGCTGTTCTGCTGGGGAAACTTCCCTCCGGGAGGGGGAAATCATCATCATCGTCATCACCATCGACCCTCTCATCGGGAGGGGTCAATCTCCATCAACATCTTCACTAGCACCATCTCCTCTCAAACCCTAGTTCATCTCTTATATCCAATGTTTGTCCCAAAACCACAGATTTGTACTTGTGGGTTGCTAGTAGTGTTGATTACTCCTTGTAGTTGATGCTAGTTGGTTTATTCGGTGGAAGACCATATGTTCAGATCTTTAATGCATATTAATACCCCTCTGATTATGAACATGAATATGATTTGTGAGTAGTTACGTTTGTTCCTGAGGACATGGGAGAAGTCTTGCTATAAGTAGTCATGTGAATTTGGTATTCGTTCGATATTTTGATGAGATGTATGTTGTCTCTCCTCTAGTGGTGTTATGTGAACGTCGACTACATGACACTTCACCATTATTTGGGCCTAGAGGAAGGCATTGGGAAGTAATAAGTAGATGATGGGATGCTAGAGTGAAAGAACCTTAAACCCTAGTTTATGCGTTGCTTCGTAAGGGGCTGATTTGGATCCATATGTTTCATGCTATGGTTAGGTTTTCCTTAATAATTCTTTTGTAGTTGCGGATGCTTGCAATAGGGGTTAATCATAAGTGGGATGTTTGTCCAAGAAAGGGCAGTACCCAAGCACCGGTCCACCCGCATATCAAGTTATCAAAGTAACAAACGCGAATCATATGAGCATGATGAAAACTAGCTTGACGATAATTCCCATGTGTCCTCGATAGCGCTTTTCTCTATATAAGAATTTATCCAGGCTTGTCCTTTGCTACAAAAAGGATTGGGCCACCTTGCTGCACCTTATTTACTTTCATTTCTTGTTACCCGTTACAAATTACCTTATCACAAAACTAATTGTTACCGATAATTTCAGTGCTTGTAGAGAATACCTTACTGGAAACCGCTTGTCATTTCCTTCTCCTCCTCGTTGGGTTTGACACTCTTACTTATCAAAAGGACTGATAGATCCCCTACACTTGTCGGTCATCAAGACTCTTTTCTGGCGCTTTTGCTGGGGAGTGAAGCGCCTTTGGTAAGTGTAACTTGGTAAGGAAAATTTTATATAGTATGCTGAAATTTACTGTCACTTGTTACTATGGAATGTAATCCTTTAAGGGGCTTCTTCGGGGTATCTTCACCCCGACCAGTACAGCAAAGAATTGCTCCTCAACCTACTGAGCCTACTAAAAATGTTTACTTTGAAATTCCTTCGGGTATGATGGAGAAACTACTAGCTAATCTCTTTACAGGAGATGGAACATTGCATCCCGATTTGCACCTAATCTATGTGGATGAAGTTTGTGGATTATTTAAGCTTGAAGGTATGCCCGATGATATTGTCAAGAAGAAGGTATTCCCTTTATCTTTGAAGGGAGAGGCATTGACATGGTTTAGAATATGTGATGATATGGGATCATGGAATTAAAAACAATTGAAATTGGAATTTCATCAGAAGTTTTATCCTATGCATCTTGTTCATCGTGATCGTAATTATATATATATAATTTTTGGCCTCGCGAAGGAGAAAGCATCGCTCAAGCTTGGGTGAGGCTTAAGTCAATGTTGTATTCATGCCCCAATCATGAGCTCTCAAGAGAAATGATTATTCAAAAAATTTATGCTCGACTTTCTCTCAACAATCGCTCCATGCTCGAACTTCTTGTACTGGTTCTTTTATGATGAAGACTATTGAATTCAGATGGGATTTATTGGAAAGAATTAAATGCAACTCTGAAGATTGGGATCTCGGCGAAGGTAAGGATTCAGGTATGACACCTAAGTTTGATTGTGTTAAATCTTTTATGGACACCGATGTTTTCCGTGAATTTAGCACTAAATATGGACTTGACTCTGAGATTGTAGCTTCTTTCTGTGAATCATTTGCTACTCATGTTGACCTCCCTAAGGAGAAGTGGTTTAAATATAATCCTCCCATTGAAGTAAAAGTAGTTGCACCTATTACAGTTGAAGAAAAGACTATCACTTATAATGATCCTATTGTTCCTACTACCTATATTGAGAAACCACCTTTCCCTGTTAGGATAAAGAATCATGCTAAAGCTTCAACTGTGGTTCGTAAGAGTAATACTAAAACACCTACACCACGTGAGCAAATTAAAGTTGAACCTAGTATTGCTATGGTTAAAGATCTCTTGGCTGATGATATTGATGGGCCTGTTATTTACTTCTGTGATGAAGCTGCTAGAATTGCTAGACCTGATACTAAGAATAAGCATTGACCTGTTGTAGGCATGGATGTTATTTCTGTTAAAATAGGAGATCATTGTTATCATGGCTTATGTGATATGGGTGCTAGTGCTAGTGCAATACCTCATTACTTTACAAAGAGATTATGCATGATATTGCACCTGCTGAGATAGAAGAAATTGATGTTACCATTATGCTTGCTAATAGAGATACTATTTCACCAGTTGGGATTGTTAGAGATGTTGAAGTCTTGTGTGGGAAAGTTAAATACCCTGCTGATTTTATTGTTCTTGGTTCCCCAGAAGATGACTTTTGTCCCATTATATTTGGTAGACCCTTCTTGAATACTGTTAATGCTAAGATAGACTGCAAAAAGGACGTTGTTACTATTGGTTTGGGGGATATGTCTCATGATTTAATTTTGCTAAATTTCATAGACAACCCCATGATAAAGAATTGCCTAGTACAGATGAAATTATTGGTCTTGCTTCTACTGCTGTGCCTCCTAATGATCCTTAAGAAAAATATTTGCTAGACCATGAAAATGATATGTTTATGAATGAAAGAAGGGAGATAGATGAAGTATTCTTTAAACATGGACCTATTTTGAAACACAACTTGCCTGTTGAAATTCTAGGGGATCCTCCTCCACCCAAGGGTGACCCTGTGTTTGAGCTTAAAGCATTACCTGATACTCTTAAATATGCTTATCTTGATGAAAAGAAGATATATCCTGTTATTATTAGTGCTAACCTTTCAGAGCAAGAAGAGGAGAGATTATTGAAAACTCTGAAGAAGCACTGTGCTGCTATTGGATATTCTCTTGACGATCTTAAGGGCATTAGTCCCACTCTATGCAAACACAAAATAAAATTGGAGAAAGACGCCAAACTAGTTATTGATCACCAACGACGGTTAAATCCTAGGATGAAAGAAGTGGTAAGAAAGGAAATACTAAAGCTCCAGGAGGCAGGTATAATTTATCCCGTTGCTGATAGTCAGTGGGTAAGTCCTGTCCATTGTGTCCCTAAGAAGGGAGGTATTACTATCGTTCCTAATGATAAAGATGAATTGATCCCGCAAAGATTGTTACAGGTTATAGGATGATAATTGATTTTCGCAAATTAAATAAAGCTACTAAAAATATCATTACCCTTTACCTTTTATTGATCAAATGCTAGAAAGATTATCTAAACATACACATTTTTGCTTTCTAGATGGTTACCCTGGTTTCTCTCAAATACCTCTGTCAGCAGAGGACGAAGAAAAGACCACTTTTACTTACCCTTTCGGTACTTTTTCTTATAGACGTATGCCTTTCGGTTTATTTAATGCACCTGCTACCTTTCAAACATGCATGATTGCTATATTCTCTGACTTTTGTGAAAAGATTGTTGAGGTCTTCATGGATGATTTCTCTGTTTATGGATCTTCTTTTTGATGATTGCTTGAGCAACCTTGATCGAGTTTTGCAGAGATGCGAACATACTAGTCTTGTCTTGAATTGGGGGAAGTGCCACTTTATGGTTAATGAAGGCATTGTCTTGGGACATAAAATTTCTGAAAGAGGTATTGAAGTTGATAAAGCTAAGATTGATGCTATTGAAAAGATGCCATGTCCCAAGGACATTAAAGGTATAAGAAGTTTCCTTGGTCATGCCGGTGTTTATAGGAGGTTCATTAAGGACTTCTCTAAAATTTCTAGGCCTCTGACCAATGTCTTACAAAAAGATATTCCTTTTGTCTTCGATGATGATTCTATAGAAGCATTTGAAATACTTAAGAAAGCTTTGATTTCTGCACCTATTGCTCAGCCACCTGATTGGAATTTACCCTTTGAAATTATGTGTGATGCTAGTGATTGTGTTGTAGGTGATGTTCTAGGACAAAGAGTTGATAGGAAACTAAATGTTATCCAATATGCTAGTAAAACTCTAGACAGTGCCCAGAGAAATTATGCTACTACTGAGAAAGAAATTTTAGCAGTTGTATTTTCTTGTGATAAGTTTAGACCTCATATTGTTGATTCTAAAGTAACTGTTCACACTGATCATGCTGCTATTAAATATCTTATGGAAAAGAAAGATGCTAAACCTAGACTTATTAGATGGGTTCTCCTATTACAAGAATTTGATTTGCATATTATTGATAGAAAGGGAGCTGAGACCCCCATTGCAAACAACTTGTCTAGGTTAGAGAATGTTCTTGATGACCCACTACCTATTGATGATAGCTTCCCTGATGAACAATTAGCTGCCATAAATGCTACCCGTACTGCTCCATGGTATGCTGATTATGCTAATTACATTGTTGCTAAATTTATACCACCTAGTTTCACATACCAGCAAAAGAAAAAGTTTCTCTATGATTTAAGACATTACTTCTGGGATGACCCACACCTTTATAAAGAAGGAGTAGTTGGTGTTATTAGATGTTGTGTACCTGAGCATGAACAGGAACAGATCCTACGCAAGTGTCACTCCGAGGCTTATGGAGGACACCACGCTGGAGATAGAATTGCACACAAGATATTGCAATCCAGTTTATATTGGCCTACTCTCTTCAAAGATGCCCGTAGGTTTGTCTTGTCTTGTGATGAATGTCAAAGAATTGGTAATATTATTAGACGTGAGGAAATGCCAATGAATTATTCTCTTGTTATTGAACCATTTGATGTTTGGGGCTTTGATTATATAGGACCATTTCCTTCCTCTAATGGGTATACACATATTCTAGTTGCTGTTGATTACGTTACTACGTGGGTAGAAGCTATTCCAACTAGTAGTGCTGATCATAACACCTCTATTAAGATGCTTAAATAAGTTATTTTTCCGAGGTTTGGAGTCCCTAGATACCTAAGGACCGATGGTGGTTCACATTTTATTCATGGTGCTTTCCGTAAAATGCTTGCTAAGTATGATGTTAATCATAGAATTGCATCTCCATATCACCCACAGTCTAGTGGCCAAGTAGAACTTAGCAATAGAGAGCTCAAGTTAATTTTGCAAAAGACTGTTAATAGATCTAGAAAGAATTGGTCCAAGAAACTTGATGATGCATTATGGGCTTACAGAACTGCATATAAGAATCCTATGGGTATGTCTCCATACAAAATGGTTTATGGAAAAGCATGTCACTTACCTCTCGAACTAGAACATAAGGCATATTGGGCCATTAAAGAGCTCAATTATGATTTCAAACTTGCCGGTGAGAAGAGGTTATTTGACATTAGCTCACTTGATGAGTGGAGAACCCAGGCCTATGAGAATGCCAAACTGTTTAAAGAAAAAGTTAAAAGATGTCATGACAAAAGGATACAAAAGCATGAGTTTAATGTAGGTGATTATATTTTGCTATACAACTCTCGTTTAAGATTTTTTGTAGGAAAACTTCTCTCCAAATGGGAAGGGCCTTACGTTATCGAGGAGGTCTATCATTCCGGTGCCATAAAAATAAATAACTTCGAAGGCACAAATCCGAATGTGGTAAACGGTCAAAGAATCAAACATTATATCTCAGGTAATCCTATAAATGTTGAAACTAATGACCGTAACCCCAGAGGAATACATAAGGGACACTTTCTAGAACGTTTCAGACTCCGAAAAGGAATAGGTATGTGGTACAGTAAGTGAACTGACTCCAAAACTGTTCTAATAGCAAGTTTTCTCCGTTTTGGAATATTTAAGAAAATAGGAAAATAAGAAGTAGTCCGGGAAGGACACGAGGCGTCCACGAGGGTGGAGGGCGCGCCCCCTGCCTCGTGGGCACCTCGTGTGCTCTCCGGACTCCGTTTTCTTGCACGATACTTCTTTCGGCCGGTAAAAATTCATTATATAATCTCCCAAAAGTTTGGACCACCGTATCATGCAAATATCCTCTGTCCTTGTTTCGAGCTGTTTTTCTGACAGATCTAGAGCACCATGACGTCTTCAAACGCCCCCAAGGACAAGTTTTTTGAGAAGGTCATCTAGCCCTACCTTGCGGAGTTGTTGCATCACCCTCAACCTATTGAGATGCGTGAGGGGGTGCTGCACATCCGCGATGTTGAGGGACCAAGGAGGACCGGAAGTGTGGAGACAAGACTCGAATCAATGGAACAACAAGTTTCATGTGCCAAGAGATGGTGGAACAAGGACTCAACACCAACCAGATGATGATCGTGGAGTTCACCAACAACCACAAGCTGGATGCCAAGAACATTGGGGAGACCATCTTCAAGATCCATGAGAAAATCGAGCGCCTCCAAGCCAAGATCTATGACCTGCAAAACCAAAACTGTGAGTATGAATATAGATTCAAGAGGATGAGTTTGGCTACAGATTTTAGGTTCCCGGAGACTCGATCATCCTTCTATGATGGTGAGCCTATGCCTTGGAATATGGACGACAAGCCTACATCATCAACAACTCCATCATCACCACCACCTTCTTCACCAGTAAAGGGGACATAATTACATGGGTATGGGTACTCCCCTCGGAAACTGCCAAGCTTGGGGGAGGTGCCCCGGTATCGTATCATCATCACACTCCTATCTTTACCGTTTTACTTAGTTCAATCCTTTTAGTAATATCTTGATCTAGTAGAATAAAGTTTTGGTATGATTTAGTTTTGAGTTTTGCCTTATGATCCTTCTATGTAATCGAGTCCGTGAGCTATATATAATAAAGATTAGTTTTTAGTCAAGGGCTTTGCTATCTTGCTTTGATCTTGAGGGAATAAAAGAATAAAAAGAAATAAAGAGATCATATTGATCTTATGGAGAGTAATGACTTCACATATAAAGAGTATGATGATTAAAAGTTGTTGAGGGTTGGCAAACACAGTTTTGGTCATTGTTGCAATTAATAGGAAGTAATAAATAAAGAGAGGTTCTTAGATATAAATATACTATCTTGGACATCTTTTATGATTGTGGGCACTCATTAAAATATGACATGCTAAAGAGTTGACGTTGGACAAGGAAGACAACGTAATGGGTTATGTTCTCTTATATTCGAAATAAAGTATATTGTCATGGATCATCCAACATGTTGAGCTTGCCTTTCCCCCTCATGCTAGCCAAATTCCATGCACCAAGTAGAGATACTACTTGTGCTTCCAAACATCCTTAAACCCAGTTTTGCCATGAGAGTCCACCATATCTACCTATGGATTGAGTAAGATCCTTCAAGTAAGTTGTCATGTTGCATGCAATAAAAATTGCTTCCTAAATATGTATGACTATTAGTGTGGAGAAAATAAGCTTTATATGATCTTGTGATATGGAAGCAATAAAAGCGACGGACTGCATAATAAAGGTCCATATCACAAGTGGCAATATAAAGTGACGTTCTTTTGCATTAAGATTTCGTGCATCCAACCATAAAAGCACATGACAACCTCTGGTTCCCTCTGCGAACGGCCTATCTTTTATTCTTGTCTTATACATATGCAAGAGTCTTGGTTATCTTCACCTTTCCTTTTTATATTTTATCCTTTAGCAAGCACCTCGTGTTGGAAAGATCCTGATATATATATCCAATTGGATGTAAGTTAGCATGAACTATTATTGTTGACATTACCCTTGAGGTAAAAGGTTGGGAGGCAACACTATAAGCCCCTATCTTTCTCGGTGTCCTATTAAAACTCCATACCCATAAGTATTGTGTGAGTGTTAGCAATTGTGAAAGACTAAATGATAGTTGAGTATGTTGACTTGCTGAAAAGCTCTTATATTGACCCTTTCCGATGTTATGATAAATTGCAATTGCTTCACTGACCGAGATTATAGTTTGCTGGGTTTCAATGAAGTTTCTGATTCATATTTGACATTGTGAATAGATTGTTACTTGAGCATAAGAAATCATATGACAAAATATATATATGTTGCTGTTATAAGTATGATCATGATGCCCTCATGTCTGTATTTTATTTTATCAACACCTCTATCTCTAAACATGTGGACATATTTTTCGATATCGGCTTCCTCTTGAGGACAATCGAGGTCTAAGCTTGGGGGAGCTGATACATCCATTTTGCATCATGCTTTTATATCGATATCTATTGCATTATGGGCTGTTATTACATGTTATGTCACAATACTTATGCCTATTCTCTCTTATTTTACAAGGTTTACATGAAGAGGGAGAATGCCGGCAGCTGGAATTCTGGGCGGGAAAAGGAGCAAATATTAGAGACCTATTCTGCACAACTCCAAAAGTCTTGAAACTCCACGGAAGTCATTTTTGTAATTAATAAAAAATATCGAGCAAAAGAAATACCAGAGGGGGGCCACCCACCGTCCACAAGGGTGGGGGCGCGCCCTACCTCCCTGGGCGCGCCCCCTTCCTCGTGGGCCCCCTGGCAGCCTTCCGGTGACTATCTTCTGCTATATGAAGTCTTTTACCCTGGAAAAAGTCATAGGCAAGCTTTCAGGACGAAACACCGCCACCACGAGGCGGAACCTTGGCGGAACCATCAATCCTCTCATCGGGAGGGGGTCAATCTCCATCAACATCTTCACTAGCACCATCTCCTCTCAAACTCTAGTTCATCTCTTGTATCCAATCTTTGTCCCAAAACCTCAGATTGGTACCTGTGGGTTGCTAGTAGTATTGATTACTCCTTGTAGTTGATGCTAGTTGGTTTATTCGGTGGAAGATCATATATTCAGATCCTTAATGCATATTAATACCCCTCTGTTTATGAACATGAATATGATTTGTGAGTAGTTACGTTTGTTCCTGAGGACATGGGAGAAGTCTTGCTATAAGTAGTCATGTGAATTTGGTATTCGTTCGATATTTTGATGAGATGTATGTTCTCTCTCCTCTAGTGGTGTTATGTGAACGTCGACTACATGACACTTCACCATTATTTGGGCCTAGAGGAAGGCATTGGGAAGTAATAAGTAGATGATGGGTTGCTAGAGTAAAAGAAGCTTAAACCCTAGTTTATGTGTTGCTTCGTAAGGGGCTGATTTGGATCCATATGTTTCATGCTATGGTTAGGTTTTACTTAATACTTCTTTTGTAGTTGCGGATGCTTGCAATAGGGGTTAATCATAAGTGGGATGGTTGTCCAAGAAAGGGCAGTACCCAAGCACCGGTCCACCCACATATCAAATTATCAAAGTAACAAACGTGAATCATATGAGCGTGATGAAAACTAGCTTGACGATAATTCCCATGTGTCCTCGGGAGCGCTTTTCTCTATATAAGAATTTGTCCAGGCTTTTCCTTTGCTACAAAAAGGATTGGGCCACCTTGCTGCACCTTATTTACTTTCATTGCTTGTTACCCGTTACAAATTACCTTATCACAAAACTATTTGTTATCGATAATTTCAGTGCTTGTAGAGAATACCTTACTGAAAACCGCTTGTCATTTCCTTCTGCTCCTCGTTGGGTTCGACACTCTTACTTATCGAAAGGACTACGATAGATCCCCTACACTTGTGGGTCATCAGTCACAATTATCATCATAGAAGTCTCATGAGCATGACAAAAAAAATTCGTTCGGCCCAAAATGTCACGGATGTGTCGTTTTTTTAGTGAATCAAGTTGTGGAGATTTCCCCAACCTTGTTTGTAAAGATTCGTTCGCCGCCTTCAAGTGCATCACTAGTGGAATCACGGCACCTCGCATTGTGTGAGGGCGTGAGGCGAATGCGATGGCTCTAGTGGCTTCTTGGGGAGAATAGTGCCTCCACACCGCTCCAACAGAGACGTACTTCCCCCCAAAGGGAAGGAACTTTGGTAACACATCCTCGTCTCCATCGGCTACACTTGTGGTTATATCTTCCCTTTACTTTGTGCAAGCAATTGTTGTGTTGTATCCTTTGCTTGCACTTGTTGTTGTTGTTGTTGTTGTTGTTGTTGTTGTTGTTGTTGTTGTTGTTGTTGTTGTTGTTGTTGTTGTTGTTGTTGTTGTTGTTGTTGTTGTTGTTGTTGTTGTTGTTGTTGTTGTTGTTTTCATCATATAGGTTGCTCACCTAGTTGCACATCTAGACAATTGATACGTCTCCAATGTATCTATAATTTTTATTGTACCATGCTGCTACATTATCATTCTTGGAAGTTGTACAATCATTTTATAGTCATTTTATATCATTTTTTGGTACTAACCTATTGACATAGTGCCCAGTGCTAGTTGTTGTTTTCTGCTTGTTTTTTCATTGCAGGAAATCAATATCAAATGGAGTCCAAACGCAGCGAAACCTTTTGTGGAATTTTTTGGACCAGAAAACATCCAGTGGGCCGAAGAAGTACCGAAGAGGGAGCCCGAGGGGGGCACAAGACACCAGGGCGCACCTGGGCCCCCAGGCGTGCCCAGGTGGGTTGTGCCCACCTCGGTGCGCTCCCACACTGCCTCTTTGCTCTATAAATACCCCAATATTCCCGAAACCCTAGGGGAGTTGACAAAAATCAATTCGAACCACCACAAGTTCCAGAAACACCAGATCCAATATAGACACCATCACGGAGGGGTTCATCATGTCCATTGGTGCCTCTCCGGTGATGCGTGAGTAGTTCTTTGTAGACCTACGGGTCCGTAGTTAGTAGCTAGATGGCTTCCTCTCTCTCTCTCTTGATTCTCAATACAATGGTCTCTTGGAGATCCATATGATGTAAGTCCTTTTGTGCTGTGTTTGTTGGGTCCGTTGAACTTTGAGTTTATGATCAGATCTATGTTTTTATCCACGAAAGTTATTTGATTCTTCTTTTGATCTCTTATATGCATGATTGATTATAGCCTCGTATTTCTTCTCGAATATTTGGGTTTTGTTTGGACAACTTGATATATTTATCTTGCAATGGGAAGAGGTGCTTTGTGATGTGTTTGATCTTACGGTGCTTGATCCCAGTGACAGAAGGGGAAACGACATGTATGTATCGTTGCTATTAAGGATAACAAGATGGGGTCCATTTATACATAAATAGATCTTGTCTACATCATGTCATTGTTCTTATTGCATTACTTCGTTTTTCCATGAACTTAATACACTAGATGCATGCTGGATAGCGGTTGATGTGTGGAGTAATAGGAGTAGATGCAGGCAGGAGTTGTTTATAATGATGCCTATATAATGATCATAGCATGGATATCGTCATGATTATTTGAAGTTTTATCAATTGCCCAACAGTAATTGTTTTCCCACCGTTTGCTATTTTTCTCGAGAGAATCCACTAGTGAAACCTACGGCCCGTGGGTCTCTTCTTTAATATATTTGCCTTCGCGATCTATTTTTATTTTCAGTTCTATTAAACAAAAAATACAAAATACCTTGCTGCACTTTATTTTATTTGTGCTCTCTTTATCCTATCTATTACAACTTTATCACATCTCCTCGCCAATTTTTGGCGCCGTTACCCGAAAGGGATTGACAACCCCTTAAACATGTCGGGCTGCGAGTATTTGTTATTTGTGTGCAGGGGTTGTTTACGTTGTGCTGCGTGGTTCTCCTACTGGTTTGATAACCTTGGTCTCATCACTGAGGGAAATACCTACAGTTGTTGTGATGCATCATCCCTTCCTCTTTGGGGAAATATCGACGTAGTTCTACCATACATCAACAACATCTTTGGTTCTTAACCTAATTTGTTAAGAAAAGCTAAAAATTGGTAGTTGCCTATTCATCCCCCCCCCTAGTCGACCATATCGATCCTTTCACCAGTGACCATTCCCTTTGAAGTAGAAGCACTCAGTTTCAAGCTTGGGTCCAGCTTTGGGCTTCTTCCCGGGTGTGGCAACTTGCTTGCCATTCTTCTTGAAGTTCCCTTTCTTTCCCTTGCCCTTTTTCTTGAAACTAGTGGTCTTGTTAACTGTCGGTGTCAAAACCGGCGGATCTCGGGTAGGGGGTCCCGAACTGTGCGTCTAGGCGGATGGTAACAGGAGACAAGGGACACGATGTTTTACCCAGGTTCGGGCCCTCTTGATGGAGGTAAAACCCTACGTCCTGCTCGATTGATATTGATATTGTGGATGTTTACAAGAGTGGATCTACCACGAGATCAAGGAGGCTAAACCCTAGAAGCTAGCCTATGGTATGATTGTAAGGGTTGTTGATGTTGTCCTACGGACTAGAGCCATCCGGTTTATATAGACACCGGAGAGGGCTAGGGTTACATAGAGTCGGTTACAATGGTAGGAGATCTACATATCCGTATCGCCAAGCTTGCCTTCCACGCCAAGGAAAGTCCCTTCCGGACACGGGGAGAAGTCTTCAATCTTGTATCTTCATAGTCTTGGAGTCCGGATGATGATGATAGTCCGGCCGATGACGATAGTCCGGCTATCCGGACACCCCCTAATCCGGACTCCTCGGTAGCCCCGAACCGGGCTTCAATGACGATAAGGCCAGCGTGTGTGTAGTCTTGGCGTTGCAAGGCGGGTTCTCCTTCAAGTTCTATGTACTGCGAACAGTGTCCAGCTTCCTCATCAATGTTGCGCGTCTTGGCTTCCACGCCTAATAATGGCCTTCTTCCACGCGTCGTGCGAATGTGAAAAGCCAGGGTGTCTTTTATGTTTTACCCCCTAGTTGTGCGAACAATCTGCCTATAAGGGAGGCAAGAATCCAGATCCAAATCACCATCTTCCTCTCGCAAATACTCATCGGGGCGCTTTCGACCAAGAATCCATTCCATCATGGACCGTCAACGCGGCTCCTCTTCTCGCGCTCCCGGCCCTTTGCCAGGAGATTGGAGGAGATGCTCTGTTCCGCACAACGAGCTGGTGAAGCTCCAAATGGGGATATCTCCTCCGGCCTTCATGGTTCGGTTCGAGCGGGCTGGCCACCTACAAAGGTGGCAAGCAAGCGGAGGTTACCCCAAATCCCAACAAAGGGAGCGGGTATGCTTCGTCCCCTATCGATAAGGGGCTCGGATTTCTGTACATCCATTCCTCCGCGGGCTCACGGAGTTCTACGGACTCCAGCTTCATCACCTCACGCCGCCTCAATCCTGCATATTGCGGGTTATGTAGCTCTTTGCGAGCTTTTCCTGGGCGTCGAGCCCCACTTCGCGCTGTGGAAGAGGTTGGTCTGCCTTGTACCCCGCTCTCACGAGGGGTCCATATATCAAGTGGGCGCCGCCGAAATATGGCGCATTGCCGGGACCGGATATCCATCCGGAACCCCTAAGACGGCGTCCGAAGACTGGCCTTCGGAATGGTTTTATATAGAAGACGCTCCGCTGCCGGACCCTGTTCGGATCGGCCTCCCGGAGTTCAGCAATGCTCCTCTGAAGAAACGCCTCAGTTGGCATCCACGGAGCCCCCATCTGGTCGAATAAGGTTACTGGCCCATGCCGGGTTGACCATGATTGGAATCATGGCAACATGCATTACGCGGGGGGTGCAGCCACTACAATACAGGGGCCACCCCATGTGGGATTTCAACGGGGAGGACGATGCCACCCGTCATGGCCGCAAAGGGCCGGATTCGGCCGAAGATCTGGTGACGATCTTGTCCGGCCTGTATAAGGGGGAGAAGGAGGATTTCCTTCGGAAGAACCCGTTAAATGGGTTTTCCATGAATAATCCCCGGCCTTGGGTAAGCGAGCACTCAGCATGTCCGACCCGTGCCTTTCGAAACTTAAGTTTCTTATAGTGTGTTCTTCTTGTGACGCAGGAACTGCGCCGGACCGTAGAGGGCATGCTAAGTCCGGCTCCACAGCCCGAGGATCCAGAGAGATCCCGGGATCCAGCCTCCGAAGAGGATCCGGACATAAAGGTGGAGCTAATCGACGAGGTGTTCCACCAGCTCAGCATGGACAATGCTTTAGTCACCATCACGGCCGACTATCCCGGACTATATCCGGCTTCCCAGGTGATTCCGGCCGAAGCCCTGACACCGTCATTCCTTCCTTGCTTATTTTTGACCACCGTATAAGATGGCACTGTGCAGGAGGCGCCCCTAGGGCAAGAAGCCGAGCCCGCGGTGGCTGACCAACAAGGGCCAGTCCGGACCAGTAGGCGGAAGAGGAGCGCGGCGCGGACTGAAACGTCGCTGCAAAGGTGTAGCTCACAATTCAGTATTTAGAGCAACGTTCCTAGGAAGCGTTTGAATGCTCATGACTTTTATAGGGAAAAAAGCGTCCGCCAGACTGCGGGCGTGGAAGTTGTCAATCCAACCTCTACCAGCCGGGCTCCCGCACCTGGTCAGGAGGGGGAGGCGAGCACAAGGCGCGAGCCGGACGTTCCTCCGACGGAGGATGCCGACAGACATCCACCACCAAGTCTCGAGGTGGAGAGTGCCCTGAATCACAAAGCGCCGCGGACAGTATTCGTGACGCGTGCTTCTCCCGAGGCGTTGAATGCCTTTAACACGGGGACGCAAGACCTTCGTGCTGCTCAAGATAGTTTTATCAGAGCCACGGAGCAGTATGTAAAAGACATACGGGTAAGAGAATTTAATAGTTATATATGCCAGTAGCCCCCGAGACTTAAAGTAGTTATATTGAACTGATTTAAGGATCATATGAAACGTAGGATCTTACCGAGAAGAATACCCAACTGTCTCAGGAGCTGCAAGAGTGCAAGGCCCAACTTGAGGCCGCATTGTCTAGCGCAGGAGGAAATGAAAGGACCTCTCCTGGTAACGCATTATTTGTAGAAAGATAAGTAGCATTTGGCCTTCGCGCAAGTCTAAAAAACGACATTGCAGGCGCTGCCGGACAAGATCCGGACAGGCAAGAACTTCTGCGGCAACTAAAGGCCGGCGAGAGGGTGCTGCATAAGGTGCAGCATAAAAGGAACAAGCTCCAGGATGCCCATACCCAGCTTGGAGAAGAGCTGAAAGGCGTTCGGGCCGAGCTGTCGGGCTCCGTTAAGGAGAATCAGCGGCTTGTCGCGGCATATATAGTAGTGCTTGAGCGAACTCCTTTGAAAAGAAGAGTTCGGCGAGGAAGTCAATTTGATGAATATGTCGAAGGTATGCTCACAGTGCGCCTGGAGGAGATGCCGTAACAACGGGTGATCAACTTCCGAATTGTTGCAACTGATCGAACGAGTTCGGCAGGCTATGAGCGCGTCATCCAGCGTTATGGCCAGCCTTCTCCATACCCGAGGGTCTTGGGAGCTTATGAGAAGCTGCAGGGAGGCGGCAGCGCTTCCATATATGGAAGATTTCGCCTGCCGCCAAGGTGCTGTGGAGGCTGGGCCATGGTAAAGACGCGGTACAAGAAGGCGGATCCCAACCACATGGCTGAAGTCGGACTGTGGGGCCCGATGGGAAGGAGATCCTGTGAGTTTAGTCTACGGCCAAGTGGAGTTGGCGCTAAATTTTCCCAACAGGATGTAAATTAGACAACTTTGTTAGATGGGATTGAGGAAGAATACAATCAGTCGATTTGACAATGTATTATAAAATGACATACAAAATGCCTTCTAGCCGGATTGTAGATTGTTTGTCTTTGCCGACCTTTTCAATTCGACCTCGGGACCCTAGAGTCCGGAGTGTGTCCGAATACCTTCTCGGTTATGAAACAACCGGGGTATGCATGGAGACCAGGTGTAGGGGTCATCAGTGCTTTATCAGACAAGTGCCCAACTAGTTATGTTATATTACATGGGTAGTAAGAAACATCTTCCAGGGAGAATAGTTCCGTTAAGGGTTCCTTTCCTCTGGGGGTGGCATGCCCTAAAGTGCATGTCCGGACTGCGAAAAAAGCAGAAAAACATCTGGGGGCAGATAAATAAGTGGATAAAAAATCATCTTTTAAGTCACCGACTGAATATTCCCTTAAGAACGCTAGCTTTCGGCTTCACCCAGTCTGAGGTACACATCCGGCTGACCCGGCAGTAACAATCGCAGAGGTGCTCCCTTTACCTCCTAGCCGAACAATCGGGAACGTAGGGGTAAGCACAGGAGCCAGGCAACCCAGCTTGGCCAAAACTTAAGTCATATCAATGCATATAATGGTGAATAAAAGGTACATGTGGAGGCTTGACACATGTG
Source organism: Aegilops longissima (assembly GCA_021605205.1). Lineage (NCBI taxonomy): Eukaryota > Viridiplantae > Streptophyta > Magnoliopsida > Poales > Poaceae > Aegilops > Aegilops longissima. The sequence goes on along the minus strand of CM038676.1, from coordinate 43,761,153 downwards.
CTGGGCATGAAGCCCGTATAATTAAGCTTCTGGTAAGGAAGCCCCCAGGTAAAATGAGTGCGGATAGCACATCAATTGCGCACGAACGTTGCGCAAGTAGGCCCTTTAAGGCTTGGATGAATAGGGTTGGGAAGAAAAAGATCAACAAAAGGCAGCTGAAGTAAAAAAAAATTGGATGGGGGGAAAGGGACGAACTCTTAGTCCGGCGCTAGGCATAGAATCGTCGGAGGCGGGCTGCGTTCCATGGGTTCGGCTCGAGTCGGTTATCCGATGCATTTCAGAGGCGGTGCGCTCCGCCGGTCAGGACTTGATCGATGATGAAGGGCCTTCCCATTTGGGCTTGAGCTTGTCCTTTTTCTTGTCCGCAGCGAGAACCAGTTCGCCAACGTTGTAAGTCTTGGCCCGTGCTTCTGCTTTGATATCTTCGAGCCTGCTGCTGATAGAATGCGGAACGAGCCTTGGCGACGCCGTGCTCTTCCTCCAATGTGTCCAAGCTGTCCTGCCGATCCAACTCGGCTTCTCTTTCTTCGTACATGCGCTTTTCGAGGTGAGTCATGAATGATGTCGCAGGCAAAACTGCTTCGCGCCAGATACCATAAAAATGGTGTGAATCCGTAGTACGGTTAGGCGTTGTCCGCAGCCCCAGTCTGAAGTCGAGCTCCTCTACCCAAAGGCGTGTCAGATTTCGTGAGGACCGCACTAGTGCGGGTTTGATGCCGCCATTATTAGACCATTTGCTCATTCCACTTGACCGTTGGTTTGAGGATGATAGATGAAGCGTAATCGAGCTTGATGCCCATATTTTTGCACCACGATTTAACCTCATCGGCGGTGAAGTTCGTGCCGTTATCGGTGATGATGCTGTGGGGACACCATAACGTGTACTACCCGGATATAAAGTCTATCACTGGTCCGGACTCTGCCGCTTTAACGGCTTGGCCTCTATCCATTTGGTGAATTTATCCACCATGACCAATAGGTACCTTTGCTTGTGGGTTCCCCTTTAAGTGGTCCAACCATGTCAAGCCCCTGCATCATGAACGGCCGGGTAATGGGTATAGTTTTGAGGGCGGTGGGTGGCATATGGCTCGATTAGCAAAGAGCTGACAACCGACGCATCTTTGGACTAAGTCCCGAGCATCTGCTCGGGCCGTCGGCCGATAGAATCCTGACGGAATGCCTTTCCTACAAGGGCCCGAGCTGCGGCGTGGTGTCCGCCTAGTCCGCATGAATTTCAGCCAGAGGTTTCGCCCTTCTTCTTGGAGATACACCTTTGAAGGACTCGGTTGTACTTTTCTTATAAAGTTCTCCTCATAGACCTTGTAGGCTTTAGATTGCTGGACAATGCAGCGGGCCTCATTTTGGTCTTCGGGAAGCTCTTGCCTAAGCAAGTAGGCGAGGAATGGTTCTGTCCACGGGGCAATTACTGCCATTATGTCATGGGCGGAAGGTGTTATATCATCGGCTGAATCGCCGGTTGGTGCGGCTTGTTCCGGTTTGTTAGTTCCGGACTCCTCTTCCCATAGTAGGATGGATTGAAGAGCCATTCCAGGAAGATGTTAGGAGGGACAGCGTCGCGTTTTGCGCCAATGCGTGCCAGTACGTCGGCTGCTTGGTTATTATCCCGGGCTACGTGATGGAATTCAAGTCCTTCGAACCGGGCTGACATTTTTAGGACAGCGTTGCGATATGCTGCCATTTTCGGATCTTTGGCTTCAAAGTCTCCGTTTATTTGGGATATTGCGAGGTTTGAATCCCCGCGCACCTCTAGGCGTTGGATGCCCATGGAGATTGCCATCCGGAGACCATGTAAAAGGGCCTCGTATTCGGCTGCGTTGTTGGAGTCCGTGTACATTATCTGAAGTACGTATTGGACTGTGTCCCCGGTCGGGGACGTTAATACGACGCCAGCCCCCAGTCTGGCTAACATTTTAGAGTCGTCGAAGTGCATAATCCAATTGGAGTATGCGCCGTATTCTTTAGGGAGTTCGGCTTCGGTCCATTCAGCGACAAAGTCAGCCAAAACTTGTGACTTTATAGCTCGCCGAGGTTTGTTAGATATATCAAATGGTAAGAGATCAATGGCCCATTTTGCAATCCTGCCCGTCGCGTCGCGGTTGTTTATAATGTCGTTAAGTGGTACTTGAGGCCATCGTTATCGAACACTCTTGAAAGTAGTGTCGAGCTTCCGGATGCCATGAACACCGCGTATGCTATCTTACGATAGTGCGGGTAACAGGACTTGCGGGGGTTAACACGATGGATATCGTAGTATACTGGTTTTGAAGAGGGAATTTATGCCCTTCTGTTTCTCGTTCGACGACGAGTACGGCGCTTACAACTTGATGCGTAGCTGCGATGTATAACAACATTGGTTCCGCCAGGTTGGGCGCAGCCAGGACCGGATTTGTTGCCAATATGGTCTTTATTTCTTCGAGTCCGGCGGTGGCAGCATCCGTCCACTCGAAGTGTTCGGTGCGCCTAAGGAGGCGATAGAGGGGTAATGCCTTTTCTCCTAGACGGGAGATAAAGCGGCTTAGAGCCGCCACGCATCCAGTCAATTTTTGTATTTGCTTGAGGTCTTTTGGGATATCTAGCTGTGACAGAGCTCGGATTTTGGCTGGGTTTGCTTCAATTCCTCTACCGGATACGATGAAGCCCAGCAGCTTTCCAGCTGGTACGCCGAAAACGCATTTTTCCGGATTCAGCTTGATGTCATATGCTCTGAGGTTGTCAAATGTGAGCCTCAAGTCGTCTACTAGAGTTTCGACGTGTTTAGTTTTGACGACTACGTCGTCTACGTATGCCTCTACTATTTTGCCGATCTGGGTAGCCAGACATGTCTGAATCATGCGCTGATATGTTGCGCCGGCGTTTTTAAGTCCGAAGGGCATCGTGTTGAAGCAGAATGGTCCGTATGGAGTAATGAATGCCGTTGCGGCTTGATCCGCTTCTGCCATCTTGATTTGATGATAGCCGGAGTATGCGTCCAGGAAGCACAATGAATCGTGCCCTGCAGTGGCATCGATGATTTGGTCGATGCGGGGGAGGGGGAAGGGATCCTTTGGGCATGCTTTATTTAGGTCTTTGAAATCGACACATAGGCGCCAGGATTTGTCCTTCTTTGGTACCATTACCAGGTTTGCTAGCCAATCCGGGTGCTTGATGTCTCTGATGAATCCGGCTTCTAATAGTTTGGCTAGCTCTTCTCCCATTGCCTGTCTTTTGGGTTCGAAAAATCGTCGAAGGGCCTGTTTGACTGGCTTGAATCCTTTTAGGATGTTTAGGCTGTGTTCTGCCAATCTACGTTGGATTCCGGGCATGTCCGAGGGGTGCCAGGCGAAAATGTCCCAATTTTCCTGAAGGAATTCTCGCAGTGCGGCGTCTACATCAGGGTTCAGTTGTGCCCCGATGGAGGCCGTCTTTGTCGGGTCCGTTGGGTGGACCTGGAATTTCACTATTTCATCTGCTGGTTTAAAGGAGGTGGACTTGGATCTCTTATCGAGTATCACATCGTCCCTATTCACCGTAGAGCGCAGCGTGGTGAGTTCCTCTGCCGCTAGGGCTTCGGATAGTGCCTCTAAGGCTAATGCGGCTGTCTTGTTTTTGGTGCGGAGTGCTATGTCCGGATCACTAACGAGAGTGATTATTCCGCCGGGCCCAGGCATTTTGAGCTTCATGTACCCATAATGGGGTACGGCTTGAAAAATTGTGAATGCTTCTCGTCCTAGTATAGCGTGATATCTGCTGTTGAACGGGGTCACTTGGAACGTGACTTCTTCGGATCTGTAATTGTCCGGTGAGCCGAATACCACATCGAGTGTGATTTTTCCTGTGCAGCGCGCCTCCCGGCTAGGGATTATTCCTCTAAAGGTTGTGCTGCTTCGCTCAATGCGGCTCCAGTCTATTTCCATTTTTTGAAGGGTTTCCTCGTAGATGAGGTTTAATCCACTGCCGTCATCCATGAGGACTTTTGTAAGTCGAAAGCCGCCCACTATTGGACTAAGTACCGGTCGGGTGGAGCTCGGGCTGTCCGAATTTAGGTTAAATCGCTGGCGTTGAAGGTGATGGCTGTGTCGCTCCATGGATTGGTTGTTGCTACTTGGTAGACTTGGTGAGGCATGGATTGTTTGTTTCCGCATATTATTTGATGCGAAAGTCTTGAAGACTGTTGATACCTGCATCGATGTTGTTGGAGTGGTTTTCCGGGCTAGAAGCTCCTCTCCACTTTTGGCCACCTGCCGTAATATCCAACATGCTCGAAGGTTATGTGTTGGGACGGCGCCTTCTGTACTGTGAATTTTACAGGGTCCGCTAAGCCATCCCTCTAGTACGGTTCTGTGCCCTTTATGGGGTCTTTGCTTTTTGGTTTTTGTATCTGGTGCCTGAGTGTAATGCACCCTTTTGTTGCGGACTAGGGTTGTATTCGGGGCCGGATTGTCCCAAAAATTATTTTCGGTTGTCCGGAAACTCTCCATCGCACAGTACTTTCAGTACTATGGGCGCTTGGTCGTGGCGTGTAATTTCATGACGGTGACGGCGCTCAAGAGTCCTCGTCCGTGCAATTATTGCAAAAAATTGAGATTGCGTTTTCCTCTCGGCAGTCCTTTATCCTGTCCATAACCAGGAGGAATCTGGCCCAGTAGTGATGTACTGTCTCAGCGGGCACTTGCCGGATTAGAGATAGATCGCATATGTCTGGGCGGGTGGGTGGAATTAAGTCCGGAACCCTACCCATCTCAAGGCTCGAAGGCCGAGAAGTTTCCGAATTTGGAAGCTTGGATTGCTGGACGTTGTCCAACGAAGCCGGGTCCGATGCGACCGTAAGTTCGTGCTTGATCGAAGTCCGTCCCTCCGCGGGAATCCGGCATGGGGGGTTCGGAAGCCCGGACATGACTAGTTTTCAATATAGGAGAAGCGTCGCCGCATTGTTCCTCTACCACTGCAACGTGGTGGGTGACCTGGGGAGAGTTAATCTCTCTCAGATCGGTTTTAAGCCCAATCTGTTTGTAGTCTGTAGCGACTCCCAGGGCAGCGATGCGATCCAAGAGCCCGTTTACGGACGAGAGCTCTATTGGATCCAGCCGCTCGGCGAATTCCGAGCTGATGTGAAATTTGCTTTTGACGACTTGAGAGGTCATTGTAGAAGCGGTGGCCGGATAGGCGGTCATAAGAAAACCACCTAGCCGGATTGTTTGGCCGGCGGCCAGGGCTCGTTTGGCGAAAATACCGTCCTTGAAGACGGGAGGAGGCATCCTTCCTATCGGTGACGGCACAGAGGAACTCTCAATGAAAGCACCAATGTCGGTGTCAAAACCGGCGGATCTCGGGTAGGGGGTCCCGAACTGTGCGTCTAGGCGGATGGTAACAGGAGACAAGGGACACGATGTTTTACCCAGGTTTGGGCCCTCTTGATGGAGGTAAAACCCTACGTCCTGCTCGATTGATATTGATATTGTGGATGTTTACAAGAGTGGATCTACCACGAGATCAAGGAGGCTAAACCCTAGAAGCTAGCCTATGGTATGATTGTAAGGGTTGTTGATGTTGTCCTACGGACTAGAGCCATCCGGTTTATATAGACACCGGAGAGGGCTAGGGTTACATAGAGTCGGTTACAATGGTAGGAGATCTACATATCCGTATCGCCAAGCTTGCCTTCCACGCCAAGGAAAGTCCCTTCCGGACACGGGGAGAAGTCTTCAATCTTTTATCTTCATAGTCTTGGAGTCCGGATGATGATGATAGTCCGGCCGATGATAGTCCGGCCGATGACGATAGTCCGGCTATCCGGACACCCCCTAATCCGGGACTCCCTCATTAACCATCAACACTTGATGCTCCTTCTTGATTTCTACCTCCGCGAACTTAAGCATTGCGAAGACCTCAGGAATCCTTTTGTTCATCCCTTGCATATTATAGTTCATCACGAAGCCTTTGTAGCTTGGTGGCAGTGATTGAAGAACTCTGTCAATAACACTATCTACTGGATGATCAACTCCCAGCTGAGTCAAGTGGCTATGATACCCAGACATTTTGAGTATGTGTTCACTGACAGGACTATTCTCCTCCATCTTGCGGCTATAGAACTTGTTGGTGGCTTCATATCTCTCAACCCGGGCATTTGCTTGAAATATTACTTTCAACTCTTGGAACATCTCATATGCTCCATGACGTTCAAAACGTCTTTGCGGTTCTAGGCCATAAAGCATGGCACACTGAACTATATAGTAGTCATCAGATTGAGCCTGTGAGACGTTCATAACATCTAGAATAGCTCCTGCGGCAGGTCTGTCACCTAGTGGTGCATCAAGGACATAATTCTTCTGAGCAGCAATGAGGATAATCCTCAAGTCACAGACCCAGTCCGTGTAGTTGCTACCATCATCTTTCAACTTAGCTTTCTCTAGGAACACATTAAAATTCAGGGGAATAGTAGCTCGGGGCATTGATCTACAACATAGATATGCAAAACTATTAAGACTAAGTTCATGAGAAATTAAGTTCAATTAATCAAATTACTAATGAATCCCACTTAAATAAACATCCCTTAAGTTATCTAAGTGATACATGATCCAAATCAACTAACCCATGTCTGGTCATCACGTGAGGGGTAGTCATCAATGGTGAACATCTCTATGTTGATCATATCTACTATATGACTCACGTTCGACCTTTCAGTCTCCAGTGTTCCGAGACCATGTTTGCACATGCTAGGCTCGTCAAGTTTAACCCAAGTATTCTGCATGTGCAAAACTGTCTTACACCCGTTGTATGTGAATGTAGGGTCTATCACACCGATCATCACGAGGTGCTTTGAAACGACGAACTTTGGCAACGGTGCATACTCGGGGAGAACACTTTTATCTTGAAAAATAGAGAAGGTCTTATAATGCTACCGCCATTCTAAGCAAAATAAGATGCTTAAAGGATAAACATCACATGCAATCAAAATATGTGACATGATATGGCCATCATCATCTTGTGCTTTTGATCTCCATCTCCAAAGCATCGTCATGATCTCCATCGTCACCAGCTTGACACCTTCATCTCCATCGTTGAGTCGGGGTCGTCTCGCCAACTATTGCTAACGCATAGCAATAAAGTAAAGCAATTACATGGCATTTGCATTTCATACAATAATTAAGAGACAATCCTAAGGCTCCTGCCGGTTGTCGATATTACAAAACATGATCATCTCATACATCAACATATATCACATCATGTATTCACCATATCACAGCACAACATGCCCTACAAAAACAAGTTAGACATCCTCTACTTTGTTGTTGCAAGTTTTACATGGCTGCTACGGGCTTCTAGCAAGAACCGTTCTGAACTACGCAAAAACCACAACGGTGATTTATCAAGATTGTTGTTTTAACCTTTGTGAAGGATCGGTCGTAGTCAAATTCGATTCAACTAAAGTAGGAGAAACAGACACCCGCCAGCCACCTTTATGCAAAACTAGTTGCATGTCAGTCGATGGAACCGGTCTCATGTGCGTAGACATGTAAGGTTGGCCCGGGCCGCTTCATCCCACCATATCACCGAATCAAAATAAGGCGTTGGTGGTAAGCAGTATGACTATCACCGCCCACAACTCTCTGTGTTCTACTCGTGCATATAATCTATGCATAGACCTGGCTCGGACGCCACTATAGGGAAACGTTGCATGGAAAACAAAAAAAAATCTATGCACACATAAGATTTATCCATGGAGATGCATAGCAACGAGGGGAGGAGTGTGTCTACATACCCTCATAGACCGTAAGTGGAAGTGTTTAGTAACGCGGTTGATGTAGTCGAACTTCTTCGTAATCCAACCGGTCGAGTACCGAACGTACGGCACCTCCGCATTCAGCACATGTTCAACTCGGTGACGTCCTCGCCTTGTTGATCCAGCAAGATGGTGAAGTAGTGAGTTTCGGCAGCACGACGACATGGTGACGGTGGTGGTGATGCTATCTCTGCAGGGCTTCGCCTAAGCACTACAAAAGTATGACCGAGGGTCGAAACTGTGGAGGGGAGCCCCGCACACGGCTAAGCGATTGTCGTGGCTTTGTGTGGCGCCCCCTCCCACATATATATAGGTGGGGGTGTAGGAGCAGCCAAGGAGGCGCCCCAAGTGGGGCCGAATCCCACTTGGGGTACTTCCCTTTACCACACCCCCCTTGCCCTTCTAGGCGAGCAGGGAAAGGCAGGGAGGGTGGCGCCCCTCCCCCCTTGTTCTCCCATGTGGAGGGGAAGGCGGGAGGGGCTAGCCCTCCCCCTTTCCTTCCCTAGGGTCGGCGGCCAGGGAGAGGGGCACGCCAGCCCCCTTGTGGGCTGGTGTGTCTCTCCCCTTGGCCCATTAGGCCCATAGACCTCCCGGGGATGTTCAGAACCCCTTCCGGTTCCCCTTGAATACCTGGTGCACTCTAAAAATCTTCCGGTGTCCAAATATCATCGTCCTATATATCAATCTTTACCTCCGGACCATTATGGAGCTCCTTATCATGTCTGTGATCTCATTCGGGACTCCGAACAACATTCAGTCACCAAATCATATAACTCATATAACCCTATATCGTCAACAAATGTTAAGCATGCGGACCCTACGGGTTCGAGAACTATGTAGACATGACCGAGACACCTCTCCGGCCAATAACCAATAGCGGAACCTGGATGCCCATATTGGTTCCACCATATTCTACGAAGATCTTTATCGGTCGAACTATTATGACAACATACATAGTTCCCTTTATCTGTCTGTATGCTATGATGACCCACAAGTGTAGGGGATCTATCGTAGTCCTTTTGATAAGTAAGAGTGTCGAACCCAACGAGGAGCAGAAGGAAATGACAAGCGGTTTTCAGTAAGGTATTATCTGCAAGCACTGAAATTATAGGTAACAGATAGTTTTGTGATAAGATAATTTGTAACGGGTAACAAGCAATGAAAGTAAATAAAGTGCATCAAGGTGGCCCAATCCTTTTGGTAGAAAAGGACAAGCCTGGACAAGTTCTTATAATAAGAAAAGCGCTCCCGAGGACACATGGGAATTATCGTCAAGCTAGTTTTCATCACACTCATATGATTCGTGTTCGTTACTTTGATAATTTGATATGTGGGTGGACCTGTGCTTGGGTGCTACCCTTTCTTGGACAAGCACCCCACTTATGATTAACCCCTATTGCAAGCATCCGCAACTACAAAAGAAATATTAAGGTAAACCTAGCCATAGCATGAAACATATAGATCCAAATCAGCCCCTTACAAAGCAACTTATAAACTAGGGTTTAAGCTTCTGTCACTCTAGCAACCCATCATCTACTTATTACTTCCCAATGCCTTCCTCTAGGCCCAAACAATGGTGAAGTGTCATGTAGTCGACGTTCACATAACACCACTAGAGGAGAAACAACATACATCTCATTAAAATATCGAATGAATACCAAATTCACATGACTACTAATAGCAAGACTTCACCCATGTCCTAAGGAACAAACGTAACTACTCACAAAGCATATTCATATTCATGATCAGAGGAGTATTAATATGCATTAAGGATCTGAACATATGATCTTCCACCAAATAAACCAACTAGCATCAACTACAAGGAGTAATCAACACTACTAGCAACCCACAGGTACCAATCTGAGGTTTTGGTACAAAGATAGGATACAAGAGATGAACTAGGGTTTGAGAGGAGATGGTGCTGGTGAAGATGTTGATGGAGATTGACCCCCTCCCGATGAGAGGATCGATGGTGATGATGATGGTGATGATTTCCCCCTCCCGGAGGGAAGTTTCCCCGGCAGAACAGCTTCGCCGGAGCCCTAGATTGGTTCTGCCAAGGTTCCGCCTCGTGGCGTGATGACCCACAAGTATAGGGGATCTATCGTAGTCCTTTCGATAAGTAAGAGTGTAGAACCCAACGGGGAGCAGAAGGAAATGACGAGCGGTTTTCAGTAAGGTATTCTCTGCAAGCACTGAAATTATAGGTAACAGATAGTTTTGTGATAAGATAATTTTTAACGGGTAAAAAGAAATGAAAGTAAATAAGGTGCAGCAAGGTGGCCCAATCCTTTTTGTAGCAAAGGACAAGCCTGGACGAGTTCTTATAATGAGAAAAGCGCTCCCGAGAACACATGGGAATTATCATCAAGCTAGTTTCATCACGCTAATATGATTCGCGTTCGGTACTTTGATAATTTGATATGTGGGTGGACCTGTGCTTGGGTACTGCCCTTTCTTGGACAAGCATCCCACTTATGGTTAATGTCGGAGTAATGGGCCACGGGTAGGCTAACCCGAGACCTAAGACCTTTCAAGACATCGGGGCTGACTGCGCCCCTCAAGACGACAAGGCGAGGTGCTGCCTTTTGGAAGCCGACTGAAGGAGTGGTCGGCTTCCCATGGGCGGCCGAGTCTTGGATGCAAGGCCAAGTCAAGCCGACTCCAGCCCGGCGACTTCCAGAGAAGCCGGCTCCAGAGAGTCGGCCCACGACGCCTGCAGAGCATGTGCCCTCGTCAGGGGGACGGGACGGGGAGTGGCTACAGTATAGCCCATCCCCTCCAAATCAGGCAAGCATGGCCACAGTGCACCATATCGGCGGAGATCTCCACTCGGCGCGGCACTGTTGCCACCGCTTCCCTGACATCATCTCGTATAGGCGGAGTCCTGTTCCCATGACGGCCTGTCTATACGGCCCAAGGACGACGGGCCCCGCACGTCAGCGAGAGTCCAGAAGACGGCAAAGAGCCCTACCAATCGGACCCGGGGGAGGTCGGCCTCTAGGAGTCGGCCAGACCCTTCCTCGGGGCCCACGCGCCATCAACCAGACAATATAGGGAGTGGCTACAGTAATCGCCCGCCAGGAGATGGGGCTGTAGCCATGACCTCCTAACCAAGCCTACGTCATTAGAGACACGGCTACAGTGATCAGCCGCCGACAAGCCCTGGAGCAGCGGGTGCGGCCTGTCGGCCTGTACCTCACCAGTTGGCGGGGCCCACCAGTCGGCGGTCCCAAGCAGTCGGTGGAGAAGCCGGCACCATAGAGACTCATGGCCAGGCCCCGCACCCGGCCGGGTTACCAATGTATCCCTAGGGGGTAGGCCTATATAAACCCCCCGGGGCACCCATGCAAAGGGTTCGGAACCAGTGATAGTTAGAACAGATCATAGAGGAAAGGGAAGAGCTAGCCTTGCCTTCTCCTACCTCTAGCATACAGCTCAAGGAGCACTTGTGTATTCACTTGAGCCTTAGTGATCATGCGGAGACCCCGCAGAGCAGGAGTAGGGGTGTTATCTCCTAGGAGAGCCCCGAACCTGGGTAAAGTCCATCGGCGTTCGTGTCTACGCCTCATCTCACTTATGGGCACCGGCGATGTTCTACTCGCTCCCACCATGATAAGCCATCCTTTGGCATATGTCGCACCCAACCCCCGACATTTGGCGCGCACCATGGGGTGAGGTGCACCGTCGTCTGGTGACCTACTCTGGATGGGAACCCTTTTCCTCCCTGGCGAGAGTAGCCAGCCCGGCACACCAGACGGCGTCTGTGCCGACGCGCTGCATGTCGCGGAGTTGGCTTACGCGGCGAGCTGCCTCGCTGATCTCGTTGGCGGAGTCTGCCTCTCCGACGAGCCCGCATCCGACGCGGGCACCGATGGCCCCGAGAGCCTCCTCGCGGGCCTCCTCTATCAGCTCCACGTCTCCAGGGAGCCAGCTGCGGACTTGGAGTCTGTAGGCTCCACCGACCCGATGTTGGTTGACTCCGACACCGCGTCGCTCGACGCGTTCCCCACCAACGTGGTGGTGTACGACAAGCCGCTCCCTCGCGTGGAAAGCGGCGGAAGCACCGTCACGAAGGTGCTGGTCATTGGGCACGGCGAGCACTCCGGTGGAGGTGCTCGTGACCCGCTCGACGCAGCGCTGCAAGACCTGTCAGCGCCCATTCCCGAAGACGCTGACACCGAGACATTTGAGGCACGCTGCCTCCAGCTCGTCGAGGGTGCCAAGAAGCTTGCCGGCATGAGACGCTTGTCGGAAGCCTACCAACACGAAATGGATCATGCTGTGGGCGGCACGCCGGCTCCCACTAGGCCCAGCCGCCTTGGCACGGTCCAGCAGCATGGCGTGGCCATCGCCAACCTGTTCGGGGCTGATCGCTCCGTCTACGCGACGCCTGCGGAGAACATCCGAGCTGCCCAGGCGATGGCAGAAGAGCTGGACAAGTTCGAGAGCGAGGAACGTCGCCCGATGGCAGAACGCGTCCAGCGACTCCTCGACACGGCCGCCGAGCAGCACGAAGCCGGCTGCCGCATCGAGGTGCCGCGCCGGCAAAACAACGATCTGCTTCACCGCCAAGATCAAGGTGTGACCTCTCGGACGCCGACTGGTGGCGTCCGTGCTAAAAACGACAAGGGGCCGGCTGCTAGCCGCAGTCGGACTCGGCTCTCCATAGAGCGCGACCAAGACGGCCGCCCAAGAGCAGTGGAACAGCGGGATGACTATCCGCCTCCTCCCCCTCGCAGGGAAAGGCGCGTTTCCCCGCTGCCTGTTGATCACCCATCGCTCGACGACCGCCTTGGCCGCCGAGAAGGAATCGGAGAAAACGATGCCCGCCACCGGATCGACTGCCTCAACCGATCCCTGGTGCTAGAAGAAGAAGATGAGTTGGGTCCGCCTTGTTTTGGTCCCCGCATACGTGACGAGCCCTTTCCCAAAGGGTTCACGTTCCCAAGAGACACTCCCAAGTACACCGGCTCCGTGAAGCCGGAGGACTGGCTGGTCGACTACTCCACAGCCGTCAGCATAGCAAACGGCAACAAGCGAGTTGCCGTGAAATACGTTTCGCTCATGCTCGAAGGCACAGCCCGGACATGGCTGAATAGCCTGAAGCCCCGAAGCATCAACAGTTGGGTCGACTTCACCGACGCCTTCGTCCACAACTTCACCAGCACGTACAAGCGGCCGCCCAAGCCCCGCCAGCTCTCCTTGTGCGTGCAAGGCCCCGACGAGTTGACTCACGACTACCTCACGCGCTGGGCCGAGATCCGCAACTCTTGCGAGGGCGTGCATGAGGTGCAGGCCATCGAGTACTTCACCGCCGGATGTCGATAGGGCACCCTCCTCAAGCACAAGCTCCTCTGCGACGAGCGGGAAACCCTCGATGAGCTGCTAATCATAGCAAACAAATACGCCACGGCCGACTCCTCCATGAAGGCGGAGATCCAAGTGAATGCATCTGGCAAGGTGGCCCCTCAGGCTCCTAGAACTCCGGCTGGAGACGCCAGTCGGCGTCAACAGCAGAACGACCACAAGCGCAAGGCCCCGCAGCCCGCTTCCACCAGCCGGCAGGTGGCGACAATCGAAGACCAGCGGCCAGAAGGGCAGGCTCCTTCCAAGCGGCAGAAGGGCAGCAAGCCCAATTGGCTGCCGGCTTTCTCATATGAGCAAACCCTGGATGCACCATGCAAATTCCATAGCGGCGCGAAGCCGTCAAACCAGACCACTCGGAAGTGCCATTGGCTCACCAGGATCGCCAAGGGAGACGGCCTCCTGCCTCCTGCGCCTGCTGGGCAGCAGCCTCCTCCTCAGCCCCAGCAGCCGGCGGCCGGACCTATCGGAGCCATAAAGGATGAGTTTCTAGAAGAGCATGGGGCATACATCATATTCACCAGCGTCGCTGATGAGCGGCGCAGCAGGCGGCAACAACAACAAGAGGTGAACGCAGTAGCAACTAAGGTCCCAGAGTTCATGCATTGGTCGGAGAAACCCATCAGCTGGAGCAGAGCCGATCACCCAGAGGTGATGCCCAAACCCGGCTCATATGCTCTGGTTTTGGATGCCACCTTTGCCATGGACAAGCGAGCTGCTCGTTTCTCCCGAGTTTTGATAGACGGCGGCACAAGCATCAACATCCTGTACAAGGATACTATGGAGAAGTTAGGAATCAAACAAAGACAGCTTCAGCCCAGCCGGACCGTCTTCCATGGCATAGTTCCTGGTCTATCCTGCTCATCGACCGGCAAGATCCTGATATACGTCCTCTTTGGGGACAAAGATCACTTTCGCCGAGAGCAGGTCTGGTTTGAGGTGGTGGACCTTGAAAGCCCATACCATGCGCTGCTTGGCCGGCCCGCTCTGGCCAAGTTCATGGCGGTCCCCCGCTACGCCTACCTCAAGATGAAGATGCCGAGTTCCAAGGGGATTCTGACCATAGCTGGCGACTACAAGAAGTCGTCCGCCTGCGCAGCAGAAAGCAGTCGGTTGGCCGAGTCCCTCGTGATCGCAGCTGAGAAGCGTCTCCTTGACCGAGTTGTGGCGATGGCTGGAAAGTGGCCGGAGATGTCGCCTGACCCCAAGGAGTCGGAAGCCGAGGGCTCGTTCAAGCCGGCCAAAGAGACAAAGAAGATACCCTTGGACCCAGAGCACCCGGAGAGGCACGCTATCATAGGTACGGGCCTCGACAGCAAATAGGAAGGCGAGCTTGTCGATTTCCTCCGTGAGAATCGGGACATCTTTGCATGGTCCCCCAAGGACATGCCAGGTGTTCCGACGGATTTCTCCGAGCACAAGTTGCACGTCCGGCCCGATGCCAAGCCCGTCAGGCAGCCCTTGCGCCGCCTGTCAGAAGAGCAGAGAAGAGTCGTTGGAGAAGAGATAGCCCGGCTGTTGGCAGCCGGCTTCATCATGGAAGTGTTCTTTCCAGAGTGGCTGGCCAACCCAGTCCTCGTACTGAAGAAAAACAAGTAGTGGCGTATGTGTATCGATTACACTAGCCTCAACAAAGCATGCCCGAAAGACCAGTTTGCTTTGCCAAGAATTGACCAACTGATAGACTCCACAGCCGGATGCGAGCTGTTGAGCTTTTTGGATGCATATTCAGGATACCACCAAATCAAGCTGAACCCGGCTGACAGAATGAAGACCGCCTTCATCACGCCATTCGGAGCCTTCTGCTTCCTAACCATGATGTTTAGCTTGAGGAATGCCGGCGCCACCTTTCAACGCTGCATGCAGAAGTGCATCCTCAAGCAGCTCGGCAGGAACGCCCACGTTTATGTGGACGATGTGGTGGTGAAGACGGTGAAGCGTGGAACGCTGCTAGAGGACCTCAAAGAGACCTTTGAGAACCTGCGCCGATTTCAAATAAAACTCAACCCAGAGAAGTGCGTCTTCGGAGTACCAGCTGATACGTCTCCAACGTATCTATAATTTTTTATTGCTCCATGCTACTTTATCTACTGTTTTGGACTATAATGGGCTTTATTTCCACTTTTATATTATTTTTGGGACTAACCTATTAACCGGAGGCCCAGCCCAGAATTGCTGTTTTTTGCCTTTTCAGTATTTTGAAGAAACTAAATATCAAACGGAGTCCAAACGGAATGAAACCTTCGGAAACGTGATTTTCTTACCGAACGTGATCCAGGAGACTTGGACCCTATGCCAAGGAACCAGAGAGGCGGTCACGAGGTGGGGCCCCCCTAGGGCGCCCCGCCTCATGGGCCCTCAAGCTCCACCGACGCATTCCTTCCTCCTATATATACCTACGCATACCCCAAACGATCGAACAGGAGCCAAAACCTAATTCCACCGCCGAAACTTCCAGATCCACGAGATCCCATCTTGGGGCTGTTCCATTCTCCATTTGGAGGGGCAGCCACCACGAAGGGCTTCTACATCATCACCATAGCCCCACTGATGAAGTGTGAGTAGTTTACTTCAGGCCTTCGAGTCCATAACTAGTAGCTAGATGGCTTCTTCTCTCTTTTTGGATCTCAATACAATGTTCTCCCCCTCTCTCGTGGAGATGTATTCGATGTAATCTTCTTTCTGCAGTGTGTTTGTGGAGATCGATGAATTGTGGGTTTATGATCCAGCTTATCTATGAATAATATTTGAATCTTCTCTGAATTCTTTTATGTATGATTGAGTTATCTTTGCAAGTCTATTCGAATTATCCGTTTGGTTTGGCCAACTAGATTGGTAGTTCTTGCAATGGGAGAAGTGCATGGCTTTGGGTTCAATCTTATGTGTCCTTACCCAAAGGATGTAAAGGGTTGCAAGGCACGATTGTATTATTGCCATCGAGGATAACAAGATGGGGTATTTATCATATTGCATGAATTTATTCCTCTACATCATGTCATCTTGCTTAAGGTGTTACTCTGTTTTTAACTTAATACTCTAGATGCATGCTGGATAGCGGTCAATGACTAGAGTAATAGTAGTAGATGCAGAATCGTTTCGATCTACTTGTCTCGGACGTGATGCCTATATACATGATCATACCTAGATAACCTCATAACTATGCTCAATTCTGTCAATTGCTCAACAGTAATTTGTTCACCCACCGTAGAATACTTATGCTCTTGAGAGAAGCCACTAGTGAAACCTATGGCCCCGGGTCTATTCTCATGATATCAATCTCCATCACTTTTATACTTGCTTTGTTTTACTTTGCCTTTTACTTTTCACTTTGCATCTATATACCAAAAATACCAAAAATATTATCTCTATCAGATCTCACTCGTAAGTGACCGTGAAGGATTGACAACCCCTAATCGCGTTGGTTGCGAGTAGCTATCATTTTGTGCAGGTACGAGGGACTTGTGCGTGGCCTCCTCTGGATTGATACCTTGGTTCTAAAAACTGAGGGAAATACTTACGCCATCTGTGCTGCATCATCCTCTCCTCTTCGGGGAAAACCAACACAAGCTCAAGACGTAGCAAGAAGGATTTCTGGCGCCGTTGCCGGGGAGTCTACGCAAAAGTCAACATACCAAGTACCCATCACAATCCCTATCTCTCGCATTACATTATTTGCCATTTGCCTCTCGTTTTCCTCTCCCCCACTTCACCCTTGCCGTTTTATTCACCCTCTCTTTCCCAATCTCCTTCTCTTTTTCCCTTTGCCTTTTGTTTACTCGTGTGTTAGTTCGCTTGCTTGTCGTTATGTATAATTCCTTATCCGCTCCTATGTCTCCCGAGTTTGAAGTCCTTCACTTAAAGCAAAGGCAAGGAGAAAATTTAAAAGATGCTTGGTATAGGATGATGGAATCTTATCGTAAGTGCAACCTAGAGGTGAACTTTAGAATTCTTCTTCTAATTTTTATGTTGGGTTAAATATGACGATAGACAACTCTTGGATTGCATTGCCAAGGAAATTTCATTGAGATTGATCCAGTATTAAGATGAGATTATAGAGGGAATAGTGGGAACACTACCCCAAAAGGGAGGATCTCATCCTACCCAGGAAGAAACCCAAGTGTTTGAAAAGATTTGCAAAGTAACAAAAAATTTACAAAAGTCTCTTGAGCCTCTTAAAAGTGTTAGCGGAAATCTTCACCGCATGAATATGTTGATTACTCTTTGTAGTAAGCGGTTGGATTCTTTAGATCTAAAAATTTCCGAGTATGAAGGGAAGCGAGAAGAACCACCTGGATTCGAGCATGACTCCGCTAAAAAACTGAAAATTAATGGCAATACCTAGATCTATCCTTGCTTTTATGCCTAGCTAGGGGCGTTAAACGATAGTGCTTGTTGGGAGGCAACCCAATTTTATTTTTAGTTTTTTGTTTTTGTTTCTGTTTAGGAATAAATAATCCATCTGGCCTCTGTTTAGGTGTGGTTTTATCTTTTAATTAGTGTTTGTGCCAAGTTAAACCTACTGGATCTTCTTGGATGATAGTTATTTGATCTTGCTGTAATTTCCAGAAACTTTGCGCTCAGTGCCCGAATTGTTAAAAATCACCAGAATGTGCTAAAATACTGATTCCAATTGCTGCTAATCAATAAACAAATTTTCCAGGTCTTCTAATTTTGGTAGAATTTTTTGAGTTCCAGAAGTTTGCGTTACTTACAGATTACTACAGACTGTTCTGTTTTTGACAGATTCTGTTTTGCGTGTGTTGTTTGCTTATTTTGATGAATCTATGGCTAGTAAATAGTTTATGATCCATTGATAAGTTGGAATACAGTAGGTTTAACACCAATATAAATAAAGAATGAGTTCATTACAGTACCTTAAAATAGTCTTTTGTTTTCTTTCTCTAACGGAGCTCACGAGATTTCTATTGAGTTTTGTGTTGTGAAGTTTTCAAGTTTTGGGTGAATTCTTTTGATGGATTATGGAACAAAGAGTGGCAAGATCCTAAGCTTGGGGATGCCCATGGCACCCCCAAGATAATACAAGTACACCAAAAATTCAAAGCTTGGGGATGCCCCGGAAGGCATCCCCTCTTTCGTCCACTTCCATCGGTAATTTACTTGGAGCTATATTTTTATTCACCACATGATATGTGTTTTGCTTGGAGCGTCTTGTATTATTTGCGTCTTTGCTTGTTAGTTTACCACAATCATCCTTTCTGTACACACCTTTTGAGAGAGCCATACATGAATTGAAACTTGACAGAATACTCTATGTGCTTCACTTATATTTTTTGAGCTTGATAGTTTGCTCATAGTGCTTTACTTATATCTTTGAGCGTGATAATTTTTGCTCTAGTGCTTCACTTAGATCTTTTAGAGCACGGTGGTGGATTTGTTTTAAAGAAACTTGATCTCTCATGCTTCACTTAGATTATTTTGAGAGTCGTTAATAGCATGGTAATTTGGTTAATATTAATATACTTGGTATTCATGATATGTGAAACTTTCTTTTGAGTGCGTTGAATACTAAGATAAGTTTGATGCTTGATAATTGTTTTGAGATATGGAGGTGATAATATCAAAGTTGTGCTAGTTGAGTAGTTCTGAATTTGAGAAATGCTTGTGTTCAAGTTAGCAAATCCTGTAGCATGCACGTATGGTTAAAGTTGTGTAACAAATTTGAAACATGAAGTGTACCTGGCTTGTGCATCCTTATGAGTGGCGGTCGGGGACGAGCGATGGTCTTTTCCTACCAATCTATCCCCCTAGGAGCATGCGCATAGTAATTGATTTTTGATGACTTCTAAATTTTTGCAATAAGTGTATGAGTTCTTTTGACTAATGTTGAGTCCATGGATTATACACACTTTTACCTTTCCACCTTTGTTAGCCTCTTCGGTACCGTGCATTGCCCTTTCTCACCTTGAGAGTTGGTGCAAACTTCGCCGGTGCATCCAAACCCCGTGATATGATATGCTCTATCACACATAAACCTCCTTATATCTTCCTCAAAACAGCCACCATACCTACCTATTATGGCATTACCATAGCCATTCCGAGATATATTGCCATGCAACTTTCCACCGTTCCGTTCATCATCATTGTGACACACCTTAGTTTTGTCATATTGCCATTGCATGATCATGTAGTTGACATTGTATTTGTGGCAAAGCCACCATGCATTATTTTTCATACATGTCACTCTTGATTCATTGCACCATCCCGGTACACCGCCGGAGGCATTCATATAGAGTCATACCTTGTTCTAGTTTCTAGTTGTAATCCTTATGTTGTAATCAATAGAAGTGTGATGATCATCATTATTAGAGAATTGCCCAAAAAAAGGCCAAAAAGAAAAAAAGAAAGGCCCAAAAAAAGAAAATAAATAAAAAGGGCAATGCCACTATCTCTTTTTCCACATTTGTGCTTCAAAGTAGCACCTTGTTCTTCATGTAGTGAGTCTCATATATTGTGCTTCAAAGTAGCACCATGTTTTTCATATAGTGAGTCTCATAAGTTGTCTTTTTATACTAGTGGGAATTTTTTGTTATAGAACTTGGCTTGTATATTCCTACGATGGGCTTCCTCAAAATGCCCTAGGTCTTCATGAGCAAGCAAGTTGGATGCACACCCACTAGTTTTATTTTGAAAGGGACAGTAGGAGAGGCTCCTACTGGTTGTATATATTCCTTCCTTTGTGGGTAGTTACATGTATGTTACAAGGTAAAGTATGAGCATTTTGCATGCAAGATTACCCACCCCTGTTGGGGTGGATTAAGAAGGGTACGAGAACAAGGGTTCACTACACAGAGGTCAGGGAGGGGGGTTTCTAGACTAGGGAGTTACAAAAAGTAGTTACAATAGACCTTTGCCTCCTTCACTCTGTATTGGAGGAGGTCGAATCACCCTTGAATCGTACAACCAGAGCCAATCTTCGGGCTGATCCTCTGAAGTGTTTATTGTTGCGTTCCTTCCACAAACTCTAAGAAGCTTGGAGGAAAATTTCCATGAAGAACTGTCTTCGGTCAGACTCATTAGTTTGTGCGATCAATTCAAGTCTGGAATCAAACCCCGGCCAAGCAACGCCAATCTTCTCCCAGCAAGCCTTACTGAATGGGCAGGTGAAGATCATGTGGTCCACTGTTTCTTCAATATGTTGCCCACAGAGAAGGCAATCAAAGACCTCACCAATGTTGTAGTGGCGACGTTTGAGCATGTTCCTTGTATTCAGGTTATCAAGGAGTAGCAGCCAACCAAAGACTTTAATTTTCATGGTACTTTTAGATTTCCACAGTAGTCTGAAAGTTGGATGTCTCGGGGCCAGCCTAAAGCAGAATTTATAGTAATCAGCAGACTTAAAGTCAGTTTTCCCCCAGACATAGTGCCAAATGTCCGTGGTAGATGTGGAAGGGCGCATGTGGGTAG
Organism: Aegilops longissima; assembly: GCA_021605205.1. NCBI lineage: Eukaryota > Viridiplantae > Streptophyta > Magnoliopsida > Poales > Poaceae > Aegilops > Aegilops longissima. The sequence goes on along the minus strand of CM038676.1, from coordinate 43,740,581 downwards.
TTAGGGTTTGCAGATCACGGACTTCTGAAAGAGCTTCAGGAGAGAGCGGCAGGTGAAAGATGTCATGCATGACGCGTTTCCAAGAAGTCCTTAATGAGACGCATCTTCATGCAGAGCAAAGGAAAAGGCTCGAGGGTGCGACGTCTCAAGGGTTTCGTCAAGCCATAGATCTTTCCAAACGAGAGCAGTTGTCCCATAAACCACTTGGATCTCGAAACGCCGCGGTATTTCGGTGTAAGTTTAAGCACGTCGCGCCACCAGAACGAGCCCACCGCATCCAACGCATGCGGGATTTTACCAACGTAATAAGAGTCCCAAAGTAAGTGCACCCATGGGACATCCTTCTTGTTATAGAACTTGTGAAGGAATTTCATGAGCAAGGCTTCATTTTGAAGTTTCAAGTCGATCACTCCGAGGCCTCCACATTTCTTGGGTTTGCAGACCAAATTCCAAGCGGCAAGAGAATTGCATTTATCTCCATGTTCTGTCTTCTTATTCCAAAGGCATCGGCGACGGATCTTGTCCAGCATCTCAACTACTTGGGGGTGTAGCTTTAGTGTGCACATGGCATAAATAAGCAGGGACGTGACTGTTGCATTAAGCCATGAAAGCTTCCCCCCGTATGACATCATGGAAATTGTGGCGGTAAGGCGTCGTTCAGCACTGCAAACGAGAGGCATGAGGTCCTGCACCGTAGGTTTGGAGGTACTCATGGGAAGACCAAGGTATGTAAAAGGCATGGCACCAACCGAACAGCCAAAGATTGCAGCGAGCTCAGCAGTTGAGGTATCATCAAGGTTTATAGGGATAAGAGTGGACTTGTTGAAGTTGATCTTGAGACCAATGGACATGGCATAGTCAGAGAGAATCTGCTTGATAATTCCAGCTTGACGTGGGCAAGCGGGGAGGGCCAGGATGGTATCGTCGGCATACTGGATGACATGATATTCAGTTTGACCAGGGCAAGGGAAAGGTAGCTCAATCCTCCCCTGCCTAAATGCATCGTTGATGGCCGCTTGAAGAAGATCAGCCGCAATGACAAAGAGTAAGGGGGAAAGTGGATCACCTTGGTGTACCCCACTCTTACAATGAAATTGGCGGCCCGGCACACCATTTAGCAGAACAGATGATCTCCCGGAAGAAAAGATACAGCGGATCCAGTTAAGCCATTTATCAGGGAAACCCATATGCCTCATGATGTTGATCATAGGATCATGACCAATAGTGTCAAAGGCTTTCGCAAAGTCCAGTTTGAGCAGAATGATTTCCCGTTTTGATGCGTGACATTGGTGGATATATTGGAAGGCCCAAGCCAGGCAGTCTTGGATGGTCCGGCCCTTTATAAAACCATACTGGTTGCGGTGGATTAAGCTCAAGATGATCTTTTGCAGCCGATTAGCCAATAGTTTAGTGACCAATTTGAGGCAACAGTTTAACAGTGTAATCGGTCTGTAGTCATTGACTGACAAAGGCGAATGAGTCTTTGGGATCAAAGTAATCAGACCGTCGTTGATGCTAGTTAGATCGAGGTCACCTGTGTGAAATTGGGAGCATAGGTTATAAAAGTCATTTTTGATCATGGGCCAGCAAGCTTTGAGAAATGCTCCACTAAACCCATCTGGTCCAGGCGCACGGTCAGGAGGCATCTCTTTCACAATTGCATCAATCTCTTCATGTGTGAATGGATCTGTTAAGTGCTCAAGATCATTGGAGCGCCGGAGTAACGAAGGTAAGTCAAACTTCATCTCAGCAGGTGATGTGGAACCCAGGCGATTTTTGTAAGTCTGAAAGAGGAGAGCTTCTTTACTAGAGTGATCCTCCACTTGATTGCCTTCAGTATCCAAGAAGCTAGCAATATTATTATTACGATAGCGTTCTGTGGCCACAGCCTGAAAAAACTTCGTGTTTTCATCACCGAACTTAATCCAACGGATAGAACATCTTTTCTTCCAGTAGAGCTTTTGATACTGTAAGAGTCTCAGAATGTGCTTTTTGAGGATGTTACGGAAATTGCCTTCAGGGATGGTAAGAGGTCTTTTGTTTTCCAGTTCGTCAAGATGGGCAAGGGTTTGGTTACAATTATCAATGGCAATCGTCAAACAAGAGATGGTTTTGCTCCAAATCTTGAGAGCAAGTCTGAGCCTTTTGAATTTAGCACAGAGGACCGTGGCAGCATTAGATGAGTTCACTGGTTTATTCCAGGAGGCACGCACAACATCCATGAAACCAGGGTGCAGAAGCCAAAAGGATTCGAACCTGAAAACCTTACTGCGTGGGATGCACGTTTCAATTGAGACAACACAGGGTATGTGGTCCGAGACAGGCTTACCCAACGGCTTGACCAGTGTTTTGGGGTAAACGGTTGTCCAATGAAGAGAAGTAAAAAACCAATCTAACTGTTCAAGAAGAGGATCAAGTTGCATATTACTCCACGTATAGGCTCGGCCTTTAACAGGAAGCTCAATCAGGTTTTGTGCACGTATGATATCATTGAAAGTGAACATGTCAGAAGTATTACCACCAGGTTTATTGCGATTATCAGGCGCACGAATATAGTTGAAATCACCCAGTAACAGCCAGTCCTGTGACGCAGGAATGTCAAGCTCATATAACCAATTCGTGTAAGTCACTCGATCGTCCCCAGAACAGGAACCATAAATATTAGCTAGCGTCCAAGATTGCCGAGACTGCGTACTGATGAACTGGGTAACAAGCGCGAAATGATCAGAAAATAAAACTGCGCCCGTAAACATTGAGCTCTTCCAGATCGTAATAATACCCCCGAAGGCGCCACGAGACGGCACAAATGCAAATCGATCAAATTGTCTGGGACAACATGTTTTAATAAAAGCAAGATCAAACGAGGTCTTTTTGGTTTCTTGCAAACAAACGATCGCGCAACCACTTGCGACAATAGCATTACGAAGCGCAAGTTGCTTAGGTTCAGAGTTCAGACCGCGAATATTCCAAGAAAGAACATTCCAAGAGCGCAAAAGAGACATATAAATGCAGGTAGATTAAGCAGAGGTTGGATTACCACCGCTGCCAGCAGTGCTATCCTCAGGGTCAGCTTCAGCAACTTGAACGGGCGACACAGTGGGCGGTGCAGACAGGAGGGCTTCTTCAGTTAATTCAGCAGCAGGGATAGCACACCTGTTAACGCCAATATCTTGCAGATTAGCAATGGGAGTTGGGGGTGGGATATCATCATAAGCCTGCATAGTTGAGGTGGAGGAGGAGGAGCCCACCTGAGGTATAATTCTTGGCTTAACCTTGGAATTGACAGTGCGGGTATCAGTGGGCATGTTGACCTTGAAACCACTAGTTTTATTTTGTTGAGCATTCATAGATCTAGTGCATCCATTGCATGGCAATCCCTACTCGTCATGTTGACATCAATTGATGGGCATATCCATAGCCCGTTGATTATCCTCGTCAATGTGAGACTTTCTCCTTTTTTTGTCTTCTCACACAATCCCCGTCATCATATTCTATTCCACCCATAGTGCTATATCCGTGGCTCACGCTCATGTATTGCGTGAAGGTTGAAAAAGTTTGAGATTATTTAAGTATGAAACAATTGCTTGGCTTGTCATCGGTGGTATAGAAGTTGGGAACATCTTTGTGTGACGAAAATGAAGCATAGCCTAACTATATGATTTTGTAGGGATGAACTTTCTTTTGCCATGCTATTTTGAGAAGGCATGATTACTTTGATTAGTATGCTTGAAGTATTATTATTTTTTATGTCAATATGAACTTTTGCCTTGAACCTTTCGGATCTGAATATTCATACCATGATTAAGAAGATTTACATTGAAATTATGCCAAAGTATCACTCCGCATCAAAATATTCTCTTTTTATCATTTACCTACTCGAGGACGAGCAGGAATTAAGCTTGGGGATGCGTGATACGTCTCCAACGTATCTATAATTTTTGATTGCTCCATGCTACTTTATCTACTATTTTGGACTATAATGGGCTTTACTTTCCACTTTTACATTATTTTTGGGACTAACCTATTAACCGGAGGCCCAGCCCAGAATTGATGTTTTTTGCCTTTTTCAGTATTTCGAAGAAACAGAATATCAAACAGAGTCCAAACGGAATGAAACCTTCGGAAACGTGATTTTCTCACCGAACATGATCCAGGAGACTTGGACCCTATGCCAAGGAACCAGAGAGGCGGTCACGAGGGTGGGGGCGCCCCCCTAGGGCGTGCCCCCCTGCCTCGTGGGCCCTGTCGGTGTCAAAACCGGCGGATCTCGGGTAAGGGGTCCCGAACTGTGCGTCTTGGCAGATGGTAACAGGAGACAAGGGACACGATGTTTTACCCAGGTTCGGGCCCTCTTGATGGAGGTAAAACCCTATGTCCTGCTTGATTAATATTGATGATGTGTGTTACAAGAGTAGATCTACCACGAGATCAAAGAGGCTAAACCCTAGAGGCTAGCCTATGGTATGATTGTTGTTCGTCCTACGGACTAAAACCCTCTGGTTTATATAGACACCGGGTAGGGTTAGGGTTACACAGAGTCGGTTACAATGGTAGGAGATCTACATATCCGTATCGCCAAGCTTGCCTTCCACGCCAAGGAAAGTCCCATCCGGACACGGGACGAAGTCTTGATCTTGTATCTTCATAATCTTGGAGTCCGCCGATGATGATAGTTTGGCTATGTGGACACCCCTAGTCCGAACTCCTCAAAGAGCCCCTGAACCAGGCTTGAATGACGACGAGTCCGGCGCGCATGTTGTCTTCGGCATTGCAAGGCGGGTTCCTCCTCCGAATAATTTATAGAAGATTGTGAACACCAGGATAGTGTCCGGCTCTGCAAAAATAAATTCCACATACCACCGTAGAGAGAATAATATTACACAAGATCAATCTGCTGACGTATTTTGTGGCGTGACGTCGCACCACTACCAAGCCTTCACTCAAATTGTTTTTATTGTTCCACCTCAGCGCGTTTAGCGAAGCGGTTTCCTTGGCACGTCTTGTCGAAGCAGAGATCGTGTTCCCCTTATTCCGGGATTCCCATCAATACGGATGTGGGTAACCCAACCGCGCCATTGATTGTGACGCTTGAGGGATAAGCGAGTTTTACCAGGCCGGTGGGGACACATGTTTCTGTCAGCCCATATAAGGGGATAAAGATCCAACCCTTTTACCTGCGCCTTCTTCCTCCTTGGCTTATCCATCTCCGCGAACTCGAGCTCTAGCGCCCAAGTCCGTGCTTCTCACCTCAACCCTCTCCAACTATGTCCGGAGCGGGAGGCAAGTGGATGGCCTCCTCCGTCACGGAGGGGCAGATCCAGAAGCTGCGCGACGCGGATATTTGTCCAGAACATCGCAAGATCGGCTCCCCGACGAGGGAGAGCTCGTCCCCAACCCCAGGCCCCATGAGAGGGTAGTATTTCTTCCCCATTTCCTCCATGGACTGGGCTTCCCGCTTCATCCCTTTGTCCGGGGGCTCATGTTCTACTACGGCCTAGATTTCCATGATCTGGCCCCGAATTTCATCCTCAACATCTTGGCGTTTATCGTCGTGTGCGAGGCATTCCTCTGCATCCAGCCCCACTTCGGCTTGTGGCTCAAGACCTTTAGTGTCAAGCCGAAGGTTGTGAAGGGCAGCCAAGCGGAGTGCGGAGGCGCCATGGTGGGCAGGATGTCAGGACCCCGATTCCAAGTCACATCGACCCAGCCGGTAACACCTCATATCACTTTGCGGCCTCACGCACGGTATCCCCACGGGTGTCGCCTTACCATGGCCCGGGACCGTTTGCGTCTTTTGGCTCACGTATATGATAGTGTCGCTAGCATCCACATGACAAAGAACCCGGGCCGACATGGCTAGTCGTGAACCCAAAGCGGCGCTAACCTATGGGGACAGGCATACATGAAACACTTCGAGCATGTCGGTCATCAACGTATGAACTCGGGCTGTAGCACTGGCTAACAGGACTCCGTATCCCGGCTGTAGCAGGCTAGGCAGGACTCCAAGTATCACCGCGTGACATTTCCCAAGGGACAGATATAGGAACGAAATGAATCACATGCCGCCAGTCAAGTGTCCAAGCAGTAGTGTGGGCTAGCGTGACTCGTGAACCGGGCAGTAGCGGACTACTATCGCTCAGAGGCACGAGACTACATTTCCCCATATGAGAGGCTGCCAAGGATAAACAACTAGATTGTCGGATCCCACTCATACCAAGCATTTCAATCATACACGCAATATGCCCGATATGAGTAAATACAACAAGGCATCACAACAAAACTCTACAACTCAAGTACTTTATTTAAGAGGCTCCGAGGAGCCATACATAACATATTCATACATGTAGGGGTCACATGACCCAACACTCAAGTCATACAATCATACAAGCACATGCGGAAGCAACTATGTCTGAGTACAGACTCTAGAAAGAAAGAAAGCTTGTTGGAGCCTTTCTATCTACAATGGCCCTTCACAAGTCTTAGATCGCCAACTGGGTGGCTAGCTTACTCGTCGAAGTCAACATCTACATAGAATCCGTCGGAGGGTAGTATAGTCCTCTCAAAAATATTGATTACAAACATGAGTACAAAAGTACTCAGCAAGTCTTACCACGTAATCCTATCATACATGCACATTCTCAAGGAAGGAAGTGGAGTTATTTGCAGCAAGCCAGCTTTGACTCTTGGCTAAGCTATCCACGTGACACACTTGTAAAGCATTTTGTCGCACACGCAGTCCACTAATCACCATCACAATACTCCACCGTGGATCCTCTCTCGTCATCCCCGAGAGGGCCATCCACGATACTCACACTTATCTTGAGGCTTTTAGTAGTATCCATTTACTTGTCTATGAACTGATATAGGTAACCCGAAGTCCTTCTCCGTGGACACGGCTATTCAATAGATCATATTTAACCCTGCAGGGTATACTTCTTCACACACGCTCACCACTTATCGCCGCGTTTACGACATGTACTGCAACCTTCAAGCGGAAGCCCAACGTGGGTGTCGGCCTCAGCCTACCTAAACACTCAAGTCCCTAGTCCAGGTTTATCGCCTATTCGGTTCCATCCGCAGGAGTCCGCCGAGGTTTCCCATACAGCCCGAACGATGTGTGCAGGGTTCCCGAGATACCAAACGGCACTCGGTACACCGGCCACAGTGCCTACCGCAACACAACCCACCCCTAAGGTCAGCGTTGCGCGCCCCCAAAGATACTACAAACACGAAACTACTTGCAACTCCGGACTATGAACAGGGTGGTTAAGAAGCCGAGAGGGTCAATTAAGGATCCCAATGTGTGGTAGTAGCTAGTTCATGGATCACAAACACAGATCTCAGTTCTTAAGTTCGGCTTCAATGAAACAACCCACCATGTACTCCTACATGGCCTCTCATCGATACCTTTACCAAATCGTGTTCAACACTTTCACTCGAACCAACACAACCTTTCACTCCAGCTCATCATCCCGATGAGCCAGACTGACACAACTCTAAGCATAGCAAGCATAGCATGGTAGGAATCACAAACATGGCTCAATCAACTCCTACACATACTAGTGGGTTTCATCTAGTTCTTGTGGCAATGACAGTCATGCAAAGGAAGTGGGTTCAACTACCGCAGCACACAACAGTTGAATCGCGTTGTCTTAATGCATAAACGAGAGCGAAGCGAGAACATGGGTTGTATCGAATGATCAATGAATTGCTTGCCCGATGGGCTGGGTAGAGAACTGCCCTTCAGATGGGTAATCGAGGTTATCTTCGGGGGCAGAACCTATCATGAAAACACACCAAAATAAACATACAAACAATATGCAACAATATGATGCATGCTATGACATGGCAATATGGATGTGTGTTGGCCTAATGCAAGTTGAAGGGACAGGGGATGAACTCATTTGAATCCAAGGTTCAAATGATAGCTCATTTGAGTTAGGCCTAATGGTGCAATATCTTATTCTGGCTATTCAGCATAGTTAACTTGTTTTAACATGCATGAAACCTGTACCAATGGATAGAGTGTATTTTTCTGATAATTTTTCATATATAAAACTTTGCATTTGGAGTTATAGAATAAAAGTTATAAGCATTTGAAATTTGAATTATATTCTGGAATTTACTATATAGAAATAATTCCAGAATTTGAATTAATGCGTCAGCATGAGGTCAGCATGACGTCAGGGGTCAACGGGGTCATCCAGGTCAAACCGACCAGTGGGACCCGCATGTCAGAGTTAATTTAACTAATTAGTTTTAGTTAGAACTAATCCTAATTAGTTTAACCGAGGGGCCCACTGTCATTGACTCAGAGAGTCAACAGGCCCACTTGACGGGTCAACTCACGGCGTCTAGCCGGCGCGGCAGACAAGCGGAGCAAGTGCTTTTGCACTTTCGGGCTCCAAATGGGCGCGGGAGCACCTACGTGAAGCTGGAGGTGAGCAGCGGTTAGTGGTGGAGTCGGTTGGGTTAGGGGTGGCGGAGAGGGCGCCGGCGACGAGTCGGGCGGCGACCGGGCTCGCCATCGACGGGTTTGGGGTTAGAGGCCCGGCGAGGCGGGAAGTGCAGCGTTAGACCCGTTGGGGTGTGGTGAGTGCGATGGACGAGTGGTGTGGCCATTAGGTGACCGGAGCTTCGGGCGACGAGCGGGCGGTGGGTTCGGGTGATCATCGAAAGGCGTTGTGGTGCAAGAAGAAGAGAGCGGGAGGACGGGAGTAGCAGGCTCACGGTGAACCTGTGGAGAGCTTCGTCGGGTCGGGGCGGTTCGATGCGGCGGCGACGGCGATGGGGATCTCCGCGGCCTTGAACTCGGTCGAGGTGCGTGTAGTGGCCTCGGGTGTTTTAGAGCGAGGGAACTAGCTAGCTAGAGGTAACGGGGTGCGGCGGAGCTGCTGGACATGGTGGGGAGGGGCATGGACGGCGGGGAGCACGGCGTCGACGGTGGCGCGTCGGCGATGGCGTCGGCCAGGTTGGGGGCGAGCGAGAGAGAGGCAGGGGGGAAGTGAGGTGTCAGGGGTCGGGCGGCGACGTGGGTCGCCCCGGCGGCGAGGCGGCGAAAGGATGAGGCAGGCGGCGGCCAGCTGCGTATGCGCCTGCGCCGCCCGGGCAAGACAGTTGCTGCTACTGGCCGAGCCAAGCAGCTGTTGGCTGCTCTGCTGGGCTGGGCAGCAGGTGGGCGGTCATGGCGCAGTGTAAGTCCTTTCTTTTTTAAAGTTTTTCTATTTTCTCGCAACTCTGTTAGGGTTTTTAAAATACCAAAACTATTTCAAAAATTACCAAAATGCTCCTGGTCACTTGTTGGAATATTCCCAACATGAAACATTTTAGTTTGACAATTTTGAACATTTAAAATATTTTCATAATTTGAAATGCTCATTTCAAAAACTTGTGAATTAATTCTAGAACCCTTAAGTGACCTAGAAAATGGTGCACCTCCTTTGACATGGGTTCTGAACCCAAACAAAGAGGATGAGCATTTTGAAGGGCATTTCGGATTCATTGAAATAAATTTTAGTAAACCCTAGTTCTTTAAGGGGGGGGGGGGGTGTTCTGGGGTTTCCTGCCTTCCCCATTTCAAATTCAGATGAAATTTAAACATGATGCACACCCTAATGCATGGTCTATCTGGGATGTGACAACTCACCCCCACTCAAAAGAATCTCGTCCCGAGATTTAGGATCTGTTGCGAAAAAGGTGGGGTACTCAAGTCGAAGACGATCCTCCCTTTCCCAAGTTGCTTCTTGCTCGGAATGGTTTGACCATTGAACCTTTAGAAACTTGATATTCCGACGTCGAGTGGTACGCTCGGTTTGATCGAGGATACGAACGGGGTACTCTCGATAGGTAAGGTTATCTTGGAGATCAAGCGTTTCGTGGTCCACTCCACGGATAGGATCCGAGAAGCAACGCCTGAGTTGGGAAACGTGGAAGACATCATGGACCTTGGAAAGATGCGGAGGTAGTTCCAATTGGTAGGCAACTTCCCCTCGTTTGGCAAGAATGCGAAAAGGTCCAATGTAACGAGGAGCCAACTTGCCTTTGATACCAATCGATGGGTTCCTTCAAAGGTGTAACCGGAGATAAGCCTTCGCCAATTTCATAAGCCATAGGCTTATGCTTGCGATCATATTGGCTCTTTTGACGAGATTGGGCTGTTTTCAATTTCTCACGAACAACGCGAACCTGCTCTTTCGCTTCTGAATCATATCCGGCCAAAGAGTTGTCTCTCCCGGTTTCGACCAGTTAAGAGGCGTTCGACATTTTCGTCCATAAAGAACTTGAAAGGGCTTTGCCCAGATCTGGCTTGATAACTATTGTTATAAGCGAACTCGCGAATGGAAGGCATTTCTCCCAATTCATGCGAAAGAGATGATGAAGCTCAAGCATATCCTCTAGGATTTGATTGACTCGCTCTACTTGACCACTTGATTGGGGATGGAAAGCGGTGCTAAAGGAGAGACGAGTTCCCATAGCGTTTGGAAACTTTCCCAAAATCGAGAGGTGAAGAGACTCCCACGGTCTGAGTTAATTTCAATGGAACACCATGAAGAGACACTATTCGAGAGATGTATAAATCAGCTAGCTGACTAGCGGTTATACTCTCATGACGGGTAGGAAGTGGGCTACTTTGGAAAGACGATCAACAACAACGAAGATAGCGTTATTCCCTCTCTTGGTCTGGGAAACCCGTAATGAAGTCCATACCGATTTTATCCCATTTCCATTCAGGAATTTCCAAAGGTTGAAGGGTACCAGCAGGCCGTTGATGCTCGCTTTAACTCGACGACGACGTCGCAATTAGCAATGTATTGAGCGATTTTCTCTTCATCCTAGTCCACCAAAACCTCTGGCGAGATCTTGATACATTTTAGTACTACCGGGATGAATGGTGAGAGGAGAGTCATGAGCTTCCTTAAGGATCAATTGTCCGAGCTGTTGTTTCTTGGGAACCACTAGGCGGTTTTCAAGAAGACAACACCCTTGTTCATCTATGGAGAAACATTTAGCAGCTCCGCTAGCGATGTTCTCCTTGATCCGAGATATCCTCTATCATACCGCTGAGCAGCTATGATTCGATCCGTGAGGTCAGGTTTCGCCACCTGTGGTGGAAAGAAATCCTCGAGGAACAATGTGAAGATTAAGCTTACGTAAATTCCTCGTGGAGAATTGGTTGACTTTGTTGTAACATCAAATTGTTACAATAAGATTTGCGACTTAGTGCGTCAGCCATGACATTGGCTTTGCCTGGGGTGTAGGATATTCCTAAGTCGAAATCTGTAATCAACTCGACCCAACGTCTTTGCACGAGATTCAAATCCGGTTGGGTGAAGATATATTTCAGACTTTGGTGATCGTGTAGATTTCACAACGATTACCCGTAAGGTAATGTCGCCAGGTTTTGAGTGCATGAACCATCGCTGCAAGCTCTAGATCGTGTGGGGTAGTTATCCTCATGTGGACGCAATCGTCGAGAGCGCGAGGCAATCACATGACGATCTTGCATGAGTATGCAACCTAGTCCTTGTCGCGAGGCGCCGCAATAGATAATAAAGTCCTTAGAGAAATCTGGTGGAACAAGTACGGAGCAGATGTCAGCGCCTTTTCAGTTCTCGAAAGCTGATCTCGCCTTGTGGCGCCCATTCGAACTTCTTATCTTTCTTGAGGAGTTCGGTTAGAGGTTTAGCAACTTTAGAGAAATTCTCGACGAAGCGGCGGCAATAGCTCGCTAAACCGAGGAAACTCGAACTTGCTTGACCGATTCAGGTGGAGTCCAATCAAGGACGGCTTGAACTCGCTTCGGGATTGACAGCAATACCCTTACCGGAGATTACATGTCCTAGATAGGTCACTACGGCAACCAGAATTCACATTTAGAGAATTTGGCATAAAGGCGGTGCTCTCAAGTTTCATCAATACTAGCCTTAGATGTTCGCATGTTCTTCCTCATTCTTGGAGTAGATGAGTATATCATCGAGGTATACCACTGATTTAATTTATCCAAATACTCCATGAAGATTGAGTTCATTAACCGAGAGAAGGTGGCTGGAGCATTGGTTAATCCGAAGGACATGACGGTGTACTCAGATTGGCCATAACGAGTGACAAAGGCCGTTTAGGAATGTCCCGTTCTTGATTTTGATTTGATGGTAGCCCAACCTCAAATCCATCTTGAGAAGATCGAGGATCCAGCGAGCTGATCATACGATCGTTGATCCCGGGAGCGGATACTTGTTCTTGATGGTGACCAAATTGACGGTCGGTAATCCACAACCATCCGATCCGTACCATCCTTCTTCTTGACGAAGAGGACGGGGCAAGCCCATGGAGATGAACTAGGACGGATGAAACCCTTTTGCAAGGACTCATCGAGTTGTTTCTTAAGTTCAGCTAGTTCTAGGGGTGCCATCTTATAAGGTCTTCTAGAGATTGGGACGGTTCCGGGGATAAGATCTATTACGAACTCGACATCCCTGTCAGGTGGAACACCTGGCAGTTCCTCCGGGAAGACATCCGGAAAATCACGGACTACCGGAATATCTTCGAGGTCTGGAAGAGGGTTGGCATTTAAGGAGTATAGCTGGCGCTTAGACACTCGGGTTAAAACATCCACTGTTTTGCCCGAAGGATGGGTAAGTTGAACAGTTCTAGTAGAGCAATCAATCTTAGCATAATGGGCTGACATCCAGTCCATACCCAAGATGATGTTTATGTCCGAGGACTTGAGAGCTATTAGAGATGCAAGAAAGACTAATCATCGACAAGAATTTCATTCCCATGACTTATTCTAGAGGTTTGCCATCTAGAACCAGGAGTTTGAATTTCCATGGAGGTAGGCATGTCGCAGAATGTGGTGTTGTGCAATCGAGCATAGCTCTCAGAAATAAATGAATGAGATGCTCCAGTATCAAAAAGAACAGTTGCCGGATGGCAATTAACAAGAAGCGTACCGAGGACGACGTTGGGATCCTCATAGGTTTCTTCGGCAGAGACATAGTTGACATGGCCACGAGCGGTGGCAACTGGCTTGGCATAGGGAACCTTTCCTGCTGGCTTGCCGCGGCCAGCAGACTTTCCAGCTTGATTGGGGTTGTTCTGGGGACACTCTCGAATATAGTGGCCCGTCTCTCCACATTTGAAGCAAGTGATCACATTTGGCCGTGGGCCACATTAGCGATTGGACCTCCATATGTCTTGGGTGGAAAATACGGCTGGTTGGGGCGAGGCGCTCGAAGGATGGCCTCGGGGTGTACACAGGTGGTAGAGCCGATTTGGGACCCAAACCCGGCGCTTCGGGAACCAGAGCGGATGACGATCCGAGAATCACGGATGTGCTTGCGTGAAGCCTCAAATCGGTTCTGCCCGGTCTCGCGCCGATAGCCTTATTGACTAGCCGAGAAAGAGGTACACTCATGCAGACGGAGATCTCGGCGTAACTCAGGGCTAAGTCCCTTACGGAACCTCGCCTGCTTCTTAGCATCGGTAGAAACTTCTTCGGGAGCATAACGTGCTAACCTCCCAAATTCACGGCTGTAGGCATCCACTGTCAGCCTGCCTTGGGTGAAACTGCAAAATTCCTCACGTTTGCGGTCCATAAGTCCTTCTGGAATATGGTGCTCGCGGAAGGCGGCACTGAATTCATCCCAAGTTGTAACTTGTCCAGCCGGACGCATAGCCTCATAGTTTTCCCACCAGAGACTGGCAGGACCTTCCAGATGATAGGCGGCAAAGATAACTTTGTCAGCCTCAGCCACATTGGCGGAACGCAGCTTGTGGTGGATACTGCGGAGCCAATCATCGGCGTCGAGTGGCTCGACGGAACATTTGAACTTTGGAGGATATAGCTTGACGAAGTCATTGAGTGAAACCCCATCGTTTCTTGGCTGGCGTGCTGTGTTTTGTTCAATCCGCTCCAATAAGCGGTTGGTTTCGCGCTTATTGCGTTCTGCTTCCAGCATCACCTCAGCCAAAGATGGCGGTTGCGGCAGATTCACATTTCTGGCTGCACTGGCCTCTCCCTGCTCTGGAACAGCAGGAGAATTCCGAGTGTTGACCATCCTGGGAGACAAAACAAAGGTTTAAACCAGGATGGCAGAATTTAACAAGGAAGTGCGGAAGGTAATGGACAGTATGGAATGCAAAGATGTTCATCCGTATGACATGGTAATATAAACTGCCATATATATATATACCATCGGTCATACACACCATTCATAGTTTAGTACAAGCCTGACGGAGTACAACTATAAGGAAAGGCGTTACATCTTATCGGAAGCATTCCAACTCCTATACATTATTTTTCTACACTTCCGGAACGATACACACTAAGTCGTATTCCACGAGTCACGCAGGACGGTGGAAACACAACCATTACCATACTAGGAATACTACTACTATCTCAGGCAGCTCCATAGTAGTCCTCATAGAAGTCACCACCCAGACCTGGAAGTGGAACATGATCGTCCGGAAACAGACAATCCTGTGGGGCCTGTGGACCATAAGGACTCGGATGTGGCCGTGGACCAACAAACGGTGGCAGAAGAGGCCCACGAGGGGGAGTGATGCCTCCAACCTCACGCCACTCCATGAAGTCCGGCAGACTCGCCCGCACAGGGTACAAGTCTCTCATGTCCATACATCCGGCTTGCACGGCAGGTGCAAACCTAGTCAGAGTAGCCCAGTGGTCAGAACGGGCATTAAACAGCTCCATACGCAAGGCCCGGTTCTCACGGTCCTTGTCCTCCAGCAACTCAGTAGTAGTGCGAAGGAGTGAGTCCTCATGGGATGCATCGCTGTACAAACCCTGAAGGTAGCCATGCGCCCCAGGAAGAGATGCTGGCATATAGCGGAAATCAGTGTTGCTCAGCAAAGCAGTTCTGGCTCGAATAATAGTCATCATGGAATAGGCTGCATCTTGTACAGACATTCCAATAGTGATTCCGAGCCCATAAGAACAGTGAAGTGGCTCAGTAGCTCCGGGATAGGATGGATAAATCCGGACCGTGCATAGGTATTGGCTTTGATTGAAATCCCTGAACTGCTCCTCGACGGTATATTCAGGATACCATCGATAACCAGCCTCAATCATCACCCTAACCAACATGGCCGTGTGACCGCACACATCAATGCAGCGGGTCAGGCGAACCACTTGGTTACGGGAACGGTGGCCATCTGAAAGCACAACCATAATGCAAAGGCATTAGAATTTCTAGGAAAATCGGGCAGCATAACATCTCAGTAAATGCTCAAATCAAATTTGAGACATTCAAAATCAGATTTGCAAAACCACTCAACAACATCATATCAAGGTTACGGTTCAAATGGTAGCATACTAAAATTTAGTAACACCGGCGAGGATGTAACCAACAATCCTACAAGGTACTATGGATAGTAACACGTGAACCTCGATAGAGAGAAGAGAGCCTAGTCCTATACCCACGTTGAATGAGAAGAGGATGACTCGGATCGAGGGCATAAGGTAAAGGAGTAAAAGAGCCTTACGTTCCTCCCACAATCAATTCCCTACATATAACTAAAGCATTTCTAGACTCAACTTGACCAGTTTGGCTTAGCGGACCTCACAGCAGCCCCGCTCGATGCCAACGCTGTCGGGACCCGATTCAAGTCACATCGACCCAGCTGGTAACACCTCATATCACTTTGCGGCCTCACGACGGTATTCCCACAGGTGTCGCCTTACCATGGCCCGGGACCGTTTGCGTCTTTTGGCTCACGTATATGATAGTGTCGCTAGCATCCACATGACAAAGAACCGGGCCGACATGGCTAGTCGTGAACCCAAAGCGGCACTAACCTATGGGGACAGGCATACATGAAACACTTGAGCATGTCGGTCATCAACGTATGAACTCGGGCTGTAGCACTGGCTAACAGGACTCCGGTATCCCGGCTGTAGCAGGCTAGGCAGGACTCCAAGTATCACCGCGTGACATTTCCCGAAGGGATGACATAGGAACGAAATGAATCACATGCCGGCCATCAAGTGTCCAAGCAGTAGTGTTGGGCTAGCAGGACTCGGTGAACCGGGCTGTAGCGGACTACTATCGCCGGAGGCACGAGACTACATTTCCCCATATGAGAGGCTGCCAAGGATAAACAACTAGATTGTCGGATCCCACTCATACCAAGCATTTCAATCATACACATAATATGCCCGATATGAGTAAATACAACAAGGCATCACAACAAAACTCTACAACTCAAGTACTTTATTTAAGAGGCCCGAGGAGCCATACATAACATATTCATACAGGTAGGGGTCACATGACCCAACACTCAAGTCATACAATCATACAAGCACATGCGGAAGCAAACTATGTCTCGAGTACGACTCTAGAAAGAAAGAAAGCTTGTTGGAGCCTTTCTATCTACAATGGCCCTTCACAAGTCTTAGATCGCCACCGGGTGGCTAGCTTACTCGTCAAGTCAACATCTACATAGAATCCGTCGGAGGGGTAGTATAGTCCTCTGAAAAATATTGATTAAGCAAACATGAGTACAAAAGTACTCAGCAAGTCTTACCACGTAATCCTATCATACATGCACATTCTCAAGGAAGGAAGTGGAGTTATTTGCAGCAAGCCAGCTTTGACTCTTGGCTAAGCTATCCCACGTGACACACTTTGTAAAGCATTTTGTCGTACACGAGTCCACTAATCACCATCACAATACTCCACGTGGATCCTCTCGTCATCCCCGAGAGGGCCATCCACGATACTCACACTTATCTTGAGGCTTTTAGTAGTATCCATTTACTTGTCTATGAACTGATATAGGTAACCCGAAGTCCTTCTCCGTGGACACGGCTATTCAATAGATCATATTTAACCTGCAGGGTATACTTCTTCACACGCTCTCACCACTTATAAATCGTTTACACGACATGTACTGCAACCTTCAAGCGGAAGCCCAACGTGGGTGTCGGCCTCAGCCTACCTAAACACTCAAGTCCCTAGTCCAGGTTTATCGCCTATTCGGGTTCCATCCGCAGGAGTCCGCCGAGGTTTCCCATACAGCCCGAACGATGTGTGCAGGGTTCCCGAGATACAAACGGGCACTTTCGGTACACGGGCCACGGTGCCTACCGCAACACAACCCACCCCTAAGGTCAGCGTTGCGTGCGGCCCCAAAGATACTACAAACACGAAACTACTTGCAACTCCGGACTATGAACAGGGGTGGTTAAGAAGCCGAGAGGGTCAATTAAGGATCCCAATGTGTGGTAGTAGCTAGTTCATGGATCACAAACACAGATCTCAGTTCTTAAGTTCGGCTTCAATGAAACAACCCACCATGTACTCCTACATGGCCTCTCATCGATACCTTTACCAAATCGTGTTCAACACTTTCACTCTCGAACCAACACAACCTTTCACTCCAGCTCATCATCCCGATGAGGCGGACTGACACAACTCTAAGCATAGCAAGCATAGCATGGTAGGAATCACAAACATGGCTCAAACAACTCCTACACATACTAGTGGGTTTCATCTAGTTCTTGTGGCAATGACAGTCATGCAAAGGAAGTGGGTTCAACTACCGCAGCACACAACAGTTGAATCGCGTTGTCTTAATGCGAAACGAGAGAAGCGAAGCGAGAACATGGGTTGTATCGGAATGATCAATGAATTGCTTGCCCGATGGAACTGGGTAGAGAACTGCCCTTCGATGGGTAATCGAGGTTATCTTGAGGCAGAACCTATCATGAAAACACACCAAAATAAACATACAAACAATATGCAACAATATGATGCATGCTATGACATGGCAATATGGATGTGTGTTGGCCTAATGCAAGTTGAAGGGACAGGGATGAACTCATTTGAATCAAGGTTCAAATGATAGCTCATTTGAGTTAGGCCTAATGGTGCAATATCTTATTCTGGTTATTCAGCATAGTTAACTTGTTTTAACATGCATGAAACCTGTACCAATGGATAGAGTGTATTTTTCTGATAATTTTCATATATAAATCTTTGCATTTGGAGTTATAGAATAAAAGTTATAAGCATTTGAAATTTGAATTATATTCGGAATTTATTATATAAAATAATTCCAGAATTTGAATTAATGCGTCAGCATGAGGTCAGCATGACGTCAGGGGGTCAACGGGGTCATCCAGGTCAAACCGACCAGTGGGACCCGCATGTCAGAGTTAATTTAACTAATTAGTTTTAGTTAGAACTAATCCTAATTAGTTTAACTGGAGGGGGCCCCACCTGTCATTGACTCAGAGAGTCAACAGGGCCCACGGACGGGGTCAACTCACCGGCGTCTAGCCGCCGGCGAGGCCAGACGCGGCGGAGCAAGTGCTTTTGCACTTTCCGGGCTCCAAATGGAGCGCGGGGAGCACCTACGTGAAGCTGGAGGTGAGCCGCGGTTAGTGGTGGAGTCGGTTGGGTTAGGGGTGGCCGGAGTGGGCGCCGGCGACGAGTCGGGCGGCGACCGGGGCTCGGCCATCGACGGGTTTGGGGTTAGAGGGCCCGGCGAGGTGCGGGAAGTGCAGCGTTAGACCCGTTGGGGTGTGGTGAGTGCGATGGACGTAGTGGTGTGGCCATTAGGTGACCGGAGCTTCGTCGGCGACGAAGCCAAGGGCGGTGGGTTCGGTGATCATCGGCGCCATTGTGGTGCAAGAAGAAGAGAGCGGGGAGGACGGGGGAGTAGCCAGGCTCACGGTGAACCTGTGGAGAGCTTCGTCGGGGTCGGGGGCGGTCTGATGCGGCGGCGACGGCGATGGGGATCTCCGGCGGCCTTGAACTCGGTCGAGGTGCGTGTAGTGGCCTCGGGGTGTTTTAGAGCGAGGGGAACTAGCTATCTAGAGGTAACGGGGTGCGGCGGAGCTGCTGGACATGGTGGGGAGGGGCATGGACGGCGGGGAGCACGGCGTCGACGGTGGCGCGTCGGCGATGGCGTCGGCCAGGTTGGGGGCGAGCGAGAGAGAGGAGGCAGGGGGGAAGTGAGGTGTCCAGGGGGTCGGGCGGCGACGTGGGTAAGGCGCGAGGCGGCGGAGGATGAGGCAGGCGGCGGCCAGCTGCGTGGCGCGCCTGCGCTCGCCCGGCCGACACCAAGTTGCTCTGGCCGAGCCAAGCAGCTCATTGGCAGCGCTGCTGCTGGGCTGGGCGGCAGGTGTGGATCATGAGCGCATGTGTAAGTCCTTTCTTTTTTAAAGTTTTTCTATTTTCTGCAACTCTGTTAGGGTTTTTAAAATACCAAAACTATTTCAAAATTACCAAAATGCTCCTGGTCACTTGTTGGAATATTCCCAACATGAAACATTTTAGTTTGACAATTTTGAACATTTAAAATATTTTCATAATTTGAAATGCTCATTTCAAAAACTTGTGAATTAATTCTAGAACCCTTAAGTGACCTAGAAAATGGTGCACCTCCTTTGACATGGGTTGTGAACCCAAACAAAGAGGATGAGCATTTTGAAGGGCATTTCGGATTCATTGAAATAAATTTTAGTAAACCCTAGTTCTTTAAGGGGGTGTTCAGGGTTTCTGCCTTCCCCATTTCAAATTCAGATGAGATTTAAACATGATGCACACCCTAATGCATGGTCTATCTGGGATGTGACACAGGATGTCCCACGTTACGTGGCTGGAGGGCACTTTCGTGGAAACCATCAAGGGGTGGCAATCGGGGTGGTTCTACATCACCGAGCCACGTGACCCTGATTGGGCAGCGGCCCCCGAATTCAGATCTGGCATTCCTACACGGCTCACCTCCTGGAGAGAGAGTGGCCGGATTTGGGGGGATTCGGAGGAGCTGACCGGACTCCAAGCCTGTATCCAAAAGCTGGTGGACAAGAAGCTCAAGCTTGTCAACGTAGTCCAGGTCATGCTCATCCGCCGGATTCTCCCGTGCCAACGACGGGGCTTCAACATGTGGGAGTTTGATCCGGCGCAGCACCAGACCCTGAGCGGGCTCTTCGACACTACGTATGAAGATGTATGGAAGGTGCTGTTCAAGGGCGCCGAAGCTCCCGCATCCGCTACCGAAGATCGCGGATTCCACTCGCAGCGTCCAGCTGACGAGGTAAGTGATTTCACCACTTGTTTTTCATAGTTTGGCTCTATGCGGGATCTAAACTCCCTTTACCTTTGACAGGAATGGCTGGCGAAGGCCGAACGGATTATCTGTCCGGCCCCATTGCCGAGGACCCAGCGACGCCTGCCTAACGGGCTGCTGGCTCCGGCACCCCACGTGGTGCCGGAGAAGAAGGCCAAGAAGACGGCCACGGGGACTCGGAAGAGTTCCGTTTTCAGGTGCTATCGGATGATGAATCCGAGGCCGACTCCTCCCACCAAGGCGAGGAGGAGAAGAAGAAAGCCTCTCCCCCAGCAGGGGGAGGGAAGAAAAGGAAGTCCTCCTCAACAAGGGAGGCCGAAGGGTCCAAGAAGGGAAAAACTCTTCCCCCGGACTGCTCCGCCAACGCCAGTGACGACAACGAGGACTGGCCTCCAAGGGCCAAGCCTCTGGCGAGATTGTAAGTATCCAGACTCCCGAATAACTTCAAGGTTTTTTATTTTCGCCACATAATGTCTTTCTAATGCCGCATACAACCCTGCATTCCGCCCAAGGATGATCTTCCCGTTTCGTCGAGCGGGTCCTTGGGTGCGTCGGATATGGATTCCCTTCCGACTGCCTCCACCCCTCGTGCCGCGGACGACACCGAGGTGGGATCCCAGAAAAGGACCCACCAGGAGGAGGAGGCCCCGGAGGTGTCACAGGACACCCTCCCGGACTGTGCACCGGATTCAGCCCCGGAGGCCACAGTGGCTCCGGAGTTCGGCGGGCGACCCCTTCGTAAGAAGGGCAAGACCGCGACGCCGGCTGCCTCCGTCCAACCGGAGGTGCCGGATAATTTGCTGGAGGCGCTCAACGGCGCCTCCATCAAAGAGGAACACCGCACTGTTATGAGTGCGGTGATTCAGAAGGTTCAGCTTGCCAAAAGCGGGCTGACCGAAGCCTGCAGCAGCCTTCTAACAGGCTTTGAGGTAAGAATTTCAATATATGTAAAATGGTACCGCATAGACAGTAGCCCCTGATGCTCGGTTCGGTGTTCGGAAAGAAAAGCCGGACTGAGGATCTTTTAAAAAGATAAACGCAGGAGTCATATAAAAAATATGTCAATATGGGATTGCAGGCTGCGCTGCTGACCTCCGCCGCACTGACTGCGGAGGTCAATATTTTGAAGGAAAACCTCGAGCAGTCCTAGAACGAGCTCGGCCATGCCAAGAAGCAGCTCGAGGAAAAAGAAGGTGAGTAATACCTTATGAAAATTGTACCTTACAGGAAAGGATTTGGTTGCAAGAAAAATGACAAGGATAACGTGGGTATTGTAGGGTCCACTAACGAGGTGGCGACCCTGAAGGAGGCGGTGGCCGTGGCCGAAGGCAATGCGGCCGCGGAGCGCACCGAGGGAGAGAAGCAGGAGGCGTGGGTGGCGGAGGTACAGCAAGAGCTCCAGGATCTCGTGAAAAAACATGAGAGCTTGGAGCGTGACTCGAAGACTCGAGAGTCCGAGCTTGCAATGGCTCTTGAGAGTGCCAAAGCCGCTAAGGCCAAAGCCTACAAGGCCCTCCAGGAGATTGAGGCGGTGAAGAAAATAGCAGCAGGTAAGGCATTTTTCATGCAAAGTAAGCATGTGAGTGTTAATTACCTGTTGCTTACCCGAATTCGGAGCTCTCCAGGAGCGTTCGCAGATCTTCCTCGCAGCGTGTCCGATGCTGCCGCATTCTACCGGGCCGAGGAGGGAAGCTTGACGGAGAAGGTCTTCTGGTCTCAGTATGTTGAGGCCGGATGTCGGTGTGAAAACCGGCGGATCTCGGGTAGGGGGTCCCGAACTGTGCGTCTAGGCGGATGGTAACAGGAGACAAGGGACACGATGTTTACCCAAGTTCGGGCCCTCTTGATGGAGGTAAAACCCTACGTCCTGCTTGATTGATATTGATATTGTGGATGTTTACAAGAGTGGATCTACCACGAGATCAAGGAGGATAAACCCTAGAAGCTAGCCTATGGTATGATTGTAAGGGTTGTTGTGATTGTAGTCCTACGAACTAAAGCCATCCAGTTTATATAGACACCGGAGAGGGCTAGGGTTACATAGAGTCGGTTACAATGGTAGGAGATCTACATATCCGTATCGCCAAGCTTGCCTTCCACGCCAAGGAAAGTCCCATTCGGACACGGGTGAAGTCTTCAATCTTGTATCTTCATAGTCTTGGAGTCCGTTGATGATGATAGTCCGCCGATGATAGTCCCGCCGATGATGGTAGTCCGGCAATCCGGACACCCCTAATCTGGGACTCCTCAAGAGTAGCCCCGAACCAGGCTTCAATGACGATAAGTCCAGCATGCATGTAGTCTTGGCGTTGCAAGGCGGGTTCTCCTTAAGTTCCATGTACCTGCCGAACGTTGTCCGCTTCCTCATCAATGTTGTGCGTCTCGGCTTCCATGCCCAATAATGGCCTCCTTCCACGCGTCGTGCGAATGTGAAAAGCCGGGTGTCTTTTATGTTTTACCCCTAGTTGTGCGAACAATCTGCCTATAAGGGAGGCAAGAATCCAGATCCAAATCACCATTTTCCTCTCGCAAATACTCATCGAGCGCTTTCGACCAAGAATCCATTCCATCATGGACCGTCAACGGCTCTTCTTCTCGCGCCCCAGCCCTTTGCCGGAGATTGGAGGAGATGCTCATCTCGCACAATGAGCTGGTGAAGCTCCAAATGGGGGATATCTCCTCCGCCTTCATGGTTCCGGTTCGAGCGGGCTTGCCACCTACAAAGGTGGGAAGCAAGCGAGGTTACCCCTAATCCCAACAAAGGGAGCGGGTATGCTTCGTCCCCTATCTGATAAGGGGCTCTGATTTCTGTACATCCATTCCTCCGCTGGCCTCGAGTTCTACGGACTCCAGCTCCATCACCTCACGCCGCCTCAATCCTGCATATTGCGGGTTTAGTAGCTCTTTGTGAGATTTTCCTGGGCATCGAGCCCCACTTCACGCTGTGGAAGAGGTTGTTTTTCCTTGTACCCCGCTCTCACGAGGGGTCCATATATCAAGTGGGCGGCGCAGAAATATGGCGCATTGCCGGGACAGGATATCCATCCGGAACCCCTAAGAAGGCGCTCAAGACTGGCCTTCGAATGGTTTTATATAGAAGACGCCCACTACGGACCCTGTTCGGATCGGCCTCCGGAGTTCAGCAATGCTCCTCTCAAGAAACGCTTTAGTTGGCGCCCATGAGCCCCGATCGGAGGAAGACAAGAGCGCCCATTATCCGATGGGCGAATAAGGTTATCGCCCATGCCCGTTGACCATGATCGAGTCATGGCAACATGCATTACGCTGGGGTGCAGCCACTACAATACAGGGCCACCCCATGTGATTTCAACGGGAGGACGATGCCACCCGCCATGGCCGCAAAGGGCGGAATCGGCCAAGATCCGGCGACGATCTTGTCCGCCTGTATAAGGGGAGAAGGAGGATTTCCTTCGGACGAACCCGTTAAATGGGTTTTCCATGAACAATCCTCGCCTTGGGTAAGTGAACACTCAGCGTGTCCGACCCGTGCCTTTCAAACTTAAGTTTCTTACGTTGTGTTCTTCTTCGACGCAGAACTGCGCCGGACTGTGGAGGGAATGCTGAGTCCGGCCCGCAGCCCGAGGATCCAGAGAGATCACGGGATCCGCCTCAAGAGGATCTGGACATAAAGGTGGAGCTAATCGACGGGTGTTCCACCAGCTTAGCATGGACAACGTTTTTAGTCGCCATCACGGGCAGACTATCCCGGACTATATCCGCTTCCTGTAATTGCGGCGAAGCCCGATACCGCTATTCCTTCCTTGCTTATTTCGACCACCGATATGATGGCGCTGTGCAGGAGGCACCCCTAGGGCGAGAAGCCGAGCCGCGGTGGCTGACCAACAAGGGCCAGTTCGGACCGTAGGCGGAAGAGAGGCTTGGCGGCGCGGACTGAAACGTCGCCGCAAAGGTGTAGCTCACAATTCCTTATCATTAGAGCAACGTTCCTAGGAAGCGTTTTGAGTGCTCATGACTTTTATAGGGAAAAAAGCATCCGCCGGACTGCGGGCGTGGAAGTTGTCAATCCAGCCTCTACCAGCCGTGCTCCCGCACCCGGTCAGGAGGGGGAGGCGAGCGCAAGGCGCAAGCCGGACGTTCCTCCGACGGAGGATGCCGAAAGACTGTCCGCCACCAAGTCTGAGGTGGAGAGTGCCCTGAATCACAGGCGCCGCCGGACAGTATTTCGTGACGCGTGCTTCTCCCCGAGGCGCTGAATGCCTTTAACACGGGGACGCGACCTTCGTGCTGCTCAAGATAGTTTTACCAGAGCCACGGAGCAGTATGTAAAAGACATACGGGTAAGAGAATTTAATAGTTGTATATGCCAGTAGCCCCCGAGACTTAAAGTAGTTATATTAACTGATTTAAGGATCATATGAAATGCAAGATCTTACCGAGAAGAATACACGACTGTCTCAGGAGTTGCAAGAGTGCAAGGTCCAACTGGAGGCCGCATTTTCTGGCGCAGGAGGAAACGCAAGGACCTCTCCTGGTAACGCATTATGTTTAGAAAGATAAGTGGCGCTTGGCCGTTGCGCAAGTCTAAAAAATGACATTGCAGGTGCTGCCGGACAAGATCCGGACAGGCAAGAACTTCTACACCAACTAAAGGTCGGCAAGAGGGTGCTGCATAAGGTGCAGCATGAAAGGAACAAGCTCCAGGATGCCCATGCCCAGCTTGGAGAAGAGCTGAAAGGCGTTCGGGCCGAGCTGTCGGGCTCCGTTAAGGAGAATCAACGGCTTCTTCGGCATATATAGTAAGTGCTTGAGCAAACTCCTTTGAAAAGAAGAGTTCGCGAGGAAGTCAATTTGATGAGAATATATCTGTAGGTATGCTCACAGGTCGCCTCATGGAGGAGATGCCCGTAACAATGGGTGATCAACTTCGGAATTGTTACAACTGATCGAACGAAGTTGGCAGGCTATGAGTGGCGCGCCCGTGCGTTATGGCCAGCCTTCTCCATACCCGAGGGTCTTGGGAGCTTGCGGAGAAGCTGCAGGAGGCGGCAGCGCTTCCATGTATGGAAGATTTCGGCCTGCCGGTAAGGTGCCAGGGAGGCCTGGGCCATGGTGAAGACGCGGTACAAGAAGGCGGATCCCAACCACATGGCCGAAGTCGGACCTGTGGGGCCTGATGGGAAGGAGATCCCTGTGAGTTTAGTATACGACCAAGTGGAGTTGGCCGCAAAATTTTCCCAACAGGACTGTAAATTAGACAACCTGTTAGACGGGATTGAGGAAGAATACAATCAGTCTATTTGACAATGTATTATAAAATGACATACAAAATGCCTTCTAGCCGGATTGTAGATCGTTTGTCTTTGCTGACATTTTCGCTTCGACCTCGGGACCCTAGAGTCCGGAGTGTGTCCGAATACCTTCTCGGTTATGAAACAACCGGGGTATGCATGGAGACCAGCGTAGGGGTCATCTGCTTTATCGCACAAGTGCCCAACTAGTTATGTTATATTATATGGTTAGTAAGAAACATCTTCCAGGAGAATAGTTCCGTTAAGGGTTCCTTTCCGCTGGGGATGGCATGCCCTAAAGTGCATGTTCGACTGCGAAAAGAGCGTAAAACATCTGGGGCAGATAAATAAGTGGATAAAAATCATCTTTTAAGTCACCGACCGAATATTCCCTTAAGAACGCTTAGCTTTGGCTTCACCCAGCCTCGAGGTACACATCCGGCTGACCCGGCAGTAATAATCTTTGACTAAGTCACGAGCAGATCCGTCAGCCGTCGGCCAAGAGAATCCTGCACGGAATGCCTTTCCTACAAGGGCCCGAGCTGCGGCGTGGTGTCCGCCTAGTCCGGCATGAATTTCAGCCAGGAGGTTTCGCCCTTCCTCTTCGGAGATACACCTTTGAAGGACTCCGGTTGTGCTTTTCTTATAAAGTTCTCCCTCATAGACCTTGTAGGCTTTAGATCGCGGGACAATGCAGCGGGCCTCATTTTGGTCATCGGGAAGCTCCTGCCTAAGCAAGTAGGCGAGGAATGGTTCTGTCCATGGGGCAATTACTGCCATTATGTCGTGGGCGGAAGGTGTTATGCCATCGGCTGGATCGCCGGTTGGTGCGGCTTGTTCCGGATTGTTAGTTCCGGCCTCCTCTTCCCATAGTACGGATGGCTTGAAGAGCCGCCTCCAGAAGATGTTAGGAGGGACAGCGTCGCGTTTTGGCGCCAATGCGTGCAAGACGCCGGCTGCTTGGTTATTGTCCCTGCCACGTGATGGAATTCAAGTCCTTGAACCTGGCTGACATTTTCAGGACAGCGTTGCGATATGCTGCCATTTTCGGATCTTTGGCGCCAAAGTCTCCGCTTATTTGGGATATTGCGAGGTTTGAGTCCTCGCGCACCTCTAGGCGTTGAATGCCCATGGAGATTGCCATCCGGAGACCGTGTAAAAGGGCCTCAGATTCGCTGCGTTGTTGGAGTCCGTGTACATTATCTCCGGCACGATTGGACTGTGTCTCGGTCGGGGACGTCAATACGACGCCAGCCCCCATCCGCTAACATTTTAGAGCCGTCGGCGCATAATCCAATTGGAGTATGCGCCAGATTCTTTAGGGAGTTCGGTTGTTCCATTCAGCGACAAAGTCAGCCAAAACTTGTCACTTTATAGTTCGCCGAGGTTTGTAAGATATATCAAATGGTAAGAGCTCAATGGCCCATTTTGCAATCCTGCCCGTCGCGTCATGTTGTTTATAATGTCGTTAAGTGGTACTTCAGAGGCCATCGTTATCGAACACTCTTGAAAGTAGTGTTGAGCTTCGGGATGCCATGAACACCGCGATGCTATCTTTCGATAGTGCGGGTAACGGACTTGCGGGGGGTTAACACAAGGATACGTAGTATACTTGTTTTGAAGAGGGAATTTATGCCCTTCGCATTTCTCGCTCGACGACGCAGTACCGCGCTTACAACTTGATGCGTAGCTGCGATGTATAACAACATTGGTTCGCCCAGGTTGGGCGCAGCCAGACCGGATTTGTTGCCAATATGGCCTTTATTTCCTCGAGTTCGGCGGTGGCAGCATCCGTCCACTCAAAGTGTTCGGTGCGCCTGAGGAGGCGATAGAGGGGTAATGCCTTTTCTCCTAGACGGGAGATAAACGGCTTAGAGCCGCCACGCATCCGGTCAATTTTGTATTTGCTTGAGGTCTTTGGGATATCTAGCTGTGTGAGCTCGGATCTTGGCTGGGTTTGCTTCAATTCCTCTACAGGATACGATGAAGCCCAGCAGCTTTCCAGCTGGTATGCCGAAAACACATTTTTCCGGATTCAGCTTGATGTCATATGCTCTGAGGCTGTCGAATGTGAGCCTCAAGTCGTCTACTAGAGTTTCGACGTGTTTAGTTTTGATGACTACGCCGCCCACGTATGCCTCTACCTGCTTTGCCGATCTGGGTAGCCAAACATGTCCGAATCATGCGCTGATATGTTGCGCCGGCGTTTTTAAGTCCGAAGGGCATCGTGTTGAAGCAGAATGGTCCATATGGAGTAATGAATGCCGTTGCGGCTTGATCCGCTTCTGCCATCTTGATTTGATGATAGCTGGAGTATGCGTCCAGGAAGCACAATGAATCGTGCCCTGCGGTGGCATCGATGATTTGGTCGATGTGGGGGAGGGGGAAGGGATCCTTTGGGCAGGCCTTATTTAGGTCTTTGAAATCGACACATAGGCGCCAGGATTTGTCCTTCTTTGGTATCATTACCAAGTTTGCTAGCCAATCCGGGTGCTTGATGTCTCTGATGAATCCGGCTTCCAATAGCTTGGCTAGCTCTTCTCCCATTGCCTGTCTTTTGGGTTCGGAAAATCGTCGAAGAGCCTGTTTGACTGTCTTGAATCCTTTTAGGATGTTTAGGCTGTGTTCTGCCAATTTGCATGGGATTCCGGGCATATCTGAGGGGTGCCAGGCAAAAATGTCCCAATTTTCCCGAAGGAATTCTCGTAGTGCGGCGTCTACATCAGGGTTCAATTGTGCCCCGATGGAGGCCGTCTTTGTGGGGTCCGTTGGGTGGACCTGGAATTTGACTATTTCATCCGCTGGTTTAAAAGAGGTGGACTTGGATCTTTTATCAAGTATCACATCGTCCCTGTTTACCGTGGAGCGCATCACGGTGAGTTCCTCGGCCGCTAGGGCTTCGGATAGTGCCTCGAGGGCTAGTGCGGCTATCTTATTTTCGGCGCGGAATGCTATGTTCGGATCACTAGTAAGAGTGATAATTCTGTTGGGACCGGGCATTTTAAGCTTCATGTACCCATAATGGGGTATAGCTTGAAAAATTGTGAATGCCTCTCGTCCTAATAAAGCATGATATCCGCTGCTGAATGGGGCCACTTGAAATGTGACCTCCTCGGACCTGTAATTGTCTGGCGAGCGAATACTACGCCCAGCGTGATTTTTCCCTGTGCAGCATGCTTCCGGGGGGATTATTCCTCTAAAGGTTGTGCTGCTTCGCTCAATGCGGTTCCATCTATTTCCATTTTTGGAGGGTTTCCTCATAGATGAGGTTTAGTCCCTGCCGCCATCCATGAGTACCTTAGTAAGGCGAAAAGCCGCCTACTATCGGCCGAGGACCAATGCGGTGGTGCCGGGCAGTTCAGAATTTAGGTTAAATCACCTGGCATTGAAGGTAATAGCCGTGTCGCCCATGGATTTATTGTTGCTACTTGGTAGACTTCGCAAGGTTATGGAGTTGTCGTTTTGCATGTTATTGGATGCGAAAGCCTCAAGACTGTTAACACCATACTGGTGTTGCTGGGCTGGGATTCTGAAGCTAGAAGCTCTTCGCCACTTTTGGCCACCTGCCGTAGTATCCAACATGCTCGAAGGCTATGAGTTGGAGTGCTGCCCTCTGTGCTATGGATTTTGCAGGGTCCGTTTAGCCAGCCCTCCAGTACGGTTCCGTACCCTTTAGGGGGTTTTGGTTTTTTGGTATTCAACCCAGGTGCTTGATAATGATGCACCCTTTGGTTCCGGACTAGAGATGTATTCGGGACCGGATTATCCCAAAATTTACTTTCGGTTTTCCAGGCGCTCTCCATCGCACAGTACTTTTGTACGATGGTCTCCAACTCAGCAAAGCGTGTAATGTCGCGGCGACTTATGGCGTTTAGGATTCCCTTGTCCGTGCAATTATTGCAGAAGACTGAGATTGCGTTTTCCTCTCGGCGGTCCTTTATCCTGTCCATAACCAGGAGGAATCTGGCCCAGTAGTGATGTACTGTCTCGGCGGGCTCTTGCCGAATTAGAGTTAGATCGCATATGTCTGGGCGGGTGGGTGGAACTAAGTCCGGAACCCTACCCATCTCAAGGCTCGAAGGCCGAGAAGTTTCCAATTTTGGAAGCTTGGATTTCTGGACGTTGTCCAACGAGTCTGGTCCGATGCCTGACTTTAAGTTCAGTGTTTGATCGAAGCCCGTCCCTCCGCAGGAATCCGGCATGGGGGTTCGGGGATCCGGACATGACTAGTTTTCAATACAGGAGAAGCGTCGCCGCATTGTTCCTCTACCACTGCAACGTGGTGGGTGACCTGGGGAGAGTTAATTTCTCTCAGATCGGTTTTAAGCCCAATCTGATCGTAGTCTGTAGTGACTCCCAGGGCGGCGATGCGATCCAAGAGCTCGTTTACGGACGAGAGCTCTATTGGATCCAGCCGCTCGGCGAATTCTGAGCTGACGTGAAAATTGCTTTTGACGACTTGAGAGGTCGTTGTCGAAGCGATGGCCGGACAGGCGGTCATAAGAAAACCACCTAGCCGGATAGTTTGGCCGGCGCCCAAGGCTCCTTTTTTTAAAATACCGCCCTTGAAGACGGAGGAGGCATCCTTCCTATCGGTGACGGCACAGAGGAACTCTCAATGAGAGCACCAATGTCGGTGTCAAACCGGCGGATCTCGGTAGGGGGTCCCGAATCTGTGCGCCTAGGCGGATGGTAACAGGAGACAAGGGACACGATGTTTACCTGTGTTCGGGCCCTCTTGATGGAGGTAAAACCCTACGCCCCTGCTTGATTGATATTGATATTGTGGATGTTTACAAGAGTGGATCTACCACGAGATCAAGGAGGCTAAACCCTAGAAGCTAGCCTATGGTATGATTGTAAGGGTTGTTGTGATTGTAGTCCAACGGACTAAAGCCATCCGGTTTATATAGACACCGGAGAGGGCTAGGGTTACATAGAGTCGGTTACAATGGTAGGAGATCTACATATCCAGATCGCCAAGCTTGCCTTCCACGCCAAGGAAAGTCCCATCCGGACACGGGTGAAGTCTTCAATCTTGTATCTTCATAGTCTTGGAGTCCGGTTGATGATGATAGTCCGGCCGATGATAGTCCGGCCGATGAAGGTAGTCCGGCAATCCGGACACCCCCTAATCCGGGACTCCCTCACCGGACATCCGGTGCCCCTTAGCGACCAGCTGAAGCAGCTGGTCGAGCTCCACAAGGCGGCCGAACAGGCCATGAAGGGCCTCATAGTTCGGTGTGGCCTAAGGAGGCCATGCCTGGGAGCTACTTTATTCGGTGCGGCAGCTGATGGATGCGTGCCCGTGGGTTGAAGTGATCAAGCATTCCGCTTGTATTGAGGGTGCCCATCGGGCCCTTGCCCCCGCAAAGGTGCTTTGGGGCGAGATGGATGCCTGAAGCTTGTGACGGACCCGCCACCGTGAGGGCAAGGAGCATCGCACGCCGAGATGTATTATAAGAGTGTGTTGAAGGGCGCCGCAGACTATTGTGGGTGAGTGCTCCAAAGATGTAATATTTGAGTAGACTCGCATTTTGTTATCCTGTGCGCTGAAAACTTAGTTCATGTGCGCTAAGCAACGCTTGTTAATTTAAAATATTACCTTTTGTGCGGCTGTTTATCAAATCGAGAGATGGCAAGTCGTCGGCTTCAGCCCCCATGCCACGAGTCTTTGGGGTGTTGGGATAAACTTGAGCGCTCTTGTTCCCATTTTTGGGTCCATCTAGGAGGCGCCAACACAGCGTAACAAGGCAACCGGACTTATATTGCTTGAACACTCTCACTTAGCCATAGAATTCTATAATTTTAAATTTCGTGAAGCCCCTAGTCTTTGAAGGTCAATTTGGGGCGCTATCCACGCCTTGGCCGGACAGTATCCGCTCCTCGCTCTAAGCGGCATAAGTCTTTAAGCACTCGCAAAAACCTCTCGAACAGCGATCGCTCTCGCCTCATCATGACGGCCGTTTTAGCTTTCCATCGAGGCGTTAACCCAGCCGAATCGGGCGGAATCACAGTGGTTCTCCGGTGCTACCTTAGCCGATATAACGGAACGTAAGGTACCAAAACACGGGAGCCGGGCAAACCCAACTATTGACCCAAGACATGATTCGGAGCTGATGCATATAGTGCTATAAGTTCGGGTGCCGACTTGTGAAAGTGTTCGGACTCATTATACCATAATGCGGAAACATAAGCCCTGGTGTATATTAGCCGCACTAAAGTGTACGGATGCAACATGTCGTGAATGAACATATGTATGAAAAAGAAATGCAATTATAAACAAAAAGGTGCTGCATTGTTTTATTCAATAAGTGTTGCTACGAATGCAGAACGATACGGATAGTGCGATAAGCAAGGTATGAGACTGTTAAACATGTCCCCCTCCAGGGGTAGGCTGCAAATTGGTGTATGAAAATGCTCGTAATGGATACCACCTGTATATTTGTTGTAGCCTTTATCCTTCCCTGGCTGTTGCATCATGAGTTCGGCAGGTCTGCTGCCGGACTGGGCTTCTGACAAACGGAGTCCTGTGGGTAAAAAGTAAAAGGTAAAGAAGAAAAGAAAAAGGAACGACACACTTGAGAGCCCCTGGTGTGGTTGAGCCGCAGTCTGGGTTTGTCGTGGTCGTGCCCCTCTCCCCGTGCCCATGGTATCTTCGTGAGCGTAATGGTGTACGTGAAGGACCTGCTTTGACGCTTCGCAGAGCTGGGGTTGGGGCCGCATCGCTACGTGTGCTCGTAACGTGCTGTGGTCTTGTTGTAAGTTACTCCGCGCGCGGCTGTGTCCGCCGCTTAACGGCCGGACTCGAGAATTGCCTTAAGAGGCTGCATTGCACTTCGCCGCGAGAGCGCTGTATGTTCCTCCATGCGGAGAGAACGCTCGGTGTTTCCGCTGACCGTGATGACTCCTTGAGGGCCCGCATCTTGAGCTTGAGGTATGCGTGGTGCGGCACGCGCTGAACTTTGCAAACGCTGCACGCCTGAGCAAGGCATGATAGCCGCCATGAACGGGACTATGTCGAAGATTAACTCCTCGCTTCGGAAGTTATCCGGGATCCAAGACCACTTCGGTGTAATTGAGCCTGTATAATTGGCTTCTACACCTGGTATGACGCCTTTAAAGGTCATTTTGGTAGGTTTAATCCTTGAGGGTCTATGCCCATTTTGCGACCGTATCCCGGTAAAGCAGGTTCAGCTGCTGCCGCCGCCCATCGAGGACTCGTTAGGTGAAATCCATCGACGATTGGGTCTAAGACCAGGCGTGAATCCACCGTGGCGGATCTTTGGTGGGTGGTCCTTTGGTCAAAAGTGATCGGGCGGGAGGACCATGGATTGAACTTGGGCAACTGGCTCCATCACAGACATCCCCGAGTGCACTTCCACTCCCTTTTGGGTATGTGCGTTGCGTATATCATGTTCACCGTCCGCACCTGTGGGGGGAAACCCTTCTGTCCTCTATTGTTCGGCAGTTGGGTCTCGTCCTCGTCATCGCTATGCAGCCCCTTGTCATTGCTTTCGGCAATTAACTTGCATGCCTGCT
Source organism: Aegilops longissima (assembly GCA_021605205.1). Lineage (NCBI taxonomy): Eukaryota > Viridiplantae > Streptophyta > Magnoliopsida > Poales > Poaceae > Aegilops > Aegilops longissima. The sequence continues at coordinate 43,707,675 of CM038676.1, read as the reverse complement.
TGAATACCCAACAGTCCCTGTTGGTGTGGTTAGCTGGCTTTTCGGGGGTGCCGTGTATCTGGCACAAGCGGTCGAGTATTCGGTCCAAATTGGACGGACCCGGAGTAGTTCTTTTGAATGGTTTTTCCGCTGACCGGGTTTAGAGCCTCTGACTCCGGCATTGACTGCTGTATCCTCAATATTGTCGCCAGCACGCGGCGCTTTGTTTTGTTACGACGCTGCCTGCCATTTTAGTCCTTGAAGTCCGGACTGCCAGAATTTTTGCCGAGGTTGTTGCTGCGTGCTAGCTAGCTGTCCTCACCCCAGCGAAGCGGGTCATGAGTGATGTGAGGGCTGCCATGGATTTCGGCTTTTACTGTCCTAGGTGCCGGGCAAGCCACTCGTCACGGATGTTATGCTTGAAGGCCGCGAGGGCCTCCGCATCCGGACAGTCGACTATTTGGTTTTTCTTGGTTAAGAACCGTGTCCAGAATTGTCTCGCTGATTCGTCTCGCTGCTGAATTATGTGGCTTAGGTCATCACTTCGGTGGTCGCACATAAGTGCCCCGGAAGTTATCGAGGAATGCGGCTTGTGTCCTCCCAGCTCCCAATTGACTCGCTGGCAAGCTGTTGAGCCAATGCCGGGCTGTTCTTTAAGCTTGAGGGGAGGTATTTGATGGCGTGAAGATCGCCACCGCGGGCCATGTGGATGTGAAGGAGATAGTCGCCGATCCAAACCGCTGGGTCTGTTGTGCCATCATAGGATTCAATATTGACGGGTTTAAACCCTTCGGGATTTGATGATCCATTACTTCGCCTCAGAAGCATAGTGGGTGTGCGGCGCCTCAGATCGGGCGATATCACGACGGAGCTCAAAAGAGCTTGGTCTGTTTTGTTCGCCCGCCGGACTTATCGTGGTCCGGCGCGACGGTTGTCGTCATGTACCGTATCGCCCATGCGATCCATAGATCGATCTTGATTGTCTTGACTTGTCCTCCAATATATCTCGCAGGTCCGGCGTTCCCCTTTGGCCGTGTGCTTTTGAGCGATGCCGGGCACGGTTCTAGTGAAGGGCCTAGAGGCCTCTCTGTCGCGACCGCTGGGTGGTCGGTCACCGTATTGTCTCCTCGTGATGCGGGTTCGTAAGCCTCCTCCTCTAATCGGGAGCAGCTTGCGCTTAGGGTAGCTTTGGAGGCGCGCTCGAGCTCATGCTCTTCGCCGCGAGGACTTCAAATCCATCGTCGGCCAGCAGATCCCGATCAGCTCTAAGTTGTTGCTGCTTTTTCTTGAGGCTGTTCGCCGTGGCCATAAGCCTGCGTCTAAAACACTCTTGTTCGACGGGATTCTCAGGCACGACGAATTCATCGTCGTCGAGGCTTGCTTCATCTCCGGAGGGAGGCATATAATCCTCTACCTCTTCTTCTGCCGCTCTCTCGTGAGGGCTGGCGTCTCCATCTTCCTGCGCTGGATCTTGCTGGAGTGGATTGTCTTCGGCACTGTCCGGTGTATTGTTATCTCCGGTGCCGGAATCTTCATTCTTGCTGTGGCGGGATTTAGAGCGGCGCCACGACGCCGGGGGCTGCTTCTTGGAGGGTCATCCTCCGTTGTTCCATCGCCGTTCCCATCTTTTGGGATGTCCACCATATATATGTCGATGACGAGGTGGCCTTCCAAAGTGCCTCGTAGGCGCTGGTCTTGTTCGTCTCCGCATCGCCGCCCATACCGCCGATGTCTTCGGAGTTGTAGTTCAGCATGTCGGTTAGATCATCGACAGCGGCTACCAAGTGGGTGGTGGGTGGGCTTTGAATTTCTTCGTCGTCTGCATCCCAACCGTCCTGACCGCAGTCCGGCCAGGGCTCTGCTGGTAAAGAGAGGTACTTTAGCGAACTCAAGATGCCCCCAAAAGGTGAGTGCTGAAAGATGTCCGCGGCCGTGAACTCCATAACGGGCGTCCAATCGGATTCAATTGGTAAGGGCGCGGAGGGTGCGGAGTCCGGAGAGGAGTCCGGCACCCTGGAATCGAGGTCTTCGCAAAGGACAGGGATGGAGTTCGGCTCGATTGCCGTAGAGATTAAAGCCCCCGAGGCGGTGTCCAACCACTCGTCCTCGATCGGGGAATCCGGCCCCGGATTAAGGGTCGGAGCGGATTCTCGTGCGGCCTCGTGGCTTTGCTCGCTGCGAGCTAGATCATGCCCATCGAGACAAGGCGGCGCTAGGTTGCGCCCGAATCCTTCAAGATCAAGTCTCCGCGGATATCGGCCGATAGTTTAAACTACCAAATCTGACGACGGCCGGGCGAAGCTTTCGATCTGCTCCAGATGGCTGCTTAATTGGCCTGCGCATGCAAAGCCGCCAACACGAAGATCTGTCCGGGAGAAAAGTCTCACCCGGACCGTCGTTGTTGATGATAAAGGAGCCATCGAGCCTATCGGTGAAGACACAGAGGAACTCTCAATGAAAGCACCAATGTCGGTGTCAAACCGTGGATCTCGGTAGGGGTCCCGAACTGTGCGCCTAGGCGGATGGTAACAGAGACAAGGGACTCGATGTTTTACCCAGGTTCGGGCCCTCTTGATGGAGGTAAAACCCTACGTCCTGCTTGATTAATATTGATGATGTGTGTTACAAGAGTAGATCTACCACGAGATCAAAGAGGCTAAACCCTAGAAGCTAGCCTATGGTATGATTGTTGTTCGCCCCACGGACTAAAACCCTCCGGTTTATATAGACACCGGATAGGGTTAGGGTTACAGTAGTCGGTTACAATGGTAGGAGATCTACATATCCAGATCGCCAAGCTTGCCTTCCACGCCAAGGAAAGTCCCATCCGGACACGGGACGAAGTCTTCATCTTGTATCTTCATAATCTTGGAGTCCGCCGATGATGATAGTTCAGCTATCCGGACACCCCTAGTCCGAACTCCCTCAGCCCCTCAAGCTCCACCGACGCATTCTTCCTCCTATATATACCTACGCACCCCAAACGATCGTAACAGGAGCCAAAACCTAATTCCACCGCTTGAAACTTCCAGATCCACGAGATCCCATCTTGGGGCCTGTTAGGAGCTCACCGAGGGGGCATCCACCACGGAGGGCTTCTACATCATCACCATAGCCCTCCGATGAAGTGTGAGTAGTTTACTTCAGACCTTCGGGTCCATAGCTAGTAGCTAGATGGCTTCTTCTCTCTTTTTGGATCTCAATACAATGTTCTCCCCCTCTCTCGTGGAGTTCTATTCGATGTAATCTTCTTTTTGCGGTGTGTTTGTTGAGATCGATGAATTGTGGGTTTATGATCCAGCTTATCTATGAATAATATTTGAATCTTCTCTAAATTCTTTTATGTATGATGGAGTTATCTTTGCAAGTCTCTTCGAATTATCCGTTTGGTTTGGCCAACTAGATTGGTAGTTCTTGCAATGGGAGAAGTGCATGGCTTTGGGTTCAATCTTGCGGTGTCCTTACCCAAAGGATGTAAAGGGTTACAAGGCACGATTGTATTGTTGCCATCGAGGATAACAAGATGGGGTATTTATCATATTGCATGAATTTATTCCTCTACATCATGTCATCTTGCTTAAGGCGCTACTCTGTTTTTTAACTTAATACTCTAGATGCATCTTTGGATAGCGGTCGATGAGTGGAGTAATAGTAGTAGATGCGAATCGTTTGATCTACTTGTCTCGGACGTGATGCCTATATACATGATCATACCTAGATAACCTCATAACTATGCTCAATTCTGTCAATTGCTCTACAGTAATTTGTTCACCCACCGTAGAATACTTATGCTCTTGAGAGAAGCCACTAGTGAAAACTATGGCCCCCGGGTCTATTCTCATCATATCAATCTCCATCACTTTTATACTTGCTTTGTTTTACTTTGCCTTTTACTTTTCACTTTGCATCTATATACCAAAAATACCAAAAATATTATCTCTATCAGATCTCACTCTCGTAAGTGACCGTGAAGGGATTGACAACCCCTAATCGCGTTGGTTGCGAGTAGCTATCGTTTTGTGCAGGTACGAGGGACTTGTGTGTGGCCTCCTACTGGATTGATACATCGGTTCTCAAAAACTGAGGGAAATACTTACGTTACTATGCTACATCATCCTCTCCTCTTCGGGGAAACCAACGCAAGCTCAAGACGTAGCAAGAAGGATTTCTGGCGCCGTTGCCGGTGAGTCTACGCAAAAGTCAACATACCAAGTACCCATCACAATCCCTATCTCTCGCATTACATTATTTGCCATTTGCCTCTCGTTTTCCTCTCCCCCACTTCACCCTTGCCGTTTTATTCGCCCTCTCTTTCCCAATCTCCTTCTCTTTTTCCCTTTGCCTTTTGTTTGCTCGTGTGTTAGTTCGCTTGCTTGTCGTTATGTCTAATTCCTTATCCGCTCCTATGTCTCCCAAGTTTGAAGTACTTCACTTCAAGCAAAGGCAAGGAGAAAACTTAAAAGATGCTTGCTATAGGATGATGGAATCTTATCGTAAGTGCACCCCAGAGGTGAACTTTAGAATTCTTCTTCGCAATTTTTATGTTGGGTTAAATATGACGCATAGACAACTCTTGGATTGCATTGCCAAGGGAAATTTCACTGAGATTGATCCCAGTATTGCACATGAGATTATAGAGGGAATAGTGGGAACACTACCCCAAAAGGGAGGATCTCATCCTACCCAGGAAGAAACCCAAGTGTTTGAAAAGATTCGCGAAGTAACAAAAATTTTACAAAAGTCTCTTGAGCCTCTTAAAAGTGTTAGAGGAAATCTTCACCGCATGAATATGTTGATTACTCTTTGTAATAAGCGTTTGGATTCTTTAGATCTAAAAATTTCTGAATATGAAGGGAAGCGAGAAGAACCACCCGGATTCGAGCATGACTCCGCTAAAAAACTGAAAATTAATGGCAATACCTAGATCTATCCTTGCTTTTATGCCTAGCTAGGGGCGTTAAACGATAGCGCTTGTTGGGAGGCAACCCAATTTTATTTTTAGTTTTTAGTTTTTGTTTCTGTTTAGGAATAAATAATCCATCTAGCCTCTCTTTAGGTGTGGTTTTATCTTTTAATTAGTGTTTGTGCCAAGTTAAACCTATTGGATCTTCTTGGATGATAGTTATTTGATCTTGCTGTAATTTCCAGAAACTTTGCGCTCAGTGCCCGAATTGTTAAAAATCACCAGAACATGATAAAATACTGATTACAATTGCTTCTGATCAATAAACAAATTTTCCAGGTCGTCTAATTTTGGTAGAATTTGTTGAGTTCCAGAAGTTTGCGTTAGTTACAGATTACTACAGATTGTTCTGTTTTTGACAGATTCTGTTTTGCGTGTGTTGTTTGCTTATTTTGATGAATCTATGGCTAGTAAAATAGTTTATGATCCATACAGAAGTTGGAATACAGTAGGTTTAACACCAATATAAATAAAGAATGGGTTAATTACAGTACCTTAAAGTAGTCTTTTGTTTTCTTTCTCTAACGGAGCTCACGAGATTTCTATTGAGTTTTGTGTTGTGAAGTTTTCAAGTTTTGGGTGAATTCTGTTGATGGATTATGGAACAAGGAGTGGCAAGAGCCTAAGCTTGGGGATGCCCATGGCACCCCCAGGATAATACAAGGACACCAAAAAGTCAAAGCTTGGGGATGCCCCGGAAGGCATCCCCTCTTTCGTCCACTTCCATCGGTAATTTACTTGGAGCTATAAATTTATTCACCACATGATATGTGTTTTGCTTGGAGCGTATTGTATAATTTGTGTCTTTGCTTGTTAGTTTGTCACAATCATCCTTGCTGTACACACCTTTTGAGAGAGCAATACATGAACTGAAACTTGACAGAATACTCTATGTGCTTCACTTATATTTTTTGAGCTTGATAGTTTGCTCATAGTGCTTTACTTATATCTTTGAGCATGATAATTTTTGCTCTAGTGCTTCACTTAGATATTTTAGAGCACGGTGGTGGATTTGTTTTAAAGAAACTTGATCTCTCATGCTTCACTTAGATTATTTTGAGAGTCGTTAATAGCATGGTAATTTGGTTAATATTAATATACTTGGTATTCATGATATGTGAAACTTTCTTTTGAGTGCGTTGAATACTAAGATAAGTTTGATGCTTGATAATTGTTTTGAGATATGGAGGTGATAATATCAAAGTCGTGCTAGTTGAGTAGTTGTGAATTTGAGAAATGCTTGTGTTGAAGTTAGCAAATCCCGTAGCATGCACGTATGGTTAAAGTTGTGTAACAAATTTGGAACATGAAGTGTACCTGGCTTGTGCATCCTTATGAGTGGCGGTCGCGGACGAAGGATGGTCTTTTCCTACCAATCTATCCCCCTAGGAGCATGCGCGTAGTAATTGATTTTTTATGACTTCTAAATTTTTGCAATAAGTGTATGAGTTATTTTGACTAATGTTGAGTCCATGGATTATATGCACTTTTACCTTTCCTCCTTTGCTAGCCTCTTCGGTACCGTGCATTGCCCTTTCTCACCTTGAGAGTTGGTGCAAACTTCGCCGGTGCATCCAAACCCCGTGATATGATATGCTCTATCACACATAAACCTCCTTATATCTTCCTCAAAACAGCCACCATACCTACCTATTATGGCATTACCATAGCCATTCCGAGATATATCGCCATGCAACTTTCCACCTTTCCGTTCATCATCATTGTGACACACCTTAGTTTTGTCATATTGCCATTGCATGATCATGTAGTTGACATTGTATTTGTGGCAAAGCCACCATGCATTATTTTTCATACATGTCACTCTTGATTCATTGCACCATCCCGGTACACCGCCGGAGGCATTCATATAGAGTCATACCTTGTTCTAGTTTCTAGTTGTAATCCTTATGTTGTAATCAATAGAAGTGTGATGATCATCATTATTAGAGCATTGCCCAAAAAAAGGCCAAAAAGAAAAAAAGAAAGGCCCAAAAAAAAGAAAATAAATAAAAAGGGCAATTCCACTATCTCTTTTTCCACACTTGTGCTTCAAAGTAGCACCTTGTTCTTCATGTAGTGAGTCTCATATATTGTGCTTCAAAGTAGCACCATGTTTTTCATATAGTGAGTCTCATAAGTTGTCTTTTTATACTAGTGTGAATTTTTTGTTATAGAACTTGGCTTGTATATTCCTACGATGGGCTTCCTCAAAATGCCCTAGGTCTTCATGAGCAAGCAAGTTGGATGCACACCCACTAGTTTTATTTTGTTGAGCATTCATAGATCTAGTGCATCCATTGCATGGCAATCCCTACTCCTCATGTTGACATCAATTGATGGGCATCTCCATAGCCCGTTGATTATCCTCGTCAATGTGAGACTTTCTCCTTTTTTTGTCTTCTCACACAATCCCCATCATCATATTCTATTCCACCCATAGTGCTATATCCATGGCTCACGCTCATGTATTGCGTGAAGGTTGAAAAAGTTTGAGATTATTTAAGTATGAAACAATTGCTTGGCTTGTCATCGGGGGTATAGAAGTTGGGAACATCTTTGTGTGACGAAAATGAAGCATAGCCTAACTATATGATTTTGTAGGGATGAACTTTCTTTTTCCATGCTATTTTGAGAAGGCATGATTACTTTGATTAGTATGCTTGAAGTATTATTATTTTTTATGTCAATATGAACTTTTGCCTTGAACCTTTCGGATCTGAATATTCATACCATGATTAAGAAGATTTACATTGAAATTATGCCAAAGTCTCCTCCGCATCAAAATATTCTCTTTTATCATTTACCTACCGAGGACGAGCAGGAATTAAGCTTAGATGCGTGATACGTCTCCAACGTATCTATAATTTTTGATTGCTCCATGCTACTTTATCTACTATTTTGGACGATAATGGGCTTTATTTTCCACTTTTACATTATTTTTGGGACTAACCTATTAACCGGAGGCCCAGCCTAGAATTGCTATTTTTTGCCTTTTTCAGTATTTCGAAGAAACAGAATATCAAACGGAGTCCAAACGGAATGAAACCTTCGGAAACGTGATTTTTCTCACCTAACGTGATCTAGGAGACTTGGACCCTATGCCAAGGAACCAGAGAGGAGGTCACGAGGGTGGGGGCGCCCCCCCTAGGGCGCGCCCCTGCCTCGTGGGCCCCTCGAAGCTCCACCGACGTACTCCTTCCTCCTATATATACCTCACGCACTTCAAACGATCGTAACAGGATCCAAAACCTAATTCCACCGTCGAAACTTCCTGTATCCACGAGATACCATCTTGGGGCCTGTTCCGGAGCTCCGCCGGAGGGGGCATCCACCACAAAGGGCTTCTACATCATCACCATAGCCCCTCCGATGAAGTGTGAGTAGTTTACTTCAGACCATCGGGTCCATAGCTAGTAGCTAGATGGCTTCTTCTCTCTTTTTGGATCTCAATACAATGTTCCCCCCCTCTCTCGTGGAGTTCTATTCGATGTAATCTTCTTTTTGTGGTGTGTTTGTTGAGACCGATGAATTGTGGGTTTATGATCCAGCTTATCTATGAATAATATTTGAATCTTCTCTGAATTCTTTTATGTATGATTGAGTTATCTTTGCAAGTCTCTTCGAATTATCCGTTTGGTTTGGCCAACTAGATTGGTAGTTCTTGCAATGGGAGAAGTGCGTGGCTTTGGGTTCAATCTTGCGGTGTCCTTACCCAGTGACAAAAAGGGTTACAAGGCATGTATTGTATTGTTGCCATCGAGGATAACAAGATGGGGTATTTATCATATTGCATGAATTTATTCCTCTACATCATGTCATCTTGCTTAAGGCGTTACTCTGTTTTTTAACTTAATACTCTAGATGCATGCTGGATAGCGGTCGATGAGTGGAGTAATAGTAGTAGATGTAGAATCGTTTCGATCTACTTGTCTCGGACGTGATGCCTATATACATGATCATACCTAGATAACCTCATAACTATGCTCAATTCTGTCAATTGCTCAACAGTAATTTGTTCACCCACCATAGAATACTTATGCTCTTGAGAGAAGCCACTACTGAAACCTATGGCCCCCGAGTCTATTCTCATCATATCAATCTCCATCACTTTTATACTTGCTTTGTTTTACTTTGCCTTTTACTTTTCACTTTGCATCTATATACCAAAAATACCAAAAATATTATCTCTATCAAATCTCACTCTCGTAAGTGAACGTGAAGGGATTGACAACCCCTAATCGCGTTGGTTGCAGTAGCTATCGCTTTGTGCAGGTACGAGGGACTTGTGCGTGGCCTCCTCTGGATTGATACCTTGGTTCTCAAAAACTGAGGGAAATACTTACGCTACTGTGCTGCATCATCCTCTCCTCTTCGGGGAAAACCAATGCAAGCTCAAGACGTAGCAAGAAGGATTTTTGGCACCGTTGCCGGGGAGTCTACGCAAAAGTCAACATACCAAGTACCCATCACAATCCCTATCTCTCCCATTACATTATTTGCCATTTTCCTCTCGTTTTCCTCCCCCCCCCCCCCCCACTTCACCCTTGCCATTTTATTCGCCCTCTCTTTCCCAATCTCCTTCTCTTTTTCCCTTTGCCTTTTGTTTGCTCGTGTGTTAGTTCGCTTGCTTGTCGTTATGTCTATTTATTGGGCCCAACCCATCCTCAACTTCCTAGTGAACAAGGAGCTGCCGCCTGATGAGATCTCGGCCCGGCAAGTGCAGCACCGGGCCGCGGCCTACGCCATAGTCAACAGAGAGCTGGTCAGGCGCAGTGTCACTGGTGTTTACCAACGCTGCGTCGAACCAGAGCAAGGCCAAGCAATTCTCAAAGATATCCACCAAGGCGAGTGTGGCCACCACGCGGCTTCAAGAGAACTTGTCGCCAAAGCTTTCCGCCACGGTTTTTTCTGGCCGACTGCCCTAGAAGACGCCAAGGATTTGGTTCTGAAATGCAAATGGTGTCAGATGTTCTGCTCCAAGCCACACCAGCCGGCTTCCGCACTCAAGACTATCCCCATCACCTGGCCCTTTGCCGTCTGGGGCCTGGATATGGTGGGACCATTCAAGACGGCTCGTGGCAGCATGACTACTCTGCTTGTCGCTGTGGACAAGTTTACCAAGTGGATAGAGGCAAGGCCAATCAAGAAACTGAATGGGCCGACTGCCGTGACTTTCATCGCCGACATCACCACTCGATACGGCGTACCGCACAGCATCATCACCGACAATGGCACAAACTTCGCCAAGGGCGCCTTGGCCCGCTTTCGCGCGACTGTGGCATCCGACCGACTTAGCGTCTGTTGCCCACCCGCATCAAACGCCTGTTGAGCGAGCAAACGGCCTCATCTTGTTCGCATCAAGCCCCGGCAGGTCGAGCCTCTGGAGCGTTCGGCCGGCTGCTGGCTCGACGAGCTGCCAGCCGTCCTCTGGAGTCTGCGCACAACTCCAAACAAGTCGACCGGCTTAACGCCTTTCTTCCTCGTCTACAGTGCCAAAGCCGTCATCCCAACGGACACAGAGTTCGACTCCCCTTGAGTCACCATGTACATCGAAGAGGAGGCAGAAGAAGCACGACAAGACGGTGTCAATCTGCTGGAAGAGGGCCGGCTGTTGGCACTCAGCCGGTCCAGGATCTACCAGCAGAGCCTGCGCCGATACTACAACCGGAAGGTCAAGGCGAGATCTTTCCAAGAAGGAGATCTTGTGCTCCGGTTGATCTAGCGAACAGCCGGCCAGCACAAGCTCTCAGCACCTTGGGAAGGCCCCTTCATCATTAGCAAAGTATTGGGCAACGACTCCTACTACCTGATCGACGCTCAGAAGCCTCGAGCACGCAAGCGGGACGACTCCGGCAAGGAGACGCAATGGCCATGGAATGCAAATCTCCTCCAAAGATTTTACAGTTAATGCAGTATGTACCACGCTACCTTTTGTATTAAAGTACGAAGACTCCGGGTCCCCCGAGAAGAGCTCGGGGACTGCCCTCTTTTATCTATATGATAAGAATTACGCCTATGAGTATGTCACTTTTTATGCCGATTGGCACCGGGTTCGACTAGTCGACCCGGGGACTTGCCGACTAGAGCTATGAAATGCTTACCGTAGCCGGACAAGTAATGTGGCATAAGCCTCTCTGCCGAAGCCGCAGCTCGAGAGCGATTGATTAGCGGCAGGAGCAAGGTAGAAAGCAGCGCATCGAAAAATGGCTAAGGACTCAAGGCATTGCATAGTTTAGGCGGTTTCCAGCCTTTTTTACAAGTGACTGTTCAGCAGTCGGCTGGCCGTTTCCTATTCAACTTCCTAAATCTCTAAAGCGGCTAAGTACTTGCCTTCCCAAGGTAGCTAGGAACTTGACCCAGCAACAGACTGCAGAGCGGCTGCTTGGCTGACAAGGCGGCAACCAAGGGAAGGCAGCACAGGAAAAAAGCCAAAGAGCGATAAGCAAGAAGAATCGGAACTCAGGAAAATATTTACATAATAAGGGCCCTTGGCCGATCTTCAACCAAGTTTAGATACACCCCTCGGGTGGAATTATGCAAAATTAACAAGTTCACCCGAGACTAATAGATAGGCGAAACAAAAGATAAAGCGGGAGCCTAGGATGCGGCAGAAGGATTCGGAGGATCGGAGGAGTCGGTGGTGCCAGTCGCCGGAGCGGCCGGCTGGTCGGTCTCTGCTTGATCACCTCCAGCAGTAGCTGGCTCGGTCGGACGCGGCTCATTGCTGGAGGCGCGGTCAAGCTGAGGCTGGTCGTCCGCTTCGACCTCTGGCGCCTCCTCTTCGCCTCCCTCCTCCGACTCGCCTTCCTCCTCGCTGCTGGAGTCGATCACCTCCGCCGAATCCTCTCTGTCGGCCGGGTTCAGCCCGAACCATTCTGGCGGCGCCTCGTCGCCGTTTTCAGCCCGCTCCGGGACGAAGATGCTGGTGTCGGTGTACTCGGCGATCGACGCCGCGCGCTTGACAAGATCGTCCTCCACGGCCGCCAACTCCGCCTGAGCCTCTTGCCGGAACGTGGCAAGCTGGGCTAGCTTCAGCCCAGGGTACCACGCCTTGACGAACTCCAAGGCCCGGCGTGCTCCAGCCTGGGCCGAAGAGCCCTTCCGGGCCTCAAGACGGCCGGCCACTACCTCCAGCCAGTCGGCAGTCCAACAGGGAGTGCGCGGTGTCAGCATATCAGACCACAGGGCGGCGATTGCCTAAGCGCTGACACGCTGAAGCCGGCACAACATCCGGTGATCCGGCCGAAGACGAGCCTCAATGCTCAGGATCTGCTCGTAAAGGGATCGGGGGGGCGTCGACGGCGATCTTCGCACCGTCCACCCTCAGCCCTTAACGGTTAGCTTCGATGGCCCGGTTGGCAGCGTCCGAGTGGCCAGGGAGGAAGTCTGCCAGACAGAAGCAAAGAGCAAAATTAAAGGTGAGAAGCCGGCTTGACCAACAGCCGGCGGCGCAAAGAAGAATGAGCAAGACTCACCATCGACTATGTCCTCGATCTCGTGGAAGCCAGAGGTCAGCATCGCCTCCTTGTCGGACCAGGAGGAGCGGTCACTCGCGAATTCAGCAAGGAGACTGGACTCCTCATCCTTCGCCTCCGTCTGAGCCTTCTCGAAGAGCTCCTTCTGCTCCACCAGTTGCGCGGCCAGCCGGTCGCGCTCTTTAGCCAGCTGGCTGCACTCTTTCTCCTTGGCATGGAGCGAGGTGTTGGCCTCATCCAGCTGCTCCTGTAAGGCGGCGTTGGCTTCTGCGAAAGAAAGAAGAAAGCAAGGCGTTAGTCGCCAGCAAAAAAATACAGTCGCCGGGGAGATCCGACCCGATCGCTCAGCGATCGGCCCGAATCTGGGATTACAGCCCTGGAAAGGCCAGTGCGCCCCACGGAAAGAAGAAGAAGACATACTCAGTGAGGGAGTCCTAGATTAGGGGGTTTCCGGATGGCCGGACTATAGCCTTTTGCTGGACTCCTGGACTATGAAGATACAAGATTGAAGACTTCGTCCCATGTCCGGATGGGACTTTCCTTGGCGTGGAAGGCAAGCTTGGTGAAACGGATATGTAGATCTCCTACCATTGTAACCGACTCTGTGTAACCCTAACCCTCTTCGGTGCCTATATAAACCAGAGGGTTTTAGTCTGTAGGACAGAACAATCATACCATAGGCTAGCTTCTAGGGTTTAGCCTCTCTGATCTCGTGGTAGATCTGAAGGAAATATGCCCTAGAGGCAATAATAAAGTTATTATTTATTTCCTTATTTCATGATAAATGTTTATTATTCATGCTAGAATTGTATTAACCGGAAACATAATACATGTGTGAATACATAGACAAACAGAGTGTCACTAGTATGCCTCTACTTGACTAGCTCATTAATCAAAGATGGTTATGTTTCCTAACCATGGACAAAGAGTTGTTATTTGATTAGTGGGATCACATCATTAGGTGAATGATCTGATTGACTTGACCCATTACGTTAGCTTAGCACTTGATCGTTCAGTATGTTGCTATTGCTTTCTTCATGACTTATACATGTTCCTATGACTATGAGATTATGCAACTCCCGTTTACCGGAGGAACACTTTGTGTGCTACCAAACGTCACAACGTAACTGGGTGATTATAAAGGTGCTCTACAGGTGCCTCCGAAGGTACTTGTTGGGTTGGTGTATTTCAAGATTAGGATTTGTCACTCCGAATGTCGGAGAGGTATCTCTGGGCCCTCTCGGTAATACACATCACTTAAGCCTTGCAAGCATTGCAACTAATGAGTTAGTTATGGATGATGTATTACGAGCGAGTAAAGAGACTTGCCGGTAACGAGATTAAACTAGGTATTGAGATACCGACGATCGAATCTTGGGCAAGTAACATACCGATGACAAAGGGAACAACGTATGTTGTTATGCGGTTTGACCGATAAAGATCTTCGTAGAATATGTAGGAGCCAATATGAGCATCCAGGTTCCGCTATTGGTTATTGACCGAGAATAGTTCTAGGTCATGTCTACATAGTTCTCGAACCCGTAGGGTCCGCACGCTTAACGTTATGATGACAGTTTTATTATGAGTTTATGTTTTGATGTACCGAAGGTTGTTCGGAGTCCCGGATGTGATCACGGACATGATGAGGAGTCTTGAAATGGTCGAGACATAAAGATCGATATATTGGACGACTATATTCGGACACCGGAAGTGTTCCGGGTGATTCTAGAGGAAACCGGAGTGCCGGAGGGGTTACCGGAACCCCCCGGGGAAGTATTGGGGCTTAGTGGGCCTGAGGGGAGAGAGGGGGCAGCAGCCCAGGAGGTGGCGCCCCCCCCCCCATGAGGAGTCCGAATTGGACTAGGGAGGGGGGCGCGGCCCCTCTTTCCCTCTCCCTCTCCCTCTCTTTCCTTCCCCCTCTCTCTTCCTAGTTGGACTAGGAAAGGGGAGTCCTACTCCCACTAGGAGGAGGACTCCCCCCCTCCTTGGCGCGCACCCTAGGGCCGGCCGGCCTCCCCCCTTGCTCCTTTATATACGGGGGCACGGGGGCACCCTAGAACACACAAGTTGATCTTCGTGATCGTTCCTTAGCCGTGTGCGGTGCCCCCTCAACCATACTCCACCTCGGTCATATCGTCGAGGAGTTTAGGCGAAGCCTGCGTCGAGAGAACATCATCATCGTCACCACGCCGTCGTGCTGACGGAACTCATCCCCGACACCCTGCTGGATCGGAGTTCGGGGATCGTCATCGAGCTGAACGTGTGCCGAACACGGAGGTGCCGTACGTTCGGTGCTTGGATCGGTCCGATCGTGAAGATGTACGACTACATCAACCGCGTTGTCATAACGCTTCCGCTTTCGGTCTACGAGGGTACGTGGACACACTCTCCCCTCTCGTTGCTATGCATCACCATGATCTTGCGTGTGCGTAGGAAAATTTTGAAATTACTACGTTCCCCAACAGTGGCATCCGAGCCTAGGTTTTATGTGTTGATGTTATATGCACGAGTAGAACACAAGTGAGTTGTGGGCGATATAAGTCATACTACTTACCAGCATGTCATACTTTGGTTCGGCAGTATTGTTGGATGAAGCGGCTCGGACCGACATTACGCGTACGCTTACGCGAGACTGGTTCTACCGCCGTGCTTTGCACACAGGTGGCTGGCGGGTGTCAGTTTCTCCAACTTTAGTTGAACCGAGTGTGGCTACGCCCGGTCCTTGCGAAGGTTAAAACAGTACCAACTTGACAAACTATCATTGTGGTTTTGATGCATAGGTAAGATTGGTTCTTGCTAAGCCCGTAGCAGCCACGTAAAATTTGCAACAACAAAGTAGAGGACGTCTAACTTGTTTTTGCAGGGCATGTTGTGATGTGATATGGTCAAGACATGATGCTAAATTTTATTGTATGAGATGATTATGTTTTGTAACCGAGTTATCAACAATCGGCAGGAGCCATATGGTTGCCGCTTTATTGTATGCAATGCAATCGCTCGTAATGCTTTACTTTATCACTAAGCGGTAGCGATAGTCGAGAAGCATAAGATTGGCGAGACGACAACGATGCTACGATGGTGATCAAGGTGTCGCGCCGGTGACGATGGTGATCATGACGGTGCTTCGAAGATGGAGATCACAAGCACAAGACGATGATGGCCATATCATATCACTTATATTGATTGCATGTGATGTTTATCTTTTATGCATCTTATCTTGCTTTGATTGACGGTAGCATTATAAGATGATCCCTCACTAAATTATCATAGTAAAAGTGTTCTCCCTGAGTATGCACCGTTGCGAAAGTTCTTCGTGCTGAGACACCATGTGATGATCGGGTGTGATAGGCTCTACGTTCAAATACAACGGGTGCAAAACAGTTGCACACGCGGAATACTCGGGTTTAACTTGACGAGCCTAGCATATAACAGATATGGCCTCGGAACACGGAGACCGAAAGGTCGAGCGTGAATCATATAGTAGATATGATCAACATAATGATGTTCACCATTGAAACTACTCCATCTCACGTGATGCTCGACATGGTTTAGTTGATATGGATCACGTGATCACTTAGAGGATTAGAGGGATGTCTATCTAAGTGGGAGTTCTTTAGTAATATGATTAATTGAACTTAAATTTATCATGAACTTAGTACCTGATAGTATCTTGCTTGTCTATGTCGATTGTAGATAGATGGCCCGTGTTGTTGTTCCGTTGAATTTTAATGCGTTCCTTGAGAAAGCAAAGTTGAAAGAGGATGGTAGCAATTACGCGGACTGGGTCCGTAACTTGAGGATTATCCTCATTGCTGCATAGAAAAGCTACGTCCTGGAAGCACCGCTGGGTGCCAGGCCTGCTGCTGATGCAACTGACGACGTTAAGAACATCTGGCAGAGCAAAGCTGATGACTACTCGATAGTTTAATGTGCCATGCTTTACGGCTTAGAACCGGGACTTCAACGACGTTTTGAACATCATGGAGCATATGAGATGTTCCAGGAGTTGAAGTTAATATTCCAGAAGAATGCCCGAATTGAGAGATATGAAGTCTCCAATAAGTTCTATAGCTGCAAGATGGAGGAGAATAGTTCTGTCAGTGAGCATATACTCAAGATGTCTGGGTATTGTATTCACTTGATTCAACTGGGAGTTAATCTTCTGGCTGATAGCGTCATTGAAAGAATTCTCCAATCACTTCCACCTAGCTACAAGAGCTTTGTGATGAACTATAATATGCAAGGGATGGATAAGACAATTCCCGAGCTCTTCGCAATAGGCTGCGGAGGTAGAAATCAAGAAGGAGCATCAAGTGTTGATGGTCAACAAGACCACTAGTTTCAAGAAAAAGGGCAAAGGGAAGAGGAAGGGGAACTTCAAGAAGAACAGCAAGCAAGTTGCTGCTCAGGAGAAGAAACCCAAGCCTGGACCTAAGCCTGAAACTGAGTGCTTCTACTTGCAAGCGATCGGTCCCGAAGCGGAACTGCCCCAAGTATTTGGCGGATAAGAAGGATGGCAAGGTGAACAAAGGTATATGTGATATACATGTTATTGATGTGTACCTTACTAATGCTCGCAGAGCACTGGTTTTGATCTGGTTCAGTTGCTAATATTTGCAACTCAAACAGGGACTACGGATTAGCGAAGATTGGCTAAGGACGAGGTGACGATCGCGCGTGGAAATGGTTCCAAAGTCGATGTGATCGCGGTCGGCACGCTACCTCTACATCTACCTTCGGGATTAGTATTATACCTAAATAATTGTTATTTGGTGCCAGCGTTGAGCATGAACATTATATCTGGATCTTGTTTGATGCGAGACGGTTATTCATTTATATCAGAGAATAATGGTTGTTCTATTTATATGACTAATATCTTTTATGGTCATGCACCCTTGAAGAGTGATCTATTCTTATTAAATCTCGATAGTAGTGATACACATATTCATAATGTTGAAGCCAAAAGATGCAGAGTTGATAATGATAGTGCAACTTATTTGTGGCTTGCCGTTTGGGTCATATCGATTGTAAAGCGCATGAAGAAACTCCATACTGATGGGCTTTTGGAACCACTTGATTATGAATCACTTGGTACTTGCGAACCGTGCCTTATGGGCAAGATGACCAAAACACCGTTCTCCGGTACTATGGAGGGAGCAACAGATTTGTTAGAAATCATACATACAGATGTATGTGGTCCGATGAATATTGAGGATCGTGGCGGATATCGTTATTTTCTCACCTTCACAGATGACTTAAGCAGATATGGGTATATCTACTTAATAAAACATAAGTCTGAAACATTTGAAAAGTTCAAAGAATTTCAGAGTGAAGTTGAAAATCATCGTAACAAGAAAATAAAGTTTCTGCGATCTGATCGTGGAGGAGAATATTTGAGTTGTGATTTGGTGTACATTTGAAACAATGCGAAATAGTTTCGCAACTCACGCCACCCGGAACACCACAACGTAATGGTGTGTCCGAACGTCGTAATCGTACTTTACTTGATATGGTGCGATCTATGATGTCTCTTACAGATTTAACGCTATTGTTTTGGGGTTATGCTTTAGAGACGGCCACATTCACATTAAATAGGGCACCATCGAAATCCGTTGAGACGACGCCTTATGAACTATGGTTTGGCAAGAAACCAAAGTTGTCGTTTCTAAAAGTTTGGGGTTGCGATGCTTATGTGAAAAAACTTCAACCTGATAAGCTTGAACCCAAATCGGAGAAATGTATCTTCATAGGATATCCAAAGGAGACTGTTGGATACACCTTCTATCACAGATCCGAAGGCAAGACTTTTGTTGCTAAATTCAGAAACTTTCTAGAGAAGGAGTTTCTCTCGAAAGAAGTGAGTTGGAGGAAAGTAGAACTTGATGAGGTAACTCTACCTGCTCCCTTATTGGAAAGTAGTACATCACAGAAACCAGTTTTAGTGACACCTACACCAATTGGTGAGGAAGTTAATGATGATGATCATGGAACTTCAGATCAAGTTGCTACTGAACCTCGTAGATCAAACAGAGTAAGATCCACACCAGAGTGGTACGGTAATCCTATTCTGGAAGTCATGCTACTAGATCATGATGAACCTACGAACTATGAAGAAGCAATGGTGAGCCCAGATTCCGCAAAATGGCTTGAAGCCATGAAATCTGAGATGTGATCCATGTATGAGAACAAAGTGTGGACTTTGGTTGACTTGCCCGATGATCGGCAAGCAATTGAGAATAAATGGATCTTCAAGAAGAAGACTGACGCTGACGGTAATGTTACTGTCTACAAAGCTCGACTTGTTGCAAAAGGTTTTCGACAAGTTCAAGGGATTGACTACGATGAGACCTTCTCACCCGTAGCGATGCTTAAGTCTGTCCAAATCATGTTAGCAATTGCCGCATTTTATGATTATGAAAATTGGCAAATGGATGTCAAAACTGCATTCCTGAATGGATTTTTGGAAGAAGAGTTGTATATGATGCAACCAGAAGGTTTTGTCGATCCAAAGGGAGCTAACAAAGTGTGCAAGCTCCAGCAATCCATTTATGGACTGGTGCAAGCCTCTTAGAGTTGGAATAAATTCTTTGATAGTGTGATCAAAGCATTTGGTTTTATACAGACTTTTGGAGAAGCCTGTATTTACAAGAAAGTGAGTGGGAGCTCTGTAGCATTTCTAATATTATATGTGGATGACATATTACTGATTGGAAATGATATAGAATTTCTGGATAGCATAAAGGGATACTTGAATAAGAGTTTTTCAATGAAAGACCTCGGTGAAGCTGCTTACATATTGGGCATTAAGATCTATAGAGATAGATCAAGACGCTTAATTGGACTTTCACAAAGCACATACCTTGACAAAGTTTTGAAGAAGTTCAAAATGGATCAAGCAAAGAAAGGGTTCTTGCCTGTGTTACAAGGTGTGAAGTTGAGTAAGACTCAATGCCCGGCCACTGCAGAAGATGGAGAGAAAATGAAAGATGTTCCCTATGCTTCAGCCATAGGCTCTATCATGTATGCAATACTGTGTACCAAACCTGATGTGTGCCTTGCTATAAGTCTAGCAGGGAGGTACCAAAGTAATCCAGGAGTGGATCACTGGACAGCGGTCAAGAACATCCTGAAGTACCTAAAAAGAACTAAGGATATGTTTCTCGTTTATGGAGGTGACAAAGAGCTCATCATAAATGGTTACGTTGATGCAAGCTTTGACACTGATCCGGACGATTCTAAATCGCAAACCGAATATGTGTTTACATTAAACGGTGGAGCTGTCAGTTGGTGCAGTTCTAAACAAAGCGTCGTGGAGGGATCTACGTGTGAAGCGGAATACATAGCTGCTTCGGAAGCAGCAAATGAAGGAGTCTGGATGAAGGAGTTCATATCCGATCTAGGTGTCATATCTAGTGCATCGGGTCCAATGAAAATCTTTTGTGACAATACTGGAGCAATTGCCTTAGCGAAGGAATCCAGATTTCACAAGAGAACCAAGCACATCAAGAGATGCTTTAATTCCATCCGGGATCTAGTCTAGGAGGGAGACATAGAAATTTGCAAGATACATACGGATCTGAATGTTGCAGACCCGTTGACTAAGCCTCTTCCACGAGCAAAACATGATCAGCACCAGGACTCCATGGGTGTTAGAATCATTACTGTGTAATCTAGATTATTGACTCTAGTGCAAGTGGGAGACTGAAGGAAATATGCCCTAGAGGCAATATTAAAGTTATTATTTATTTCCTTATTTCATGATAAATGTTTATTATTCATGCTAGAATTGTATTAACCGGAAACATAATACATGTGTGAATACATAGACAAATAGAGTGTCACTAGTATGCCTCTACTTGACTAGCTCATTAATCAAAGATGGTTATGTTTCCTAACCATGGAAGAAGAGTTGTTATTTGATTAGTGGGATCACATCATCAGGTGAATGATCTGATTGACTTGACCCATTCCGTTAGCTTAGCACTTGATCGTTTAGTATGTTGCTATTGCTTTCTTCATGACTTATACATGTTCCTATGACTATGAGATTATGCAACTCCGTTTACGGAGGAACACTTTTGTGCTACCAAACGTCACAACGAATCGGGTGATTATAAAGGTGCTCTCAGGTGTCTCCGAAGGTACTTGTTGGGTTGGCGTATTTCGAGATTAGGATTTGTCACTCCGAATGTCGGAGAGGTATCTCTGGGCCCTCTCGGTAATACACATCACTTAAACCTTGCAAGCATTGCAACTAATGAGTTAGTTGCGGGATGATGTATTAAAGAACGAGTAAAGAGACTTGCCGGTAACGAGATTAAACTAGGTATTGAGATACCGACAATCGAATCTCGGGCAAGTAACATACCGATGACAAAGGGAACAATGTATGTTGTTATGCGGTTTGACCGATAAAGATCTTCATAGAATATGTAGGAGCCTATATGAGCATCCAGGTTCCGCTATTGGTTATTGACCGAGAATAGTTCTAGGTCATGTCTACATAGTTCTCGAACCCGTAGGGTCCGCACGCTTAACGTTAGGATGACAGTTTTATTATGAGTTTATGTTTTGATGTATCGAAGGTTGTTCGGAGTCCCGGATGTGACCACGGACATGACGAGGAGTCTCTAAATGGTCGAGACATAAAGATCGATATATTGGACGACTATATTCGGACACTGGAAGTGTTCCGGGTGATTTAGGAGAAAACCGGAGTGCCGGAGGGGTTACCGGAACCCCCCGGGGAAGTATTGGGCCTTAGTGGGTGTAACATCCCAAATTTCCTATTTGGAATGTTTTACAATTATAGCTAAGCATCTATGCATCCTGTTTGAATTTGAATACCATTTGGAGTTTCAGAAGAGATTTGAGTTTTGAATTTGAATTCAAAACTTTGGCAAGTGGGAATCATTTCAAAAACTATGCCTGATAAATACTTGATCAAAAGTATGAGAGGAGTAAACATGACACTCCAAAAATATCAGAGGAAACAATGCCAAAAGTTTTGAATTCAAATTTGGGTTTTATTTGAATATTGGAAAAAATGAAATTTTATAAACTTTGGATTTTGCCCCTGGAAAAATGTTCAAATGATAGGGAATATTCCCCTGATCATTTTGGTATATATATGTCCTATATAAAATATTTATAGTTTATGTTTTAACTCTATTTTTGTTTTATTAAAAAAATAAATTAAAAAAAAAACACCCCAGCGCCAGCCGAGGCCCCTGGCCCAGCCAGCGCCCAAGACTGCCCACCAGCGCCCAGAGGCCAGCCCAATGAGCCTGGCCGAGCCGACCAGCCACTCCCGCGCCCTGAACGCTTGAGCGGTCGACCGCCCGCCCGCACCCTCTCTCTCTCTCGCAATGGACCCCACCTCTCCTTCAACCTCGCCCACGCCCCGCCGCGCCGCTCGATCGCGGGATCCGTGAGATCCGGGATCCGATCTCCCCGATCGCCCCCTTGCCAAGGCCGAGAGCCCCCTATTTATACCCTCCCCACACCCCATTCCCCCCCTCTCCCCTCATGGAACCCTCCGTCCTCTCTCACGCGTCGCGGAGCCGAGCCGACCGCCGCCGCCATTTCCCTCGCCGCCGTCGCCCTAGCCCCTCCCGAGCTCCACCGACTCCACCAAACACCTCCCCGAGCTCGTCCGCACCCGCCGGACCACTCCGACGACCTCCCCGACGACCGGAGCTGGCGGCACACTCGCCACCGAGCCGCCGCCGTCAAACTCCGTGAGTCGCGGAGCTCCACCCCGCCGTCCGATCTCAAATCTACGGCGTAGATTAGAACACCCCCGAAGGGGTATGTCTTTTAAATAAAACCCGGTTCGACCGGTTTAGTCCGGTTTGGTTTTTAGTTAGGGTTTATTTTAGTTAGCCCGCCCGACTAGTTTAACCCTAGGGCCCGTTTAGTTTATATTACGCTCGGTCGTAGGTTAGCCCATTAGGCCGCTTTTCTATTTATTTTCGTTTTCTGTTTTAACAGAATAGTTCCTGTTTTGAAAAATTCATATCTTTTATTCTGTTTAATATTTTTGAGTGATTCTTTTTTGTTGGTTTGCAAATTTTCTATAGTTTCTGTAGAAAATATATTTAGCTATGTTAAAATTAATTAAAATTGCTTTATTTTAGTTTTATTCAGAATAGTAAATCTGTTATAACATGAGTTAGAAAAATTATTTTTGGAGGATTCTTTTGTCCCAACTTTATTTTGACATTTCCAAACCATAGAAATTAATTTGGGTATTTTAGGATTAATAAAAAATTAGTTTTAAGCAGAATCTTGTTAATCCTAATTAATTAACTAGCTGTTGTTTTCCTATTATTTTAATTAGTAAATAAATTTATTTTTAACATGTGATTGATTATTCTATGATAGTTTCTGTCACTTTATAGGATGAACTTTTATTTATAATAAATAAAAGTTTTATTTTATTTTTCTTAATAAAAATTGAATTAGGCCTAATAGGAGTTTCATAATAGGTTTTAAATTGATTCTTTTTGCTCCTAGATGCTTAATGCATTCTTTTCTGTTAAGTTAACATAAATCCATGATTAGGTTATGTTGAGAAAATTTTTGTTATATAAAACTACTTTTAGTTGTTGTTTGAAGTAGGAAAACTTTGAGTTGGTTTTCTTTGAGTTTTCCCTTTGGGTTTTGCTTTTTTGATTTTGGTGTGTTACTTTGTTATGCTATTGTGTTATGTAGTCTTATGCTATATGCTTATTGTGATTATTGTTTGTCTCGGTAGAGTTTCCGGAGTGCGAAGCTTGCTACTACGAATCTTTAGCTTACGAGGATCATCAGCAAGGCAAGTTTTGATCATGTTATTCTCTATACCTATGTTTTTGTGCATTAGAAATTATCACCACCCCACCATGCATGCAGTAGTTGAAATTTTGAAGTTATTAATCTTGAGTAGTACCATGTGGTAGGTTGAACCAATCCCCTTGTTACCATGACCCCGGGACGAAGTAGTTCACTTTGCTATGCTCGTAGACGGGTTTTGGTTGAGTGAAATTCATAAGAAAGATGTGAGAGTCAATGATGATGACAACCCCATGAACTACAAGAATCAAGATGGACTTCGGAATTCACTCTTGGGTGGAGGACGGTTGACGGGCACCTGGAGAACCCGGTGGTTGGCGGGATGCATGGAGAAGTGCCATGACATCTTGGAAAGCTTCACCCAGCCACGAAGAGACGGATGGATGCCCCATGACCGAAGCTTACTGTGCAGCCGCAAGCCATTATGGCCTCTGGCTGGGTTAACCCTAGTAGTGACGCTGGCTGGGACGGTACTACGAGATGTAGAAGAACGGTAGGATTGGATGGGTACGGCAGTAGCTGAAGAACTCTTTGGAAGACCTTGTTTCATTCGTCCGTCTTCAAACACCATGAAGTGCGAAGACTTAAAAGGAGGGAATGATTCTTGCGGGAAAAGTGCGTAAACCTCTGCAGAGTTAAAGATCTAATCGATTAGCCGTGTCCCCGGTTACGGACAAATTGAGCCTCTGGAACTTGGAAGTATTCGGAAATCTCAACACTAAAACTAATGAATTAATTTGAGGGGTTTATGACTTAATAATTTGGGAATGAGATATTGGTTGGCGGAACCATCTCAATAACTACCAACAATTTGTAGTAATTTTGCAAGCAAGTCCACTGTAGTAGGGAAAAATTTGCTTTTCGCAAAATGATGAAACTTAGAGCCCCACAGCCAAAATGCATATAGTGTTAGTAATTTTATTATTGTTATTCTCTTCATGACTTGCCAGCTTATTCAAAAAGCTGACCTACACGGCTGCAACGTCTTATGTTGCGTAGATTTATTCGATCGGGGAGTGAGGCTACGCTCGTGCTTGGCGATTGCCCTTTGGAGTCGGATGGACTCGCTTTATCTTCTACGCTTCCGCAGCATTAGTAGTTTATTTCTCATGAGTTGGCCTTGAGCCGAATTTATTCTCTTGTAATAAAGACTCTATATGAGAATCGTGTAATAAATTCAGGTGTGATTGAACTTTGATTATTTCATCGATGTACTGTGAGTACCAGCATGATCTTGGGATGGTACACACACACGAGATTTGACCGATTTTGGGTCAGGTCGCTACAGAGATGGTATCAGAGCACACGCTGACCGTAGGATCGTAACCCCTAGGATCGGAAAGCCATAGGAAGAGACCATTTACTTTATATCCTTATCATTCCGTAATTCTCCCCTGTTCATTTCTAACTCCTCTCCGATTTTCAACATTCTAGATGGCCGTCGAGTTCACCCCAGTTTTGCTACCGGAGTTTTGCCGGCCCGATGAGACGATGCCCTTGGCGGAAGCTGGTCCAGATGGTGAAGAAGCTGAAGATTGCTCTACCCTCGATCATCGGAAGCCAACTAATGCACTTCCGACGGACACCCGCTTCTGAGATTGAAGTGCATATCCTGTGGAGAACCTTCGGAGGACACACGGAGCCTATTGACTTTGAGTTCACCGACTTCAATTGGATCATCGGAAGGACATGGCGATCTATCGTGCCCTTGGACATCTCCGAGAGGAGTCTGAGGCGAGCTCGATCCCTCAGACCTCGCCATGGTTTCTCGCAGAGCGAGGAATGGAGATATCATCCGCACCGTAGAGGACGACTCCACTCTCTCTTATATCCAGGACTTGGAGTGTCTCCTCAGGAAACGAGAGATTCAGACTCGCCGTAACTCGAAGGCACACAGGAGGCTTTTGTTCCGTGAACTGGAACTGGAGGAGAAGGCACACGCAGACTTCCTTAACCATGAGGAAGAAGTCGCGGACTTCATGGAGACAGTCGACGACCTGAAGATGAAGCTTGCCGCGATAGAGGAAAAGATGGACTTGGGAGAGGACCTTTTTCTGAGTGGAGATGACGGACCCCTCGTGAGCAATGATCAGGATTATGAAGGGAGTTCCACTGGAGGAAGCCGCAAGAGGAGGCGCCATAACAGAGGACATCACACCAGAGGACGCAAGGATTATTGATGAAGACTTTTTAGTCGACCACCATGTTATTTTTACCTTTTTCATCGATCAGTTAGGCCGATATTTTCGATTAGTCATGAGCTTTTGCAATCGAGATTTGAACCATGTTTGAGTGGAATGAATAAATGATTGGTGTGTTTATGATTGTGCATTCATATGGGTAGTGTTATTTCTCATAGACCATTGTTCTATTCTAATTTTCTCATCCACTCCAAAACACCAGATGCCTCCGAGACGTGACACCGTTTTTCCGCCATAGCTCACCCAGCTGCTCCAGCAGCAGAATGCCCTCATGTAGCTACTCATCCAGAATCAGAACAACAACACCAACAATCCACCGCCACCACCACCTGTGGACAACTTGACTCGATTCCTGAGGCTGAATCCGCCAGTGTTCTCTAGTAGCACTGAGCCGATTGTGGCTGATGATTGGCTCCGCAAAGTCGGAAGAGAGCTAATCACTGTTGGATGCACTGATGCAGAGAAGGTGCGCTTTGCCGCGCATCAACTTGATGGACCTGCAGCTTCTTGGTGGGAGAACTACACCGCCACTTATCCCATTGGTGCCATCACATGGGATCAATTCCAGCAGGCTTTCCGCACCTCTCATGTTTCAGCTGGAGCCATGAGTCTGAAGAAGCGTGAGTTCCGCAACTTACGCCAGGGGAACCGTACTGTGGCACAGTACGTGGATGAATTCAGCAAGCTAGCCCGCTATGCCCCTGATGATGTGGCCACAGATGCCGCAAAGCAGGAGAAATTTCTCGAGGGACTCAACGACGAGCTGAGTATGCAGCTTATTGTGGCTACCTTCAACAACTACCAGGAGCTGGTAGACAAGGCCACCATACTTGAAGGCAAGCAGCAGTAGATAGAAAGCCGCAAGCGGAAGTACAGCCGGGGAAGCACAACTCAGAGCTCAGCAGAAGCCCCGTTATGCACCATACTCAGGAGGGCACACCCATCATAACCATGGAGGTCATAACCATGGAGGAAATGGGAACAACCGCAGCCAGGACAACAAGTCAGGCCATGGCAATGGCAATGGAAACGGTAATGGCAATCAGCATCGTTCTGCCCCGGCTCCGAAGGATCTGAGCCACATCACCTGCTTCAAGTGCCAGAAGACAGGGCACTATGCCACCGACTGCCCGGAGGCCAAGCAGAGGAATGGAAACGGCAATGGAGGCTCAGCGAAGAAGCCAAACCCATTCCCTCGTGCTCAGGTGAACCACATCGACGTGGAGGACGTATATGATCAGCCAGACACTGTGGTTGGTAAGTTTTTATTGAATTCACGTTCAGTTTTGGTACTCTTTGATTCTGGTGCAACGCATTCATTCATATCAAGGGTAGTTGTGGAAAAGTACGGGTTGCCCACTAAAACCCTTAGAAGCCCCTTCGTCGGTTCAGCAGGAGGAGAAATGATGGCAGGTTTAGGCTTTCATGCAACCCTCAACATCGGGAACCATAAATTTCCGCAGACCTCATAGTGTTGGAAACCCGGACCTTGGATGTAATCCTAGGCATGGATTGGTTGACGAAGTTTGAAGAGAACATAGATGTGCTCGAAGTCTATTACGCTCACCACCCCGGGCGAAGAGGATCAAGTATGTAGCCAGCACGCCGGATGAAGAATCAGTGCATTCCCTCACGGGAGTTGTTGGGAGGAAGTGCCGGTGGTGCAAGACTTTCCGATGTTTTTAGGAAGAATTACAGGAATGCCACGGATAGGGACATTGAATTTCTGATCGAGTTATTGCGGCACAGCCCCAATATCCAAGAGACCTTATCGGATGCCACCGAATGAGTTGAAAGAGATCAAGGATCAAATTAATGAGTTATTGGAGAAAGGATATATTCGGCCAAGCTCATCACCTTGGGGAGCCCCAGTTCTTTTAGTAGAGAAGAAGGATGGAAGCTTGAGGATGGTTGTGGATTATCGTGCGTTGAACGAAGTAACCATCAAGAACAAGTACCCTCTGCCGATGATTAATGATCTGTTTGATCATCTAGTTGGAGCCAAGGTATTCTCTAAGATCGACCTTCGATCAGGGTATCATCAGTTGAAGATCCGTGAAAAGGATATACCCAAAACAGCATTCACTACCAGGTATGGTTTATATGAGTATACCGTCATGTCATTTGGATTGACTAATGCTCCTGCATACTTCATGAATTTGATGAACAAGGTGTTTATGGAATATCTGGACAAGTTTGTCGTGGTGTTCATCGATGATATATTGATTTTCTCCAAGAGCGAGGAAGAGCATAAGGAACATTTGCGTCTAGTTACGAGAAACTTCGAGAACATCAGTTGTATGCCAAGTTCAGCAAATGTGAATTTTGGCTGAAGGAAGTTGGATTCCTCGGACATGTTATTTCAGGAGAAGGAATAGTAGTTGATCCCTCCAAGGTTGAATCAGTCACCGATTGGCAGTCACTCACCTCAGTCAAGGAGATCCGCAGTTTTCTCGGACTCGCAGGATATTATCGGAGGTTTATTGAGAACTTCTCGAAGATTGCCAAGCCCATGACTGAGCTGTTGAAGAAGGAAGCCAAGTATGTTTGGACCGAGGAATGTGAAGCCAGTTTTCAGGAATTGAAGAAACGGTTGGTTACAGCCCCAGTGTTGATTTTGCCGGACATACACAAGGAATACTAGGTTTATTAGACGCTTCTCGTCAAGGACTCGGAGGAGTACTAATGCAGGAAGGAAAAGTTGTAGCTTATGCCTCCGGACAGCTCGACCTCATGAGATGAATTATGCCACACATGATTTGGAGTTAGCAGCCGTAGTGCATGCACTCAAGACCTGGAGACATTTCCTCATCGGAAACCGTTGTGATGTTTACACAGATCACAAGAGCTTGAAGTATATTTTCACGCAGAAAGAGTTGAACCTCAGGCAGAGGAGATGGCTAGAGTTGATAAAGGACTATGACATGAGATTGCATTACCACCCAGGGAAAGCAAATGTTGTAGCAGATGCTTTGAGCCGTAAGAGTTATGTGAATACTCTTACAGCAGGAGGATTACCCCAGGAGTTAGTCGATGACCTCAGAGGTCTCCGACTGGAGATAGTTCCAAGAGGATTGGTTGCAACTCTGGAAGTTCAGTCCACTTTGGCCGAAAGAATTCGTGAAGCCCAGAAGTCGGACAAGGAAATTGATGAGATAAAGCAGAAGATGAATGAAGGAAAAGCTAAAGGATTCCGTAAGGATGAACACGGAGCTATATGGTTCGAGGATCGTATTTATGTTCCCAATGATCCCAAACTCAGGAAGCTAATTCTTCAGGAGGCTCATGATTCACCGTACTCGATTCACCCCGGTAACACCAAGATGTACCTGGATTTGAAGGAAAGTTTCGGTGGGCGGTATGAAGAAGGATATTGCCGAGTACGTAGCAGTATGCGATGTTTGTCAGCGAGTAAAGGCAGAACATCGAAGCCAGCGGGGTTACTTCAACCTTTGCGATTCCCGATTGGAAATGGGAGAAACTTGGAATGGATTTCATCACAGGATTACCCAGGACCCGTTCAGGTTACGATTCTATCTGGGTAGTGGTTGATCGTTTGACCAAGGTAGCTCACTTCATTCCCGTGAAGACTACCTATACTAGTGCTAAGTTGGCCAAGATATACATGACCAGGATCATATGTCTGCATGGAGTTCCGAGGAGTATCGTGTCAGATAGAGGAACACAGTTTACCTCAAAGTTTTGGAAGCAGCTGCATGAAACTTTGGGTACGAGGCTGGAATTCAGCATGACTTTTCATCCATGAGACAGATGGACAGACCGAGAGAGTCAACCAGATTACGGAGGACATGTTGAGAGCTTGTGTGCTAGACTATGGGTCTAGCTGGGATGATAATTTGCCGTACGCAGAGTTCTCATACAACAACAGTTATCAATCCAGTTTGAAGATGGCCCCTTTCAAGCTCTATACGGAAGGAGGTGCAGAACACCATTCTTTGTGGGATAGTGTTGGAGATCGATCACTTTTCGGTTCCGATCTTATCAGGATTCGAGAGAAAGTCAAGCTGATTCGAGACAGGCTCAAGATAGCACATCGAGACGGAAGAGTTATGCCAACGAGAAGCGCAAGGAAGTGACTTACGAAGCGGGAGACCGAGCATACCTTCGTGTGTCTCCACTCCGTGGGATCAAGAGGTTTGGTGTCAAAGGAAAGTTAGCACCCCGATTCATTGGCCCCTACAAAATCCTCGAACATCGTGGAGAAGTTGCTTACAAGTTGGAAATTGCCGGAAGGATTGTCCGGAGTTCATGATGTCTTCCATGTTTCTCAGCTGAAGAAGTGTCATGCCAACATGGCCGATGTTCCGTTGAGAGACACAGTGCCCCTAGAGGCCATACAGCTTGACAGTGATCTGACCTACAAGGAGAAACCCGTCCGAATTCTCGAGACTGCAAGCAGAGTCACCCGCAGCAAGGTCATCAAGTTTTGCAAGGTGATGTGGAGTCACCACACCGAGGAAGAAGCCACCTGGGAGCGCGAAGAAGACCTTTTTCGAGATCACCCGCACCTATTTGCTAGCCAACCCGAATCTCGAGGGCGAGATTCATCTTAAGGTGGGTAGGTTTGTAACATCCCAAATTTCCTATTTGGAATGTTTTACAATTATAGCTAAGCATCTATGCATCCTGTTTGAATTTGAATACCATTTGGAGTTTCAGAAGAGATTTGAGTTTTGAATTTGAATTCAAAACTTTGGCAAGTGGGAATCATTTCAAAAACTATGCCTGATAAATACTTGATCAAAAGTATGAGAGGAGTAAACATGAAACTCCAAAAATATCAGAGGAAACAATGCCAAAAGTTTTGAGTTCAAATTTGGGTTTTATTTGAATATTGGAAAAAATGAAATTTTATAAACTTTGGATTTTGCCCCTGGAAAAATGTTCAAATGATAGGGAATATTCCCCTGATCATTTTGGTATATATATGTCCTATATAAAATATTTATAGTTTATGTTTTAACTCTGTTTTTGTTTTATTAAAAAAATAAATTTAAAAAAAAAGGAAACACCCCCAGGCGCCAGCCAGGCCCCCTGTCCCAGCCAGCGCCCGCACCGGCCCACTAGGCGGCCCAGAGGCCAGCCCAGCGAGCCAGCGAGCCGACCAGGCCACTCCCGCGCCCGAAAACACTTCGAGCCGGTCGACCGCCCGCCCCGCACCCCTCTCTCTCTCTGGCAGTGGACCCCACCCCTCCTTCAACCCCCCCACGCCACGCCAGCGCGCCGCCGATCGCCGGGATCCCGTGAGATCCGGGATCCGATCTCCCCGATCGCCCCTTGCCAAGGCCGAGCCCCCCTATTTATACCCTCCCCGCACCCCATTCCCCCTCGCCTCGCATGGAACCCTCCGTCCTCTCTCACGCCGTCGCCGGAGCCCGAGCCGACCGCCGCCGCCATTTCCCTCGCCGCCGTCGCCCTAGCCCCTCCCGAGCTCCACCGACTCCACCAAACACCTCCCCGAGCTCGTCCGCACCCGCCGGACCACTCCGACGACCTCCCCGACGACCGGAGCCGTCGGCACACTCGCCACCGAGCCGCCGCCGCCGTCCAAACTCCGGTGAGTCGCCGGAGCTCCACCCCGCCGTCCGATCTCAAATCTACGGCGTAGATTAGAACACCCCCGAAGGGGTATGTCTTTTAAATAAAACCCGGTTCGACCGGTTTAGTCCGGTTTGGTTTTTAGTTAGGGTTTATTTTAGTTAGCCCGGCCCGACTTGTTTAACCCTAGGGCCCGTTTAGTTTATATTACGCTCAGTGCGTAGGTTAGGCCCATTAGGCCGTTTTCTATTTATTTTCGTTTTCTGTTTTAACAGAATAGTTCCTGTTTTGAAAAATTCATATCTTTTATTCTGTTTAATATTTTTGAGTGATTATTTTTTGTTGGTTTGCAAATTTTCTATAGTTTCTGTAGAAAATATATTTAGCTATGTTAAAATTAATTAAAATTGCTTTATTTTAGTTTTAGTCAGAATAGTAAATCTGTTATAACATGAGTTAGAAAAATTATTTTTGGATGATTCTTTTGTCCCAACTTTATTTTGACATTTCCAAACCATAGAAATTAATTTGGGTATTTTAGGATTAATAAAAAATTAGTTTTAAGCAGAATCTTGTTAATCCTAATTAATTAACTAGCTGTTGTTTTCCTATTATTTAATTAGTAAATAAATTTATTTTTAACATATGATTGATTATTCTAGGATAGTTTCTGTCACTTTATAGGATGAACTTTTATTTATAATAAATAAAAGTTTTACTTTATTTTTCTTAATAAAAATTGAATTAGGCCTAATAGGAGTTTCATAATAGGTTTTAAATTGATTCTTTTTGCTCCTAGATGCTTAATGCATTCTTTTCTGTTAAGTTAACATAAATCCATGATTAGGTTATGTTGAGAAAATTTTGTTATATAAAACTACTTTTAGTTGTTGTTTGAAGTAGGAAAACTTTGAGTTGGTTTTCTTTGAGTTTTCCTTTGGGTTTTGCTTTTTGATTTTGGTGTGTTACTTTGTTATGCTATTGTGTTATGTAGTCTTATGCTATATGCTTATTGTGATTATTGTTTGTCTCGGTAGAGTTTCCGGAGTGCGAAGCTTGCTACTACGAATCTTTAGCATACGAGGATCATCAGCAAGGCAAGTTTTGATCATGTTATTCTCTATACCTATGTTTTTGTGCATTAGAAATTATCACCACCCCACCATGCATGCAGTAGTTGAAATTTTGAAGTTATTAATCTTGAGTAGTACCATGTGGTAGGTTGAACCAATCCCTTGTTACCATGACCCCGGACTAAGTAGTTCACTTTGCTATGCTCGAGAGCGGGTTTTGGTTGAGTGAAATTCATAAGCAAGATGTGAGAGTCAATGATGATGACAACCCCATGAACTACAAGAATCAAGATGGACTTGAATTCACTCTTGGGTGGAGGATTGTTGACGGGCACCGAGAACCCAGTGGTTGGCGGGATGCATGGAGAAGTGCCATGACATCTATGGAAAGCTTCACCCAGCCACGAAGAGACGGATGGATGCCCCATGACCGAAGCTTACTGCAGCCGCAAGCCATTATGGGCTCGGCTGGGTTAACCCTAGTAGTGACGCTGGCTGGGCGGTACTACGAGATGTAGAAGAACGGTAGGATTGGATGGGTACCGGCAGAGCTGAAGAACTCTTTGGAAGACCCTGTTTCATTCGTCCCATCTTCAAACACCATGAAGTGCGAAGACTTAAAAGGAGGGAATGATTCTTGTGGGAAAAGTGTGCAAACCTCTGCAGAGTTAAAGATCTAATCGATTAGCCGTGTCCCCGGTTACGGACAAATTGAGCCTCTGGAACTTGGAAGTATTCGAAAATCTCAACACTAAAACTAATGAATGAATTTGAGGGGTTTTATGACTTAATAATTTGGGAATGAGATATTGGTTGGCGGAACCATCTCAATAACTACCAACAATTTGTAGTAATTTTGCAAGCAAGTCCACTGTAGTAGGGAAAAATTTGCTTTTCGCAAAATGATGAAACTTAGAGCCCCACAGCCAAAATGCATATAGTGTTAGTAATTTTATTATTGTTATTCTCTTCATGACTTGCCAGCTTATTCAAAAAGCTGACCTACACGGCTGCAACGTCTTATGTTGCAGAGATTTATTCCGATCAGGAGTGAGGCTACGCTCCGCGCTTGGCGATTGCCCTTTGGAGTCGGATGGACTCGCTTTATCTTCTACGCTTCCGCAGCATTAGTAGTTTATTTCTCATGAGTTGGCCTTGAGCCGAATTTATTCTCTTGTAATAAAGACTCTATATGAGAATCGTGTAATAAATTCAGGTGTGATTGAACTTTGATTATTTCATCGATGTACTGTGAGTACCAGCATGATCTTGGGATGGTACAGACACAGAGATTTGACCGATTTTGGGTCAGGTTGCTACAGTGGGCCTGAGGGGAGAGAGAGGGCAGCAGCCCAAGAGGTGGTGCCCCCCCCCCATGATGAGTCCGAATTGGACTAGGGAGGGGGGGCGCGGCCCCTCTTTCGCTCTCCCTCTCCCTCTCTTTCCTTCCCCCTCTCTCTTCCTAGTTGGACTAGGAAAGGGGAGTCCTACTCCCACTAGCACTACTAGGAAAAGGGCTATAGATGGAATTGACACTAATGGCGCACCACACATGTGGTGCGCCTTTAGTATATACTAATGGCGCACCACCTCGATGCGCCATTAGTGTTGAAACTACTAATGGCGCACCTGCCCAGTGCGCCATTAGTACCAATTTTTTTAACTAGTGCGCCTGTCCAAACATACTAATGGCGAATCCGCTGGTGGTGCGCCATTACTAGTTGTAACTAGTAATGGCGCACCAGCCGAAAGGTGCGCCACTATTTGTAGGTAAGTGCCGCAGCCGACCGCCCACCATCTCTCTCTCTCTCTCGCACGGAACTCTATCCTCTTCTCCTCACCCCACGCACACACACACGCTCTCGGCCTCGCCTGCCCCTGATCCATGCCGCCTCCCAGTGCTCCCTCCTCTTCCTGCGTGGCGCCGACCCTTTC
The DNA here is from genome assembly GCA_021605205.1 of Aegilops longissima. Taxonomy (NCBI): domain Eukaryota; kingdom Viridiplantae; phylum Streptophyta; class Magnoliopsida; order Poales; family Poaceae; genus Aegilops; species Aegilops longissima. Next base: position 43,673,654 of record CM038676.1, on the reverse strand, counting down.
CCTCCTCTCTCTTCGGTCCCCTCCGTGCCTCCTCGCGGCAGTCGCAGCCTAGGAGCCCGAGCTCGGCGGCAACGGATAGGAAGGCAGCGTCGGCGCTGGATCTAGGAGTGGTGGAGCCGCCGCCGTCTCCACTCACCGGGAACCGGCCAGATCCGCCCCACGAGCTTCACAGGTGCCACCCCTCCGCCACCAGCCACGGTGGCCTCCCCCGCCCCGTATCGGAGCGGATCCAGCCACCATCTCCCGCAGCAACGGCGGCCTCGCCCTGCTCCACCCCCGCTCCTCCTCCTCCTCCGCGCCTTTGCCTCGCTCCCCATCCCGGCCGCCGCGAGAGGCGGCCTCGACCCGTCTCCCTCAGGTTCTCTCCGCTCTCACACCCTCCGTGTCCGTCCTCTGGATTCTATTTCCCGGGGCCTTGCGCGCAGCAACGCAAGCCGCGCGTGCTGGACCAGCGACCGATATCGTACATGTGGCTAGCTCGATGGGGACGCGGATCCGTTAGTTGGCTTGAATTCATGGATTATGCCGCTGTTATTCACGGATTGGGACTGGTGTTAAGACAGATCGATTGCCTTTGGCGATGGCAGTGATGAAGAGCAAGAGCTCTCCGATGCATGATTTGGAGTGACTCCTACACTAATTAGTAAACCTAGATTCCTGAAATGGCACATGCTCTTCTCTCATCGTCATCAAACTTGCTCTATCGGTCAAGACTATGCATCCATTTGCCACTTGCTAGTCACATGTTAATTCAGCTCCATAATTAATTTTACCAAATGAATATCTTCTATGTTTCCCCAAACTCGCTTTATCGATCCACACCGCATATTGATTTGCCACTTTCTTGCCATAGATTAGTTCAGCTCCCTGAAAAAATAAGAATAGAAAAAAAATCAGCATTGATTTGGTCGTCTATTCATTCTTCATAAACTTCACATGCAATTTTTAGCATATGGTGTTCACCCAAGTAATAATCTGCTATTGTTAACCAGGTATCATCGATGAAAAACATGGGTCGTTTTCGCGTACTCTTCTTTAGGATAAGCCTGAGATCACGTATGCTTCATAATCAGAGCTTTCACTTTCTATTCATGTTCTTCTTACGTGGGAATATTTGTTGAAGCATGCCCCGCAATGGTTTTTCCAACAAATTTAGGGAAGAAATGATTCGTGGGTATATGAGCAATTCTGAACTTGAGACTGCTATACAAGACTTTGGGTGGCGCTGTGCTAATGTCTCCAGGATATACAGGTATATGATGTAATACTTTGCTCCCTGTCAATGAGTACACTCAGAGTTTCTCGAGCATTTTTTGGGATCGTCAATTTGTTTAGCCATGTCATATAGATATTGTTATGATTGGTTAATATCCAACTGTGGTAGGTAGATGATAGAAATAAAATGCATTCTTGATCTAAATGGGGTTCGTGAGTTCATAGTTACACTCATTGCGAGGTAATATAACTTACTATCAGTTTAATGTGTATGATCAGTAACTTGCGGCGGAGGAGCAGAGGCGGCAGCGGCAGCCAGGCGGCTGCTCGCCAGCCCCTTCGACTTCTCCACCATGATGAACTTGCTGAATGTAACCAAGAGCTTATACTGAATTCTCTCGAATGAAGCGTTCTGATTTCATACTGTTTTGTTCTGTTCATTTTCAAATGCGAGTTCTTGGAGGATTTTACATATACTACAGGTATGAATCGGTTGTTAATTTGGTTGGGTTTCACTAAAGATATTGTGATGATGGGAGTGACATTAAACAGCTTGAACATCTAATTGTGCATGTACTCCATTGTTATATACTGATCCATATTGTCTTTGCCCCATGTTAACATTCAAATTGTTAATTGCATTCAAAGTGTTAATTGCAGGAGCGGACACGGAGGAGGAATCTGCTACCTCAAAGCAGTTGATCGGCGCGGGAGGGTGGGTACGTGATGTCGGAGGCTGCGGGAGAGTGGTGACGAGCTACCGAAGAGATGAGTTCGCTCTCCTCGATGCGGTGACGAGCGCTGCTGCTGATCGAACGTGGACTCGATTGATTTTGATTTGAAATATGAGGGTTGTAATGTAAAATACACTTCAGTTCAAAATTTCCTCCCCTTGCGAGAGGTATTCTTGGACAGAGGGAGTAGAAGATTAGTTATAGGATTTTGTTTTATTTCTGTGCAATTTTATTTTTATTGGATACTTGTAAAGACATGGTAATATTCTTGCTATAATAAAAATTATGGTTCTATTTCATTTTTGTTTTTAAATTATTTTTCCTTATAGGTTGTTTTTGTAAATTTGTATTTTTTTCCAAATATACTATTAGTGGCGATTTCAGCCTTTATTGGTGGCGCACCTAGCTTTTTAGCTAGTGGCGCACCTCTAAGGTTACTAGTGGCGCACTTGGCTTTATTACTAGTGGGGCACCTGAGGGTTAGTAATGGCGCACTATTAGGTGCGCCATTACTGTCTGGGATAGTAATGGCGCACATTTGGTGCGCCATTACTAAAACTTACTAATGGCGTGCTAGTAATGGCGCACCTAATGTGCGCCATTAGTAGCTAAAATAGGTGCGCCATTAGTAGCCTGTTTTCTAGTAGTGTAGGAGGAGGACTCTCACCCTCCTTGGCGCGCCCCCTAGGGCCGGCCGGCCTCCCCCCTTGCTCCTTTATATACGGGGGCAGGGGGGCACCCTAGAACACACAAGTTGATCTTCGTGATCGTTCCTTAGCCGTGTGCGGTGCCCCCTCCACCATATTCCACCTCGTTCATATTGTCGCGGAGTTTAGGCGAAGCCCTGCGTCGGTAGAACATCATCATTGTCACCACGCCATCGTGCTGACGGAACTCATCCCCGACACCCTGCTGGATCGGAGTCCGGGGATCGTCATCGAGGTTAACGTGTGCAGAATACGGAGGTGCCGTACGTTCGGTGCTTGGATCGGTCGGATCGTGAAGACTTACGACTACATCAACCGCGTTGTCATAACGCTTCCGCTTTCGGTCTACGAGGGTACGTGGACACACTCTCCCCTCTCGTTGCTATGCATCACCATGATCATGCGTGTGCGTAGGAAAATTTTCAAATTACTACGTTCCCCAACAAGATCTACTCTTGTACTACCCATATCATCAATATTAATCAAGCAGGAGTAGGGTTTTACCTTCATCGAGAGGGCCCGAACCTGGGTAAAAACATCGTGTCCCTTGTCTCCTGTTACCATTCGCCTAGACGCACAGTTCGGGACCCCCTACCCAGATCCGCCGGTTTTGACACCGACATTGGTGCTTTCATTGAGAGTTCCTCTGTCGCCATCCTTAGGCCCGATGGCTCCTCCGATCATCAACGATGATGCGGTCCAGTGAGACTTTTCTCCCGGACAGATCTTCGATTCGGCGGCTTTGCACCGCGGGCCAATTAAACAGCCATCCGGAGCAGATTGAAAGCTACGCCCGATCATCAGGTCAGATTTGGAAGTTTGAACTACACGGCTGACATCCGCGGAGACTTGATCTTCGACGGGTTCGAGCCACAGCCAAGCGCGCCGCACTGTCACGAGGTGCATGATCTAGCTCTGCCGCCGAACAGTGTCCTGGAGGCCGCACCAGTGTCTGCTCCGACCCTTAGCTCGGAGCCGACTGCGCCGATCGAGGACGGGTGGCTGGACACCGCCTCGGGGGCTGCGATCTCTACGGCGGTTGAGCCGTACACCTACCCTGTCCTTTGCGAAGCTCATGACTCCAAGGTGTCGGACTCCTCTCCGGACTCCAAACCTTCCGCGCCCCCGCCAATCGAATCCGATTGGGCGCCGATCATGGAGTTCACCGCCGCAGACATCTTTCAGCACTCGCCCTTTGGCGACATCCTGAATTCACTAAAGTCTCTCTCTTTATCAGGAGAGCCCTGGCTGGACTACGGTCAGCGAGGTTGGGACGCGGACGACGAAGAAATTCTATGGCCACCCACCACCCACTTCGCAGCCAATGTCGATGATTTAACCGACATGCTCGACTTCGACTCCGAAGACATCGACGGTATGGACGACGATGTAGGGCAGGAACATGAACCAGCACCTATAGGGCACTGGAGAACCACCTCATCTCACGATGTATACATGGTGGACACACCTAAAGGAAGCGACGACGAGGAACAACAGGGCGCTACGAAGGATCATTCCCTCGAAAAGCAGTCAAAACAGCGACGTAAGCGCCACTCAAAGTCCCGCCTCGACAAAGACAACAGCCATGCATCCCCAGCCATAGAGCAGGGCGAACCGGTGGACGACGAACATGCCATCGAGCAACCGTCCGAACAGGACAACCTGGATAAACAACCCGTCCCCGACGAAGATAATAGTCCGGACGATCTCACGCCGGACAAGTTGCTGGAGCAGAAGAACCTCCACAAAGGCTCGTCGCCACTGCACGTAGCCTGAAAAAGCAGAAGCGGAAGCTCAAAACAGCGAAAGATGCACTCAGAATCAGATGGAGCAAAGTAATCAACACCGCAGACAAATACGGCGACAGTCGCCGAACAAAGAGCTACCCAAAGCGAAAACTACTGCCCGAATTTGATGAGGAGGCCGTAGAGCCCCCGCAATCAAAGAACAAGGAGGCCCGGTCAGATAGACGACCCCATGGCAAACATAGAGCGGCAAACGGCGCCGCACACAAGCCGGCACGCGATCCGCACCAGGATTCGCATCAAAAAGATGGCCCAGTTAGATCTATCTATGGGCCAAGAAAGCAAGCTCTAGTAAGCAATGCAACACATCAAGTACCCAAACATCACGGTACACCTAAATATTGGGGTGCCGCACACCCCCTATGTTTCACCGATGAGGTGCTGGATTACGAATTTCCAGCGGGATTCAAGCCCGTAAACATAGAGGCATCTGACGGAACAACGGACCACGAGTCTGGATTGAGGATTACATCCTCCACATACACATGGCTAGAGGAGATGACCTCCACGCCATAAAATACTTACCCCTCAAGCTCAAAGGGCCAGGCCCGCATTGGCTTAAAAGCCTCCCCGAAAACACCATTGGAAGTTGGGAAGAGCTCGAGGATGCTTTTCGGGCAAATTTTCAAGGGACCTATGTCCGACCTCCGGATGCAGACGATCTAAGTCACATAACCCAACAATCCGGAGAGTCAGCACGAAAATTCTGGAACAGATTCCTTACTAAAAAGAACCAAATAGTCGACTGTCCGGACGCCGAAGCCTTAGCAGCTTTCAAACACAACGTCCGAGATGAATGGCTCGCTGACACCTCGCCAAGAAAAGTCAAGAACAATGGCCGCATTAACAAGCCTCATGACCCGCTTTTGCTGGAGAGGACAGCTGGCTGGCAAGATGCGATACCAGCGACCCAAGTACATCCAAGTCAAGGATGGAAACGGAAACCACGATGCAGCAAGGACCAGCGTCGGACCAAGGGAAACAGCCCGAAGAGCACGGCAGTCAACGCCGGATTCAAAAGCTCTCGGCAGAATCATAAACAGCTGCCCCTTAAGGATAACAGGGACGAGCTATCTAACTTAAACAAAATCTTGGACAAGATATGCCAAATCCATAGTACTCCCGGGAAGCCTGCAAACCATACCCACGGAGATTGTTGGGTCTTCAAGCAGTCCGGCAAACTCAACGCCGAACACAAGGGGCTCGACATACCAAGCAAGGACGATGACGAACCCCACAAGCAGAGCACCGGAAAGCAAAAAAAATTCCCACAAGAAATCAAAACAGTAAACTCACTTCATGTGACAAAAGGGAAAAATAGAGCGGCGCCCATAGAGGTACGCGCCATACGGCCTATCCCTGAGGAGTCCCGCCACTGGTTGTTAAAACCAAGCACCTTCGACAATCAAGATTACTCTAGAAGTATACGGAATGCAGGTTGGACTGCCTTGATATTAGATCCGATAATTGGCGGACTCCAATTTACACAAGTCCTAATGGACGGTGGCAGTGATCTAAACCTGCTATATCAGGACACAATCCGCAAAATGGGGATAGACCCAACCAAATTTTGCCATAGCAACACTTCCTTTCAAGGGGTAATGCCAGGCCCATATGCCCATTGTACGGGCTCTCTACTGCTAGAAGTTGTGTTCAGCTCACCCGACAACTTCCGCCGTGAAAAGTTAACCTTCCACCTCGCCCCATTTACAAGTAGCTATCAAGCACTATTGGGACGCGAAGCTTTCGCCCGCTTTAACGCAATACCGCATTATGCATCTCTTACACTTAAAATGCCCGGTCCACGCGGCATCATCTCATTAAAGGGAAACATCGAGGGTTCCTCAAGTCCGGAAAATCGTGCGGTTGCCTTGACAGCCACACAATAAACTAGCTTCACCAATAAAAGCACTTAGACAGGTCGTCCAGACCCCGGACACGGCTGGACGAGTCCGGTGTAAACATACAAGGTCTTACTAGACGCATACCCCCGTACAAGGGGCTCCGCGCATGCACAACAAGAGACAATAAAGCTCAATTTTATTCATTTTTTGAATTGTACTTCGTTTATTTAATATAACGTACATTTTCGCATGATCTTTTTCAACTAAGTTCCTCTCTTTTACAGATGAACACCATGCTACACCCGTCCAGGATACGGCACACCGGAGACACAGGCGCAGACGTGTAGTAGGGACCCGTTGCAAGGATTATTTTCAGATTAAGACCCTGCGTAAACCTTTTTTACTGTCTCTTGTTGATACACATCCCCCGATTTCTTGCTATAACCGAGGAGGAGGTTGGCGTTTTGGCATAGGCCACGTCAGAATTTTGCGCGTACCTAGACACCAGGGGCTTATTACCAAGGGCGTTGTTCGGCCCGTTTTCATAAAGACCGAATACCTTAGGGAGTGTTCGGCGTGTCGAGTTAGGCCTTATATGCATCAGCTCCGAATCATGTCTTTGGTCAAATGTTGGGTTTGCCCGGCTCCTGTGTTTTGCTGCCTTACGTTCTGCTCTATCGGCTAATGAGGCACCAGGAGAACTACTGCGATTGTGCCCCGGTTCGGCCAGGCGAGCACCTCAGTAGAGAAAGCCGAAAACTGATTGTCATGATATAGCGTGAGACTGGTCAACCACTAAGGGTTCGGAACCAGTGATAATTAGACCAGATCATAGAGGAAAGGGAAGAGCTAGCCTTGCCTTCTCCTACCTCTAGCATACAGCTCAAGGAGCACTTGTGTATTCACTTGAGCCTTAGTGATCATGCGGAGACCCCGCAGAGCAGGAGTAGGGGTGTTATCTCCTAGGAGAGCCCCGAACCTGGGTAAAGTCCGTCGGCGTTCGTGTCTACGCCTCATCCCGCTTCTGGGCACCGGCGACGTTCTACTCGCTCCCACCATGATAAGCCATCCTTTGGCATATGTCGCACCCAACCTCCGACAATTAACCCCTATTGCAAGCATCCGCAACTACAAAAGAAGTATTAAGGTAAACCTAACCATAGCATGAAACTAGTGGATCCAAATCAGCCCCTTACGAAGCAATGCATAAACTAGGGTTTAAGCTTCTATCACTCTAGCAACCCATCATCTACTTAATACTTCCCAATGCCTTCCTCTAGGCCCAAATAATGGTGAAGTGTCATGTATTCGACGTTCACATAACACCACTAGAGGAGAGACAACATACATCTCATCAAAATATCAAACGAATACCAAATTCACATGACTACTAATAGCAAGACTTCACCCATGTCCTCAGGAACAAACGTAACTACTCACAAAGCATATTCATGTTCATGATCAGAGGAGTATTAATATGCATTAAGGATCTGAATATATGATCTTCCACCAAATAAACCAATTAGCATCAACTACAAGGAGTAATCAACACTACTAGCAACCCACAGGTACCAATTTGTGGTTTTGATACAAGATTGGATACAAGAGATGAACTAGGGTTTGAGAGGAGATGGTGCTGGTGAAGATGTTAATGGAGATTGACCCCCTCCCGATGAGAGGATCGTTGGTGATGACCATGATGATGATTTCCCCCTCCCGGAGGGAAGTTTCCCCCGCAGAACAGCTCCGTTGGAGCCCTAGATTGGTTCCGCCAAGGTTCCTCCTCGTGGCTGCGGAGTTTCATCCCGAAAGCTTGCTTATGATTTGTTTCAGGGTAAGAGACTTCATATAGCAGAAGATGGGCACCGGAGGGCCACCAGGGGGCCCACGAGGTAGGGGGCATGCCTAGTAGGGGTGGGTGCGCCCCCCACCCTCGTGGCCAAGGTGTGGGCCCCTTCTGGTACTTTCTTTGCTCAATAATTCTTATTAATTCCAAAAATGACTTTCGTGGAGTTTCAGGACTTTTGGAGCTGTGCAGAATAGGTTTCCAATATTTGCTCCTTTTCCAGCCCAGAATCCCGGCTGCCGGCATTCTCCCTCTTCATGTTAAACCTTGTAAAATAAGAGAGAATAGCCATAAGTATTGTGACATAACATGTAATAACAACCCATAATGCAATAAATATCGATATAAAAGCATGATGCAAAATGGACGTATCAACTCCCCCAAGCTTAGACCTCGCTTGTCCTCAAGCGGATGCCGATATCGAAAAATATGTCCACATGATTAGAGATAGAGGTATCGATAAAAATAAAATACAGACATGAGGGCATCATGATTATTCTTATAACAGCAACATATATAGATTTTGTCATATGATTTCTTATGCTCAAGTAACAATCTATTCATCATAATGTCAAGTATGGTTCAGAAACTTCATTGAGAACAAACAAACTATCATCTTAGTCATTGAAGCAATTGCAATTTATCATAACATCGGAAAGAGCCAAGAATAGAGCTTTTCAACAAGTCCACATACTCAACTATCATATAGTCTTCTACAATTGCTAACACTCACGCAATACTTATGGTTCTGGAGTTTTAATCGGACACAGAGAAAGATAGGGGCTTATAGCTGCTACGTCTTGAGCTTGCGTTGGTTTTCCTTGAAGAGGAAAGGGTGATGCAGCAATAGTAGCGTAAGTATTTCCCTCAGTTTTTTGAGAACCAAGGTATCAATCCAGTAGGAGGCTCCTCAGAAGTCCCACGCACCTACACAAACAAACAAAGAACTCGTAACCAACGCAATAAAGGGGTTGTCAATCCCTTCACGGCCACTTGTGAAAGTGAGATATGATAGAGATAGTATAATAAGATAAATATATTTTTGGTATTTTATAATATAGATGCGAAAAGTAAAGATGCAAATAAAGGTAGATTGAAAGCTTATCTGATAAAAGATAGACCCGGGGGCCATAGGTTTCACTGGTGGCTTCTCTCAAGATAGCATAAGTATTACGGTGGGTGAACAAATTATTGTCGAGCAATTGATTGAAAAGCGAATAATTATGAGATTATCTAGGCATGAGCATGTACATAGGCAGCACGTCCGTGACAAGTAGAACGACTCCTGCCTGCATCTACTACTATTACTCCACACATCGACCCCTATCCAGCATGCATCTAGAGTATTAAGTTCATAAGTATAGAGTAACGCATTAGGAAAGATGACATGATGTAGAGGGATAAACTCATGCAATATGATATAAACCCCATCTTTTTATCCTCGATGGCAACAATACAATACGTGCCTTGCAACCCCTGTTGTCACTGGGTAAGGACACCGCAAGATTGAACCCAAAGCTAAGCACTTCTCCCATGGCAATAAAGATCAATATAGTAGGCCAAACCAAACTGATAATTCGAAGAGACTTGAAAAGATAACTGAATCATATATAAAATAATTCAGAGGAGATTCAAATATTTCTCATAGACAAACTTGATCATAAACCCACAATTCATCGGATCTCGACAAACACACCGCAAAAAGAGTTACATCGAATAGATCTCCACAAGAGAGGGGGAGAACATGGTATTGAGATCCAAAAAGAGAGAAGACGCCATCTGGCTAATAACTATGGACCCGAAGGTCTGTGGTAAACTACTCACAACTCATCATAGGGTCTATGGTGTTGATGTAGAAGCCCTCCGTAGTCGATTCCCCCTCAGGCGGAGCGCCGGCAAAGGCTCCAAGATGGGATCTCGCAGATACAGAAGGTTACGGCGGTGGAAATTGTTTTTTGTTGGCTCCCTGGATGTTTTCGGGGTACGTGGGTATATATAGGAGGAAGAAGTATGTCGGTGGCTGCCCGAGGGGCCCACGAGACAGGGGGCACACCCAGAGGGGGTGGGCGCGCCCTCCTATCTCCTGGCCGCCTTGATCACTTCTTGGCTTGCACTCCAAGTCCTCTGGATCACGTTTGTTCCAAAAATCACGCTCCCGAAGGTTTCATTCTGTTTGGACTCCGTTTGATATTCCTTTTCTTCGAAATACTAAAATAGGCAAAAAAACAGCAATACGGGCTGGGCCTTCGGTTAGTAGGTTAGTCCCAAAAATGATATAAATGTGTAAAATAAAGCCCATAAACATCCAAAATTGGTAATATAATAGCATGGAACAATGAAAAATTATAGATACGTCGGGGACATATCAAGCATCCCCAAGCTTAATTCCTGCTCGTCCTCGAGTAGGTAAATGATAAAAACAGAATTTTTGATGCGGAATGCTACCTAGCATAATTCTCAATGTAATTTTCTTTTTTGTGGCATGAATGTTCAGATCCAAATGATTCAAAATAAAAGTTCATATTGATAAAAGAAATAGTAATACTTCAAGCATACTAATCAAAGCAATCATGTCTTCTCAAAATAACATGGCTAAAGAAAGTTCATCCCTACAAAATCATATAGTTAGGCTATGCTTCATTTTCGTCACACAAAAATGTTCCCAAATTCTACACACCCGATGACAAGCCAAGCAATTGTTTCGTACTTAAATAATCTCAAACTTTTTCAACCTTCACGCAATACATGAGCGTGAGCCATGGATATAGCACTATGGATGGAATAGAATATGATGATGGGGATTGTGTGGAGAAGACAAAAAAGGACAAAGTCTCACATTGACCAGGATAATCAACGGGCTATGGAGATGCCCATCAATTGATGTCAACATGAGGAGTAGGGATTGCCATGCAACGGATGCACTAGAGCCATAAATGAATGCTCAACAAAAGAAAACTTGTACATGTGCATCCAACTTGCTTGCTCACGAAGACCTAGGGCATTTGAGGAAGCCCATCGTAGGAATATACAAGCCAAGTTCTATAATGAAAAATTCCCACTAGTATATGAATGTGACAACATATGAGACTCACTATATGAAAAACATGGTGCTACTTTGAAGCACAATATATGAGACTAGCTATATGAAGAATATGGTGCTACTTTGAAGCACAAGTGTGGAAAAAGAGATAGTAACATTGCCCCTTTTATTTATTATCTTTTTTCCTTTTTCTTTTTTTATTTTTTATTTTTTTCTTGTTTTCTTTTTTTCTTTCTTTTTTTTCTTTGGCCTTTCCTTTTTTTTCTTTGGGACAATGCTCTAATAATGATGATCATCACACTTTTATTGATTACAACACATGAATTACAACTCGAAACTAGAACAAGATATGACTCTATATGAATGCCTCCGGCGGTGTACCGGGATGGTGCAATGAATCAAGAGTGACATGTATGAAAAATTATGCATGGTGGCTTTGCCACAAATATGATATCAACTACATGGTCATACAATGGCAATATGACAAAAGTAATGTATGTCATGATGATAAACGGAACGGTGGAAAGTTGCATGGCAATATATCTCGGAATGGCTATGGAAATGCCATAATGGGTAGGTATGGTGGCTGTTTTGAGGAAGATATAAGGAGGTTTATGTGTGATAGAGCGTATCATATCACGGGGTTTGGATGCACCGGCGAAGTTTGCACCAACTCTCAAGGTGAGAAAGGGCAATGCACGGTACCGAAGAGGCTAGCAATGGTGGAAAGGTAAAAGTGTGTATAATCCATGGACTCAACATTAGTCAAAATAACTCATATACTTATTGCAAAAATTTAGAAGTCATCAAAAACCAAGCACTACACGCATGCTCCTAGAGGGATAGATGGTAGGAAAAGACCATCGCTCGTCCCCGACCGCCACTCATGAGGATGCACAATCCAAGTACACTTCATGTTTCAAATTTGTTACACAACTTTAACCATACGTGCATGCTACGGGACTTGCTAACTTCAACACAAGCATTCTTTAAATTCATAATCACCCAACTAGCATGACTTTAATATCACTACCTCCATATCTCAAAACAATTATCAAGTATCAAGTTGATCATAGCATCCAATTCACTTCCTATGATAGTTTTTATTATACCCAACTTTGATGCCTACCATTCTAGGACCAACTTTATAACCATAGCAAATACCATGCTGTTCTAAAATACTCTCAAAATGATATAAGTGAAGCATGAGAGACTAGCAGTTTCTACAAAATAAAGCCACCGCCGTGCTCTAAAAGATATAAGTGAAGCACTAGAGCAAAACTATCTAGCTCAAAAGATATAAGTGAAGCACATAGAGTATTCTAATAAATTCAATCAAGTAGGCTTCTCCCAAAAGGTGTGTACATCAAGGATGATTGTGTTAAACTAAAAATAAAATACTAATATCATACACGACGCTCCAAGCAAAACACATATCATGTGGCGAATAAAAATATAGCTCCAAGTAAAGTTACCAATGAACAAAGACGAAAGAGGGGATGCCTTCCCGGGGCATCCCCAAGCATAGGCTTTTGGCTACTCTTGAATATCTTGGGGTGCCATGGGCATCCCCAAGCTTATGCTTTTGCCACCCCTTATTCCATAGTCCATCAAATCTTTACCCAAAACTTGGAAACTTCACAACACAAAACTCGACAGGAAATCTCATAAGCACCGTTAGTGAAAGAAAACAAAACCACCACATAAGGTACTCTAATGAACTCATTATTTATTTATTTTGGTTTTAAACCTACTGTATTCCAAGTTCTCTATGGTTCATACTACTTAATACTAGCCATAGATGCATCAAAATAAGCAAACAACACACGAAAAACAGAATCTGTCAAAAACAGAACAGTCTGTAGCAATCTGTAACTAACACAAACTTCTGGAACTCTAAACATCCTACCAAAATAGGAAGTCCTGGAAAATTTGTCTATTGATCAGCAGAAAAAATAATCAATGCAAAAGCAGGTTTCTGTGATTTAACAAAGCTAATTTCGTGCTCCAAACATTTCTGTTTTTCAGCAGAATCAAATTAACTATCACCATAGGTTATCCTATAGGTTCTACTTGGCACAAACACTAATTAAAACATAAAAACACATCTAAACAGAAGGTAGATGCAAAATTTATTACTAAACAGAAACAAAAACAAAAAACACAAATAAAATTGGGTTGCCTCCCAACTAGCGCTATCGTTTAACGCCCCTAGCCAGGCATAAAAGCGAAGATAGATCTAAGTAGTGCCACCTTTGATTTTCAGTTTTTTAGCGGAGTCATGCTCGAATCCAGGAGGTTCTTTACGTTTCCCTTCATACTTGGAAATTTTTAGAGCTAAAGAATCCAACCGCTTATTGCAAAGAGAAATCAACATATTCATGCGGTGAAGATTTCCGCTAACACTTTTAAGAGGCTCAAGAGACTTTTGTAATATTTTTGTTACTTCGCAAATCTTTCCAAACACTTGTGTTTCTTCTTGGGTAGGATGTGGTCCTCCCTTTTGAGGTAGTGTTCCCACTATTCCCTCTATTATTTCATGCGCAATACTAGGATTAATTTCAATAAAATTTCCCTTGGCAATGCAGTCCAAGAGTTGTCTATGCGTCATGTTTAGCCCAACATAAAAATTGCGAAGAAGAATTCTAAAATTCACCTCTAGGGTGAAATTGCGATAAGATTCCATCATCCTATACCAAGTATCTTTTAAGTTTTCTCCTTGCCTTTTCTTGAAGTGAAGAACTTCAAACTCGGGAGACATGGGAGCGGATAAGGAACTAGCCATAACGACAAGGTAAACGATCTAACATACGAGCAAACAGAAAAGGGCAAGCGAAAGAGAGAGTGGATTTGGAAAGAGAGGGAGAATAAAACGGTAAGAGTGAAGTGGGGGAGAGGAAAACGAGAGGCAGATGGCAAATAATGTAAATGCGAGGGAGATGAGTTTGTGATGGGCACTTGGTATGTCTTGACTTGAGCGAGGACCTCCCCGGGAACAGCGCCAGAAATCCTTCTTGCTACGTCTTGAGCTTGCGTTGGTTTTCCTTCAAGAGGAAAGGGTGATGCAGCAATAGTAGCGTAAGTATTTCCCTCAGTTTTTTGAGAACCAAGGTATCAATCCAGTAGGAGGCTCCTCAGAAGTCCCACGCACCTACACAAACAAACAAAGAACACGCAACCAACGCAATAAAGGGATTGTCAATCCCTTCACGGCCACTTGCGAAAGTGAGATCTGATAGAGATAGTATGATAAGATAAATATATTTTTGGTATTTTATAATATAGATGCGAAAAGTAAAGATGCACATAAAGGTAGATTGAAAGCTTATATGATAAAAGATAGACCCGGGGCCATAGGTTTCACTAGTGGCTTTTCTCAAGATAGCATAAGTATTACGGTGGGTGAACAAATTACTGTCGAGCAATTGATAGAAAAGCGAATAATTATGAGATTATATAGGCATGATCATGTATATAGGCATCACGTCCGTGACAAGTAGACCGACTCCTTCCTGCATCTACTACTATTGCTCCACGCATCGACTGCTATCCAGCATGCATCTAGAGTATTAAGTTCATAAGAACAGAGTAACGCATTAAGAAAGATGACATGATGTAGAGGGATAAACTCATACAATATGATATAAACCCCATCTTTTTATCCTCGATGGCAACAATACAATACATGTCTTGCAACCCCTGTTGTCACTGGGTAAGGACACCGCAAGATTGAACCCAAAGCTAAGCACTTCTCCCATGGCAAGAAAGATCAATCTAGTAGGCCAAACCAAACTGATAATTCGAAGAGACTTGCAAATATAACTCAATCATACATAAAAGAATTCAGAGGATCGAAGATTCAAATATTTCTCATAGATAAACTTGATCATAAACCCACAATTCATCGGATCTCGACAAACACACCGCAAAAAGAGTTGCATCGAATAGATCTCCACAAGAGAGGGGGAGAACATGGTATTGAAATCCAAAAAGAGAGAAGAAGCCATCTAGCTAATAACTATGGACCCGAAGGTCTGTGGCCAACTACTCACAACTCATCGGAGGGGCTATGGTGTTGATGTAGAAGCCCTCCGTGGTCGATTCCCCCTCCGGGGAGCACCAGCAAAGGCTCCAAGATGGGATCTCAGGAATACAGAAGGTTACGGTGGTGGAAATTGTTTTTCGTTGGCTCTCTGGATGTTTTCAGGGTACGTGGGTATATATAGGAGGAAGAAGTACGTCGGTGCCCCCCCAAGGGGCCCACGAGATAGGGGGCGCGCCCTCCTATCTCCTGGCCGCCTCGATCTCTTCTTGGCTTGCACTCCAAGTCGTCTAGATCACGTTCGTTCCAAAAATCACGCTTCTGAAGGTTTCATTCCGTTTGGACTCCGTTTGATATTCCTTTTCTTCGAAATACTGAAATAGGCAAAAAAATAGCAATACGGGCTGGGCTTCCGGTTAGTAGGTTAGTCCCAAAAATGATATAAATGTGTAAAATAAAGCCCATAAACATCCAAAAGGGGTAATATAATAGCATGGAACAATCACGTATCAATAGCCTGCCAACGTATTCACCTTTGGGTGATGTCAACAATAATAGTTCATGCTAACTTACATCCAATTGGATATATATATCAGGATCTTTCCAACACGAGGTGCTAGCCAAAGGACAAAATAAAAAAGGGAAAGGTGAGGATCACCTTGAATCTTGCATAATGTAAAAGAGAGGCTCTTCGCAGAGGGAAGCAGAGGTTGTCATGCGCTTTTAGGGTTGGATGCACAAAATCTTAATGCAAAAGAGCGTCACTTTATATTGCCACTTGTGATATGAACCTTTATTATGCAGTCCGTCGCTTTCATTACTTCCATATCACATGATCGTATAAAGCTTATTTTCTCCGCACTAATAAGTCATACATATTTAGAGAACAATTTTTATTTCTTGCAACATGACAACTTACTTGAAGGATCTTACTCAATCCATAGGTAGGTATGGTGGATTCTCATGGCAAAAACTGGGTTTAAGGATATTTGGAAGCACAAGTAGTATCTCTACTTGGTGCAAGGAATTTTTGGCTAGCATGAGTGGGAAAGGCAAGCCCAACATGTTGGACGATCCATGACAATATACTTTAACTAAGATGTGAGAAAACATAACCCATTACGTTGTCTTCCTTGTCCAACATCAACTCTTTAGCATGTCATACTTTAATGAGTGCTCACAATCATAAAAGATGTCCAAGATAGTATATTTATACGTGAGAACCTCTCTTTCTTTATTATTTCCTATTAATTGCAAAGATGACCAAAACTATGTTTGCCAACTCTCAACAACTTTTAAGCGTCATACTATTTATATGTGAAGTCATCACTATCCATAAGATCAATATGAACTCTTTTATTTCTTTTTATTCTTTCTATTTTCTCAAGATCATAGCAAGATAGCAAAGCCCTTGACTCAACACTAATTTTTGTTATATAGCTCACGGACTCGATTACATAGAGGGATCACAAAGCAAAACTCAAAAATAATTCATACCAAAACTTTATTCTACTATATCTAGATATTACCAAAAGGATCGAACTAAGTAAAACGGTAAAGATAGGAGTGTGATGGTGATACGATACCGGGGCAACTCCCCCAAGCTTGGCAGTTTCCAAGGGGAGTGCCCATACCCATGTGATTATGTCCTTGGAGGTGGTGAAGAAGGAGTTGTTGATGACGTAGGCTTGTCGTTCGTCTTCCAAGGCATAGGCTCACCATCATAGAAGGATGATCGAGTCTCCGGGATCCTCAAATTTGCAGCCAAACTCATCCTCTTGAATCTATATTCATACTCATAGTTTTGGTTTTGCAGATCATAGATATGGGCTTGGAGGTGCTCGATTTTCTCATGAAGCTTGAAGAAGGTCTCCCCAATGTTCTTGGCGTCCAGCTTGTGGTTGTTGGTGAACTCCGCGATCATCATCTGGTTGGCGTTAAGTCCGCGCTCCACCATCCCTTGGCACTTGAAAAGTTGTTGTTCCATAGCTTCGAGCTTTATCTCCATGCTTCTGGTACGCCTTGGTCCCTCCACATCGCGGATGTGCAGCACCCCCTCACGCATCTCAATGGTTTGAGGGTGTTGCAGCACCTTCACGAGATAGGGGTTGATAACCCTCTCGAAAAACTTGTCCTTGGGAGCGCTTGGAGACGTCATGGTGCTCTAGATCTGTCAGAAAAAACAGCTCGAAATGAAAACAGAAGATTTTTTTGTTATACGGTGATCAAAACCTTCGGGAGGTTATATAATGATTTTTTACTGACCAAAAGAAGTATCGTGCAAGAAAACGGAGTCCGGAAGGACACAAGGTGCCCACGAGGCGGGGCGCCCGATGAGGTGGGGCCCTCCACCCTCGTGGAGGCCTCGTGTCCTTCCCGGACTACTTCTTATTTTCCTAAATTCTTTAATATTCCAAAACGGAGAAAATTGCTATTAGAACTGTTTTGGAGTCGGTTTACTTACCGTACCACATACATATTCCTTTTCGGAGTCTGAAACGTTCTGGAAAGTGTCCCTTATGTATTCCTCCGGGGTTACGGTTTCAATAATATTAGTTTCAACATTTATAGGATTACCTGAGATATAATGTTTGATTCTTTGACCATTCACCACCTTCGGATTTGTGCCTTCAAAGTTGTTGATTTTTATGGCACCGGAAAGATAGACCTCCTCGATAACGTAAGGACCTTCCCATTTAGAGAGAAGTTTTCGTGTAAAAAAATCTTAAACGGGAGTTGAATAGCAACACATAATCACCTACGTTAAACTCATGCTTTTGTATCCTTTTGTCATGCCATATTTTAACCTTTTCTTTAAACAGCTTGGCATTCTCATAGGCTTGGGTTCTCCATTCATCAAGTGAGCTAATGTCAAATAACCTCTTCTCACCGGCAAGTTTGAAATCATAGTTGAGCTCTTTAATATCCCAATATGCCTTATGTTCAAGTTCAAGAGGTAAGTGACATGCTTTTCCATAAACAATCTTATACGGAGACATAACCATAGGATTTTTATATACAGTTCTATAGGCCCATAATGCATCATCAAGTTTCTTGGACCAATTATTTCTAGATCTATTAACAGTCTTTTGCAAAATTAATCTGAGCTCTCTATTACTCAACTCTACTTGACCAATAGACTATGGGTGATAAGGAGATGCAATTCTATGATTAACATCATACTTAGCAAGCATTTTACGAAAAGCACCATGAATAAAATGTGAACCACCATCAGTCATTAAATATCTAGGGACTCCAAACCTCGGAAAAATAACTTCTTTAAGCATCTTAATAGAGGTGTTATGATCAGCACTACTAGTTGGAATAGCTTCTACCCACTTAGTAACGTAATCAACAGCAACTAAAATATGTGTATATGTAACACCCCCAAAAATTTAACCATGTTTTGTTTATCAAAATTCTGCGAGGGAATTAAATTTTTATTTTCTGGATTTATCTTTGGATTTCAGAACCTTTCTTTTCTTTGATATTGTGGAGTTTTCACCCCAAGTAAAAACTTTTCAATTTATTGGACTTGTTTACCCTCTCAAGAAAACATTTCTCTTGTCAGTGGAATTATTTATATAATTATTTTTCCTGAGCTTTATTTCTTTAAAAATGGCTTTTCATAAGTTTTAGGGTCCCATTTGCACTACAACCCTTTTAAAGATTCATTTAAAAATCCCACAAAAATTTGGGGATGACATATGATGTCCCTAAATCATTTTTATGCAAAAAAATCCTTTGTTCATTTGGTGATTTTTAGCTTTACCCCTAGTTTTCAAATCTGGTCAAATTTCACTTTTGCACTGCAACCTATTTAAATATTTCTTTAAAACTTCCACCAAAATTAGGGGATGTTATTAGGAGTATATTATTCATCTTTGTGCAAAAAACCACTAATGTTCTTTGAAAAATTTGAACAAAACATCCTATTTTGCTCTCTGGTCCAGTTTGGCTTTTTCTACGGCAACTCTATTTTTTTGTTGCTCTAATGCCCATAATCTTTCTCCTGCTTATCAACCACCCTGCAAAACCCTTAAGTCCAGGAGAATGGACCTATTGGAGTATTTTTAGTCCATGAAACTATGCCTTTTAGTTTCTGTCCAGAAATGGTTTCCTCAAAAACTTCCACTAGCAAGTTTCTATTTTTGCCAAACTAACCTTACCACCCTATTTTGCATCTAAAGAGACACTAGTCTG
Source organism: Aegilops longissima (assembly GCA_021605205.1). NCBI lineage: Eukaryota > Viridiplantae > Streptophyta > Magnoliopsida > Poales > Poaceae > Aegilops > Aegilops longissima. The sequence goes on along the minus strand of CM038676.1, from coordinate 43,654,218 downwards.
GAGAGTTTGGCCACGCCAAGAAATGCCTAGGTGCCCTTGGCATTTTTTCAAACACTTTACGTGCATGGTCAGATTTGACATAACTTTTAGTTTGCACATTGGACCTGCTTGCTTTGCCTAACCACCATGTCCACTAAGCCTCTAGACTACCCTAACCAAACCTGTTAAACCCCAGCTCCACCCTAGCCTCCCCGAACCGTTTTTCTTTTCTGTTTCTTTTAATTCATTTTTTTAAAACACAATTTGACTAAACTTTGACTGGCTATAACTTTTTAAATATAACTCCAAATGAGTTGATTTTATTTCCTACCTCTCTCAAATATTGTCTAGTTTATTTTCAGATTTATTTGAGAAAAAAATCATACAACTTTTTTGTACTGTTTTGAAACTATGTATTAATTCAAATTTTTAAAATAGGAATTTTGGAGAGGGAGGAAAACTTTCAAAAAGTTTTGGAATGCACCCTACCTCTCCACAATTTGAAGGCAAGCATTCTGAACTCTGGCATTTTTGAGAGGGAAGAAAACTTTCAAAAAGTTTTGGAATTTTTGTGTGTCGTTTGAATACGGTTACAACACTCCTTGCCTCGGAGTTTCGTTATTTTATGTGATGATATGAGCATACTCATAAGCGCATATTTTTGATTCCGTGCTACTGAAATTTGATACGCTGTGATAGTAATCACCCTCGTATGCCTTTCATGCATACCGTAAGGAAGCCGGGAAAGTCTCTGTCTTGGGTAGACACGAGCTTGTCCCTAGTTCCTCGTCGAGACGATTGTGTCCGGTATGGCATGACGGGGTATGATGAGTGGTGATTCTGTCTGTTGGCTGAAAATAAATCTGTTATGCTAATAATGCAGGGAATACTTAAACCTCCTGAGTCGGCCGTAGATGGAGTCTTGTTCCAGTAACCCCCATACTTGTTTCGTACTACCACTTGTCCCTGCCATAGGTAGGGTACGGTTCAGTAAGTTGTCAACCGCTTCCTAGCACACACCGTACAGAGAGGCCATGGTGGAAGATGCCGGCTGCATCCGGTAGGCATGCCACCTGGTCCGGGGGCATGGGTGTTTCCGGTTGGGACCGAGAGGGGGGCACCCCTTAGAGTGCGCGATATAAATTTGATCCCATGCTACGCGAGGTTGTAGCCTCCCCACTTAGAGTTTTGCTTAACAGGTGTCATGGGTGATTCCAGATACCGGTAAGTTAAGCTAGTGTGTGCGGTCAGGTGTGTTTTCAATTAAAAGATCGTAAATGGAATTAGTCCCGATGGACTAAAGGAATATGTTACTTGTGGGTAAAGGGTACACCCTCTGCAGAGGTTAAATTTATTCGAATAGCCGTGTCCATGGTTAAGGACTATAGTCTGGGATGCGTCAAGTGTCGGTCTTAGTGTCGGTCTTCGGAGGAGAAACTGCTAAACCGGAACATGGATCATGACTTGTGACCTATGATGATTATGATTATTATTATATTGGACTAACCCTTTTTATTACTTGAATTATTGAGTATCCCTCGGGCGGTTCTACCTCCTGGATAATCATTGTGATTATTTTCTTATGAGCCCTTTATGTGGTGTCGCTCAGACACCCGCCTGTGGCATGCTTGTTATTTGTTTACTTTATAAGCCCTTTATGTGGTGTCGCTCAGACACCCGACTGTGGCATGCTTGTTATTTGTTTACTTTATAAGCCCTTTATGTGGTGTCGCTCAGACGCCCGACTGTGGCATGCTTGTTATTTGTTTACCTTATAAACCCTTTATGTGGTGTCGCACAGACGCCCGACTGTGGCTGTTTGTTATTTGTTTCACTTATAAGCCCTTTATGTGGTGTCGCTCAGACGCCCGACTGAGGCACGCCTTCTATTATTGTCCTTTCGAGGCGTCTTTTCAGACACCCGATCGGTGTATTTTATTTCTATTCTCTGATTGCATATTCATGTTTTATATGAACAACCTGCTTGCGTGCATCATGGATTTTTATTTCATGACTGACGTTGTGATCATAGAATATTTCAGAGCATGATTATCGTTTGTTATATTATACCAGTGTTCATAATGTTTGCGAGTACATTCAAAGTACTCACTGGCTTGTCCCTGGGTATTGTCTTGGCCAGATTTCTTGCATGAAGAGGAGTGTTGCGATGACAACCCCAGAACCTACGCAATGATGATAGCAACCTCGCGAAGATAGGAGTTATCCACGTCAGCTGTTCCTGTGGGAAATGGAGTCCCATAGACGCAGATGAACCCCAAACCGCTTCCGCCATCAACCACTAGAAACCTTGTGTTGTACTCATAGGCCAGAATGGTCATGTACTACATATTTTGTAATTTGCTTGGAATTTCTCTATTAAGTTTGTGCCTCATCAGCTAACAGTAATCCTGGGGCAGGTGAGCACAAGGGCCATTTTCTGGGAAATTAACATCCTAAAAATCTGGTCCTGACAAACTTGGTATCAGAGATAGGCTGACCATTGGCTAATCCTATCTTAGCCAGGTCGAAAAACCTAGGTTAACCAACCCACCAGACCTTAACCTAACACCAGCCAAGCTTCTCGTGTTAGATAGCCACACAGTGACCCCGACCCTTTTTGGCAGTCGGTGCCCAACCTATCAGCCTAGACTGTCGATCATGCGCCAGTGACCGACACCTAAATTGTCTCATTCGCAAGCGTGCGAAGGAAGGCTCCGTTCCATTTTTATAAAAAGGGCATGCTAGCCTCAACATAGCACAGCACAACCTCTACCCCAAAACCAAGCTATAATGCATGGCCCCGTCGTACACAATGAGACCACAACAACTAACCTTGGAGGTTTTGTGACCGTGCTCGCAAACCTCACCCGCCGTGCCTATGCATTAGAACAGCCCCCAGAATATGTTGTGTACCAAGGACCCATGAGTGGTGAGAGCCATCAATTCTAGGCCACTGTGCACATCTATGGTAGGGGTCTGTCGCCAGAATGCCCCTACAGGTTCACCGGAAGGACAACTTCCTTTGAGCCACAAGCCATCCAACTAGCCGCGCGAGAGGCTATAGTTCAACTCCGGCACTTGTCGCCCAGAGTTAACTGTCGCTCATTCTACTACTACCCCAGCCGTGACGGATATGGTAGGCCACCCTAGGTTGCCAATAGAGATCACGAGACGGACCCTGCATTGTTGCATCTGGTGCACTATGTAAGTGCACTAGAGGATATGTTCGATCAAATCACCCTTGATCTGATCGCAGCTCGTGGAGAATTGATTCGCCGAGCCCCGGTGAGAAGAGAAGATGAGCCCGACACCGACAACCCAGTCCTGCTGTTCGGACAACCGATCGAGTCCCTGAGGACAGCCCCAGCCATCGACCAAAATACTTTGATGTCCCCAGAAGTGCTTCGTCGCCTTTTGGGAACACGTTCCAACGGGATTGTGGCCAACAATCCCCGGGATGGTCATCATCGCTACCCCGACCCTGCAGCCCCTCAACCCCCTCCAGCTAATCCCGACGGTGAAACCTGTGAAGAAACCTCAACATCCGCAAGGCACGCCCACCTAGATATAAACGAAGTAGACTAAGTCACTCGAGTAGTACCGAGTCTTACTATGTCCACGCCATGTAATTGTGTGATCCTGTATCGCCATAATTAAATGATGTTTGCTTGTGCACCCCTATTTTAAATAGTAGCCATGCATAAGTATGTTGGTGGGCGGTTGCATTTTTTCCGAGCGTAGATACCAAAAACCAACCCCGACGACTCAAAGTTTGTGCTATGAGTAAACCTTTGGTTTCAGCTAATAGGAATCATATTTTCAAAACAACTCTTCACAAATCTCGAGGACGAGATTTTTCTTAAGGGGGGTAGTGTTGTAACACCCCAAAAATTTAACCATGTTTTGTTTATCAAAATTCTGCCAGGGAATTAAATTTTTATTTTCTGGATTTATCTTTGGATTTCAGAACCTTTCTTTTCTTTGATATTGTGGAGTTTTCACCCCAAGTAAAAGCTTTTCAATTATTATTGGACTTGTTGACCCTCTCAACAAAACATTTCTCTTATCAGTGGAATTATTTATATAATTATTTTTCCTGAGCTTTATTTCTTTAAAAATGGCTTTTCATAAGTTTTAGGGACCCATTTGCACTGCAACCCTTTTATAGATTCATTTAAAAATCCCACCAAAATTTGGGGATGAAATATGATGTCCCTAAATCATTTTTATGCAAAAAATCCTTTGGTCATTTGGTGATTTTTAGTTTTACCCCTAGTTTTCAAATCTGGTCAAATTTCACTTTTGCACTGCAACCTATTTAAATATTTCTTTAAAACTTCCACCAAAATTAGGGGATGTTATTAGGAGTATATTATTCATCTTTGTGCAAAAAACCACTAAGGTTCTTTGAAAAATTTGAGCAAAACATCCTCTTTTTCTCTCTGGTCCAGTTTGGCTTTTTCTACAGCAACTCTATTTTTTTTGCTCTAGTGCCCATAATCTTTCTCCTGCTTATCAACCACCCTGCAAAACCCTTAAGTCCAGGAGAATGGACCTATTGGAGTATTTTTGGTCCATGAAACTATGCCTTTTAGTTTCTGTCCAGAAATGGTTTCCTCAAAAACTTCCACTAGCAAGTTTCTATTTTTGCCAAACTAACCTTACCACCCTATTTTGCACCTAAAGAGACACTAGTCTGGAGAGTTTGGCCACCCCAAGAAATGCCTAGGTGCCCTTGGAATTTTGTCAAACACTTTATGTGCATAGTCAGATTTGACATAGCTTTTAGTTTGCACACTGGACCTGCTTGCTTTGCTTAACCACCATGTCCACTAAGCCTCTAGACTATCCTAACCTAATCCTGTTAAACCCCAGCTCAACCCTAGACTCCTGGCATGCCCTGACATTTTGACGAACACCCCGCGGGCGTACTCTGGGCGCGGCCAGAGCACGCATTTTGCACGTGCGTGCGCCCGAGTCGCCGCGTCTCATTGTCGCGTCCCCCGCGCCCGTATGGATCCTCTTCCACTCGCAGCCAGCACGCCCGCCCCCTCCCTCGCCGCAGAGCCGCCCCTGGAGCTCCACAACGCCGCCGTTAGGTCGGTCGTGGCCACTAGCGGCCGGCCACAGCAGCCTCTGCCCTGGACGGAGCCGCCCGAGCCACTCCCGCTCGCCAGCTCGCCCCTGGAGCAGTGTCCGCTCATCTGCTAGCTCCTGCTGCCATCCCCAGCCTCGACACGTCGCCCTGCAGCTACAGAACGGCGGTTCACCGTCGAGCATATCCCCGGCCGCCGCAGAACCGACCTCAACCGCCTATATAAGGAGCCCCCGAGTGCGTCCAGTCCCTCAGGCGACCTCAAGCCACCCACCTAGCCCTCCCATAGCCGACAATCGACCAGGGAAGGTCCTCTTCTTCGTCTCCGGCCAGTCCGGCCGCCGCCACGTCCCGGTCCCGCTCGTCGCAACCAGAGTTGCCCCCGTGCATCTAGCACCACCATCCTCCTCCCCTCGGTCTTGCGGAGCCTCCCAACCACTCAACTTCGACGGGGAGCCACCGTAGCCCAAACCCCCAACTCACCCAAAACCGCCGACCGCCGTGGAGCTCGCCGCCGGCGACTCCCTCCACCCCCGCCACCCCCTCGACCACCGGGAGGACCGCCCTGGCCTAGCGGATCCATCCCCGCCCTCAGAACCCCGCAAGGAGCCGCCAATCGCCGGCGACGATCGCAGGAGCCCCGCCTCTGTTCGGCCAGAGGAGGAAGGAGGCGGGGGCGACCGGTCAAACCTGACCAGTGGGCCCCATGGACCCACTGTCATTGACCCAGCGCCGGTCCACGCTGGCTAAGTGGAAGCGTAAAGCGCAGAGTACGCTTTCCCCCCGAACCGTTTTTCTTTTCTGTTTCTTTTATTTCATTTTTTAAACAGAATTTGACTAAACTTTGACTGGCTATAACTTTTTAAATATAACTCCAAATGAGTTGATTCTTTTTCTACCTCTCTCAAATATTGTCTAGTTTATTTTCAGATTTATTTGAAAAAATTTCAGACAACTTTTTTGTAGTTTTTTGAAACTATGTATTAATTCAAATTTTTAAAATAGGAATTTTGGAGAGGGAAGAAAACTTTCAAAAAGTTTTGGAATGCACCCTACCTCTCCACAATTTGAAGGCAAGCATTCTGAACTCTGGCATAATATTTTTGTGTGTCGTTTGAATAGGGTTACAACACTCATTGTCTCAGAGTTTCGTTATTTTATGTGATGATATGAGCATACTCATAAGCGCATATTGTTGATTCCGTGCTACTGAAATTTGATACATTGTGATAGTAATCACCCTCGTATGCCTTTCATGCATACTGTAAGGAAGCCGGGAAAGTCTCTGTCTTGGGTAGACACGAGCTTGTCCCTAGTTCCTCGTCGAGACGATTGTGTCCGGTATGGCATGACGGGGTATGATGAGTGGTGATTATGTCTGTTGGCTGAAAATAAATTTGTTATGCTAATCATGCAGGGAATACTTAAACCTCCTGAGTCGGCCGTAGATGGAGTGTTGTTCCAGTAACCCCCATACTTGTTTCATACTACCACTTGTCCCTGCCATAGGTAGGGTACGGTTCAGTAAGTTGTCAACCCCTTCCTAGCAGACACCGTACAGAGAGGCCATGGTGGAAGATACCGGCTGCATCCGGTAGGCATGCCACCTGGTCCGGGGCATGGGTGTTTCCGGTTGGGACCGAGAGGGGGGCACCCCTTAGAGCGCGCGATATAAATTTGATCCCATGCTACGCGAGGTTGTAGCCTCCCCACTTAGAGTTTTGCTTAACAAGTGTCGTGGGTGATTCCAGATACCGGTAAGTTAAGATGGTGTGTGCGGTCAGGTGTGTTTTCAATTAAAAGACCGTAAATGGAATTAGTCCCGATGGACTAAAGGAATCCGTTACTTGTGGGTAAAGGGTACACCCTCTGCAGAGGTTAAATTTATTCGAATAGCCGTGTCCATGGTTAAGGACTACAGTCTGGGATGGGTCAAGTGTCGGTCTTAGTGTCGGTCTTCGGAGGAGAAACTGCTAAACCGGAACATGGATCATGACTTGTGACTTATGATGATTATGATTATTATTATATTGGACTAACCCTTTTTATTACTTGAATTATTGAGTATTCCTGGGACGGTTCTACCTCCTGGATAATCATTGTGATTATTTTCTTATAAGCCCTTTATGTGGTGTCGCTCAGACACCCGACTGTGGCATGCTTGTTCTTTGTTTACTTTATAAGTCCTTTATGTGGTGTCGCTCAGACACCCGACTGTGGCATGCTTGTTATTTGTTTACTTTATAAGCCCTTTATGTGGTGTCGCTCAGACGTCCGACTGTGGCATGCTTGTTATTTGTTTACCTTATAAGCCCTTTATGTGGCGTCGCACAGACGCCTGACTGTGGCATGTTTGTTATTTGTTTCACTTATAAGCCCTTTATGTGGTGTCGCTCAGACGCCCGACTGAGGCACGCCTTCTATTATTGTCCTTTTGAGGCGTCTTTTCAGACACCCGATCGGTGCATTTTATTTCTTTTCTCTGACTGCATATTCATGTTTCATATGAACAACCTGCTTGTGTGCATCATGGATTTTTATTTCATGACTGACGTTGTGATCATAGAATATCTCAGAGCATGATTATCGTTTATTATCTATTCCTTATATATATATATATATATATATATATATATATATATATATATATATATATATATATATATATATATATATATATATATATATATATCTAATAATAAAGCACGGATTGGGTGTCCGGTTCACCATCGCGTGCTTTTTGTAAAGAGTCCCTGTGGTTTAGAGGAATCAACCCGCAATCCACGGTAGTCTGACCGTAAAAAGTGAAAAAAAGTGATTCATACGTGGCCTGACTCGCCCGTCGTTGACATCGCTGCCCGCACGAGAACACGAGGATTCCGCCGCCACCGCCGCCGCACCCACATCCATCCTCTCCGCGATGCCCGTCCTCGCTCCGCCTCGTCGAATCCGGTCGAGATCGTCAGGATTCGCCGCATCTCGCGCGACGCCCATCCCGTGCACCCAGCCCCCGCCAACGACGGGCACCCAGCACCATCGACAGCGCGCGCCTCCAACATCCACCTCCCTAGAAGAGCCTAGCCTAGCCTGGCCATCACACGCCCGTGGCTGTGGCCAACGACAACCTCCAGGATGCATCAGCGTTCGGTGGTATGTGAATGCTTTTCACTAATTGATTTTGAATGCAAGATTTTTCTGAGTTGGGGCAGCACCCATGGGTGTTGTGTACATGTTCAATACACACAACAACTTCTCTTATGACTTCCTCACCTAATGGTCAGACACAATTTAGCAACCGTGAATAGATGCCTAATAGGTCCGTTCGCTGCTTCCGAATGTTCATAATGTGTAAAACGATTCAATTTTACTATGATTTTTCTTGAGAAGTTGAATATGCAAAGTACTGATAACATTGACTATATACACCAACACTGCATGCCAACTCTTGATGGATTTCCAATGTGCCTCCGGCCTCCTATTTTTTTCCAGAATCTACTCCAATGAGTGAATCATAGCCACAAATAAACAGGCACCCAGTGAAGATGTCACACTTTGATGTGAAGTGCCTGGTACAAATCCTTAATGCTCAATTAATATTTGTTGGTTAACTAGCTCCCTGTAAGTGTCAAATGACTTTAGACCAACTCTAGCATTGAACCTATTATCATTTTATACAGAGATCACATTCATCAGCAGGAAGGTTCAAGATGTTCCGCATCAAAGGCGTCGGCAGTGCTTCAAGAGTTGTAGAAAGATGAGGTTTTTGGTGTTGTTACTACTATCTGTGAAGTGTCAAACCTGCCGAAGAAGGCATGCCTATTTTTCTCATTGTGTTCTGATGCCGATAAATAAACCCAAGTGTGAGAGAAATGTTGGCGAACAGGTAACAAAAGCTATCCGGACTGATGTTAGAAAATTATTATGGTAACAATAAACTATACTATGTTTTAGGGAACTATATAACAAAGCCGTTTACTGTGGTAATAAAAAGCAGTACAGTCAATCATGTACCTTTACAACCAAGAAACAGGGGATATGCTGTGGAAAAAAGGCATATGATAAAAGCACAGACTTAAAATGAATGCTCATGTTTTCTTTCTATAAAAGAGAACTCTTATCATATTGTGATTGATTACAAGGACTACACTTAATTGATTTGTTTTATGTTAGGAAGAAAATATGTTGTTGACGGGGATTTTAAAAAGCTTGAGGTGGTACCGAACGGGAAACAGGTGAATTTCTTTTGTCAATTTTCATACAGGTTTAACGCTTCTACTGTGTTCTAACCTCCCGCCTGGTAGTATCTGTATAATGGTGTTGTGACCTGGCTTGATGTTCTGCATTATATATACTTACAATTTCCTCCATGTATCAAGTGTATGCTAATTTTTTTCCGTTCTATGGTATGCCGATGCCGATTTTACTCATCAGTCTTATCTTTGTGTCACAGTTCATGGAGTTATTCGAGGTATCATCCTTTTGATATAGAGGTGACATTCCCATTGTGTACTGCAAACTTGAACTGGTACTACACTTTCCTATAGTTAGTATATCAGTTGATCAAGCACTTGATCTATAATACTACCAATTGTGTCTTTCTGACTGAACCTGCGGTAGCTCCATGCTATGCACTCATTCCCCCTCATACCATGGTATTTTTGGTTCTGGGAAATGGATGTATGGCTTCATGTATCTTCATCTCTATTTGGATGATTTGGTGCGAGTTTCTCCGGTGTCTATTCTGATTCCATTGGCTTGTTCTTTCTAGCAAGACAGTGCTTGTGTTAATGCCTATGGGAGAATAGCACGTATTATGAGGAAAATTCGAATCTGAGCCCGAGCTCATCTGCACCTACGTTCACGAAAAAAATCAAAATAAATACTAGAAAAATTCAAAAAATTCCAAAAAGAATTTGGGTGGTGGACAATTTGATGCGTGAGGTACGCTCCAATTTTCAAAACATTTGGACTTATGTGCAGCTCTCAGCAAAAAAGACAAATCGGAGGTCTGTAAAAATGTGTACTGTTCTGGTCTGATTTGTCTTTTTTGCTGAGAGCTGCACAGAAGTCCAAATGTTTTGAAAATTGGAGCGTACCTCACGCATCAAATTGTCTACCACCCAAATTTTGTTTGGAATTTTTTGAATTTTTCTGAATTTTTTATAATTTTTTTTTGACCGGGTGCAGATGCACCCGGGCACCGAAACGCCGTTCTCGTATTATGATTAATAACTACAATTAATCTGCATATTGAGTAGGCAAGATGGTCAACCATCAAATTGAGTGCTAGCATTAAGCTTGCATGCTGGTCGTTCTTTCTCCACTTCTCTGTTTTGCTATGTTCTGAATATTCTTAATTTCGAATACTTGCAGGTACCTTCTCAACTGAACTTGAACACTTGCATGCTTCTGAACTAAATTTTGAAGACATGCAGGCAACTTCATTTCAAGCATCGGGTTGACTTAAGGCGTGACACCGTGAGGTCAGAGACGACAGTTCATCATGGTGGCTGTCCAGGAATCCAGGTTGCTGCCCGTCTACCATCTTCATATGTTGCTTCATATGTTGTCCATCTCCCCCTCTGCTTTTCTACGTACGTCTCTCACCTCCATTTCTTTCCCTTTACAGAAAAAACTAGCACGTCTCCGTCGCGTGAGTGTTGAATCAGTCGTGTGAAATTTCTATGCCCAATACGTGCCCGGGCATCGCCGCCACTCCGTGTCTGCCGCAACGTCAACCCTCCCATTTCTGCACTGTCGCCACCACCGGCCGGTAGCCCGTGCAGCCACCTCAAGCGTCCTCCATCGCCCATGCCATGTCCCCTATGTGACGCGGGATTCTCATGGGGCGAGGAAACCAGAACCTCGGCCGCCATCTCACATGCGACGGCGTGCACCTCAGTGTGCGGTGAGAATGATGCATTTTCCCAATGGGACATCTTTCTTCAGCAAACTTTATGTTCTTACAAGGATAGTTTACAAGATCGTGGTATTATCATAACAGGAGTAGCCATTGAGACATCAGGTGATCCTTATGAGCAGAACAATCATGACAAACAAACGGGTCAATAGAATTCATAAAGTTGCAGTTTATTTGCTCTATTCAATAATGCTTTTAGTTTGAATGAAAATTGTTAACTGGACTCCCATGAGTGCAGTGGTGTATTATTCTGCAAAAAGTAGTTTTTGTCGCCTTTTAGTGTTTTCATTAACATCCATGGTCATATATGCTGCCTGACAAGATGTGAGTTATCAGCCACTTAGTTCCTATCTTTATTTCCATCACACGTTTGGACAATTAATTAGCTTTTGTTGCATCATGCTTCTGTACCGGTTTGGGTTACTTCTTCATCAACCTATGTTCCACTCAGCATTCTTCTTTTGGATTACTTCTTCACCAACTTATTCTCCACTGGCTTTCAAAAAAAAAAACTTCTGCTCCACTCTACATTTATATCATGGAAAAATAGTTGTCTATAGTGACCTTGTATATAGTTGTTTTAGCAGGCATGTGTGTTTGCATTTTTCTCTTTTTTACCCGTTGCAACGCACGGGCTCTTTTGCTATATATATATATATATATATATATATATATATATATATATATATATATATATATATATATATATATATATATATATATATATATATATAATCTTTCCTAATCTCTACCTATATATATAATAATAAAGCATGTAGAGTTTCTGCCCGTCTGTTGCGCCAATTTGCAAACAAGCCCCTGCGTTTTCATGAAATCAACCCGCGGTCCAGATTTAGGTCACACCGAACTATTATTTTACAGTTTTTCAAAACCCCCCTGACTTTTGAAGTATTCCATCCGCGGATCATATTTAAATCAAACAAATGCTTTTCTAAATCATCCATATCTTTTAAACCGTAACTTCGATTTAAACATGTTATATATGAAATTTGATTAGAAAAATATGTAGAATATGAATATAAGATTATTTTAACCTATTAAGTATTTATAAATATTATTTTGGAAGATATTTAATTCAAACAAATGGTTTTCTAAATTATACGTATCTTTTAAACCGTAACTCCGATTTTAATATGTTATATATAAAATTTGATTAGAATAATGTGTGAAATCTGTATATGTTGTTAATTTTACCTGTTAAATATTTTTTAAATATTGTTTTGGAAGCAAACTTATAACTACAGCGCACGATCTATTTTTTTTCATACAAGCGGCGATCTGGATTGCAAATAAACACCCACTATAATCATATAGGAAAATGAAAAACATCGAGAACTACACATGCATACCTCTGAATACGTCGCAGGGAAAAAATAGATTTCTCATCGTGAGTGTGAGAGAAAGCGAGAGAGAGGGAGAGGGACGAGAGATTGAGAGAGACGTCTTAGGATTAACCACATTCTAACACGTTTTGGTTTGTGTGAACACTAAGGCCACCGCAGGCGAGGGTGAGAAGAAGGATAAGTGGCAACACAAATATGATGCGTCGCTAAAATAAAGGAGATGGACATATTGTGGTCTTGAGTGATGGTTGTTCGGTTAAGAATGTGTGTTGTGTTTTTTCTCCTGTTGCAATGCACGGGCTCTTTTGCTAGTCTATCCCTAATAATAAAGCACGGATTGGGTCTCCGGGTTCACCGTCACAATACGCTTTCTTCCCGTAAGTTTACGCTTTCACTTTGAATTACAAACATATATGCGAGGTGGTACTAATTCAGGGAACCACGTCCATGTCGCGGTATTTTTACACAAATAGTTTTGTTCGTTGGGCCTTCACCAGAAGGATTCGGCCTGTATTGGGCATTGACCCACGTTGCCTCCGCACAGGCAGGTTCCTCACATCCCTCACGAATACCAAAATTTCAATGTTAATATAGTCCCGCCTCGCTAATTGATATATATTTTTACCGGTTCATATGTATGACAATTCCCGTGAGGATCAACCAGCCGCATTAGTAATCTTTCCTCCAAGGGACCGAAAAAACTCCCAAAATAGTGTGGAAGGAGCAAATGGGAACGGATTGACGCGCCGAAGCGGCAGAGGGGGCGGAGAGCATGGGCGCTGGTGGTCGGAGAAGGTACAGAGGAGAAGGGGAAAGAGCGGCTAGCCGGTGGGAGGCCAAAAGGAGGCGCGCTAAATCGAGCGAGGTTGGGAGGGGCATATGGCCGGCGTCCCTGCTCTGACATATATCGAAGCTATAAAAGAAGCGTAAATCTATGAAGGTGTTGGAGGAAGCTTGATGTTGTTGGAAATATGAGCAAATTACTACGAGATTTAATTCGAATAAATAGGAAATAGATCATGACAGCAATAGCCGAGATTAAACTAATCATGCGAACTAGCATAACAGATGAACAGATTATATCTAGGGCACATACTAGAAATATGAATTCTACCACGATCTCGAACAGGAAGGATAGAATCACATACGGTGCAGCGGGAGCAGCACCGCCGGCGTTGACGTTGTCGCCCATGTCGTCGAGGATGAGGTTGCCGAGGTCGGGGAAGAAGTCGTCGTCATGGAAGTCGTCGCTGCCAGCAGTCGCGCGAGTGCGCTCCCCAAAAACCTGATCGCCCCTCTCCCGTACAGGATCACGAGAGGCGGGGTTCCGGAGGCCTGCTGTCCCTTCTCCCGGTGCACTGGTGAGAAACCATACGAAGCGGCGGCGGCTAGGGTAGACGTCTGCCTGACTATATAGTGCGGGCCGGGTAGGTCGTGGGAGTAAACCCCACGTCCGAGTCATCACGATCCAAAAGAATCGGAAACGGTTCAGTAATTAACGCGTCCGTTAATTATTAATTAATGACTCATTAATTTTTCCCGAGCAGCAAAAATATAGACAACGTGCATAGCTCCGTCCTCGGCTCGGCTCAATCCCGCAACCCGCGGCACGTCGTGACGAGGCGTGGCGTGGCGAGGCGAGCGAGGAGGAGGAGGAGCGCACGTGTAGGTCTCCTCTTCTCATGCTCATACAAGTGGTAGAAGAGCTCACCTTATAAAGAGGTGCAACTCTCTCTCAACTTATGAGGTGGGACTAAACTTTAGCCTCACTCACTCCACTCACATGTGTGCATGAATGGGCCAAGAGAATTTCAGAATTTTAGTTGGGCTTTGGGCCAAAAGCCCACTAGCAAATTCCAACAATCCCCCACAAAGTCTCATTGGCACATTTCACCATTTATTTCCAAAACATTGTTTATATACGGTGCTTAGTGGAGACTGTGAAGTTGAACTTCCACTTAGAGATTTATGCTACACTAGATCACAACTTGAATAGTGGACTATGCCTTGAACTACAAGTTTTCTGAGACTAGTTTCACACAAACTCTTGACCGACACTGGCTGCCGCAAGGCTTCCCTGCTGGTGGAGCGTATCGTCATACTCCATGACCTTTCATGAATTTATTAGAGAACACCCAATTCTCACAGACTGCGACGTTAACAATCAAATTCATATAGGTGTGTTCCTCAGAAGATGTTCTGCAGGACAACATCTCTGCTTACCCGAATAAGCCACTTGGAACACACTAAGATAAGTATCAACCTGCCATGCAGATCAGGAGAGTATTGCATCTTCACGGAGTGGGATAGTTAATATAGGGATACTCTTCTCCCAGCTGACCAATAGCTTGTCTCCCACTTCTACTTCACGGGATCTCCGATCACATAGAGTGGGTTACCACTATGGACAACTCATGCGGTGGGTCTCAGACCCATCTCCATCGATGCATTATCTATCACATTACGTGATAGACCCTTTGTGAAGGGATCTGCCAAGTTTTTCGACGTTTGGATATAATCCAATGTAATAACTCTGGAGTTCCTCAGTTTCCTGACAGATTTTAATCTCCTCTTCACATGCCTTGAGGACTTCATATTGTCCTTAGAACTGTTTATCTTGAAGATCACAGTTTGATTATCACAGTTCATCAGGATAGGGGTATTGGTTTTTCAACCATAGGTAAGTCCATCAATAGCTCACGAAGCCACTCTGCTTCAACGGTGGTAGTGTCTAATGCTGTGAGTTCTGCTTCCATAGTTGACCTCGTTAAGATGGTCTCGCTTGCAAGACTTCCAGAAACAGCGCCACCACCAAGTGTAAAAACATAACCACTTGTGGCCTTAATCTCATCAAGATCGATATCCGATTCGAGTCACTATAACCCTCCGGTACCTTTGGATACCCGGTGTAGTGAATCCCATAGCTCATGATGCCCTTCAAGTAGCGCATAACTCTCTCAAGCGCACGCCAATGATCATCTCCGGTTTTGACACAAACCGACTCAGCTTGCTCACAGCAAAGGAGATGTCAGCCTCGTGGCACTCGCCAAATACATAAGCGAACCAATAATCGAGAATACCACAGTTGATCTCTAGCAATCCGTCGATTCTTTCAAGCAACACACTAGCATCATATGGAGTTGGAGAAGCGTGCGATCGCTATACCCAAAACGACTCAAGACCTTTTCCACATAGTGAGGCTCAAGCGGTGTGATCCCACCATTCTCATCTCTCAACAGCTTGATGTTTAAGATAACATCAGCTACTCCTAGATCCTTCATCTCAAAACAGCGAGATAAGAAATCCTTAACCTCCTTGATTAAATCAAGCTTGGTTCCAAAGATCAATATGTCGTCGACATACGCATAAAGAATAACTCCTTCGCCCCCACCATAGCGATAGTACACGCACTTGTCACCATCGTTTACTACAAAGCCGGCAGCAGTTAATGTTCTTTCAAACTTCTCATGCCACTCCTTAGGAGCTTGCTTAAGGCCATATAAAGACTTTAACAACTTGCACACCTTTCCTTCCCGACCGGTACTACAAAACCATCGGCTAATCCATGTAAATTTCCTCCTTCAACTCTCCATTGAGGAAAGCCGTCTTAACGTCCATTTGATGAACGAGAAGACCATGTGAGGCAGCCAGTGATAGTAGCACCAATTGTGGTCATCTAGCCACGGTGAGTAAGTATCAAAGAAGTCTTCACCTTCTTTCAGGTATAACCCTTAGCCACAAGCCGTGCCTTGTACTTTTCAATCGTACCATCAGGTCTAAGCTTCTTCTTGAACACCCACTTACATCCTACAGGTTTGCACCCATAAGGACGGTCATTGATCTCCCAGGTTTCGTTAGCTAAGATGGAATCCATCTCGCCATTTAACAGCTTCCTTCGAAGAGTCGACATCGGAGATGCATAGGCTTGAAATAGTCTGGGTGTGTCATCCACAAGGTACACAATGAAATCATCACCAAAGGACTTTGCAGTCCTCTGTCTCTTACTCCTTATAGGAGTTTCATTGTCACCCTCAACTGGATTCTCAACGTGTTCCATCGCAATGGTGGGTTCAGGAATTACAGTGAGTTCCTCACTAGATGGAATAGGTATCTCCTGATTTGATGAACTTGACATATCCTTCATAGGAAATATGTCCTCAAAGAAAGTTGCATCATTAGACTCCATAATCATACCAACATGCATGTCGGATACCTCAGATTTTATTATCAAAATCTATAGCCAATGCTATGAAAAGCATAGCCAGAAGAACACAATCCACGGTTTTTGGTCCAAGCTTGCGCTTCTTGGCAATTGGTATATTAACTTTTGCCAAACAACCCCAAGAACGTAGGTAAGAGAGTTTCAACCTTTTCCTTTCCCATTCCTCAAATGGAGTCATGGTCTTATGCTTTGTGGGAACTCGGTTTAGGACATGACACGCGGTCATTAGCGCCTCCCCCCACCATTCCTTGGAAAGACCCGGTGTGTCTAACATGGCGTTAACCAAATCAGTTATAGTTCGGTTCTTTCTTTCAGCCACCCCGTTAGAATGAGGTGAGTAGGGAGGCGTCCTCTCATGGATTATACCATGTTCCGCACAAAATAGATCAAATTCATTGGAAAAATACTCTCCACCACGATCGGACCTAAGCCGTTTAATTTTTCGATCAAGTTGGTTCTCTGCCTCAGCTTTATCGTTTTTGAAGAAAGTTAAAGCCTCATCTTTTGATTTCAGAAGATACACATAACAATATCTAGTGGATTCATCAATCAACGTCATGAAATATCTCTTTCCACCTTTTGTCAACACGCCATTCATCTCACAAAGATCAGAATGTATAAGCTCTAGTGGTGCCAAGTCTCTTGCCTCTGCAGTCTTATGGGACTTGCGAGGTTGCTTAGCTTGCACACATACTTGGCACTTAGAGCCTTTGACAGCAGAGATTTTCGGAATTAAATTCAGATTGGCTAGCGCGTCATGCAACCAAAGTTAATGTGACAAAGTCGTGAATGCCAAATATCGACTCATTGTTGTGGCAAACATTATTAATAACTTTAGTGCAAATATCGACAAAGATAGGTGGAACAAGCCTCCGCACTCATAGCCTTTTCCAACAAATTGTCCACACTTGGAAATTACAACTTTATTGGACTCAAAACCAACTTAAAACCATCTCGACATAAACGGAACCGCTTCTCTAGATTTTTATTGATGGGCGGCACATGATGAGCGTTCTTCAGACGCACGGTCTTCCCAGTAAACTTCAGATCGACCGTACCAACACCTCGAACGATGGCATGTGACCCGTTCCCCATCAAGACGGGAGAAGTCCTCGTGGCCTGGTAAGAAGAAAACATGGGCGTCGGACAAACATGTACATTGGCACCGGTGTCAATTAACCAATCGGGATTGAAATATGAAAGGATGGTAGGAAAAATGACGTACACGATTCCTTCATATCAATATCACCGATGACAACATTAGCGGACTTGCCGCTCTTCTCATGTTCAAGCGCTCCTCAAATCGGTTAGGACACTTGAGCCCAGTGATTAGGATCACCGCAGACATGGCAAAGTCCTTCCCTTCTTATGAGAATTCTTCTTGAAGTTGGTAGTATATGATGGCTTGTTCTTTGTATCAAACTTGCCTTTGCCCTGAGTTTTGTTCTTGTTGTTTTTGAACTTGTTGGGCTGGAAGTTCTTCTTCTTTACTATGTGGGCACTAGAAGCTCCCTCGGCAACTCGAGCACGTGTGTCTTTTGCTCTCGCCTTCTCTTCAACATCAAGAGTACCAATGAGATCCGTAATGGAAAACTCCTGTCTCTTGTGTTTCGTGGAAGTAGCAAAATTGTTCCACGAAGGTGGAAGCTTGGCAATAATGCCTCCGCAACAAATTTGTCCGCAACACACACTTGAAGTGCTCAAGTTCTTTATGAAGCGATCAGATCTCATGAGCCTCGCTGTACAACAGAGCGCTCATCGGTCATCTTGTAGTCATAGAATTGCTCCATGACGCACAACTCGCTACGCATCCGAGGCACCAAACTTGGCCTCGGCGCAGCCCACATGTCCTTGCCGTTGTCAAACGACATATACGAATCCACAATGGAGTCATCAAGAACACCCGTAAGAGCGCCTTTAAAGAGAGTATCGATCTTCTCAAAAGCTTCCAGTTGTCTTTGGATTAAGATCGCCTCAAGCTTGCCCTTAATGGCGTCATAGCAGCCCATGGTGCGAAACCAGTAGACTGCTCTCGTGCGCCACCTCTTATATTCGCCCCTTAAAGGCAAAGGCGGCTTCAAATGCGCAGCAAAACCACTCGGAGTAAATTGCCTATAATCAGGTTTTTGGATTGTTGGAAATATGAGCAAATTACTATGAGATTTAATTCGAATAAATAGGAAATAGATCATGACAGTAATAGCTGAGATTAAACTAATCATGCGAACTAGCATAGCAGATGAACAGATCACATCTAGGGCACATACTAGAAACATGAATTCTACCACGATCTCGAACAGGAAGGATAGAATCACATACAGTGCAGCGGGAGCAGCACCGCCGGCGTTCACGTTGTCGCCCATGTCGTCGAGGATGAGGTTGCCGAGGTCGGGAAGAAGTCGCGTTCACGAAGTCGTCGCTGCCAGCGATCGCATGAGTCGCTCCCCAAAACCTGATCGCCCTCTCCCGTCACAGGATCACGAGAGGCGGGGTTCCGGAGGCCTGCTGTCCCTTCTCCCGGTGCACGCCGAAAGGAGGGATGGAGAAGACTTGCTTGGCGGCGCAATGATCTGGAGCGCTGGTGAGAAACCATACGAAGCGGCGACGTCTGCCTGACCAGTAATTAACGCGTCCGTTAATTATTAATTAATGACTCATTAATTTTTCCCGAGCAGGCGTGGCGTGGCGTGGCGTGGCGTGGCGTGGCGTGGCGTGGCGTGGCGAGGCGAGCGAGGAGGAGGAGCGCGCGTGTAGGTCTCCTCTTCTCATGCTCATACAAGTGATAGAAGAGCTCACCTTATAAAGAGGTGCAACTCTCTCTCAACTTATGAGGTGGGACTAAACTTTAGCCTCACTCACTCCACTCACATGTGTGCATGAATGGGCCAAGAGAATTTCAGAATTTTAGTTGGGCTTTGGGCCAAAAGCCCACTAGCAAATTCCAACAGATGTGGGGTACAAGATGTGTGTATCTTTTTTTTTAAGAATACCTTATACGCAAAATGCTTGTGTTTGGACCAAGTCCAAATAATTCAAAATATTGCATTTGAATATTGACAAATATTATTAAAAAAACCTCACTACATCTGATGATAGTGTGAAGCTAAAAGAGGCACCATCAGAGGACATGAATGCGGTGTCATAATTTTTTTAACTGTGGACACCAAAAATCCTACCATCGTCTACAACAGTGGTGAATATTAAAAGTGGCAACATAAATGAGTAACTAGAAACATGCAACAATTTTTTTTCCCTTTCGATGCAATGCACAAACACATTAAATTGATGCATGCAAAGATTAAAATAATTTTTTATAAACACAATACAAATGTAGACATTCATAAGTCACAAGCACGTACATACACTTACCACTATAAATGGACACACACATATCATGCCCTCCTTATGAGCTCCTCCGAGAGACCTGAGCTGGCGAGTCTTGAGATTGATCAAATCACCACAAACGCCTCACTATCGATGCGAACGTCGTCTCCCATTGAAAAGATATTGTCTTTCTACGACACCAATGCGTCAATCCTGAGGTTTAATTTATGGTGGAATTGAGGTACCACTGCATCCTAAACATCAAAATGTAGGTTGCTTCTCAGCGTCAAAGAGAAAGTGATCAATACAGCTAACCATTCGTACTTATTCAATGGCCAGGCATGCATGCACCACAGTAATAATAATAGACATTAAAGCATGATATGTATTTCTTCTATATCTCGACATGTGTCTCCCTACCCCACTGTGCTACGCTAATGGGTGTTTTGATGGAGAAATTAATTTTCTTCCCCGTTGCAACGCACGGGCATGTGTGTTAGTCTTTCCCTAATAATAAAGCACGGATTGACTCCGTGGGTTCACCGTCACAATGCGCTTTCTTTCTGTGGATTTACGCTTTTAGTTTGAATTTAAAACGTATAAGCGAGGTGGTACTAAAAATAAAATAAAAAGAGTGCGGCCAATTGAACCAGCGCATGATGCTGTTTGGAGCGGGCCGTTAATACTAATGAATAGTACTACCGATGACCTGCAGTGCTTCGCCGGGCTTGAGAGCGGGCCGTTAATACTAATGAATAGTACTACCGATGACCTGCAGTGCTTCGCCGGGCTTGAAAAATAGAGTGCTAGGCCTTTGCTGGGCCGCAAGCCGCGTGGGAAAAAATAGATAGCACTGGGGGTGATCAGGTGGGCATCCATATTTTATGTTAGATTAGTCCCACATCATTCGTTTAGATCAATCCGTAGCCCTTTATATACGTAG
This sequence comes from Aegilops longissima, assembly GCA_021605205.1. Lineage (NCBI taxonomy): Eukaryota > Viridiplantae > Streptophyta > Magnoliopsida > Poales > Poaceae > Aegilops > Aegilops longissima. Next base: position 43,633,371 of record CM038676.1, on the reverse strand, counting down.
AAATTCTCCGGTATGACCAGCAAGTTGCCTAAGCAAGATTAACGTCAGAGTGGACAACCTTATAAAGGTCGGGCTGTCTTGGGCATTAATAGAAACCAAGAAAGTTGTCCGTGACAGCGGAGAAGATTATAAGAAAGAGGCTGGGGATATGTGAGTTGGGCATGAACATAAAAGGAAGGATGCACATGTGCACGCTTCATGATGCTTGAGTATTATTTAAATGAAGGAATTGAGGGATATCTTGGGCATTAAATTAAATGAAGGATGAATTTCAGGACTATTATGATTAAAGCGGGATTGTGTGGGACAGTTGACTTCATGACCTGATTGAAAAGCAGGAACGTGGAAAATTAGATTTAACGGTCGCACAGAAAAACTCCTACAACTAAAGTGGGATTGTTTCATGGCTCATCATTGCACGCTGCATGCCGTCTAGAAAACTAATGGGCGCAAAACAAAAATGACTCGTGTACTTAAACGGGATTGTGGGAAAATTAATCATTGCGCTGTGTTATTTTATTTTAATTTCAAGCTCGAGACTTTGTGTTACTAATCTAACTTTAAACAGAAAATCAAGTGTGTTAATTGAACAACTCTATTTTTTGAAAACTTAATTGAACAGTTCTGAAGTGAGGGAATTAACAACAATTTGTGAGTTCCACAAGTTTTTCCCTCCATTCTTCATTCTGGCTTTTTTTTTTCTTTTTGTTGTTCTACTGAAACTCTGGTAGACATCACGGCAATAACATTATTTTTAGACTATATCACTACAAATGCGAGTAATATCCGCTACTCGAGAAAAGAGGAATAGGAAAAATATGAAGTAAACTATATATTTTTAGAATTATGTTCCCTTCTTCTATCTATATTCATACAAAATTTGTTAGAGTTGGATAGAAGAAGTGGCACACTGAGCCGATTTGAAAATGAGCAACATTTCATAATTCTCATTAAATTTGAATCCATGTCACAGTTTTTTCCCGTTGCAACGCACGGGCATTTGTGCTAGTAATTAATAATAAAGCGCGGATTGACTCCGTGGGTTCACCGTCACAATACGCTCTTTCCCGTGAATTTACGCTTTCAGCTTAAATTTAAAATATATATGCAAGGTGGTACTAATTCGGAAAACCACGTCATGTGCAATCTGACTGCATACGGTGCCAGGCTGCCAGCCCAAAACAAATTGGATACGAAGCATACGGTGGCCGAACTCGATTTTCCATCTAGGACTCCTCACGGCGCGGACAGTTGGAATTGAACTCCACGTCATACGGTGGCCAAACTCGATTTTCCATCTAGGACTCCTCACGGCGCGGACAGTTGGAATTGAACTCCACGTCATACGGTGGCCAAACTCGATTTTCCATCTAGGACTCCTCACGGCGCGGACAGTTGGAATTGAACTCCACGTTATACGGTGGCCAAACTCGATTTTCCATCTAGGACTCCTCACGGCGCGGACAGTTGGAATTGAACTCCACGTCTCGCTGTCTTCCTAACTCCCATAAATATTGGCTCGAAGAGAGGACCGGACCGGTGGAGGGTTGGATGTGAATCGGTAGAGGCAGAGCAATAGCAGGACTGGGGGACATGGCCTGCGAGATGTGTAGCGCCTGTGTTGAACAAGAACTACGCGCTGGCGAGGCACACTGTCCTCCTACAGAAATTTCAGGAGACTGCCACTCTATCTCTGCTTCGTCGAGAAACAAGCCACCGTCGGGCCATGTACGCACGGACCAGTGCTGCAGGAACTCGCCGATGCCGTCCGCCATGTCGTGCTTCCAAGCCTGATACTCTTCCTCCGCCTCGCCGACAGCCGGATCGCCATCAGGCCGTGCTGGCAAGGACCCGATCTGCCATGAACACCCGGTGCCGTGGTCGCGCTCAAAAGGATGTCATAGAGCGCTGGGCACCATGGGATAGCAGAACTGCTATCCGGCGCCCATCCAGGAGCGGCACCATCAGCTGCTCCAACCGATAGAGCTCGCAGGGACCTTTCCCACTCATGATTCGAGGAGTGGGACTGCCGGTTTTTTCTTCATGTGGGCTGTGTCCAGAACGAACGTGACAGCACCGGCCACCAGCGTGAAGTCTTCGCGCTCCCCTAGCCAGCTGAGCCCTCTGCGTCCTCCACTTTCCCTGCAACCTGCATTACTGTGATTGTGTCGTGCTCACATTGGTCGCTGCAACATACACGTAATCGCCGCGCTCCGCGCTCATCTCCACCGAGATTCCTGGCAAGGTCTATTCATAGCCACGGCTCAGCTCTGCCGGCGTCATCCTTCGAGCCGAGATAGCGATGGAACGGCCTTCATGGGCTCGGCCTTGGGAGCGAAGACAGCGAACTGCTAGCTGGGGTCTACCTTGAGCAGCACGGTTGGCATGGACGATTTTTTGCCGATGGCAAGGATCTAAGACGATAGATGGTTCTTGCTCCATACCATTGTTGCTGCTCCGGTTAATGTGTACAAGTGTCCGACAAAATTTCCTGCGGGATGCCTGAAACGCCCACTGCTGGGTACATGCATACAACAATCATGCCATGTGTTCCCAATGCGATCGGCTGCACATTTATGTTTCTTTTCCTTCTTCTTTTAGTTTTAAAGAAAATATTAATTTTCTGAACTCACCATGTTTTTTAGTATATATAAGCATGGATGACTAGAACAGTTGATTGTCAGTTCAATTATATTTCCCCTACGAAAAGGAGCATCGTTTTTACTTGTGCTTCCCGGGCCCTTGGTGAGAGGCCTTTACTCACGTTGCTACTCATGTCACAATGTCCATAATGCAGAACGCATAAGTTAAATCAAGCCAATGATCTTTTTTCTTTTAGCCAGAGTCAGGTTCAGAGTTGTTCACTCTGAATTTTTTGGCCACAGCCATCAAGCAATATTTATTAATATGTGTTCCTTTACGAGTGATGATCTAAGCAATATTCAGAAGGGACAGTGCATTTTCCTAGATGCACTGGATTACTAAATCAGATGTGAGTTTGCCTTTGTCATTCACTTCACCGGAACTATCAATGATGTACACCAGATCATAGAGTATAAATGAAAAATTAGTTTGTGTAATTTCGGATCGAATTTGCTACCTGTTTCCTTAAATCTAATTGCACAACTCAGTGAACAGACTCGTTTTCCTGAACTTGACTTTCTTGCCCACGGGGCAACATATAATGGTGCTTAAGAGAAATGCTAATCTACACTTACACTGCAATGTGGTGATCATTCTTAGTTTTTATTACGGGTACCGTTCTTAATTATTTTACAGGCTATAAGAACTAAATTTTGGCTTTAGTGTTATAGCAGTGTAGTTGGTGGAATAGAATAGTTCATCGAGATGATAATTGACAAAACCAAATTATGGAATAATTATTTAGAATATGGTTTACTCCAGTAGTATTAGCTCTTATCCTTTGGCATGCTAACTAATTTGTTATACTGTGTGTTGTTTCACATATACTTTAGCGGTGATGTGCCTTGCATGAGATTAAAATTTGTTTGACCATGCTCATGCCAACAATTTGACTATTGTATTTCTAGAAGTAAAGAAAAACATCTCTATTGTTTCTATGTCCACAATCTATGTCAATTAATAGTGACGTCATGTCAAAAATGATTATGTCCTCAGCTAACATTGAACAGACGAGCATACCTTTATTATTGGCTGCTATTTTTGTTCTTGAGCCATGCTTATTGAGTTATTAGGGGCTTGTGATAGGAAAAAAGATCTTCCGTTGCAACGCACGGGCATATTTGATCTCAGTAGCTTGATTTGAACCCCGTTACAACGCACGGGCCCTTTTGCTAGTATTATACCAATGTTCATAATGTTTGTGAGTATATTCAAAGTACTCACTGGCTTGTCCCTGGCTATTGTCTTGGCCAGATTTCTTGCATGGAGAGGAGCGTTGCGATGACAACCCCGGAACCTACGCAATGATGATAGCAGCCTCACGAAGATAGGAGTTATCCAGGTCAGCTGCTCCTGTGGGAAATGGAGTCCCATAGACGCAGATGAACCCCAAACCGCTTCCGCCATCAACCACTAGAAACCTTGTGTAGTACTCATAGGCCAGAATGGTCTTGTACTACATATTTTGTAATTTGCTTGGAATTTCTGTATTAAGTTTGTGCCTCATCAGCTAACAGTAATCTTGGGGCTGGTGAGCACAAGGGCCATTTTCTGAGAAATTAACATCCCGAAAATCCGGTCCTGACAGTATATCCATTAGAGGAAGGAAAAGGTCCCATATAATCAAAGCCCCAAACATCAAATGGCTCAATAACAAGAGAATAATTCATAGGCATTTCTTGATGTCTACTAATATTACCAATTCTTTTACATTCATCACAAGACAAGACAAACTTACGGGCATCTTTGAAGAGAGTAGGCCAATAAAAACCGGATTGCAATACCTTATGTGCAGTTCTTTCTCCAATGTGGTGTCCTCCATATGGTTCAGAGTGACACTTGCATAGGATCTGTTCCTATTCATGCTCAGGTACACAACGTCTAATAATACCATCTACTCCTTCTTTATAAAGGTGTGGGTCATCCCAGAAGTAATGTCTTAAATCATAAAAGAACTTTTTCTTTTGCTGGTATGTGAAACTAGGTGGTATAAATTTAGCAACAATGTAATTAGCATAATCAGCATACCATGGAGCAGTACGAGAAGCATTTATGACCGCTAATTGTTCATCAGGAAAGCTATCATCGATACATAGTGGGTCATCAAGAACATTCTCTAACCTAGACAAGTTGTCTGCAACTGGGTTCTCAGGTCCCTTTCTATCAACTAGTAATTGTGTACGTGCAAATGCACGTATCTAAAATAAAATTGATCCTTATTCATTTTTCACACTGGTATAAATGTGAACATATAATTTTAGTGATCTAAAACGTCTTATATTTGTTTATAGAGGGAGTATCTTTTATTCAAAATTGTTGCCGCGGGCAATATTGGACGGCTTGACAGATGTTTTTGTTCCTCAATTAAGCCTTGCTAGAAATGAGATCGAAAAACTGACACCCATGGTAGTCTCAGAGAATCGGAAAGCAGAAATGATTAGTCATGATAGCAGAATAGCATGACGACGGACTGCTGGATGATGTAGAGCTTGACTTTCTCAAATGAGATGCATGTAATCTGTAAATTTTAATAGACATGTTATAAGCAGGCAAATCTCTATTTTGGAGAGTCAAATCAGCTCCAACTACATAATGGACATCACGCAACAACTACAGATTCCAATTCATCCAACTGATGGAAAAACACCCCTAAAAACATGGTGCTAAGGAATATGAGCATGGTAGCCTACAAGAATGCATACATCAGCTTACATGTGCAGGATAGATAGCAGGGCAAGTCGCACACTTTGTAAACCGATGACGTCCTAACACTGAAGAGTTATTTTACAGCTAACATTAACTCAATCAACCTATGTAGATTCTATTTTTATTGTCCTTCCCTTGTTTGTCTTCTTTTCTTTTCCTTACCTTTTCTTCCTTTTTTGTCTTTCCCCGCAATTGATAATTCTTTCGTTTCTTGACACAACAAAAAATTAAAGTAGGGACAAACCTTGCTGCTTCAGGGTACAAAATAATGAAGTCAATCTATTAATCAATTTGTCATGTTGGGAAGTAGTGCTAGATAGATTCCCGCCCAGGTTTATTAGGTATTTGACCCTTCTCATTATTTAAACTGGCAATAAGCCTCCGATTTATGGATGGTGTAAAACTTGGGAACGAATAATATAGAAACACAATATCGGCATTGTTTATTTAGCATAAAAATATTGTAGAAGTTCGTTACCTTCTTACATGGTTCCACTATCAGCTCAGTCCAATCCTCGTAGCCTTGTTGACAAATTCCATTCTCGTAGGCCTGTCAACATATTTCATTAGCACCACTTCAATTTTCCCAGTACCACTCTGTTATGACCGGCATATTAGGAGTTTAGCCCAGAGGGTTGTGGCCCAAGTTATCTTATCATTATTAGGGGCTTAGCCCAATTATCTTATCGTTATTAGGATCGTTTGCTTAGGAGTCAAGTAAACTTCTCTATATAAGGAGAGGAGATGTATCAATCTAATCAAGTAAGAAGCAATCATTATTTGCTCGGGGGAAGCCGGGAGACCTAAGCCCTAGCCGCCTCCTGCCTTCGCCGCCGCTGCTCCCGTCGCAAGGACGGCGCCACGCTGCCGACCGCCACGCACCAGCCCTCGTCCTTCCCCCTCCTTCCCCTACAACCTACGCCCTAGATCCGGTAGGGCCCTAGCTCCTACTAATTTGGTTTGGTATCCAGAGACCCGGGCTTGATCATGTCTTCGTCAACGCCAAGACCGCCACTGCCACATCACCACCGCCGGTTCCCCAACGCTGCCGGCCCCGGTCACCGTCACCACCGCCGGTCCCCCCACGCCGCCGGCCCCGGTCACCTCCGCTGCGTCGACAACCGTCATTTTCACGCCGGAAGAAGTCACCAGCATCTTGCGGGATCTCGTGACGGCCTTCCAGGGCATCCATCTTTACGGCGGACGCGACGCATTCTCCACCGGTTGCGACTACCGCCGCCTCTGACCACCCCAGCCGCCGTGGCCGGCCCGGCGCTTCGCAATTGGCGGGCCACCGCCATCGTCGTTCAGCGGGCCGCCTCCACCGCCATCAGACCTGCCTGGCACTCGGTACCGCGGCGATCGCGAGGCCCTCCGTCGCTCGGCGCCGCCGCCCAGCGCCGTCACGGCGCAATAGCCCGCGGTTCGGTTCTCGCCACTGCGCGCCACTACGCCCCGCCCAGCGGTCAGACCGCTCTTGGCTTGCTGCCTACCAGCCGGCCAACCCGCGCCGCCCGCGCGGTCCAGCTCCGCCGCCGCCGCCCGGCCCGGTGGGCGATCCACACCGGAGGCCTCCCGATCCAAGAGTCCGGTTTCGCCGTCACCGCCCCGAGCCGTTTGGTCGCTACCCTCGCGGACTCGCGCATGGTCGGCCTCACGAAGCTTCATGGCACCCCTCGCCGCGACCATGGCGCCGTTCTGCCGGCCACTCACCGAGCTACTCGAACGTCGCCGCCAAGGGTTGTGCTTCAAGCCGCGACGAGCCCTACACGCCCGACCACGCCGCCGCGACTCTTCTACGGAGGTTGCAGACTACATTCGGAGGACGCCGTCGCCGCCGACACAGCCGCCCAAATTGTCGAGAAGGTGTTTGACGCTGGTTGATCACCTCAAGGAGTTCAAGAGCGCTTCCCACCTTACTGCTCGAGGACGAGCTGTTTGGCAAAGGGAGAAGTGTTATGACCGGCATATTAGGGGTTTAGCCCAGGGGGTTGTGACCCAAGTTATCTTATCATTATTAGAGGCTTGGCCCAATTATCTTATCATTATTAGGATCGTTTGCTTAGGAGTCAAGTAAACCTCTTTATATAAGGAGAGGAGATGTATCAATCTAATCAAGCAAGAAGCAATCATTATTTGCTCGGCTTCCCTTAGGGAGCCGGGAGACCTAAACCCTAGCCTCCTCCTGCCTTCGCCGCCGCTGCTCCCGTCGCAAGGACAGCGGCCGCCGCGCACCAGCCCTCGTCCTTCCTCCTCCTTCCCCTACAACCTACGCCCTAGATCCGGTAGGGCCCTAGCTCCTACCACACTCTCTCATCTTCACAAAGATTCCATACAACTACTGAAGCTAAACTCGTAGGGTTGTGAACTAAACTCCTGATACATTTTGTAATACTGATGTGTTTGAGGCAAAACTTTAGTACATTCCCACGAGTCTTTGGAGTTGCAGTTAAGCTGCGGACACAATCATGAAAACATAAACTATACAATTTTGAAAACTGCGCATGAAGCTAGTCCATAGCTGCGACCATAGCAGTATGCATATTCAAATTAGCAACCGAGATTTGACAAGGCGCGCTAGGACAGCAATGATCTCAAAATGCACATGCTGGCTGAATAATATAGTATACTACATGACAACTATAGGTGTTCACAGTTGTAATGGTAACCATAGTATATAACTATATATACATAGTATATTATGCATAACTTCTCCTCATTCAATATATTTCAGATGCAAACAGTGACAAGCCAGAAATTATCAACATAGACAAATTAAATTAGACCTACAGAGTAAAAAAGAATAGTAACCTTTCTAGAAATTGTTTTAGTTTGGTAGGTCTTTAGCGCCTTGTTTTACGGTGACCATCTCCTGTCACATATCACAGGTAAAATTCCACCCTTACAGGTCCCCTGCCCCTACTTAAGCTCCTCCTCGTTCTTACTCCTTTTCCAATTAAGCAAACCCCTTCTTCTCCCAAATATTGTCTAATCTTAAAAAAAATCATCAGCACATCATGCAGCAGGAGAAAACCATGCCAAATGTACAGCTGCAGGAGTGTCGAACAACAATGCTTTTAGCCAATCAACACTATTCATAAAAAAATCGACAAATTGAAAAAGATTGCATGATGGACTGGACAAAAAGATATACCTCTCCTCAAATATAACTTGGAGGTGAGTTCGTAGACCTATACATATACCTCTCAGATATATCCTTCAGGCTCAGGTTCAAGTTTAGGGTCAGGTTCCTGGAAATGAGTTGCAATAAGAAAATCAGTGAGAAATTTACTCCCAACAAAGAGAAAATCAACAAAACCCAAAATCAATGCCGAACTCGTCACCAGCATGCTGCACTTACTCCCTAAAAAAACATCCTGCACTTACCGAGACAGCATACCAACTCTTCCTCTCCTCTAATCTGGTGACTTGGCGAGATGTTGTGTGTGGTGACCTGCATGCTGGAAAGAGCTGTCGAGGGAGGGCACGAAGAGGACCCTTTGTCAGCGAGCAGAGGAAGAGGCGAACGCAATCACACATGAATCGATCCATCGATGTATAACTATTTTCGCCATCAAAATCAATTACAAGGTAATTCAGTAGTACTGATGAACCTGCTATGTCACAAGAACAACTAATTTATTCAGTAGTACACTGGTATTTGTTAACACTCTTGGTTGATACAGAGAATGAAGATAATGGTTTCTTTTACAATATATTACAAGTATAACAAGAAGACGTAGTACATCAAAGATAATGGTTTCTTTAACAATCTTTGACGCAGCTTCTTCAGTTGAAAGGACGCAACTTCTTCAGGGGAGAAATCCCTTCATTAAAAAAAGAAACGTGAGACCTTACCGGCGCTCGCCGCTCGGGGATGCCTGCTGAGACGCTGCTGTCACCGTCCCTTGGTCCTCGCCGAACCTCTTTGTCACATTGTCCAGGAACTTGCTCAGCGCCGAATCTTGGATTGGTGAGTCTGGCACGCAACAGACCACATCGACGCCCACCTTGTCCCGGCAACCGCGGTGCGACCCCTCCATCCAGCGCACCATGAAACGGCACAGAGCTGGTCACCCGGGCGGAGATCGCCACAGCGGGCGTCGTCGAGGGTGGGGCACGTAGCGGCCGAGACGAAGAAGGATCGCTCGATTGACCGGACGGCTGGTCCTGTCCTTGCACGACTGCTCCTGCTGCCTCCACTTGCGCGTGCAGGTCGGCACCGCTTGCGCCCTCGCCGGCCGGCGGCTGCGACGGACGGGAGCGGCGCTGCCAGCCGGGCCACTGTGCCGGGGGAGGCACGGCCGGGCGCGCCTCTGCCGGAGGTCGCCGGATCCAGCGCCAGGACATGGGTCTGCGCCGCCATCAGATGGGCTCATCGGCGGCGGCAGTCCGCGGGCAGCAGAGGATTGTCGGCTCGGGGCGGCCGAGCGAAGGATCTGCGGAGGGGCGGCGGAGCGGAGGATCTGCGGGAGACGTGGGTAGCAGAGGAGCAGCGAAGGTCGTGGGCTCGTGGCGTTCGTGCGGGCAGTTTTGTTCAGGACTGGCGAGGATTAGTGGTGCGGGCCATATGTGCGGGTCCTTTCGCTTACTGCATGATTAGTGGCTTGCTAGTGTTAAACATAGAGAGACCATGGACCATTAGATCTTGATGATGGATGGGTGTGATTGTTTGGATCTGCCCCCTCTCTTCCTTTTATAGTGGTAGTAGATAATATGCAAATCAAATTCTTGTAGCAAGAGAACCCGTCTAATAAGTCTAGGTTTAGCATCTTTCTTTTTCATAAGATATTTAATAGCAGCATGATCAGTGTGAATAGTTACTTTAGAATCAACAATATAAGGTCTGAACTTATCACAAGCGAATACAACAGCTAAGAATTCTTTTTCAGTGGTAGCATAATTTCTCTGGCCAGTATCAAGAGTTTTACTTGCATACTGGATAACATTTAATTTCTTATCAACTCTTTGCCCTAAAACAACACCTACAGCATAATCACTAGCGTCACACATAATTTCAAAGGGTAAATTCCAATCAGGTGGCTGAACAATAGGTGAAGTGATCAAAGCTTTCTTAAGTATTTAAAATGCTTCTACACAATCATCATCGAAGACAAAAGGAATATCTTGTTGCAATAAATTAGTCAAAGGCCTAGAGATTTTAGAAAAGTCCTTAATGAACCTTATATAAAAACCGGCATGACCAAGGAAACTTCTTATACCTTTAATGTCCTTGGGACACGGCATCTTTTCAGTAGCATCAACTTTAGCTTTATCAACTTCAATACCTCTTTCAGAAATTTTATGCCCCAATACAATGCCTTCATTAACCATAAAGTGGCACTTTTCCCAATTCAAGACGAGACTAGTGTCTTCACATTTCTGCAAAACTCGATCAAGTTTGCTCAAGCAATCATCAAAAGAGGATCCATAAACGGAGAAGTCATCCAAGAATACCTCACAAATCTTTTCACAAAAGTTAGAGAATATATCCATCACACGTCTTTGAAAGGTAGCAGGTGCATTACATAAACCAAAAGGCATACGTCTATAAGCAAAAGTACCGAAAGGGCAAGTGAAAGTAGTTTTTGATTGATCGTCCGCTGACACATGTATTTGAGAGAAGCCAAAATAACCATCTAGAAAGCAGAAATGTGTATGTTTGGATAGTCTTTCTAGCATTTGATCAATAAAAGGTAAAGGGTAATGATCTTTCTTAGTAGCTTTATTTAATTTACGGAAATCAATTACCATCCTATAACCTGTAATAATTCTTTGCGAAATCAATTCATCTTTATCATTAGGAACAACAGTAATACCTCCCTTCTTAGGGACACAATGGACAGGACTTACCCAATCACTATCAGCAACGGGATAACTTATACCTACCTCAAGGAGCTTTAGTATCTCCTTTCTTACCACTTCTTTCATCTTAGCGTTCAACCGCCGTTGATGATCTCTAACTGGTTTGGCATCTTCGTCCAATTTAATTTTGTGTTGGCATAGAGTGGGACTAATGCCCTTCAGATCATCGAGAGTATATCCAATAGTAGAACGGTGCTTCTTCAGAGTTTTCAATAATCTTTCCTCTTCCTGTTCTGAAAGGTTAGCACTAATAATAACAGGATATATCTTCTTTTCATTAAGATAAGCATATTTAAGATTATCAGGTAATGGTTTAAGCTCAAACACGGGATCACCCTTTGGTGGAGGAGGATCCCCTAGGATTTCAACAGGCAAGTTGTGTTTCAGAATAGGACCCTGTTTAAGGAATACTTCATCTATTTCCCTTCTTTCATTCATAAACATATCATTTTCATGGTCTAGCGAATATTGTTCTAACGGATCAGTAGGAGGTACGACAATAGAAGCAAGACCAATAATTTCATCCTTACTAGGCAATTCTTTATCATGGGGTTGTCTATGAAATTTAGCAAAATCAAACTCATGAGACATATCTCCTAAGCCAATCGTAACGATATCCTTTTTGGAATCAATCCTAGCATTAACAGTATTCAAGAAGGGTCTACCAAATATGATGGGACAAAAGCTATCTTGTGGGGAACCAAGAACAAGAAAATCAGCAGGATATCTAACTTTCCCACACAAGACTTCAACATCTCTAACAATCCCAACTGGTGAAATAGCATCTCTATTGGCAAGCTTAATGGTAACATCAATATCTTCTATTTCAGCGGGTGCAATATCATGCATAATTTCATTATATAAGGAAACATGTATTGCACTAGCACTAGCACCCATATCACATTAGCCATGATAACAATGATCTCCTATTTTAACAGAAATAACAGGCATGCCTACAACGGGTCTATGTATCTTAGCATCGGGTTTAGCAATATTAGCAGCTTCCTCACAAAAATAAATAGCATGCCCATCAATATTATCAGCCAAGAGATCTTTAACCATAACAAAACTAGGTTCAACTTTAATTTGCTCAGGAGGTGTATATGTTCTAGTATTACTTCTACAAACAACAGTTGAAGCTTTAGCATGATCCTTTATCCTAACAGGAAAAGGTGGTTTCAACATAAGTAGTAGGAACAATAGGATCATTATAAGTGATAGTCTTTTCTTCAACCGTAACAGGTGCAACTACTTTTACTTCAATGGGAGGATTATATTTAAACCACTTCTCCTTAGGGAGATCAACGTGGGTAGCAAAAGATTCACAGAAAGAAGCTACTATCTCAGAGTCAAGTCCATATTTAGCGCTAAATCCACGAAAAGCATCGGTATCCATAAAAGATTTAACACAATCAAACTTAGGTGTCATACCTGACTCCTTACCATCGTCAGAACCCCAATCTTCAGAGTTGCGTTTAATTCTTTCCAATAAGTCCCACTTGAATTCAATAGACTTGACATATAAGAACCAAAGACAGAAGTATCGAGCACAGTGCGATCATTGAGAGAAAGCCGAGCATAAATTTTTTGAATAATCATTTCTCTTGAGAGCTCATGATTGGGGCATGAATATAACCTTGACTTAAGCCCCCCTCCCCCAAGGTTGAGCGATGCTTTCTCTTTCGCGAGGCCAGAAATTATATATGTAATTATGATCACGATGAACAAGATGCATAGGATAGAACTTCTGGTGAAATTACAATTTCAATCGTTTATCCAAGATCTCGTATCATCACATAGCCTATACCATGTCAATGCATCTCCCTTCAAAGATAAAGGGAAGACATTCCTCTTAACAGCATCATCGGGTATACCTGCAAGCTTAAATAACCCACAAACTTCATCCACATAGATAAGGTGTAAATCGGGATGCAATGTTCCATCTCCTGCAAAGGGATTAGCTAGCAGTTTCTCTATCATACCCGAAGGAATCTCAAAGTAAACATTTTCAGTAGGTTTAGTAGGTTGAGGAGCAACTCTTTGCTCTACTGGTCGGGGCGAAGATGCCCCGAACAAGCCCCTCAAAGGATTAGTTTCCATAGTAACAAGTGACGAAGAAATTTCAGCACACTATATAAATGTTTCCTTACCAAGTTCCACTCACCAAAGGCGCTTCTTTGCCCGACAGCGGCGCTTTAAAAGAGTCTTGATGACCCACAAGTATAGGGGATCTATCATAGTCCTTTCGATAAGTAAGAGTGTCGAACCCAACGAGGAGCATAAGGAAATGACAAGCGGTTTCCAGTAAGGTATTCTCTGCAAGCACTGAAATTATAGGTAACAGATAGTTTTGTGATAAGATAATTTGTAACGGGTAACAAGAAATGAAAGTAAATAAGGTGCAGCAAGGTGGCCCAATCCTCTTTGTAGCAAAGCACAAGCCTGGACAAGTTCTTATAATGAGAAAAGCGCTCCCAAGGACACATGGGAATTATCGTCAAGCTAGTTTCATCACGCTCATATGATTCGCGTTTGGTAGTTTGATAATTTGGTATGTGGGTGGACCGGTGCTTGGGTACTGCCCTTTCTTGGACAAGAATCCCACTTATGATTAACCCCTATTGCAAGCATATGCAACTACAAAAGAAGTATTAAGGAAACCTAACCATAGCATGAAACTAGTGGATCCAAATCAGCCCCTTACGAAGCAATGCATAAACTAGGGTTTAAGCTTCTGTCACTCTAGCAACCCATCATCTACTTATTACTTCCCAATGCCTTCCTCTAGGCCTAAATAATGGTGAAGTTTCATGTAGTTGATGTTCACATAACACCACTAGAGGAGAGACAACATACATCTCATCAAAATATCGAACGACTACCAAATTCACATGACTACTAATAGCAAGACTTCACCCATGTCCTCCGGAACAAACGTAACTACTCACAAAGCATATTTATGTTCATGATCAGAGGATTATTAATATGCATTAACGATCTGAACATATGTTCTTCCACCAAATAAACCAATTAGCATCATCTACAAGGAGTAATCAACACTACTAGCAACCCACAGGTACCAATTTGTGGTTTTGATACAAGATTGGATACAAGAGATGAACTAGGGTTTGAAAGGAGATGGTGCTGGTGAAGATGTTGATGGAGATTGACCCCCTCCTGATGAGAGGATCGTTGGTGATGACGATGATGATGATTTCCCCCTCCCGGAGGGAAGTTTCCCCGGCAGAACAGCTCCGCTAGAGCCCTAGATTGGTTCCGCCAAGGTTCCGCCTCGTGGCGGCAGAGTTTCGTCCCGAAAGCTTGCTTATGATTTGTTTCAGGGCCACCACGGGGCCCACGAGGCAGGGGGCGCGCCCAGTAGGGGTGGGCGCGCCCCCACCCTCGTGGCCAGGGTGTGGGCCCCCTCTGGTACTTTCTTTGCTCAATAATTCTTATTAATTCCAAAAATGACTTTCGTGGAGTTTCAGGACTTTTGGAGATGTGCATAATAGGTTTCCAATATTTGTTCCTTTTCCATTGAGTCGGTAAACATTCTCCTCTTCATGTTAAACCTTGTAAAATAAGAGAGAATAGCCATAAGTATTGTGACATAACGTGTAATAACAGCCCATAATGCAATAAATATCGATATAAAAGCATGATGCAAAATGGACGTATCATGGCGGTGGAGTTTCGTCCCGTAAGCTTGCTTATGATTTTTTTCCAGGGTAAAAGACTTCATATAGCAGAAGATGGGCACCGTAGGGCTGCCAGGGGGCCCACGAGGCAGGGTGCACGCCCAGGGGGTAGGGCGCGCCCCGCACCCTCGTGACCAGGGTGTGGGCCCCCTCTGGTACTTCTTCCGCTGAATATTTATCATTAATTCCAAAAATGACTTTCGTGGAGTTTCAGGACTTTTGGAGCTGTGCAGAATAGGTCTCTGTCGGTGCCAAAACCGGCGGATCTCGGGTAGGGGGTCCCGAACTGTGCGTCTAGGCGGATGGTAACAGGAGACAAGGGACACGATATTTTTACCCAGGTTTGGGCCCTCTCGATGGAGGTAAAACCCTACTCCTGCTTGATTAATATTGACGATATGGGTAGTACAAGAGTAGATCTACCACGAGATCAGAGAGGCTAAACCCTAGAAGCTAGCCTATGGTATGATTGTTGTTTTTCCTACGGACTAAAACCCTCCGGTTTATATAGACACCGGAGAGGGCTAGGGTTACACAGAGTTGTAAGTGCATCTAGTGCCCCTTAGTGATTTTGGTGGATTGAAGACTTATAGGTTAAGGAACTAATGCGTTTGTGAGTGTATACAGGTCTATAAGTCTATGAGGAGTTTGATATTTGAGAGAAAGTCGACCCTAAAATGAAGTTCTTCGATGAAGACTTTGATATTCGAAGACTTTCGAAGACTTTGAAAGTGAAGAAATTGGTGTGACCTTGAAGACTTGGTATTCATTTGAGGAACATGAAGCGTGAAGACTTTTGTTTTCGTAGTTTCATTTTCTCTTTCTTGAGTCATAGGAAACACCGTCTTGTTAAAGGGGTCGAGGAAATACTAAGGAAAAATTTCCATGTGATGCTCAACTCAAAATCCTACACCTACCAATCCCTTGAGTGAAGCCTTTGGAAATCTCATACAGATTCATCAATTTCTTGATGTGAGAGGCGAAGTTCTTACAGTGTTGAGGAATTTGTTCTGACCGAGGAGTTCGAATTTGCCAGTCTGGATTGCCTACAGTGAGGAACATGATACCTCGAGGAATTTGATATTCAAATTTCCGACCGTTCTTGTCTTCTTGGCACTGTCCCAAAATATCTTTTCCACCTAACGGTCATATCATTGAAGGGCATTTATGTCTTATCATGTCGGGCTGCTCCCTAGGCTATAAATAGCCGCCCTACAACCACTAGCTGGTTGGTTGCTCGAGAGAACTTGACACTTGTCATTTGAGAGCAACCCATCCTCCGAGGACTTTGAGCGAAAATCATAAAGTGAGAAAAACCCCAAAACCAAACCCTACAAACCCAAAGTGATTGAGCATCATGAAGAAATTGATCTGCGTGGATCCGACGCTTGTTACCTTTGAAGACTGTGCTTCTTCCAGACGGTTAGGCGTCATGGTCTAGAGCATCCAAGAGGAATTGTGGATCGCCGAGTGACCAAGTCTGTGAAGGTTTGGAAGTCGCTGAAGACTTACCACGAGTGATTGGACGAGTGCATGTGACCTTATTTCAAGGAGAATCGGTGAGGACTTGGTGTCTGAGCTGCGTGCTCGGCGACCGGGTGTCCGGACTGTGTGTCCTCGAGTTTAAATACTCGGCTGCTCCAACCAGACGTACAAGCTGAGACAGCAGTTGGAACTGGTCTACCAAATCATTGTCTTCACCAACCCAACTGGTTCTATTTCCTCAACCCTTTCATTTCCTCATTCTTGTGTTGAGTGTTTGTTCATATCTGTGTTTGAAGACTTTGGTGAAGACTTTCTCAATTTCCTCAGTTCAATTTCTTGATCTGTTTGTCTTCATCTTGTGTTATCCTGTGATTACACTTTCGTACTCGTGCTAGTCTTCATTTCATCATGATGACCATGCGTGTATTCTGTTATGCTTACTTCGAGTACTTATTCCGCAAGTAGTTCTTCGCTAAGGAATTTCCTCACCGCAAATTCCTCGGTGAAGAATTCATAAAATCGCCTATTCACCCCCTCTAGTCGATATAACGCACTTTCAATTGGTATCGAGCAAGGTACTCCCTTGCTCGTGTGATTTTAGTTTAACCACGGAGTTTTAGTTATGTCGACCACAGGTATGATCAAGGTCTCGGCGGGGTGTCCTACCTTTGATGGGACGGACTATCCCTCTTGGAAGAACAAGATGCGAATGCATCTTGAAGCAAATGACAATGATCTACGGTATGTTGTGGAAAATGGTGTTCCTCGGTCACACCTTCTCACGAATGTTGCTGATGTGAAGAGATTCAAGCAACTCGATTCTCAAGCGAAGAATATCATATGTGGCCATCTAAGCAAAGGTCAATATGGAAGAGTGAGTGCTTTGAAACTGCCAAGCTCATCCGGGACAAAGCTGTCCAAAGTAAATGAAGGAGTCTCAACTCAGCGTGACTCGAGTTGATGTTCTTGAAATCTCTTCAACCGCTTCAAAAGACTCGACAACGAAAATGTTCAACAAACCTTCGATCGCCTCACTGACATTTCAAATGAGCTTCAAGCACTTGGCGCCACTGACATCACCGACCATGAGGTGGTGAAGAAATTGTTAAGATTGCTTGATTCCTCATTTGATACTCGCTGTGATGATACAAGAGCGTCTTGACTACAAGTCACTTGATCCTGCTGATATCCTCGAGAGGCTAAATACTCATGAGTTCCAGCTTCTTTGAAAAGAGAGATCTATATGGTTCTAGCTATGGAAAACACGTGCCACAAGGCCAAGGCGTGTTCGAATCCGAGTGTGAAGACTCGGTAGTAGCCTTGGAGATCTGAAGAATTAGGCCAGAGCTAGCATCGCTCGTGAAGAAATTCGAGAAGTTCTCAAGACGTGGTCGCTTTGGAAAATCCTCAAGAAACAGTGATTCCTCATCCAGTGACTATAAGAGAAGACTTTGTTACAAATGCAAGAAACCTGGTCACTACATCCAAGATTGTCCTCAGTGGGAAAAGGAATTAAAGAAGAAAAAACACAAGGATTACAGTTCTGATGACGCGAAGAAGAAGAAGAAATCATCAAAATCTTCATCATCAAAATCCTCAAAGCCTTCTTCTCACAAGAAGAGCAGCTCCAAAAAGGCTCGGGCATTCATTGGCAAGGAAATGGACTCTGAAGCTGAATCTGAGGAATATGAGGAAGAGGAGGCATCGGAAGAATCCGAGTGCGGTGTGGCGAGTCTAGCTCTTCGCCATCGCTTTCGTCGACAAGTCCATCTTCAACTCAAGAAAATGACCTCACAAACAAAGCTGATGAAGATAGTGATGACTACGCCCCACCTATTGCTTCATGGCAAAGGGTGCCAAGGTACTCAAATATACCTCCTCCGAATCTAGTGAAAATGAATCGATGAAGATCTAAAGCCCGATTACTCAAAACTTGCTAAGATTGCTGTAAAACAACAAAGGGCTTTAGAAAAGGTTCAAAACATGCTAGATAAGAGTGATGATATGTTAGGTGAAGAAATGGATCGCACTAAAGCCCCGATTGAAAATCTTGAGACTTGATCTAGGTTTGACAACCTTCAAGGTCATCATAACACTCTCTTATCGATCATGAGAAACTTTCTTATGAATTTCTTCAAAGTAAGCAAGATCTTGAGAAGCTAAGAGTGTGTTATGAAGATCTTCAGAAGGAGCGCGATTCATTACTTGCTCAACAAATCAGCACTTCTCAGGAAGAATTTGTTCCTCCATGCTTAAAGTGCATTGAGCGTGAATCGCTAATTCTTCACCGAATGTTCAAATGCTTCAACTATTACAAATTCTTCACCGCCTCTGCTATCACTAATTCTCATCATCGAGGACATTGCTAGTATCCTTGACGATGCAGGGCTGAAGGAATTGTATATGACAAGCATGTACAAAAGCCTCAAAGGGCATCGACTCTTTGTGATGTGCTTAAAATCAGATCCTCAACAGGAACCCTAGGAAAGAGGTATTGCCTTTGAGAGGAAACTCAATGTTGATGGAACATATTGGAAGCCCGAGCGGTATCCCAAAACCTCATGGGTTCTTTGCAAAGGGACCTCCGATTGATCCATCTAACTTATCTGCTTTACATGCGAATCTCCTCATTCTTCCGATGAGTCATTTGACTCAACTATAAACTGTTCAAAAATCAGAATGGTGAAGTATTTGCTAGATATGTTGGCACTAACCTGCAGGACCGGTCCCCCTATGAAGAAAATCTGGGTTCCCAAGAAGTGCCTTGAAAGTCTTCAGGTGAATGTCCTCATGACACCACCTGTGAAGAATAGGAACCCCAGATCAAATTCTTCATATGGACCAAATTCTTCATATGGATCCAAGTCCTCATACGGACCAAATTCCTCACGTGGATCAAATTCCTCAAAAGGATCAAAGTCCTCATATGATTATCATCGTGCTAATAACTCTGTTTCGCAGGGTAGAGCTAAGGGCTATGAATATGTGCATTATTCTTCAAACCAATATGTTCATAAGTCCTCGAAGAATTTCTCTGCTTATTCATATGCTTACCCTAACCCCTCTTATGTGAAACGAAATGTTTTGGCTTCTATGCCACCATTCTCGTATGGTGCTCGCAGAGTGATGAACTCTTTGCCACCCCTTGAGATGTGGGTGGTGAAGAAAAGAACTAATCTCTTCTGCAGGTCAGGTCTCGGGCGTGGCTTAACGTCTGAAGAATTTCTTTGGGGACACGACAAAATTGCTCGAAAGGACGAGCTAATCATGATGAAATGAACTTTCATTTCACACGTCCTCATCTTGACCGATGAAATTCATCGATGAACTTGATATCATATTCTTCACCGATGAAGTATATGAGATCGTAAGTTGTACTAATTCATCTGCAGGATGATCAACCCAAAGCCACCGAGTGGGTTCTCGATAGTGGATGTACAAATCACATATTTGGTGACAAGAATCTATTGATGGATGCTCCCTTATCACCGTCACATCTGAAGCATATCATCTTTCTTTGACAAAGGAAAAAGTCGTATTGGGTCTTGGTAAGGTTGCAATCTCTAAGGACATACACATGGACAAAGTCATGCTTGTTGAGTCCTTAGGATACAACCTCATGTCAGTCTCAATGCTTTGTGATCTTGATATGGTTGTTATCTTTGGCAAGTATCGCTGTGTTGTGATTATGGAAGCTGACAATTCCAAAGTCTTCGAAGGCTTTAGGAGAGGAGATTTGTATATTGTTGATTTCTCTACAGGACCACAACCAGCCATGTGCTTACTTGCAAAAGCTTCAGAAGGCTGGCTATGGCATCGACGACTTGGTCACGCAGGCATGAGGAATTTGCACACGCTTGCAAAGAAGAAGCATGTCATTGGCATTGAAAATATCAAATTCCCCAAGGATCACTTGTGCGGAGCCTGTGAAGCTGGAAAAATGACCAAGGCCAAGCATCCAACGAAGACTATCATGACCACTACTCGTCCCTTCGAATTGCTTCACATGGACCTCTTTGGTCCCAATCATTACTCAGCTGTCGTTAATGATGCATCTCTATATGGCTTTGTTATTGTTGATGATTACTCTCGTTACACATGGGTACACATTGTTACTTACAAAAATCAAGTGCAGGAAGTCTTCAAACGATTTTCCTCGAGGGCTTCAACTAACTTTGGTGTGAAGATCAAGCACATCAGGAGTGACAATGGAACTGAGTTCAAGAATTCCGGTCTTGATGCCTATCTTGATGAACTTGGTATTACTCATGAGTTATCTGCTCCTTATACTCCTCAGCAAAATGGCGTCGTGGAGCGCAAGAACAGAACCCTTGTTGAGATGGCTCGCACTATGCTTGATGAATACAAAATGCCTAGTCGTTTTTGGATTGATGCAATTGATATTGCGTGCCACATCATCAACAGAGTATATCTTCACAAATTCTTCAAAAAGACTGCCTATGAACTCCTCACTGACAAGAAACCCAATGTAAGTTATTTCAAAGTCTTCGGTGCTAAATGCTGGATTAGAGATCCTCATCATAATTCTAAATTTCACCGAAAGCACATGAAGGTTTTATGCTTGGTTGCGGAAAGGACTCGCACACCTACAGAGTCTTCAACATCGCTCTTCACAAGATTGTTGACACTGTAGATGTGCGGTTCGATGAAACTAATGGCTCGCAAAGAGAGCACCTACCTTCGTGTTAGATGAACCAGCACCGAGGATTCTATCAAGTTCAAGGCAACCGAGGATGTCATTCCTCTTGAAGAATCTGCTGAAGAATTCATTCTGTCTGTGAAGAACGTCGAGTGATGCACTGAAGATAATCTTTGAAGAAAATGGTTTGAGAAAATGATCAAATTCCTCGACGACAACCAGCTCATCCTCGCGTTGCAAAAGAAGTGCAAGTGGAGAAGATCATCGATGACATTGAAGCGCCAGTCCTCTCACACGCTCAAAAGCTTCACATTTATCTAACTTTTGTGGGCACTATGCTTTTGTCTCTATCATAGAGCCCACTAAGGTAGATGAAGCATTTCGAGCCGGAGTGGATTCAGGCCATGCAAGAAGAATTACATCAGTTCAAGCTCAACAATGTCTGGGAACTGGTCAAACGTCCAGATCCTCGCAAGCATAATATCATTGGCACAAAATGGATCTACCGCAACAAGCAAGATGAAAATGGTCTTGTGCTGAGGAATAAGGCACGACTGGTAGCTCAAGGCTACACCCAGGTTGAAGGAATTGATTTCGATGAAACTTTTGCACCTATTGCTAGACTTGAGTCTATTCGCATATTACTCGTCTATGCTAACCATCACAATATCACTTTATATCAAATGGATGTGAAAAGTGCATTCCTCAATGGTAAGCTTGAGGAAGAAGTATATGTTGCTCAACCCCTGGTTTTGAAGATCCAAAGAATCGACAAAGTCTTGAGACTTAATAAGGCCCTCTATGGCCTCAAGCAAGCCCCTCAAGGCGTGGTATGATACATTGAAGGAATTCTTCGTGAAGAATGGCTTCACCCCGTTCACTCGACCCTACTCTCTTTACTAAATCTTATGATGGTGAACTGTTTGTGTGCCAAATATATGTTGATGATATTATCTTTGGCTGTCTCGACCAACGTTATAGTGATGAATTTGCCTATATGATGAGTGAAGAATATCAAATGTCTATGATGGGAGAGTTGAAATTCTTCTTAGGTCTTCAAATTAAATCAACAACACAATGGCATATTCATATCTCGGAGAAATACCTCAAAGATGTCTCAAGAAATTGGCATGCAAGATTGCAAAGGCGTCAAAATTCCTATGCCCACAAATGGCCATCTATGCACTGATGAAAATGGAATTGACTTCGATCACAAGGTATACCGCTCCATGATTGGTTCTTTATTGTACTTATGTGCATCTAGGCCAGATATAATGCTTAGTGTTTGCATGTGTGCCCGATTTCAAGCTACACCGAAGGAATCACACCATAAGGCTGTGAAGCATATTCTTCGATATCTAGCTCACACACCAACACTAGGATTATGGTACCCCAAGGGCTCTGCTTTTGATCTCATTGGATATTTTGACTCTGACTATGCTGGTGATCGCGTGGACCGCAAGTCAACATCTGGTACTTGTCATTTCCTCGGACGATCTTTGGTCTGTTGGTCCTCAAGAAACAGAACTGCATATCACCGCTTCATCGCGGAAGCTGAATACATTGCTGCTGGCTCGTGTTGTGCTCAATTCTTTGTGGATGAAGCAAACTCTCAAGGACTACGGCATCAACGTGAAGAATGTGCCTCTCATCTTGTGACAATGAGAGTGCCATCAAGATTGCTCACAACCCAGTTCAGCACTCAAGACTAAGCACATTCAAATTCGTCATCATTTTCTTCGTGATCATGTGTTGAAGGCGACATCTCCATCGAGCATGTGAAGACGAAGAACAGCTAGCTGATATCTTCACTAAGCCCTTGGATGAGAAGAGATTTAGCAAGTTGCGGTGTGAGTTAAATATCTTAGAATCTTGAATGTTCTTTGAAAAGACACACATCCTAACCCTTATGCAAAATTGATGACTTAGATGTGCAACACATGAAGAAACGTTTTCTTCAATCAATGAAGAATAACACTCTAAGTGTGAAGAAATTAATGAAGAATTTGATTCTCGAGAACCCTACGACAATTGTACGCGGTGTCTGAAATCATCATTCTTATCTGGTGGGACACGCCACCACCAAAGTTGAAAATCTTCAATTTGAGTTTTTCCTCGCTTTTCAAATTCTTCAACTTTGCAAAATCTTCACTGTTTCGTCGTTTTTCTTCATTGGCAATATATATATATATATATATATATATATATATATATATATATATATATATATATATATATATATATATATATATATATATATATATATATATATATGGTTTATGTCCTCAAACATTCACTTATGGCTATTTCTTCAAGTCGCTTTTTTCGCTAAGTGAATGTGATCGGACCCTTCCCCTCTATGCTATACTCAACCCAATCTATTCACAAATTCTTCATGTGCATTCTATTTGAAACTCGCTCAAAATCTTCTTTGTGTTCTTGTCACCTGAAGAAATTGCGAACGGAACTTTAAAACTGATCTTATCCAAATTTTTGGTTTTGTCATTAAACTGCTCGCATCCCGGGATGCATTATTTTACTCACCCACGATCGTACACGATCTCCACTACACAAGACGTGGGTGACACATGTCGTGAGAAGGAGAATGGTCAGGCATGTTCGTCCTAAATCTTGGCGAACAGTTTTCACCGCTCTATAAATACCCTCTCTCCATCCTCACTTCTTTTACTCCGCCGACCTCTCTTTCCCGCCGAGCTCCTCAAACCCTAGCGCGCCGCTTCTCCATCGTCGCCGGTGAGGAAGAGCTTCGCTGCCTCGACCTCTTCGCCGACGTACTCGCGCCGACTGCGGAAATCCTCACTCCGCCGCCGCCGTAGCTGTCTTCCTCCGCCGAGTTAGGGCAAGGAAGATCTAACCTGACGAACTTCCCATCCGTTCTTCTCAGTTCGTCGTGTTCTTCATTTAGGGTAATTAAAAGTTACTTGTATTGCCCTCATTGATCCAAATTTTACACTACAAAATCTTCAAAGGTGTTTTGTTCTTCAAATCCTCACACACAAACACCTCACAAGTTATATGCTCTTGATTTGTTTTTCTAAGAAATCATTTTCTTCAAGATTTCTCAATTGTGTGGATCCCCGATCTATACAACTCTGGAACCTAAGACAAAGAACGCTTAGTGAAATTCTTCAAGGCTCAACCGGTCAAATTCCTCAAAACTTGTTCTTTTCGAAAAACCTTCTCAGAACGCATATGACCTCTCCAAATTCCTCGCACCTGTACTCTGTTCACAGGTACTCATGTCTGCTGCTGAATCACTAGGTTCTCATCAACTTAACTCATTTGCAGCGTTCCTCGAAGAAAAACTGCATACTTCTTCAGAGTACTCAATTGTTCAAATTCCTCAATTGAAGAATATGGCAGACGGTAAGAAGCCACAGAAAGGAGGAAAGAAACCTGAGGTTATGACTGCGTTTGAGATTCCTGAGGAAATTTATGCTGACTATTGCACACCTGATGAAGCAAAATTTGGCAAAGAAAGCAAAAATCAGCGCAAGGTGCGCATTCAGAAGATTGAACGGAGATGGGCAAGGGAATGGAGGGAATACAGATATGTGACTCCAAAGTACATGAAGAAATTCGCTCTCCATGCCCAAGAGCTCCATTGGCACCTGGCCAAGTAGCTGATCCCACAAGCATCAAACGTGGTGAGGACTTTCCTGAAGAATGGGCTAAGCGCCAAGCTAAATTGGCAAGACAAGCCAAGGAGGCAGTGAAGAAATTCAATGAGGATTCTTCCACTGCTACAGCTACTGAGGCCTCGGTCAAACCGAGGAAATCCATGCCAAAGAAGCCTGCTCATAAGCCAAATGCTTCACCATCAGCGCCCTCACGGCCAAGTTCCTCAAGAACGCCTCAAGGCAAATTCTCACACCGCCACAGCTCCACCAAAGTCCTCAACAGCTCCTTCAAAGTCCTCGGTTCTGTGCATCGGCTACATGTCAAAGGACTGCTGGTTTTTCGATTGCCTCTCGAGTTTCAAGAAGTTCTCAAGCAGCACCAATTTCATCATCCGCCCGACTCTGCCAAGACCAAAGCAACAGTGGACGAGGTCCTCGGCCAAGTCCAAAGAAGAAACAGGTTGCATTCCATGTGCCTTCGATGATGAAGCTTCGATGATGAACTTGCGGAAATCATCGAGATCGCCAAGAAAGGGCCGCTAGAGCCAAAGGCACATTTGTGCCATCGCTGTTGATCCAAGAAAATCCTCGATTATATTGATCTTCGCACAAGGATCCAAACACCCCTATGCCCGACTTTCATCGACCCTGGACAAAGTCATATGTTGACCCATTTCATCGCTGAAGAGAAATGGAAGTTTGAAAAGGCAAGAGAGATCAAGAAGGCTCAATACGTAAAGGAGAAGTTCTCAAGAAAAACGTTGTCAAAATGACACCGAGGAACTTCTCAAGGTCCAGATCGAAATTCAAGACCTAAGCAAAACTTCGATTCTTACTATGCTGATTGGCAAGGAGCCAAGGTCGATTCATCAACCCGACGAAGAAATTCACAAATGTTGCTGCCCCAACGCAACATGAAATTCCTCAGTGAAGCCTCACCAGCCGATCAAGAACATGCCAAGACCGCTGATGAAGCTCAGCGGCTGATGAAAATGCTACTTGTGGCTGATGATCCCATTCCAGCCACCAAGAAATTGCCGTGGCATCCACTAGTGGTGCGCTTGAAGAAATCGAACAAGACAGGCAATCTGCATCGCCATACCGAGGAAATTCAACCAGATTCCTCAGCTCCTCCCGCGCCAACACCAACTCCAATTCTTCCATCGCCTCGATGTGAAGAAATCAAGGCTGCGAACGAGCTGCAGTGAAGAAAAGGAAGGCATCACTGTGTCAAATTCTTGACTGCGAAGAAAATGAAGCCAATGACCAGCTCATTCGAAAATCCAATTGATGCTGTTCCGATTTCCTCCATGCCACAAAAGGACCTTGTTCCTTTTGAGAAGACTATGAGATCCCAATCGGATCGATGAAGAACATCATTCACGCTGCTTTGTCGAGCAGATTGATGAAGAAATTGAAGTGGACGCAATCCCTTCAACCCCAGTCATTTCTCACCTATGCCTCAGTTCACGGTCAAGAGGCTGGTGTTGAGGAAATTGAAGATGAAGATGTGGATATAGGGTGCACCACACCAGTGATGAATGATGATTTTGGGAAAGTCAGCATCCCAATACTCCTCTCTTCACCCCGCTCCAACAGATTCCTCACCCCCCGCACCAACAGTTCAAATGGACTCAAGAAACTCCACCAACTTGCTCAGGCATGAAGAAATTCCAACCACTAGTGCCGATGAACTGCCGCCACGATCCTCGATCTGCACTTGTTGAGGAACAAGAAATTCCTCACCAAGAACCTGAGCTCACGATCCCCGAGGTGGTGATGCAACTCACCGACACCCCTCGCCCAAGCAAAAGAATCCGTTCTCAAGCAAACAAAAGTTCAAGGCTGATGATTTCTTTGCCGAGCACGTATTCTTCACTAACTATAATCCATATGATTCGCTCGCATAAGGAAGAGGCGTTTCGACCGCCACCAAGCCAACTTCTATTCCTCGGTGCTCTTCAACAAAGACAAAGTCTTCGATCATGCTCATATTCCTCATGTGGACATGGAGTCTCCGCCGCTTTGAGCCAGTCCTCGGTGTTCTTCACGATGCAGACTTCAATTTCTGCATCGATATTCGTGGATCGAATGAAGAACTCATTCTTCGATTCTATGCAACGCTGCACATCACGGAGACGCCAAGACGTGAACTCATGGGTATTAGATCGATGCCCGAAAATACTCACTACAAGGCACCAAAGAATGAATTGCTTCGTGCTCTACCACTCAGTCCTCCACTTGATGGTGCTCGTTGTATCTACAACGAACCAGAACTTTCAAATCACTATATGCAAGTGCTGATGAAGCCTTTGAAGCCAAGGCAGGCCCCAAGAACCAAATTCCTCGTCAAGGAATTATTGTATGTGCCTCGGACTGTCTATCGGATTCTGACGAAGACAATGAGTCCTATCAAAGGCCACAACTCAAATGATGAAGAAGTCGTTGGCATCATGAAGAGTATGCTTTTCAACATCATCCATGGCGCTCCGCCAACTTCCATGATTTCTTCATGAGGACTCGCAAACATTGCTATGTCACCATTTGAGCTGAAGCCTTATGCGCCTTTGGATAATGAGATTCATCAGACAAGGTCTTCACTCAATTACAAAGCTGATACTCGAACCACTACAGCTACTTGCCCTCGATTGAAGTCCTCAAACGGACATTTACCTCACCGATGACAAGGGCAAGGCTATGCTGTGATCGATGAAGGCATTCGTCCATTGGATGGACAGCCGCAAAGCAGCATCCTACTCCACCAATGATGACTCGCCACACATGACTCGCCGCAAATACCTCACCAAGCAAAGTACTCAAGCTATCGCACCTGTGGTGATGATTGATCGTGAGTTACTCCTCGCCTTCATCGGAAGGTTGATCGCAATCATAAATGGGTCAAGCGTCGGTTTGGTTCAATTCTTCACAACATGACCTCAACACACAATGCGGTGAAGAAAACCACTACTACCTCCATGAAACCTTCAAACGCACTGGGCTGTTCTTTCACATGTCTACAATGCGGAAGAATCAGAGCGACCGACCCAAAATCGGTCAAGTCTCGTCTGCATACCATCCCAAGATCATGCCGCACACACGGTACATTGATGAAATAATCAAAGTTCAATCACACCTGAATTTATTACACGATTCTCATATCGAGTCTTTATTACAATAGAATAAATTCGCCAAGGCCAACTCATGAGAAATAAACTAAATAAGCTGCGAAGCGAGAAGAATAGCGAGTCCATCCGACTCCAAAGGGCAATCGCCAAGCGCGGATCGTAGCCTCACTCCTGATCGGAATACTCCTCTGCAACATAAGACGTTGCAGCCATGTAGGTCAGCATTTTGAATATGCTGGCAAGTCATGAAGAGAGAATAACAATAAAAATTACTAACACTATATGCAATTTGGCTGTGGGGCTCTAAGTTTCATTATTTTGCGAAAAGCCAGTTTTTCCCTACAATAAGGACTTTCTTGCAAATACTACAAAATTGTTGGTAGTTATTGAGATGGTTCCGCCAACCAATGTCTCATTCCCAATTATTAAATAATCCCTCAATTAATTTATTAATTTTGGTGTTGAGATTTCAAATACTCCAAGTTCCAGAGGCTCAAATTGTCCGTAATCGGGACACGGCTAACCGATTAGATCTTCACTCTGCAGAGGTTTATGACTTTACCCGCAAGAATCGCTCCTCCTTTTAAGTCTTCGCACTTCATGGTGTTTGAAGACGGACGAACGTAAACAGGTCTTCCGGAGAGTTCCTCCGCCACCGCGGTACCCATCCAATCCTACCGCCCTTCTACATCTCGTAGCACCGTCCGCCAGAGTCACAACTAGGGTTGACCAAGCCGAGCCCATAATGGCTTGCGGCTGCTGCAGTAAGCTTCCGGTCAATGGGGTATACATCCGTCTCTTCGTGGCTGGGTGAAGCTTTCCGCAAGATGTCATGGCACTTCTCCATGCATCCCGCCAACCTTTGGGTTCTCCAGGTGCCCGTCAACCGCCCTCCACCCAAGAGTGAATTTTGAAGTCCATCTTGATCTTGAAGTCATGGGGTTGTCATCATCTTGACTCTCACATCTCCCTTATGATTCACTCAACCAATCCCGTCTACGAGCATAGCAAACTAAACTACTTCGTCCCGGGCAATGGTAACAAGGGGAATTGGGTTCATCCTACCTCATGATACTACTCAAGAACATAACTTCAAATTTCTCCTACTGCATGCATGGTGGGGAGGTATAATTCTAATGCAATAAAATCATAGGTATAGTAAAGAAAATATGATCAATGACTTGCCTTGCTGACGATCTTCGAAAGCTAGGGACTCGTGGTAGCAAGCTTCGCACTCCGGAAATTCTACCGAGGCAAACAACAATCATAATAAGCATACAACATATGATCACTTAACATAATAGCATGCTAACATAACACACAAAGCAATTGAACCAAAACCCAAAGAAAACTCGAAGAAATCCAAATCAATGCTTTTGCCACATCAAACAACAACCATGAAATAGTTTTACACAACAAAAATTTTCTTAACAGAACCTAAGCATGGGTTTTTGCTAACTAACAGAAAAGAATTCATCATGCAACTAGGAGCAAAAAGAATCACCTTAAAAGCTATTATAAAACTCCTATTATGCCTAAAACAATCCTAGCAAAGAAAAATACAATAAATTTTGTATTTATTGTAAATAAAAGTTCATACTCTAAAGTTACGAAACTAATCTAGAATAAACTATCACATAGGAAAAATAAAATTATTTGCTAATTAAAACAATAGGAAAACAATAGCTAGTTAAATAATTAAGAACCACATGATTTTAATTAAAACTATTTTTTATTAAATCTAAAATACCTAAATAAATTCCTACGGTTAGGTAAGGTCAAAACAAAGTAGTGACAAAAAGAATCACTAAAATAAAATAATTCTAACTCACTTTATAGCAGAATTACTAATCTGTCTAAATCTAAAATAAAACAATTTTAAATAATTTTAACATGTCTAAACATATTTTCTACAGAAACTACAATAGATTTGCAAACCAACAAAAAAAGAATCACTTAAAAATATTAAGTAGATTAAAAGATATGGGTTTTACAAAACTGAAACTATTCTGTTAAAAACAGAAATGAAAAATAAAATTAAAAGAAAAATCGGGCGCTAATGGGCCTATCTAGCGCTCAGGCGTAACATAGCTAAAATACGCACGCGGTTAAACAGAAAATAACCGCGTCGGCCGGTCCAACTAAACCTAACTAAAACCAAAATAAACCGGAACTAAACCGGAACGAAAACCGGTTTATTTAAAAATAAACCTACCGCTTCGGGATCTAATCTAGACCCTACGTCTAGATCTAACGGTGGGAGTGGTCTCCGGCGACGTACCGTGGTGGCGACGGCGGCGATGGTCGACGGCGGCTCGGGCGACGACGGCTCCGGTGGCTCCGGTGGTCGGGGGCGACGGCGGAGGCCTCCGTGGTGCGGCGGAGCAAGGGAGCTCTGGGTGGTCTCGGTGGAGCTCGAGGGGTTGAGGCGGCGGTGGGGCGACAATGGCGGCAAGACTCGGGCTCAATGAGCGATCTGGCGAGGGAGAGGGTCGTCTGAGGGGAAAAGTGGGGAAGGGGTCGAGGCGGGGTATTTATAGGGGGGCACCGACTTGGAGGAGGGGCAGGTCGAGGCGAGGGATCGGGAGGATCCGGATCTCCGGGATTCTGGCGAGGCGACGCGGTGGCGCTGGCGTGGGGAGGAAGAAGGTGGCGGGGTCCACCCGTCAGCGGGAGAGGGGAGGGGGCGATCGGTCGGGCGACCGAACGGTAGGAGCTTGGCGAGGCGCTGGGTGCACTGGTGGGCGCCTGGTGCTGGTCGGGGTCGGCTGGGCTGGCTGGTGGCGCTGGGTCCTTTCTCTTTTTTTTGAATTTTGAGAGAGAGAGAGAAATACAATAAATATAAATATTTATATAGGACATATATATATCAAAATGATCAGGGGAATATTCCCTATTATTTGAACATTTTTCCAGGGGCAAAACTCAACTTTATAAAAAATCATTTTTTTCTAAAATCCCAAATAAACTCCAAATTTGAATTCAAACTTTTTGGTAATGCTTTTCATCTGACATATTTGGAGTGTCATGTTTACTCCTCTCATACTTTATCTCAAGTATTTGTCAGGCATTGTTTTTGCAATAATTTTCAAATGCCAAGTTGAATTCAAATTCCAACAATTCCAAAAACTTCTGAAACTTCAAATGCCACTCAAATTCAAACAATATGCATAGATGCTTAGCTATAATTGTAAAACATTCCAAATAGGAAATTTGGGATGTTACAAACCTACCCACCTTAAGATGAATCTCGCCCTCGAGATTCGGGTTGGCTAGCAAATAGGTGCGGGTGGTCTCGCGAAGGTCTTCTTCTCGCCCCGTGTGGCTTCCTCCTCGAATGATGACTCCACAAAGACCTTGCAAAACTTGATGATCTTCTGCGGGTGACTCTGTTCGCAGATCTCGAGAATTTGAACGGGTTTCTCCTTATAAGTCGATCACCGTCGAGCTGTATGGCCTCTAGGGCACTTGTGTCTCTCAACGGAATATCGGCCATGTCGGCATGGCATTTCTTGGTGAGAAACATGGAAGACATCATGAACTCCGGACAATCCTTCCGCAATTCCAACTTGTAAGCAACTTCTCCTCGACGCTCGAGGATTTTGTAGGGCCAATGAATCGGGTGCTAACTTTCCTTTAACATCGAACCTCTTGATTCCACGGTGGGGACACACGAAGATATGCACGGTCTCCCGCTCGTAAGTTACTTCCTTGCGTTATTGTCGGCATAACTCTTCCGTCTCGATCGAGCTACCTTGAGTCTATCTCGAATCAGTTTGACTTTCTCTTCGAATCTCGATAAGATCGGAACCGAAAAGTGTTCGATCTCCAACACCATCCCACAAAGAATGGTGTTCGCACCTCCTTCCGTATAGAGCTTCGAAGGGCCATCTTGATCGGTGCGATAACTGTTGTTGTATGAGAACTCCGCGATGGCAAATTATCATCCCAGCTAGACCCATAGTCTAGCGCACAAGCTCTCAACATGTCCTCCGAATCTGGTTGACTCTCTCGGTCATCCATCATGCTGCGGATGAAAAGCATCTTGAACTCCAGCCTCGCACTCCAAAGTTTCATGCAACCGATTCCAAAACTTTGAGGTAAATTGTGTTCTCTATATCGACACGATACTCCTCGGAACTCCATGCGGACATATGATCCTGGTCATGTATATCTTGGCTAACTTAGCACTGGTATAGGTAGTCTTCACGGAATGAAGTGAGCTACCTTGGTCAATTGATCAACCACTACCAGATGGAATCATAACTGAAGCGGGTCTGGGTAGTCCTGTGATAAAATCCATTCCAAGTTTTTCCCATTTCCACTCGGGAATCGGCAAAGGTTGAAGTAACCTGCTGGCTTCGATGTTCGCCTTTACTCGCTGGCAAACATCGCATACTACTACGTACTCGTCAATATCCTTCTTCATACCGCCCACCGTAAACTTTCCTTCAAATCCAGATACATCTTAGTGTTACCGGGTGAATCGAGTATGGTGAATCATGAGCCTCTCAAGAATTAGCTTCCGAGTTCGGGATCATTGGGTACATAAATACGATCCTCGAACCATATAGCTTCAGATTCATCCTTACGAAATCCTTTAGCTTTTCCTTCATTCATCCTTTTCTTTATCTCCTCAATTTCCTTGTCCGACTTCGGGCTTCACGAATTCTTTCGCCAAAGTGGACTGAACTTCCAGAGTTGCAACATATCCTCTCGAACTATCTCCGATCGAAGATCTCGAGGTCATCGACTAACTCCTGGGTAATCCTCCGCTATAAGAGTATTCACATAACTCTTACGGCTCAAAGCATCTGCTACGACATTAGCCTTTCCGGGTGATAATGCAATCTCATGTCATAGTCCTTGATTAACTCTAGCCATCTCCTCGCCGAGGTTCAACTCTTCTGCGTGAAGATATACTTCAAGCTCTTATGATCTGTGTAAACATCACAACGGTTTCCGATAAGGAAATGTCTCTGTGTCTTGAGTGCATGCACTACGGCTGCTAGCTCCAAATCATGTGTGGCATAATTCATCTCGTGTGGTCGAGCTGTGCGGAGGTATAAGCTACAACTTTTCCTTCTGCATGAGTACTCCTCCGAGTCCCTAAGCGCCACAATATACCGTAATCCTTGTGTATGTCCGCAAAATCAATCTTTGGGGCTGTAACCAAATGTTTCTTCAATTCTCGAAGCGGCTTCACAATCCTCGGTCCAAATGTACTTGGCATCCTTCTTTAACAGTTCAGTCATGGGCTTGGCAATCTTCGAGAAATTCTCAATAAACCTCCGATAATATCCTGCGAGTCCGAGAAAGCTGCGGATCTCCTTGATCGAGGTGGGCGATCGCCAATCGGTGGTGATACAACCTTGGCGGGTCAACTGCTATTCCTTCTCCTGAAATAACATGTCCGAGGAATCCGACTTCCTTCAACCAAAATTCACATTTGCCGAACTTGGCATATAATCGATGTTCTCGGAGTTTCTCCGTAACTAGACGCAAATGTTCCTTATGCTCTTCCTCGCTCTTGGAGAAAATCAGTATATCATCGATGAACACCAAGACAAACTTGTCCAGATATTCCATAAATACCTTGTTCATCAAATTCATGAAGTATGCAGGGCATTAGTCAATCCGAATGACATGACGGTATACTCATATAAACCATACCGTGGTAAATGCTGTTTTGGGTATATCCTTTTCACGGATCTTCAATCGATGATACCTCGATCAAGATCGATCTTGGAGAATACCTTGGCTCCAACTAGCTGATCGAATATATCATTAATCATCGGCAGAGGGTACTTGTTCTTGATGGTCACGCTGCTCAACGAACGATAATCCACAACCATTCTCGTGGTTCCATCCTTCTTCTCTACCAAAAGAACTGGGGCTCCCCAAGGTGATGAGCTTGGCGAATATATCCTTTCTCCAAGAGTTCATTAATTTGATTCTTGATCTCTTTCAAATCGCTCGGGGCATCCGATAGGGTCTCTTGGATATTGGGGCTGTGCCGCAATAACTCAATCAGAAATTCAATGTCTCTCGTCCGGTGGCATTCTGGTAATTCCTCAGGAAACACATCGGAAAATCTTGCACCACTGGCACTTCCTCCCTGAACAACTCCGTGAGGGAATGCACTGATTCTTCATCGGGATACGCCCGGATACATACTTGATCCTCTTCGCTCCGGTGTAGTGAGCAGAATCGACTTCTTGGGCGATCTATGTTTCCTTCAAACCGTCAACCAATCCATGCCTAGGATTACATCCAAGGTCCGGGTTTCCAATACTATGAGGTCTGCGGGAAATTTATGGTTCCCGATGTTGAGGGTTGCATGACAGCCTAAGCTCGCCATCATTTCTCCTCTGCGAACCGACGTGAAGAGGGCTTCTAAGGGTTCTAGTGGGCAACCCGTATTTTTTCCACAACTACCCTTGATATGAATGAATCGTTGCACCGTAATCAAAGAGTACCAATATGGATGTGAATTTAATAAAACTTACCAACCACGTTGTGTCGGCTGATCATAGACGTTCTCCACATCAATGTGGTTCACCCGAGCACGAGGAAAAGAGTTGGGCTTCTTTGCTGAGCTTCCATTGCCGCTTCCATTCCTCCGCTTGGCCTCCGGGCAGTCGGTGGCATAGTGCCTGTTTTACGGCACTTGAAGCAGTGATGTGACTCAGATCTTCTCGAGCCGGGGCAGGGACGATGTTGGTTGCCATTGCCGTTTCCATTGCCGCTTCCATTGCCTCGACTTGTTGTCCTGGTTGTTGTTGTTCCCATTTCCTCCATGGTTATGTCCTCCATGGTTATGATGGGTATGCCCTCCAGTATGGGGCATAACGGGCTTCGCTGAGCTCCGAGTTATACTTCCCCGCCATACTTCCGCTTATGCTATCAATCTGCTGCTGCTTGTCTTCAAGTATGGTGGCCTTGTCTACCAGCTCCCGGTAGTTATTGAAGGTAGCCACCATTAGCTGCATTCCCAGCTCGTCATTGAGTCCCTCGAGAAACTTTTCCTGCTTATGCATCTGTGGCCACATCATCCGGGGCATAGCGAGCTAACTTGCTGAACTCATCCACATATCGCCCCACAAGACGGTTCCCCGGGCGTAAGTTGTGGAACTCACGCTTCTTGCACTCATGGCTCCGGCTGAAACATGGGCGGTGCGGAAAGCTTCTTGGAACTAATCCCACGTGATGGTGGCGAGGGATAAGTGGCGGTGTAGTTCTCCCACCAAGAGGCTGCAGGTCCATCAAGTTGATGTGCGGCAAAGCACACCTTCTCTCGCATCGGTGCATCCAGCAGAAGTGGCTAACTCTCTTCCGACCTTGCGGAGCCAATCATCGGCCACAATCGGCTCGGTCTGCTAGAGAACACCGCGGATTCAGCCTTAGGAAGCGGGTCAAGTTGTCAGCAGGGGTGGTGGCGGTGGATTGTTGTTGTTGTTGTTGTTGTTGTTGTTGTTGTTCTGGTTCTGGATGAGCATCTGCATGAGGGCATTCTGCTGCTGGATCAGCTGGGTGAGCTCTGGCGGAAAGTTGAGACCGGGGTCACGTCTTGGAGGCATCTGGTGTTTTGGAGTGGATGAGAAAATTAGAATAGAACAAGGGTCTAATGAGAAAATATCACTACCCATATGAATGCTCAAACATAATCACACCAATCATTTATTCAATCATCTCAAACATGGTTCAATCTCGATTACAAATTCTCACGACTAATCGAAAATAACGGCCTAACTGATCGACGGAAAAAATAAAATAACATGGCGGTCGACTAAATGTCTTCATCAATTATCCTTGCGTCCTCTGGTGCGGCGTCCTCCGGTGTGATGTCCTCTGATGCGGCGCCTCCTCTTTGCGGCTTTCTTCAGTGGAGCTCCCTTCATAATCCTGGTCATTGCTCACGAGAGGTCCGTCATCTCCACTCGGAAAAAGGTCCTCTCCCAAGTCCATCTTCTCCTCCAATGCGGCAACATCCATCTTCAGCTTGTCGACTCTCTCCATGAAATCCTTGATTTCTTCTTCATGGTCAAGGAAGTCCGCGTGTGCTTTCTCCTCCAGCCCAGTTCACGGAACAACAGCCTCTGTGTACCTTCGAGTTACGGCGAGTCCGGATCTCCGCTTCTGAGGAGACACTCCAAGTCTTGGACATATGAGAGAATGGAGTCGTCCTCTCAGGACGGATGATATCTCCATTCCTAGCTCTGCGAGAAATCATGGCGAGGTCTCGATGGGTCGAGCTCGGCCTGTACTCTTCTCGGAGATGTCCAAGTGCACGATAAATCGCCATGTCTCTTCCGAGGATCCAGTTGAAATCGGTAAACTCAAAGTCAATAGGCTCAATGTCCTCCGAAGGTCCTCCAGGAATGTGCACCTCAATCTCAGAAGCGGGTATCCGTCGGAAGTGCATTGGTAGGCTTCCGTGATTGAGGGCGAGCAATCTTCAGCTTCTTCACGATCTGGACCAGCTTCTTGCCAAAAGGCATCGCCTCATCCTGGTGGCAAAACTCCGTAGCGTAACTGGGTGAACTCGTGGCCATCTAAAATGTTGAAAATCGGAGAGGAGTCGAAATGAATAGGGAGAATTACGGAATGATAAGGACATAAAATAAATAGTCTCTTCCTATGGCTTTCCGATCCTAGGGGTTACGCCCCTACGGTCGTGTGTGTGCTCAATACCATCTTCAGAAGCGACCCGACCCAAAATCGGTCAAGTCTCTATGTCCATACCATCCCAAGATCATGCCGCACACACAAGACATTGATGAAATAATCAAAGTTCAATCACACCTGAATTTATTACACGCTTCTCATATCGAGTCTTTATTACAATAGAATAAATTCGGCCGAAGGCCAACTCATGAGAAATAAACTAAATAAGCTGCGGAAGTGTAGAAGAATAGCGAGTCCATCCGACTCCAAAGGGCAATCGCCAAGCGCGGATCGTAGCCTCACTCCTGATCGGAATACTCCTCTGCAACATAAGACGTTGCAGCCATGTAGGTCAGCATTTTGAATATGCTGGCAAGTCATGAAGAGAGAATAACAATAAAAATTACTAACACTATATGCAATTTGGCTGTGGGGCTCTAATTTTCATTATTTTGCGAAAACCCAGTTTTTCCCTACAATAAGGACTTGCTTGCAAATACTACAAAATTGTTGGTAGTTATTGAGATGGTTCCGCCAACCAATGTCTCATTCCCAATTATTAAATAATCCCCTCAATTAATTTATTAATTTCAGTGTTGAGATTTCAAATACTCCATGTTCCAGAGGCTCAAATTTTCCAGAATCGGGACACGGCTAACCGATTAGATCTTCACTCTGCAGAGGTTTATGACTTTACCCGCAAGAATCGTTCCTCCTTTTAAGTCTTCGCACTTCATGGTGTTTGAAGACGGACGAACTAAACAGGTCTTCAAGAGTTCCTCCGCCACCGCCGGTACCCATCCAATCCTACCGTCCTTCTACATCTCGTAGCACCGTCCGCCAGAGTCACAACTAGGGTTGACCAAGCCGAGCCCATAATGGCTTGCGGCTGCATGTAAGCTTCCGTCAATGGGGTATACATCCGTCTCTTCGTGGCTGGGTGAAGCTTTCCGCAAGATGTCATGGCACTTCTCCATGCATCCCGCCAACCACTGGGTTCTCCAGGTGCCCACAACCGTCCTCCACCAAAGAGTGAATTTTGAAGTCCATCTTGATCTTGAAGTCATGGGGTTGTCATCATCTTGACTCTCACATCTCCCTTATGATTCACTCACCCAATCCCATCTACGAGCATAGCAAACTAAACTACTTCGTCCGGGCAATGGTAACAAGGGAATTGGGTTCATCCTACCTCATGATACTACTCAAGAACATAACTTCAAATTTCTCCTACTGCATGCATGGTGGGAGGTATAATTCTAATGCAATAAAATCATAGGTATAGTAAAGAAAATATGATCAATGACTTGCCTTCTTGACGATCTTGAAAGCTAGGGACTCGTGGTAGCAAGCTTCAGACTCGGAAATTCTACCGAGGCAAACAACAATCATAATAAGCATACAACATATGATCACTTAACATAATAGCATGCTAACATAACACACAAAGCAATTGAACCAAAACCCAAAGAAAACTCGAAGAAATCCAAATCAATGCTTTTGCCACATCAAACAACAACCATGAAATAGTTTTACACAACAAAATTTTTCTTAACAGAACCTAAGCATGGGTTTTTGCTAACTAACAGAAAAGAATTCATCACGCAACTAGGAGCAAAAAGAATCACCTTAAAAGCTATTATAAAACTCCTTTATGCCTAAAACAATCCTAGCAAAGAAAAATACAATAAAATTTTTATTTATTGTAAATAAAAGTTCATACTCTAAAGTTACAGAAACTAATCTAAAATAAACTATCACATAGGAAAAATAAAATAATTTGCTAATTAAAACAATAGGAAAACAATAGCTAGTTAAATAATTAAGAACCACATGATTTTAATTAAAACTATTTTTTATTAAATCTAAAATACCTAAATAAATTCCTACGGTTAGGTAAGGTCAAAACAAAGTAGTGACAAAAAGAATCACTAAAATAAAATAATTCTAACTCACTTTATAGCAGAATTACTAATCTGTCTAAATCTAAAATAAAACAATTTTAAATAATTTTAACATGTCTAAACATATTTTCTACAGAAACTACAATAAATTTCCAAACCAACAAAAAAAGAATCACTTAAAAATATTAAGTAGATTAAAAGATATGGGTTTTACAAAACTGAAACTATTCTGTTAAAAACAGAAACGAAAAATAAAATTAAAAGAAAAATCGGGCGCTAATGGGCCTATCTAGCGCTCAGGCGTAACATAGCTAAAATACGCACGCGGTTAAACAGAAAATAACCGCGTCGGCCGGTCCAACTAAACCTAACTAAAACCAAAATAAACCGGAACTAAACCGGAACGAAAACCGGTTTATTTAAAAATAAACCTACCGCTTCGGGATCTAATCTAGACCCTACGTCTAGATCTAAGCAGTGGGAGTGGTCTCCATGACGCATCGGGCGGCGGCGGCGGCGATGGTCGACGGCGTTTCTCGGCGACGACGGCTCCGGTGGCTCCGGTGGTCGGGGGCGACGGCGGAGCAAGGGGAGCTCGGGGGTGGTCTCGGTGGAGCTCGAGGGGTTCAAGCGAGCGGTGGGCGACAATGGCAAGGGGCAAGACTCGGGCTCATGAGCGAGCGCGGCGAGGGAGAGGGGTCGGGCGAGGGGGAAAAGTGGGGGAAGGGGTCGAGGGCGGGTGTATTTATAGGGGGGGGGCACCGACTTGGAGGAGGGGCAGGTCGGGTGAGGGGATCGGGGAGGATCCCGGATCCTGCGGGATTCCGGCGAGGCGACGCGGTGGCGCTGGCGTGGGGAGGAAGAAGGTGGCGGGGTCCACCCGTCAGCGGGAGAGGGGAGGGGGCGATCGGTCGGGCGACCGAACGGTAGGAGCTTCGGGCGAGGGGCGCTGGGCGGGGCGGCTCGGTATTGGGCTGCGCTGTGGTGCACTGTGGGCCAGCTGGGTCTGGGCTGGGCGGGGTTAGCGGGTGGCGCCTGGGTCCTTTTCTGTTTTTTTTTTAATTTTGAGAGAGAGAGAAAAATACAATAAATATAAATATTTTATATAGGACATATATATATATCAAAATGATCAGGGGAATATTCCCTATAATTTGAACATTTTTCCAGGGGCAAAACTCAACTTTATAAAAAATCATTTTTTCCTAAAATCCCAAATAAACTCCAAATTTGAATTCAAACTTTTTGGCAATGCTTTTCATCTGACATATTTGGAGTGTCATGTTTACTCCTCTCATACTTTATCTCAAGTATTTGTCAGGAATTGTTTTTGCAATAATTTTCAAATGCCAAGTTGAATTCAAATTCCAACAATTCCAAAAACTTCTGAAACTTCAAATGCCACTCAAATTCAAACAATATGCATAGATGCTTAGCTATAATTGTAAAACATTCCAAATAGGAAATTTGGGATGTTACAAGAACTGACGTCAATGGGACTCAAGGAAGAATTTGACTGGTCTGCACCTCCTCCGAAGAAATACAAGAAGGTCAAATTTCCGTCCTTGGTGGCCAGCTCCTATTCTTCATCGCGCGACACTGATGAGAATGAAGACTTGGACGACACTGCGGCAGGTCCTACTACATCAACCGACCCCAACAACGCTGGCGCTCCTTCTTCAACTTGAAATTGTTCAGGAGCGTTAGTCCTCAGTTTCGATCCTTTTGGTCATTCGATGACAAAGGGGGAGAAATTTGAGTTAGTCTTCAAGCGGGTCTATTCTATTGCCCATATACAACAATTTATTTTTGTTAAGTTACAACTCTCGTTCTTCTGAAACTTTTATTGGATCGAGTTGTAATCTTAAACCCGATGGTGCTTTGATACTTTTGATGCACTATGCTCTGATTCTCTTGAGCTTCTTGAAAATCTTCAAAGAGGGTCTATATGAGCTCTGATACTCTTGATGCGTTATTTTGCATGCTTGTTCCTCATTAATGTTATCGCACGCATGCTGAATTACATCAAGCACCATATTTCATCATGCATTTCAAATTCTTCATATTATATGTCAAATGCGTGTATGAATTACAAGATATAGGGGGAGATCTCCATGATTCAACTCTTCAAATGTGCATTGCCTCAAAAGCAAATTCCTCACTATGCACATCTTCGGGGGGAGTTCTTCTATATCTTGCAATCAAATTCCTCATTATCAGTATTTACACTTCATATGTTTATCCACGTTGAAAACTTAACCTGTATTGTCATCAATCACCAAAAAGGGGGAGATTGTAAGTGCATCTAGTGCCCCTTAGTGATTTTGGTGGATTGAAGACTTATAGGTTAAGGAACTAATGCGTTTGTGAGTGTATACAGGTCTATAAGTCTATGAGGAGTTTGATATTTACAGAGAAAGTCGACCCCTAAAAATGAAGTTCTTCGACTAAAGACTTTGATATTCTGAAGACTTTGTGAAGACTTTGAAAGTGAAGAAATTGGTGTGACCTTGAAGACTTGGTATTCATTTGAGGAACATGAATCGTGAAGACTTTTGTTTTCGTAGTTTCATTTTCTCTTTCTTGAGTCATAGGAAACACCGTACTGTTAAAGGGGGTTGAGGAAATACTAAGGAAAAATTTCCATGTGATGCTCAACTCAAAATCCTACACCTACCAATCCCTTCGAGTGAAGCCTTTGAAATCTCATACAGATTCAGTCAATTTCTTGATGATGAGACGAAGTTCTTCCGGTCACGAGGAATTTGTTCGACCGAGGAGTTCGAATTTGCCAGTCTGGATTGCCTACACAAGTGAGGAACATGATAGCCCCGAGGAATTTGATATTCAAATTTCCGACCGTTCTTTGTCTTCTTGCGCGCCACTGTCCCAAAATATCTTTTCCACCTAACGGTCATATCATTGAAGGGCATTTATGTCTTATCATGTCGGGCTGCTCCCTAGGCTATAAATAGCCGCCCCTACAACCACTAGCTGGTTGGCTGCCCGAGAGAACTTGACACTTGTCATTTGAGAGCAACCCATCCTCCGAGGACTTTGAGCGAAAATCATCAAGTGAGAAAAACCCCAAAACCAAAACCCTACAAACCCAAAGTGATTGAGCATCATCAAGAAATTGATCCTGCGTGGATCCGACGCTTGTTACCTTTGAAGACTGTGCTTCTTCCAGACGGTTAGGCCATGGTCTAGAGCATCCAAGAGGAATTGTGGATCGCCGAGTGACCAAGTCTGTGAAGGTTTGGAAGTCGCTCAAGACTTACCACGAGTGATTGGACGAGGTCCTGTGACCTTAGTTCAAGGAGAATACGGTGAGGACTTGGTGTCCCGAGCTGCGTGCTCAGCGACCGGGTGTCCGGACTGTGTGTCCTCGAGTTTAAATACTCACCGCTCCAACCAGACGCATAAGCCCGAGACAGCAGTTGGAACTGGTCTACCAAATCATTGTCTTCACCAACCCAATCTGGTTCTATTTCCTCAACCCTTTTATTT
The DNA here is from genome assembly GCA_021605205.1 of Aegilops longissima. NCBI lineage: Eukaryota > Viridiplantae > Streptophyta > Magnoliopsida > Poales > Poaceae > Aegilops > Aegilops longissima. The sequence continues at coordinate 43,591,467 of CM038676.1, read as the reverse complement.
CCTCATTCTTGTGTTGAGTGTTTGTTCATATCTGTGTTTGAAGACTTTGGTCAAGACTTTCTAAATTTCCTCAGTTCAATTTCTTCAATCTGTTTGTCTTCATCTTGTGTTATCCTGTGATTACGCTTTCTGTACTCCGTGCTAGTCTTCATTTCATCATGATGACCATGCGTGTATTCTGTTATGCTTACTTATGAGTACATATTCCGCTGCAAGTAGTTCTTCGCTAAGGAATTTCCTCACCGGAAAATTCCTCAGTGAAGAATTCATAAAAATCGCCTATTCACCCCCCCTCTAGTCAATATAACGCACTTTTAAGAGTCGGTAACAATGGGAGGAGATGTACATATCCGCATCGCCAAGCTTGCCTTCCACGCCAAGGAAAGTCCCATCTGGACATGGGGCGAAGTCTTCAATCTTGTATCTTCATAGTCCAGGAGTCCGGCTAAAGGTTATAGTCCGGCTATCCGGACACCCCCTAATCCAGGACTCCCTCAGTAGCCCCTGAACGAAGCTTCAATGACGACGAGTCCGGCACGCAGATTGTCTTCGGCATTGCAAGGCCGGTTCCTCCTCCGAATACTTCATAGAAGATTTTGAACACAACGATAATGTCCGGCTCTGCAAAATAAGTTCCACATACCACCGTAGAGAGAATAATATTTACACAAATCCAATCTGCTGACGTATTCCGCAGCGTGACACCACACCATGGCCAAGCCTTTATTCAATCGCTTTCTTGTCCCACCTCAACAAGCGCTTAGCGAGGCAGCTTCCTTGGCACGCCTTGTCGAGCGTAGATCGTGTCCCTTATTCCGGGATTCTCATCAATACGGGCGTGGGTAACCCAACCGTGCCATTAATTTACTGGCGCTTGGGAGATAAGCGAGTTTTACCGAGGCTGGTGGGGCATATGGTTTCGTCTCGCCCATATAAGGGATAAGGATCCACCTTTTTCATCTACGCCTTCTTCCTCCTTTGCTTATCCATTTTTCAAGACTCGAGCTCCAATACCAAGTCCGCACATCCCACCTCAACCTTCTCCAACCATGTCCGGAGCGGGATGCAAGTGGATGGTCTCCTCCGTTATGGAGGGACACATCAAGAAGCTGAGGAAAGCCGGATACTTGTCCAATGACATCGCGCACCGGCTCCCAGATGAGGGGCAGCTCATCCCCACCCACAGGCCCCATGAGAGGGTGGTGTTCCTCACCCATTTCCTCCGCGGACTAGGTTTCCCACTTCACCCATTTGTCCGGGGGCTCATGTTCTACTACGGCCTGGATTTCCACGATCTAGCCCCGAACTTCATCCTCAACATCTCGGCGTGCATCGTCGTGTGTGAGGCCTTCCTCTGCGTCCAGCCCCACTTCGGCTTATGGCTGAAGACCTTCAATGTCAAGCCGAAGGTAGTGGGCGGCCGCCAAGCGGAGTGCGGAGGTGCCATGGTGGGCAAGATGCCCAACGTCCTATGGCTCGAGGGCTCCTTCGTAGAGACCATAAAGGGGTGGCAATCGGGGTGGTTCTACATCACCAAGCCGCGTGACCCTGAATGGGCAGCGACCCCTGAATTCCGATCTGGCATCCCCACGCGGCTCACCTCCTGGAAAGAGAAGGGCCTGTCGTGGGGTAATTTGGAAGAGCTGACCAGACTCCAAACCTGCGTCCAAAACCTGGTGAGCAAGAAGCTCAAACTTGTCAACGTAGTCCAGTTCATGCTCATCCGCCGGATCCTCCCATGCCAACAATGGGCTTTCAGCTTGTGGGAGTTTAATCCGGCACAACACCGAACTCTGAGCAGGCTCTTCGACACTACGTACGAAGATGCCTGGAAGGTGCTGTTCAAGGGCGCCGAGGCTCCCGCATCCGCTACCGAGGATCGCGGATTCAACACGCAACATAAAGCCAATGCCGTAAGCTGTTTTACCCTTTACGGGATACTTGTTTTCATAGTTTGACCCCATGCGGGATCTAAACTCCCTTACCTTTGACAGGATTGGCAGAAGACGTCCCGGCAGATCAACCGTCCGACTCCTTGCCCGAAGACCAAAGTGGGACGCCCGCTGACGGGAGTTGCTGGGTTCCGCACCTTACGTGGTGCCGAGAAGAAGGTTAAGAAGAAGGCCACGGGAACTCGAAAGAGTCCCCGGCGCCTGGTGGTGTCGGACTCATCGTCCGATGACTCCGAGGCGGACTCCTCCCATGAAAACGAGGAGGAGGAAAGAGAGGTCGCAGACTAAGGCATAGCCTAGTGGTGGAAGGGCTGATGCCTTCCCACCCACCCAGAGTTCAAGGCATGGTACTTGCAATTTGGGTTTGTTGCACCAATTATCTTTGTAAGGGGTTACCTTACGCCTTTATGTCAAAAAGGAAGAGAGGTCTCTCCCATGGGGGAGAGAAGAAAAGGAAGGTCGCCTAAGCCCGGGGGCGGAGGGTCAGCGTGTGTGTAGTCTTGGCGTTGCAAGGCGGGTTCTCCTTCAAGTTCTATATACCTGCCGAACAGTGTCCAGCTTCCTCATCAATGTTTGCGTCTTGGCTTCCACGCCCAATAATGGCCTTCTTCCACGCGTCTGCTTGAATGTGAAAAGCCAGTATGTCTTTTATGTTTTACCCCTAGTTGTGCGAACAATCGCCTATAAGGGAGGCAAGAATCCAGATCCAAATCACCATCTTCCTCTCAAAATACTCATCGGAGCGCCGACCAAGAATCCATTCCATCATGGACTGTCAACGCGGCTCCTCTTCCCCCGCCCCGCCCTTTGCGGAGATTGGAGGAGATGCTCTGCTCGCACAACGAAATGGTGAAGCTCCAAATGGGGATATCTCCTCCGCCTTCATGGTTCGGTTCGAAGGGCTGGCCACCTACAAAGGTGGGAAGCAAGCGGAGGTTACCCCAAATCCCAACAAAGGGAGCGGGTATGCTTCGTCCCCTATCCGATAAGCGGGCTTGGATTTCTGACATCCATTCCTCCAGGCTGCTGGAGTTCTACGGACTCGGCTTCATCACCTCACGCCCGCCTCAATCCTGCATATTGCGGGTTATGTAGCTCTTTTGAGCTTTTCCTGGGCGCCGAGCCCCACTTCGCTGTGGAAGAGGTTGTTCTACCTTGTACCCCGCTCTCACGAGGGTCCATATATCAAGTGGGCGGCGCCGAAATATGGCGCATTGCCGGACGGATATCCATCCGAACCCCTAAGAAGGCGCTCAAGACTGGCCTTCGTAATGGTTTTATATAGAAGACGCCCGCTCTTTGGACCCTGTTCGGATCGGCCTCCCGGAGTTCAGCAATGCTCCTCTCAAGAAATGCCTTAGTTGGCGTCCGCGAGCCCCATCCGGAGGAAGACAAGAGCGTCCATTATTTGATGGGCGAATAAGGTTCTTGGCCCATGCCGGGTTGACCATGATTGGAATCATGGCAACATGCATTACGTGGGTGCAGCCACTACAATACAGGCCAACCCATGTGGGATTTCAACGGGAGGACGATGCCACCCGTCATGGCCAAAGGGCGGATTCGCCAAGATCCGTGACGATCTTGTCCGCCTATATAAGGGGAGAAGGAGGATTTCCTTCGGAAGAACCCGTTAAATGGGTTTTCCATGAATAATCCCCGGCCTTGGGTAAGCGAACACTCAGCATGTCCGACCCGTGCCTTTCGAAACTTGAGTTTCTTATAATGTGTTCTTCTTTCGACGCAGGAACTGCGCCGGACCGTGGAGGGCATGCTAAGTCCGGATCCGCAGCCCGAAGATCCAGAGAGATCCCGGGATCCGGCCTCCGAAGAGGATCCGGACATAAAGGTGGAGCTAATCGACGGGGTGTTCCACCAGCTCACCATGGACAATGCTTTAGTCGCCATCACGGCCGACTATCCCGGACTATATCCGGCTTCCCAGGTGATTGCGGCCAAAGCCCTGACACCGTCATTCCTTCCTTGCTTATTTCTGACCACCGTATATGATGGCACTGCATGCGAGGCGCCCCTAGGGCGCGAAGCCGAGCTCGCGGTGGCTGACCAACAAGGGCGATTCGGACGATGGCGGAAGAGGAGCGCGGCGCGGATCAAACGTCGCCGCAAAGGTGTAGCTCACAATTCAGTATTTAGAACAACGTCCTGTGAAGCGTTTGAGTGCTCATGACTTTTATAGGGAAAAAGCGCCCCGCGGATCGCGGCGTGGAAGTTGTCAATCCAACCTCTATCAGCCGGGCTCCCGCACCTGGTCAGGAGGGGGAGGCGAGCGCAAGGCGCAAGCCGGACGTTCCTCCGACGGAGGATGCCGACGGACTGTCCGCCACCAACTCTGAGGCGGAGAGTGCCCTGAATCACAGGCGCCGCCAGACAGTATTTCGTGACGCGTGCTTCTCCCCAGAGGCGTTGAATGCCTTTAACACGGGGGACGCGCACCTTCGTGCTGCTCAAGATAGTTTTATCGGAGCCACGGAGCAGTATGTAAAAGACATACGGGTAAGAGAATTTAATAGTTATATATGCCAGTAGCCCCCGAGACTTAAAGTAGTTATATTGAAATTGATTTAAGGATCATATGAAATGTAGGATCTTACCGAGAAGAATACCCAACTGTCTCAGGAGCTGCAAGAGTGCAAGGCCCAACTTGAGGCCGCATTATGCCGGCGCAGGAGGAAGCGCAAGGACCTCTCCCGTAACGCATTATTTTAGAAAGATAAGTAGCGTTTGGCCTTTGCGCAAGTATAAAAACGACATTGCGGTGCTGCCGGACAATATCCGGACAGGCAAGAACCTGCGCCAACTAAAGGCGGCGAGAGGGTGCTGCATAAGTTGTAGCATGAAAGGAACAAGCTCCGGGATGCCCATGCCCAGCTTGGAGAAGAGCTGAAAGGCGTTCGGGCGAGCTGTCGGGCTCCGTTAAGGAGAATCAGCGGCTTCGTCGCGCATATATAGTAAGTTCTTGGTGAACTCCTTTGAAAAGAAGAGTTCGCGAGGAAGTCAATTTGATGAATATGTCTGCAGGTATGCTCACAGGTCGCCTCATGGAGGATATGCCCGTAACAACGGGTGATCAACTTCCCAATTGTTGCAACCGATCGAGCGAGTTCGGCAGGCTATGAGCGGCGTCATCCAGCGTTATGGCCAGCCTTCTCCATACCCGAGGGTCTTGGGAGCTTGGAGAAGCTGCAGAGAGTGGTGGCGCTTCCATTTATGGAAGATTTCAGCCTGCCGCCAAGGTGCCGAGGAGGCTGGGCCATGGTAAAGACGCGGTACAAGAAGGCGGATCCCAACCACATGGCCGAAGTCGGACCTGTGGGGCCCAATGGGAAGGAGATCGCTGTGAGTTTAGTATATGGCCAAGTGGAGTTGGCCGCTAAATTTTCCCAACAGGACTGTAAATTAGACAACCTGTTAGACGGGATTGAGGAAGAATACAATCATTCGATCTGACAATGTATTATAAAATGACATACAAAATGCCTTCTAGCCGGATTGTAGATCGTTTGTCTTTACCGACCTTTTCGCTTCGACCTCGGGACCCTAGAGTCCGGAGTGTGTCCGAATACCTTCTCGGTTATGAAACAACCAGGGTATGCATGGAGACCAGGCGTAGGGGTCATCAGTGCTTTATCAGACAAGTGCCCAACTAGTTATGTTATATTACATGGGTAGTAAGAAACATCTTCCAGGGAGAATAGTTCCGTTAAGGGTTCCTTTCATCTGGGGGTGGCATGCCCTAAAGTGCATGTCCGGTCTGCGAAAAAAGCAGAAAAACATCTGGGGGCAGATAAATAAGTGGATAAAAAATCATCTTTTAAGTCACCGACCGAATATTCCCTTAAGAACGCTAGCTTTCGGCTTCACCCGATCGAGGTACACATCCGCTGACCAGCAAGATAACAATCGCAGAGGTGCTCCTTTACCTCCTAGCCGAACAATCGGGAGCGAGGGGTAAGCACAGAGCGAGCAACCCAGCTTGGCCAAAACTTAAGTCATATCGATGCATATAATGGTGAATAAAAGGTACATGTGGAGGCTTGACACATGTCTTTGGGCATGAAGCCAGTATAATTAAGCTTACGGTAAAGAAGCCCCGTGTATAATGAGTGCGGATAGCACATCAATTCTGTGCTGAACGTTGCGCAAGTAGGCCTTTTAAGGCTTGGATGAATAGGGTTGAGAAGAAAAGATAAACAAAAGGCAGCTGAAGTAAAAAAGTTTTTGGACGGGGAAAGGGGCGAACTCTTAGTCGGCGCTAGGCATAGAATCGTCGAGGCGGGCTGCGTTCCATGGGTTCGGCTCGAGTCGGTTATCCGATGCATTTAAGTGAGCGGTGCGCTCCGCCGGTCAGGACTTGATCGATGATGAAGGGGCCTTCCCATTTGGGCTTGAGCTTGTCCTTTTTCTTGTCCGGCAGGCGTAGAACCAGTTCGCCAACGTTGTAAGTCTTGGCCCGTACTTCTCTGCTTTGATATCTTGAGCCTGCTGTTGATAGAATGCGGAGCGAGCCTTGGCGACGTCGCGCTCTTCCTCAATGTGTCAAGCTGTCCTGCCGATCCAACTCGGCTTCTCTTTCTTCGTATATGCGCTTTTCGAGGTGAGTCATGAATGATGTCGCAGGCAAAACTGCTTCGCGCCGTATACCATAAAAATGGTGTGAATCCGGTAGTACGGTTAGGCGTTGTCCGCAGCCCCAGTACGGAGTCGAGCTCCTCTACCCAAAGGCGTGTCGATTTCGTAAGGGACCGCACTAGTGCGGGTTTGATGCCGCTCATTATTAGACCATTTGCTCGTTCCACTTGACCGTTGGTTTGAGGATGATAGACTGAAGCGTAATCGAGCTTGATGCCCATATTTTTGCACCATGATTTAACCTCATCGGCGGTGAAGTTCGTGTCGTTATCGGTGATGATGTGTGGGGACACCATAACGGTGTACTACCCGGATATAAAGTCTATCACTGGTCCGGACTCTGCCGTTTAAAGCGGCTTGGCCTCTATCCATTTGGTGAATTTATCCACCATGACCAATAGGTACCTTTGCTTGTGGGTTCCCCTTTAAGTGGTCCAACCATGTCAAGCCCCAGACATGACGGCGTGTAATGGGTATAGTTTTGAGGCGGTGGGTGGCATATGGCTCGATTAGCAAAGAGCGACAACCAACGCATCTTTGGACTAAGTCCCGAGCATCTGCTCGGGCCGTCGGCGATAAAATCCTGTACGGAATGCCTTTCCTACAAGGGCCCGAGCTGCGGCGTGGTGTCCGCCTAGTCCGCATGAATTTCAGCCGGAGGTTTCGCCCTTCCTCTTCGGAGATACACCTTTGAAGGACTCGGTTGTGCTTTTCTTATAAAGTTCTCCTCATAGACCTTGTAGGCTTTAGATCGCGGACAATGCAGCGGGCCTCATTTTGGTCTTCGGAAGCTCCTGCCTAAGCAAGTAGGCGAGGAATGGTTCATCCCACGGGCAATTACTGCCATTATGTCGAGGGCGGAAGGTGTTATGTCATCGGCTGGATCGCCGGTTGGTGCGGCTTGTTCCGGTTTGTTAGTTCCGGACTCGTCTTCCCATAGTACGGATGGCTTGAAGAGCCGTTCCAGGAAGATGTTAGGAGGGACAGCGTCGCGTTTTGCACCAATGCGTGCCAGTACGTCGGCTGCTTGGTTATTATCCCGGGCTACGTGATGGAATTCAAGTCCTTCGAACCGGGCTGACATTTTTAGGACAGCGTTGCGATATGCTGCCATTTTCGGATCTTTGGCGTCAAAGTCTCCGTTTATTTGGGATATTGCGAGGTTTGAATCCCCGCGCACCTCTAGGCGTTGAATGCCCATGGAGATTGCCATCCGGAGACCATGTAAAAGGGCCTCGTATTCGGCTGCGTTGTTGGAGTCCGTGTACATTATCTGAAGTACATATTGGACTGTGTCTCCGGTCGGGGACGTCAATACGACGCCAGCCCCCAGTCCGGCTAACATTTTAGAGCCGTCGAAGTGCATAATCCAATTGGAGTATGCGCCGTATTCTTTAGGGAGTTAAACGGTCCATTCAGCGACAAAGTCAGCCAAAACTTGTGACTTTATAGCTCACGAGGTTTGTAAGATATATCAAATGGTAAGAGCTCAATGGCCCATTTGCAATCCTGCCCATCGCGTCATGATTGTTTATAATGTCGTTAAGTGGTACTTCAGAGGCCATTGTTATTGAACACTCTTGAAAGTAGTGTCGGAGCTTCGGGATGCCATGAACACCGCGTATGCTATCTTACGATAGTGCGGTAGCGGACTTGCAGGGGTTAACATAGTGGATCGTAGTATACTGGTTTTTGAAGAGGGAATTTATGCCCTTCTTTTCTCGTTCGACGACGCAGTACCGCGCTTACAACTTGATGCGAGCTGCGATGTATAACAACATTGGTTCGCCCGGGTTGGGCGCAGCCAGACCGGTTGTTGCCAATATGGCCTTTATTTCTTGAGTCCGGCGGTGGCAGCATCCGTCCACTCGAAGTGTTGGTGCGCTGAGGAGGCGATAGAGGGTAATGCCTTTTCTCCTAGGCGGAGATAAAGCGGCTTAGAGCCGCTACGCATCCGATCAATTTTGTATTTGCTTGAGGTCTTTTGGGATATCTAGCTGTGACAGAGCTCGGATCTTGGCTGGGTTTGCTTCAATTCCTCTACGGATACGATGAAGCCCAGACTTTCGGTCCATGGTACCAAAACACATTTTTCCGGATTCAGCTTGATGTCATATGCTCGAGGTTGTCAAATGTGAGCCTCAAGTCGTCTACTAGAGTTTCGGCGTGTTTAGTTTTGACGACTACGCCGTCTACGTATGCCTCTACTGTTTTGCCGATCTGGGTAGCCAGACATGTCTGAATCATGCGCTGATATGTTGCGCCGGCGTTTTTAAGTCCGAAGGGCATCGTGTTGAAGCAGAATGGTCCATATGGAGTAATGAATGCCGTTGCGGCTTGATCCGCTTCTGCCATCTTGATTTGATGATAGCGGAGTATCGCCCGAGGAAGCACAATGAATCGTGCCCTGCGGTGGCATCGATGATTTGGTCGATGCGGGGGAGGGGGAAGGGATCCTTTGGGCAGGCCTTATTTAGGTCTTTGAAATCGACACATAGGCGCCAGGATTTGTCCTTCTTTGGTACCATTACCAAGTTTGCTAGCCAATCCGGGTGCTTGATGTCTCTGATGAATCCGGCTTCCAATAGTTTGGCTAGCTCTTCTCCCATTGCCTGTCTTTTGGGTTCGGAAAATCGTCAAGAGCCTGTTTGGTGGCTTGAATCCTTTTAGGATGTTTAGGCTGTGTTACGCCAATCTGTGGGATTCCGGGCATATCCGAGGGGTGCCAGGCAAAAATGTCCCAATTTTCCCGAAGGAATTCTCGCAGTGCGGCGTCTACATCAGGGTTCAATTGTGCCCCGATGGAGGCCGTCTTTGTGGGGTCCGTTGGGTGGACCTGGAATTTTACTATTTCATCTGCTGGTTTAAAGGAGGTGGACTTGGATCTCTTATCGAGTATCACATCGTCCCTATTCACCGTAGAGCGTAGCGCGGTGAGTTCCTCTGCCGCTAGGGCTTCGGATAGTGCCTCTAAGGCTAATGCGGCTGTCTTGTTTTCGGCGCGGAGTGCTATGTCCGGATCACTAACAAGAGTGATTATTCCGCGGGCCGGGCATTTTGAGCTTCATGTACCCGTAATGGGGTGCGGCTTGAAAAATTGTGAATGCCTCTCGTCCTAATATAGCGTGATATCCGCTGTTGAGCAGGGCCACTTGGGCGTGACTTCTTCGGATCTGTAATTGTCCGGTGAGCGAATACCACATCGAGTGTGATTTTTCCTGTGCAGCGCGCCTCCGGCTAGGGATTATTCCTCTAAAGGTTGTGCTGCTTCGCTCAATGCGGCTCAGTCTATTTCCATTTTTGAAGGGTTTCCTCGTAGATGAGGTTTAATCGCTGCCGCCATCCATGAGGACTTTTGTAAGTCGAAAGCCGTCCACTATTGGACTAAGTACCGGTCTTGGTGGAGCTCGGGCTGTCCGAATTTAGGTTAAATCGCTGGCGTTGAAGGTGATGGCTGTGTCGCTCCATGGATTGGTTGTTGCTACTTGGTAGACTTGGTGAGGCCTTGGATTATTCGTTTCGCATATTATTTGATGCGAAGTCTCAAGACTGTTGATACCGCATCGATGTTGTTGGAGTGGTTTTCGGGGCTAGAAGCTCCTCTCCACTTTTGGCCACCTGCCGTAATATCCAACATGCTCGAAGGTTATGTGTTGGGACGGCGCCTTACATCTTGTGAATTTTACGAGGTCCGCTAAGCCATCCCTCTAGTATGGTTCCGTGCCCTTTATGGGGTCTTTGCTTTTGGTTTTTGTATCGGTGCTGAGTGTAATGCACCCTTTTGTTACGGACTAGGGTTGTATTCGGGGCGGATTGTCCCAAAATTATTTTCGGTTGTCGGAAACTCTCCATCGCATGATACTTTCATACTATGGGCCTTGGTCGTGAAGCGTGTAATTTCACGGCGGTGACGGCGTTCAAGAGTCCCTCATCCGTGCAATTATTGCAAAAATTGAGATTGCGTTTTCCTCTCGGCAGTCCTTTATCCTGTCCATAACCGGGAGAATCGCCCGATAGTGATGTCTTGTCTCGGCGGGCTCTTGCGGATTAGAGATAGATCGCATATGTCCGGGCGGGTGGGTGGAATTAAGTCCGGAACCCTACCCATCTCAAGGCTCGAAGGCGAAGTTTCAATTTGGAAGCTTGGATTCTGGGCGTTGTCCAACGAGTGCAGTCCGATGCGACTTTAAGTTCGATGCTTGATCGAAGTCCGTCCCTCCGGGAATCCGGCATGGGGGTTTGGAAGTCCGGACATGACTAGTTTTCAATATAGGAGAAGCGTCGCGCATTGTTCCTCTACCACCGCAGCGTGGTGGGTGACTGGGAGAGTTAATCTCTCGGATCGGTTTTAAGCCCAATCTGTTTGTAGTGTAGCGACTCCCGAGGCGGCGATCACGATCCAAGAGCTCGTTCTGGACGAGAGCTCTATTGGATCCAACCGCCGGCGAATTCGAGCTGACGTGAAAATTGCTTTTGACGACTTGAGAGGTCATTGTAGAAGCGGTGGCGGACAGGCGGTCATAAGAAAACCACCTAGCGGATAGTTTGGCGGCGGCCAAGGCTCCTTTGGCGAAAATACCGTCCTTGAAGGCGGGAGGAGGCATCCTTCCTATCGGTGGCGGCACAGAGAAACTCTCAATGAAAGCACCAATGTCGGTGTCAAAACCGGCGGATCTCGGTAGGGGTCCCGGCTGTGCGTCTAGGCGGATGGTAACAGGAGACAAGGGACACGATGTTTTACCTGTGTTGGGCCCTCTTGATGGAGGTAAAACCCTACGTCCTGCTCGATTGATATTGATATTGTGGATGTTTACAAGAGTGGATCTACCACGATATCAAGGAGGCTAAACCCTAGAAGCTAGCCTATGGTATGATTGTAAGGGTTGTTGATGTTGTTGTCCTACGGACTAAAGCCATCCGGTTTATATAGACACCGGAGAGGGCTAGGGTTACATAGAGTCGGTTACAATGGTAGGAGATCTACATATCCGTATCGCCAAGCTTGCCTTCCACGCCAAGGAAAGTCCCATCCGGACACAGGGAGAAGTCTTCAATCTTGTATCTTCATAGTCTTGAAGTCCGGATGATGATGATAGTCCGGCCGATGATAGTCCGGCCGATGACGATAGTCCGGCTATCCGGACACCCCCTAATCCGGGACTCCCTCAAGGACCCGTCCTCCGGACTACTCCACCAACACCGACGACGGTGAAGAGGAGTGGCCATCCAGGGCCAAGCCCCTAGCAAAATCGTAAGTATCCGGATACCAGAATAACTCATGGCGTTCCTTTGTTGCACAGTATCTTCTGACGCCGAATATAATCATGCAGTCCGCCCCAAGCCCAGGTCGGCGTGTCGTCGAGCGGACCCTTAAGCTCGTCGCATGTGAATAGCACTTCACTTCCGGCCGCCTCCTCCCCTCGTGCTGCGGATGATGCCGAGGTGGAGTCCTAAAAGGGTCCAAGCCAGGAGTAGGTGGTCCTGGAGGTGCCGCAAGGAGACCTCCCGGACTCCAGGCACAAAGGGGACAAAAACCCCAAGGGCTCCAAGTCCGGCCCTGGGCCCGACACCACACCGGAACCTTCAGTGATTCCGGAGTCCGGCAGGCGCCCCCCTAGTAAGAAGGGCAAGCCTACGACACCGGTGACCTCCGTCCAACCGGAGGCACCAGCTAATCTGCTGGAGGTGCTTAACGGCGCCTCCATCGACGAGGAGCACCACACTATTATGAGTGCGGTGATCCAGAAGGTTCAGTCCTCCAAGAGCGGGCTGAGTGAAGCCTGTGCCAGCCTTCTAACAGGCTTTGAGGTATGTATTTAAGATATGTAAAAATATTACCGCATAGAGCGGTAGCCCTCGATGCTCGGTTTGGTGTTAGGAAAGAAAAGCCGGGCGAGGATCAAAAGATATACGCAGGAGTCTAACATAAGTATGTCAATATGGGAATGCAGGCTGACTGCGGAGGTTGATGCATTGAAGCAGAGCCTCGAGCGGTCCGAGAACGAGCTCGGCCTTGCCAAGAAGCAGCTCGAGGACAAGGAATGTAAGTAATACCTTATGTAAGTATATAAAAAAGATGTGGTTGCAAAAAATGACAGGACCAATGTGAGTATTACAGGGGCCACAACCCAAGTGGCAATCCTGAAGGAAGCGCTATCCAAGGCCGAAGAAAATGCGGCCGTGGAGCGTATCGAGCAAGAAAAGCAGGAGGCACGGGTGGCGGAAGTGCAGCAAGAGCTCCAGGCTCTCGTGAAAAAACACGAGAGTGTGGAGCTTGACTCAAAGACTCGAGAGTCCGAGCTTGCCTCTGCCCTTGAGAGCGCCAAATCTGCTAAGGCCGAAGCCCAAAAAGTCCTCCAGGAAATTGAGGTGATGAAGAAGATAGCGGCGGGTAAGGCATTCTTTATGCAAAGCAAGCACGTGAAAGTGAATTACTTGTTACTTACCCGAGTCCGGAGCTCTCCGGAGCATCGGAGATCTGCCCTTGATGTGTCGACGCTGCCGCCTGCCACGGGCCAAGGAGGGAGCTCGATGGAGAAGGTGTTCGGTCTCGGTATCTTGAGGCCGGACACCAGTGTTTTTGAGCGACCAGTGAAGCAGCTGGTCGAGCTCCATAAGGTGGCGAACAGGCCATGAAGGGCAGATAGTCGGCTATGGCACCGGGAGGTCATGCACAGGAGCTACTTTGGGCTGGTGAGGCGGTGGCGGATGCTGTCCACGTCTTGAAGTCATCAAGCGCTCCGTATGCATCGAAGGCGCGCGTAGGGCCTTGCCCGTGTTAAAGTGCTTTGGGGCAAGATGGATCTTGAGAAGCTGGTGACAGATGGGCCACCGTGGGGCAAGGAGCATCGCAAGCCCGAGATGTATTATGAGGCGTCTGAAGGGTGCCCGCCTTGTGGCGGGTGAATGTTCCAAGGATGTAATTTTTGAGTAAACTCGCTCGTGTTATCCTGTGCGCTGAAAACTTGTTCATACGCGCTAAGCAACGCTTGTTGAATTTAAAATATTACCTTTTGTGCGGCCGTTTATTAAATCGAGAGATGGCGAGTCGTCGACTTCGCCCCCATGCCACGAGTCTTTGGGGTGTTGGGATAAACTGAGCACTCTTGTTCCCATTATTGGGTCCTTGAGGGAGGCTCAGCACTGTGAACAAGGCAATGGGACTATAATGCTTTATCACTCTCACTTAGCCATAGAATTCTATAATTTTAAATTTTGGCGAAGCCCCTAGTATTCGGAAGACCGAGTTCGGGGTGCTATCCACGCCTAGGCCGGACAAAGCTGACTCCTTGCTCTAAGCGGCATAAGTCTTTAGGGACTCGAACAGCGACCAGCTCTCGCCCTATCATGACGGTCAGTTTTAGCTTTCTCTACTGAGGTGCTTAACCCAGCTCAAGCAAGGGCACAATCGCAGTAGTTCTCCCAGCGCTACCTTAGCGATATAGCGGGCGTAAGGTACCAAAACATGGGGGCCGGGCAAACCCAATTATTGACCCAAGACATGATTCAGAGCTGATGCATATAATGCTATAAGTTCGGGGTGCCGCACTCGTGAGAGTGTTCGGACTTCTCACACCATATTCTGGGGTACTTAAACCCCTGGTGTATTGGCCGTACCAAAGTGTACGGTTGCATAATATGTCATAACTGAACATGTTTACATAAAAAGGAATGCAATAATAGACAAAAGCTATGTATTGCTTATTCGAAAAGTCTGCGGTAAAAGCAGAACGATACAAATAGTGCGATAAGCAAGAGATGAGACTATTTGACATGTCCCCCTCCAGGGGCGAGCTGCGGGATGATATTTGAAACAAGTATACTGCTCGTTATAGAGACCACCTGGACACTCGACGTAGCTTTATGCCTCCCTGGCTGTTGCATCGTGTGTTCGGCGATTGTACTGCCGGACAGGCCTTCCGGAGAGTGGAGTCCTGAAAGTAAAAAAAAAAAGAATGACAAAATCGGGAGCCCCTAGTGCGGTTGAGCCGCATTTTGGGCATGCCGTGGTGGTGCCCCTCCCCCTATGCCCATGGCATTTCTAGAGCGTAATTATGTACGCGTAGTACTGGTTTCGCAATTTTGCGAGGGCTGGGGTTGGGGCCACATTACTCTGGCGATGCTTTCGGGGCGTGCAGGCGGTCTTGTTGTAGGTTACTCTGGCGCGGCAGCGGTGTCGGGGCGTTTTAATAGCGGACTTGAGAATTGCCTTGAGAGGCTACTTTGTACTTCCGCCCGAGGGCGCCGTATGCTCCTCCATCCGGAGAGGCGTTCGGTGTTTTCATTGACCGTAATGACTCCTCGAGGGCTGGCATCTTGAGCTTGAGGTATGCGTAGTGCGGCACCGCATTGAACTTTACAAATGCGGTTCGTCCGGCGAGGCGTGATAGCCACTACGGAGCAGGACTATGTGAAGATTAACTCCTCGCCCGGAAATTATCCGGGGATCGAAGACCACCTCAAGTGTGGCGAGCCTGCAGTTGGCCTCTACACCTGGTATGGCGCCTTTAAAGGTCGTCTTTGTGGGTTTAATCCTTGAGGATCTATGCCCATTTTTACGACTTTGTATCTGATAAAGCAGGTTCAGGCTGCTGCCGCCGTCCATAAGGACTCTATTGAGGTGAAATCCATCAATGATTGGGTCTAGAACCAATGCGGCGAATCCGCCATGGTGGATGCTAGTGGGGTGGTCCCTTCGATCAAATGTGATCGGGCAGGAGGACCATGGGTTGAACTTTGAGGCGACTGGCTCCAACGCATATATGTCCCTGAGTGCATGCTTCCGCTCCCTTTTGGGTATGTGGGTTGCGTATATCATGTTCACTGTCCCCACTTGTGGGGGGAAGCCCTTCTGTCCCCTATTGTTCGGCGGCCGGGGCTCCTCCTCATCATCGCTATGCAGCCCCTTGTCACTATTTTTGGTATTTAACTTGCCTGCCTGCTTGAACACCCAACAATCCCTATTGGTGTGGTTGGCTGGTTTTTGAAGTGCCGTGTATCCGCACGAGCGATCGAGTATTCGGCCCAAAGCTGGGCGGGCCGGAGTATTTCTTTTAAATGGCTTTTTCCGCTGACGGGTTTAGAGCCTTTGAATCCGGCATTAAGCGCCGTATCCTCGGCATTATCACCGTTAATGCGGCGCTTGTGCTTATTGCGACCACGACCTGCCATTGCTGTCCTTGGTATCCGAATTACCGGGGCTCTTGGTCATGTTATTACTATGAGCTAGCCAGCTGTCTTCTCCTAGCGCAAAAGCGGGTCATGAGTGTTGTGAGGGCTGCCATGGATTTGGCTTTTCTGTCCTAGGTGCCGGGCAAGCCATTAAATCACGGATGTTATGTTTGAAGGCTGCGAGGGCCTCTGCGTCCGGACGATCGACTATTTGATTTTTCTTAGTTAGGAACCATGTGCAGAATTGTCGGCGATTCCTATGGCTGCTGAATTATGTGGCTTAGGTCATCGGCGTCTGGTGGGCGCACATAGGTTCCACGGAAATTGTCGAGAATGCGGCTTCGTGTCCTCCCAACAACCAATTGACTCTTTGGCAAGCTGTTAAGCCAATGCCGAGCTGGTCCTTTAAGCTTGAGTGGGAGGTATTTGATGGCGTGTAGATCATCATCGCGGGCCATGTGGATATGAAGGAGATAATCCTCGATCCATACCGCAGGATCTGTTGTGCCATCTTATGATTCGATGTTTACGGGTTTGAAACCCTCGGGGTTTTGATGATCCATTACTTCATCTGTGAAGCATAGTGGGTGTCTTGGCGCCAGCATCTTGGGCTATATCACGGCGTAGCTCAAATGAGCTTTGTCTCTTGTGTTCGCCCGCCGAATTGCCATATCCGGCATGGCGGTTATAAATCCACGCGTCGTAGGGCGCCCACGCGATCCGTAGATCGATCTTGTTTGCCTTGCCTTGTCCTCCAATATATCTCGCAGGTCTGGCGCATTTCCCCGTGCCTTGGTATTCTTTGAGCGACGCCGGGGTGCGGCTTGAGTGGAGGGCCGAGAGGCCTCTCTGTCGCGGCCACGAGGTGGCCGGTCGGCCGCGTCATGCGCTGGTGATGTAGGTTTAGGTGCTTCCTCCTCTAATTGGGGTAGCAGCCTGCGCTTTGGGTAGCTCTTGGAGGGGCGTTCGAGTTCGTACTCTTCGGTCGCAAGGACTTCAGTCCATCTGTCGGCTAGCAAGTCTTGGTCAGCTCTAAGCTATTGCTGTTTTTTCTTGAGGCTGCTCGCCGTGGCCATAAGCCTGCATTTGAAACGCTCTTGTTCGACGGGTTCCTCAGGCACGACAAATTCGTCGTCGACGAGGCTTGCCTCGTCTTGAGGGAGGCATGTAATTATCGTCCTCTACCTCTCATGTCGCCGCTCTCTCATGAGGCTGGCTTTTCCATCCTCTGTGTTGAATCCTCTTTGGAGGGGTTGTCTTCGACACTTGTCCGGGGTGTTATTATCTCCCGTGCCGGAATCACCGTTTTTGCTTTGGCGGGATTTAGAGCGGCGCCGCTGACGCTGGCGCTTAGGCTGCTTCTTGGAGGGGTCATCCTCCGTTCTTCCATCGCCCTTCCCTTCTTTTGGGGTGTCCACCATGTATATGTCATCTGACGAGGTGGCCTTCCCGGTGCCCTATAGGCGCTGGTTCTTGGTAAATCTCCTGCATCGGCGTCCATACCGTCGATGTCTTCGGGGTCGACGTCGAGCATGTCGATTAAATCATCGACAGTGGCTACGAAGTGGGTGGTGGGTGGGATTTGAATTTCTTCGTCGCCCGCATCCCAACCTTGCCGACCATAGTCCGGCAGGGCTCTCCTGATAAAGAGAGAGACTTTAGTGAATTCAGGATGTCGCCGAAGGGCGAGTGCTGAAAGATGTCTGCGGCGGCGAACTCCATGATCGGTGCCCAATCGGATTCGATTGGTAGGGGCGCGGAAGGTTCGGAGTCCGGAGAGGAGTACGGCACATTGGAGTCACGAGCTTCGCAAAGGACAAGGCTGGTGTACGGCTCGATCGCCGTAGAGATTGCAGCCCCCGAGGCGGTGTCCAGCCACCCGTCCTTGATTGGCGCAGTCGGCTCCAAGCTAAGGGTCGGGCGGACCGGTGTGGCCTTGAGGCACCTTGTTCGGCAGCGAGCTAGATCATGCCCATCGTGGCGGTCTGGGCGCTCGGCTGTGGCTCGAACCGTCGAAGATCAAGTCTCCGCGGACGTCGGCCGTGTAGTTCAAACTTCAAATCTGACCTGATGGCAGGGCGTAGCTTCGATCTGCTCCAGATGGCCAGCGAATTGGCCCGCGATGCAAAAGCCGCCGAATACAAAGATCTGTCCGGGAGAAAAGTCTCACCCTGGACGCGTCGTTGTTGATGATCGGAGGAGCCATCGGGCCTAAAGATGGCGACAGAGGAACTCTCAATGAAAGCACCAATGTCGGTGTCAAAACCGGCGGATCTCGGTAGGGGTCCCGAGCTGTGCGTCTAGGCGGATGGTAACAGGAGACAAGGGACACGATGTTTTTACCCAGGTTCGGGCCCTCTCGATGGAGGTAAAACCCTACTCCTGCTTGATTAATATTGATGATATGGGTAGTACAAGAGTAGATCTACCACGAGATCAGAGAGGCTAAACCCTAGAAGCTAGCCTATGGTATGATTTTTGTTTTTCCTACGGACTAAAACCCTCCGGTTTATATAGACACCGGAGATGGCTAGGGTTACACAGAGTCGGTTATAATGGGAGGAGATCTACATATCCGTATCACCAAGCTTGCCTTCCACGCCAAGGAAAGTCCCATCCGGACACGGGATGAAGTCTTCAATCTTGTATCTTCATAGTCCAGGAGTCCGGCCAAAGGTTATAGTCCGGCTATCCGGACACCCCCTAATCCAGGACTCCCTCAGTCTCCAATATTTGCTCCTTTGCCAGCCCAAAATCCCAGCTGCCGGCATTCTCCCTCTTCATGTAAACCTTGTAAAATAAGAGAGAATAGCCATAAGTATTATGACATAACGTGTAATAACAGCCCATAATGCAATAAATATCGATATATAAGCATGATGCAAAATGGACGTATCAACTCCCCCAAGCTTAGACCTCGCTTGTCCTGAAGCGGAAGCCGATATCAAAGAATATGTCCACATGTTTAGAGATAGAGGTGTCAATATAAATAAAATTCGGACATGAGGGCATCATGATCATTCTTATAACAACAACATATATATATATATATATATATATATATATATATATATATATATATATATATATATTGTCATATGATTTCTTATGCTCAAGTAACAATCTATTCACAATGTCAAGTATGATTCAGAAACTTCATTGAGAACTAACAAACTATAATCTCAGTCATTGAAGGAATTGCAATTTATCATAACATAGGAAAGAGTCAACATAAGAGCTTTTCAGCAAGTCCACATACTCAACTATCATTTAGTCTTTCACAATTGCTAACAATCACGCAATACGTATGGTTATGGAGTTTTAATCGAACACAGAGAAAGATAGGGGCTCATAGTGTTGCCTCCCAACCTTTTACCTCAAGGGTAACGTCAACAATAATAGTTCATGCTAACTTACATCCAATTGGATATATATATAATTATATATATATATATATATATATATATATATATATATATATGTATATATATATATATATATCAGGATCTTTCCAACACGAGGGGCTTGCCAAAGGATAAAATATAAAAAGGAAAGGTGAAGATCACCTTGACTCTTGCATAAAGTATAAGACATAAAGTAAAAGATAGGCCCTTTGCAGAGGGAAGCAGAGGTTGTCATGTGCTTTTATGGCTGGATGCACGAAATCTTAATGCAAAAGAACGTCACTTTATATTGCCACTTGTGATATGAACCTTTATTATGCAGTCCGTCGCTTTTATTACTTCCATATCAGAAGATCGTATAAAGCTTATTTTCTCCACACTAATAAGTCATACATATTTAGAGAGCAATTTTTATTTCATGCAACATGACAACTTACTTGAAGGATCTTTCTCAATCCATAGGTAGGTATGGTGGACTCTCATGGCAAAACTGGGTTTAAGGATATTTGGAAGCACAAGTAGCATCTCTACTTGGTGCAAGGAATTTGGCTAGCCTGAGGGGGAAAGGCAAGCTCAACATGTTTGAATGATCCATGACAATATACTTTAACTGAGATGTGAGAAAACATAACCCATTATGTTATCTTCCTTGTCCAACATCAACTCTGTAGCATGTCATACTTTAATGAGTGCTCACAATCATAAAAGATGTCCAAGATAGTATATTTATATGTGAGAACCTCTCTTTCTTTATTACTTCCTATTAATTGCAACGATGACCAAAACTATGTTTGCCAACTCTCAACAACTTTTAAGCCTCATACTATCTATATATGAAGTCATTACTATCCATAAGATCAATATGATCTCTTTTATTTCTTTTTACTCGTTTATGTACTTAAGATCATAGCAAGATAGCAAAGCCCTTGACTCAACACTAATCTTTATTATATATAGCTCAAGAACTCGATTACATAGAGGGATCACAAAGCAAAACTCAAAACTAATTCATACCAAAACTGTATTCTACTAGATCAAGATATTACCAAAAGGATCGAACTAAGTAAAACGGTAAAGATAGGAGTGTGATGGTGATACGATACCGGTGCACCTCCCCCAAGCTTGGCATTTGCCAAGGGGAGTGTCCATACCCATGTGGTTATGTCTCCTTCTTCGTAGGTGGTGGTGTTGGAGTTGTTGATGATGTAGGCTTCCTCCTTAATTTGCACTTGAGAATAGAATTTTGCTCCCTTAGATCATCGATCTCCTGCTCAAGGCTTAATATCCTTTTGCATAGTTCCTGTTTGTTTTCTTGCAATAAACGAAAAGGAATAAACTCGATCTTTGGTTTCTTTGATCTATCAGGGAGGCTTGACTTTTTAAACTCCACATGCATGTCCTCAGGTTGAGGTAATGGGACTTCATCTTCATCTGAGCTCGTCTCCTCCTTTCCCTTAGGCTCATAGTCTTCTTCCTCCTCGGTGGTCCAGCCAGAGTGCTCCACGTCTCCATAGACCTTAGGGTGTGCAAGGTAATCAGCCACAGAGCTTTCTCCTTACGAATCCTGGGATGACATATTGCTCTAAATCTGCAACAGAGACAGCTCGAAACAAAAACAGAGGATTTTGCGTGATACGGTGGTCAAAACCTTCGGGAGATTATATAATGAATTTTTACCGGCCAAAAGAAGTATCATGTAAGAAAACGGAGTCCGGAGAGCACACGAGGTGCCCATGGGGCAGGGGGCACGCCAAGTAGGGTAGGGCGCGCCCTCCACCCTCATGGAAGCCTCGTGTCCTTCCCGGACTACTTCTTATTTTCCTATTTTCTTAAATATCCCAAAACGGAGAAAAATTGCTATTAGAACTGTTTTGGAGTCGGTTTACTTACCATACCACATACCTATTCCTTTTCGGAGTCTGAAACATTCTGGAAAGTGTCTCTTATGTATTCCTTCGGGGTCACGGTTTCAATAACATTAGTTTCAACATTTATAGGATTACCTGAGATATAATGTTTGATTCTTTGACCGTTCACCACCTTCAGATTTGTGCCTTCGAAGTTGTTGATTTTTATGGCACCGGAACGATAGACCTCCTCGATAACGTAAGGGCCTTCCCATTTAGAGAGAAGTTTTCCTGCAAAAAATCTTAAACGAGAGTTGAATAGCAAAACATAATCACCTACATTATACTCACGCTTTTGTATCCTTTTGTCATGCCATATTTTAAAAAAAATTAACAACTTGGCATTCTCATAGGCTTGGGTTCTCCATTCATCAAGTGGGCTAATGTCAAATAGCCTCTTCTCACCGGCAAGTTTGAAATCATAGTTGAGCTTTTTAATGGCCCAATATGCCTTATGTTCTAGTTTGAGAGGTAGGTAACATGCCTTTCCATAAACCATTTTATATGGAGACATACCCATAGGATTCTTATATGCAGTTCGATAAGCCCATAATGCATCATCAAGTTTCTTTGACCAATTCTTTCTAGATCTATTAACAGCCTTTTGCAAAATTAATTTGAGCTCTCTATTGATAAGTTATACTTGACCACTAGACTGAGGGTGATATGGAGATGAAATTCTATGATTAACATCATACTTAGCAAACATTTTACGGAAAGCACCATGAATAAAATGTGAACCACCATCAGTCATGAGATAGCTAGGGACTCCAAACCTCGGAAAAATAACTTCTTTAAGAATCTTAATATAGGTGTTATGATCAGCACTACTAGTTGGAATAGCTTCTACCCACTTAGTAACGTCATCAACAACAACTAAAATATGTGTATACCCATTAGAGGCAGGAAAAGGTCCCATATAATCAAAGCCCCAAACATCAAACGGTTCAATAACAAGAGAATAATTCAAAGGCATTTCTTGATGTCTACTAATATTACCAATTCTTTGACATTCATCACAAGACAAGACAAACGTACGGGCATCTTTGAAGAGAGTAGGCCAATAAAAACCGGATTGCAATACCTTATGTGCAGTTCTATCTCCAGCGTGGTGTCCTCCATATGCCTCGGAGTGACACTTGCGTAGGATCTGTTCCTGTTCATGCTCAGGTACACAACGTCTAATAACACCATCTACTCCTTCTTTATAAAGGTGTGGGTCATCCCTGAAGTAATGTCTTAAATCATAGAAGAACTTTTTCTTTTGCTGGTATGTGAAACTAGGTGGTATGAATTTAGCAACAATGTAATAAGCATAATCAGCATACCATGGAGCAGTACGAGAAGCATTTATGACTGCTAATTGTTCATCAGGAAAGCTATCATTAATAGGTAGTGGGTCATCAAGAACATTCTCTAACCTAGACAAGTTGTCTGCAACGGGGTTCTCAGCTCCCTTTCTATCAATAATATGCAAATCTAATTCTTGTAGCAAGAGAACCCATCTAATAAGTCTAGGTTTAGCATCTTTCTTTTCCATAAGATATTTAATAGCAGCATGATCAGTGTGAATAGTTACTTTAGAATCAACAATATAAGGTCTGAACTTATCACAAGCAAATACAACTGCTAGGCATTCTTTTTCAATAGTAGCATAATTTCTCTGAGCAGTGTCTAGAGTTTTGCTAGCATATTGAATAACATTTAATTTCTTATCGACTCTTTGCCCTAGAACAGCACCTACAGCATAATCACTAGCATCACACATAATTTCAAAGGTAAGTTCCAATCAGGTGGCTGAAAAATAGGTGCAGAAATCAAGCTTTCTTAAGTATTTCAAATGCTTCTACACAATCATCATCGAAGACAAAAGGAATATCTTTGTGCAATAAATTAGTTAGAGGCCTAGAGATTTTAGAAAAGTCCTTAATGAACCTCCTATAAAAACCGGCATGACCAAGGAAACTTCTTATATCTTTAATGTCCTTGGGACACGGCAACTTTTCAATAGCATCAACTTTAGCTTTATTAACTTCAATACCTCTTTCAGAAATTTTATGCCCCAAGACAATGCCTTCATTAACCATAAAGTGGCACTTCTCCCAATTCAAAACAAGACTAGTATCTTCGCATCTTTGCAAAACTCGTTCAAGGTTGCTCAAGCAATCATCAAAGGAGGATCCATAAATGGAGAAATCATCCATGAATACCTCACAAATCTTTTCACAGAAGTCAGAGAATATAGCCATCATGCATCTTTGAAAGGTAGCAGGTGCATTACATAAACCAAAAGGCATACATCTATAAGCAAAAGTACCAAAATGGCAAGTAAAAGTAGTCTTTGCTTGATCGTCCGCTGACATAGGTATTTGGGAGAAACCAGAGTAACCATCTAGAAAGCAAAAATGTGTATGTTTGGATAGTCTTTCTAGCATTTGATCAATAAAAGGTAAAGGGTAATGATCTTTTTTAGTAGCCTTATTTAATTTACAAAAATCAATTACCATCCTATAACTTGTAATAATTCTTTGCGGGGTCAATTCATCTTTATCATTAGGAACAACAGTTGTTGAGGATACAACTACGGAGTGTGAACCGCCCGGAATCGGTTTACCCTCGCGTGATCGAGCCCATATGGAGGCACGGAGCCCGTAAGGAATTAAGATCCATACACATAAACCGCCCTAGTACTGTAACTTGCATTGTAAGACAAGAAAGGAGAACCCAAGCCGGACTCTTGTATGAGCCGGATTGGGACTCTGTAAGCCGGCCGGGCGTTAACCCGAGTATATAAGGGGACGACCCGGCGGCGAGTTAGGGACGAGAGATTCGAGGCCAAGGCAAAGCTATTGCTCCCTAGTCGCCGAATCATATCAATCATACCACAACTGGACGTAGGTTTTTACCTTCATTGAAGGGGCGAACCAGTATAATTCCGTGTCTTGTGTCGCATTAACCCTCTAGGTTAACCCGTTCGATGGCCCTGCGACTAAGTCCTTTCATGAGGACATCTGCGTGACAATTCCACGACGGTTGGCGCCCACCGTGGGGCTATCGCCGCGATGGTTTGATGATCTTAGAGGGCAAGTTCGAGGGACTCGAAGGCTATCTGATGGGCGGATGACTAAAAGTCGTCGCGGCAAACTCTACATCGGCGATGCGGATTTGGGGTCGAGGCCAGCTCGGTGGAGTATGGATACCGGGTCCCCTTTGGCGGTATACACGTGTTCATCGGCAAGATTGGCGAGTCGGGGCGGGGCGGACGATTGCACCGACCTCATCGAGGCGGCTCAGCGGTCGAAGAAGAGTCCCGCCAGCTAAACCGGCGGACAGGCATGTTTTCGTGGGAGTCGTTCACGGAGGCTACGAGGGACGGATCAGCGTCGGTGATGGCGTGGTCTACTCGGGGACGAATCGTCGGCGGAGAAACCGAGTCTCTATATCAGCTACGGGAAGGCGGATCGGGGTAGTTCCGATGGGGAGAGCATCCGGACCCTTCGATCTACCCAACGGGTTGGGATCTTCATGACCGGTACCAGGCGGTACTTCACTCTTGACATGGCGCCCACGGTCGCCGGTTCAACAGCCAGTCTTGGCAGCGGGAAGGAGGCCTGTCGCCCGCCGCTCAAGTTTTGTCGAGCTTTTCGACGCGTTAGCTGTGCTCTGGCGGAGGCTAATCCGCCGGATCAGGACTTTCTACGCGGAGATTGCAAAGGTGAGGGACAGATCACTAATGCTAAAGCAGACTTGGCAGCCGCGGACGAAAGGATGGCAGCGGAGCAGGCGCTTTGGATGCGCAGGCTTATAGGCTCAGCTGGACCAGAGCGCGGCATGCGAAGTCATGAAAAGGAAATACAGTCCCGTTTACCTTCCGTTTTGAGGAAGGAGCTTTTCAATACCCGAGGCAGGAACGATAATCCGCCGCCATTGGTAAACCGGCGGAAGCACACAGGGGCGGCCGCACCAGTTCAACCCGGATGATAGATCTACCTCGCCATCATCTGGCGCACCCGGACCGTCGAGACACCTCCGGGTCATTACTCCAACCCGATGGATAACCTCGTGGCGGCTGCGGCACGGTTAGAGGCAATCCCAATTGAAGGCGATTCACCTGGCGGTGGAGACACGCGGGTCAAGGAGCTCCTCGGGGCGGCCTGGCTCAGCAAAAGTGTACTCGTACAGTCGAGATAGGATCCATTCCACCCCCGCCCGAAGTCGGAGCTGCAGCCGACGCGTCGATGAACGGCCGTGTCGAGCAATGCAGCGTGGACCGCCAGCGGCAACAATCCGCGGCGGCTTTGAGGATGCTCAAGTGGTAGTGGACGCGCCAGGCACGTGGGGAGGCGGATTAGCAGCACAAGCAGAGGATCATCCGCGCGCGGTTCGACCAACCATCTTGAACCGGGGTCACGTCTGGCTCTTTGGGGTGCCTTGCCTCGCGTCCGCCTTTACGCATAGCGTCGCTTGCCCAAGGATTTCAAGGGGCCACGCAAGGTGCCCAACTATCTTGCCGACTTGGCTCGGAGGCATGGATAGAAAGCTACGAGATGGCCATGGAGATCTTTGGATGTGGATGAAGCAGCATGTGCAAAGTACTTCACAATGATCTTTGGAAGGTCTTGCCGGACCTGGTTGAAAAACTTGCCGCCCGACTCTATCAGCTCGTGGGCGCAGTTGAGAACCGGTTCATCAAAATTTCAAGGACACTGTAAATAGCCCATGTCGGTGGTGGATCTGGCGACTTGCGTCGAGGCGGACGGAGAGTCTACAACCCATTGGAGTGCGCCGTGTCTCGGAAGTTTTACATTCTTGAGACGGATCAACCCTGGTTCATGATCATGACCTTGGAAGCCAATTGCGGTTCGAGCCATTGAAGCTGAAGCTGGGTCGCATGAAGCGTTTTGTCATGATATGGGCACTCTAATGGGTGTTTTGGTAAAATCGCTGATTACGATAGTACCAAGGATCCTGAATCGGAGAATGATGAAGCGGGAAGGGAAAACGAGCGGCAATTCCAGAGCCGGCAGCATCGGTCGGCGAGCAATGGAGGGCACAAGCGTAAAGCGAACGGCAACATGGGCTTTGTGGCCAACACCAACACGCAGGACAAGGGTCAGCGGCGCCGGGGTAGGCAGTCAAACCGGGGTGGTCACAATCCGGATCGTTTGAACTTCGTATTAAATCAACCTTGTCCGAAGCACGGGACGAAGGAGGTACCGGCGAACCACCTTTGGAAGGACTGTTATATTATGCAGGAGTTTAAGAACTCCAACTCTTTCCGGTATGATCAAGGGTCGCGGCGGTTCGAGGTCCGCTCCGGGTTCTGGCGGAGAAATTCGGCCCGGGTTGGCGGTAATCCGGCGGGCAAGGCAATCAGAATAATGAAGGTAATCGAACGATCGAGAACCAAGGGGCTACAATCAACATCAGCAGCGATCGGGTTATCGAGCAATCCAAAGCAGTTGAATGGCGGACGATATCACGTCTTTACCACCAGCTTAGACCGGCGAGATCGGAAACTTGAGGCGGCGGTCGGTGTTGTTGAACCGGCTGCGCCCGCATTACCGCGCTGGTCCGAGCAGCCGATTGTGTGGAGCAGAGAGGACCATCCTCCCCGTGTTTACAATCCGGGTCAGTTAGCCCTGGTGGTGGCACCCCAGGTAGGCGGGTACAAGTTTACCAAGGTTCTTATGGATGGAGGAAGCAGCATTAACATCCTGTACTACGAAACTTTCCGGCGGATGGGGTTATGAGATAGGCATCTCGGGCCGTCGATGTCTGATGTTTCATGGAGTGGTGCACGGTAAGTCGGCATACCCGGTCGGTAAAATAGTTACGGAGGTAACCTTTGGAGACGAGCATGACTCGAAGCGAAGCGTTGACATTTGAGGTGGTGAAAATTCAAAGCCCTTACCACGCCCTCTTTGGGCGGCGGCTTATGCTAAGTTCATGGCACGGCCTGTTATGTTTACTTACAACTGAAAATGCGGGTCACAAAGGAACAATAACGGTTCATAGGAGCCGCGGATCGCTCTGGAGTGCGAGGAAGGTGATGCGGCTTCTGCAGAGTCGGTTTGTGCCACAGAGGAGTTAAAGTATTATAAGGATAATGTTGATCCGCGAGATATGACCCCTTTGAAGAAGCCAACCACGAGCATGATCCGGACTTGAAGTTCAAATCGGTGGCTGAGACAAAGCTTGTTGATTTTGTGCCGGCGAGTCATCCAAGCAGTTCACCATCGGTGCCAACCTGGATCCTAAATAGGAAAAGCGCGCTCATCGAGTTCATCCGTGAGAATCGGGACATTTTGCATGGAAACCGACATGCGGGTGTACCGAGGAACTCGTGACACACTCTCAATGTGGACCCAAAATACAAACCGGTAAAGCAGTTTCTTCGCCGGTTTAACGAGGAAACGCGCAAGGCCATCGGAGAAGAGTCGCTAGGCTTTTGGCAGCAGGTTTATCGTTGAAGTATTTCACCCGAGTGGCTTGCTAATCCGGTATTGGTCCTTAAGAAAAATGGCACTTGGCGCGTAATGCGTGGATTACAGATCTTAACAAAGCTTGTCCGGCGGATCGCCGCCCTCCCGCATTGACCGGATCATTGATGCAGCGGCGGGTTGTGGCGTTGAGCTTTACGGATGCGTATTCTGGTTATCATCAGATTAAGATGGCGGTTAAAGACCAGGAGAAGGCGGCGTTTATTACCCCTTTTGGAGCCTTACGCTATGTGTCCATGCCTTTTGGGCTCAAAGTGCCCAAACCACTTACCGCGTTGCGTCTGAATTGTTTGCATAAACAGATTGGCCGTAATGTGCGCGCCTATGTGGATGATATCGTGGTGAAATCAAGGCAGAAGGAGACATTGATTGAGGACTTAAAGGAAACCTTTGACAACTTGCGGGTGTACAAGATGATGCTTAACCCGCCAAGCGCGTCTTTGGCGTTCGGCGAGCAAATTGTTGGGTTTTCGTGTCGAACCGGGGATTGAAGCTAATCCGGAGAAGATTACAGCTATTACCTCCTTAGCTAAGCCAAAGTGCATCAATGATGTTCAACGTTTGGCAGGCGGATTCTGCGCTAAGCGGTTTATCGATCGCCTCGAGAGAAGGCTATCCTTTATACCGAATCTTTGAAGAAGACGGATCAATTCGTTTGGAGCTCACTGGCGATGAGGCCTTGGAGGATCTAAAGCGGCAGCTGGCCAACCCGCTGTTCTTGCTGCCCCTATTGACGGGGAGCCGCTCTGTTATATGTTGCTGCTAATGCCGAGGCGTGAGTGTAGCCATTGTGGTGGAAGCGCAAGGAGGCGAGGAAAGAGTATCCGGTTCATTGGCGATTTACTACATCGATGAGGTTCTCATCGAGTCTAAACAAAGGTATCCGCATTGGCGAAGCTGGTATATGGAGTCTTTATGGCAAGCGGAAGTGAAGCAATATTTCCAAGGGCACCCCATCACGGTGGTCAGCTCGGCCTTTAGGCGATATCATCTTGAACCGGAAGCAAGCGGCGGATTGCTAAGTGGGCTATAGAGCTTGGGCATACGGTTTAAAGTATATGCCCGGACGGCCATAAAGTCTCGAGCACTTGTGGATTTCATTAATGATTGGACGGAGTTGCAAGCACCGGAGGAGAAACCGGATCACACCTATTGGACCATCCATTTTGATGGGTCCGAGCAGTTGGAGGGCTCGGGGCTGGTGTCGTATTAACTTCCCCACGAGGTGACAAGTTCTGTTATGTTCTCCGTCTAATGTTCCCTTGTACTAACAATGCAGCTGAGTATGAAGCTTTGCTCCATGGTCTCCGGATGGCCAAGAAATGAATCTCAGCGGGTTAAATGTTTTGGTGACTCGGACTTGGTGGCCCGACAAGTATCCGGTGCTTGGGACTCAAAGATCCGCTCATGGCTGCGTATCGTCGAGAAGTGGATATCGTTGCAGGACATTTTAAGGGTATCAGTGGACCATGTGGATCGTCGGAAGAACGAGGCGGTGATGCTTTAAGCGGCTGGGTTCACAGCGTAAACCGGTCCCTAGCGTTTTCCTTGATGTGCTGCACAAACCTTCAGTTAAAATTCCTGATGAAATTGATTTGGCTATCCCTGATCCGGAGGTTTATTTGGTGGCGGCCTTGCATGTCATCCCGGATTGGACGCTCCCTTATTTGGCATACATGAACCGGGGCGAGTTACCAGAGGATGAGACGTTGGCCCGGCAGATAGTTCGGCGGTCTAAGTCTATGACCATTGTTAATGGCGAGTTGCACCGTCGCAGTGTATCAGGGGTGTTTCAGCGTTGTGTATCCCCTGAAGAGGGCTGTGAGATATTGCGAGAGATTCATGAGGGGGATTGTGGTCACCACGCCGGTTCAAAGTCCCTGGTGGCCAAGGCATTTCGCCATGGTTTCTATTGGTTGACCGCCCATGCTGATGCGGAGGATTTGGTCGACGATGTAGCGGTTGCCAAAAGTTTTCGAGCGTGCTCATGTGCCGCCCAAGAATTGAGGATGATTCAATTACTTGGCCGTTTGCGACTTGGGGCTGGATATGGTTGGACCTTTCAAAAGGTCCAAGGATAAGAAGACCCACTGTTGGTGGCGGTGGATAAATTTACCAAGTGGGTCGAGGCAGCACTGTTAGCAAGTGTGATGCAGCCACGGCGGTTCAGTTCATCAAGCGGGTGATTTTCGGTTTGGGTTTCCACAGTATCATCACGGACAATGGCACCAATTTATCCAAGGGAGCTATGAAGGAATTTTGTGAGCGAGAGCATATCCGCTTGATGTTTCTTACGTAGCCACCCACAATCCAATGGTCAAGCGGAACGAGCTAATCGGGAAATTTTGAAGGGTATCAAACCCGGCTTATGGTCCCTTTAGAGAGGAGGCGGGTTGTTGGGTGGAAGAGCTACCGTCGGTGATATGGAGTATAAACACTACTCCCAACCGATCCATGGATATCGCCGTTCTTTATGATCTATGGAGCGGAGGCGGTTCTTCCCGATGATATCCGTCATGACTCGCCCGAGTAGCAGCTTATGTTGAGGCAGATAGTGAGGCAGCACGGCAAGATGATCTGGATCGATTGGATGAAGAGCGTGATATGGCAGCTGCTCGCTCGGCGGTTTACCAGCAGGATCTTCGTCGGTATCACAGCCGGTGGTTAAAACCAGAACCTTTCGGGAAGGAGACTTGGTGCTGCGGCTCATTCAAGATCGAAAGATATGCACAAGCTATCCCCACCTTGGGAGGGGCCTTTTGTGGTCGATGAAATTATACAACGGGTCATACTATCGATTGATGTTCGAGAGCGAAAAGATTCACGCACGTCAGAGGAGGAGACCAACAGGCCATGGAACATAGCTCATCTTCGGCCTTATTATACTTGAGCCATTGGCTCCACTTATGTACATATCACGATTGTATATATTATGAATAAAAGCAATAAACCGGGTCCTCGGCTAAAGCGGGGTATCTGTTCTGTTTAAAAGACCGGTTTGGGTACATGGAGATGCTCTTGTGAAGCGGCCTCCGGTTCAACCCTTCGCCTTGTTTTCCGAAACTTTTTGTCATTTGGGGGCTTGGTCGTATCCGAACCAATGCAATGCCTCTTGACAGGCGAAAGCCACCAGATCATTTGGGGACATGGTCATGTACGAACGATCACGCCTCTTGGTCGGCCTAAGGCCATAGAATCACTTGGGGGCTTTGGTCGAACCCGAACCATCGCAATGCCACTTGATCGGCGTCATGCCACGAGTTCAGATTGGGGACCTGGCTGACTTGAACCATCGCTACGCCGTATAGGGGGCTTGGTCCTGTCCGACCATGGTAACACCATCTGATCCGGCTCAATACAGCCTTGTCTCATAAAGCGGTTTTTCTCATTGATTTTGTTTTCATATGGTTTTGATACCTATTCTTTGGTTTTTTGGCGGTCTTCGTAAACTGGATTTACGTTGTTGACACATTTTTAAGTTGGCGATTTTGTTCGGTTTGGTTTCTTCTTTGGAACATCCCATTGTGGAGTAAGGGGCTTCGATGCCCGCACGGTTTACACGGTAAATCGGTCTTATCTGAGGATTGCCCTCCTTTGGCGATGATGGTCTATAAGACCTCCGCTTTGGATTGGCTGCAGCCCTTGTGCATGATCTTTGGCAGGTATGTTTGTATCATATAATTTTGATCATATATCTCGGTTCTCTCATATAAATATTGGTATCAGCCTGGTTGGAGATATACACCGCCATGGCGGTTTAAGAACTTGTGATTGCAGGCAAAATATGTGGCAGGATTCACTACAAAAGCCAATGATTACAGACCAAAGTTGTACCGGCATTGTTCAAGGAAATACACTTGCTATCCTATTACAAAAGCCTTTCGAGGCCCGGCGTTTTACGCAGAGTTATGCCTTGAGGCTTTGGATATATCACCGGCTTGACGGATTCGCTGCTTCACCGGGTTGGCGCGAGGTGGAGGGGCCGGTGCCTGGTGTCGGTTCAGCTTCTTCTTCTTCATCACCCAAAGCCCGGAAGTCATTGGTAGACCAGTCAATCCGGGTTAAGGCACGAAGACAGCTTCTTCACTTATCGGTTCAGCGGATCAACATCGAGGCGTAAGTGTGCTTACGGATTGGGGAATCAGGCTTTGCACTTCGGGATGACAAACTCCACCCTTTGTTGTTGGCGTCATAAAAGACCGGTGAACCTCGAGTTGGCTTCAGCGGCGGTTGACTTCGCCAGCGGACGCATTTCCTTGGTAATCCGCTTTCAGCGACTGTTATCAAAGGCTTCACCATTCTCTTGAGCCTGGGAAAACCTTTAGCTATGTCGGCGGATCAAGATCCGCTATCCATGCTTTGGCACGAGTCGAGCCAATAGCGTGCCAGCCGAGCTGCGGATCGCTTTATCTCTTCAAGCTGCCCGGTATCATGGACAGCCGGTCCAGTGTTTCTCGGATCGAGGGGCGGCGCCCGTATTGTCATATGAAGTGGCGCATATAACCCGCTGGGCGCGGTATATAGCTGCTCAATCGAGTGTCTGAAGCCTTGAGTTTTTCGCCGCGTCGAGCCCGGATGAGCAATCGTTTGCCTACACCAGGTTTAGACAGCTCAAGTTAAACCGGCGGAAGCATTAACACAGGCATATTCGGTGTAAATTTGCTTACCAAAGATGGCGAAGTCATGGCATGCACTTGGCGTTTGAGTCCGGTCAGTTCTTGATCACGGTTTAAGGGCCGCCTCGGCTTCCTCCGCCGTTTTACTAAACGGCCTTCTCGGTGTCGATTGACCCGCTCGGTTGTACCACTCCTTCAGCTGTGCCATGGTGGTCGGGGCAGTTTTAGCTCATCCTTGGCTTTGGTGGCTTCATTATTTGGGTTTCAGTTGCTTGGAGGTCCTTTAGTTGCACAGCTTCTGGTGTATTTCATTACGAGGACAAAGGAAGCATGTTAGTGGGTTTATTATACAAGTCCCAAGCTTAATACAAGTATTTAACTTGGCACTTGGGGGCTAATGGCTAGTTGATCTCAATTTACTATGAAGAGACACACCTTAAGTCGGTTTAACTTTACAAAGTTAAACCGACCCTTGGGGCTACTATGCAGTTAAAATAACGAAAGGTCAGCTCATTACCTCATAGCGGTCCTTCATGCGGTTTACTAGACCGGCTTCAAAGTCGCGGCTTGTGTAAAGCGGTTCGAGCGGAATGAAGCTCTTAGGCAGAGAAATTGTCGTAGCCGACATATCAGTCTTCCTTGTCCTTGCTCATAATAGTGGAACCTTCTTTGATCTGTGCTTTGCTAAAGCGACCGGTTGACTAGGAGCAGTGTAGCGATACTGTCACAATAACATCGTCATTTTGGCGGTCTTGTTTGGGCTTGCCGTCGTTTTGCTCTCGCTCGGCGGTTCATCGATTCGACCCGCTTCATGAGACGGGTTTGATGGAGCAGGCTGGGAAGTTTCCATTTGGACCTCCGGTTCAACCTCTGGCGGATCGGCGATGTCGTCTTTGTACAATTCGCGAGCTTTCCTTGGCGGCCGGGATTTTCGTGTGTTTGTTACGGGGTGTTCTCCGGATCAACATCCAAGGTAGGATCAAGAGTTTTCGCCTTCTTGCTCGAGGCGAGCCTTGGTGCTGCAATATTCAGAACGGATCAAGACAGATTGACCAAGGTGAGGTGAGTCGAATTGACAAACAGTAATTACATACCCGCGGCGATGTTCAGCGGTGGCGGTTGTGTGGTGGATGAACCGCCCGACGAGTTGGAAGAGGCGATAATTGGGTCGACAGATTGAGAGGACATCGGAAGAAACCTTTTAAGGATAACGCTTTTCGGAGAGCAAGTCACCTCGGCGGCTTCCGGATAGGTGTGTCAGTAAACCGGCAGAGGTAACTGTTGGCCTTGTCTTGCCGGGTTGTCTGGCGCTCTTCACTGTTGTGTCTTCAAGTTAAGATTTGGATTCAAGTAAGCACAGAATGGTATTTTTCACTTTCCGGACGGCGCGACGAATTCTTTTAACCGGCGCAAGATCGGAGTCGGAAGAAAGTAAGATTACCTCAACAGGGTCGGCATGGCTGGCTTCAGCATCATCCTGGGAAGAAAATTGTCAGTAAAAAGATTGTAAAAGGGCCAAGCACATACAGGAAGAAGCGCAGAGCGGCAAGCGGTTTACCTCAACTTCGATTCTTCGTCCTCCGCGGATCGGAGGATTCGGCGGTCTTCCTCTTGCCCGTTTCGTAGTGGCCTTGGACTTTACGAGGCGCCCGAACCGGTTTGGTTCGTTTCGTAAGAGCTGTCGGCCCGAGAAGGAATAATGATTAACGTGTCTCGGCGGAGTATTAAGAGCTTGAAAGGCGGTGAGTAGAGCTTACGCCGGCGGTTTGTTGGTGGTACAAAATGGAGCCAACCGGTGAGGCTGAGGCGGAGATTGGCTCATCAAGCATCTTCTTGACGATCTCGGTAACCTCTTGTTGAGTTATAGGCAGCTCGTGGCGCCTTTGAGGATCTTTGAGGCTGCCGGTATACTCGTGCATCAATCCGGGCGGCTTAGTGGCGAATACCCAAGAGACCCAGCAACGTACAAGATCCACGCCGGTTAAGCCATTGGCCATTAAAGCCCGGAGCTTGATTATTTGTGGTGCGAAGTTTTTCCGTTCCGCGGCGGTTAAGCGGGAAGGCAGCGGATGCAGGTTGCTGAGCCGGTGAGAACGGTAGCCCGGCAAGGGGTTTTCATTAGCAGGGGCAGTGTTCCGGCAGTAGAACCAAGTTTGATTCCATTCCTTTGGATGGCTGTGGTGCTTGGCGTGTGGAAAATCGACTTCCTTCCTCTTCTGGATTGACACGCCGCCCAGCTCCGTGTTCGGACCATCAGAAAACTCTGTGCGGCGGTTCAGATGGAAAAAATCCCGGAACAATTCCACAGATGGTTCTTCTTGAAGGTAGACTTCACAGAAGACTTGAAAGTTGCATATATTCGACACACAATTCGGGCCGATGTCCTGAGGATGAAGCTGCAGACCGGCAAGGACATCCGGAAAATTTTGAACCGGGCGGAAGAACCCCGGTCTAAGTGATGCATGAACACGATTACTTCTCCCGCTCATGGCTCGAGGAAACTTCGCCTTCGGAACACGCCAATGGAGGACACTTTTGGAGCCAAACGCCGGTGGTGACATATCCGTTGAGTTGCGTTTGGTGACTCTGGACGGACCCGTTGCAAGCGGAAAATTGAGGAGCCATTAGGAAGATTAAAAGCTGCGAAAGAAAGGAAGAAAAGCGGTTCCTTTGTTGAACAGGTCAGCGTTCGAATATTGTTAAACGGCAGTTCGGCAGCCGGCTTACGGTCGGTTTAACTAAGGACTAATGGAGGGTCGGATTAAATATCGAAGTTAAACCGCCAGAGGAGCTAGTGCTGAAAAAATTGCTAAGTGTAGAGCGAAACAGGTTTCCCATGCAAAAGGAAATAATCTAGATCTACGAGGGTTGATAAAGAGAATTTCTGCGACCTATCTGAGACCTCTTACAGCGCAGGAAGGTTCGGGTATGTTAAAATGGAAGATCTGAACAAGGGGAAAGGCGCCTAGAATCGGGTAAGCGGTGAAAGCATCCGTTTGCATATAAGAAGCGATGCGGCCGAGCCGTCTGGCCATGTGAAACGGGCATGAAGGGTCGGCAAGAACACTCATGGATTATCACGACGAACCAAGTTTTCAGATGAGATCTAGGGTTTAAAGATGACCTTACGGACGGCGGGAACCACGGAGGAGCGCGGAGACTCTGGTCGATCCGGTTGATCAGCGGGCGCGGGAAGCGTCGGTCGAAGCTTGAAGGTGACGGCAAGAGCTTGAGGTCGGCAGGTCGCGAGAAGAAGAAGAGAGGAAGGAGAAGAAGAGAATGACCCGACCGGTCTATTTATAAGGGCAGGGGTAATCAATGGGCGCGAGAATTGAGGAGCCAAAAGCGGCGGAAGGTGCGTGCCGCCTCGATTCAGGATAGCCTTAATGAAGGGAATCTTACTGTTTAGATTTTTATTCAAAATGGCGTCGGGGCCACGACACGAAGATCGAAGGATGATGTCACGGCGGGTCAAGCGGATGGCGGTTTACAAGGAAGATCAAGGGTTGCTCGAAGGCGTGGAAGATTAACTGAACGGTTCAAGTCAATCTGGGGCCTAATGTTGAGGATACAACTACGGAGTGTGAACGCGCCGAGATCGGTTTACCTCGTCGTGATCGAGCCCATATGGAGGCTGGAGCCCGGAAGGAATTAAGATCCATACACGTAAACCGCCCTAGTCTTGTAACTTGCATTGTAAGACAAGAAAGGAGAACCCAAGCGGACTCTTGTATGAGCGGATTGGGACTCATAAGCCGGCCGGCGTTAACCGAGTATATAAGGGGCGACCGGCGGCGAGTTAGGGACGAGAGATTCGAGGCCAAGGCAAAGCTATTGCTCCTAGTCGCGAATCATATCAATCATACCACAATGGACGAGGTTTTACCTTCATTGAAGGGCGAACCAGTATAATTCCGTGTCTTGTGTCCGCATTAACCCCTCTAGGTTAACCCGTTCGATGGCCCTGCGACTAAGTCCTTTCATGAGGACATCTGCCGTGACAATTCCACGACAACAGTAATATCTCCCTTCTTAGAGACACAATGGACAGGACTTACCCACTGACTATCAGCAATGGGATAAATTATACCTGCCTCAAGGAGCTTTAATATTTCCTTTCTTACCACTTCTTTCATCTTAGGATTTAACCGTCGTTGGTGATCAATAACTGGTTTGGCGTCTTCTTCCAAATTTATTTTGTGTTGGCATAAAGTGGGACTAATGCCCTTAAGATCATCAAGAGTATATTCAATAGCAGCACGGTGCTTCTTCAGAGTTTTCAATAATCTCTCCTCTTCCTGCTCTGAAAGGTTAGCACTAATAATAACAGGATATATCTTCTTTTCATCAAGATAAGCATATTTAAGAGTATCAGGTAATAGTTTAAGCTCAAACACAGGATCACCCTTGGGTGGAGGAGGATCTCCTAAGATTTCAACAGGCAAGTTGTGTTTCAAAATAGGACCCTGTTTAAACAATAATTCATCTATTTACCTTCTTTCATTCATAAACATATCATTTTCATGGTCTAGCAAATATTGTTCTAACAGGTCAGTAGGAGGCACGACAATAGAAGCAAGACCAATAATTTCATCCTTACTAGGCAATTCTTTATCATGGGGTTGTCTACGAAATTTAGCAAAAATTAAACTCATGAGACATATCTCCTAAGCCAATCGTAACAACATCCTTTTCGCAATCAATCTTAGCATTAACAGTGTTCAAGAAGGGTCTACCAAATATTATGGGACAAAAGTCATATTGTGGGGAACCAAGAACAAGAAAATCAGCAGGATATTTAACCTTCCCACACAAGACTTCAACATCTCTAACAATCCCAATTGGTGAAATAGTATCTCTATTGGCAAGTTTAATTGTAATAGCAATATCTTCTATCCCAGCAGGTGCAATGTCATGCATAATTTCTTTATATAAGGAATGAGGTATTGCACTAGCACTAGCACCCATATCGCATAGCCATGATAACAATGATCTCCTATTTTAACAGAAATAACAGGCATGCCTACAACAGGTCTATGTTGCTTAGCATAGGGTCTAGCAATTCTAGCAGCTTCACAGAAATAAATAACATGCCCATCAATATTATCGGCCAAGAGATCTTTAACCATAGCAATACTAGGTTCAACTTTAATTTGCTCAGGTGGTGTCACTACAAAAAGAAGACACATCCGTGACATTTTGGGTCGAACGAATTTTTTTTTGCCATACTTATGACACTTCTATGACGATAATTGTGACAAAATCCGGTATCATCATAGATGTGGTGGGCTCCTACTTCTATGACAAAAAATCATGACAGAAAATGGGCTTTTCGTCCTGGGCAGGCTGGAGACGGAACTGCATGACATTCTTTGGGCCGTCCATGACGAAAAAAACTGTGGTAGAAGCGAGGGCGTGGAAAATTTCAGCGAGTTCCCAGTTATGGTGGGTGGTCAGGGGCCGAGCGATGCACGTTTCTCTTGTACACGTACGTGCGTGTGTGTGAGGCGTTGGGCTTAACTGAACCCGAGTGAGGCGTCGCCTAACTGAACCTGAGCGATTGCACTGCAGGCTACGCGTTACTAAACCCGAGCGATCGAACGATTCCTTTGCTACTGCTGCTAATTGAAGCCGATCGATGCTGCCTCTGGATGAACAGTGAGCATTGCAGGGGGTTGGATGAACAGTGAGGGTTGCGGGGTTGGCTGACAAAGGATGGCGGTGGGGTGGATGAACAGGACCCCGTGGTGTTGCCTCTGGATGAACAGGACCCCGATCGATCGAGCCGGTTGGGGCTGGACGAACAGGACCTCGTGGAGGGCTGGATGAATAGGACGACCCCATGGAGGGTTGGATGAACAGTAGACGGCGGAGGGGTGGATGAACAGTAGCCCATGGAGGGGTGGTTGAATAGGAGCCCATGGAGAGGGGTGGTTGAACAGTAGCCGGTGGAGGCTGGATGAACAGTCGCATGTGGAGGCTGGAGGAGGTCGACGGTGGATGAACAGTAGCCCGTGGAGGCTGGAGGAGGTCGATGGTGGAGATGAACAGTATCCTGTGGAGTCCCGTTTTGCGGTACGCCACACCCCTCCCGATGAACAGGACCCCCGTTTCGACCGTAGCGCTCCAATACAAGTCCGTTTCGTCCGTTTTGCGGTACGCCACACCCCTCTAGATCAACAGGACCCCATTTCCAACGTAGGAGGTCCAACACAAGTCCGTTTCCTTCGTTTTGCGCTACGCCAGACCCCTCCCGATGAACAGTTTCGAACGTGGCCGGTCGAACACAAGGCCGTTTCCTTCGTTGTGCGGTACGCCAGGCCTCGTTTCCATCGCCTGTTCTGTCCAAGCCCTCCCGATGAACACGACGACGCATTCCGTTCCGACCCAGCCGGTTCGCTCCCCATGAACACGACAACGACGCTGTTTCTCCGTTCCGATCCAGCCATGTACACGAGCCCTGGCCGTACATATGCGCGAGTAGGCATTCGAGAACCCGCCCGTATGTACGTACATGGATGTATTTTATTTCTTGCACACTGGCCGCTGTACGTACGTGTACATGCTACGTGCGCCTCTACTACGACACGTGCGCACCTCTACATCCACCAGTACGTACGTACATGTTCGCGACCAGAATGACAACGCTACGTACGCTTCAACCAGGTGGGTCCCAACTGTTAGGCACTTCCTTGCGTGCGAAGATGTAGATGGTGGGTCCCAGATCGTTTTTTTATTGCCCGGATGCACTTCCTTGCATGCGAAGATGTAGTTGGTGGGTCCCAGCAGTCAGGGGGGCGAATCATTTTTTTGATTCCTGGCGCACTTCCTTGCGTGCGAAGAAGTAGCTGGTGGGTCCCAGCAGTCAGGGGAGAAACATTGTTTTTTGTGAAATATAGTGGCCCGTCCGGTGGGTCCCTGCTGTCAGGTGGAGGTATCATTATTTTCCGCGTAATAAGGAGGCACTTCCTTGCTGCAGCCATGGACCCAGCTGTTTGCCTCTCCACGTGTAGTCCACGTCCGATGGAAGTCGTTCCTTGACCACGTTGACCACGCCGCGCCGAGAGCACCACGGTGGTGGACGATGGCGAGGCCTAGGAAGGGGACGATGCGGAGCCGGGGAAGACGCAGAGCCGGGGAAGACGCGGGAGTGGATGCCCACGCGGAGAGGAGTACGAGGGTTCACTGGTTCAGCTGCAGTGTGAGGCTGCCATCACCGCAGAATAACAGGGGGTGTGGGTGAGTAGAGGGATGGCCTGGCCAGAGGTGGGAGTAGTATGGGGGCGGTGAGGCCTCCGCGGCAGCACAGCCGACCACGGGAGGCAGGAGCAGGTGGCACGACCGGCGCTGCTTTGGGCGGCTGGAGCAAGAAGACCAGAGGTTGAAGAAGCACTATGGCCGTTGGATGGACATCATACAGTCAGTGGAGTATTGACTAAGTTGACAAAGCCCTCCGTCCCCGTCAACTTGGTAGGCCCACAAGTCAGCCACCCACTATGGTGGGTCCCAGCTAGCAGGGGGGTATTCATTTTTTGTGCGTAATAAGGAGACACTTCCTTGCGTGCAAAGATATAGTTGGTGGGTCCGACCTGTCAGCGGGGGGAACGTTTTTTCATGAAATACAGAGGCCCTTCCGGTGGATCCCAGATGTTAGCTGGAGGAACCATTATTTTGCGCGTAATGAGGCATTTCCTTGTGTGCGGCCGTGGACCCAGCTGTCAGCCTCTCCACGTACAGTCCACGTCTGATGGAAGTCGTTCCATGACCACGTTGACCACGCCGCGCCGAGAGCACCAGGGCGGTGGATGACGGCGAGGCCTAGGAAGGGGACGACGTGGAGCCGGGGAAGACACGGCAGTGGATTCCCACGCGGAGAGGAGTACGAGGGTTCACTTGTTCGGCTGCGGTGTGAGGCTGCCGTCGCCGCAGGGCCTGGCTAGCGGTGGGAGTAGTAGGGGTTGGTGAGGCCTCAACGGCAGCACAGCCAGCCACTGGAGGCAGGAGCAGGCGGTCTCGCCGGCGCTGGTTTGGGCGGTTGGTGCAAGAAGAGCAGCAATTGAAGAAGCAGCAGGACCGTTCGATTCAAATCCAACGGTTACTGCTGCTACAATCGTCTGTTGACTAAGTTGACAAGCCCTGCGTACATGTCAACTTAGTAGGCCCACAGGTCAGCCTCCCAACCGGTGCGCCCCAGATGTCAGTGGGAGGAATCATTTTTTTCGCGTAATAAGGAGGCAGTTGATTGCGTGCGGCCAGGCCAGCGGAGGGAGTAGGGTGGGCCGGGGAAGCCTGTGCGGCATCACATCGGGCCACAAGAGGAGGGAGCAGGCAGTCCCGCCGGTGCTAGTTTAGGTGGCTAGAGCAGGAAGATCAGAGATTGAAGAAGCACGTCGGCTGTTGGATGGACATCCAACAGTCACAGCTGCTAGAATCGTGTGTTGACTGACAAAGCCTTGCGTAAACAAGTCAGCCTCGAAATCGGTGGCGTGTACAGCCCATTTGCTATTACTTTTATAATTTTTACTCATTTTCTAATTCATATGGAATTTATTGCAGCCCTTTTTCCATTTTTAGAATTGCTGCCCATGTTCTGGTCAGTACTAGGGTTAAAAAAACTAACTAAATATGTGCGAAATTTTGAAAATTTGCAAATTTTTGCTGGGGAACAAAATATTCTTAATCCAAAAATTAGTAGCCATACTAAAACAAATTTAAAAATAAATTAGTACTATGTCATGTTAAATCCAATGAAATACTATAAAATATCAGTGAAGAACAAAAACAAAAAAAGAAACTAATATCCCATTTGCTATAATTTTTTGGAATTTCCAACCCCTTTGATATTACTTTTAACAGACACTGACCATACTCTTTGGCCAGGTCGGAATGCATCCCTCCTCATCTTGAAAGATTTGCAGCCCAGTAAGTCGAAGAAAACAAATAGGCCTAGCTTGGGTATTCTTCAAAAAGAAATACTGGGCTACCCATTTTCCCAAAGAAAAACCTGCTGGGTTGGTCATGTTGTTAGACAGGCCACAGAGACCGCACAACCCAGTTTATGGCCTGCTCCTCCGAATTACTACTCAAAAAAAGTTGTGCAATTCTGTCGTTAATTGACTATACGTTAAAAATGATGTGGGTCCCGGATATCAACAGGGTGGATTAAAGTAAAAAACGAGGGGTGCATCTGAGTAGTAAAGAGGCGCTTGCTTGTGTTCGGGAGTGGATCTGGTGGGTCTATACTGTCATACTCACAACTACAGTTCTCTCCCGATTCACTATGTTTACAGGGACCATTTCACAAAAAACTATGTTGACAGGGCCGGACGGCGGTGCCGCGGCGAGTGCACCAAGGCGGAGGATAAAGCGCTGTCGACAATATGCTGGGCTGGGTTGGACATTCTTATTGAAAAATAAAAATGGACCGGAACTATTTACGATGTTGACTACGATTTGCATGGGTCCGCTGGTTGTAGGAAGAAAATGCTGGGAGAAAGAAGACTGGTAGCTATCTTTGCCTAACAATAATATCGACTGAATGTAACAGCACTATCATAGGAATTTATATCCTCCTGTTGAATCATGAATTTAAAGAACTGGTGCATGAGCATTTAGCTTTGTTTATTTATTTACTTATTTGTGTTTAGGGGACCATGAGCATGTACCTGGGCCAGATTCATGTGAGAGCCTCCCTTCCAGTTAATTATGGGCTCCTCTAGTGGGCCTTCATCAATGGGTTGCATGTTATCAACAAGTGGAAAATGTGTTCCGTACGAAAAATAGTATGCGTTACGTACGATACAGGGCACTAAGGATCGAACCGTGCAACGACTTCCAAAACATTGTGTTTGTCGTTCTAACAACACATTTATTCAACCAACAAACAAAATATACTACTGATTGTACATTGAAAACAGCAGCAGCAGCAACCAGGGCTGGGGTGCAACAGAAGCAGTAAGCAGGCCAGAAGAGTGAAGACACATCTCTCTCTTCCAAACCAAACATCAACCATTATTACAAAAGGGCTACCAAAAAAGAACAAGTGTATGCATCAAACTAAATAAAGATCCTACTACACCAAGTGTACGTATCTAACTAACTGGCTCGGTTAGGCGTTACTATTTATTAAGTGTGGAGATTGGCCGACGGCTTGAACCAGATGGGTGCTCGATGGGGAAACTCTAGCCAATGGGTGAAGTCGATACTTGCGACCCTCTCTCCTACTTTGGGCTGCAGAGCGTGGCGGCACATATCGGTATGGTGCATGTAGAGAGCGCATGGATACGCTGTGTACACACAATTTTGCACGATGAACGAAACGCGCTGCCATCATGATCCTTGTCGTCGGTTATCTCCTGGTTAATCGGATAATTCAGTCCGACAAGCAGAGCGTGTACCAAGGCTACTTACCAGCCTCGATCAAAAATTCCTGAAGGCCCAGAGAAGCTGGGATCCTGCTCAAAGACCTTGCAGTGATTGTGATTGTATTCCGTGAAACAACACGTCCGGTACGTGCGAACGATCATTAATCGTTCGCCATCGTCTGATCAGGCCAGGAACCACCTGCAACTGTCGTGCCGCTTTTCTTTGAAAGGTTCTGGGATTAGGAAGGTTAGGGACACCAGGCGGCCTACAACATCATATCAAGTTGGAGTCAAATAAAAAAGGGCTCTTGATGTAGTCAATCTTAAGAACAGCATGTTATGAGCATGAATATTTTTTCAGTAAATGTTGACAGTAATATAAGCAAGCCATCATGATATCATAGGAAAGTAACATACTGCTGTAACAGCCGATTGTAGCGATGACTAGAGTAGGCCAGCAATACGTCCAGTCATAGAAGGAGTCGACAACGTAAATGAAGCCCTTGTGTTCAATGGCATCAGAGAACCATGGAGGATGTATGATCCTGCAATGGACGTGCAGATTTATCCACTTACCGCAGTGACCTGTTAGATAGGCGAGACCGCCGTTGAAGAACACAATTAGCCTGAAGTAGTTATAATTCACAGATCTTGTGGGCACTTGGCAGATTACAACCTTGAGCAAATCAAACTTGGTATCATGTTGGCTACTGTAAGATTCCGAGTATTCTGGGCCATGGTGCCAAAGCAGTACAGTGTTAATCGAAGGAAGGGGGATCAATCACCGAGTGTAGACCTCCACGAGCATCCAGCTGCCGCGACCCTCGACGAGCACCATCCAAGACGTGTTCATGCCGACCCAGTACATACCTTTAATGTAGTTGAGGGTGACGGGGATAGGATCGCAGTCAAGGGGGTTGATGCTCGCCACCCTACGATCGTTATGTTGCGTGACACGTTGTTTCTGAAGATCAGGCGGCATCAGCAAGCAAGGAGCTGGCTTAAAAAGCTCCGGCCTGGGGGCTTTGAGTAAACGGTACAACCCCGACGAGCACGCGGCGAGCGGCATGGTACTGAGATTTTCCACACGTGAAACAATGAGCTTGATTGCCTCTGTGGGGAGCAAATTCCAACCACTCTTTCGGTGGACGCTGCTCGGTTCTGCCATTGTTAGTGCTTGGGTTTCGGACGAGGGGGGAGGCACCTTAGCAGGGATGGAAGATTGGACGAGATTATGTGCGGACAAAGATGGAGAAGCGAATATGTGCTGCTGGAAGTGGACAGGTGATGATGACTACAGCACACCGCTTGACTTACGAGACACATACCAGCAGGGTAGCGTCATATCGATGCCAGACAACTTGCTTGAGT
The DNA here is from genome assembly GCA_021605205.1 of Aegilops longissima. Lineage (NCBI taxonomy): Eukaryota > Viridiplantae > Streptophyta > Magnoliopsida > Poales > Poaceae > Aegilops > Aegilops longissima. The sequence continues at coordinate 43,547,529 of CM038676.1, read as the reverse complement.
GATCACAGTACTGGTACTCCCTACAGTACCTACTACTATGCCCTAACTTTCTTGAGTAGAGTAGTAGAGTAGGACTCTGCTCTACTACTAGCACCGGAGGAGTAGTATATTCTAATCTAGAATAGTTACAAACTTCAATGCCCGAGCGTGGAACGACTATGAACCGTGCTAACTCCAATCCCCAGCAAACATTCGCTGGGAGACATGGCAGTTGCAAACGCCCGCGACGCAATTACAGTACGTGTGTATGGCTTAAAAACAGGCCATCGTCGGATGGAAATCTGACGGTTACGTGGGATTCGCCAGGATTGAGCTCGTGCCGAACAATCGCCAGATATCATTACTAAAAAAAGGTTAAAACACCCAGGGCAATAACTTGCACCGGCTGACCACTAACAATGATAACATCCCATAAAAAAACAATGATACTAACATAGTTGTAAAATGGTCAAAGACCGTGTCTACGTGGTGTTTGGAATTGTATGCAAAAAATAGCAAGATCCCTGTGCATTGCACGGCACACCATCATCACCAACTCAGTTTTTTCTCTACTCCTACTCCTATAAAAGAGTTAGTTGGTGATGATGGAGGCGAGGAGGCGTGTTCAGCCGGGCGTGCAGCGGACGGTGCAGTACTTTTCGATTTGTTATAAAAAACAAAGAGGAGTAGTAGAGATAGAGATAAGAGTACAGATAGAGACTTAGGGAGCAGCACGAGATTGTGGGAGATAAGGATGATCGACGCAAGGCCTTATCTGTAAATGTGGAGAGAGGTGCGGGTATCTTTTGTACAATTGTTATAGTTGGCTTTCTATCCATCAGATATAGATCGGACGGACTATATTACAAGATGGCAAGCACAACATCATCACCAAATCGGTTTGCTATAAGAGTAGATAAAGACTAGGGAGTACTAGTAAGGACACCATCTACTGCTTCGTGTGCTACTCCTGCGCTCCATTCGGCGGCCGCAACGTCCCCTACAGCCACTCCCTCCCACGCTTCATTCGGTGGGCGTTGTTGAAATTTGGGGAGCGCACTCTCGCGACTGCTGGCAGCCACGACTTCACCAACGACGACTTCTTCCCCGACCTCACAACCTCTTCCTCAACGACATGGGCGACAACCTCAATGCCAACGGTGCTGCTCCCGTTGCACCGTATGTGTTTCTGTCCTTCCTGTTCGAAATCGTGGTAGAATTCATGTTTCTACTCTGTATCCTACTACTATGCTAGTCCACATGATCAGTTTCATCTCTGTTATAGCCGTCATGATTTATTCTGTGCTTATTCGGATTAAATCTCATAGTAACTTGCTCATATATTCAACTGGCGCAACATCCCCTACAGCCACTCCCGTTTCATGGACGGCCTGGTCGATGCCTCCAAGGAGCCCTTCGTCTACTGCTATGAGTGCCCGGTGCCGTTTTGGGGCTCGCCAGCGGACATGGTGCATCACCTCATGGATGCGTGCAGCGGTCACTACTGGCCCTTGGCGGAGAACATCAAGTATGAGACGTGCTACCCGTTCACCATGCCGGAGTCGCTGGAGGATCACCGCCACCTGCTAGTCTCGGAGGAGGACGGCAGCGTCTTCCTCTTGATCGTGGGCACCGGCGAGGCCCGCGCAGGCCGCCGCCCTATCTCTGTAGTGTGCGTCAGGGGCGACGCTGCTGACACTGATACTGACACGAGGCCGATGTACGGGTGCGTGCTCAGTGTTACTACCCCTCCGGGTCACGTGGGCGGCGACACCGGCTACATCGAACGGACTTGAACTCTGCGAAGCTGGGACCTTCCCGCTGATGTGGACTTGGAAAACCCATGGTCTTATTTACCCGCCAACACGGTGCACGGGGACTCCAAGGAGGTTCACCTGGACATACGCATTATCAAGTTAAATGTTGATCATTAGTCTTCGCTCAATGTAATCCGATGTTTAAGCATGTGGAGACTTTCATGGATGATCTTGCTCTATTGGAGTATCGCGCATGAATAAAAGTGTATCCGTTTATGGTTTAGTCTAGAATCTTCCATGTATGAACTTTTACTACAGTACTGGTGAAAGACTTACTATGAACCATTTCTAATATCTCCTCTGCCCCTTCCAAGTCAGCCTGATTTAATCCCTCCATCTAGGTGTATAAGGGCATGGTTAATACTTAATAGTATAGCCAACGGTTGACTACAAGAAAGTGCCATGTCATCTGTAGCCAACATGTATAACAATCGATACTCAAAAACTAATTCTTAAAGATCATTTCTTGCAAAGCACAATAAGTGTTATTTCTTCACAAGTTTTGGATGTAGGTTGAACAGTTGAACACTTTTGTTTGCAAAAGATACCTTTTTTATCTATTTCACCCGGATGTTTGTGAGCTCTAGAGATGAAATAATATCCGAAGAAACCTATCGATACCGTTACACATGAGATGATCCCCACATCCTTTGTCAAAATAAACAACTCCCCGATCATTGCATTTCACTCTTTCGTGCAACGCACGGGCACCTTACTATTATAGATTAGTACGACCAAAAATTGAACTAACATTATATATAGTACGATAAATGCTGATGCATGTCACATAAAATTATATCATTCAAAACTATGTTCAAATACGAATCCAACGATATAGTTTTTGTTGACATGCACTAACATTTTGTCAGTTAAATCTTCAGTCAAATTCAATGGGGGACTAATAAACCACAACCGATGTAGTACAAGTGTAGAGGGCGGCGCTGCACGAGAGTCTCACCCCGCTCGTGGCGTAGCAGTAAAGCCGTCATATCACAAAACCCAACCACTGCCAGTAATAAGTGGCCTGGTAAAATAAACGGACAAGCAACCATCACATCCCTTCGTCCTTTTTGCATTTCATCTCCCTGCATTTACTTTCTCCGGTTCATCTCGCACACTCGATCCCTAGCTACAACTCCTAGGGCCAGTTCTTTTGGCGGCTTAAAAAATAAGCCTTCTCTTCCCCAGCTTTTCCCATAAGGCTAGTCACAGTGGAGAGTAACATTAAGGCGCCTCACTCATTTATTTGGGCTTCTAAACTACTACTAGTACTCCCTTCATTTTTATATACAAGGCCACAAACTCAAATTACAGGTACCAAGATAAAAATCAATGTGTGCTTTATAAGTCAATTTATTTTATCATTTACCGGTTAATTAATAGGGTGCATGCACATTAGAAGAAATTGAGTGGTCGTGAGAGAGGAAGTAGATGAGTTTGTCATTATCATCCACTACATGCATGCTAGTAATTAAGCCATGGGTTACTAGTACGAGGAAACATCATTAATATTTGTCTCGATTACTGTTGGTGGCCTTGTATAGATGCAAAATGTATTTTTATAGTGGCCTTGTATACAAAAATGAAGGGAGTACCTCCGTCGTGGTTTATTCGTCACCATTGTAATTTGTGGTAAATTTTGACCAAAGATTTAATTGATAAAATGTTAGTGCATGTGACATCACAAACATTTCATTAGTTAAAATTATGATCAAAATTTGACACAGATTACAATGGGGACCAATAAACCAGGACGGAGCTAGTAGTAAAGGGATTACTACTAATCTAGAAGCCTAAACGAACTGGTCCCTGGTACTCCTACTAGTAGTACTAGTACTCAAGTTGGAATTCCAATTGCACGGCACAACTTGTTAGGCAAAAAAATCGATACAGGGTGTAGGAAGCGGTTTGGGAATTTGCATGACTTTCCGACCAGTGAGATACTCCGTACAAAGTACGGCAGAGAAATAACCACAGAGAAGGAAGCTAAAAGTAAATAATCAAACGAGCATTTTTGCATTTGTTTTGCATTGAATCGTTTCACAAGCTTGACTAGTACTGTTTTTCTACTTTTACAAAAACCGCATCGTAATGTTAAAACGTGCATTTGCCCGTACATAAGTAATAGTAGTACTCCCTCTGTCTAGGTGTATAAAGTCTTTCCTCCTTGGTCACGGTGCACAACCAAAGATGACTTATTCACCTGGACAGAGGGAGTAGCACAGTCTGCAAGCATATATAGAGAGAGACGTGTAGTGCGATAGTATATAGTACTAAAGTTTGTGATGTATGCACCTACTTACAAAATGCGTACGGATACACAAGGTTTCCAAACTTTCCCTCTTACATACTTAATTTAGGACGCTAATAATTCCCGAACGTTCGGGATTTATCATTTGCGTCCCAAAACTAATGAGATCACCTTACGAAACTAAATTATACTCCCTGCTAAAAGCCACGGCGCTCGCAGGAGCGCTTGCGGCGCGCCACGAGTACCCTGGTGCGTGGCCGTTTCCCAGCGCGTTTACACAACGCCTCTTCCCCGGCCTCACAACTCGCGAGGTGCTGATTGGCGGCTTGCCGGCGAGCGAGCGCGATCTCAGCGTTGTGCTGATCCGGCGTCAGCAGGCACTCCTCCTCTCTGGAAGCATGCACCCGGTCCACGTACCACCAAGCGTAGATGAGGCGCTTGGGCCCGACTGCACTCAGGGCTTTGGTACGGGCGTCCTCCGCCACCCTCACGGCCTTTGCACGAGCCTTCTGCCAAAGAGCCAATTGCCTGACTCTCTCGGACGCGACATAGACCTGCCAGGCAGCTTGCCCTGCGGCGCGCTTCTCTTCCTCGGCCTTCTTCTCCACCTCTATTTTGGCGTGCTCTGCCGGTGGCCAAGCCTCCCACATGGCGACATCTATTTCTTTCCAAAGCTCCTCAAGGCTGGGGGGTTCAGCGGGCGGGCGGCGTTCTCCTCAGTGGCGGGAGCCGCGGCGCATCTGGACGCTGCAGCGTGCTAGCGAGATTGGGAATGCCGACGCATCCACCTCGATGCGTCGCGGCGAGGAGTGGAACACCGACGCGTCCTCCTGGACTAGTGGCGGCGAGGAATGGAACGGCGACGTGTGACTATCCGGGCGGTGCAGCGAGGGGCACCTAGGGCTTGGGAGGGTCGATGCCATGGTGGTCGACGTGAGAGGGAGGGGGAGGAGATAGCGATGAACGTGAGCGTTCTTCTGAATGTCGTGGGAGGCGCAGTATTTATAGCGAGCAATGGCACACCTACGTAAGATATGGACTGAGCTGCACTGACTTAACTGCAGGTCCAGTTACATCACTGACATGTGGGCCAGACCCTTGTTGGGCCCATATGTCAGTGACCCAATGCACCTGCAGTTAAGTAACTGAAACAGCGTCCCGGAAGATATATTGCGTGATTAACATAACATCTACGTGGGCATATTTGTTGGAGTAAATTACGGGGAGGGAAGGGGTGGAAATATTGCTGGTCACAACGGATTAGACGAGCGTGGGGGAGGAGAGTCATGCACGCAGATTTTTTCCACACGGGGTGGAGTGGTGGCACCGCCAGAGGGAGAAGGAGAGTCTGGCAGGCATATTGTTTCCACACATGGAGAGGAAAAGATTTTGAGACGAACGGGCTTCCTGCAGGTATGGGAACGGTGCATAATAAGTCATCTTGCATGCCAGGCTAGGTATAATCTCAAGTCATTAAAAACATACACGCCCCACACATGTTCATATTTCAAGGTGCACTAAATTATTGCATCCGATGATTAAGGCTGGCCATAATGGTGGTATCTTAGCTGGTATCATGCACACGGGAATAGCAAACATGCTGATGTGGCAAAGAATTAAAGAAGAGAGGGGGGTTAGAGTAACTAGTGTTCATGCATGCATTGGTAAACACATTTTTTTGTGAAGAACGACAGCATTAGTTGAGTACTTTTGCAGACTTCAAAAACTATTCCACTACCTCTAGTATCTTGCTAAGAGTAGGTGAAATTTTTGAATCGAGCCCTTTAAACTAGAAGGGAGGTAGTAGTACTGTAATAGCTAACCTTGTTGTGATGACAAGATAGGACATGGCACGCACCTGGATGGAGGACATTGTGCATTTAAGTTTTGTCTTAAGTCAATGTACCTCTACTTTGACCAAACTTATAGAAAAATGTATCAACATTCACAATGTCAAATCAATATTTTTACACTCATTATAAAACGTAGTTCTTATACTCATTATAATCAGTATTGTAGATATTGATATTTTTAGTATAAATCGGTCAAACACTTTGCAAATGGTTGACGGGAGTAAAAAGGACCAGAGGGAGTATCATGCATGCGAAGTAGGCAAAAAAATTGCTCATTTATAGCCGGTCGAAGTATCAAAGGGCGCGACCGCGCGAGGGAGGCGAAGGTCATGGGAGGTGCGACGGTTGACGGAATTAAATGAAGTTACATCCACGCGCCGGCATGGCGTGCGAACAGGCATAAGCTATACTGTCAGGCATGCGATATGGGTCTAGTAGACATGACATCTAGTGGGTCCCGCATAGTTCTCGAGAACTCTTTGGGGGCTTGCAGCCGTTTATCCACCGGGCAAGCCAGCAACCCCACGCCATTCGCACGCCCTACTCGTCCCCGTCTTCTACCTTACAACAGTTCTCTCCAAGTCGTCCCGTCCTTTCACATTAGTTCGCTCCCAGTTTTTTTGCGGGGTACAATAGTTCAACTTCTCCTAACCCTCCTCCAAAATCCATGGCCTCCCAAATCTCCATGGTCGCCACTAAGTACCAGGTTAGAGCCATCACCGGCGATGAGTTCATCGTCATCTACACACATGGATCCGCGACGGTGAAAGCATGGCTTCCTCGCTTCCTACGCATGTTCAACAGTTCAACGGATGAGTGGGTCGCTGGGCTAGATGTTGAGTACACCACAGTCCTGGAAAGAGAAAAGATTCTAAAGGAGGTAGAGAGGAAGAAGCCCGCCGTGATCCAGGTTTGTGTACATAATGTTTGCTTGGTCTACCACATATGCCATGCCGACATTGAGTGCCAGGATTTTAAGAACTTCCTCAAGGACAAAAGAGTGAAATCCGTTACTTTAGACTTTAGGAACGACAGGGATGTCCTGCGGCGGATAGGTCTCGTTGTAGGCCAGCCCTTCGATCTCCAGAAGGCAAGCCTGGTGTCCTCCTCTCAGCCTTCAATGCTGACCCTGGCAGCAGCCTTGATTGATCCTTCGTACGCTAAACTGAAGAAACCTCATCACGAGTTTCATCATGTATGGGAGTCGAAGACATTAGATGAAGATCACATCTTGTATGCAGCAATGGATGCCTACCTTTGTTTAAATATCTACAAGGGTTGGATGAAGAAGCAGAGCCCAGTGTCCGGTTCAAGCAAAGAAGCGTCGGCGAAGAGGAAGAGTGTAACGCCCCGGATTCGATGCGCCAGGTGTCCATCAGTTATTCGCCATCTTTGCCATGTCATGTGCTTGCGTGTTGCACTTTGCCATGTCATCATCTGCATTTCATATCATGTCAACATGTGCATTTCATTTTGCATACGTGTTCGTCTCATGCATCCGAGCATTTTCCCCGTTGTCCGTTTTGCAATCCGGCACTCCTATGTCTCCCGGCGCTCCCTTTTACCTCTTTTCATGTGCGGGTGTTAAACGGTCTCGGAGTGGACCGAGGTTTGTTAAGCGGCCTTGGTATAGCACCGGTAGACCGCCTGTCAAGTTTCGTGCCATTTGGAGGTCGTTTGGTACTCCAACGGTTAACCGGGTAACCGCAAAAGCCTCTTTTGTGTGCAGCCAACACCCCTTCCAAAGTTGCCCAAAACCCAGCAAACTCCCCTCCATGCTCTCGGTCGTTCGATCACGATCGCGTGGCCGAAAACCGCACCTCATTTGGACTCTCCTAGCTCCCTCTACCTATAAAACTAGCCCCTCCCTCGAAATTTGCGGATGATTTCGCAGATGAACCCTAGCCTTCCCCTACCTCGCGCCACCGGACAAAAAACCCCGCCGCCGGACGTGTCCGCGCCGCCGTCCCCGACGAGTCCGCCGCCGCCACGTCACCCCCGCTGCCTCTCTCTCCTCCCACCGCGGCCCACCTGCCCACGGACGGCCCACCGGGCCGCTGCCAGACCAGCGCCCGCTCCTCGCCGCCAAGACGGGCGCGCGCCCAGCGCGCGCCGCCTCCGCTGGCTGGCTGCCCGCCACGGGCCCGTCCCCGCCGCCCGCGCGCTTCGCCGCCGCCATCGCCTCTGCCCGCGCCGCCCGGGGGTTTCGCCCGGCGTCTCGCGCTGACCCGCCGGATCGCGCCGCCTCGGCCCAGCGCCCTCGCGCCTCGCCTCCCGCGCCCCTCCAACTCCGCCGCCGCCCTCGCCGGAGGCTCGCCAGCGCATTGCCCCGTCGCCCGGATCCACGGATCCGGACGAGATCCACCACCACCACCAACCAAACACCTCATCCCGATCCGGATCTTCCCATCCCGGATCTCCTCGTCCCGGGTTGACTTTCACGCGAGGTGAAATCCACTAAGTCCCGAATAGTTGCATATTTTTAGCCATTTTCATCATGCCATAACTCTCTGCATATTGCTCCGTTTTGGACGTGTAATATGTCAAATAGTTCGTCTCGTCGAGTACATCATTTCATCTGATTGCATCATTTTCATTTAAGCTCATTTTGATGCCCGAAATGCTGTTAGAAGAGTGCGATGTGATGTTAGTTTCAGATTCTTATCAGAACATGCACTTTTGTCATTTTTGCCATGATTGATGTGTGCACCCTATGAACTTGAGTCCTACATGTGTTTTGTAATATGCCATGCCATCTTTACAGGGGTGTATGCCATGTATTTTTGTGATCTCTGTGGTGACTAGCACAAGCATGCAAACTAGGCTTCATGATGTTGCTGATTTCAGCCCCTGTTTTGCTGATATTTTTATGCCATGTTAACTTGATGCTACCGAGAGATCCATGCTTAATTTGAGATACTTCAGTAAGGATGTTTTGAATATATGGTTATTCTCTATCCATCCATGCCCCTGTTTGCAATTATGGAGTTCCATAGCTTGAGTCAATCGAGCTCTACTTTTGCTATAAAATGTTTCCTGGCAGGTTGTTTACATGTTATTCAATTTTGCCAAGGTCGTTGTAGTTGATCCGTGTATGCTATGATGTTGTTCTTGCCATGTATAGCTTCTATGCCATGTCTTCTTAATGTTGGTTGCCTTGCCATGCCATGTATTGCTCTGTGGTGAGTGTTTCAAGCTCACCAACATGCCTACTTATTGTTGTTCCTGCCATGTATGAATCTGTCATATAACTTGCCATGTTTACATGGGTGCCATCATATTCTCTGATCCTTATTGGCTTATGGTCAGTAAGGGACTTTTGTTATATGAAATTAGTAGATTCATGCCATGCCTTTGTTTGCCATGATAAGTTCCTGTAGCATGTTGTTTGATAGCTCTAAACATTGCAACCTGATGTTATTTCTGCTAAAGTCTGAAACTGTTATTATTTGCCATCTTGCCATGTGTTTTTGAGCATGTTCTAGTGATTTCTGGAGATAGCTCAGTGTTCATGTTTTGTAATGCTTTACCTGTACATCATGCCCATGCCTTTTGTTATTACATTGGGATTCTGTAGCATGTTGTTTTGATGCTTGCAATATGCCTAGTTGCTGTTTTGGACAGCTTATGCTTTAAACTTGTTTCATGTGTATGTGTTGAACCGTTGCTCCGTTGTGAGTGTGCTCTATATGAAACTTGCTTGATTTTGCATGTAGATTCATATTATCATGGTGCATCCATGTTTTGAGGTGTTTGATTGATGTTTGTATGCATTTTGCATCAATGCCATGTTTAACTTGTTTTGCTCATATCTTCTAGGCCGTAGCTCCGAATCTAATGAACTTTATATGTAACTTGACTAGAATTTTGTGTAGATCATCTTGGTGCATCTTAACTTGATGTTTAACAACTTGAACATAAGGTTTATTCAGATCTGGACCTATTTCGAAATTTGCATATGAGGACTTACCGGAATTGTTATATGTTGTCCCCGGCCTCATTTAAACTTGCCTTGATGTGTTGCTCTTGTATGCATCATCTCTTTCCATGAGTAGCTTCATGTAGCTTTGTCATGCATCATGCTTGGTTGTGCATCATGTCTTGTCTATGTGTGGGTGTTTACTATGTTGTGTGCTTCTTCTTGTTAGTTCCTGTTTCGCTGCGATCGTGAGGATTCGTTCGTCTACGCTTGGTTCGGCTTCATCCGTTCATCTTCTTCATGGACTCGTTCTTCTTCCTTGTGGGATTTCAGGCAAGATGACCGCTACCCTGGATCTCACTACTATCATTGCTATGCTAGTTGCTTCGTTCTTTCGCTATGCTGCGCTACCTATCACTTGCTGCTCAAGCCATCCCATATTGCCATGTCAGCCTCTAACCTTTTGCACCCTTCCTAGCAAACCTTTGTTTGGCTATGTTACCGCTTTGCTCAGCCCTCTTATAGCGTTGCTAGTTGCGGTGAAGATGAAGTTTGTTCCTTGTTGAACATGGAGATGTTGTTCCTTGTTGGAACATGTTTACTTGTTGGGATATCACAATATCTATTGTTTAATTAATGCATCTATATACTTGGTAAAGGGTGGAAGGCTCGGCCTTATGCCTGGTGTTTTGTTCCACTCTTGCCGCCCTAGTTTCCGTCATATCGGTATTATGTTCCCGGATTTTTGCGTCCCTAACGCGGTCGGGTGATTTATGGGACCCCCTTGACAGTTCGCTTTGAATAAGACTCCTCCAAAGAAGGCCCAACATTGGTTTTACCATTTGCCTCACCACCACCTACTTTTCCTTGGGAGTAATTAACCCAAGGTCATCTTTATTCAGCCCCGGGCCAATGCTTGTCTAAGTGTTGGTCCAAACTAGAGTGCTTTATAGCGCCCCTCAAGGAAACTTGAGGTTTGGTTTTAGTTGTACGGACTGCTCATCCGGTCGTGGCTCGAGACGAGATCTGTGGCTACTATCGTGGTGTCGGCACGCCGGAGGTCTTGCTGGTCTTGTTTTATTGTTGTCGAAATGTCTTGTAGCCGGGATTCCGAGACTGATCGGGTCTTCCCGGGGAGAAGGAATATCCTTCGTTGATCGCGAGAGCTTATCATGGGCTAAGTTGGGACACCCCTGCAGGGTATAAACTTTCGAGAGCCGTGCCCAAGGTTATGTGGCAGATGGGAATTTGTTAATGCCCGGTTGTAGTAAACTTGAAGCAAACTCTCCTAAAATACACCAACCGTGTGCGTAACCGTGAGTGTCTCTTTTCGGGGTTGATCGAGAGGAGAACACGGTTTCTGGGTTATGTTTAACGTAAGTAGGAGTTCAGGATCACTTCTTGATCATTACTAGTTGACGACCGTTCCTTTGTTTCTCTTCTCGCTCTCATTTGCGTATGTTAGCCACCATATATGCTTAGTCGCTGCTGCAACCTCAACACTTTATCCCTTCCTTTCCCATTAAGCTTTGCTAGTCTTGATACCCATGGTAATGGGATTCTTTGAGTCCTCGTGGCTCACTGATTACTACACCACTAGTTGCGGTACAGGTTTGCGATGATCATGACGTGAGAGCGATGTTTGCTTGTTTGGAGTTCTTCTTCCGCTTCTTCTTCGATCGGGGATAGGTTCGTGTCGGCAGCCTGGGCTAGCAGGGTGGATGTCGTTTGAGCTTTGTTTATGTTTCATCCGTAGTCGGATGTTGATATCTTGTATATGATGTTGATGTATTCTTGTGGCATTTGTGCCTTATGTTTGTATCCCCATCTATTATGTAATGTTGATGTAATGATATCCACCTTGCAAAAGCGTTTCAATATGCGGGTCTATCCTTGGTGGGACCGTCGAGTTCCTTTTGGATAGGGTCGCATATTGGGCGTGACAAGTTGGTATCAGAGCCTCGACCGACCCTAGGAGCCCCTTGATTGATCGTGTAGTTTAACCGTTGTTGAGTCTAGAAGAAAACTGTTTTCAGAGTCTAGTTATATCGGAGAGTAGGAATTCTTTTTACTCCTCAGCCCCTTCGTCGCTCTGGTAAGGAATCTTGACGTAGGTGTTTTGAATTACTCCTCTTCCCCTTCAAAATTTTCTTTAGGATCACGCAGTTGGTTTTCCGATAGTTGTTTCTCAGCTCTTTTCATCCGGTGCATTTCTCGTCAAGTCGACTCGACCCTCTTCATCTTTGAGTTCAATCCTCAGTTGTTTTTCTTTTCCCACCCGCCCACCCTTCTTCTTCTCGGAACCGGAGTTCGTAATCGAGTATCCATTCTACTCGTGCGAAGTCTTTGCTTTCTTTCCTCAATGATTTCAACCGGTGTTTTCTCTTCAAGATATTCGTTGGTTCCCCCTTCCAAGTTGTCTTTGTTTTCCCGCCCTCCCACCCTATTATTCCCGGAGTTCGAGTTTTCTTCCGACCATCAATTTCATTCGTACGGAGTCTCTTCAGTCTTCCCTCAATCATTTCAACCAGTGAATTCTCGTCTCGTTCGTCGTTCTTCATCCCTTCCTTTTTCCGGTGCACTCAATTCAAGTTTTTCGGGTTGATCACATTCTTTTCCTTGGATCAAGTGTTTTCCCTGCTCGTTCGCCTCTCGCCAATTTATCCTTCCGGAGTCCTCAAGACATCTCAGGAGATTCGTCTGTGTTTGAATTAATCCGAGGTTGTCACCTCATTCAAATCTTTCAATTGTTCCGGTGCATCATCTATCTGTTCAACAATCTTTTCCAACGGTGTTTTATTTTAGTGGGCCCTAACCCACAGGTCTTTTCCCAGGATCTTACCTGACTCTTCTAATTTACCCGGAGTTATTCTCAATTCTTTTCGGAGTTTGACGTAAGAATGAATTTCATCAGTCAGATGCCTTTTCAAGATCGACTTCAAACCATTTCATTGTTGACTCAACGTCTTTGTTTTTCATTCTTCCGGAGCATCTCAACAATTCTGAATGGTGGTTCTCGTCGTCATTCTCAACATTTGAAGACCGTCGTAGATTTTTTTTCTCTTAAATCTTGTCCGTTCTCCCGGAGATTCGCGGTGCTAGCTCGATGTTATCCTCTCGAATTGTTTTAAATCATGCAATTCTTTTCATCCATCCAGAGTATGTCAGGAGTTGTTTTCCCGTTTCTTTTCACCGAAGGCCATCATTCCAGAAGAATTTTTCGTCCTCACATTTCAGCTACCGTTATCCAATTATTCCGGTGCATCGTACAAATATCCTCTAATCAGTTCATGATCTCTTCATTCTCTTGTATCTAAATTCCCTCAAGTATCTTTGTGCTTTTCTAATTCTGTCCGGTGATTCATTCTCTTTCGTCAGTCATTTCCGAATTCTTACGGTGGTTCGTTCAAGATTCTTTTCTTTGATTATCATATTAATTCATTCGTTCTTTCCAATCCTACCGGTGGTTCATGAAGACCTTCTCAAGTTTGCGATATGTCACTTCTCAATCCTTTTTCAAGAAGAATAAGTATTATGCCAAATCCATTGTTTGTCATCAATTTAATTTGATGAAGGATAAGCATACAATAAATTTTATTCTTATTTCATCCAAGTGATTAATCTTTTCTTCGGAGTTTGTTCTTGAGGAATAAATTCCACTTCCAAGTGTTTTCATCTTTTCTTTTCCGGAGTTCAGTTTCCTTGGCCATTTCGTCGGAACCTCCATCTAAATCACCGCAAGACTTAATCCTTATTCTTTCCATCCTTCAATTGTATCTCATCATCCTTTTTGTTACCGGAGTTCTTCACGGTGGCTCGTCATGATTTAATTCATTCTTCAAGTGTTCATCAAGATTCTTTTGGTGGAGTACAAGTATCTTTTCTTCTCGCATCTCGAAGTGCAATTAATTGTCCGTATTCTTTTGAAGTGGAGTTTTGCATTTCTTCGTTCTTCTCAGCTATTCAATCTTTTCCGCTTGTGGTCGGTTATCACCTTATAATTTTGACATGTTTTCCATAAGTCCACGACAAGCTCATTCTTTCGTTATTGATTTTCTCAACAACTCCATTCAATCATTCCTTCTAAGTTCTTTTCAATTCTTCCAATTCTTCCGGAGGCATTGTGTTGTTCATCTCGTCAAGTTTCATCCCATCTTGTGAAGTTCATCTTCTATTCTTTCAATGTTCAGCCGGAGTGCTGCATAAATCCTTTCAGTCTTATTCGTTTCTTATCTCGTTCTAACCAGAGTGTTTTCTGAGTCTATCATGTTTCCATGAGCTTTTGATTCTTATCATTCTCGTCGTTCCTCTCTTATTCTCGAGTGCTCTCGATTCTTTGCTTCTCCTCTTGATTTCTTGTTTCACCTCATCCCTTTTCCCTTCCGTCTCGGTCCTAAGATCTCGGGACGAGATCTCTTGTTAGTGGAGGAGTGTTGTAACGCCCCGGATTCGATGCGCCAGGTGTCCGTCAGTTATTCGCCATCTTTGCCGTGTCATGTGCTTGCGTGTTGCACTTTGCCATGTCATCATCTGCATTTCATATCATGTCAACATGTGCATTTCATTTTGCATACGTGTTCGTCTCATGCATCCGAGCATTTTCCCCGTTGTCCGTTTTGCAATCCGGCACTCCTATGTCTCCCGGCGCTCCCTTTTACCTCTTTTCATGTGCGGGTGTTAAACGGTCTCGGAGTGGACCGAGGTTTGTTAAGCGGCCTTGGTATAGCACCGGTAGACCGCCTGTCAAGTTTCGTGCCATTTGGAGGTCGTTTGGTACTCCAACGGTTAACCGGGTAACCGCAAAAGCCTCTTTTGTGTGCAGCCAACACCCCTTCCAAAGTTGCCCAAAACCCAGCAAACTCCCCTCCATGCTCTCGGTCGTTCGATCACGATCGCGTGGCCGAAAACCGCACCTCATTTGGACTCTCCTAGCTCCCTCTACCTATAAACTAGCCCCTCCTCGAAATTTGCGGATGATTTCGCAGATGAACCCTAGCCTTCCCTACCTCGCCATCGGACAAAACCCCCGCCACGGACGTGTCGTGTCCGCCCGTCCCGACGAGTCCGCCGCCGCCACGCCACCCCGCCGGCCTCCTCTCTCTCCTCCCCACTGGCCCGCCTGCCCACGGCCTGCCCACCTGGCTGGCTGGCCTGACCACGCGCGCCCGCCTCTGCCGCGCATACGCCGCCGCCGGGCGCCGGACGCCCGCCCGCCCGCCTCCGCCGCTCGGCCGCCCGCCGGCCGGGCGTCCCGCCGGCCTTTCGCCACCGTCGCCTCTGCCCGCGCGCCGCCCAGGGTTTCGCCTGGCGTCTCGCGCCCCGACCACGCCGGATCGCGCCGCCTCGGCCGGCGCCCTCGCGCCTCGCCTCCCGCGCCCCTCCAACTCCGGCCGCCGCCCGCCGAGGCTTCGCGCTGGCGCCGCCGTCGCCGGATCCACCGGATCCGGACGAGATCCACCACCACCACCAACCAAACACCTCCTCCCGATCCGGATCTTCCCATCCCGTGTCTCCTCGTCCCGGGTTGACTTTCCCGCGAGGTGAAATCCACTAAGTCCCGAATAGTTGCATATTTTTAGCCATTTTCATCATGCCATAACTCTGTGCATATTGCTCCGTTTTGGGCGTGTAATATGTCAAATTGTTCATCTCGTCGAGTACATCATTTCATCTCATTGCATCATTTTTATTTAAGCTAATTTTGATGCCCGAAATGCTGTTAGAAGAGTGCTATGTGATGTTAGTTTCAGATTCTTATCAGAACATGCACTTTTGTCATTTTTGCCATGATTGATGTGTGCACCCTATGAACTTGAGTCCTACATGTGTTTTGTAATATGCCATGCCATCTTTACAGGGGTGTATGCCATGTATTTTTGTGATCTCTGTGGTGACTAGCACAAGCATGCAAACTAGGCTTCATGATGTTGCTGATTTCAGCCCCTGTTTTGCTGATATTTTTATGCCATGTTAACTTGATGCTATCGAGAGATCCATGCTTAATTTGAGATACTTCAGTAAGGATGTTTTGAACATATGGTTATTCTATATCCATACATGCCCTTGTTTGCAATTATGGAGTGCCATAGCTTGAGTCAATCGAGCTCTACTTTTGCTATAAAATGTTTCCTGGCAGGTTGTTTATATGTTATTCAATTTTGCCAAGGTCGTTGTAGTTGATCCGTGTATGCTATGATGTTGTTCTTGCCATGTATAGCTTCTATGCCATGTCTTATTACTGTTGGTTGCCTTGCCATGCCATGTATTGCTGTGTGGTGAGTGTTTCAAGCTCACCAACATGCCTACTTATTGTTGTTCCTGCCATGTATGAATCTGTCATATAACTTGCCATGTTTACATGGGTGCCATCATATTCTCTGATCCTTTTTGGCTTATGGTCAGTAAGGGACTTTTGTTATATGAAATTAGTAGATTCATGCCATGCCTTTGTTTGCCATGATAAGTTCATGTAGCATGTTGTTTGATAGCTCTAAACATTGCAACCTGATGTTATTTCTGCTAAAGTCTGAAACTGTTATTATTTGCCATCTTGCCATGTGTTTTTGAGCATGTTCTAGTGATTTCTGGAGATAGCTCAGTGTTCATGTTTTGTAATGCTTTACCTGTACATCATGGCCATGCCTTTTTTTATTACGTTGGGATTCTGTAGCATGTTGTTTTGATGCTTGCAATATGCCTAGTTGCTGTTTTGGACAGCTTGTCCTTTAAACTTGTTTCATGTGTATGTGTTGAACCGTTGCTCCGTTGTAAGTGTGCTCTATATGAAACTTGCTTGATTTTGCATGTAGCTTCATATTATCATGGTGAATCCATGTTTTGAGGTGTTTGATTGATGTTTGTATGCATTTTGCATCAATGCCATGTTTAACTTGTTTTGCTCATATCTTCTAGGCCGTAGCTCCGAATCTAATGAACTTTATATGTAACTTGACTAGAATTTTGTGTAGATCATCTTGGTGCATCTTAACTTGCTGTTTAACAACTTGAACATAAGGTTTATTCAGATCTGGACCTATTTCGAAATTTGCATATGAGGACTTACCGGAATTGTTATATGTTGTCCCCGGCCTCATTTAAACTTGCCTTGATGTGTTGCTCTTGTATGCATCATCTCTTTCCATGAGTAGCTTCATGTAGCTTTGTCATGCATCATGCTTGGTTGTGCATCATGTCTTGTCTATGTGTGGGTGTTTACTATGTTGTGTGCTTCTTCTTGTTAGTTCTGTTTATTGCGATCGTGAGGATTCGTTCGTCTACGCTTGGTTCGGCTTCATCCATTCATCTTCTTCATGGACTCGTTCTTCTTCCTTGCGGGATTTCAGGCAAGATGACCGCTACCCTGGATCTCACTACTATCATTGCTATGCTAGTTGCTTCGTTCTTTCGCTATGCTGCGCTACCTATCACTTGCTGCTCAAGCCATCCCATATTGCCATGTCAGCCTCTAACCTTTTGCACCCTTCCTAGCAAACCGTTGTTTGGCTATGTTACCGCTTTTGCTCAGCCCCTCTTATATCGTTGCTAGTTGTAGGTGAAGATGAAGTTTGTTCCTTGTTGGAACATGGAGATGTTGTTCCTTGTTGGAACATGTTTACTTGTTGGGATATCACAATATCTATTGTTTAATTAATGCATCTATATACTTGGTAAAGGGTGGAAGGCTCGGCCTTATGCCTGGTGTTTTGTTCCACTCTTGCCGCCCTAGTTTCCGTCATATCAGTATTATGTTCCCGGATTTTTGCGTCCCTAACGCGGTCGGGTGATTTATGGGACCCCCTTGACAATTCGCTTTGAATAAGACTCCTCCAGCAAGGCCCAACATTGGTTTTACCATTTGCCTCACCACCACCTACTTTTCCCTTCGGAGTAATTAACCCAAGGGTCATCTTTATTCAGCCCCCCGGGCCAATGCTTGTCTAAGTGTTGGTCCAAACTAGAGTGCTTTGCAGCGCCCCCTCAAGGAAACTTGAGGTTTGGTTTTAGTTGTACGGACTGCTCATCCGGTCGTGGCCTGAGACGAGATACGCGTGGCTACTATCAGGGTGTCGGCACGCCGGGAGGTCTTGCTGGTCTTGTTTTATTGTTGTCGAAATGTCTTGTAGCCGGGATTCCGAGACTGATCGGGTCTTCCGGGAGAAGGAATATCCTTCGTTGATCGCGAGAGCTTATCATGGGCTGTTGGGACACCCTGCAGGTATAAACTTTCGAGAGCCGTGCCCGTGGTTATGTGGCAGATGGGAATTTGTTAATGCCCGGTTGTAGTAAACTTGAAGCAAACTCTCCTAAAATACACCAACCGTAAAGCGAATCGTGAGTGTCTCTTTTCGGGTTGATCGAGAGGAGAACACGGTTTCGGGTTATGTTTGACGTAAGTAGGAGTCTAGGATCACTTCTTGATCATTACTAGTTGACGACCGTCGCCTTTGTTTCTCTTCTCGCCTCATTTGCGTATGTTAGCCACCATATATGCTTAGTCGCTGCTGCAACCTCAACACTTTATCCCTTCCTTTCCCATTAAGCTTTGCTAGTCTTGATACCCATGGTAATGGGATTGCTGAGTCCTCGTGGCTCACAGATTACTACACCACCAGTTGCAGGTACAGGTTTGCGATGATCATGACGTGAGAGCGATGTTTGCTTGTTTGGAGTTCTTCTTCTGCTTCTTCTTCGATCAGGGGATAGGTTCCAGGTCGGCAGCTTGGGCTAGCAGGGTGGATGTCGTTTGAGCTTCTGTTTATGTTTCATCCGTAGTCGGATGTTGATATCTTGTATATGATGTTGATGTATTCTTGTGGCATTTGTGCCTTATGTTTGTATCCCCATCTATTATGTAATGTTGATGTAATGATATCCACCTTGCAAAAGCGTTTCAATATGCGGGTCTATCCTTGGTGGGACCGTCGAGTTCCTTTTGGATAGGGTCGCATATTGGGCGTGACAAAGAGGAAGAGGGACGAGGACGAAGTTGAGGATGTGGACTCGGACTCCGAGTAGGTGGCAGTGTCGTCACTCATGCTGGTTCTACTGCAGTGTCAAGCGGACTAGTTGCTTAGTTCATTTTCAAGGGTGTGTTGTGCTGAGGCCCCAGCAGAACTATGTTTATGTTCTTTCTCATTATTTGAACTCTTTAGTACGTACAGTAGTACTAGTACTATGTCTTACTACAATTCTTCTTGCAGTTGGTACTACTGCTCGTATCTTCGTGTTCCTATTGTACTTAATATGTTCGTACTATTAGTATAATTTGCGTCAGTCGATTTGTGAAAGAAGTTCGACGGAGCAAGGGAAGAAAACGGCAGAAGAGGTGGGAGGAGCCCTTCTAGCCATCCATGTTGCATCAAACGGCTCACAAGAGTCGACTGATCCAAATTGCTCCTTCAAATTGCAGGATCCACGTGGCATTCAAGGTCTTTGAAGGTAGATTCCGCGTCCGCACCCGGTTTGCGGGATCAATGCGCGCGCGACTGGTTTCCGCCATGACAGCCACCATGCGTGCCTCCTCCACGCGCGCGGAGACGACAATGACACGCTAGTTCCTCCTCGCCGGCGTGCTGCAGCACGCGCTCGTCCTCCTCTTCGTCCGCTGCGTGCATAGACACGGCTCCACCAGTTGCTCGCGTGCTTGGCAGCACGGCGGCATCGCGAGGAGGGACTGCAGACGATGTGAGTGGGCGAGCCTTCGGCTTCATGGCACAGGGATGGCGGTGACACGGTGGTGATGGGCGAGAAATTGTTGGCCGGAGCATGCGGGCGCCGGCATGCACAACGACGGCGGCGGCATATTGATGAGTGCACGTATGGGAGCTTACTTTAGTTTTATATAGGGTTGGTCAAACTTAAAAGAAAACCGTACTAGTACAGGTAAACATTAGACTTAGGCAGTGCTTTTATTAGTTAGTACCACAGCCACGATACGGAATCCTGTGCAAGCGCGTGAACCGCGGCCGCGCTGTCGATTGAACGGTGTGTCACCGTGTCGTGCTCGAAGGACATCCACCGAACCTTTTTGTGTGTGTGAAAACAATCCCCGAATATTGCTCAAATTTTTTTCCTGGAAAAGTTCTTGACGCTACAATATTTCCATATATTTGAATTTAGCTCCAGTTCGTGTTTATTTGGATTTGGACATTTTAGGTGCGCCCTAGTTTTTTTAATACTGGTTTTGTGTGTGTGACTGAGAGAGAACGTGTGTATGTGTCCATATTTGTGTTGTGGCGGAAGGGCAATGTGGAGACAGTGTGCGTGTGATACAGACATAGAGAGGTGTGAATGTGCAAATGATCATGCATGAGTGAGACATAGACAGATGCCGATACGTTGTGTATACAGAGAGAACGGTCTTCTAGTTTACTTGTGTGTGTGTGCGTGTGTGTGTGTGTGTGTGTGTGTGAGAGAGAGAGGAGCATGTGTAACACAACAACCATCTCTCTCGAGTCATCCGTCCCTCGCACAATCGCATGTAACACATGCATCAACACGCACATTTTGACACCCTCACCCGGCCCCTGCCCACCTCAAGGCCCGCAAAATCTCTTCATGAATACCCATTTCTCTCCTTAGGTTTGTTTTCTCTCAATATCTGACACACACACACACACACGCACAAAAACACACAGCACAACACACGCACACACCCTTCCCCGAGCACACAGTTCATCCCCATCCAAGGATATACAGCGACCACTCTCGCTTGTGCTTCTTTGCACCCCAACATGCACAACACCTCAATATTCAAAGAGGGCATCGAGGAGATCGAAGACGGCGATCACACCGCGCTAGAGAATGCGGGGCCATTTGGAAGCAGGATGATGTGACGACAGCTGACTGACTCCTCCCCCCACCCTCTCTCTCTCTCGCAAAAAAATACCAATCCCTCTCTCCCCCGCACAAAATTATCAATCCCTCAACCCACGAGATCCTTCCCCTCTCGTCCATGTTTTTCCAGCTCTCTCATCAAACATGTTGTCTCTTCTCCTTCCACGTATACAGAATCCGGATGCACACGCATCTCACGTATATTACATGTCTCCATCTTTCTCACGGACCTAACCTCTTCCTCTCTCTTTCTCTCTCTATCTCTCTCTCTCTCTCTGTCTGTCTCGTTAGGTTTGTCTCCTACTCTCTCGTCCACATACATACAATCTTTCCCACCCTATCTTCTCCATCTTTGCAAGCTCTCTCTGCACGTTTCATTCACACATTGGGATATGTTCAAAATGTTGCTTCTATAATGGCTGATGTAGAGTTATGGTTGGTTTTGTTGCATCCTACAAAGTAATAACTATGAAATGCATTTAGATTCTCATTTCACTGGGATTATGTGAGTTTGAGCATGTTGTGAAGTACTATAGACCTTGTATACATCTTGGGATTTGACAATGATTGTAACTATTGAATTGTATAGACCATTACATTCGAAGTTAATAGCCTAATATATTTATTTCACAATTTCAACAAATGATTAGTTCACTACAAACTAAGAAAACAAATGTGTACTTCCTCCGTTTTTATTTAAGTCCGCAGATTAGCATTGGTCAAAGTCAAGTTTTGTAAACTCTCGAAAGTTTATAACAAAAAATATTAACATATACAATAACAAATAAATACCATTAGATTCATTATTGAATGTACTTTCACATCATACATATTTGTTATGGTAAATGTTTATATTTTTCTATAAACTTGGTCAAACTTTAGGAAGTTTGACTTCGGTCAAACCTAATATGCAGAGTTTACTAGTACTACTCGCTAGTTGCTTAGCCGAATCACTCAACACGCCACACGGGGAGTTCAGTGTCACAAAATTTTGAGGTCGGCGGGAAAATCTCCCGCGACCCTGATTCGAGCAGTGGGAAATTACCATCATAGCCTTCGGAAAAGGCCTACGGATGACGCTTGGTAGGGGGCTATTTTAGTAACTTCAGGTTCACCCTACCCAGCCAACCCCACCCCGGCACCTAGAGTAGTACACCTGAATACTCCCCATTTTCTATCCCCATCGCAAAATAGACTTCTCCACGGCACCGCAGCCTTCGTGCTCCTCCCCTTCTACATCGGCGCACTCGTCCACCGCAGTGCATCTTCCTCATCGACGACCTCGTACGCCGCACTGGAGCCGGTCCACCGTCGTCGTCGTACACGGAGCCTCTTCCCTGGCACCGTCTTCCACGGTCTCGGATCTGCTTCCCGAAAGCCGACGCCAAGAGCAGAAGCACAACTGTCGTGGGCAATGAACTGACTCCCGTTGTAGACCATGACTCACAGAAGCTGCCGCAACCATCATTCTCCTCCTCGATTGGTAATGTGTGTATTGAATCACTTAGCAGTACATGTGCAGTTCCAATTTTGTTCATACCTACCCTTCAAATTTCCTGGGTGCTATTGTTCCCGTAAAAGTAATTGGTTATAGCCTCCATTGTCCAACAGAATATCATCTTGTAATTGTGCGTCGCTCTTGTATCGCGATGTGCTTGGGTAGGTTTTTCATCTGCAACCAGTAGTGTGGCAAATGATGGAAAGTTTTTTAGAACTAGCAAGTTGCCCATGCGTTGCACGCATCAAGATGCATTTGTATGAGTAGTTTATCTTGTGGGAGAAAAGGATGAACGAGGGAAGGCCTTATTTGCAAATCTGGAGAGGGGTATGGGTATCTTTTTGCAAAATTCCCATTGTTTCCTTCCTATCTGTCAGATATAAATCGGACGACCTATATTGCAGGATGGCAGGCACACCATCATCACCAACTCTGTTTTTTTATAAGAAAAAAAGTATAGAGAAAAAAAGTAGACAGTAGAGAAGTAGAGATAAATATTAAATATAAAATAAATATAACAGTAGAGAAGAGAGTAGAGATAGCAGAGACGTCGGGAAAGGATCGCACGCGCACGGGAAAAAGCGGCCGGGCGTGCGCTAGTTTTGGCGCGCGGCGTCTGGCGCGCTTTATAAAATCCAATGCCCTCCCACGGCTTTTTGCCTTGCCACCGCTATCTCCCCGCTCTGTGCCTCGCCACCGTTCTCTCCCCGCTCTTTCTCTCCTCGCCGCCGCCGCGCCGCCATGCCGCCGCGTCGCCGGAAAACTTGGGGATACCACGGCGTCCGCGTGCGCCCCTCCGGCGGCTTCTCCGTCGAGATCCGGTTCCGCGAGATGCGCCTCGGCCTCGGAAATTTCGACACCACCAACAAGGCCGCCCACGCGTACAACACGGTGGCGTGGCGCCTCCGGTGGCCTCATAGAACATTGAAATTCCCCAACATGCCGACGCGGGAGCGGGCGCAGGAGCTCGCTCCTCTACCGCGGCTTAGCACCGACGAGGATCGTCGCGACAACCGGAGGTGGGAGCACCGTCTCGGCATCACTGAGAGGACGAGGAAGCCATGGGGTTGTGGCGCCAACGCTTCCCGCAGGACATCATCAACGAGCGTGAGTTCTACGCACAAAGGAGGGCGGAGAGGGATAAGAGGAGGGCGGAGCGAGCCGCCTATCGCGAGGACAAGCGTAGGCGAAAAGCGGACGCTCAATTCAACGTGAGGCTAGGAGCAGCGTCGCCCTGGGAATCCGACGACGATCGGTATCTTCACACCTACAGTCAGACATCAGAGGAGGACATCACCGAGGAGGAGTCGGACGACGAGGAGTAGTTGAATTATCTATTTTTTATCTATCAATGCTGAGAACTATCTGCTACTCTCTAGTCTCTCTACTTCTCGATCTCAGCACTGTAAACGCTTTTCTAAAGCGCCGCGCGTTGTGATTCTATTGGAGATGCTCTAAGATGGCAGACTAGTGCTTTAATGTTGCCCACAAGATGCGTGAGTATTACTAGTAGTATATTTTTCTTGTCATGTTGAGATGATAAAACCACAAGTGCGAACATGCAGAGTAGCAATGAAGACCAAACACGGGATATTGGGGACATCTTCAAGGAGCGTGGCAAGTTAAAGAGGAGCTGCACTGAACCTGTAAAACGAGCTTTGGTAAGTAACACCCTTTCAATTACTTTCCTTTAGCCTCGTGTTCTTCGATGTGTATATGTTGTAGTTTCTGTTTCTCTTAAGCCTGGTGTTCTTCGATGTGTAATAAGAAGAGTCTTAATCGTCCTAATGCTTTCGTTTTTAGCTTGATGTGGGAAGTTGGTGTTATCACCTTGTAGTCTGTTTTTATATATTTTTTTCCTTTTGAATTCACTTCTCCGAGTTATGTTTATCTGGCTTCTACTAAATGGATCTGGGTTGCTCTGAGTATTGATCTAAAAAAGAAGTAACTTCATGTCAGGATGCAGTTCCTGCGAGGAGGGAAGTATGGTCAACCTCGAGATCATGTTTCCAAAATGAGGCTGGATTACACACAAGGTGCCAGTTCCCTAATGATGTTGGATTAGACACAAGGTGCAAATTCCCAGATGATGCTGGATTACACACAGGCCAGGTGGAGTCGTCACTGTTCGTGTCCTCGTGGCTCAAGTAAAGGCTAAAAGAAAGCGTGCAGCAGCCCTTGAGAATGTAGCTGAGTTCTGAAGAAGTTTAAAAGAGCAATCGATGCTCTCTTCACCCAAGCCAAAGAAGAGATGGAAGAAGCCAGAAATAAGCTAGCAGAGGCAGAGCAGGCTAGGCGTCTCCTGCTATCTAAAACTGTTGTCAATACAAAATTTCCTTCATAATATCTAGGTTCAAATGTTTATCCAGTCAGCATGCCTATTGTGATGTCCTTGCATCTACTGATGTGGCACAAAATATTTTTTTCGGGTCATGTAATAACAGCAATTAGTTTCCAAACAATAACAGACGAAGCATTGGACATGGTATAGTTCACGCGCAAGCCCGACATTCCAAGTTCAACTTCCACATCAAACTCATGTTCACAGATATCTGCACATTCATACATAATGTCCCCAACCATGATTCACTTCAAAGCCAAAAAAAGATGTGAGGAGAGTTATAAATAAAGAAAAACCTCTACCAGTTCCTGCTACCAGTACGAGCACAACAAGTCAAGACCATGCGTAAATTAATTATATTTTAGTCATTTTTTCTGTTCTAAAATGTCGGCCGGCTCGCGGAAGGACGTGTTGCCGGCACACACGCGGACTCAATGAAGGCAGGAGGGGCAGTCTGAAGCTGGTTGCACACGGCGAGGAGGCATGCTCAGTCGGGCCTGCAGCGAGTGGAGCCCTCTTGGCCGGCGCGCCGGTTCAATGCCTGCTCTATGAGAGGTCATGTCCGTGTCAGAGCAATCACTCCCTCCAGTCCATTTTTGTTTGGGTTAACAAAATCTCGTTTTCCATTCACATTTTACAAGTAAAATTCATGGACAAACTTTGACCCAAAATACGATGGGGACTAGTAAACCAGAATGGAGGTAACAGTTTTTTTTTATCAAAGAAGGGTTTCCCCCTTCCGATTTTCATTACTGAACACCAGCATCTAAATCTAAACCATAGTATTTGCCCTAGAACTACCAGGTTCAACATCTCGCAACATAAACCCATACAACCATACGCCAAGGAGGTACCTAGAACTATGAATTCCATTTTCGCTCCATACCAATCGTTCTAATACTTAGTACTTATAACGCGTCATTGAAAATCGGAACTCTTAACCCTGCTAAAAAAATGATATTTCAAACGTGCCTACTCGATCTGTGGAAACTGGCGAGCCACCGACTCCAAGTTGTTCACCTGTGGTCCCGACCATCAGCTCCTACGGATCAAATTATCACGCGAGCTGACTATTCCTACAAAGGTGCTCCACCACGTACCCGATACCCGCAAATTCAGCAATCGCGTACCTAGGGTTTTAGGGTTTATTTGTTAACGTCGCCTTTACATAACACTCATGTGTGCGAGACAGCGAGAGACCGACTGCGTGTGTGCGCCTCTTCTCTTCGTATATGTACTCCACTGTTTGTCTGGTGTCCAAAAAATTATAATAACTACTAGCAATGTGCCAATGCGTTGCCACACGATCAAAGTAGATTAATACATATTCACCGATTTGATAGAAAAAAAGTCTAGTTTTGAAATACGTATATCACTAAAAATATGTTATGTTTCACTCAAAATATATTCCTTTGGCGGTTTTGATGAGATAAGAGAGGAATGTTGTTGGTTTCAAGATTCGAGAAGTGGTATATGTCTAATTTCTGCTCTTACTAGCAAGATGCCTGTGCGTTGCACGGAACATCAAGATCTTGTGGGAGAAAAGGATGAACGAGGGAAGGCCTTATCTATAAATGTGGTGATGAGTGCGGGTAAATTGCCATATTTTCCTTCCTATCCGTCAGATATAAATCGAACCACCTACATTGCAGGATGGCAGGCCCACCATCATCACCAACTCTGTTTTTTATCCCTACTCTTATAAAAAGCATTGTCGGTGATGATCGTGTGCCTGCCATCCTGCAATATAGGTTGTTCGATCTATATCTGACGGATAGGAAGGAAACTATGGCAATTTTGCAAAAAGATATACACATCCCTCTCCACATTTGCAAATAAGGCCTTCCCTCGTTCATCTTTTTCCCCCACAAGATAAAATACTCATACAAATGCATCTTGATGTTCTGTGCAACGCATGGGCATCTTGCTAGTTGTTGCAAAAAGCCCATGTGTGTGTGAGAGAGAGAGGGAGAGTGGAAGAGGACGGAGTGCATGTGTGACAAAGACACAAAGAGTGTGTGTGCGATAGGTATCAGCTTAAAATGAGGCGGTAGTGTGTGTGTGCACGATCGAGAGGGCGTGTCTCAAGAAGGGAAGAAAAAACATAGATACAAGGAGTGGGAGAGAGACATGTATGCGATAGTGGAAGCACAAGTGTGCGGGTGTATAAACCTATCTAGAGGCCGGTCGATAAATGTTTGTGAGAGAAATACGAGTCGGGGTGCGAAAGCGAGAGTTTCATGTGTGAGATAGAGAGACGGTAGTCGGGAAGGGGAGTGGAAGCAGGAGTTGTGTGTGTGTGTGTGTGAGAGAGAGAGAGGGGGGGGGTTGTCTGATTGGTAAACAAATGAATAATGTTAGTCTGGGATGAAGACGAAAAGGAGACCGCAACAAATGTTGTGTCTACAAGAGAGAGAGAGAGAGAGAGAGAGAGAGAGAGAGTAATTTTAGTGGTATGAGTCATATCTGGAGACATATAGGGTGTGTGAGAGAATCCCATAGAGAGAAAGACAAAGTGAAAGACGAGTGGAGACTGTGTGTGGCGGTGAAAAGAAAGCTTAGGTCTTGAGTGATACCAGAGAACAGAGAGACGTGAGAGATAATGAAAACCGTGTAATGTATAATGATAGGGAGTGTGTGTCACTTCTCAAGGAGACGCCGAGAGACCATGTTTATGAGGATAGGAGAAACATGAAGTGAGCGTATGGGTGAACTGGAGAAAAGAGAGTGATAGCTACATGAAGGAGCATGCATGCAGAGTAGATGGGCGTGAAAGGAGTGAATATAAAAGGATTCAAATATTTGAATTGAGATGATGATACATGTAATCCATACTCGAACCAAAATTGATCTATCAAACATGCATACTCATATGAATTCACGCGCATCTATGTTATTTAATATGTAGATATTACTGATCCATACATTTTAGTAGAACATAATTTGGTTAAATCTTTTTGAATTCAACCTTAAGATTTTGAGATCATTGTATTTGTAAATCATATTACACATATAAAGGAGCAGAATTCTTTGTTGTGCTTTTGAAAGTATATATAAAAAATGATGTATATAGAATTTAATTCCAATTGAAAATGGATCCCGCCTAAAAAAATAGAATACAAACGGGATTTGAATTGAGTTGGTACGATAAACATGCACTCTGCAAAATTTGAACGAAGCGGGGAAAGTCGCAGTAACCGCCCGAAACCAAAATCTGCGAGATGGAAATTACTACTTCCAATCCCTGCCACGCAAAGTCTATCTGCTGTATTTCTATAGGTTTCGATAGGGGTAGGTTTGTAATTTCACCCAAAAGTGACGTAACCACCTCTCACCCGGATTCATACACGGTGGGCGCCAAAGCACAGTGTGTCCTCGGCCGAAATCAACTCCCTCCCCGATTCATACACGGTGGGTGCCAAAAACAAACTCTCGTTGGCAAATATTCGGTGTATGCGAGATTACCGCCCTATCCCCAACTGGCTAATATTGATGTGATGTAGGAAATTTGAAACGGGGCTAAGTTTGTAAATTTCCTCACATTTGAGACAAGCGCGCCCTGAATACATGGTTCCCCCTTCCTCCCTACCTCTCTTTTACCCATTCGTACTCCGTGGGCGCCAAAACACCCTCTCCACCCCAGCCTCCTCCGTCCGCCGCCGTCCGCCACCCCATCCACTGCCGTCCTCCTCCACCATGCCGGAACTGATACCCGACGCTGCCGTCCATTACAAGACATCGACCTCCCTCATCCACGGCTTCGAACCGGGATCCTTGCATCCCATCCTCTCGCTTCATCCCCGGCATCGTCCACCTTGCCGGCGCCGCTCCTACGATTGTCTTGTCCACCACGTCCCGCCGCCACCGTCTACCCTCCTAGATCTGCTTCCACGCCACTGACAGCCATCGCTACCGCATCACCGTCAAATTCTCAGCAGATGCATACATGACGCCGCACCAGAGGCGGTACTCTTTTGTATCTGCTCAACTTATTTATCGCAGCAAGAAAATAGATCGCCACTGCTTTACTCTGATTTCTTGTCTTGGTTGCGAAGTTGCCTTTGTCCGTTTTGCACCTTCAGATCCGCCATGGCACGCTCAACACTATACTCCCAATGCTTATGGTTTTCCCCTCTTATATTCCACACTAGTTAAATCACAGTAGACTAAATTTCAAAATTGGGTCGGTCGATTTTTCAGACCTCGCCGGAGTTCGTCGGTGCGAACGAAGGGGCTCGGGTGGTTGTGGGGCCTCGCCGAACAAAGAAAACTCAACGCTGGTGGGGCGGGGTGGGGGTGGGGTGGCGGAGGAACACAGTGGTGGGGGCGGTGGTCCGCCGGCGTGCCTGCAAGGTGTTCTCAGATGGGAAGAATCGAGACGAGGAAGAAGAAGGGTTAGGAAACGTAGGATCTCCATCCAACCGCCTGAAATGGTCGAGAGACAGCTGGGAGTTGCATTCTTAATGTGCTCTGGTTCATCATGTGTGGGCACTGCGCAACCAACATTTTATTATCCAAAATCTGCTTGCCCTTCTTTACCATGTTCCTCTTCCATTCTTCTTTAATATGTACTCTCTCTGTTCCTAAATACAAGTCTTTGTATAGATTCCACCATGGACTACATATGGAGCAAAATGTGTGAACTTACACTCTAAAAATGTATCTGGATACATCTGTATGTGATCCATAGTGGAAATCTCTACCAAGACTTACATTTTGGAACAGAGGGAGTATGATAGTAGTACAGTATGTTCCTTGTGCTAAAGATGAGCAGGGACATTTGCAGTGTAGAGGTCTATACGGTCGGTTGTGATGGACACTTTGAGCCTCTTTGATTCGTAGGATTTTGTAAACATAGGAATAGGATTTGTAGTGACCTGCCCACTTGAATCTTATAAGAATAGAAAGGAAATGCGGGGAGTTGTGTCACCTTTGAGAGTTACACTGTTATTAACAGTACCGCACCTTCAGTTGAAGAGAACTGGTATCCAAAGCCTTTCTAGCCGTACCGGCAGTACTAGCACATATATTCCAGCAAGTTCCACTTTGCTGATTTTACTCTGATGCTTACGGTTTTCCCGTTATATCTACACTATGATCTGTGTAGCTGCTTTGTGTCGCACTAGCAACAATCCAC
Source organism: Aegilops longissima (assembly GCA_021605205.1). Lineage (NCBI taxonomy): Eukaryota > Viridiplantae > Streptophyta > Magnoliopsida > Poales > Poaceae > Aegilops > Aegilops longissima. Next base: position 43,517,898 of record CM038676.1, on the reverse strand, counting down.
TCTTGAAGCTAAACACTGTAATGACTTACAAAATTGGCACCAAGGCATTGAGTGCCATTCTGGGTGCAATGAACTCATACGCTCCCCACCTGTTGATTCTTGTTCAGAATATGATCCTAATGACTATTCTAACCTCGAGGAGTCAAAGGCAAATGGCCTGTCCTATTCACCCATCAAGGTGCCTATTCTAATTTGGCAAGGTTTTATTGTTTGCGCGTATCTTGCATATGTTGTCTTGCATTTCTTCTACTTTGTTGCACCGCCATCTGCTTAGTTTAATCATCATATATGTCGAGATGCCATGCCCATCCATTATCAATACATATTCCATCTGTCATCATACCATGTTTTTCCACTCAAATGTTGTTCTTGTGCATAAGACATCAAAAAGGAAGAGGGTGATTGCCGAACCTGAAGGAGCACCAGCAAAGTCCTTAAAAAACGTGGTGGTGCCGGAGAAATCAAACAGCACCCCACTTATATTGGATGTACAACCAGTGACACAAAACGTAGGACCGACTCCAGCAGACTGTACCCATACTTCACTGGCCACAACACTAGCCCCACCACACAGGACCTGCACTCCAGCAAAAGGTACACCGATTTCATTTGCCATAGCACCAGTCGTACCACACAAAATTCCCACTCTAGCAAAAAGTACAGCAAGTCCACCGGCCGAAGACCTATCCCAACTGCAGAGACAGCCAATTCCTGCAGATTGGAACCCCATTCCATTTATTCCTAGTTTAAAATACAATGCTTTCAATGTTGTTAGGGACTACGTGCATATATTCCCATCACGGGAAGATTATAGTGAAGACAAACACCACTTTCACATCTTCCTGTCCAACTTACGTGTAAGTGCTATTATTCATGGTTATTATTTTCCTGTTTTCTGCTGATTGAACACATCAATGATTTACATTACATTGCTGTAACTAGGCGAGGGTCAATCTGGATAGTCATGACGAGCAAAGCTTGCTTGTGCTTTTCAAGGAAGCATTGCAGCAGTATCGGTGTTACCTGAGGAAATCACACTTTGATGGAAAGTCTATAAACGAATTTCTGGTGAAGTCTCCTGTGCTAAATTTAGAAGACATTGAATGGAAAAACCTTGTTATGCATTGGTCTCGTTCCAAGGATGAGGTACTGTCTATGAAATCACATGACAATTTGAACTTCTACTTTTCCGGATGTGCCTTACGGATCTTTTTTGTCAGAAATCTGCTCAAAGAAGAATTCCGGCTTGAAAAGAACGACAGGATATCGCAAATATGCTGCCCGCTGCTTTGCTCTTGTTAGTACCTATTGTCCTGTATCACTGTACTTGCATGCATACCTGGTTCATTATGTGATAGCAGTATGCATGATAGCTTGCTTACCAATTGTTCGCTCCAAATTATCTGATCTGTATGAATGGTTGCATTTGTGTAGAATATATCCAATGCCAATGAATTTTTTTAGCTCTGCATTGTTCTTGTAAGTACATGATGTCCTTTATTAGTGTACTTATATTGACAGGTAGATGTTCATGTACCATCACTCTGCAGCTTATTTTCCTTTGCCCTCCATTTTCTACACATCAGATCTATATTTACTCTTACCATAAGGTTGGATAACACCGATGGTACTGAAGAATTTTAGTTGTGCATTGCTCTTGGTTGTACCTTTTGCCTGTATCGCTACACTTACATTTATAGCTACTTGGTTATGTAGCATCACTCTTCATCTTATCTTAAATATTCTCCATTTTTTCGTATATTATCACATCTATATTTACTCTTAACAAAATGTAGAATAAAGGCAATGCTTATGAAGAAGATTCTGTGGTAAACTTCTTGAATTGCCCCCCCATCAAGATGGACAAGGGCTTTATAGAGCCTATCTTCACCAATAATGTAAGTTTGTCCTTCTCAAGCCTTCAAACTTTGTTGTGTATATTTGGTTAGGCATCACTGCAACAGTTGTTTATTTTTGGTGTTTGCATAAAATTGCATGTTTAAAGTTTATTATATAGTTCATAAACAAAAGTTTGTCCTTCTCAATTTAAGTTTTTAGTTGTACAACCAAGTTCCTTCTTCATACCATGTAAATTAAACTATACAGAGCAAGTGATCTTCTTTTGCACTGCATGTATGCTTCTGTTCTTCATCCGTAATCCAGTGGTGTGGTGAACCTACCCACTACAGCACAATGTCATATTCTGCAATGTCTTACAATGTCATATCATTCTACTATTATTTAAACCGTCTCTTTATTTGCCAATCTGAAATGGGATAAATTGGCAGCACACTAACCATTGATACTTATGAGTTCTTGATATGTAATCCAGTGGTGTCGTGAAGCTGCCAACTCCTTCACAATGTCATTTCCTGCCATGTCTTGACCTGATCAATACCATATTGTGTTAATGTAATTTTAAACTGTGTCACTTTATTCGTCAGTAGGAAATGTGATGAATTGTCAGCCTTGATACTTTTATATGCAAAACCTGTCATCTGTCTGCTTGTTTATCTTTCAGAGTGAGGAAGATATAAGTGTTGAACAAGTGCAGTCTCATCAGCTTGTTCAGCTGCTTGCGCTGCAGCTCCCCAGTAGGACAAACCTTTCTTGAACTCTATTGAAGTGCTGTCGGTTTTGTATATTATTTTGTCGGCGTGTTTATTTGCACTGGTGGCAATCTTTGATGCCCAGTGTATGTAATCTGCTGTCTGCTTGTGCTTTATTATCATAGTGGCGAACTTTGATACCCAGTGGATGTAATATGCCGTAATTTCTTTATTTTACAGTCTAAGTTTTTTTTATTCATGATGCTGCAGTTATTTTACTATATATATAGGACAGGGCTGTTCTGTTACTAGTAACAGAATAATATTCTGTTACCCCCGGACCTATATAGACCAGCGATCCGCAAATTCCCCAACCCAGAAAAACCAACTAAACCAAGTAGGCAAAAACGACCAACAGACAAAGGCCCACCCGGGCACCCCAACCTCGTCTCCTCCCTCTTATCCGCACACCCCACAGTGCCCCGTCGCCCCACGACCACCCGCTCCCCTTGGGCGCGCCTGCCACCCCGCCCTGCTGCTGCCACAGCCACCCGCGCCTTGCCGCCCAGCCACCCCCCCTTGGCGCCCGACCTCCTACGCCCGCCGCCTCCCGGCCACCCAGCGCTTGCTTGCCGCCAGCCACCGCCCCTGGCGCCTGACCTCCTGCGCCCGCCGCCTCCCGCCCCACTCGCGCCTCGTCGCCGCCTGACCACCAGCGCCTGCCGCCGCCACCGCGCCCGCCGCCGCCTGCCACCAGCGCCGCCGCTTCCCCATCACAAGGGCTTCAGCCCGGCGCCTCAGCCCCGGCGACCCCAGCCTCAAGGCCCGCCCGGAGACTCCCATCTCCAAGATCCTCCTCCGCCAGGCCAAGCCAACCACCTCCCTCTGCCACCGACCTAGATCCCTCCGAGCACCGCGCGCCATCTCCTGCGATTCCCATCACCGCCGGTTTCTAGCGCGGCTCACTGCCTCCCAGCAACGACGAGGAAGATGACAGGGGAGCTGCCCGACTTCACGCATGGCGCCCCTGGTCCTTGTATCCCCCCCTCCCCGCTCCCCTCCGGCGACCCTACTCGCTTGCCTGGCGCTTGCTCCGGTGACCAGCCGCGCGTCACACGATAGATCCCGAAGCTCCTTTACATTCAGCGCTGCCGCCACACAACCTCATCTCCGTTTTCTCTTCATTACGACCTGTAGCCTGTAGGAGTTTCTTCAACTGCGGTTCAACAAGAAAACCAGCGGCAGTCCATGCACCCGTTCTATCTCTTTCCTCTCTAATGCTCTTTATATTACTAATTTGTTTTCTATTGGAACTGCAGCCCAAGGGAGGTTGGACGGACAACATATTGGTGATGTTAACATCAGTCTATTTATATTGAACTGATGATCGTGTATTACTACTGAAGTCAAGCAATGAGGTCTAGTTTGTTGAAATTACATATTTGGCTCAGTTATAGTTTATTCCATTGCTTTTATTTTTCCATGCATTACTACTGAACTGAACTGAAGCACTTCTGTTTGAAAAATTACAAGGAGACTTCTACAGCCTACTAGCGTGTTCTAGCTTGCCGCCGATGTGTATTCATGCCGCTGAAGCTTGCTTTCCTAGCTGCGAGCCTGATTCTTGTTCTGTTATGGATGTCGTGGTTATTTGAACTTTAATTGCAGCTACTATTACAGTGTGTGTGTACATGACTGAAGCTATGTGTGTGCCATGGTTACCTGAACTTCAATTCTAGCTACTATTCAAATATAATACTAGCACGTACAAGACTGGACTCGTACTACTGCGTACTAGTGCGCCATTTTGCTTATTCTTTCCTCGAACTTTGCATGCTCTCTATTCTTTCAGAGATATGTTCAAAGCTAGTTCCTCGGAGGTGTATTCTTTCATAGATATGTTAGAGCTAGTTCTTCATTCTTTCAGAGATATGTTGTTTTCATACTTTCAGCTCACATTGTAGTTTTTTTTCAGTTCAATGGATTCCAAAAAGGGAAAAACTATGGATGGGTGATGAATCAACTTCCTGTATAGTTGTGCCATGAGCATTGGATGACCCCGACCACCAGCACCATTGCTTCCCGACCCCCTGCTTCCATCACGGAGAGCCCTGGCCGTTCACAACCACCACTCCAGGCCATTCAACGCCACACCCCAGGCCGTTCATTGCCAGCAGCACCCTGGATTCCACTCCTCACCCTACGAGTTTCAGTTACCGAGTGAGTTTCAGTCCAACTTGAGCTCCGTGATATGATCATATAATTAACTTTAGAATTACTACATGGCCCATGTATTTCAAAGCAAGTCCATGTAGTACTACATGCGAAGTACAAGAATTACTGCTAGTGAGAGTTCACTTAAATCCTGGTTAGTTCATCTCCTCAAAACATATTTACTTCCGCTCTGCTCTGATATTTCTCCTGAATTGTTGATGCTGCATCCTCTCTCTCTCATGATGTGATGTTGTTGCTCTCTCGTAGCTAAAACATTGTCCTAGAAACATCCTATAGCTGACCACAATCTGTAATTCTGAAACTACATGTTGTCCTGGTCCTTGAGCATCTTGCAGGCTGACAAAAAAAGTGCACTATCATTATGATCTTACTTTGAAAATTATAACATGGATGATGGATGCAGTAGCAAACTAGATGAAAGTAATGGAGGACACCAAGTGTACAGCAACCGAAACTAAACCTCGTTTTATTGTTACTTAAATGCATTTGTTCTTTGAACTTAAACGCAAACATATTCTTTTATTGCGTGTAGGTAGCTGTCGAGGATGTCACCCCACTCCTCTGGCTTCACCCCTTGTCAACATACCAAGCTACTTCATTTTTTGTATCAAATTCTAGAACTTCTACATATCTATACTGCTGCTGCTCCGCACTCGTATTTGCTATTTCTTCTTATGTGTGCACTAAACTTCTAATAATGTTCGCGATCAAGCTTCTAGTTTTTGCTCTATTATGTGCTTCACTTCTACAAAAAAAAGGTTGGGTTATATAAATAGGATAAAGACATTTGCTTGCTTTCCAGAAATGAAATGGTTGGACATGTATCGGCGATGTAAATAAAGCTCTTGTCTTGTATTTTTTGAAAATAAAATCACACAAGTACATGGTGAAAATTGGTACCAGTTCGAAGAAAAAAGAAACAAAGTTCAAAAAGAAAAATTATGTGTTCACCTTCCATAAAGTTTGTAAGTACAGAGATATCACCTTGATGTAGTATGTAACTATGTATTGCAAATACATCAGTTCACCTTGAATAAAATACCGAAGTGCAGCGTGAAGATTTCCATCAGTTCGCTTATAAAAAACAGAACGTATTTGGAAAGTATTTGAATAAAATATTTTGTATGTGTTAAAACCAAGTTTGGTTTTCTACTATATGTCAGATTATTACAAAATACAATATAAGATTTTGCTCACGTGGCTGTAAGCTCTAACCATATGGCAACAAAGAGAAAAATGAGTATGAAGTATTGTTGTTTCCATATTGTTAAGTTCAGTATGTATTCCATTTTCAGTACGTAAACAAACACACAGGATCTTTATAAGAGCAAAAACTACAAAATGGAAATCTGTAAGTTCAACTACATATATTACAACAATTGAAAATACAAAAAATTACATCAGTTCAATGATAGAAAAACATGAGTTCGAAAAGTTTTCGACTCTTGAACTGATAGCTGAAAAATATGATATGTGTACTGTTGATAATCTCAAACATGTGTTGCTCAACTTTAGAAAACATGTAAAATTGTTGTGCTGCTTTGCAATGTCTCCAGCAGTCCTACTTCTCCATGACGACAAGGACGACGTCGCCATGCGTGCACGCTCCAACCTGTCCCCTGTCACAGCCCCACCATTCGTTGCCGATGCACTCCAATCCGAGGACCACCATGATGGAGGTCGCATCACAGCCTAGCGACGAGGTAACTCATCTTCCTTGTGCGTCCTTCGCCCACTGTGCGCCCTGCTGCCCTCGGCCTCCTTCCTCACAGCCATGCTACCCCAAATTTTGTTTTGATTTTCAGTTCAACTTGTGTGTTCTTTTCAGTGCATTATGCTTTAAATGTGCAGAGTCCTGAGGCAAAATGATACATTTTAGTTTGCTTTGCCGCAAAGGCATTGCTGAAACTTCACTTCTGTCTAAACCTTTAACCATCCATTTCAAAAATAGATGCTAATTTACTTTGCATGGATCCTGAATCACATTTCACTAAAAATGTAATAGTGAAATTACACTAAATAATTATATTGTATTTTTAGCATTCTTGCAACCCTATTAGCACCATCTTTTTGTGCAGTGTTTGTTTGTTTCTCTTTCATTTACGGACATCTTGGGCTTGCTGGGTGCAGAATCAAGAAGCCCAATCATCATCAGGGATAAAAAAGGAGAGAAGCACGGGAAGAGGTACTAGTAGAAGAGGTAGAAGTAATGTGAAAAATGAGATAAATGTGAGAATAGCAAGTAGTAAAGCATGAGAGGGATTTAGATTTTGTTTTCACATTCTTGTTGTACACGTACCTTTGGTCTGTAGATGCACCGTAATGGATCTAGGAAGTATGAATGGTTAATACCTCAATGGTGCACTATGCATCTTTGGCAGGTTTTTATGCATTTTTAAATGGTTGTGGAGCAATTTAATGGTGCGCTATGCACTGAAGTATACATTGTTTATATGTTCTTGTACATCGGCTCATCAAGGTTGTACCATACTGAAATCTGGAGCAGTCTGGCAAAAAGTATTTACATCCGTTCAAACTCGAGGATACGACAAAGTTTACATCTGTTCAAACTCGAGGAAACGACAAGTTCAGAGAAAACAAAAGTTTGCAGTTGAGAAATAGGGGATGATCATTCATATGTCTTAAAAATAATTGAGCTTATATACAAAAAGTATTTACATCCGTTCAAACTTAGGGATACCACAAGTTCACAGAAAACAAAAGTTGTAAGCAAATCATTAACAAAAAAGTAGAGTAAAGTTCGGACTGTGAAAATACATCATTAAAAACAAACACAACTCTCAGTTCAAAAACTCAGTTTTCGGGACGTGATAAAGCTCAAACAAAAATAAACCTCATGAAAATTCAAATGGTAAAAGTTCAAGTCGTAGAATGAGAGAAGTCCACCACATCATTGCAAACAATATTTTCTTTTTGAAAAAAATGTCATTCAACTATTTAAATCATGGAAGTTTAGGTACGATGATATCGTAGATCATTGAAAAGTTACGAGGAATATCATACAGGAAAAAACAGAGTAAAGTCCAGTCTATGAAAACCCGCTCGGTACAAACCCAAAATGGAGATCAGTTTGAGTCATCCGTTTTCAGAAGAATACAAAATTAATCTATGAAAAATAGCTCAGTACGAATGCACACATAGATCAGTATGAGTACTCTGTTTTTCCGGAGAGAAAAATAGCACGATGGATCTTATCGTATTCAAAATTACTCTTAAACGGTTGCGAAGTAGAGAAAACGTTCAACATGACTAAGTTTTGCATTTTTGATAACTATCCAACGGTATATTATTTGCCCCATTTCGACAAACTTTTTAAAAAACCGCGTTTAAAATCAAATTTGCCCGTATTCAAATTTCCCGGCCGAATCCAGCCTCGCTCCCGACCTTCGTCTTCTTCCTCGCCGAGACACGCGACAGCCACCCCAGTTCGGGCGTAGTAAGTACCTCAGTACGAGTTAAAAACGGTGGACCGTTCGGAATAAAAGAAATGACAGGAATTCAAATTATAAAAATTCAAGCAAAAAAAAAGAAACCCCCATGAAAATCCTGCTTAGTAAGTACCTCAGTACAAGTCGTAAAATGAGAGAAGTTCAGAACATCGTTGTAAAAAAATGTTGAGTTCAAAAAAAACAAAACATTTTATTTTTGAATAAAATATCATTCAGTTTGATGATACAAACCATGCAAGTACAGGGGCGATGATACAGTAAACCGTTGAAAATTTATGAGCAAAAATATTACCCAAAAACAGAGCAAAAGCTAGTTAGTGAAAACATGCTTAGTACAAACCCATGCAAATATCAGTACAAGTACTCTTTTTTCAGAATAATTCAAAATTACTCTACAAAAAATAGCTCAGTACAAACACACACATATATCAGTACGAGTACTCTGTTTTTCAGACGTGAAAACAGCAGGATCCGTCTTATCGTATTCCAAATTAATCTTAAACGGTTGCGTGGTAGAGAAAACGTCCAACATGACTAAGTTTCGCATTTTCGATAGCTATCCAACGGTATATTATTTGCCCCATTTCGACAAACTTTTTTAAAAAAACCGTGTTCAAAACCAATTTTAACCGTATTTGAATTCGTATTTAAACCATTAGGAATTAGAAAAAACTTTCTATACACATGTTGTGCATTTTTCATAGCTTTGCAATGTCGTATCATTTGCGTAAATCCGACAAACTGTTTGCAAAAAACAGTGAACAAACATTTCGCCCTGAATTTCACCGTTTTTCAAATTACTTTTAAATCATATAAAATTTTAAAAAATAGTAAATATATGGAAGATGCGTATTTTCACAAGCTTTCCAACGCCATCTCATTTGCTTAATTCCGACAAACCGTTTGAAAATTAAGTCGAAAATACGATTCGCGTTTTCGGTTTTGAAAAAAACGGTTTTTTCAAAACTGCTCTTAAATCATAATTTTTTTGGCAAAAACAAATTATAAGATTGTAATGTGGATGTCAAGAGCTTTCCAACGATATATTACACGCCCATTTCGACGAAAAAAATTGAAAAAGAGTTTGAACTAAAGAAGACAATTTTTAACAGCAACAGAAAGCATCAGTTCAACCGCACGAATTTCATCAGTTCAACTGCTTGAATTCATCAGTTCAAGTAGGGTAACAGAATAATATTCTGTTGCGCGTAACAGAATAGCCCAGATGTGTATATATATATCCTGTGTTAGCAGTAAACCGGCCAAACCGTAAAATTACGGTACATAATCGGGCCGTCATGCAATCACGATGTATGAGCCGCATCATGGCCCCGTCATCTTGGTCCGTTAAAAGGCCAAAAGTAAACTGGCCCACTAGTAGATTCGGGCCTTTAATAGGCCGAGTAATCGCCGGCCCTCTTTTCACAAGAAAACTAAATGGACTTTTAGGAGGCTGAGAAGTAGGTTGGGCCTGAAACGTGCCGAACAGCTCACGGGCCGGCAGCAACCCGAAATGGACCCCGGCCCATGATTGTGCGAATAAAATCACGGGCTTTTAACAGACCAAAATTGTCTCGGTCCTTGTTTGGCCCAATAAGATATCGGCTGCGAGCAGGCCGGATGCAAATCGGGTCGTAGTTAGGCCCAACTATATGACGGGCTTTTAACAGGCCGAAATTAATATAGGTCCAAAATGTTAAACGGGCCCTTAACAGGCCAATACTAATATCAGGCCGAATTACTAAATGGGCCTTTTGCAAGTGGGCCCAAAAGCATAGTGTCCAGTTGACGGGCCGAATCTGATATGGGCCATAATTTAGCCCAAAGCCTCTTAAAGGGCCGGACTTGATCTGGGCCGTAATTTGGCCCAGAACATGGTAGGCTTTTAACGGGCCGGATCTCATATGGGCCATTATTAGGCCCGGAACGTGGCAGGCCATTAATGGACCGGATCAAATATGGGCCGGTGTTTGGCCCAAAACATGGCAGCCAGTTAATGGGCCGGCCTACTAGGTCCTCAAAATCTTGTGGGTTTACAAATGGGCCGCCCATTAATGTCGGCAAAATCTCATGGGTTTTAGTCGGGCCAGCCCATTATGATCCGCAAGAATCTTGTGGGTTTTACCTAGGCCGCCCATTATGGCACACAAAATCTTGTGGGTTTTACTGGCCGCCCATTATGGCGCACAAAATCTTGTGGGCCTTTAGCTGGGCCAGACCATTATGGTCCGCAAAAAAATCTCGTGGGCCTTTAGCTGGGCTGGCCCATTATGGTCCGCAAAATCTTGTGGGCCTTTAGTTGGGCTGGCCCATTTAAACTTTATGGGCCGGTCCACGTGTCAACATATCATAGGCGCGTCTCGCCCATTGGATGAGTGACACATGTGTCAACGCGGAGCTGACACGTGTTTCCTCCATCCAATGATGATTTTACACGTGGAAAATCCCCATTGGTCCGGGCTGTTAATGGGTTATCGGATCCAAAACCGGACCCGATAGCTTAACGGCATTCCGTTACGGTGGATGCCAGGTGTCGGTCACCCTTGATGAAAGCACTTCTGTAACGCGCGATTTATCGTCGTGGAAGTGGACACTTCCGTGATGATAATTTTGGTAATGTCATGGAACACTTCTATGACACCATAGGTATGACTATCTTGATTCTGTCATAAAATCGTCATGGATGTACATGCATGACAAAAAATGCGACCTACTGTGACAAACACGTATTATCATAGAAGTGTATTTTTTTGTAGTGTGTGTATGTTCTAATATTACTCTTACGAACCACAGTTGAAGCTTTAGCATGATCCTTTATCCTAATAGCGAAAGGTGGTTTCTCAACATAAGTAGTAGGAACAATAGGATCATCATAAGTGATAACCTTTTCTTCAACTGTAACAGGTGCAACTACTTTTACTTCAGTGGGAGGATTATATTTAAACCACTTCTCCTTAGGGAGATCAACATGAGTAGCAAATGATTCACAGAAGGAAGCTACCATCTCAGAGTCAAGTCCATATTTAGTGCTAAATCCACGAAAAGCATCGATATCCATAAAAGATTTAACACAATCAAACTTAGGTGTCATACCTGACTCCTTACCATCGTCAGAATCCCAATCTTCAGAGTTGCATTTAATTCTTTCCAATAAGTCCCACTTGAATTCAATAGTATTCATCATATAAGACCTAGCACAAGAAGTATCGAGCATGGTGCGATTATTTAGAGAAAGCCAAGCATAAAAATTTTGAATGATCATTTCTCTTGAGAGCTCATGATTGGGGCATGAATATAACATTGACTTAAGCCTCCCCCAAACTTGAGCGATGCTTTCTCCTTCGCGAGGCCAAAAATTATATATATAATTAGGATCATGATGAACAAGATGCATAGGATAAAACTTCTGGTGAAATTCCAATTTCAATCGTTTATAGTCCCAGGATCCCATATCATCACATACCCTATACCATGTCAATGCATCTCCCTTCAAAGATAAAGGGAAGACCTTATTCTTAACAACATCATCGGGCATACCTGCAAGCTTAAATAATACACAAACTTCATCCACATAGATAAGGTGTAAATCGGGATGCAATGTTCCATCTCCTGCAAAGGGATTAGCTAGCAGTTTCTCTACCATACCCGAAGGAATTTCAAAGTAAACATTTTCAGTAGGTTCAGTAGGTTGAGGAGCAACTCTTTGCTCTACTTGTCGGGGTGAAGATACCCCAAACAAGCCCCTCAAAGGATTAGTTTCCGTAGTAGCAAGTGACAGTAAATTTCAGCACACTATATAAATATTTCCTTACCAAGTTCCACTCACCAAAGGCGCTTCACTCCCCGGCAACGGCGCCAGAAAAGAGTCTTGATGACCCACAAGTGTAGGGGCTCTATCGTAGTCCTTTCGATATGTAAGAGTGTCGAACCCAACGAGGAGCAGAATTAAATGACAAGCGGTTTTCAGTAAGGTATTCTCTGCAAGCACTGAAATTGTAGGTAACAGATAGTTTTGTGATAAGATAATTTGTAACAGGTAACAAGCAATGAAAGTAAATAAAGTGCAGAAAGGTGGCCCAATCCTTTTGGTAGCAAAGGACAAGCCTGGACAAGTTCTTATAATAAGAAAAGCACTCTCGAGGAAACATGGGAATTATCGTCAAGCTAGTTTTCATCACGCTCATATGATTCGCGTTCGTTACTTTGATAATTTGATATGTGGGTGGACCGGTGCTTGGGTGCTGCCCTTTCTTGGACAAGCATCCCACTTATGATTAACCCCTATTGCAAGCATCCGCAACTACAAAAGAAGTATTAAGGTAAACCTAACCATAGCATGAAACATATGGATCCAAATCAGCCCCTTACGAAGCAACTTATAAACTAGGGTTTAAGCTTCTGTCACTCTAGTGTAACATCCCAAATTTTCAATTTGGAATGTTATACATTAGATCATCATGCATATCATATTTTCTTGCATTTTGTTGATCCTAGAAATTTCACGCAACTCAAGGACCCTCGGAGAGAGTTGTAGATTTCGAAATTTTCATATTTGAGTTCTCTCAAAACTATGAAAAAAGAGGATCATTGGATTTATTTATTTTATCTTCAAATATTTTTCAAATATCAAAAATAAGAGAGGGAATAATATGACTTTCCCAAAATTTAGGAAAAAATGAAGATTTAATAAATAAATCAAATTTTGGATTTTTCTCGGAGTTTATTTGCCTTAGGGAAAAATGCGTGTTTTCAAAAATTCCATTTTAGGCCCCGTGTTAAAGTTCATTTTGTTCGACTCATTTTAGGAGTCGGGAAAGTTTACTTTATTAATTTTGGAGTTCGTTTAGATTTTTTCTGTATTTTTCTGCTGAAACCGATTTTAAAAAAACCTCGGCGCTTTGGGCCAAAGGCTCAAGCCGCCAAGCCACCGGCCGCCAGAGGCCAAGGCCATCGCTCACAAGGCCAGCGCCAGGAGGAGCCGCCGCTTCCTTTTCCAAATCCTAGTAGGACTTTTGTTCTACTTCGCTTATTCCGTGTTTGTTTCTAGATCTTTTCCTCTTTGTTTCCTAATCCTAGTCTATTTCTTGTCCCCTACCCCAAGCAAAAACCCTCCCTCCCCAATATAAATACCCAAGCACCCCCTCTAACACATCAAACCAACACCTCTCCTCTCCTCTCCTCCAAGAGAGCAGCAGCCGCCGCCTTCCACACCGCCCGCCTCACCAGGCGCCCCGCCCACCGCCACTCTAACGCCGCCGCCAAGTGCCGCCACACCCAAAGTCAGCCGCCAGAGCCCCTCGCTTCTTCGAGGTACTAGCCTCGCAAGCGCCACCTTTTCTTTTCCTCGGTTTGGTTTTTCAGAATCGTTCGGTTTCCGCTCCGTTTCTAGATCGGTTTTTCGTCTCGATTTTCTTTCCAAACCCTAGATCGGTTTTTCGCCGATTTTTCTTTCCGGTTTTGTTTAGCAAGCATTCGCGGACCGCTCGTCCTAACAAACGTGATCACCGGTTTGCTTCGTTAATGAACGTCCGCTCGCTCAACCGTTCGTCGTTTTCTTTCTCATCGATTTATTCCGCTATTTTTCGATAGCGATTTCAGATCCGATTTTCTTTCTAGTCTATCTTCTCGCCGCTTATCGGAATCAGGTGATTCAAGCGCTGGAGTTTCGTCTCAAACCGCCATTCCGACTAATCAACTTAAACAAAGTTTTGCTACGTAAAATTTGACTTAGTTTCAACTTGCTAGAACCGAGTTGTTTTCTTTTCGTCGCTTGACTTTCGCTGCTTTATTAGATTCGATTCTTTTTGCAACCAGGGTTCTTAAGTTGAACTTTCTGGTCGATCTTTTATTCGAGATTTACCTGCATTAGATGAGTACTTATTGTATGCTTGTTGTTTGTCTGCGATAGATCACCGGAGTGCGCCGCTTGTTACTTCAATCTCTAGGTTTCATGGATCATCGCAAGGCAAGTAACACTTGATCATACCTTTACTACCACCCAGTTTTTATGCATTAGATCAATCCTCAAACACTTGCATGATTAGGATCTAATTAAATTGTGGGATGGGAAGTAGATTGAGGTAGTACCTATTACCTGTTTTACTTATGAAACCTTTGGGAGTTACTTCACGCTTGCTTATTATGCCATGCTATGCTAGTAGACGTGGATTGGGTGAGTGATATCCATGATGATGTGAGATTGTTAAATTAATGGTTTATCTAAGGTGGCAACTTAAATACACATCTGGGTGGATTGAGGCACCTGTTTTCTAAAGGTGACTTGCCTCAGATTTCTTCGGACCGCCACCTGTGCTCAAAGGGATCATAAGATAATTCATACTAGTAACTTACATGTGCAGCCACAAGCCATTATGGGCTCGCATAGTTGACTAAGTCGTATAACTCTTATAGTGGTGGACTAGCAGATGTAGGGGATGTAGGTGTACCGTCCACCCATCGTAAGGTGCTAGCGCTCGAAGACTATGTCTCCGCCATCCGTTTCTTAAACACCATGTAGTGCGAGAAACCAAGCGGAGGCGATTGAGTCTTGTGGGGAAAAGTCATAAACCTATGCAGAGTGTACAAACTAATCATGATTAGCCGTGTCCCTGTTATGGACATCTTGAGTATCTAGTACTTGAATATCATGTGAATCTCAACATGTTACTCTAATTAATTTTGTTGGGTTTTAATGAGTACTTTTAATTGGGATTGAGGATGTGTCAACCATTCTCAATGTTTAACAACCACCATGATAGTTAAACAAATTTATTCCTTTGCAGAGGGAAAACTGGCTTTATGCAAAACTCAGAATCAGAGAGCTTTTCCACCAGCCACATATGCATGTAGTACAGGCTTATCATTCATTATTCTCTATGTGTTACATTGCCAAGATATTCCATGTCTTGACCCATTTTCGGCTGCAACTTTCATGTTGCGACTTTTCGCATTTACGAGTAAGGTGCTTTTAGGTCGTGGTTCTATACTCGATGATGTCACTGGAGTTGATGGACTCACTTATCTTCCAAGTCTTCCGCTGTTATTGTTATTAGATGGCCTTAAGCCATATCTATTGTAATAAGTCCTCTTCTGGACAAACGATGTAATAAGTGTGTGATTGCTACTCTGTTATAAATCCTTCAAGCACTTGTGTGGTGTCAGACATCGATCCAGGATGACACCGGAGCACAGAGGCTTGATCCATTCGGGTCGGGTCGCTACATCTAGCAACCCATCATCTACTTATTACTTCCCAATGCCTTCCTCTAGGCCCAAACAATGGTGAATTCTCATGTATTCGATATTCACATAACACCACTAGAGGAGAAACAACAGGCATCTCATCAAAATATCGAACGAATACCAAATTCACATGACTACTAATAGCAAGACTTCACCAATGTCCCCAGGAACAAATGTAACTACTCACAAAGCATGTCCATGTTCATGATCAGAGGAGTATTAATATGCATTAAGGATCTTAACATATGATCTTCCACCAAATAAACCAACTAGCATCAATTACAAGGAGTAATCAACACTACTAGCAACCCACAGGTGCCAATCTGAGGTTTTGGTACAAAGATTGGATACAAGAGATGAACTAGGGTTTGAGAGGAGATGGTGCTGGTGAAGATGTTGATGGAGATTGACCCCCTCCCAATGAGAGGATCGTTGGTGATGAAGTTTCCCCAGCAAAACAGCTCCGCCGAAGCCCTAGATTGGTTCTGCCAAGGTTCCGCCTCATGGCAACGGAGTTTTGTCCCGTAAGCTTGCTTATGATTTTTTTCAGGGTAAAAGACTTCATATAGCAGAAGAAGGGCACCAGAGGCCTGCCAAGGGGCCCACGAGGCAGGGGGCGTGCCTAGGGGGGTAGGGCGTGCCCCCACCCACGTGGCCAGGGTGTGGGCCCCCTCTGGGACTTCTTCCGCTGAATATTTATCATTAATTCCAAAAATGACTTTCGTGGAGTTTCAGGACTTTTGGAGCTGTGCAGAATAGGTCTCCAGTATTTTCTCCTTTTCCGGCCCAGAATCCCAGCTACCGGCATTCTCCCTCTTCATGTAAACCTTGTAAAATAAGAGAGAATAGGCATAAGTATTGTGACATAACGTGTAATAACATCCCATAATGCAATAAATATCGATATAAAAGCATGATGCAGAATGGACGTATCATGCTACTTGCCCGAGATTCGATCGTTGGTATCTTCATACCTAGTTCAATCTCGTTACCGGCAAGTCTCTTTACTCGTTTCATAATACATCATCTGGTAACTAACTCCTTATTAATTTGCTTGCAAGCTTATTATGATGTGTATTACCGAGAGGGCCCAGAGATACCTCTCCAATAATCGGGAGTGACAAATCCCAATCTCGATCCACTCAACAAACACCTTCGGAGATACCTATAGAGCATCTTTATGATCACCTTGTTATGTTGTGACACTTTATAGCACACAAGTTATTCCTCCAGTATCCGGGAGTTGCATGATCTTATAGTCGAAGGAATATGTATTTGACATGAAGAAAGCAGTAGCAGTAAACTGAACAATCATATGCTAAGCTAACGGATGGGTCTTGTCCATCACATCATTCTCCTAATGATGTGATCCCGTTATCAAATGACAAACACCTGTCTATGGTTAGGAAACCTTAACCATCTTTGATCAACGAGCTAGTCTAGTAGAGGCTTACTAGGGACACAGTATTTGTTTATGTATTCACACATGTATTTAAGTTTCTGATCAATACAATTCTAGCATGAATATTAAACCTTTATCATGAATAAGGAAATATAAAATAACAACTTTATTATTGCCTCTAGGGCATATTTCCTTCAGTCTCCCACTTGCACTAGAGCCAATAATCTAGATTACATTGTAATGAATCTAACACCCGTGAAGTCTTAGTGCTGATCATGTTTTGTTCATGGAAGAGGCCTTGTCAACGGGTCTGCTAGATTTAGTTCCATATGTATTTTGCAAATCTCTATGTATCCATCCTTGACCTTTTCACGAATGGAGTTGAACCATCTCTTGATGTGTTTGGTTCTCTTGTGAAACCTGGATTCCTTCGCCAAGGCAATTGCTCCAATGTTGTCACAAAAGATTTTCATTGGACCCGATGCACTGGGTATTACATCCGGATCGGATATGAACTCCTTCATCCAGACTCCTTCGTGCGTAGTTTCCGATCAATACAATTCTAGCATGAATAATAAACCTTTATCATGAATAAGGAAATATAAAATAACAACTTTATTATTGCTCTAGGGCATATTTCCTTCACACACTTCTATCAAAGGTATTGGGATATCTGTGGTGATGAGGTAACAAATGCGGTACTGCGAATTGTTAAGGGGGGAGAGGGAGCTGAATGTGTCATTGACACGGTTTTGGTACTCATTCCTAAGGTTTTGAACCCAACATAACTCTCTCAATTTCTCCCTATTAGTCTTTGTAACGTCATTTATAAAATTGCTTCCAAGGTTGTTGCAAATAGGCTAAAGATGATTCTTCCTGACATCATATCTGAGGAACAGTCAGCTTTTGTTCCAGGCAGGTTGTTTACAGATAACATAATTTGCGCTTATGAATGCTTGCACTTTATGTAGAGGAGGAGGGCAAAATCTAATAGCTATTGTGCTCTAAAGGCCTATGACAGATTAGAGTGGCCATATCTCCTGGCCATCATGGAGAAACTTGGCTTTGCACGCTCTCGGATATAGATTGTGATGAACATGGTGCAGTCAGTCATATTTTCAATTCTTTTTAATGGCGAGAAGCTAGAACAATTCACACTCACAAGAGGTATCCAACAGGGAGACCCTATCTCTCCTTATATTTTCTTGATTGCGGCAGAGGGCCTTTCCTGCCTACTAAAATCGAGTTCTGAGTTGTCCGGTTTGGAAGGGATCTAGGTGGCACCAATGGCTCCAACCGTAAACCATCTCCTTTTTGCGGATGATAACATGTTGCTTTTTAAGTCAAGTGTTGAGGGGCTGACAAGGTGTCAAACCTTTTGGAGACATATTGTAATGCTTCGGGACAACGGATAAATAATGGAAAATTGTCCATCTTTTTCAGCAGGGGTATTTAATTTTGTGCCCTTATTTGTGTCGTCCTCCACAGGTTTGCCAATAGTTTCCGAAAACCATTGCTCTTGCCCGAACCACTTTGGTGATCTTATGCGTTTGCAATTCCGTCACGGTTCCATCCAGTCAGCGTTGTTTGACCACTACCGCCGCTAGTTTTTGGACACAGCTTGCCCCCTGTCAAACTAACCAACTCATTCCCACTCTCACTCTATCGTTCCCCATTCTCACTCTCTTCCCCCTGTCATAAACCCTAGTCACCATTGGCGGCTCACCACTAGATCCACAAACCATTCCTCGCACCACCAAATCCATTTCCAGGCGATAGGGGATAATGGAGAAACCCTAGGTCGCGGCCGCCACAAGAAGGGCAGCGCATCAACACGGGAGGGCGGCGCATCGGAAATGATGGGCGGTGGCTGCACACACGGGCAGACGGTGTCCCCATCACCACTGGATGGCGGAAATGGCGGCGGTGGCATCGTCCACGGCGGCAAGAGCACCACATCGGCTCGGGGGAGCATTGAAGGCGGTTGTGGTGGCAGTCAAGGCGGCAAGGGCACCGCATCTGCACGTCCGATCCCGGCGGGGTAAGTTTCAGTCTCAGATCTGCTCATGCTTAGTATCGCAGGATGGATTTAGAGAAGTTTTAGGCTATATTTGGTTCAATTTCTCATGGGAGATGGTATGCTCATTATTGTGGGATGGATCTAGAGGTTGCATTCTTTCTATCTGTTAGAATGGAGGCCACGGTTAGAGTTTCTGCTGGTACGGAAGGAAAAGGTCTTCACATTTCCATTAGTTGTGGAAAGCAGTAGTAGGTCATTTAATGACTTTAGGGCTGCTATTTGTGCCAAGTATCCATGGGGATTATTTGATGCTGTTGAAATGAGATACTGGGATAGTTTAAAGTAGTGTTGGAACCCTCTATAGTGTGATGATGAGTTAGGTGTGATGTTTGCAAGTAATGCAGAGACAAGGTCATGCAATCTGGAAATAACAGTAATTCAAAGAAAGAGAGGACAAAGGTGTGAAAAAACACCTCCATCCATGACAACTGCTGGAGGGATAAGGGGTAGAAGAAGGGGTAGGACATGTGCATCCAGGACTAATGCTAGTAGTACTCCTAGTTCTCCTAGAACTAGTGCGGCAAGTGCAAGTACCACTCCAACTGCTCAATGTGGCACTAATAGACAAGAGGTTCAGCCTGATCCAGTTGTGGAGGAGGCACTGCCTGATGCACCTATTTTATCTGATGAGGAGGATGAGAAACTTTATCCAGGATATGTCTAGCACAACAATGATGAACATACAACACATGAAGAGTACATTCCTGCAGAATTTTCATATACTGATGATGATGAGAGGCAAGCGGATAATGACATGGGAGATTTTGAGGATGCTGCTACTTCTTGAGCTTGCGTTTGTTTTTTCCTCCAAGAGGAAAGGGTGATGCAGCAAAGTAGAGATAAGTATTTCCCTCAGTTAGAGAACCAAGGTATCAATCCAGTAGGAGACAACGCACAAATCACCAAGACCTGCACAAACAATCAAACAAACTTGCACCCAATGCGATAAAGGGGTTGTCAATCCCTAAATAGTTACTTGCCAAAGTGAGATCTCATAGAGATAGATAAACGATAAAG
This sequence comes from Aegilops longissima, assembly GCA_021605205.1. Lineage (NCBI taxonomy): Eukaryota > Viridiplantae > Streptophyta > Magnoliopsida > Poales > Poaceae > Aegilops > Aegilops longissima. The sequence goes on along the minus strand of CM038676.1, from coordinate 43,497,903 downwards.
TAAATATTTTTGGTATTTTTGGTTTATAGATCGGAAAGTAAAAGATTGCAAAATAGTAGATTAGAAACTAATATTGTAAATTGGAAACTTATATGATGGAAAATAGACTTGGGCCCATAGGTTTCACGAGAGGCTTCTCTCAAGATAGCAAATAATACGGTGGGTGAACAAATTACTGCCGAGAAATTGATAGAAAAGCACAAAGTTATGATGATATCTAAGGCAATGATTATGAAATATAGGCATCACGTCTGTGTCAAGTAGACCGACTCCTGCCTGCATCTACTACTATTACTCCACACATCAACCGCTATCCAACATGCATCTAGACTATTAAGTTCATAAAGAACGGAGTAATACATTAAGTAACATGACATGATGTAGAGAAATTAACTCAAGCAATATGATGAAAACCCCCATCTTTTTATCCTCGATGGACTGCCTTGCTGCCCCTACTGTCACTGGGAAAGGACACCGCAAGATTGAACCCAAAGCTAAGCACTTCTCCCATTGCAAGAAAAACCAATCTAGTTGGCCAAACCAAACTGATAGTTCGAAGAGAATTACAAAGATATCAAATCATGCATATAAGAATTCAGAGAAGATAATATTCATAGATAAGCTGATCATAAATCCACAATTCATCGGATCTCGGCAAACACACCGCAAAAAAGTATTACATCGAATAGATCTCCAAGAACATCAAGAAGAACATGGTATTGAGAATCAAAGAGAGAGAAGACGCCATCTAGCTACTAGTTGTGGACCTGTAGGTCTAAGGTAAACTACTCATGCTTCATCCGAAGGGCAATAGAGTTGATGTAGAAGCCCTCCGTGATCGAATCCCCCTTCGGTAGGACGCCGGAAAAGGTCCCTAGATGGGATCTCAAGGCTACAGAAGGTTGTGGTGGCGGAGAAGGGTTTGCGTGGATGCCTCTGGTGGTTTGGGAATATATGGGAATATATAGGCGAATGAATTAGGTCAGGACGGTCACGGGGGGGCACAAGGGTGGGGGCGCGCCCTACCCCCCCTAGGCGTGCCCTCCGTCCTTGTGGCCGGGTCGTGGATCCTCCGACTTCATCTCCAAGTCTCCTGGTTGTCTTCTTATCCAAGAAAAATCATCGCGAAGGTTTCATTCCGTTTGGACTCTGTTTGGGATTCCTTTTCTGCGAAACTCAAAAACAAGGAAAAAGCAGGAACTGACACTAGGCTCTAGGTTAATAGGTTAGTCCCAAAAATAATATAAAATAGCATATTAATGCATACAAAACATCCAAAATATATAATATAATAGCATGGAACAATCAAAAATTATAGATATGTTGGAGACGTATCAAGCATCCCCAAGCTTAATTCTTGCTCGTCCTCGAGTAGGTAAATGATAAAAACAGAATTTTTGATGTGGAATGCTACCTAACATATTTATCCATGTAATTTTATTTATTGTGGCATGAATGTTCAGATCCATAAGATTCAAAACAAAGGTTTAATATTAACATAAAAACAATAATACTTCAAGCATTCTAACAAGGCAATTATATCTTCTCAAAATAACATGGCCAAAGAAAGCTTATCCCTAAAAAATCATATAGTCTGGCTATGCTCCATCTTCATTACACAAAATACTCAAATCATGCACAACCCCGGTTTCAGCCAAGCAACTGTTTCATACTTTAGTATTCTCAAACTTTTTCAACTTTCACGCAATACATGGGCGTGAGCCATGGACATAGCACTATAGGTGGAATAGAATATGGTGGTTGTGGAGAAGACAAAAAGAGGGGATAGTCTCACATCAACTAGGTGTATCAACGGGCTATGGAGATGCCCATCAATAGATATCAATGTGAGTGAGTAGGGATTGCCATGCAACGGATGCACTAGAGCTATAAGTTTATGAAAGCTCAAAAGGAAAAACTAAGTGGGTCTCATGAAGACCTAGGGAAATTTGAGGAAGCCCATCATTGGAATATATAAGGAAAGTTCTATAATGAAAAATACCCACTAGTATATGAAAGTGACAAAATAGGAGACTCTCTGTCATGAATACAATGGTGCTACTTTGAAGCACAAGTGTGGAAAAAGGATAGTAACATTGCCCCTTCTCTCTTTTTCTCTCATTTTTTCTTTTCTCTTTTTTTGTTCGGCTTCCTTGGTCTGTCCCTTTTTATTTCCTCACATGGGACAATGCTCTAATAATGATGATCATCACACTTCTATTTACTTACAACTCAAAAATTACAACTTGATACTTAGAACAAAATATGACTCTATATGAATGCCTCCGGCGGTGTACCGCAATGTGCAATGACTCAAGAGTGACATGCACGAAAGAATTATGAAGGGTGTCTTTGCCACACATACGATGTCAACTACATGATCATGCAAAGCAATATGACAATAATGAAGCGTGTCGTAATAAATGGAACGGTGGAAAGTTGCATGGCAATATATCTCGGAATGGCTATGGAAATGCCATAATAGTATGGTAGCTGTTTTGATGAAGGTATATGGTGGGTGTATGCTACCGGCGAAAGTTGCGCGGCACAAGAGAGGCTAGCAATGGTGGAAGGGTGAGACTGCGTTTAATCCATGGACTCAACATTAGTCATAAAGAACTCACATACTTATTGAAAAAATCTATTAGTCACTGAAACCAAGCACTACGCGCATGCTCCTAGGGGAAGGGTTGGTAGGAGTTAACCATCGCGTGATCCCGACCTCCACACAAAGGATGACAAAAAAAATACCTCATGCTCCAACTTTGTTACATAACAGTTCACCATACGTGCATGCTACGGGAATCACAAACCTCAACACAAGTATTTCGCAAATTCACAATTACTCCACTAGCATGACTCTAACATCATCTTCTTCATATCTCAAAACAATCATAAGGAATCAAGCTTCTCATAGTATTCAATGCACTTTATATGAAAGTTTTTATTATATCCCTCTTGGATGCCTATCATATTAGGACTAAATTCATAACCAAAGCTGTTTAAAGACACTCAAAATAATATAAGTGAAGCATGAGAGTTCATCAATTTCTATAAAATAAAACCACCGCCGTGCTCTAAAAATATATAAGTGAAGCACTAGAGCAATATTGCCTATCTCAAAAGATATAAGTGAAGCACATAGAGTATTAAAATAAATCACGATTCATGTGTGTCCCTCTCAAAAGGTGTGTACAGTAAGGATGATTGTGGAAAACTAAAAAGCAAAGACTCAAATCATACAACACGCTCCAAGCAAAACACATATCATGTGGTGAATAAAAGTATAGCCTCAAGTAAAGTTACCGATAGACAAAGATGAAAGAGGGGATGCCTTCCAGGTCATCCCCAAGCTTAGGCTCTTGGTTGTCCTTGAATATTACCTTGGGGTGCCTTGGGCATCCCCAAGATTAGGCTCTTGCCACTCCTTATTCCATAGTTTATCAAATCCTTACCCAAAACTTGAAAACTTCACAACACAAAACTCAACAGAAAATCTCATAAGCTCTGTTAGTATAAGAAAATAAATCACCACTATATGGTATTGTTGTGACCTCATTCTTTATTTATATTGGTGTAATATCTACTGTATTCCAGCTTTTCCATGGTTCATACCCCCCGATACTACCCAAAGATTCATCAAAAAATAAGTAAACAATAAAAGAAAACGGAATCTGTCAAAAACAGAACAGTTTGTAGCAATCTGTAATTCTTGAATACTTCTGTAACTCCAATAAATCTGAAAAATTAGGACAACCTGAACAATTTGTGTACCAATCTAGTGTGAAATGAATCAGTTCAAAAGCGTGCTTCTATGAATTATGCAAATTATTTTGCCGGGCGCAATTTCTGTTTCTCAGCAAGATCAAAACAACTATCACCGGAAGCCAACCCAAAGGTCTTACTTGGCACAAACACTAATTAAAACACAAAACCACATCTAACCAGAGGCTAGATGAATTATTTATTTCAAAACAGGAACAAAAAGCAAGAACAAAAATAAAATTGGGTTGCCTCCCAACAAGCGCTATTGTTTAACGCCCTTAGCTAGGCATTGATAATTTCAATGATGCCCACATAAAAGAGAAGAAATGAAGCACAAAGAGAGCAGCATAAAACACGTGACAACCACATACAAGTCTAACATACCTCCTATGCATAGGTATTTTATAAGCAAACAAATTATCAAGGCAAGCAAAAACTAGCATATGCAAGGAAAAAGAAAGAGACGGTAGCAATCTTAACATGAAGAGAGGTAATTTAGTAAGATAAAAATTTCTACAATCATATTTTCCTCTCTCATAATAATTACATATAGGATCATAAGCAAATTCAACAATATAGCTATCACATAACATATTATAAACATGATCCACATGCATGCAAAGTTGACACTCTTCCAAAATAGTGGGATTAACATTAACTAAAGTCATGACCTCTCCAAACCCACTTTTATCAAAAATTTCATAAGATTGAACATTCTCCAAATATGTGGGATCTAAAGTTGACACTCTTCCAAACCCACTTTCAATATTATTCCAAAGATTATTATCAATCTCATATTCATCATGGGGCTTAAAGAAATTTTCAAGATCATAAAAATAATCACCCCAGTCATGATCATTGCAACAAGTAGTATTCATAGCAAAACTAGCATCCCCAAGCTTAGGGTTTTGCAAATCATCAACACAATTGACATTAATAGAATTTATAATAACATCATTGCAATCATGCTTTTGATTCAAGGAACTGTAAAGTATGGGTGCAATAGCAACAATCTCATGTTTAACATAAGGAACTATAGCAAATTCATCTCCATAAATATTGGCTTCACGGCCATAAGAATAGCAAGCATCATGTTCATCAAGGGATATTTCAATCAAATCATTAAAATCATACTTATCTATAGATTCATGCATATCATTATTTTCTTCCAAAGCAACGGTCATTCTCTCAATAAACTAACATAGGCATTATGAGCATAGTTTTCATAGAAATATTTAAGTATGTCGGAATTTTCAGATTTGTAGAGAGTAATATCATACTTTTCAATCAAATAAGCAACTTCATGAGCACCCTTAAAATCAACAAATTCTTCAATTTGTTTGATGTCATAGTAACTATAAACACCCTTTTCATAAGAAGATAAGATTTCATTATCACTAAACTCACATAGGTAGGGAAGGTGTTCTTTAGGGTTCTTAGAGCAACAAGTAAAATCATAAATTTCACAAACATTCCAAGCATAACACAGCAAACTGTTTATTTGATTCCATAAGAGTCTCCCTTTTTCAGACAAACGGTGACGCACAAAATGAGCATGCTCATCTAAAGATTTTCCTCAACTAAACTAGTTGGGGTTTCAGCACGAGCACATATAGATCGAAGATGATCCAAGTAGAAAACTTTAAGTCGATCCATATCAATAGATTTTTATCACGCAAAGATGCAAGCAAATAGAAGGCACATGGAAACACAAACAAAAAGACATACCGAAAGAAGGCGAAGAAAAGGGTGAATCTTTTCGAAAATCGTTTTAGAAGTGGGGAAGAGAAAAACGAGAGGGGAATGGCGAATAATGTAATGCAAGAGATGAGAGTTTATGATGGGTACTTGGTATGTCTTGACTTAGCGTAGATCTCCCCGGCAATGGCGCCAGAAATTCTTCCTGCTACTTCTTGAGCTTGCGTTGGTTTTTCCCTTGAAGAGGAAAGGGTGATGCAGCAAAGTAGAGATAAGTATTTCCCTCAGTTAGAGAACCAAAGGTATCAATACAGTAGGAGACAATGCACAAATCACCAAGACATGCACAAACAATGAAACAAACTTGCACCCAACGCGATAAAGGGGTTGTCAATCCCTTCACAATTACTGGCAAAAGTGAGATCTGCTAGAGATAGATAAATGATAAAGTAAATATTTTTGGTTTATAGATCGGAAAGTAAAAGATTGCAAAATAGTAGATCAGAAACTAATATTGTAGATTGGAAACTTATATGATGGAAAATAGACCCGGGGCCATAGGTTTCACTAGAGGCTTCTCTCAAGATAGCAAATAATACGGTGGGTGAACAAATTACTGCCGAGCAATTGATAGAAAAGCGCAAAGTTATGATGATATCTAAGGCAATGATTATGAAATATAGGCATCACGTCCGTGTCAAGTAGACCGACTCCTGCCTGCATCTACTACTATTGCTCCACACATTGACCGCTATCCAGCATGCATCTAGAGTATTAAGTTCATAAAGAACGGAGTAATGCATTAAGTAAGATGACATGATGTAGAGGAATTAACTCAAGCAATATGATGAAAACCCCATATTTTTATCCTCGATGGCAACAATACAATACATGCCTTGCTGCCCCTACTGTCACTGGGAAAGGACATCGCAAGATTGAACCCCAAGCTAAGCACTTCTCCCATTGCAAGAAAAACCAATCTAGTTGGCTAAACCAAACCGATAGTTCGAAGAGAATTACAAAGATATCTAATCATGCATATAAGAATTCAGAGAAGATTCAAATAATATTCATAGATAAGCTGATCATAAATCCACAATTCATCGGATCTCGACAAACACACCGCAAAAAAGTATTACATCGAATAGATCTCCAAGAACATCAAGGAGAACATGGTATTGAGAATCAAAGAGAGAGAAGAAGCCATCTAGCTACTAGCTATGGACCCGTAGGTTTGAGGTAAACTACTCACGCTTCATCAGAAGGGCAATAGAGTTGATGTAGAGGCCCTCCGTGATCGAATCCCCCTCCGGCAGGATGCCGAAAAAGGTCCCTAGATGGTATCTCAGGGGTACAGAAGGCTGTGGCGGTGGAAAAGTGTTTTCGTGGATGCCTCTAGTGGTTTGGGGATATATGGGAATATATAGGCGAAAGAATTAGGTCAGGAGGGTCACAGGGGCCCACAAGGGTGTGGGCGCGCCTTACCCTCCTGGGCGCGCCCTCCGTCCTTATGGCTGCCTCGTGGCTCGTCCGACTTCATTTCCAAGTCTCTTGGTTGTCTTCTGGTCCAAGAAAAATCATCCCGAAGATTTCATTCCGTTTGGACTCCGTTTTGTATTCCTTTTCTGCGAAACTCAAAAACAAGGAAAAAACAGGAACTGGCACTAGGCTCTAGGTCAATAGGTTAGTACCAAATATAATATAAAATAGCATATTAATGCATATAAAACATCCAAAACAGATAATATAATAGCATGGAACAATAAAAAATTATAGATACCTTGGAGACGTGTCAGATGCAGATGAGGACAGACCTGTAATGATGTAAGATAGAGATAATCCATCTATTGAGGAAGGTGTGGTCTTTCCTAATGCAGTTGATCGCAAGAATACAGTTGGAACATTCTCAATCAAGTCTCAAACTGAGTACATTACACTTAAGTGTGACCCATCTAGGTTTACTGTGAAATGTGCCTATGAGAGGTGTAACTGGAGGCTGCATGCATCTTTGATGAGGAGGAGCACTCTGTTTCAGACACTAGCTCTTCTTTTAGTAATGTTTTCAATAAAATGTGCCTATTTGTTTTACTAATGTTATTCTGAAGGACTATATGTTTTATTTTCAGATCAAAGTGAACCCCCACCCTTACACATGTCCTAGTGTGAATAGATCTCAGAGATTGAGAGCTGCAAAAAGAAGGTGGATTGCAAATGCTTCTATGGCTTGGATCAGAAAAAAAACTAGGGATTGGAACAAAGGAAATTCATGGTAGGTTGTTAGATAAGTATGGTCTTGAGGTGCCATGCAGCAGATGCTACTATGGTAAGCAGTGGCAGAGCCAGGGGACGAGCAAGGGCCAGCCCCCCAATGATCGACTGAACTTTGAACAGATACATATCGCTAGCGATACAATCGTGAGTAGAGACGCACTCCCCCCCCCCATCTCAACGTAAAGAAAAGAAAAAGGCCCATGTAGAAGCCCATGTACTTGGCCAGATTGGCAAATTGGCCTCCGCCCTAGTCTCCTGGAAGTTGCGTTCTCCCATGATTAGCCTGTATGTTTGATTAGGCGTCGCTGCCGCCGTCCCATGCCCTTGCCGCCCGCCTGCCCTTGATTTCTCTGCTCTCCCTGGATCCCTGCTCTGCCGCTTTCTATCTACTCCCTCCGTCCCAAAATAAGTGTCTCAACTTTGTACTAACTTTAGTGCAAAGTTGCACTAAGCTTGAGACACTTATTTTGGGACGAAGGGAGTAGTACATACAGTGGTCGGTCAGCCGGCAACGCAGCCTAATTTGCTTCTAGCCAACCAGCTAGCCAAGGTAACACATCACACTACTAATCTCTCCCAATTCTCATCTAGTCTCGGTGATAAAATTAAACATCAGATTTTACTTGTTTTGTTGTGTGATCTACGATGCTATGATGAGTTCACATCTTTTACGTGTCCTATAAATTATCGTAATGCAAATTATGTAATATGAGTTCCTATCTATTTGTGAGCCCAAAAATTTCTATGTCGAACTTGTACAGTATAGCGAATTTTGAGATTGCCATTGAGCAGTTATGAAGTGAAAAAAGGTGCCAAATATCATTAAGATTAATTCAATTTTTAAATCACTTTGCTTCAAGTTATCAACCTATACTACCTGTCGGTGACAAAACAGGCGGATCTCGGGTAGGGGGTCCCGAACTGTGCGTCTAGGCGGATGGTAACAGGAGACAAGGGACATGATGTTTTTACCCAGGTTCGGGCCTCTCGATGGAGGTAATACCCTACTCCTGCTTGATTAATATTGATGATATTGGTAGTACAAGAGTGGATCTACCACGAGATCAAGGAGGCTAAACCCTAGAAGCTAGCCTATGGTATGATTGTTGTTCGTCCTACGGACTAAAACCCTCCGGTTTATATAGACACCGGATAGTGTTAGGGTTACACAGAGTCAGTTACAATGGTAGGAGATCTACATATCCGTATCGCCAAGCTTGCCTTCCACGCTAAGGAAAGTCCCATCCGGACACGAGACGAAGTCTTCAATCTTGTATCTTCATAGTCCAGGAGTCCGGCCAACGGTGATAGTTCGCTATCCGGACACCCCTAATCCAGACTCCTCAAGAGCCCCTGAACCAGGCTTCAATGACGACGAGTCCGGCGCGCATATTGTCTTCGGCATTGCAAGGCGGTTTCCTCCTCCGAATACTTCATAGAATATATTGAACACAAGGATAGTGTCCGGCTCTGCAAAACAAGTTCCACATACTACCGTAGAGAGAATAACTTTTGCACAGATCTGCTGACGTATTCCGCAGCGTGACATCACACCACGGCCAGCCTTTATACTGAATCATTTTTACTGCTCCACCTCAGCGCTTAGCGAGGCGGTTTCTTGGCACGCCTTATCAAAGCGGAGATCGTGCCCCCTTATTTCGGGATTCTCATCAATACGGACGTGGGTAACCCAACCGCGCCATTGATTACAGCGCTTGGGAGATAAGCGAGTTTTACCAGTGGCGGGGACGATAGCTTCGTCCGTCCATATAAGGGATAAGGATCCACCATTTCACCGACGCCTTCTTCCTCCTTTGCCCATCCATTTCACAAGACTCGAGCTCCAAATACCAAGTCCGCACATCCCACCTCAACCTTCTCCAACTATGTCCGGAGCGGGAGGCAAGTGGATGGCCTCCTTCGTCACGGAGGGCACATCAAAAGCTGTGGAAGGCCGGATACTTGTCCAGCGACATCGCAAGACCGGCTACCCGACGAGGGGCAGCTCATTCCCACCCCAGGCCCCATGAGATGGTGGTGTTCTCACCCACTTCCTCCACGGACTAGGTTTTCCACTTCACCCATTTGTCCGGGGGCTCATGTTCTACTACGGCCCGGATTTCCATGATCTGGCCCCGAACTTCATCCTCAACATCTCGGCGTTTATTGTCGTGTGCGAGGCCTTCCTCTGCATCCAGCCCCACTTCGGCTTATGGCTGAAGATCTTCAATGTCGGGCCGAAGGTAGTGGATGGCCGCCAAGCGGAGTGCAGAGGCGCCATGGTTGGCAAGATGGCCAAAGTCCTATGGCTCGAGGGCTCCTTTGTGGAGACCATAAAGGGGTGGCAATCAGGGTGGTTCTACATCACCGAGCCGCGCGACTCTCAATGGGCGGCGGCCCCCGAATTCCGATCTGGCTTCCCCACACGGCTCACATCATGGAAAGAGACGGGCCTGACGTGGGGGGATTCGGACGAGCTGTCCAGACTCCAAACCTGCGTCCGAAACCTGGTGGACAAGAATCTCAGGCTTGTCAACGTAATCCAGGTGATGCTCATCCACCGGATTCTCCCATGCCAACAACGGGCCTTCAAATCATGGGAGTTTGATCCGGCACAGCACCCAACTCTGAAAAGGCTCTTCGACACTACTTACAAAGACGCCTGGAAGGTGTTGTTCAAGGGCGCCGAGGTTCTACATCCGCCACCAAGATCGCGGATTCAGCTCGCAGCGTCAAGCCGCCGAGGTAAGTTATTTTTTTTTGATAAAGACCGTAAGGGAACCCTTACAAGATAATTGGTGCAACAAACCCAAATTGCAAGTACCATGCCTTGAACTCGGGTGGGTGGAAGGCATCAGCCCTTCCCACCACTAGGCTATGCCTTAGTCTGCGAGGTAAGTTATTTTACCCTTTATGGGACTCTTTTTCATAGTTTGACTCTATGCGGGATCTAAAACTCCCTAACCTTTGACAGACTGGTGAAGACGCTCGGACAGATTAACTGTCTGCCCCTTGCCGAAGACTCCAGCGGACGCCTGATTGACGGGAGGCTGCTGGCTCCGGCACCTCATGTGGTGCCGGAGAAGAAGGCCACGGGGACTCGAAGGAGTGCCCGACGCCAGGTGTTGTCGGACTCATCGTCCGACGACTCCGAGGAGGAATCCTCCTCTGAGGACGAGGAGGAGGAGAAAGAAGCCTCTCCCCCAGCGGGGGGAGAGAAGAAAAGGAAGGCCGCACCGACTGGGGAGGCCGGAGGGTCCAAGAAAGGAAGGACCCTTCCTCCGGACTTCTCCACCAACGCCGACAACGACGAGGAGGAGGCCACCAAGGCCAAGCCTGGCGAGATCATGAGTGTCCGAATCCGAATAGTTCATGACTTTTTATTTGTCGTGATAGTGTCTTCTAACGCCGAATATGACCATGTAGCCCACCCAAGGACGAGCTTGCCGCCGTCAAGTGGCTCCTGGGCTCGTCGGATGTGAATAGTACTTCACTCCGACCGCCTCCTCTCCTCGTGGTCACCGACGACACCGCGGTGGAGTCCCAAAGGGGCCCAGCCAGGAGGTGGTGGTCCGGAGGCGCCAAGGCGACCTCCCGGACTCGGCGCAAGGGGGCGAGACCCGAGGGCTCTAAGTCGCCTCAGGCCGACCTGCACTCGAACCTTTAGTGGTTCCAAGTTCGCAAGCGGCCCTTCGAAGGAGGGTAAGATTACGACGCCGGTGACCTCCGCCCATCCGGAGGCACCAGATAGCTTCTTTGGAGGCGCTTAAAGGCGCCCATCGACGAGGAGTACCGCACTATTATGAGTGTGGTGATCCAGAAGTTCATCCGCTAAGAGCGGGTTGATCAAGCTGCACCAGCCTTCTAACAAAGCTTTGAGGTAAGTTTAGAATATGTAAAAATATTACCGCATAGACAGAGCCCCTAATGCTTAGTTCGGTGTTCGAAAGAAAAGTCGGACTAAGGATCTAAAAGATATACGCAGGAGTCTAACATAAGTATGTCAATATGGGAATTCAGGCTGCCATTGCCGACCTCTCGCAAGACCGATCATGGAGGTCAATGCATTGAAGAAGAGCCTCGAGCGGTCCGAGAATGAGCTCGGCCTTGCCAAGAAGCAGCTCGAGGACAAGGAAGGTAAGTAATACCTTATTAAAGAAATACCTTATAGAAAGGATTTGGTTGCAAAATGACAGAGTAACGTGGGTATTGTAGGGGCCACGAACGAGGTGGCGACCCTGAAGGAAGCGGTGTCCGCGTCAAGGCAAAGCGGCCGTGAGCGCACCGAGCGAGAGAAGCAGGAGGCGCGGGTGGTGGAGGTGCGGCAAGAGCTCCGTGCTCGTGGAAAACACGAGAGTTTGGAGCGTGACTCAAGACTCGAGTCCGAGCTCGCCTCTGCTCTTGAGAGTACCAAAGCCGCTAAGGCCGAAGCCCAAAAAGCCCTCCAAGAGATTGAATCATTAAAGAAGATAGCGGCGGGTAAGGCATTCTTTATGCAAAGCAAGCATGTGAAAGTGAATTACCTATTACTTACCTGAATCTCGAGCTCTCCAGGAGCATTCGCAGATCTGCCCCGTAGTGTGTCTGATGCTGCCGCGTTCTACCGCGCCAAGGAGGGGAGCTCTACGAAGAAGGTGTTCTGGTCTCAGTATGCTGAGGCCGAACGTCCGGTGCCCCTGAGCGACCAGCTGAAGCAGCTGGTCGAGCTCCACAAGGTCGCCGAATAGGCCATGAAGGGCCTCATAGTTCGGTTGTGGCCATTGGAAGCCATGCCTGGGAGCTACTTCGGGCTAGTGCAGCGGCTGGTGGACGCCTCTCAATGAAAGCACCAATGTCGGTGTCAAAACCCGCGGATCTCGGGTAGGGGGTCCCGAACTGTGCGTCTAGGTGGATGGTAACAGGAGACAAGGGACACGATGTTTTACCAGGTTCGGCCCTCTCGATGGAGGTAATACCCTACCCTTCTTGATTAATATTGATGATATGGGTAGTACAAGAGTGGATCTACCACGAGATCAAGGAGGCTAAACCCTAGAAGCTAGCCTATGGTATGATTGTTGTTCGTCCCACGGACTAAAACCCTCCGGTTTATATAGACATCGGATAGGGTTAGGGTTACATGAGTCGGTTACAATGGTAGGAGATCTACATATCCAGATCGCCAAGCTTGCCTTCCATGCCAAGGAAAGTCCCATCCGGACACGGGACGAAGTCTTCAATCTTGTATCTTCATAGTCCAGGAGTCCGGCAAACGGTGATAGTTTGGCTATCCGGACACCCCCTAATCCAGGACTCCCTCACTACCCTTGTTTGATTTCATTATTTGTTGCAACGGATATTTTTATCAAGTTGGCTTGGCCCCCCTATACTCAAATCCTGGCTCCGCCCCTAATGGCAAGGAGATGGCACTTGACAAGATCTATGGTAAGTACAATGATAGTTTTTAGTTACTTTATGCATTCAAAGCTGAAGTAGAGAGGGTCACCAGGAAGTGTTGTTGACATTGACAAGCACATAGTGGAGTACAAGTTAAAAGAAAGAAATTCTGTAAGGAGTGTTTTAGAAGGGTTTTTGTAAGCTTCAAAGCTTGTCAGAAGGGGTTCTTGGAGGGGTGCAGGCCATACTTGGCTGTAGATGCAATTGCATTGCATGGTAGGTTTAGGGGTGAGGGATTCCTGGAATAAGGGGTCCTCGAGCGTTCGGCCTGTTGACATGGGCCGGACTGATGGGCTATGAAGATACAAGACCGAAGACTCTCACCTGTGTCCGGATGGGACTCTCCTTGGCGTGGAAGGCAAGCTTGGCGCCCGGATATGAAGATTACTTTCTCTGTAACCGACTTTGTACAACCCTAGTCCCCTTCGGTGCCTATATAAACCAGAGGGCTTAGTCCGTAGAGGCAATCATAATCATACAGGCTAGACTTCTAGGGTTTTAGCCATTACGATATCATGGTAGATCAACTCTTGTAATACTCATATTCATCAAGATCAATCAAGCAGGAAGTAGGGTATTACCTCCATAGAGAGGGCCTGAACCTAGGTAAACATCGTGTCCCCCGCCTCCTATTACCATCAACCTTAGACGCACAGTTTGGGACCCCCTACCCGAGATCCGCCGGTTTTGACACTGACATTGGTGCTTTCATTGAGAGTTCCACGGTGACGTCTAAGACAGGATTGCTGGCTCGCCTTGTTGTCAAGGACAGTATCACCTCCGGAGGATCCCTGGCCCCAGGTCAATCCCTCCGGCTGGGCGGCTTTACCATGACCGCCCGTTCGGCCGTCGAGCCAACGATGACTTCTCGGGTCATCAAGAATCGCCTCTGTGTTGACTCCGAACACTCCAACCGGATGGATCCGATGGAGTTTCATCTTTAAACGAACTCCTTGATCGCATCGCCGCCCTGGGGGTCGCTACAGACTACGATCAGATTGGGCTTAAACCCGATCAGAGAGAAATCAAATCTCCACCGATCTCCCATCAGGTAGCGGTAATCTAGGAGCGAAACAACAAATCTCCCACTATATTGAGGATGAACTATGTTCGGATTTCCGGGCTTGAAGAGCCGGATACCCGTCTACGGAACAACACGCCTTGCCCTCCGAACCTAGAATCGGACAACGGGCCTGAAAAATCAGTTGATATCCTGGAGCCTGAACTATTAAGTTCGGAAGTTTCTCAAACTCCAGATCCAAAATTGGGTCAGGGTTCGGACTTAAATCCACCCACCCACCCAGATACACGCGATCTTATGTACGTATGACAGCAGTCTCAAGAAACAGTCCATCACTTTTGGGCCAGATTCCTCCTTGTCAAAGACAAGATCAAAAATTGTCGCGACGAAGATGCGATCTCACTATTCTGCAACAATTGCACGGATCAGGGAATTCTCAATGCCATTAACCGTTGTTAGATTATGGGATCCGCAAACCCTTAAGATGTTCGAACTCTGTGGTGCGTGCGGATATCTCAACCTACCCAGCCTACCTACTCGTGATCCTCCTAAGCCTAGTGCATCAAGCTCAAAGGGACAAAGAGACACGACAGTTTTATCCTGGTTCGGGCCACCGTTGTGGTGTAATACCCTACTCCAGCGTTTTGGTGGACTGCCTCGAAGGGCTGAGGATGAGCTAGTACAATGGATGAACAAGCCTCAGGAGGTGAGGTGTTCTTGAGCTGGTGTGGTGTATGCTAGTTCTCCTTGTCTTCATCCCGTTCTATGGTGGTGGCTAGTCCTATTTATAGTGGCCTTGGTCCTCTTCACATATATGAGCGGGAAGGGATCCCAGAACGGTCGGATTTGAAAGGGGACAAGTAGTACAGTCTATCCTGACAAAAGTAGTCTTCGCCTGCGAAAAGCCTCTGGTTGTGACGCTGCGGTGGGCTCGCCGATGACCTCCGTCCTGGCGGTCTTGGTCTTGTTGCGCTGAAATGGAAACCATTGGTTGATTCCTCGGGACTCCGCGCCTGTGGCTTGCCTTCTTTGCACCGAAGGGGAAACCTGCGCTCTGCGCCCGCCTGACGCCCGCCTGGCCCTTGGTCGTCATGGCTCACGTCAGCTGAGCCTCGTGAGGTAACATTGCATAGAACTCTCCGCCCCTCAGGAGCCAGCCTGAGGAGGCCGGTCCCCTCGGGGGTCTTGGCGCTACCCACCTCACGAGGCTTGGCCCCTCGCGAGGGTCTTGTGTTGTTGATGTTGAAGCTGGGTCGTACCAGGCCGTTGATGAAGCCACGTGGTGGGCCGCAGGCAGGCAGGGCTAGATACCCCCAAATCCAGGACGCCGACAGTAGCCCCGGGCCCAAGACGCGCTCGGACTTGGCTTCCAAGCGAAGCCAAAGGGCAAGTGTGGAGCACCGCGGGCCCTAACAGCCTGCAGCCTTGATGACGCGTGGCGATTGATGGGACGTGGGCGACTCCGCTTACCCATGCTGCCTCGGCAACTGTTTCCATCTGACAAAACGGGTGCCGCCTGCCGCCAGGCTTTCATTGCCCCTTCTTCGTCTTGCTCCAGATCCATTTCTCCCCGCAGCAGAAGAACTCACCAGATCTGCCGATTCCCCCCAAATCTTCTGCTCGATGGCCGCTGAGAGGACTGTGGCTCCTGCCCCGGCTGCCGGCCCCGCCTGGTATGAGCCAGGGCTGCTGGCACCCAGCGTGGCCGGGGAGAAGCTCCAGACCGTGCTCCTCCTGACGGCGAGCAACGACAACAAGTGGAAGGAGACAGCGCTCCGGGTCGCCACCGCTGCGCCGGAGCCCGCGGCCAGCACCTTCTTCCCCTTCTTCATGCACATCGTCTACTCGGGGCTGGTGCCCCCATTCTCCCGCTTCTTCTTCGCCGTTCTACACCACTATGGCCTTCACGCGCTCCACATCCATGCCAACTCCATCCTCCTCCTGTCCATTTTCGCCTTCTATTGTGAGGCGTTCATGGGGGTGATGCCCTCCGTTGCCCTGCTCCGCCATTCTTCTTCCTTCGCATGACTGGCGACAATCTGGTCGGGTGCGTCGGCTTTGTCGCGGCGCGGGGTGGTAACGCAATCTCCCGCGCCAGGAAGAAGGTGGAGGATGCCATGAAGAGGTGGGTTCTGATGGATGCCAAGTGCTCCCAGAGCTCGCTGGAGCTACCGACCGCATTTCCCGTCTCTGAGAAGGGGTGGCATTCTGAGAAGATCACCGACCCTTTCCTGACGAAGCTGGTGAAGAAGATGGAGAAGGACCTGAAGAGCGACAAGCTGACAGGGGCCATGTTCATCAAGGAGTTCCTAAGGCAGCGCATCGCGCCGCTCCAAGACCACTCCCGCCCCTTGTGGAAGCTCGGTGGTGGTGATGAAAAAATCCACCTGCGCCAAGACGCCCTTCCCGAGGAGGAGCTGAGCAAGGTGTTGCTCTACTTGACGGGGAAGGACCTGAGCGACCCTCCGGAAGATTGGCTTCCGCTGTACTACTGGGATGACGACGAGGAGGTTGCCGCGGCTATGCCTGTCTTCGACGACTTTGGGCTCGTGCGGCCGGGGCCTCCCCCGCCGCCTACTGCTCTGGTGCACCTGTCCTCCGATGATCGTTCCTCCGAGGCCACCACGGACGAGATGGTGGAGGAATACTCCGCCCTGCGGTAGAGGGATCTCCCCCACGACTTCCCCGATGATGATGACGATGACGAACCCCGGTGGTGGAGGTGCCATGCCCTTCTGGATTTACCACGAGATCTGGGATATCCTCTTCGAAGCAGCCCAAGCGGGTGGCCACGAAGAAGAGCAGGACCCCGCTGATTCCTCCGAGCAGCAGCCCGCCTTCGCCGACGTCGCCCCGAGCGGCTCCAACCGCAAGTTCTCCTGCTCCCAAGAGCTCGGCTCCAGCCGCTCCGCCTCTGCGCCCGCGGCTAAGCATGAAGATGAGCTATGCCTTCGCCTGCCAGTAAGTCTCTCCCTTAACCTTGTTTGTTGGTTCTTGAAGCGATACTTAGCGTCTTCTTCTGTCATTAGGCAGCAGCCGTCGAAGAAGCAGAAGGAGGGCACGGAGGTTGCCGCGGCCGCAAGCGCTGAAGTGGCCGCTGCGACCCTGGTGAAGGGGAATGCCGCAGCCCCCGCAGCCCCAATGGTGATGCCATCTCCCGAGGGCATGGATGCCTGTCCTCAGGAGGTGCCGGTGCCTCCGGCAGACCTGAGCCCCCCGGCACCCAGCCTTGCCGGGGCTGCTGAGGCCGGCCAGCCTCCGGAACCCCCGGTCATTCCTGAGGCTGAGGTTTCTTCTGTCTTGGCGCCGAGGGAACCTCCTCCCTTGCCCAGCGCGTGGCCGAGTCATGGCGCTCCTTCCACCTCCGGGACCCTGGAAGAGGCAAGGGCGGCGCTAGACCTCCTCCAGGGTGAACTTCAGGGCCTGGATCATCGTTCAGCGCAGGGATGCCTGGGGCTAATCTCTGGTTGGCTCAAGGCTGACGCGTCTGTTCGCGCGGCATGGGGCTCTGCGGAGGAAGCCCAGAAGGTGCTTGGGGTGACCGCCACCGAGCGCAACCTGGCGTGGAAGGAGGCCGCAGAAGCTGAGGACCGGTGCCGCATGGTGGAGGCTGAACTGAAGGCTCTTCAGGATTGGCAGGCGGCCCAGGCCAGCCAACTCCAGGAGCGTGAGGAGAAGCTGAAGGCCGGGGAAGCTGCTGTCGCCAATCAAGACGCCAAGGTGAAGAAGGCGGCCTTAGAGCAGGCTGGAGAGCGCGACCGCCTGACGAAGCTGAAGGAGGAGGCAGAGGCAGCCCAAGCGGCCCTCGCCGAGGCCAAGAAGGTGGCCGCCATGGAGCGCAACACTCTTACCTCCCTTGAGGCACGTTTCCACAAGGCCCAGAAGTCGCTCTTTGGAGATGATCCCTCAAAGAAGGCGGTGGTGATGACCCCGAGGGAGGGCCCTGCTGTTCTGCTTCCTAAAGTCTTGGCGGTGCTTGAAGATGTTGTCGACGGGTTTGCCTCCTTGGTGGAAAGCGAGGCGCGCTCACTTTCTTCCTCGGCTCTGACCTGCGTCTTCAGCCACCTTTATCTCTAGGATGCCGGCTTCGGCCCCTCCTCCTTCCTCACTCCGGTGGACTCCGACTCCCAGGATGTTGCTGCTGCCGCTGTGAAGAGCTCCGTGGACGCCATGCTGAGTAAGTTCCTGGTCGTTGGTCCTCCGACTGAAGTCGATGGAACAGACGATGCGCCTGGCGACGAGGCTCTGCTGGCGGGCAGCGGTGACGCCCAGGTCTGAAGAGGTGGCCCGGTGATTCTGCTTTTCTCTGTCTGTCCTGTATCATGCAACATGCCTCGGAGAAGGTGTTTAAAACTATTTGCTTGGAACAATATGTCTTGTAATAATTAGATTATGCTCCTTCAGCTTTTCCGTTTGCTTTGTTGTTCTGCGTCGGCAGAGCCTGGCCCCGCGCATACCTCAGTCGCCGCTGGGTCGTCCAGATTGCCAGGGCGAGCCCAAGGGGTGAGGGGCCACGTGACCAGTTAGGCTCCTGAGACGCGATGCCCAGGATTGCTCCTTGACGTGCGAACAGCTTAGGAAAAGGTGCAGGGGCAAGCCTTGGTGTTCTGTTGGATACTCCGGCAAGTGGCCAAGAGCGGAGAGGATCTCCTCACCAAAAATACCGCAGAGCAACACCCCACAGAAGACGACGACCTCTGAGTATTGACGGTCTTCGAGACTTTCGCCTCAAACAATAGGCGCAAAAGGGCACTCTGCGGCCTCGCTGAAGTCTGCCAAGTAGCAGCAATAAACCCCTGGGATGACACGGCCATAACTTTCAATGCCGGTGATGAACCAAAATTCAGGACAGTCCGGGCACCAGCCGCCTTGGTACTTAGTCCAATCGTGGACGGCATTCGGCTTACCAAAGTGCTCATGGACGGCGGCGGCGGACTAAACCTCATTTACGAGGAAACTCTCAACAAAATGGAAATAGACAGGAGCCGCATTGAGCAAAGTAGCACGACCTTTCGAGGAATCATTCCCAATCGGGAGGCGCGATGCGCGGGAAAAATCACACTGGACGTGGTATTCGGCACGCCGGAGAATTATTGGTCCGAAGATATAACCTTCCAAGTGGCCCCTTTCAACAGTGGATATCACGCCTTATTAGGGCAAGATGCATTCACACGCTTCCAAGCTATACCTCATTATGGGTACATGAAGCCCAAGATGCCCGGGCCCAATGGTATTATAACTCTTGCTAGTGATCCGGACATAGCACTCCGCGCCAAAAACAAAAACACAGCCCTAGCCCTCGAGACATTGGCTGAAGCCCTGGCGGCAGAAGAGTTAACCGCACTACGCTCCACGGTGGATAGGGACGACGTGATCCTGGACAAGTGACCCAAATCCACCTCCTTTAAACCAGCAGATGAAATAATCAAATTTCAAGTCCACCCGACGGACCCCAAGAAGACAGCATCCATCGGGGCACATCTGGACCCAACGGTTGATGCCGCGCTACGAGAGTTCTTGCGCGAGAACTGGGACATATTCGCTTGGCACCCTTCTGATATGCCGGGAATCCCATGCAGGTTGTCTGAACACAGCCTCAACATACTGAAGGGATATAAACCGGTCAAGCAAACACTGCGGCGCTTTTCCAAACCCAAACGACAAGATATGGGGGAGGAGATAGCAAAGTTAATCTAGGCCGGATTCATCAGAGAAATAAAACACCCGGACTGGCTGGCAAACCTGGTGAAGGTGCCAAAGAAGGATAAATCCTGGCGCCTAGGCGTCGATTTCAAAGACTTCAACAAGGCCTGCCTAAGGATCCATTTCCCCTCCCTCGCATCGATCAGATTATTGATGCTACAGCAGGACACGACTCACTGTGTTTCCTCGACACATACTCCGGATACCATCAAATCAAAATGAAGGAGTCCGACCAAGCCGCAATAGCATTCATTACCCCATATGGGCCGTTCTGCTTCAACACTATGCCCTTCGGACTTAAAAACGCCGGCGCCACCTACCAACGCATGATTCAAACATGCCTGGAGAAACAGATCGGCAAGACAGTTGAAGCGTATGTGGATGGCGTCGTCATCAAAACTAGGCACGTCGAGTCATTAATAGACGATCTGCGTCTCACATTCGACAATATCCGTACATATGACATCAAGCTCAGTCCGGAAAAGTGTGTCTTCGGTGTTCCCGCTGGAAAACTGCTGGGCTTCAACGTTTCCAATAGAGGAATTGAGGCGAACCCAGCTAAAATCCGAGCTTTGTCATAGTTGGCTACGCCAACAGACCTTAAACAAGTCCATAAACTAGCCGGATGTGTGGCAGCTTTAAGCCACTTTATCTCCAGACTAGGAGAAAAAGCATTGCCACTTTATCGCCTTCTCCGACACACCGATCACTTCGAGTGGACAGACGTGGTAACGGCTGGACTGGAAGAAATAAAGGCTCTTTTAGCGAGCAACCCAATCTTGGCCGCACCAAATATCGGCGAACCCATGTTATTGTACACATCGGCAACACACCAGGTCGTGAGTGCAGTGCTCATCGTCGAATGAAAGGAGGACCGACACAAATTCCCGCTTCAGAAGCCGGTATACTACGTATCCATTGTCATCACAGCATGCAAATCCCGGTACCCTCATTACAAAAAAAATAGCATACGCGGTCTTCATGGCATCCCGGAAGCTACGGCACTACTTTCAAGAGTGCTCAATCACGGTGGCCTCCGAAGTACCACTCAATGACATAATAAACAACCGCGATGCCACGGGCCGGATTGCCAAGTGGGCCATTGAGCTCCTCCCATTCAACATAACATACAGACCGCACCGGGCCATTAAATCCCAAGTACTGGCCTACTTCATCACCGAATGGACAGAGGCCGAACTCCCTAGAGAGTACGACACATATTCCAACTGGGTCATGCACTTCGACGGCTCCAAAATGCTGGCGGGCTTAGGAGTAGGCGTTGTCCTAACATCCCCCATTAGAGATACAATTCAGTACGTACTCCAAATATTATACACAGACTCCAACAATGCAGCCGAATACAAGGCCTTATTGCATGGTCTTCGGATGGTTGTCTCCATGGGCATACAACGCCTGGAAGTGCGCGGGGATTCAAACCTTGCAATATCTCAAATAAATGGAGATTTCTATGCCAAAGACCCGAAGATGGCGGCTTACCGTAACATCGTTCTCAAAATGTCGGCTCGGTTCGAGGGGCTTTATTTTCATCATGTGGCTCGAGAGAGTAATCAAGCGGTGGATGCCCTTGCTCGCATCTGCGCCAAGCGCGACCCCGTCCCACCTAACATCTTTATGGAAAGGCTCTTCAAGCCATCCGTGGCGTGGCAAGGGGAGAGCGAAAACACCAGTCCGGATCCGACTATAACTTCACATTCCGAACACACCAATATCATCGGGGGCTCAGCCACCGAAATAACACCGTCAGCCCATCTTATCATGGTACTCATTTGTTGGAAATATGCCCTAGAGGCAATAATAAAATGTTTATTATTGTATTTCCTTGTTCATGCTATAATTGTATTAACTGGAAACCGTAATACATGTGTGAATACATAGACCACAATATGTCCCTAGTGAGCCTCTAGTTGACTAGCTCGTTGATCAATAGATGGTCATGGTTTCCTGACCATGGACATTAGATGTCATTGATAGCGGGATCACATCATTAGGAGAATGATGTGATGGACAAGACCCAATCCTAAGCATAGCACAAGATCGTATAGTTCGTTTGCTAAAGCTTTTCTAATGTCAAGTATCATTTCCTTAGACCATGAGATTTTGCAACTCCTGGATACCGTAGGAATGCTTTGGGTGTAACAAACGTCACAATGTAACTGGGTGGCTATAAAGGTACACTACAGGCATCTCCGAAAGTGTCTGTTGGGTTGGCACGAATCGAGACTGGGATTTGTCACTCCGTATGATTGAGAGGTATCTCTGGGCCCACTCGGTAATGCATCATCATAATGAGCTCAATGTGACTAAGTAGTTAGTCACGGGATCATGCATTATGGAACGAGTAAAGTGACTTGCCGGTAACGAGATTGAACGAGGTATTGGGATACCGATGATCGAATCTCGGGCAAGTAACATACCGATTGACAAAGGGAATTGTATACGGGATTGCTTGAATCCTTGCCATCGTGGTTCATCCGATGAGATCATCGTGGAACATGTGGGAGCCAACATGGGTATCCAGATCCCGCTGTTGGCTATTGGCCAGAGAGCTGTCTCGGTCATGTCTGCATGATTCCCGAACCCGTAGGGTCTACACACTTAAGGTTCGGTGACGCTAGAGTTGTTATGGGAATTAGTGTGCAGTTACCGAATATTGTTCGGAGTCCCGGATGAGATCCCGGACGTCACGAGGAGTTCCGGAGTGGTCCGGAGGTAAAGATTTATATATGGGAAGTCCTATTTTGGCCACCGGAAAATGTTCAGGGTTTTTTGGTATTGTACCGGGAAGGTTCTAGAAGGTTCCAGAGTGGGGCCCGCCTGCATGGGGGACCCTCATGAACGTGGGTAGTGGGAGAAAGGCCCCACACCCCTGGTCAAGGTGCACCAAGATCCCCCCTTAGAAGGAATAAGATCATATCCCGAAGGGATAAGATCAAGATCCCTAAAAAGGGGGGATAACAATCGGTGGGGAAGGAAATGATGGGATTTCTTTCCTCCCACCTTTGCCAACGCCCCAATGGACTTGGAGGGCAAGAAACCAGCCCCCTTCACCCCTATATATAGTGGGGAGGCGCATGGGAGCTTCACCCCTTGCCCCTGGCGCAGCCCTCCTCCTCTCCAACTCCACCTCCTCCACAGTAGTGCTTGGCGAAGCCCTGCCGGAGAACTGCAAGCTCCACCACCACGTCGTCGTGCTGCTGGAGCTCTCCCTCAACTTATCCTCTCTCCTTGCTGGATCAAGAAGGAGGAGACGTCCCCGGGCTATACGTGTGTTGAACGCGGAGGCGTCGTCCGTTCGGCGTTAGATCGGATCTTCCGTGATTTGTATCGCCGCGAGTACGACTCCCTCATCCGCGTTCTTGTAATGCTTCCTCGTCGCGATCTTCAAGGGTATGAAGATGCAATCCCCTCTCTCTCATTGCTAGTCTCTGCATAGATTGATCTTGGTGATGCGGAAAAAAAAATAATTTCTGCAACGATCCCCAACATCATTGCCCCATGGACCGAACCCTTCTTGGCCTACCTTTATAGGCGAGAACTCCCTGAGGATCAGAATGAGGCGTGCCACATTGTCCGACGCTCGAAAGCCTACAAGGTTCACGACAGAGAACTCTACAAGAAAAGCGCTACCAGAGTACTTCAAAGATGTTTCTCCAAGGAAGAGGGGCGGCAGCTCTTGACTGAAATTCATGCCGGTCTCGGTGGTCACCACGCCGCGGCTCGGGACCTTGTAAGCAAGGCCTTCCATACAGGTTTCTGTTGGCCGACGGCCCGAGCAGATGCACAGGACCTTGTACAATGTTGCGTCGGATGCCAGCTTTTAGCCAACCAAAGCCATATGCCACCCACTGCTCTACAAACAATCCCCATCACTTGGCCTTTCGCGGTATGGGGGCTTGATATGGTCGGACCCCTTAAAGGAGGAAGCATAAGAAAAAAATATCTGTTGGTCATGGTGGATAAATTCACTAAGTGGATAGAGGCCAAACCAGTCAAAACGGCCGAAGCCGGACCAGTGATAGACTTCATATCTGGTGTTGTGCACCGTTATGGTGTTCCACACGGCATCATCACCGATAACGGCTCCAATTTCACAGTCGATGAGGTGAAAACCTGGTGTGTTAATCTAGGCATTAAGCTCGATTACGCCTCCATCTATCACCAGCAAACAAACGGTCAAGTCGAACGAGCCAATGGTCTTATTATGAGCGGCATTAAACCCAGACTAGTACGGTCTTTGAAAGAATCAGACAAGCACTGGGTCGAGGAGCTCGACTCCGTACTCTAGGGGTTGCGGACCATGCCCAATCGCACTACCGGATATACACCTTTCTTCATAGTGTACGGTGCAGAGGTTGTGTTACCCTGCGACATTATTCATGACTCACCTCGAGTGCGCATGTATGAAGAGAGAGAGGTCGAGCTTGATCGGCAGGACAACTTACATGCCCTGGAGGAGGAGTGCGACGTTGCAAAAGCCCGTTCCGCACTTTATCAACAACAGGCCCGCAGATATCAAAGCAGAGAAGTGCGGGCCAAGACTTATAATGTTGGCGAACTTGTTCCACGCTTGCCGGAGAAGAAAAAGGACAAACTCAAGCCCAAGTGGGAGGGTCCCTTCATCATTGACGAAGTTCTCACTGGAGGAGTGTACCGTCTGTTTGATGCATCAGACAATCGCCTAGAGCTGAATCCATGGAACGTGGCCAGACTCCGAAGATTCTATGCCTAGCGCTGAACTCTTTGTTCGTCTCCTTCTCCCTTTTGTTTCCATTATTTTTTCCTCTCTTTTCGCTTTTTCTTTTTTGTTTAGCCTTAAAGCTTTCGTGCGGCTAAACCATGCACCTACGACGTACACATCCTCAAATATGTACGTCCATTATACCTGGGGGCTTCTTGTACAGAAGTTTATTATTATTTTCCGAGCATTAAGCTCACCACATATGTGTCTTTTCCTCATATGTACCTTTTCTTCGCCATTATATCCATCGATATGACTTAAGTTTTGGCCAAGCTGGGTTGCCTGGCTCCTGTGCTTATGCCCTACGTTCCCGTTAATTCGGCTAGGGCATAAAGGGAGCACCTCTATGATTGTTACTGCCGTGTCATCCGGATGTGTACCTCAGACTGGGTGAAGCCGAAAGCTAGCGTTCTTAAGAGAATATTCGGTCGGCGGACTAAAGATGTTTTTTACTCATTACGCTATGAACCCCCAGATGTTACGTATAAATCACAGTTCGGGCATGCACGTTAATGCATGCTCACCCAGGGAAAGGAACCCTTAATGGAACTATTCTCTCTAGAAGATGTTTCTTACAATCACAATGTAATATAACATAGCTAGCCGGATACAACTTGTCTGTTCAAGCAACTATGACCCCTACGCCTGGTTTCCATGCATACCCCAGTTTATTTTGCCGCTAAGGTATTCGGAAACACTCCGCACCTTCGGGTCCAGAGGTCGAAGCGAAAAGGTCTGCCATGACAATCGTTTTACAATCCGGCTAGGGACAAATATGTCAAGTAAAGTACATAGTCACTTGGACTCAAGAATTTCCTCTTCTATGTCGTCCAACAGGTTGTCTAGCTTACAATCCTGTTGAGAATATTTTGCGGCTACTTTTAACTGGTCATATACCAAACTAACGGGAATTTCTTTTCCATATGACCCTAAAGGTCCGACCCGGGCCATATGATTCGGATCAAGCTTGGTATACCGTGTTTTCACCATGGCCCAGGCCTCTTGCGCACCTTCCCGGCGGGCCGATATCTTCCACAATCGGAAATGTCGTCGCGCTCCCTTGAAAAGCTGTACATGCTCCTCCATACTTCCTGGAGGGGAGGCGGATGGCCATAAGGCCTTGGCAACACTTTGCATCGCCAGCTGAGCTCGCTCGTGCATTTGCGACGGCTCTTGTAGCAGATCGCCCAAAGATCCGGACATCTCCTCTTCGGGACGGCCAGTCAGCATACCTACAGACATAACTCTACAAGTTCCTTTCCTCGCCAAATTACGCGGAGGTAAGTTTGAACACATACTAAACATGCTGCCTCGCAGCCTCTTATTTTCCTTCACGGAGTCAGCCAGCTGGGCCCGCACATCTTTTAGTTCTTCGCCCAGCTGGGTGTTCGAATCCTGGAGTTTGTTTTTCTCCTCCCTGACCCGTGTCAGTATGCGTTCGCCCGCGGCCCATTGCCTTTTGGCTTCTTGTTCACCCGGTCGTGCGACTTCCGGTGCCTCTCCCAGATGATCTGACGATCCTGCCAACGGTATATAATTCTGTTTTTTCGATGGATGGACACATTACCAGGCGATGCCTTCTTGGATTTCTCTAGTTCAGCAGTCACAGAAGCTAGCTGGGTCCGACACGTTTCTAGCTCTTGAGACAACAGGTTGTTCTTCTCCGTAAGCACCTGGTTTTACAATGATCCTTAAATCAGCTGAATCAACTACTTCAAGTCTCGGAGGCTACTGGTATATAATTATCAGGTTTATACAATGTGAGCTTACCCGCATATCTTTCAAATATTGGTTTGTGGCTCTGGAAAGCCCGTCTCGAGCAGCTCGGATGTATGCATCAGCCGAGCTGAAGGCATTGAATGCCTCTTTTGTAAAGCCGGGGTTGCAAAGAGCGGCCCTTCGGCGTCGATGGTTCATGACGCTCTCCACTTCTGAGTTTGTGACGGGCACATCATCTGAATCCTCTGCCAAAGGACAATCCGGCGGCACTCCCGTATCAGCCCTCGTTGTTATGACAAGGTCTGGAACCTGGCTGTTGGGAGTGTGACTGGCAAGACTCCTGAACATAGTACGGTGAAGGCTCTTCCTGATAAGACACGAATGGGTAATGTCACAGTTGGATGTGACTGCCAAAGGGCATATTCACAAAGCCATACCTTTTTTATGACGGCCCTGATGTGTCTTCGCTTGCCTTCCTCTTCGAAAGCTTGCCCGGTGCAGGCACTGCTCTCTTTGGAGTCACTTCTGGTGCAGGATGGCGCGCCGAGTGTCTCCCCTTTGGAGCACGAGATAGTGCAGTGGGTGAGGCAGAATGAGGAAACTCTTTCGGAGGAGATGTCTCCTGATTACTTACGTGTGAGGCAGGGAGAAGACCGGGATAGTTGGCGGTGATGGCCACTTCCGTGTCGTCATAGCTCGCCTGGTAGAACACCCCATCCTCGAGCTCCACGAATATATCTGGATCCTCTTTGAATCCGGGGTCGAGGTCCCGGTTGCGGTCCTCTGGCTGTGGGGCTGATACGTCCCCAACGTATCTATAATTTTTTATTGCTCCATGCTATATTATCTATTGTTTTGGACTATATTGGGATTTATTTTCCACATTTATAATACTTTTGGGACTAACCTATTAACAGGAGGCCCAGCCCAGAATTGCTGTTTTTTTGCCTATTTCAGTATTTCAAAGAAACGGAATATCAAACAGAGTCCAAACGGAATGAAACCTTCGGGAACGTGATTTTCTCATCAGATAAGATCCACGAGACTTGGACCCTCGGTAAAGAAAGTAGGGAGGCGGCCACGAGGGTGGAGGGCGCCCCCCTAGGGCGCGCCCCCTGCCTCGTGGGCCCCTCGAAGCTCCACCGACGTACTCCTTCCTCCTATATATACCTACGTACCCCCAACAGATCATATACGGAGCCAAAAACCTAATTCCACCGCCGCAACTTTCTCAGATCCACGAGATCCCATCTTGGGGCCTGTTAGAGCTCATGGGAGGGGATTCCACCATGGAGGGCTTCTACATCATCATCATAGCCTCTCCGATGAAGTGTGAGTAGTTTACTTCAGACCTTCGGGTCCATAGTTAGTAGCTAGATGGCTTCATCTCTCTTTTTGGATCTCAATACAATGTTCTCCCCCTCTCTCGTGGAGATGTATTCGATGTAATCTTCTTTCTGCAGTGTGTTTGTTGAGACCGATGAATTGTGGGTTTATGATCAAGATTATCTATGACCAATATTTGAATCTTCTCTGAATTATTTTATGTATGATTGGTTATCTTTGCAAGTCTCTTCGAATTATCCGTTTGGTTTGGCCAACTAGATTGGTAGTTCTTGCAATGGGATAAGTGCTTAGCTTTGGGTTCAATCTTATGTGTCCTTACCCAAAGGATGTAAAGGGTTGCAAGGCACGATTGTATTATTGCCATCGAGGATAACAAGATGGGGTATTTATCATATTGCATGAATTTATTCCTCTACATCATGTCATCTTGCTTAAGGTGTTACTCTGTTTTCATTAACTTAATACTCTAGATGCATGCTAGATAGTGGTCGATGAGTGGAGTAATAGTAGTAGATGCAGGCAGGAGTCGGTCTACTTGTCTCGGACGTGATGCCTATATACATGATCATGCCTAGATACTCTCATAACTATGCTCAATTCTGTCAATTGCTCAACAGTAATTCGTTCACCCACCGTAAAATACTTATGCTCTTGAGAGAAGCTACTAGTGAAATCTATGGCCCCCGGGTCTATTTTCATCATATTAATCTTCCTACGCTTTATTATTGCTTTGCTCTTTACTTTGCCTTTTATTTTACTTTGCATCTTTATACCAAAAATACCAAAAATATTATCTATCATCTCTATCAGATCTCACTCTCGTAAGTGACCGTGAAGGGATTGACAACCCCTATTCGCGTTGGTTGCGAGGAGTTATTTGCTTTGTGTAGGTACAAGGGACTTGCGCGTGGCCTCCTACTGGATTGATACCTTGGTTCTCAAAAACTGAGGGAAATACTTATGCTACTCCGCTGCATCATCCTCTCCTCTCCGGGGAAAACCAACGCAAGCTCAAGACGTAGCAAGAAGGATTTCTGGCGCCGTTGCCGGGGAGTCTACGCAAAAGTCAACATACCAAGTACCCATCACAATCCCTTATCTCTCGCATTACATTATTTGCCATTTGCCTCTCGTTTTCCTCTCCCCCACTTCACCCTTGCTATTTTGTTCGCCCTCTCTTTTTCGTTTGCCTTTTTCTTGTTCGCTTGTTTGCTCGTGTGTTGGATTGCTTGCTTGTCACTATGGCTCTACCTAGATTTGGTGATCTTCACCTTAAAAGGTTGGAAGAGATCGAGAGCAACGTCAGGAGTTTTATGGTTTTGCAATTTGAGCATAATAATTTCTTCAGAAACGAGCTTAAGGAACAAAAAAATTATGAATTATTTGAATAAAGAGCTCGATGATATGTCTAAATAATTTGAAGGTTTAAGATCCCAAATTTCTTGTCTTGAGAAATTCACTACTGAAATATCTGATAAGCAAGCTACCTTGGTCAATAAGATGGCTGCTAAACCTGATTTCCATGAAAATCAAGATGAAGATCTAAGAGTTATTGATGTGTCTCCCATTAAATCTTTGTTTTGCAATATGAATCTTGATAATGATGATATTGAATATGAGTTACCTTTACCTAGAAGGCGTTCCAAGAATTCGGAGCTTTTAGATTATGATGCTAAAATTGATAAAAGTGGGACTGAAGAAAGTAAAACCTCTAAACCCACTATTTTGGATTTCAAGGAATTTAATTATGAAAGTTGCTCTTTAATTGATTGTATTTCCTTGTTGTAATCTGTGCTAAATTCTCCGCATGCTTATAGTCAAAATAAAGCATTTACCAAACATATTGTTGATGCATTGATGCAATCTTATGAGGAAAAACTTGAGTTGGAAGTCTCCATCCCTAGAAAACTTTATGATGAGTGGGAACCAACTATTAAAATTAAGATTAAGGATCATGAATTTTATGCTTTATGTGATTTGGGTGCTAGTGTTTCCACTATTCCCAAAACTTTGTGTGATTTGCTAGATTTCCGTGATTTTGATGATTGCTCTCTAAACTTGCGCCTTGAGGATTCCATTATTAAGAAACCTATGGGAAGAATTAATGATGTTCTTATTGTTGCAAATAGGAATTATGTGCCCGTAGATTTTATCATTCTTGATATAGATTGCAATCCTTCGTGTCCTATTATTCTTGGTAGACCTTTCCTTAGAACGATTGGTGCAATTATTGATATGAAGGAAGGGAATATTAGATTTCAATTCCCATTAAAGAAAGGCATGGAACACTTCCCTAGGAAGAAGATAAAATTACCATATGAATCTATTATGAGAGACACTTATGGATTGCCCACCAAAGATGGCAATACCTAGATCTATCCTTGCTTTTATGCCTAGCTAGGGGCGTTAAACGATAGCGCTTGTTGGGAGGCAACCCAATTTTATTTTTAGTTTTTTGTTTTTGTTTCTGTTTAGGAATAAATAATCCATCTAACTTCTGTTTGGATGTGGTTTTATGTTTTAATTAGTGTTTGTGCCAAGTTAAACCTATAGGATCTTCTTGGATAATAGTTATTTGATCATGCTGTAATTTCCAGAAACTTTCTGTTCACGAAAACAATTGTTAAAAATCACCAGTGATAAAATAGTGATTCCAATTGCTTCTGATCAATAAACAAATTTCCTAGGTCGTCCTATTTTTTATGAATTTTTGGAGTTCCAGAAGTTTGCGTTAGTTACAGATTACTACAGACTGTTCTGTTTTTGACAGATTTTGTTTCTCGCGTGTTGGTTCCTTATTTTGATGAATCTATGGCTAGTAAAATAGTTTATAATCCATAGAGAAGTTGGAATACAGTAGGTTTAACACCAATATAAATAAATAATGAGTTCATTATAGTACCTTGAAGTGGTCTTTTGTTTTCTTCCGCTAACGGAGCTTACGAGATTTTTGTTGAGTTTTGTGTTGTGAAGTTTTCAAGTTTTGGGTGAAATCTTTTGATGGTTTATGGAAAAAGGAGTGGCAAGAGCCTAAGCTTGGGGATGCCCATGGCACCCCCAATATAATCCAAGGACGCCAAAAAGTCAAAGCTTGGGGATGCCCCAGAAGGCATCCTCTCTTTCGTCCACTTCCATCGGTAACTTTACTTGGAGCTATATTTTTATTCACTACATGATATGTATTTTGCTTGGAGCATCTTGTATTATTAGCGTATTTGCTTTTAGTTTACCACAATCATCCTTGCTGTACACACCTTTTGAGAGAGCCATACATAAATTGGAATTTGTTAAAATACTCTATGTGCTTCACTTATATCTTTTGAGCTTTACAGTTTTGCTCTATGTGCTTCACTTATATCTTTTGAGCTTCATAGTTTTGCTCTAGTACTTCACTTATATCTTTTAGAGCACAGTGGTGGATTTGTTTTAAAGAAACTATTGATCTCTCATGCTTCACTTAGATTATTTTGAGAGTCTTAAATAGCATGGTAATTTGCTTAAAATAATAACATGCTTGGTATTCAAGATTTGTAAAACTTTCTTTTGAGTGCATTGAATACTAAGAAAAGTTTGATGCTTGATAATTGTTTTGAGATATGAAGGTGGTAATATTAGAGCCATGCTAGTTGAGTAGTTGTGAATTTGAGAAATACTTGTGTTAAAGTTTGTGATTCCCGTAGCATGCACGTATGGTGAACCGTTATGTGATGAAGTCGGAGCATGATTTATTTATTTATTGTCTTCCTTATGAGTGGCGGTCGGGGACGAGCGATGGTCTTTTCCTACCAATCTATCCCCCTAGGAGCATGCGCGTAATACTTTGCTTTGATAACTTATAGATTTTTGTAATAAGTATATGAGTTCTTTATGACTAATGTTGAGTCCATGGATTATACGCATTTTTTCTCACCCTTCTACCATTGCTAGCCTTTCTAATACCGCGCACTTTTCGTCGGTATCATACACCCACCATAAAACCTTCCTCAAAACAGCCACCATACCTACCTATCATGGCATTTCCATAGCCATTCCGAGATATATTTCCATGCAACTTTCCACTGTTCCGTTTATTATGACACGCTCCATCATTGTCATATTGCTTAGCATGATCATTTAGTTGACATCGTATTTGTGGCAAAGCAACCGTTCATAATTCTTTCATACATGTCACTTATGAATCATTGCATATCCTGGTACACCGCTGGAGGCATTCATATAGAGTCATATTTTGTTCTAAGTATCGAGTTGTAATCATTGAGTTGTAAGAAAAATAAAAGTGTGATGATCATCATTTATAGAGCATTGTCCCAAGTGAGGAAAGGATGATGGAGACTATGATTCCCCCATAAGTCGGGATGAGACTCCGAACGAAAAAAATGAGGCCGTAAAAAGAAGAGAAAAGGCCCAAATAAAAAAATGAGAGAAAAAGAGAGAAGGGAAAATGTTACTATCCTTTTACCACACTTGTGCTTCAAAGTAGCACCATGATCTTCATAATAGAGAGTCTCTCGTTTTGTCACTTTCATATACTAGTGGGAATTTTTCATTATATAACTTGGCTTGTATATTCCAATGATGGGCTTCCTCAAATTGCCCTAGGTCTTCATGAGCAAGTGAGTTGGATGCACACCCAATTAGTTTCTTTTGTTGAGCTTTCATATGCTTATAGCTCTAGTGCATCCGTTGCATGGCAATTCCTACTCACTCACATTGATATCTATTGATGGGCATATCCATAGCCCGTTGATACGCCTAGTTGATGTGAGACTATCTTCCCTCTTTTTTGTCTTCTCCACAACCACCATTCTATTCCACATATAGTGCTATATCCATCACTCACGCTCATGTATTGCGTGAAGATTGAAAAAGTTTTGAGAATGTCAAAAGTATGAAACAATTGCTTGGCTTGTCATCGGGGTTGTGCATGATTTAAATACTTTGTGTGGTGAAAATAGAGCATAGCCAGACTATATGATTTTGTAGGGATAACTTTCTTTGGCCATGTTATTTTGAGAAGACATAATTGCTTTGTTAGTATGCTTGAAGTATTATTATTTTTATGTCAATATGAACTTTTGTCTTGAATCTTTCGGATCTGAATATTGATGCCACAATTAAGAAGAATTACATTGAAATTATGCCAAGTAGCACTCCGCATCAAAAATTCTCTTCTTATCATTTACCTACTCGAGGACGAGCAGGAATTAAGCTTGGGGATGCCTGATACGTCTCCAACGTATCTATAATTTTTTATTGCTCCATGCTATATTATCTATTGTTTTGGACTATATTGGGCTTTATTTTCCACTTTTATATTACTTTTGGGACTAACCTATTAACCGGAGGCCCAGCCAAGAATTGTTGTTTTTTGCCTATTTCAGTATTTCGAAGAAACGGAATATCAAACAGAGTCCAAACGGAATGAAACCTTCAGGAACGTGATTTTCTCATCAGATAAGATCCAGGAGACTTGGACCCTCGGTCAAGAAAGGAGGAGGCGGCCACGAGGTGGGGGCGCCCCTAGGACGCCCCCCGCCTCGTGGGCCCCAAGCTCCACCGACGTACTCCTTCCTCCTATATATACCTCACGCACTTCAACAGATCAGACACGGAGCCAAAACCTAATTCCACCGCCGCAACTTTATGTATCCACGAGATACCATCTTGGGGCCTGTTCCGGAGCTCCGCCGGAAGGGGATTCCACCACGGAGGGCTTCTACATCATCATCATAGCCTCTCCGATGAAGTGTGAGTAGTTTACTTCAGACCTTCGGGTCCATAGTTAGCAGCTAGATGGCTTCTTCTCTCTTTTTGGATCTCAATACAATGTTCTCCCCCTCTCTCATGGAGATCTATTTGATGTAATCTTCTTTTTGCGGTGTGTTTGCTGAGACCGATGAATTGTGGATTTATGATCAAGATTATCTATGAGCAATATTTGAATCTTCTCTGAATTCTTTTATGTATGATTGGTTATCTTTGCAAGTCTCTTCGAATTATCCGTTTCGTTTGGCCAACTAGATTGGTAGTTCTTGCAATGGGAGAAGTGCTTAGCTTTGGGTTCAATCTTGCGGTGTCCTTACCCAGTGATACAAAGGGTTGCAAGGCACGTATTGTATTGTTGCCATCGAGGATAACAAGATGGGGTATTTATCATATTGCATGAATTTATTCCTCTACATCATGTCATCTTGCTTAAGGTGTTACTCTGTTCTCATTAACTTAATACTCTAGATGCATGCTGGATAGCGGTCGATGAGTGGAGTAATAGTAGTAGATGCAGGCAGGAGTCGGTCTACTTGTCTCGGACGTGATGCCTATATACATGATCATACCTAGATACTCTCATAACTATGCTCAATCCTGTCAATTGCTCAACAGTAATTCGTTCACCCACCGTAAAATACTTATGCTCTTGAGAGAAGCCACTAGTGAAATCTATGGCCCCCGGGTCTATTTTCATCATATTAATCTTCCTACGCTTTATTATTGCTTTGCTTTTTTACTTTGCCTTTTATTTTACTTTGCATCTTTATACCAAAAATACCAAAAATATTATCTATCAGATCTCACTCTCGTAAGTGGCCGTGAAGGGATTGACAACCCCTATTCGCGTTGGTTGCGAGGAGTTATTTGCTTTGTGTAGGTACGAGGGACTTGCGCGTGGCCTCCTACTGGATTGATACCTTGGTTCTCAAAAACTGAGGGAAATGCTTACGCTACTCTGCTGCATCATCCTGTCCTCTTCGGGGAAAACCAACGCAAGCTCAAGACGTAGCAGGGGCGGGTCTGTGGAGCCCCTTGGTGATATTCTGCCATTCCTATTACAAATGGACGGATTAATGTCCATGGAAAGTGGCTCAGGGAGTAGATTGAGTAGAGTAGTGGGATTGGAACTCACCCAGCTAGGAGGGTTGTACATGGAAAATCCATCTCGGCGCTTAATACGAATGAATTCTTCTTTCTCCCCTTTGTATAGTTCGGCCAGTATTTTGGCCAAAGCGGCGGGGGTGTCCGGACCCTTCCGACCGCAGCGGGAGGCGTCATCTTCCCCATTATAGTGCCACATGGGAAGCCTTCTGTATTGGAGTGGCTGAACCCCTCGTACTATGGAAGTCGCCATTACCTCGACTATTGATAATCCGGACTGGGCGAGCGTCTTTATCTTGCTCAATAATGGACGGACTTCCGTGCTATCTTCCTCCTTAAGGCTCTGAGGGCGCCAGTTGTGGTGTTTCTTCAACGGAACGCTTGAAAAATTCGGGAAGACTCATTCGGACTGGGTCAGGAAGGGCGACGTCCTCGATATATAACCATTAGGAAGGCCACTCTTTCGATGCCTTCTTCGGCGTGCCGGACAGGTATCCGGTCCCGGCGATGCGCCATACCTCAGCTCCGCCCACTTCAAATATGGATCCCTCTTGGCTACGAGGGACGAGGCAGAACAGTTTCCTCCATAATTCAAAATGGGCCTCACAACCCGGGAATAGCTCACGAAGAGCAATGTAACCCATGATGTGCAGGATGGAGGCAGGAGTGAAATTGTGCAGTTGGAGGCCATAATACTCCAAAAGCCCTCGGAGGAACGGGTGGTTTGGAAATCCAACGCCTCTCAACAAGTAGGGAACGAAGCACACTTGTTCCCCCCTGGATGGATTAGGGAAATTCTCCACCTGAGCCCCGCCATCGAAGGAAGTCAATCCTGCTCAAACGGGGACTAGATCCGCTGGGGGGGGGGAATCCCTGTGTCTGCAGCTTCACTAGCTGACTGTGGGATACGGAACATTTCTCCCAATCGCCTTTTTCGGGGCCGTGGGGACGGGTGGAAGAGCTGGGAGCGCTAGCCATGTTGGAATGATTTCTCCTAGCAAGCTCTAAGGATTCCTCGCTTGGTGTGGAATGGATTTGAAAATCCCAATCTCTTTAAATATACGCCTTTCTTACATGGCCAGGGTGATATGTGCAAAAATACCCCGACCTCTCGTATTCGCTCGACACGCGGAAGCTGAAATCATGAAGGTGTGGAAGCCGATGGGTGTGACATTAAGTGGAAAGTCGAATACTGCTCTTTAAGTCAGGTACTTTGAAGTAATCGGAGGAGGAACCCGCCTTGCAATGTCGAACACAATCTGCACGCCGAACACATCGTCATTGAAAGATTGGTTCGGGGGCTACTGAGGGAGTCCTGGATTAAGGGGTCCTCGGGCGTCCGCCTGTTGACATGGGCCTGACTGATGGTGAAAGATCGTGGATGTCGCCTAGAGGGGGGGGGATGAATAGGCGCTTTAAAATAATTAAGGTTGAGGCTTGAACAAATGCGGAATAAACCTAGCGGTTAATTTGTCAAGCACAAAACCTACAACAACTAGGCTCACCTAAGTGCACCAAAAACTTATGCTAAGCAAGAAAAACTACTTAGGTGATAGCAATATATATGACAAGAAACAATATGGCTATCACAAAGTAAAGTGCATAAGTAAAGGGCTCGGGTAAGAGATAACCGAGGCACACAGAGATGACGATGTATCCCGAAGTTCACACCCTTGCGGATGCTAATCTCCGTTTGGAGCGGTGTGGAGGCACAATGCTCCCCAAGAAGCCACTATGGCCACCGTAATCTCCTCACGCCCTCGCACAATGCAAGATGCCGTGATTCCACTAAGGGACCCTTGAGGGCGGTCACCGAACACGTACAAATGGCAACCCTTGGGGGTGGTCACCGAACCCGTACACTTTGGCAACCCTAGGAGGCGGTCACGGTGCCGCCAAATTGCTCGGGCAATCTCCACAACCTAATTGGAGACCCGACGCTTCCGGAGCTTTACACCACAATGATTGAGCTCGAACACCACTAACCGCCTAGGGCGCCCAAGCACCCAAGAGGAACAAGCTCAAGGGCACCAAGCACCCAAGAGTAATAAGCTTCTCAACTTGTAACTTCCACGTATCACGTGGAGAACTCAAACCGATGCACCAAATGTAATGGCAAGGGCACACGGAGTGCCCAGTACTTCTCTCTCAAATCCCACCAAGCAACTAATGCTAGGGAAGAAAATGAGAGGAAGAACAAGAAGGAGAACACCAAGAACTCCAAGATCTAGATCCAAGGATTCCCCTCACATAGAGGAGAAAGTGATTGGTGGAAATGTGGATCTAGATCTCTCTCTCTTTTCCCTCAAAAACTAGCAATAATCCATGGAGGGATTGAGAGTTAGCAAGCTCGAAGAAGGTCAACAATGGGGGAAGAACACGAGCTCAAAGGATAAGGTTCAATGGGGAAGAAGACCCCCTTTTATAGGTGGGGAAAAATCCAACCGTTATGCTCACGGCCCGCACCGAGCGGTAGTACCGCTTGACATCACAGTACTACCGCTAGGGGTAGCAGTACTACTGCTAAGGGTAGTGGTACTACTGCTTGCAAGCGGTACGAAAAAATTACATCCGTCCCTACCACCGCTGGACTTGTGACGAGTTTTTGGTCCCGAGCGGAAGTAGCCACAGAAGTAGCCGCGGTAGTACTGCTCCAAGCGGTAGTACCGCTCCCAAGAGTGGTAGTACCGCTCCCAAGGGCGGTAGTAAAAAATTACTTCCGCTCCTACCCGCGGTAGTACCGCTGCAGCCTTTTCAGAACACCAAAACTACCACAACTTCTGCATTCGGACTCCGAATTCGACGAAACCAAGTTTGTTGGAAAGCTAGCGACAAGGACTAACACAATCTTGATAGAAATACCAATAATAAGCAAATGAGAAAATGCCCAAAAGAAAATGGTGAGAACCCTTCCTCGGAAAAGACCGGTAAAACCTCCAACACCGAAAACATCATAGAAGACACATGCAAACTCCGTTTTCGATGAACTCAAGCTTGTCATCAAGATGACCATAAGCTCTAAACTCACAAAGAGAACAAAACAAGAACCAAGAAACATGATGCAAGGATGCAATGGTTTGAGCTCTCGACGAACGATACGATCAAGCTACTCACTTGAGAGCCCCCCTTGATAGTACGGCTATCGATCCTATAACCCGGTCTCCCAACTACCACCATGAGACCGGTAAAATAGAAAACCTATCAAGGGCAAACCTTTGCCTTGCACATGATCCACTTGAGCTAGATGATGACGATCTTGTCCTCCGCAAGATGGACCACCTTTCTTGATTGCGCTGGGTCGATGGAGACTAGATGATTGCTCCCCCATACTCCACTATGGGTGAGCCACTCTTCGGCACATCTTCACAAGTCCATTGACACCACAATGGATGGAAAGCTTCAAGCACTTGATCTCTTCGTGATGCTACACTTGAACTTGCATATGACAATCTTGATGACGATCACTACTTGATGTCATCCTTTCCATGGGTTGTATGATATCTTCCTCTTGACGCAAGCCCATGGACATGTACCTAACCCCACATAGAACTCTCACATAGACCATGGGTTAGTACACAAAGTGCAATGGACAATGCTTACCATACCATGGGATCACTTGATCCCTCTCGGTACATCTTTTACGCTTTGTGAGTTGATCAACTTGATTCACTCTTGACTTAGTCTTGATCAACCTTGAATCTTTCCAACTCTCTTAGTTTGGATGATGTCTTGAAGGTAAACATGAATGATCACACAATCTTCTTCTTCAAGACATGCTTGCAATAAGCTCAACACTCACATGACCAATCTTTGGATAATTCCTTAATAGCACCTTGGTCAACACATAAACTCCTTGAAACCAACACATGGACTTCAAGAAAAGCCTATGGACAAACCCTTCAAATATAACTCAAGGCAACCATTAGTCCATAGAGATTGTCATCAATTGCCAAAACCAAACATGGGGGCACCGCATGTTCTTTCAATCTCCCCCATTTTGGTAATTGATGACAATCACTTTCAAGAGAGTTTATACAAGGAATTATGCATCACCATGCAATGCAACAACCAATGATGCAATACAAGGAATTATGCATCACCATGCAATGCAACAACCAATGATGCATGAGAATGAGATGCAAATGCTTAGGAACCAAAACCAAAGCAAGCAGAAAACTCAGAAGACTTCTCCACAAAACTCTCTGAAACTCCTCCCCCATTGGCATCGATTGCCAAAATGGGTGAAAAGCTTAGAAGGCCAAAATAAAAAGTGTTCCTCCATAAATTGTGTATTTCTCAACAAGAGAGTGGAATGCAATACACATATCCAACTGCCAATACTTGGAGGAAGACAAACTATATTGAGGCCCAAAGATTGCAACAGAAAGATATGCCACAAAGACATAACAAAGAGAGACACAAGCAATCAGAAGATACCAATTGAAGCAAGCAATCAACGGATATCAATTGAACCAACTAGACCAATGATCCTACATGCCACAAGAATAAAGATATTATGATAAGCGCAAAGGAGTGTTCTAAAGAAACTAGAGGAGCTCCCCATGATTTGTGCACACATAAGAATTTTTGTGTTTGAATACAAAGTGCACAAAATAGGATCGTAGCTCCCCCAAAATCAATATAAACTTACATCCAGTGCAAGT
Organism: Aegilops longissima; assembly: GCA_021605205.1. NCBI lineage: Eukaryota > Viridiplantae > Streptophyta > Magnoliopsida > Poales > Poaceae > Aegilops > Aegilops longissima. Next base: position 43,458,650 of record CM038676.1, on the reverse strand, counting down.
GAGCATATAGGAAAGAAAGCCTAGTACTTGCAACAAGCACATGGTTGAGCAACATTGTAAAGGAGGCAACTTAAGAATAGGCTCAACCAAAATGATGTGTGTGAGTCATGGCAGAGCACATGAGAAGACTAATATACGGATGAGCATAAGCATCAACATAGTCTCGAATGAATGAGATACACGATGCAAAGCCTTTCATTCTCACACACAACTAGCAAATGGGTTCACAAGCTTACTAATAAGAAAATAGAGAACCAATGCTTGTGACAACCCGTGGTGAAGATAGACGATGAGAGGCTCATCAAGACGAGGGGTACCAATTAAGATGGCAAAAGCCTCGTAAAGATAAGCAAGAGGAAAATAATCTTCACCACACAAGAGTGCATCAAGATGCAACGATAGAGGACACGCACTCAAGGCAAAAGCTTTCACAGAGCCACCAAAGAAATAACATAAGAAAGACAAGGTGGACGTGAATGAAAGGATATCAACTAGAGATGTAATTTCTCTCAAGTGTATAAGGTTCTAGGTAGACAAAATCATGATGATATATATCTACAAAGAGGGATGTACATCCGAAATAGTTACAACATGAAGGAATAAGATATCCACAAGGAAGTCATAAATATACCAATAAGATATTTGCTTGAAAGCATAGCACTTGTCTAGATATGGTCTTATTGTATATAAATGAATTCCTACCGCATGAACATCAAAGACATCACAACTAGCAACATGAGATCATCGTTGAGATGCTTTGAGAAAGGAAACAAGTATCACAAGAAAGAATGAAATACATGCCATGATCCAACCTACACAAGGTTGATGCAAGTAATGTGTGCATGTAGTAGATGATGATACTTATTACCGAGATGCCATTGGAAGGATGTAGTAGATACCAATTGAAGGTAGATAGTAGTTCATTGATCATCCTAGCTTGACTCCAATATGCACATGGTGACAACACCTTCCTTGTGAGTGAGCCGAGCATCCAATGCATCTCCAAATGTTCCTATAAGAACAACACAAACTAAACGGTACCCAAACTCATCGGGGCCAAATAGTTAGAAACACCAATACATAGGACAAACTCCACATAAATATGTGCATATAGATATGAAAATGAATATCATGCACATCTCATCCAAATTGAGACTAGGTGGAGTTTCTCCCATATATTGAGTCAAAGAAAGAAAGCATGCCAAATAAAATACATGAAGAAAACATGCATGCTCAAGACTTCAAAACCCGAAACCAAAAGACAAAGAAATGCCAAGTGAAAAGGATACCAAATGAATAAAACATCACTTAGAGGATATCCATAAAAGATACATCAAGGAATGAGATATACATTGATACACTCAAAATAAAAGATATCAAACTCCCAAAAGAAAGGATGGTTCCAAACAAACCAAGCTCTCTACAAAGTTTCATGATGGCACAAAGTACCAAAACGAAAACGGCTTGCCTTCCACCAACACACACTTGATAAGGATCACAAGAAGAGTGTTCTAAAGAAAATAGGATAGCTCCCCCACGAGTTGTGCATTATATAGGATTTTCATTTGAATACAAAATGCACAAGGTGGGATCACCACTTTCACTATATCTAGAAAGCACTAGACAAGAACGAGAAACAAACAAGATCCACAAGTGGTAGGGAAGACAACGGGAGTTGACACAAACCTTAGCAAGAGAAAAGGCAAATAAAAATAAAAGCCAATGTAAAGATGATCAATAAATTCTACCACACATAAGTGAGTACCAATTGTCAAAAGACAAGAAGTATTTGGAAATAATTCCCGGTGGTAGATAGCAAGGATATCCGACATCATCTTCACACCAAACACAAGCAAATTGCAACTTGTAGAGCTATCATGCCACCTAGGAACAAGATAATTTACAATATCAATTCTAGGTGACAATATCTCAAATGTACACATTTTCTAGGCTAGTAATACACACATAGCATATTACTCCCCCATAATGTGATACCAATTAAAGATAGACAAGAGGCAATTAAAAGGATCCAACAAGAGATAATTAATGGACAATTTAGAATTTGAATTTCACATGAGAAGACATACCACATAGCGACTAGATAATCTTGTAATATCAATACTAGATGGTATTCCTCATGTACACACATTTATAGGATTGTGAGATGCACAAAGCTCATCACTCCCCAACAATGGGATATTCCATTAATCTCTCACAAGAGCCAACTAAGATATGACCAAGATGCACAAAGGCTCAACGAACGACACACATGTACATGATGTGCAAACCAACACACATATACTTGATTGCTCAAGATAATCAAGTTGGAAGCACACATATACAAACACATGCAAGAAACGAAACCAAACATGCAAAGGGGGCAAGTAACTTTCAATGTAAGCAATTTTAAGTACAAGTTACCGCAAGAAGGCACATTGGATATAAGAAATAAACTTGATGATTCAATTGACTTGGCTTGAGAAAATAAGAGTGATGAAGTCCCCTTAATTCTTCATAATGTAGCCAAGTCTCCAATGCCCTCCAACAACACCTATTGATCAAGTTTGAGCTTGTTGGTCCCCAACCAAGTTGGGTCCTAAGAGGTTAGTCGCAATAGGTTCGGCTACCCAAATGGTTCTTTGCTTGACACCACTTTGAGTACCAAAAAACTTGGCAAACACATTGCCAACCTTATCCTTACCAAGAGAATAGATATCATCAATAATAATTGGGTTGGATAAGTTACCACTAGTGCATGAAGAAGCGACGTGACCTTTCTCACGACATAAGTAGCAACGTCTACTCTTCACTTTCTTATCACTTGATTTCTCAATTTGAGAAGCATTAACTTGAGTCTTCTTGGGAAGAGGCCTTTCTTCAACTTGATGTTGAGCATGAGATTTAACTTGTGCCCTCTTCCCTTGTTGCTTGACACTAATGGCCTTCTTCTTCAATGGGCAAGATCTAACATGATGCCCTTCGACTTTGCACTTGAAGCAAACAATCTTGGCTGAATTCTTGACTTGTTCTTGGCCCTTCCTTTTGTTCATCTTGGACTTCTTCTTCTTATTGGAGTTGAATCCAAGTCCACCTTTTTCATTGGGGAATTTTTGCACACTCAAGATATTGTTGAGTGTGGATTTCCCTTGATGACTCTTTTCCAAGTCTTTCTTCAAAGAAGTGACTTGGGCCTTGAGCTCTTTGATTTCCTCTACATGGTTAGTCTCAACACAAGTACTAGAGGAAGTATAAGCTTCATCGTTAGAGCAACAAGGCAAGGAAAGCAATTCATCACAAGATGTACCAACATTATGAGTAGATGAGTTACAAGGACTAGCACATGGCAATATACTATTTTGACTAGAAGTAGTGCTAGTATCCACATGAGGCTCACTAGATGTTACCTTAGCAATCATGGCCTCATGAGCTATCTTTAGCACACTATGGGATACTAGAAGATCATCATGATAGCTTGAGAGCTTTTCATGACTTTCTTCCAATTTCCCATAATTTCTAGATAGCACCTCAAGTTGAGCCCGTAGCTCAACATTCTCCTTCAAAATGGATGCTTCACAAGTAATAGAGTTAGTAGCACAGGCATCATCATTTACAACAATAGGAGAGGACAACTTGGCAAGCTCTTTTAAATAAGAAGCTTCAAGTTGGGCATGAGACTCGGTGAGTTTGATGAGCTCACCCTTGATGACCCTTGAGCTATTTTCGAGGTGCTCAAAATCCTCAAGGAGTCTAGCATGAGAAACTTCAAGCTTAGCATTTTTAGTTTTGAAATCATTGGCCACCTCAAGAGCTCTATCATGAGATTCCCTCACTCTAGATAATTCTAGAGCAAAAGTCTCCTCAAGAGATTCGGACGTGGTTTGTTCATGTTCAAGAGCTTGAGATAGCTCCGCGATCTCATTTGCGTAATCACGCCCATGAGCTTCCATCTTCTCAATGGTGGCCTCATGCTCCTCTAGATGAGATTCCAACTCCTCAATGTATTTCTTGCCATCAATGGCAATGGACATTATTTCCATGAAGTTGGAACGAGCAATTTTATTTTTATGAAGAGCTTTAAAAATCATTTCCCCCTTAGTTTTTAAGGAGGCAACATTATCATTCTCTTTATCATTATCCTCATCATCATTAGCATCAACATCATCATCAAGAGACATATTGGGGTACAAAGTAGGAGATACCTTTGACGCCTTAGCCATAAGGCAAAAAGCAATAGATGATGATGTAGGATCCCTTGAGGCACCATTAAACACCACATCTTGTTCCATGGAGTGTTCGATTTCCTCTACATTGTTAGCACAACAATTCGAGGAAATAGATGCATTTTTATCATGGCAACAAGACATAGCAAGCATATCATCATGAGATTTAGTCAAGCAATTTCTACATGATATGCAAGGACTATCAACACAAGCATGTGAAACATTTGGAGTGCTCGAAGTGTTAAAGCCCAAAGAAGGAGCATTGCAATAATATAGTGATGAAGGATCATCCACAATAAGCATACTATCATCATTGCAATGACCAACACGACTCACCATATCATTACCTTGTGGCAAACCACATGTAGGTGAAGTAGAAGAAGTTGAGAAGACTATACGACCGGAGGTGGAGGGAGAACAATCATCCTTACAAATCTTGGACACGCCATATTTATCTTGAAGCTTTGTCCATAACTCATGAGCATCCCGGAACGGCATGAGTTGAAATATAACTACATTGCTCAAAACATCGAAAAGCACATTAGAAGCTTGAGCATTGAGATAAGAGTTTTTCTCATCCTCTAAAGATAATCTTTGGGGATCCTTTGGAGGAGAAAAACCCATATCTACAATTCGCTCTAAATTTGGGTCCATGACCCTAAAGAGATTAAGCATGCGAATTACCCAAACATCAAAATTTGTGCCATCGAAACTAAGAGTGTCAGAGAATCCTAATCCCCTAGTCGACATCTTTACTCTCTAGGCGGTTAAGCCTAACAAAGAGAGACGAGGCTCTGATACCAATTGAAAGATCGTGGATGTCACCTAGAGGTGGTGTGAATAGGCGCTTTAAAATAATTAAGGTTGAGGCTTGAACAAATGCGGAATAAACCTAGCGGTTAAGTTGTCAAGCACAAAACCTACAACAACTAGGCTCACCTATGTGCACCAATAACTTATGCTAAGCAAGAAAAACTACTTAGGTGATAGCAAGATATATGACAAGAAATAATATGGCTATCACAAAGTAAAGTGCATAAGTAAAGGGCTCGGGTAAGAGATAACCGAGGCACGCGGAGATGACGATGTATCCCGAAGTTCACACCCTTGTGGATGCTAATCTCTGTTTGGAGCGGTGTGGAGGCACAATGCTCCCCAAGAAGCCACTAGGGCCACCGTAATCTCCTCACGCCCTCACACAATGCAAGATGCCGTGATTCCACTAAGGGACCCTTGAGGGCGGTCACCGAACCCGTACAAATGGCAACCCTTGGGGCGGTCACCGAACCCGTACACTTTGGCAACCCTTGGGGGCGGTCACCGGTACCCGTCAAATTGCTCGGGGCTATCTCCACAACCTAATTGCAGAACCCGACGCTTGCCCGGAGCTTTACACCACAATGATTGAGCTCCGAACACCACCAACCGTCTAGGGCGCCCAAGCACCCAAGAGGAACAAGCTCAAGGGCACCAAGCACCCAAGAGTAATAAGCTTCTCAACTTGTAACTTCCACGTATCACCGTGGAGAACTCAAACCGATGCACCAAATGCAATGGCAAGGGCACACGGAGTGCCCAAGTCCTTCTCTCTCAAATCCCACCGAAGCAACTAATTCTAGGGAAGAAAATGAGAGGAAGAACAAGAAGGAGAACACCAAGAACTCCAAGATATAGATCCAAGGGGTTCCCCTCACATAGAGGAGAAAGTGATTGGTGGAAATGTGGATGTAGATCTCCTCTCTCTTTTCCCTCAAAAACTAGCAAGAATCCATGGAGGGATTGGGAGTTAGCAAGCTCAGAGAAGGTCAACAATGGGGGAAGAACACGAGCTCAAAGGATAAGGTTCAATGGGGAAGAAGACCCCCTTTTATAGGTGGGGAAAAATCCAACCGTTATGCTCACAGCCCGCACCGAGCGGTAGTACCGCTTGACATCATGGTACTACCGCTAGGGGTAGCGGTACTACTGCTAAGGGTAGCGGTACTACTGCTTGCGAGCGGTACTAAAAAATTACATCCGTCCCTACCACCGCTGGACTTGTGACGAGTTTTTGGTCCCGAGCAAAAGTAGCCACGGAAGTAGCCGCGGTAGTACTGCTCCAAGCGGTAGTACCGCTCCCAAGAGCGGTAGTACCGCTCCCAAGAGCGGTAGTACCGCTCCCAAGGGCGGTAGTAAAAAATTACTTCTACTCCTACCCGCGGTAGTACCGCTGCAGCCTTTTCAGAACACCAAAACTACCACAACTTCTGCATTCGGACTCCGAATTCGATGAAACCAAGTTTGTTGGAAAGCTAGCAACACGGGCTAACACAATATTGATAGAAATACAAATAATAAGCAAATGAGAAAAGGCCCAAAATAAAATGGTGAGAACCCTTCCTCGGAAAAGACCGGTAAAACCTCCAACACCGAAAACATCATAGAAGACGCATGCAAACTCCGTTTGATGAACTCAAGCTTGTCATCAAGATGACCATAAGCTCTAAGACTCACAAAGAGAACCAAACAAGAACCAAGAAACATGATGCAAGGATGCAATGGTTTGAGCTCTCGACGAACGATACGATCAAGTTACTCACTTGAGAGCCCCCTTGATATAGTACGGCTATCGATCCTATAACCCGGTCTCCCAACTACCACCATGAGACCGGTAAAATAGAAAACCTATCAAGGGCAAACCTTTGCCTTGCACATGATCCACTTGAGCTAGATGATGACGATCTTGTCCTCTGCAAGATGGACCACCTTTCTTGATTGCGTTGGGTCGATGGAGACTAGATGATTGCTCCCCCATACTCCACTATGGGTGAGCCACTCTTCGGCACATCTTCACAAGTCCATTGACACCACAATGGATGGAAAGCTTCAAGCACTTGATCTCTTCGTGATGCTACACTTGAACTTGCACATGACAATCTTGATGACGATCACTACTTGATGTCATCCTTTCCATGGGTTGTATGATATCTTCCTCTTGATGCAAGCCCATGGACATGTACCTAACCCCACATAGAACTCTCACATAGACCATGGGTTAGTACACAAAGTGCAATGGACAATGCTTACCATACCATGGGATCACTTGATCCCTCTCGGTACATCTTTTATGCTTTGTGAGTTGATCAACTTGATTCACTCTTGACTTAGTCTTGATCAACCTTGAATCTTTCCAACTCTCTTAGTTTGGATGATGTCTTGAAGGTAAACATGAATGATCACACAATCTTCTTCTTCAAGACATGCTTGCAATAAGCTCAACACTCACATGACCAATCTTTGGATAATTCCTTAATAGCACCTTGGTCAACACATAAACTCCTTGAAACCAACACATGGACTTCAAGAAAAGCCTATGGACAAACCCTTCAAATATAACTCAAGGCAACCATTAGTCCATAGAGATTGTCATCAATTGCCAAAACCAAACATGGGGGCACCACATGTTCTTTCAGATGGGCTGTGAAGATACAAGACCGAAGACTCTCACCTGTGTCCGGATGGGACTCTCCTTGGCGTGGAAGGCAAGCTTGGCGCCCAGATATGAAGATTCCTTTCTCTGTAACCGACTTTGTACAACCCTAGTCCCCTCTGATGCCTATATAAACCGGAGGGCTTAGTCCGTAGAGGCAATCATAATCATACAGGCTAGACTTCTAGGGTTTTATCCATTACGATCTCGTGGTATATCAACTCTTGTAATAATCATATTCATCAAGATCAATCAAGCAGGAAGTAGGGTATTACCTCCATAGAGAGGGCCCGAACCTGGGTAAACATCGTGTACCCCGCCTCCTTTACCATCAACCTTAGACGCACAGTTTGAGACCCCCTACCCGAGATCTGTCGATTTTGACACCGACAAGGGGCCAATTGTAGCATCATGTGCTCTAGATCCTCACAACTGGTTATTTCCTGTTGCATATGGTGTTCTCGAAGTGGAGCCAACTGAGAGCTGGACCTGGTTTTTCAAAAACCTGAAGGGAGCAATAGGACACCCTGAAGGTTTAGTCATACATACTGATGCTTGCAAAGGACTGGAGAGTGCTGTTGATGATGTTTACCCAGGAGTGGAGCACAAAGAGTGTATGAGGCATCTGGCCCAAAATTTCAGCGAGAAATTCAAAGGGAAATTTTTATGATGACAATCTATGGCCTTGCTCACTAACTTACAGCATCAAGAAGCACAACTTTCATCTAAACCAGCTGAAAAGCAGACCAAAAGTAAATGAATATCTTGAGCAGCACCACACAAAAATCTGGGCTAGAGCAGGTTTCACTGAGTTGAGAAAAGTTGACTATGTTAACAACAATCTTCTTGAATCATTCAACTCCAGAATCAAGAAGTACAAGGGCCTACACCTAGTGGACCTGCTGGACAAGATTAGGCAGTACATTATGGAGAAGTTTGACTTAAGAAAAATAATTTGCATTGACCATTTCATTGGGCACTACATCTTACTAGCAGTAATGAAGGCATTTAATGGATAAAACTAAAGGTTTGGAGATGAGCATTGTTAGGAGAAGCCCAACAGAAGCTGAGGTAACTGCAACAGACAGAGAGAGAAGAGAGAATGGAGGTACCTAGTGGACCTGGAAAAATGGACTTGCAGTTGCAGACAGTGGCAGGTTACTTGTAAGCCATGCATCCATGCCCTTTTCTTTATCACTACTCTAAGAGGTGATGCTAGTGCAATTGACAAGTATGTCCATAAGTACTACTCGGTTGAGATGTTCAGAACTACATATGCTGAAAACCTACCAGCTTTGGAAGGCAAGCAACAGTGGGACATTGTAGATCCTGGATTCAAATTATGTGCTCCTGTTCATAAAAAAGCACCAGGCGGGCCAAGAAAGCAGAGGATTAGAGCTAGCAGTGAAGGAAAGGGCCTTGGGCCTAGGAAGAAGAAGTGCAAGAGGTGTGGAAGATATGGACACCAAGCCAAGGGTTGCACACAATCTGTAGATCCAGCATTTGGAGAAGAAGAACATTGGGTGCACAAAATGCAGATGATCATCCTACATCTAATGATCCAGCAGAAGCAGAAGTGCAAGATGAGGATGAGGATGAGCCAATACCTAATGTTGTCCAGCAGCAAATGACACCACCAAAGGAACCATCACATGAAGCATCTACACAAGCAAGTGTAGTAAGGTATGTCCAATTCCCAAATCCATTTATCTTCATGCATACCTTACAGTTTGTGACATGTTTGCAATTGTTTTAGCCCTAGGAAAAACTATAAAAGAGCTGCAGATAGAGGAGCTTCGCCCAAGTGTGTGAAACAGAAGAGAGGTGGAGGGGTGCAGCCAGCAAGTACATTCTGCTCAGCTACTAGAAGCAATGTTGACATCAAGGTTATTTCTACTGCAAAGAAAGCACCAGCAGCATCTGAAGCTCCACCCACTACCCCTAACCCAGCTAAGAACACTAGAAGCAAGGCAAGGGAAGCTCCAAACCCAGCCAAGAACACTAGGAGCAAAAAATTGATGTTCTAGATGTTTAAGTATTGTGGTCTATTTGTTTTGATGTTGTTATGAACTAGATGTTGATCTGTGTGCACTTGACTATGTGAACTTCTGAGTGCTTTATGCACTAGCTATTATGCACTTGGTGTTTCTATGCTTAATGTTTATTATGCACTTTTCTGTGTGCTGCTGGTTGTTATCTCCTTTGTTCATCACTATTTTGTTGTTCAACTTCCTGTCAATCATTACATATGATTTGTTTCATCACATAAGATTTGTCTTCGACGACAAATCTTCATCTACCATCCACATTTGGTCTCATCACATAAGATTTTCATCGACAAAAAATCTTCATCTACCATACCAGTACAACTTCAACTAGGGTTCCATCAGATAAAGTGACATCAATTAACTTCAACTACAAAGTTACATCAAACAAAATAGGGTTCCATCAACATCTTCAAATACTCAACTACTTCAGATACATCGATAAACTACATCTACCATACCAGTACAACAAACATAACAATTCCCACTAACAGCAATGCCCGCACCAGCAGCATCTCATCTCTCTCTCTCTAAGTTTCTTCTTCAAAGCCATGTTCTTCCTTGCCAACTTGATGTTTTCCTTCTTCAGATGGTGACATTTGATCCAACTGTCATCAACCTCTACGTGCAAGTCTTCAAAAGCAAGGGCAACATGCAATGGAGGAGCTGGGTCAACCCAAACCACCCATTCACACTCTTTTGGTAACTAATTGCAGATCAGAGTAATCAACATTAGAGAGCACAAATCAACAAAAACTAAATCTATCTCAAATTCACAAAAACTTACATCTAATGGACAACCTAAAAAAGGCAGCCACTGCTAGCACCTCCCCATGATACACGGCGGGCAGGGACAAGGCCATGGCCAGGGTAGCGATGCTTCGACAAAAACTCCAAGCCGAAATGGGACTCGTCGGGAAGATAAAACTCCGAGGAATGTTGCACAATCCCAACCCCATCGACCTAAAACAAAGGTAAAATTTCCCCCAAATATCATAAACCCTAGAAATCCCTAGATTCAAGTGGGATGTGGGTGGAGGAGCACGAAATGAAACCGCGTTACTTACCTCTCCGGTCGCTTGTGAGAAGTTGGACGAGCCCGAGCTCGCCATGTGTACCGATCCTTTCTCTCCCGCTTCCCGCTTCCCCCTCCAAACTTGCCGCGCCTTCCCTCCCTCTGTTTTTCACGCGAGCTGGCTGAGGACGAAGGGGTACTGAGGGTTAGCAGCAATAGGGGTAAAAATGTCCAAAAACTAGCGGCGGTAGTGGTCAAAACGACGTTAACTAGACGGTACCGTGCCGGAAGGGCAAAATCATAAGAAAACCAATGTGAGTTGGGCAAGAACGAGTGTTTTCTGAAAGTAGGGGCAAACCTGCCGAGTGTGACACAACTAAGGGTATAAAATCAATTTTCCCTTTTCAGCAAGGGATGCCCTCAAGTGGTGAGATACAATATTAAATAAATTCTAAATGTACACAATGAATCATTGAGTGATAGGTATCTCGGCATGCCAACAGATGTGGGTCAATCAAAGATGGGTACTTTCAAGTATTTGAGAGATACAGTATGGGAAAAGGTTCAAGCATGGGTGGAAAAACTCTTATCATCAGCTGGAAAGGAAGTGCTTATCAAGTCAGTGGCCCAAGCTATCCCAATATACTCTATGGCCTGCTTCAAACTGCCTCGAGGATTGTGTGAGAACATCACCTCAATAATCTGGCAATTTTGGTGGGGAAGCAAGCAAGGAAAAAGGAAACCTGCGTCAGTGGCGTGGGACATCATGGTCAACCCAAAATATCTTGGAGGAATGGGTTTCAAAGAGATCAAAAACTTTAACCTTGCATTGTTGCCCTCCAGGCAGGGAGATACTTGATGATCCAAATTCTCTAAGTGCAAGAATACTTAAATCGGCCTACTTCCCAAGCAGTTGTTTCCTTGAAGCTCGGTTAGGAATCACCCTTTGCAAATCTGGCAAGCCGTGATCGATGGAACGGAAGTTTTGAAATAAGGTATCATAAGGCGAGTCAGAGATGGGAGTACTATCAATATTTGGGAGACCAACTGGCTACCTAGGGTAGGTCATATGCACCCAATAACATCTATCTCGGTAAACCCCCCAAGGCTAGTTGCGGAACTGATTGACACCACCACTGCGTCATGGAGGGAAGAACTTATACAGTCTACATTTATACCTTTTGATGTAGATGCTATCATGGCACTCCCTTTGTGTACTAGAGCCGTCGATGATTTCTGGGCTTGGGCAGGCGAGAGGAGTGGCAAGTTCTCGGTCAGGTCAACATATAGGATGGTTATGAACACGAAACACCATCAGGAGAATTGGTTGGACGAAAATGCAGGAGCTTCTGACATGAGTACGAGAGACAAGGCCTGGACTAATCTATGGCATACCAAGGTCCCGTCGAACCTGAGGGTTTTCCTGTGGCGATTAGCACAACATTCGATGCCATCCATGGACGTCCTCCACCATCGCAACATGTCAAACACTCATTTATGCGTGCTTTGTGGATGCGCGGATTCGTGGAGGCATGCTCTTTTGGACTGTACCATGTCTAGGTGCATATGGTCCCTCTTTGAAACTACGTTGGTTGAACAAATGAGTCTAAACAATGATACGAATGCAAGGAACTGGATTTTTGCATTGCATGATGAACTATCACAGAAAAATATTTGTTCTTCTAGCAGTAACGCTTTGGTCTGTGTGGAAAGCAAGGCGGAAGGCGATATATGAGGGTGTTTTTCAGAGCCCTTTTTTACATGCATCAATTTATCCAAGCTTATTTGAGAGATCTTTCCACTATTGAGGAGACGGGAAAGAAATAGCCTGATCAGCGAATTGGCCGAATATCACAATGGATCCAGACTCCTGACATGACTTTCAAGATCAATGTAGATGCTGCAGTTTCACAGAACCGGAGACAAGGAGTATCAGCAGCAGTATGTCGGGATCATATTGGAATTTTTCAAGGTGCATCACGATAGTGGTCAAGGGAGTCTATGACCCGCCGACACTGGAAGCCCTACCTATCTGTGAAGCGCTAGTGCTTGCTGAGGATCTAAATATCCAGAGTATCCATGTTGCATTAGATTGCAAGACTGTGGTAGATGATATCAAGCAGAAGAACCCGGCGAGCTACGGAGCAATCTACATGAAATAAGGATCAAGGCAATCCATTTAGTAGCTGTAGTTTTGTTCATGAGTTTAGGAGCTCGAATTTTGACGCTCACAAACTAGCGAAGCACGTGTTAAAGTTAGGGTGGGCCGCCATGTTTGGTTAGGACACCCTGGTGAGATCTCTTTTGTAACTATGAACATTGGGTCGGTTTAAATAAAGCTTCGCGAGTTTATCTAAAAAAAGGAGGTCCCCACGCATAGCTAAGTGAGCCATCTCTGAAAACTAGGCCCACGCCACTAGTAGAAAAAGGGTCAAATCTGAGACACATTAGTCCCGGTTTGTATTTGAGCCGGCACTAATGTGTCCATTAGTGTCGGTTCAAATGGCTAGGTGGGAGGAGATCTTTAGTACCGGTTCATGGCGAATCTTTAGTACTGGTTCGTGCCACGAACCGGTACTAAAGATGCTGGGGCCCGGCCAGCACCTTTAGTACCAGTTCGTGGCACGAACCGGCAGTAAAGAGGTTGTGGCAGGCTAATTTTAGTCCCACCTCGCTCCCCTAGCAAGATTTTTACCACCTTAAATATGTTACTTCTCAAACTATTACAAGCATTTGGTCTTCATTGAAGTCTATGTGTATAATTTGTGGACTCAATATGAGTCTTCACCGGTTTCTAAACCATTGAGGACTCATATTGACAATTCAGATTGTACACAAAAAGATCATTGATAATCAATGTATTTTTTATGTATATTTTTACATGTTTACGCCCTCACTCTCTCCACTCACTTCAAAACTGGACGCACTTCGTGTACAAACTGGACAATCTCTTTCGGAGTATCAGGGTTTCGGACGAGAACTCATTTGTTACACGGGCACTTCATTTTTTTAACTTATTTGAACTCCAGACTTTTTTTGAGCCGGCATTATGCAGCATTCGAAGCGACGTCATCAATTTCCAACACGTTCTGACATCATTTGCTGTTTTTCTGTCATTTACCAATTTGTTTAGAGAGCTAAATGACCGTGAAACAGTAAATCACAACAAAACGGGTTTTCGATCAGATATCCTTAAACCTCGGGTACCTTACAGACTCTGTTTTTCTTCCGTTTGCTTGTTTCCCAAGATAAAAATCTTTATATACCCCGAACCTATTGATCACCGTCATTGTGGAGAAATCTTCTGTTTTCTTTTCTTGCTGTTTTCGGTCAGATATGTTAAGCCAGGCATCATGTCTTGTCCCTCCTCCAACAAAGTAGAAGATGATGCTTGGTTGATGAAAATTGAGCTAAAGATAAAGGGGCCCGAAGAACCTCTCGAAGGTAGCAAAAGCCAGGAGGCCATCGGAGATCCAGCACCGGTGGTCGAGCAAGGCCTGCCTGCCGAGGAGGAAGAAGAAGATATCCTTAAACCTTACTATGATCATCTTACCCCCACTGAGATTGAAGCCTTTCGGATCATTGAAACGGTTCGTGTGCAAAATAAATATCTCACTCGTGAAAATATTCTGTTGCAAGAGCACATCACCTTCCTCCGGAGCGTCATTCGTAGGCTGGAGAATCTTGTGATCATGAAGGACAAGATCACTGCCACTTCATCACCACCACCTCCTTCTTCATCACTAAAAGAAAATTGAGTATCGGGTATGGGCACTCCCCTTGGTTTTCGCCAAGCTTGGAGGAGGTGCCCCGGTATCGTACCACCTCCACTATCTTTTGCCTTTACTTATCTTAGTTCAATCCATAGTTATCTTTTGCTTTCGATGAATAAAAGTTTAGTTTGATCCTTTCTTTTCGATGAATAAAAGCATTCGAAGCGACGTCATCAATTTCCAACATGTTCTGACATTATTTGCTGTTTTTCAGTCATTTACCAATTTGTTTAGAGAGCTAAATGACCGTGAAACAGTAAATCACAACAAAACGAACTCTGAAAATGTTTAAACTTGGAATGGTAGCATCATTTCACCCGCATAGCATGTGTGACGTCATCAATTTCCAACACATTCTGAAATTGAAAATCACTCCAAAAATGAAGCATTATGCAGCATTCGAAGCAACTAAAGCAAAAATATTCACAAAGAAACTAAATGCAGCAAAAAAACTATATAAAAAATTACTCAAAAATAAATAGAAGAAAATAAATAATGCAGAAAAGAAAAAACTATATAAAGCAAAAATATTCATAAAGAAACTAAATACAGCAAAAAAACTACTCATAAATAAATAGAAGAAAAAAATAAAGCAGAAAAGAAAAAACTATATAAGAAAATTACTCAAAAATAAATAGAAGAAAATAATTAATGCAGATAAGAAAAAAAACTATTTAAAAAATTGTTGGGGTGCTGCCCGGTGGGCCTGCCAGACCTAGGGTGTGCAAATTCAGGCCCAGAAGGGCCGGCAGGCTCACAGGGCAGCGCGCCCTAGTTAGGCCCAGAAGCCTGCTATATAGAGGAGTTCGAAAGAGCAGCCGTAGCTGGGTTTATAAACCAGTGCGGCTGCCCTTCGCTCGGCGAGGTGGGACTAAACATAGTGCACCACGGGTGGCAGCGCACGACCATTAGTACCGGTTGGTGGCTCCAACCGGCGGTGCCGGTTGGAGCCACCAACCGGTACTAAAGGCCCTCGTTTCCCGCCGCTTGGCCTGGTCAAAATTGGCCTTTAGTACCGGTTGGTGGCTCCAACCGGTAGTAAAGGCACCTCCTATATATATACTACACTTCCGAAAAAACAGTTCCATCGTCGACCACTTCTCCACTTCTCGCGTGCGCGACATCTATCGCCGCCGCCGCCGCCGCTTCGCCGCCGCCTCGCCGCGCCGCAGACGCTGTCGCCTCGCCCCGTCGTCGCCGTCTCGCTCGCCGCCAGCCGAGTATCGTCGCCGTCTCGATCGCACCGTCGACGCTTCCTTCTCGCCCGTCGTCGCCGCCGCCCTGTCGTCGCCCCACGCCGCCGCACTCTGCCCGCCACACACACACACATACACACACACACACACACATACACACACCCTACACACACATGTACACATGCATGCACACACAGTACTACACACACACATTTTTTTTTACTTATTTTCTGTTTTCTGTTGTTTAGATTAATGTTAGATGAATTTCAGAGATAAGAATGTTAGAATGTTAATGTTAGATGAATTAGATAGAAAAGTTGTTAAATATTAATGTCAATTGTTAGCTAGATGAATATAGAACTAGTTTATTTTAGTAAATGCTTAGTTGAACTAGTTGAATTAATAGAACTAGTTTATTTTAATAAGAAAATTTAGGTATATGAGATTATTTGAACTACTTGAATTAATATAACTAGTTTATTTTTAGTAAATGCTTAGTTGAACTAGTTGAATCAATAGAACTAGTTTATTTTAGTAAGAAAAATTATGTATATGAGATTATTTGAACTAGTTGAATTAATATAACTAGTTTATTTTTAGTAAATGCTTAGTTGAACTAGTTAAATTAATAGAACTAGTTTATTTTTAGTAAGAAAATTTAGGTATATGAGATTATTTGAACTAGTTGAATTAATATAACTAGTTTATTTTTATTAGTAAATGCTTAGCTGAACTAGTTGAATTAATAGAACTAGTTTATTTTTATTAGTAATGCTTAGTTGAATTAAAAGAACTAGTTTATTTTTAGTAAGAAAATTTAGGTATATGAGATTATTTGAACTAGTTGAATTAATAGAAGTAGTTGAATTAGTTGAATTAATAGAATTAGTAAGTGTTTAATGTTTCACCTATATGAACATAGGAAATGTCGTCTGACGACGAAAAAGATTTCATTATGTGCGGATACTGTGAAGACCAGCGCGGCCTGTGCGACAGAAATTTCCTTGTTGATGATAGGCGATTCAGCATCAAGCTGGATGAGACCTTCGAATTCGATACAGTAAGTCATAACGACAAGTCTTTTTTTGTAATTAAGCATGACTTATATATGCTTCATTTTCTTCAACTTATAATTTTTAATTTTCACAATTCTACTAGTGCATCCCCTGCCATGCAAGAATTTTTGTATTGGATAAGATAGGTTTCAATGCTATGGAAACTATGGAGGTAACGAGAGTTTACCTGAAAACTGAGCATGGTTATACTTTCAACGACAAAGTATACAATGCAGACATGTACACCTATTTTGAATGCAAAACTTGGCAAGCACTATGCAAGGTTTATGCATTTGAGCCTGATATGGTTATCACCTATGATATTCGTTCGGAAGATGATATTGAAGGTAATAAAGGCATCTGAGTCGATGTGCAGACGCCTCCAGTTCTACCATTATGTGAGTTCTTCTCAACCATATTTATGTCTTTGATATTGTTTATTGAAAAATAGTTGACAACTAATTTCTATTGATAGCTTGTTTCCATTCAAGCAAACATGTCCGACGCTTGGTAGACAGGACCTACTACTATCCCGGAGCTGAACTAAACTGCGAGGAGATAAGTCATTATATTTCATGGCTTGAGGATCTTCATACTGTCAAGACAAATTTTCTTCCTGCACTTAGAAATGTTAGTACTTAAAACGTGCGACCAATAGTGATCATATTGAACTACGGTCACATCTATTAGGAATGATGGTAAGATTTTTACTATTTGTCCTCAGTGCATCTTTTGCATACATAATTTTTTTGCTAAACTTTCATTGCTAAGTATATTAATTACTATACGATGTTCTTCAACAGGGACTCCCGATGACAGTTGTGCCTCAGCGGATCGAGACTAAAGGTCGCATGTCAATTGTTAGCTTACGGCCAAGATACCCTGCATTGCACATGAGTGCATTCAGGATTTTTAGAAGCAAGCGATGAATGCTTAATAGTGAAAGATTGGAGGAAAATTGTTAACGATCACAGAGAAGTACTAGGGGGCAGCAATGAGAAGCGCAGCCCACGATTAGGAGACAGGTTCATCTGCATGCTCCAGTATGATGAATCAGGAGAGCTATACATGTTCTATGCTATTTTACCTGAGAGAGAGCAGCAAGAGTGATTTAGCTAGTTCATGCTCTTAGTACGTACTTGTCCTCTCATGTCCATGTTCTTCGTCCTGAACTTAATCTCAAAGAGTGATTTACTTTTGTGGTGTTATGAACTCTTATAATATCATGACCATCATTTTGAACTCGATCGATGATATTTTTGCTTCGGGTACAAGTGAATGTTTCTTCTTTAAGCTAGTGCTGCTGGTGATTAGATAGCGGTAATGGATCCTAGCTAAGTGATCAAGTATATGTCATATATATCCATATTATACTTGATCACCTAATTAGGTGATCGATCAAGTATAATATGGATATGGCATATACTTGATCACTTAGCTATAGCTAGGATCCACATGCATCCAATCGAAACTAATTTGCGATACTTTCACCTAATGATTTAACAACTCATTATAATGTAAAACAATCACTAAATTAAATTAAAAACACAAAATTAAAGGAAAAAATAAAAAAACACACAAACATTTTACCAACCGGTACTAAAGCCCTACATGCACCCGGGCCTGGCTCGTGCCACGTGGTGGCACTTTAGCGCCGGTTCGTGACGAACCGGTACTAAAGGGGGGGGGGGGCTTTAGTCCCCACTCTTTAGTGCCGGTTGCCGAACCGGTACTAAAGGCCGTTACGAACCGGCGCTAAAGCCCGGTTCTGCACTAGTGCTTGGAAGTGTCAAGAAGCCATAACACCAACGAGTGCGAAGTTCCTGTGGACAAGGGCATCCGAGGACTTTATTTTAAATGATTCAAAAATGATTTTTCAAGTTTAAAAAGATCATAAAATAATTTGTGGAAATTTATGCATATTCATGATGGATTTGTAAAATTCTTCAAAAATATTATGGTTGCAGGTTGCACAAAAAAAAAATCCCGGCCCAACAACAAAAAAAAGACCTATTTTCAAGTATGTATTTTTTTGCGCAAAGTATGTATCTCTTTTTTGTCTACGCCGCATACGAAAATATTTTGTTATGAAAATTACCTTTTTAACGTGGAAATATGTTTTTTAAGTACCCCATTGCCCCGTTATCTATTTGCACTTTCCGTCATGCCAACCTTATATTCCCTCCGTTCCTTTTTACTCCGTATATAAGATTTGTCTGAAGTCAAACTTCATCGACTTTGACCAAATTTATATAGCAAAATATCAATATCTACGATATTAAAATTATACAATATAAAAACTGAATTCATGACGCATCTAATGGTATTGATTTTGTATTCTGAGTGTTGATAATTTTGTTTTATGAAGTTGGTCGAACTTTATGAAGTTTGACTTCAGACAAACCTTATACATTGAGCAAAGAGGACCGGGGGGAGTATGTGCCGGGGAGCAACAGAGGAGACAACAAAGAAGTTAGAATCGGCTGATGCCATCTCCCTTCCTGTTTCTCTCTGCTCCTAGCTAGTCCCTTCATGTGCTCCTAGTCCCTTCAAGTACTCCCTCCGTCCTAAATTACTCGTCGCTGAAATGGATGTATTTAAAACTAAAATATATCTAGATACATCCATACATGCGACAAGTAATTCGGAACGGAGGGCGTACTTATCAATTTATGATGTTGTCTTGCATAAAGCGAGACATAGCGGCTCCCCTTAACAATCATGTGGTTTTTATGTATTCATCGTCTGAGATGACACTGCATATGTTTGGGTGTACCGAAATATTAGAATTACTAAAAATAATTCTTTGAATAAGGTATAAGAAATTGTTATTAAGCATTGCAAAGCCGAACCTACTAGCAAAGACTAAAAAAGCCCTAAACGTGTTTCTTTGGAAAAATAACTGAGATATCATAATTAAGCATGACACAGAAGTTGAGCATGAGAGGGAGATGGGACCCATTTTTGCCAACTGACTGAAATTAGCGAAACACTCGTCTCCACTCCCGTCAAAGGAAAAAAAAAAGCTCTCTCACTCCTGGTCTCCCCACGCCGATGTCCACGAACTCCAGTCGACGGCCATTCCCGACGCCGATGCTCCGCCGCATCCGAACCCGCCTCCGTCGCCGCCCCGCCCCCTCCTGCACCTAGCCGGAGTCCGGCCTCCGCCACTCCTCCAGCTTTACCTCTGCGCCTCCCCGCCTCCGCCTCAACCTCCACCTCCACCTCCACCAGTACCACAACATCACCACGCCGATGTCCCTCATCCACCTCCACCTCCACCTCCACCGCCGCCTCTTCTCCTCCACCGCGCGGCCCTCGCGACCCTCGCGTGCCTGGTCTCCCCACGCCGCCTTTGCTGCGGCCACGGAGCGCGTCCGCGCCGGGAATTTCAGCTGGGAAGACGCACACAACCTGTTCGACGAATTGCTGCGGCAGGCCACCCCGGTCCCCGGGCGCTCCCTCAACGGCTTCCTTGCCGCCCTCGCCCGGGCGCCCGCCTCCGAAGCCTGCAGAGATGGTCCCGCCCTCGCCCTCGCTCTCTTCAACCACGTCTGTCGGGACGAATCCGGCGCGCGGGTGGCACCACCCACAATCTTCACGTATGGCATTCTCATGAACTGCTGCTGTCGTGCGCATCGCCCGGACCTAGGGCTAGCCTTCTTCGGGCGCCTCCTCAGGACGGGCCTGAAGGCTGACCTGATAGTCGCCAACACCCTCCTTAAGTGTCTCTGCCGCGCGAAACGGACGGATGAGGCTGTGAACGTGCTGCTTCATAGGATGTCCAATCTCGGCTGTGTGCCTGATACCTTCTCATACAACATTGTTCTCAAGAGCTTATGCGACAATGGCATGAGCCAGCAGGCGCTCGACCTGCTCCATATGATGGCGAAAGAAGGAGGTGGCTGCTCCCCCGACGTGGTGGCGTATAGCACAGTCATCCATGGCTTCTTTAATGAAGGTGAAACAGGCAAGGCATGCAATCTGTTCCATGAAATGATGCAGCAAGGTGTTGAGCCCAATGTGTGGACATATAGTTCAATCATTGATGCATTGTGCAAGGCCAGAGCAATGGACAAGGCAGAGCTAGTGCTTCAGCAGATGGTTAACAAAGGTGTTCAACCCGATAATTTGACATATAATTGCATGATCCATGGATATTCCACATCTGGGCGGTGGAAAGAGGCTGTTAAATTGTTTAGAGAAATGAAAAGCCGGGGCCTTATACCAGATAATTCTACTTGCAACTCCTTAATGACTTACCTTTGTAAGCATGGAAGAAGCAAAGAAGGTGCAGAATTTTTTGATGCCATGACTGCCAAAGGGCACAGAGATGTCATCTCCTACTGTATTTTGCTTCATGGGTATGCCAATGAAGGATGCTTTGCTGATATGATTGATCTCTTTAATTCAATGGAAAGAAACGGTATTGCTGCCAACTGCCGTGTTTTCAACATATTAATTAATGGATATGCTAAACGTGGAATGACGGATGAAGCTATGCTGATATTTACAGAAATGTGGGAAAAAGGAGTGAGTCCCAATGTAGTCACATATTCCACTGTAATAGCTGCACTTTCCAGGATGGGTAGGTTGACTGATTCTATGGACAAATTTAATCAGATGATTGCCATGGGAATTCAGCCAAACACAGCTGTTTATCACTCCCTAATTCAGGGTTGTTTTATGCATGGTGGCTTGGTTAAAGCTAAGGAGTTGATGTTTGAAATGATGAACAAAGGTATTCCTCGTCCTAACATTGTTTTCTTCAGTTCAGTAATAAACAGTCTGTGCAAAGAAGGAAGGGTTATGGATGCACATGCTGTCTTTGACTTGGCTATAGGCATAGGTGAGAGGCCTGATGTCATTACATTTAATTCACTGATTGACGGATATTGCTTAGTTGGGAAGATGGATAAAGCATTCAAAATACTTCATGTCATGGAATCAGTTGGTGTTGAGCCTGATGTTGTTACTTATAGTGCACTTCTTGATGGCTATTCTAAAAACAGAAGGATTGATGATGCTTTGACTTTTTTTAGAGAAATGCCGCGCAAGAGAATTAAACCTAACACTGTTACATATGGCATCATGTTGGGTGGGTTGTTTCGTGCTGGGAGAACTGTTGCTGCAATGAAAATGTTCCATGAGATGATTGAAAGTGGAGCAACAGTGCGCATTTCCACATACAATATAATACTTGGAGGTCTTTGTCAAACTAATTGTGTAGACGAAGCGATTGCACTGTTCCAGAAATTACGAGCAATGAATGTGAAGTTCAAGATTAAAACACTCAATACCATGATTAATGCAATGTACAAGGTTCAAAGAAAAGAAGAAGCTAAGGATTTATTTGCTGCAATACCAGCTAGTGGGTTGGTGCCCAATGAATCTACTTATGCAGTAATGATAAGAAATCTTCTAAAAGACGGAGCAGTGGAAGATGCTGACAATATGTTTTCATCAATGGACAACAGTGGTATCGTTCCCAGTTCCCGTCTTATAAATGATATCATCAGATTGTTGTTGGAAAAAGGTGAGATAGCCAAGGCTGGAAATTATTTGTCTAAAGTTGATGGGAAGAGTATCTCACTTGAAGCGTCAACTACCTCATTGATGTTGTCTCTCTTTTCAAGGAAAGGGAAACATCTGGAGGATATTAAGTTGCTCCCAGCAAAGTATCAATTTTTCGATGGATTTGGTTGACTAGTTGATAATTTGATATGCTGCCTATGAGACTAACTCCTAAGAAAGCACAGTTATGTTATTGCTTGCGAAAGCTCTCCTGCCAGAACAACTGTATGAGAAACCAAATTGCCTACTTGTATAATTGAGTTCATTTTGCGGTGCATCCGGATCACATGAAAGTGACATGTCTATGAATCTTTTAATCTTGGATGGGGTGAGGAAAGGCAGACAATTAGTCTAACATGACTGGTTACTATTTTAGGGGTAATTACTTCTGATGGCAATTGAGAAAACATAGGAGCCTCTATGAATTCTTTTTTTGATTTGTTGGGTTTTATCTGATTGATTTTTGCACTGCATATTCAAAGAAATTTTCTATGGAATATTAGGGGTAACGACTTCTGATGGCGATTTTCGGGAAGGTACACAATCTTGAGATTTTGTAAAATCTCTAACGCGTTCACTTTTCTTCATATGAATACATATTTAGTTATGTAATGCTCACTGATGTTTGAGGTTGCTGATGCTATGTTGAGAATCCGTTTTATATGTCAGGGCAAACGGGGCCTGGAAGAATGGATGTTTGAGCCTTTGAGGTTGCCGATGCTATGTTGAGTTAGCAGATTCAGGAGCTCGTGCCAGAGTCTCATGTACTTATGCTGTCAGTTCCACTGTTTTAGCTTGTTGCATACATGTGAGATAAGTATTTGCAGTATGATTTCTTTCTGCTTTACTTCGTATTGAAGATTCAGCTATTTTTCCTCATGATGTAAGTAAAGGTACGACCAAGATGCCCCTTGTATCACACACGTCACCACACTCTTACATGTGGGCTCACGGTCCATAACACCAGCTTACAGAGCCATCCGACTTGCGAATCTCGCCAGTCCTTGCTTGGTCTGCCTGCTCGATCTGGCTTTGGTCGCCAGTCCACCAGCTGGATCTTCGGGGACAGGCGACTCGTGGTCTGTCATCACCACTGATGATGGTGCGGGTATGACAGAAAATGATTGGTAAGGAAGGGGGTGGCACCGTTCTTATTGAACAGGGATGCTTTTGAAATGGGCAACTATTCATCGAAAGCCTAAACCTCTCAGGATATTTATATGAACTGCAATCGAAGAAATTTTACATGTACCATGAGGTTATTTCTTATACTTTCTGAGCAAATTTACTTTCATCTGCACATGCAGGCAGTCTGTGACACGCAGACAACATCATATCCAGACAACATTCCATTTTTCCTGCAAACCATGGTGGTTGGGCTGCTGGTGGCCATGGTGAAGGAGAAGGTTTCCAGCTACATCCTAGACTAGTACGAGGTGATAAAGGGCATGGAGACACAGCACAAGATCCTGAAGTGAAGCTGCTCCCAGTCATCCTGGAGTCATCACCGAGGCCGAGAAGGCAGCAGCCCACAGAGAAGGGATCAAGGCCTAGCTCAAGGATTTCATGGTGGCTTACAAGGAGAATGAAGTCAGTATTCGACGAGTTCAAGTACGTGATTTCATGTATGGCGTTGCACTTTCTCTATGGGAAAGTATGTGCAGCAGGAAGCAAATCAAATCGAGTGTCTTCAAATAATTCTGATGTGTATCCTTTCAAAACTGTTGCAGAAACCCTTTGCTCTATGAACTATTTGAACTGCCATCCACTTATTCATCAAGGAAAACTATTTATATATGTCCTATGGAAGGATGGCCCTCAGGTTACCATGGGAAGAGTTTTAAACATGCTTCCAAGTTACAGAAACACGAGGAATCATATGGTGAGAGACTGAATTGCTATAAATTTTCCATAGCTATTTTTCTAGCAGTCGCATTCTTGTAAATTGATGTTTCAGTCAAGTTGGATTAGACTGAAATTATGTGCTGCGAACCCGGCTACATAAAGACTTCTACTAATGTGGGAATCATAGGTGCCCATAACCAATCGTGCCATTGATATGTTCAGTGTGATTTATGTGGCACTAAAGAGCTTAAGAAAACTTCCAGTGTCATTAGTGAATGTATGAAGATTCATTTGGTATTGAGAGGATTAAATGCCACTTTGAGGACAGCAAATGCTCATTTTGAAAGGTATTATTTGCAATCTTACGTGCTGACTTTTTTCATGATTTTTTCTTTAAATTGCAAAACTGTTCTGTTTTGCATTCTTAATAACTTTGAATTTCAGGAATCCCATTTCGACAAGCAAATTAAGGCAGTTCATGAGCAGAGTAGACTCTTCGCATGCGGATTCTCTGTTTCATGTAAGGGACAATCCATAGAAATGAACCTAGTGCTCACGTGCATGTTCAGGTAATCACATAAGAACCACTCCCAGATGACCATGTCACATAGTTTACCTCTGTAGCCATGCCTCTGATATAAGGAACATCTATTTTCACTAGGATGGTCACAGCTTTCCATCAATCCTTTGCAGGTTAATTTTGCGGATGCTGATGAACAATCACGACCTCGTCCAGGCAAGCACAAGAGGAAACCCATTTCTGTTGAGACTTTGATGCGAAATAGGGTGAATAAACCTCCTTCTCCTCCGGTCTTCTTCACCACGCCGACCTCGTCCAGGCAAGCACAAGAGAAAGCAGACCTAGGTTTTGCCTTCTTCGGTCGCCTCCTCAGGACAGGCCTCAAGACAAATGAGATCATCGCCAACACCTTCCTCAAATGCCTCTGCTACACGAAACGGACAGAAGAGGCTGTGAACGTGCTGCTTCATAGGATGTCCGAGCTCGGGTGTGTGCCTGATGCCTTCTCATACAACACTGTTCTGAAGAGCTTATGCGACAATGGCATGAGCCAGCGGGGGCTCGAACTGCTCCAGATGATTGCAAAAGGAGGTGTCTGCTCTCTCGATCTGGTGGCATATAACACGGTCATCTACGGCTTCTTTAAGGAAGGTGAAACAGGCAAGGCATGCAATCTATTCCATGAAATGATGCTGCAAGGTGTTGAGCCCAGTGTGTGGACATATAGTTCAATCATTGATGCATTGTGCAAGGCCAGAGCAATGGACAAGGCAGAGCTAGTGCTTCAGCAGATGGTTAACAAAGGTGTTCAACCCAATAATGTGACATATAATTGCATGATCCATGGATATTCCACATCTGGGAGGTAGAAAGAGGCTGTTAAATTGTTTAGAGAAATGAAAAGCCGGGGCCTTATACCAGATATTTTTACTTACAACTCCTTAATGACTTACCTTTATAAGCATGGAAGAAGCAAAGAAGCTGCAGAAATTTTTTATGCCATGACTGCCAAAGGCCACAGAGCTAATGTCGTCTCGTACTGTATTTTGCTTCATGGGTATGCCAATGAAGGATGCTTTGCTGATATGATTGGTCTCTTTAATTCAATGGAAAGCAATGGTATTGCAGCCGACTGCCATGTTTTCAACATATTAATTGATGCATATGCTAAACATGGAATGATGGATGAAGCTATGCTCATATTTTCGGAAATGCACAGAGAAGGAGTGACTCCTGATGTATTCACATATTCAACTGTAATAGCAGCAGTTTCCAGAATGGGTAGGTTGACCGATGCTATGGACAAATTTAATCAGATGATTGCCATGGGAATTCAACCGAACACAGTTGTTTATCACTCCCTAATTCAGGGTTGTTTTACGCATGGTGGCTTGGTTAAAGCTAAGGAGCTGATGTTTGAAATGATGAACAAAGGTATTCCTCGTCCTAACATTGTTTTCTTCAGTTCAGTAATAAACAGTCTGTGCAAAGAAGGAAGGGTTATGGATGCACATGATGTCTTTGACTTGGCTATAGGCATAGTTGAGAGGCCTAATGTCATTACATTTAATTCACTGATTGACGGATATTGCTTAGTTGGGAAGATGGATAAAGCACTCAGGGTGCTTGATTCCATGGTATCATTTGGCATTGAGCCTAATGTGGTTACATATAATACACTTGTTAATGGCTACTGTACAAACGGAAGGATTGATGATGGTTTGACCCTGTTTAGAGAAATGCCGCATAAGAGAATTAAACCTGACACTGTAACATATGGCATCATACTGGATGGGTTGTTTCGTTCTGGGAGCACTGTTGCTGCAAGGAAAATGTTCCATGAGATGACGGAAACTGGAATAACAGTGAGTATTTCCACGTACAGTATAATACTTAGAGGTCTTTGTAGAAACAATTGTGCAGACGAAGCTATCACCCTGTTCCAGAAATTAGGAACAATGAATGTAAAGTTTGAGATTGCATTACTCAATACCATGATTAATGCAATGTACAAGGTTGGGAGAAGAGAAGAAGCTAAGGATTTGTTTGCTGCAATATCACTCAGTGGCTTGGTGCCCAATGAATCTACTTATAAAGTAATGATAAAAAATCTTCTAAAAGACGGAGCAGTGGAAGATGCTGACAATATGTTTTCATCAATGGACAACAGTGGTATCGTTCCCAGTTCCCGTCTTATAAATGATATCATCAGAATCTTGTTGGAAAAAGGTGAGATAGCCAAGGCTGGCAATTATTTGTCTAAAGTTGATGGGAAGAGTATCACACTTGAAGCTTCAACTGCCTCATTGATGTTGTCTCTCTTTTCAAGGAAAGGGAAACATCAGGAGGATATTAAGTTGCTCCCTGCAAAGTATCAATTTTTTGATGGGTTTGGTTGACTAGTTGATATGTTGCATATGAGACTAACTCCTCGGAAAGCACAGTTATGTCATTGCTTGCGAAAGCTCTCCTGCCAGAACAACCGTATAAGAAACCAAGCTGCCTACTTGTATAGTTGAGTTGATTTTGTGGTGTGTCCGGATCACATGAAAGTGACATGTCTATGAATCTTTTAATCTTTGATGGGCGAGGAAAGGTAGAAAATTAGTCTAACGCGACTGGTTACAATTTTAGGGGTAATTACTTCTGATGGCGATTGAGAAAGGTACACAATCTTTTTCTACTAGCCACCTGTAATTTTAGGGGTAATTACTTCTGATGGTAATTGGGAAAGGTACAATTTATTAATTCACATGCTTTGTTTTGGTGGGGGCTTATAACTTTTTCAGGTGAAAAGAAGCTAAAGAAGAAGAACCATGGCGGCTTGCTATCTCAGTAATGGTATTCCCTGCAAGTAGCTTGTGGTTCTACTGCCTTTTATAATAAGTGTTAGTCTTCTTGCACACCTTTCCTCCTTAGATCTAATGCCATATGAAGGTGCGTGTAGTTCTTTTTTCAGAGAATAATATCTGAGGTTACTATATATTCTGCACCCTTGGTTTAGAAATGGGTGATGTTGTTAGTTGTTACCGACATATTTCCTATAAGTTTACTATACAGGTAAAGGTAAGAACAAGATTTCACTGAGTGTGAACTTTCGCTTCGGTCTGCAGGACACCAACACCGCCTCGTGTGATAGAGGAGAAGGAATCAAAGCATCTGCTTGGGGAAAACTTCTTGCTCTCCAGTTTTGGTGTCCTCCATTCTTCGTACTTCTCTGCCACGCTAAGGGTGCCAGGAAACCAATATGCAACCTTTACTGTCATGCGCTGCATGGTAGATTTCCGCGCAATTCTGTTGTTGTTGCGAGATTCCTTAAGAAAAAATTATTTATTTTGGGAATGCTTGGATTCACTTCACGAAACTGATAGGGTGGGGGAGAGGGGGAGGCGTTGAGGCCATGGCGCCCATGGAGCGGGGAGAGAGGTGAAGGGAGAAAATGTCTTGACCCGGGTCTCATCCATTGATAGCTCATAGAGTACAACAAGAGTTGGGTGAGGAAGAGAGGTACAGGAGGATGAAGGAGAAGGTAGGTGAGATGCAGAGAAAACAGAGAGAGATGTTCAGAGTCAATTTCTTCACACCCCACACGCTGGCCAACAGTGCCCCTTATATCATACACGTAACCACACTCTTACATGGGGACTCACGGTCCACAACAGCAGCTCACAGAGCCATCCGACTTGCGAATCACGCTGGTGCTTGCTCGGTCTGCCTGCTGGATCCGGCTTCTTCAGGGACAGGCAAGTCGTGGTCCGTTATCACCACTGACGATGGTGAGGGCGTGACAGAAAATGATTGGTAAGGAAGGCGATGCCACCATTCTTATCGAACAGAGATGCTTTTGAAATGGGCAACTATCCAGTGAAAGCCTATACCTCTCAGGATATTTATATGAACTGTATAATCAAAGAAATTTTACATGTACCATGAGGTTATTTCTTATACTTTCTGAGCAAAATTCATTTCATCTGCACATGCAGGCAGTCTGTCACATGAAGACAACATCATGTCCGGACAAAATTCCATTCTTCCTGCAAACCATGGTGGTTGGCTGCTGATGGTCATGGTGAAGGAGAAGGTTTCCAGCTATATCCTAGACTAGTACGAGGTGATGAAGGGCATGGAGACGCAGCCCACAGAGAAGGGATCAAGGCTTAGCTCAAGGAGCTCAAGGTGGCTTACAAGGAGAATGAAGTCAGCCTTCGACGAGTTCAAGTACGAGGTTTTTGTGGCCAAGGCAAGAAGAAGGGACACTACTTCGAGGCCGGCTTTGATGTGATAAAAGCTCTTTCCGGATCACAGCCATTTTATATTCCATAACATGAATGCCTTTGTGTTTAAATATGGCAACAAGGGCCGGCACCCAAGCAGTGGGCAGTAAACGGATTCTGTCATTGTTGACCCAGAGAACATTATAGGCCAATCAAGAGATTAAGAGAAGCGTGACATTCTACAGACTCTTCTTAACTGGTCAACCTATCACTAACAGTCTCATGGTCTTTCTCAATGTTGGAATGACTGGGTTGGGCAAGACTTCCTTGGCACACTCACCTACAACGACCCTGATATCCAGAAGCATTTCCAACTGCAGAGATGGGTCTGTTGCTCAGAGGATTTTGATGTTGGTGTCCTAGCTCGCAAGATCTTCCAAAGCTCTGAGAGAAGGAAAATGACAAGGTACTCCAGGAGCTCTGAGGGGAGCTTGGTGGACTTGGGTACCTAGTACTGGAAGATGTCTGTAGCTTTGTATTGGTGATAACTTGCAACCAAGAATCATGAGTACAGTTCAAGCTGATGATATTGCAGTTTTGGACAAGAAACTCATAAAGGAGGATCTGATGTATGGCTTTCTCTATGGAAAAGTATGTGCAGCAGGAAGCAAATCAAATCAAGTGTCTTCAAATAATTCTGATGTGTATCCTTTTAAAAACTGTTGCAGAAACCCTTTGCTGTATGAACTATTTGAACTGCCATCCACTTATTCATCAAGGAAAACTATTTATATATGTCCTATGGAAGGATGGCCCTCAGGTTACCATGGGAAGAGTTTTAAACATGCTTCCAAGTTACAGAAACACGAGGAATCATATGGTGAGAGACTGAATTGCTATAATTTTCCATAGCTATTTTTCTAGCAGTCGCATTCCTGTAAATTGATGTTTCTAATCTTATGGTTCAGTCAAGTTGGATTAGACTGAAATTATGTGCTGCGAACCCGGCTGCATAAAGACTTGTACTAATATGGGATGCATTGATGCCCATAACCAATCGTGTCATTGATATGTTCAGTGTGATTTATGTGGCACTAAAGAGCTTAAGAAAACTTCCAGCGTCATCACTGAATGTATGAAGATTCATTTTGTATTGAGAGTATTAAATGCCACTTTGAGGACGGCTAGTGCTCATTTTGAAAGGTATTATTTGCAATCTTACATGTTGACTTTTTTCATGATTGTTTCTTTAAATTGCAAAACTGTTCTGTTTTGCATTCTCAATAACTTTGAATTTCAGGAATCCAATTTCGACAATCAAATTAAGGCAGTTCATGAGCAGAGTAGACCCTTCACATGCGGACTCTCTGTTTCATGTAAGGGACAATCCTTAGAAATGAACCCAGTACTCACGTGCATGTTGAGGTAATCACAAAAGAACCACTCCCAGATGACCATGTCACATAGTTTACCTCTGTAGCCATGCCTCTGTTATAAGGAACATCTATTTTCACTAGGACGATGGTCACAGCTTTCCATCAAATCCTTTGCAGGTTGATTTCGCGGATGCTGATGAGCAATCACGACCTCGTCCAGGCAAGCACAAGAGGAAACCCATTTCTGTTGAGACTTTGATGCGAAATAGGGTAGCTGCTCCTGCGTATGATGATGGAAAAAACCATGCCAAATTCTGAATGAAGCATAGTACAGCTAGCTTAAACACTTTCAGGCACTCATGCTCTAGTTGAAATCTTCATGTTCTTGTCAAGAACAGAGGGAGTACTTGCCTACAACTAAACAGTGCCCTTGCATATGTAGGACAGTAAATCATTCTCTGCAAAAAAAAAAAAAAAAAAAAACTTTGGATCATGCAAATGTATAGCCAGCCTCAATTTATTAGTGAAAAGGGTCATCAACAGTAAGATCAGATGCTTTCTGGATGCTCCAATAATTCTGAAATTCAGGGCCTCTATATTCAGGTTCACTTCGTTTTCCTCTATATTCATGGATAACCATCTTCTTGACGTGCGACTTGATGCATTCAATAGTAGGGACCTCCTGCCAGAACTTGTTTTTTGCATGGTAATACATGTCTCATTATATCATAAGGATCATAGTACAAACCACGCACACACTGACCTGACAAAACTGAAAAGATACCTGAAATCTAATCTTTGCACAAATGAACACCAGTCAAGAAGTAGAAAATACAATCAAGACTGAAGAGTAGAAAATACAATCAAGACTGAAGAATCCTCTGAGCTTCACACCGACGCCCATCACCTACCTATGGCACCACCACAGCAGCCACCAAAGGAAAAAATGACGGACCACCTTCACACCCAAGCTCGAAGCGGCTCCATTGCTGGTATGCAGCTTTGCGGACCTCCAAGGTGGCTCACCAAAGACGAAATCATTGCCATTGGATGAATCAGACCGGGGCAACACCTTGGACCCGCCATCGAACTCCACATCTGGTACCCCCATCCGACTAGGACGTCGGAGGAGAAAACCATATCTGCCATCCACGAACCACGAACCCAGATCCACCGCCTTCTAGATGCCACCGATGTAGACCATAATATGCATCTGCTCGTGAACTACCTCCCAAGCTCCACGCTGGCACTGGAGCAAACGCAGTCGCAATGGCGGAGCCTGACGACACAGGTCCACCACAAGGATGCCGCCGCCGCCACACCATCCTTGTGTTGAACAGACTGATTTCTAAAACCATCCCCAACCATAGGACCGATTGTCTTGTCAGAGTAGGATCTGGAGAAACTTTATTCAGCGCCGTCATCGCCGCCACCAAAGCTGGGACGATGAACAACCTAAAAACATAAACTACGAGAGTAAAATTGATCCGGCGACACCCCCCCCCCCCCCTCACCACCGACGAGGTCGCCGCCGAAGGGCGGTGGCGGGCAGCTGGAGATCGCCTTTCTTTCTTTGAGAGAAAGAAAGAAAGCGAACGGCGTTCCTCCTGCCATAACTTCGAAGGAATCGGAGAAATGCTAGTACGTTTTTTGGTATCGGGCATGCTTTATGAGTTTAAAAAATTCAAAAAATTCTGAATTTTATTTATGACATACTTTCACAAATGTTTGTTATGCACTCAAAATTTCATCATAAAATCACATTGATGAAAGTCGTGCCAAAAAAAATGCTATTTTCGCTCAAGTAATGAGGAACCCCAATCTGTAGCTGTATGTTTTCCTTTTCCTTTTGAGATACTAGATGACTCGTTGCGCCAATGGCGCAAAGGCCGAGAGGGAGCCAAGTATTGTGACAATATTTAGACACCCAAGTCAAAAATCAAATGTGTCCAACACTCCCGCATCCTCTGCTTGGAAGCCGCCTTTTCTCACCGGATCTAACATAGAAACATGGTTCTTCAAGAGCAAATTTCAAAGAAAATATAAAGCACGGAAGACTTTAAGTTGAGACCATACCACCATATCTTCATTTAGTTTCTTTGGAAATCTAAAGGTCTAAAAGAACGGTACATGTGAGAAGCTGTGAATCCACAACAAAAAACTAAACTAACTTCCAAGCAAACACTTCAAGTTTGGAAGCCACAGAGAAGCAACCCAGATCTCTCGTTGCAGTGCAGGTACATGTCCTTATTCCTGCATCCACAACCCATAATTTTTCAACACTTAAATCCACGAAATCCAACCGAAGGAAATCATGGCAGAAACATGCGCCGTGGCTTACGTCTCCGAGAAGGACTTCTTGGCATTCTTGTGCAGGTTGGACACAACAATCCTCGTTGAGAGCTGCAGAAGAACCACACAGGCACCTTCCTTCACCTTGCCCTTGGGTAGGAGGGGGGCAACACTTGCAGCGCCGCGACAAGGCCTCATTAGATAAACCTTTACTCTTGTAATCTACGTTGGTGAATCCATTGATACCTTTCTTTACCATATGCTCATTGAACATTCAAAACAATATAAGTGGTCGACCTATCAAGACTAACCGTTTCAACTGACCAAAAAGAGAAATCAAAGCTAGCAGAAAAACAGATGATAGACATCCAAAAAGAAACTTGTATTTACAGCCATGTCAATTGTTGCTTCAAAAGGCCAGTATTTCTCTGGAACTTCTTTCACCGCAAGCCCAATGCCTTTTCACACGACTGCACAACAATGTACTTGCGTCAAAAGCAGGCCCAATAGAGTGCAATGAACATATCAAAGCCAAAGATGCCAACACATACGCAGGAAAACATGAAGTAATGATCTTGGATTAAATTTCATTCTAAAACTTGAACACGCACGTTGAATGTACCAAGTTAACAGTATGTCGCCCACTGCCCATTTAATAGGTAAAAAACAAATTAGGTGAACGCTCATACATCTTACTACTTTATATTTCGTCCTGACAAATAATAAAATCAAGCATCGTCACTTTTATTGCCTCTTGCAGCAGGTTCATTCATCAGAATGTTACACACTGTATTTGTGTCTTATTTACTTATTAAGAAACTGTTCTCTTAACAAATTCTACAATTCTTTTGGTGATGTAAATTTTCAGGCCCCCACTGACTGTAACTACAACAGAACACAATTTTCTCTTAGAGAAGAAGCATACAGAAACAATCATAGTTCAACAAAAATCTGTCGAAGCTACTGAAGATTTGCATACTCTGCTTCGGCCGTTTTAGTAGCAGGTAAAACTTTAGTTGTCAGGAGACCTTCATAGTGAGTCTTCTCCAGGTTCACATATTCAGTGGAAGAAACTACCATCAGTATATACATGCTACAGAAAATTGAGTGATCACTATTTGGAAGTACTTATAACTACTGGTGGCCTTGGATGGAACTAAATCGAAACAACAAAAATAGTTGAATATCAATAAATTTAAGTACGTACCTAGGAGAAGCAAAGGTTGCTATTCTCCTTCGGAATTAACTACAGTATGTGTCTCCTGAGAAACACGCATTTTATCTGACAAAGCACACACCAACTAAACATGTGTTAGCATAACAATATTCAGTTGTTGAACCCTCTGTGCATTGCGTCGATAGCAGATGGAATCGAAAATACATCGTCTATGGTACATCTAGGAACCAGCCGTGATCATACTCAGGTCAAAAGCATGGGAAAAAGAAAGAGGCTCACCTTGGAACAAACGCACTGAGCAAACACACAGCAGAAGACGAAGCAGCAAATCAAGCTGCGCCATCTCACTGTGATCTTGATTTAGACTGCATGCCTGTACTTTGTATTCACTACATACATACTACTTTTAAAGTTGAAGTTGAGATGACTAAATGAAATGAACATATGAGGCATTAAATTATTATATACACACTCAAGTTTGAATTTATGCATGGAACTGAACAATGCTAAAGGCGACAAGTATTTGGTATAACTGAAGTATCGAAAGCAGGGTCCATAATGCCACCGAAAAAGTATGATCACACTTCAGGTTACATATTTCATTTTTCCTACATATTGCAGGTGCCACATAACCGAACCAATAGTACACTAACCAAAAGGTTATTGAGTAACCAATAAATGCCAGCTAACCAAAACGCCATATCTATACCCAATGTTCTTTACATAACAGATTCTAAAACCTGGTAAATAAATTATTCTAAATCCTGCATATAAGCAATCAGATATTGTACAATTCAGTCAAGAAACACTAGTAGAAAAAGGACCTATAGTCCCGGTTCATAAGGGCCATTAGTCTCGGTTTTTGAACACTAAAGTGTCGGTACTAATGCCCTATACCTTTAGTCCCGGTTCTTGCATAAACTAGGACAGATGGGCCTCCACGTGGCCGGTGCGGCGAGCCCAAGTAGGAGGCCCTTTGGTCCCGGTTGGTGGCACCAACGGGGACCAATAGGCATCCATGCGTCAGCATTTTAGGTGCTGGGGTTTTTGTTTTTTAAGGGGGGTTTAGGGGTTTTGGGGGTTAATTTAGGTGTTTCATATATTGTGTTAGCTAGCTAATTAATAGAGAGAAGTGTCCCCTCTTATCTCCGTGCTTGGTCGACGCTACGTACTATACATATAGAGAGGACTAGACACGCTAGCTAGTAAGCAAATGAAGGAAACAAAAGATTGTCATGAACATATGCATATAGAGAGAAGTGATATCGACCACCTCTCCTTCTCTGAGAGATTGGTCGAACAACAAGTTCTCGTATATCTGTCCGACACTATGTACTGGCTACATATATACAATATAATTATCTCTTACAATATAATCTCCTAATTCCAAATGAACTCAGGGTCCACATGGTATTCTCCGTCTTTAGCGATCACGTGGTCAAGAAAGAATGCCGCCAATTCCTCTTGAATTCCTCGCATACGATCTGGTGGTAGGAGTTCATCCCGCATCCGAAATATCTAATTTGAAGAAGGGGGTCAATACATATATATGAATAAATGAAACTGAACACAAATGATGATAATAAAATAAAATTGTGAATATTATTATTTACGCACTTCATATTGTTTGTCAGAGTAGCCCCGCTCACAGGTCGTGTGGCGGATGGACTCGCAAATGTAGTATCCACAGTAATCATTCCCTTGTTTCTGCCACAACCACTTTACAAGAAATAGAGGTCAATCAAACTGATAATTAGCAAGCATGCTAAATGGCATTGATGAAACTAGCGCTTGAATCACTAGGAGATGCGTGGAACATGCTACTATAGTACTTACTTTTGGGTGTCTAAATTGCAGCTTCTTCGGCAGTCCTGGAGTTTTTGAGGTGAATTTTTTCCAAACCCTGCCAGCAGACAAAGAAAACAATTACTTGATATCAGGAAATGAACAAAGTTTTTGATATGGTGCGATAATGATCGATTTAACTTACTTCTCTAGAATTTCAGTCATGTCCGCATACTCCTTGGGATCTTTTCGTCTCGAGTCTAAGATGGTTACTAGTCCCTGCTCAAGCTTAATCTCTAGGAGAATATAGTGGAAGTTGCGCACGCATGCATAACTCATCGATTATATTACTACTATAACCTCGACTAATAAGGGAAACCGAATATGCAGAAGACAGTAACACTCACTTGAATTCGTAAGGGAAGAGTATTATAGCTTTGTTTTGATTTAATACAAACGATTTTAGCAGTTTGGCCTCGGTTTCTTTGGCCTGAGATTTAACCATATATGCATCTATGAGATTTGTGTTAATGAACCCAATATCACCGATTTGTCGTTTCTTCAATTCGGCGATCTTCAATCTGCATAATATAGTGAGGATAATTAAAAATACATGCAATGAAAGAGCTGACCTATATATAGAGACTTAATGACAGAAATAGTATTGTACTTACAGGTAGTAGCAAGTGATCATTAATTTATCGAGGGCCTTTAGATTGAAAAACGCGAAGAACTCCTCAAATGTAACATTCAATAGTTCAAGTCCAACGAGGTCATGCTCCTCTCTGACTCTCAGCGTCAAAATATTTATCCCCTCAGACTCTCTGCAGGTTTTAATGTATCAATCATGGAATCTGAATATGTAGAGATTGAACCTGCTGTTGATCTTGATAACCCACAATCAAAGAATCAACGTTATGATAAGAGAGATTTTGTTGCTAGGAAGCACGGTAAAGAAAGAGAACCATGGGTTCAGAAACCCATGCCCTTTCCTCCTAAACCATCCAAGACAAAGGATGATGATGATTTTGAGCGCTTTGCTGAAATGATTAGACCTATTTTCTTACGTATGCGCTCAACTGATATGCTCAAAGTAAATCCTTATGCTAAGTATATGAAGGATATCATCACAAATAAAAGAAAGATACCAGAAGCTGAAATTTCCACCATGCTTGCACTACAAAAAGAAAGACACATCCGTGAAATTTTGGGCCGAACGAAATTTTTTTCTTTCATACATATGACACTTCTATGACGATAATTGTGACAAAACCCGGTATCATCATAGATGTGGTGGGCTCCTACTTCTATGACAAAAAATCATGACAGAAAATGGGCTTTTCGTCCTGGGCGGGCCGGAGACGCAGCTGCATGACATTCTTTGGGCCGTCCATGACGGAAAAAACCGTGGTAGAAGCGAGGGGGAGGAAAATTTCGGGGAGTTCCCGGTTACGGTGGGAGGTCGGGGCCGAGTGTCGGGGAGAGCTGATCGTGTCCCACGAACACCTACGGGACCTGGGTCCCTTGTGGTTCGGAGGGGGGCGGAGATTGCACAAAGAGCGGATCGAGGCGATGCACACGAGAAGGTTTACCCAGCTTCGGAGCTCTCCGGAGAGATAATACTCCTACTGCTGCTTTGTGGATTATCTTGTGTTCTTGCTAGGGAGCAATGGGAGCTACAAGACCTAACCTGAGGGTGTGGTCTCGTATGAGTAGGATGAACTAAGCCGGAGCTGAACCGAACCCTTTCTACGTTGCACTTGGGCCTCCTTTTATAGGCACAAGGGGTCACCACATGTGGCAAGTAGACAAGGGTAAGATAGTAAAAACATAGGTTGGTACACCGCTCATGACGGTGTACAGTAATCTATACCTAACTCGACGGCAAGGGACAAGAGTCATCAATGCCCGTGATCGACGCCCGAACAAAGGTAACAGGACCGTCAAGCGCGCCTCCGTTCGCCATGATGGTAGCCTGTCGGCGCCGCTTATCGCTGCTCCCGTTGGCTGCACAGCCCGTCGACACGCGATGCTTGGGAGAGCCCGTGGTGACACGCTGGCGGGTGAGCTGGAGCGGAGATGAAGAGAGGTTGCCCGCCCGCAAGCGCCTTGCCGCGGCAGGAACCTTGTCGCGCTTGGGGCTCGCTACCACCAAGCCTTCCCGCAAGCTCCTCTTGCCGGGGCCTTGTTTCCTTCGCATACCGAGGCCTCTCCGGCAAGCTCCTCTTGCCGGGTCTTGACTACTTTGTTCTTGAATGGCTCACCGGCAAGCTCCTCTTGCCGGAGTCTTGTTTCTGAAGGGTCATGGAGGGTCTTGGCAGACGCCGCAAGGCTTGCCACGGGACGCCGCGATCGCTTCTGCACAGTTCGGGTACTAAGGTACCCCTACCTTAGTACACCGATAGGAGCCCCCGGTCCGGGCCATACACGGTGCCGAAGTGCTGTTGGGCCAGGCCCAAAACAGGCACGGGCACGCTGCCTGGGTCCAAACCAAATCCACTCCAGATCCGCCGCGTTCCCCAGAACGCACGCGCCAATTGCGGCGTCGTGGGGGAGGTAGGTGGCGGCGAGGTCGCCTCACCTGTCGCCTCGGTTCCGCATCCCCGCCACGTGGCTCCCA
Source organism: Aegilops longissima (assembly GCA_021605205.1). Classification (NCBI taxonomy): domain Eukaryota; kingdom Viridiplantae; phylum Streptophyta; class Magnoliopsida; order Poales; family Poaceae; genus Aegilops; species Aegilops longissima. The sequence goes on along the minus strand of CM038676.1, from coordinate 43,420,474 downwards.
TGCTCTCGGGTCGCGGACGGTGGAAGTGGGAAGCTGGGCGTTGCAGCAGAGGCAGCAGGTCGGCCCCTGATTCCCCGCCTGATTCACTGAGCGGGCGGCCGAGCCCCACCTTGCTTCTTTAAAAGAGCGAAGGGGAGCGCAGGCCCGCACTCTCCCATCTCCTCCTTTCTCGCCGCCTCCCTTTCTCTCATTCTTCATGGAGAAAGGAACCTTGGTTCTTCATCGGTGGCGGCGAGGGTCGCCGCTAGACAGCGCTCCCCTCCCAACCCCACGCCCGGGGTGGCAGGACCAGCCACAAGAGGAAGAGGGAGGGGGCGAGGTCGCGGACGAGGTCGAGGCGCTCGGGGAAGAAGCGGACGGGGCGGCGCGCCGTCTCCGCCCCCGCCGGCGGTTCCCCTCCCTGCGGCGGTCCATACGGGGGATGACCCTTGCGAGTTCTTCGTCAGGCTGCGCCGGGCGCCTCGTCGTCGCCTCCGACTTCCAGCTCCGTTCGCGAGCGCGATGGAGTCGGATCCGCCCGAGACACTGAGACTGCACATGAGGGGCTGTGGAATCAGCGGCATGCGAGTCCGTGTTGTATTCCCAGCCCCTAATGTGATGTATCTTGATCGTGGGTGGAAGACGTTCACTCGCATCCACAGCTTGAGGGCGGGGTTTACCCTCCATTTTAAGTTAATGGAGGGTGATCTCCTCTCCGTCAAGGTCTTCGCGGATCTCGGCACTCGGGCGAAGTGCTGCGTGGATAGCTCCTCCGACAGCGAAGATTCCCCTTCGAGCGAGAGTGACGAGGAGGAGAGCGACAACGACGACGAGGGTAGCGGGCCTGATTAGTTGTCGGGCGCTGCTTCGTGCGTCACCGGCGACCCCATCATCCGCGTCGTCGGCTCCTTGAACTCCCCGGGGTCGTCTCCTTGGGCGACTGGCGTAGGGAGGCTGCGGAAGGGGAAGAGGGATGGCGGCAAGGCCGTCAAGTCGAGTACGAGGCGTAGTTCCTCGACAAGATGCTTGACGCCCTGCCGCCTGCCTCGAGCCCCGCTTCGGCGCAGCTGCCTCCGTTAAGCCCTCGGAGAGCCCCGGATGTTCCCTTGGTGCCTTCGCACCTGTAGCTCGCCTAGGCGCCTTTTGCCCTTCCCGCCTCCTTGACCTTCCTCCCAAGAGAGGGACAGGAAAAGGATTACGGGCATCTTATCTTTTTAATTTGTAAGCCTTCGGCCTTATCCGCATTTAAAACTTGTAACCTCTCTTTCATGTTTTTCATCCTCCACGGACTGTATCCGAGTAGAATGTTTTAATGAAAAGGGATGTTTGAAAAGGGACGAAGGCTTATCGATACCGCAGCCCCGGCAACTCGGCTTGCCGCAGCCCAAGCAACTCTGGCTTGCCGGGGCTTGGGTGCCGGCGCACCTTTCTTCTCCTCTTCGCTGTTATTTCAGTTCTGAGAACAATTTAGCCAGTGCCGCAATAAGTTATTTTTGTAATATAACCTTGTTCTGGGCAAGATTTGCTATGTTACTTCCTTTACTCGACTCTTGGCTTTGTATGTTACTGCCCTACGCTTTTCAGTGAAACTTGCGGTGCAGAGCACCCTTGCCATGAGCGCCGAAAAGCGGAACTTCAGCAGCTTCTTTGGCGGGGTCGCTATCGACAAGCAACCTTGTCGCAGACTAGCTGCAGCTCACTTAAGTTGTTGAGCAGACTCGAAACAAAGTAAGGGCGCAAGCTAGTCGCGAGTCGGTTCCTCCGCGCACAGGTTTTCCATACAATGCACTATCGTTCGAGGAAGATAACTTAAAAATTTAAAACTGGTCGTTTAAACTTAGCAACTTAGCTTTTCTGTTGTCCATTTTCCGGCAAGGCGACAGTTCCTCGAGCGACGCTTGGTGGCCCACACCATTATCGCCCACACCATTATCTTCTCCTTCCCCCCCGGTGAACTTGTGGGTGGATGAACCTTCTTCTTGTTTGAGAAGAAAGAAGAGAAAATAAAGTTATGGAGCCTAATGGCCTGTCATCGCTTACCGGGAGCGGATGCTGCACAAAATGTTAGTAAACACATGCATATATGATTATGAGGGCATGTATTGACAAAATGTGCGCAACACATAGGCTTTACTGATGCACGGGGTCTGCGCCCGGCTTTGTACAAAGGATTACATGCAACAGCGGCAAGACTTGTACAAAAGGGTGGTTGCCGGAACGGGTTCCGGCAACCGCGCCTCATGGGTAAAACTTGCGAAGATGCTCTATATTCCAGGAATTGCTCACCGGAAGGCCATCTTCGGTCTCAAGGCGGACAGCGCCGGGCCTAGTGACTCGTTTTACCCGATAAGGGCCTTCCCACTTCAAGGCCAACTTGTTGGAATTCTTGGCGGATTGAATGCATCAAGAACAAGGTCGCCTTCCTCGAAGCTTCGGCATTAACTTTGCGGCTATGGTAGCGACGCAAAGCTTCTTTGGTAACGAGCAGCTCGTGACAAAGAGCCCGAAGACGATCTTCCTCGAGGAGCAGCGCGTCATCTTGTCGCAGCTGCTCTTGCTCAAGCTCATCATAAGCGAGCACTCGAGGTGACCCGTACACGAGTTCCGTGGGGAGAACTGCCTCTGCTCCATAGACTAGAGCAAAAGGTGTCTGGCCAGTGGCTCGATTTGGCGTCGTCCTGATCGACCAAAGAACCACCGGCAGCTCCTCGATCCAGTTCCTTCCGCACTTGCGCAGCCTGCCGAAAGTTCGGTCTTGAGTCCCCGCAGACTTCAGCGCTTGCTCTCTCGCTTGACCGCTGCTTCTCGGATGAGCAGCGAAGCAAAGCAGATCTTGGCGCCAAGATCTTGGGCGATCGCATGAAGGTGCGGCTCGTGGAACTGTGTGCCGTTGTCGGTGATGATTCTGTTAGGAATCCCAAAACGGCAAACAATTGACCAAGAACTTGACGGCCGATTGTCTTGTCACCTTCCTCACTGGTTCCACTTCCGCCACTTTGTGAACTTGTCGATTGCTACGCATAAGATTCAAAGCCCCGACAGCTCGGGGAAGGGGCCGAGGATGTTGAGCCCCTGGACGAAAAGGGCCAAGATAAAGGGATCTTCGGAGAGCTTGAGCTGGTTGGTGTATCTGCTTGGAATGGAATCGCACGCTTCACACTTGGTTACTTGTGCGGTTGCATCTCGGAGGGCTTCGGCAGAAGAAACCTTGCCGGAAAGCTTTGCGGCAAGTGCTCTTCGCCGATGTGGTGACCACATATGCCTCCATGTATCTCGCCAACAGCTTCATCCATCTTCCGGCAAATACACTTCAATTTCACACCGTTGAGCCTTCTTACATGCAGGATGTTGTCAACAAACTGGTACATACTTGACTGCCGGGCTACTTTTTCCGCTTCTTCTTGCTCTTCGGAAGTTCTCCGTCTCAAGGAAATGGACGATTGTTGTGCCCATGTTGGAGCCTCGTGGCTCGACAACAAGGACTAAAGGCTCATCTATCATCGGGAACATCAGCTTCTACGGCAAGGACCTCGTGGGTCCGCGGAGTTGATGATCCCGACAAGCTTGCCGGAGCTAAACTTGTCGGGAGCGTTTGCTTCAACGATACAAACTGTATGGTTTGTCGAGCAGACTGCTCCTCGGTGATACTGCGTGCTGGTTTTAGGGACCTTCTTGGGGCGGCTTCAGAGCTCTGCGCGGAAGGTAGTCACCGAAACCAATTTTCTCTTCTTGCTCTGTCTGTTGATGGTGTTACGGTTGGCTGAGTCAGCTTGAGCACAAAATTCCTGGTTCCATTGTAACTTAAGTGCGGCACATTTGGAGAGGCCATCAGCTATATCATTCTGAGCTCTTGGAACGTGTTCCATCTGCAGGCCTTCAAAGTGCTCTTCTAGCTTTCTCACTTCATCGACGTTGGCTTCCATCAACGGACTTTGATAACCTTTATTTACTTGTCGGACGACAAGTTGTGAGTCCCCCCTGACAATGAGCTTCTTGATCCCAAGGTCTACCGCAATCCTGAGACCGGCAAGCAAACCTTCATACTGCAATATTGTTTGTTGCTTGTTCCTTGGGAAAGTGCATCTGGACTATGTACTTGAGATGCTCTCCGTGGGTGCGATAAGCAGACGCCGCACCGGGCGCTTTGCAGCGAGAAAGCTCCATCAAAGTACATCAGCCACTCTTTATTTGCCTCCTTCACGGGATGCTTGTCTCGAATTTCTTCGTCTTGCGTGGGCGCCCACTCCGCTATGAATTCTGCCAATGCTCGCTCGATAGTTGAAGTGCTTTCAAACTTGAGACCAAAGCTTGACAGTTCCAAAGGCCCACTCGACAATCCCGCTGTTGCTTCGGATTTCGCAATATCCTCTTCAGCCGGAAAGCGAGTGACAACTGTTATCTCGTGTGCTTGGAAGTAATGGCGCATCTTTCTCGAGGCCATGAGGAGGCCGAAAAGCAACTTCGCACACCGTAGTACCTTGACCTAGCCCCCGCAGAAGGGAACCGACAAAGTAGACGGGCGTTGCACCATCTTTTTTCAGATCTTGTCGCAACCTGCGCTGATCCGTTCTTGTCGGGACCAGAGCTTGACGGTGAAGCCCCTCGCCGTCGCTGGATGCAATCGCTTGGTTGCGGCTCATCATCCGCCTCCCTCTCCGCTACTAACGCAGCACTAACCACTTGATTGGTTGCTGCTATATACAGCAGCAACTTCTCTTGTGGCTTAGGTGCGACAAGTATTGGAGCGGAGGATGTATCTCTTCAAGTCTGCAGCGCAGCCTCCGCTTCGAGTCCATTTCATTGACCTGCCTTTTCAAAATCTTGAAAACGGCAGTAGGCGTTCAGCAGACTTAGAGATGAACTGCCGAGAGCGGCCACACAACCGCAAGCCTTCTGACATCCTTGACGCGCTTTGGTGCTTCGATCTGCTCAATGGCCTTGATCTTGTCGGGATTGGCTTCAATTCCCCGTTGAGATACAAAGAACCCGAGAAGCTTGCCGGAAGGGACTCCAAACACGCATTTCTCGGGGTTGAGCTTGAGGTTGATTTTGCACAGATTTGCAAATGTTTCATCCAAATCCTGAACCGAGTCGCCTCGTCTCTTGCTCTTGACCACTATGTCATCCATGTAGGCTTTACATTTACGTGTATCTATGGTTCAAAGGCATCATGGACTACCCTTGCAAAGGTTGAACCAGCATTCTTCAAACCGAAAGGCATCCGTATGAAGCAAAGACGCCACATGGTGTAATGAATGCGGTTTTCTTCATCCTCTTCGCCATGAAGATCGATGATATCCTGAATATGCATCAAGAAACGAAAGCAGATCACATCCACCCTGGAGTCAAAAATCTGGTCGATACGCTGCAAGGGAAATGGGTCTTTGGGACAAGCTTTATTAACATCGGTGAAGTCAATACAAAGCCTCCATTTCCCATTAGCCTTATGCATAACCACCGGATTGGCCAACCACGTGGGATGGAGGACTCCTCTGACAAGCCCTGCTGCTTCTAACTTCTTGATTTCTTCTGCTATGAACTCTTGGCGCTCCACAACCTGTTTCCTAACTTTTTGCTTGACGGGACGCGCGTGAGGACGGACAGCTAGGTGATGCTCAATTACTTTCCTGGGAACACCGGGGATGTTAGATGATTGCCATGCAAACACATCGACATTCGCCCGCAGGAAAGCAACGAGCTCGCCTTCCTATTTAGGATCAAGCATGGCACTGATGGTGAAGGTACCACCAGCGCTGTCCTTGGCGGGCACCTTTTTGGTCTTCGGCGGAGCCGCCATCGTCTTCTTGCACTTGCCGGTGGAGCTCGATGGTGCGTCCTCGACGGTAGCGCAGCACTCCGTGGAGGTGCGCTTGCCGGAGTGGGCAGCAGAGCTCTTGCCGGACTTGGTGGTCTTCTTCTTCCCCCCGGGAGCTTCAGCGGCAAGTGGTTTGCTTTCTGTTGCGGCTGCCGCATCCCGGTAAATCTTGTCGGCGTAGATAAGTGCCTCCTTCTTGTCGCCATGGACAGAAATGACGCTTATCGGGCGGGCATCTTGAGTAAGTTGTAAGCATAATGAGAGGCGGCCATGAACTTGGCGAGTGCTTGACGGCCAAGTATGCCATTGTAGGGCAATGGGAAATCGGCGACGTCAAACGTGACCCTCTCAGTTCTGAAGTTGAGCTCGCTGCCGAATGTTACCGGCAACGTGATCTTCCCTTTGGGCTTGCTCCTTCCTGGGTTGATTCCTTGGAAAGTACCAGTTTCTTCGAGCTCGCTGTCAGGGATTTGAAGCTTTTGGGGCACTGCAGAGGAGATTAAATTCAGGCCGGCCCCGCCGTCAACCAACATCTTTGTGACCTTGAGGTTGCGGATGGTTGGTGAGACCAACATCGGCAAGCACCCGACCGCTGTGATGCGATCAGGGTGATCTTCAATGTCAAAGATGATGGGCGTGCTGGACCACTTCAGAGGTTTGCGCGACTCTATGGATGGTTCTGCTGCATTGACCTCACGCATCCATTGCTTGAGTTGGCGGTGCGAGGTATGCAGAGACGCACCACCGTCAACGCAAAGGACCTCCGTTGCCTTTTGAAACTCCTGCTCATCAGCCTTCATCGCCTTCCATGTCTTCGCCATCTTCATCTTCGTCTTCTTCCTTGTCGCGACCGCTGGGAGGTCTGCTCTCCTTGCCGCTGCTTGGTCTTGCCGCTTGGCGTCCTCCCGACCGGTCTCTTCTTACTTGTTGCACCTGCACCTTCCTGGGCCTTCTCCTTGTCTCGCCTCGTATTCAGCTCTTCAGAGCTCAACAAGCTGCTCGACTTTCTTGCAGCTCTGGAGATCGTGGCCCTTGGTGCGGTGGATCTTCTGAGATTGCTTGTTGGAGCTGTCGGGCTTGTCGGCGGCCGCCACAGCCTTGGCGGTCGGCGTCAACGGCAACCTCCTTGCCGGAGCCACCAGCCTTGGCTTTGTTGGCGGCACCATCCTTGCCGGACTGCTCGACAACTAGTACTTCTTGGCTTTTCTTCCTTCTGTTGTTCCGCCGCCGGCTCTTTCTTGCCGGGGCGATCTCCTCACTGTCAGACTCTGCTCCCACATTCTCTCCCAGGAGTCTTCTTCCTTCTTGGGCGATGCACACTTGTCGGCCAGCGTGAGCTCGCCGACGTCTTTCACTTTGCACATCGCCATCTCCTCCCTCATCCTGCGGTTTCGACATTACGATGGAATGCATCGATCATCGCGCAGGGTGGACGTCGGGGATGTTGTAGTGCACTGATCGAATCTCTGGATGAACTTGCGCAGGACTCTCCCTCCTTCGGGCAAGCAGGTGGAGATCACTCTCCTGGCCATGAGGCTTGTGGCCGCCTGTGAAGGCGCCAACAAACTGGTGGCACAAATCTGCCCAAGAAGAAATAGAGCCATCCGACAAGTGCATGAGCCAAGATCTGACGTTTGGCTTGAGCACCAAGGGAAAGTAGTTGGCGAGGATCTTGTCGTCTCGCCCCCCGCAGCTTGCACCGCGATGGTGTAGATCTTTGAGGAACTCCGATGGGTGTGTCCCGCCATCATACTTCTCCGCACATCTGGTTTGAAGTTTTTCTTGTCGGGCCACCGGACTTGCCGCAGCTCACGGGTGAACGCAGGGCAACCTACATCACAGATGGCAAGTCGCCCGTTCCTTCGGCGCATGCATATCGACAGTGGGCCCGGCGCGCTGGTCGGACCGACGACGCTTCTTCGCGCGCCGATACGGGTTCGAGCGTCCTCTTCTTGCCGTTCTCGAAGAACTTGGCGTTGGTCGCGACGAGCTCGCGGATCCGACGACGCTGTGGAGTCGCTGTCGAGGTGGACCCGGCGAGTCGGCGATCTTGGCCTTCGGGAAGGGGAGTGCGCGGTGGCTGCACCTCTGCAAGTCTCGTTGCCATCAGCTTGCGCCTTGTCGCCTTGCCGCGGCTGCGAGGCACTCGGTTGCCGCGGGACGTCGCCGTTGGCGAAGCCGATGAGACTCTGAATTGTGGCCCTCCATTCGTCGACCTTATCGGGCGTTGGAGGTAATCCGAAGTAATCGAGCTCTAGCCAAGGCTTCCGCTGGTGTGGTTGGCGGCAACGGCGTACGGAGCGAAGAACGGGATGTGCTCGGACTCCTAACCAAGTTAGGAGGAGCAGCATCCCGCCCAAGCGACCGTACTCCGCTCGTACCAGCATGCTGGGGTGCATGCGGGTCTCGAGGGCCTCGGGATCATCCAGCTTGGCCTTGATCCAGCGAGCGTATGGTGCCACGAGCATCGTGACGCTGTCGGTCCCGCGCCTCCTGCAAAGGACGTGGTGCAGATTCGGACGCCGACGCCTGCGCTGCCTTGTCCTTGGACCTGGCGGCATTGTGGGCTCTCTCGACGACGCGGTTCCTCCGCTGGCGTTTCCCCACCACCGACCGCTCCGGTGGTGGTGGGTTCGACGCGACGGCTCTGCTGCTGCCAAGATTTCTTCTTGGCGCCATGTTGACGAAGATGTCGATGAAGTTGCTTGTGTGACCGCGGATCGGGTTCACACAGCCTCGACGCCCCTACCGGGCGCGCCAAAGATGTCGGGAGAGCTGATCGTGTCCCACGAACACCCACGGGACCTGGGTCCCTTGTGGTTCGGAGGGGGCGGAGATTGCACAAAGAGCGGATCGAGGCGATGCACACGAGCAGGTTTACCCAGCTTCGGAGCTCTCCGGAGAGATAATACTCCTACTGCTTGCTGCTTTGTGGATTATCTTGTGTTCTTGCTAGGGAGCAATGGGAGCTACAAGACCTAACCTGAGGGTGTGGTCTCGTATGAGTAGGATGAACTAAGCCGGAGCTGAACCGAACCCTTTCTACGTTGCACTTGGGCCTCCTTTTATAGGCACAAGGGGTCACCACATGTGGCAAGTAGACAAGGGTAAGATAGTAAAAACATAGGTTGGTACACCGCATGCAGACAAAGGTAATCTATACCTAACTATGACGGCAAGGGACAAGAGTCATCAATGCCCGCCTCGATCGCCCGAACAAAGGTAACAGGACCGTCAAGCGCGCCTCCGTTCGCCACGTTGGTAGCCTGTCAGCGCCGCTTATCGCTGCTCCCCGCTGGCTGCACAGCCCGTCGACACGCGTGCTTGGGAGAGCCCCGTGGTGACACGTTGGCGGGTGAGCTGGAGCGGAGATGAAGAGAGGTTGCCTGCCCGCAAGCGCCTTGCCGCGCAGAACCTTGTCGCGCTTGGGGGCTCGGCGCGCACAAGCCTTCCCGGCAAGCTCCTCTTGCCGGGGCCTTGTTTCCTTCGCGCCCTGAGTGGCCTTCCCGGCAAGCTCCTCTTGCCGGAGTCTTGTTTTCTGAAGGGCCGCGGAGGGTCTTGGCAGACGCCCGGCAAGGCTTGCCACGGGACGCCTGATCGCCCGTGCGGCACAGTGTTCGGGTACTAAGGTACCCTACCTTAGTACACCGACACCGAAGCGATGCGCGTTGCTTTCTCGTGACACGCAGCGCAGGCGTTGTCTCTAATCGAACTCGAAGCGAGGCGTTGGGCTCTAATCGAACCCGAAGCGACAGACTGCAGCTACGGCGTTCATCGAACCCGAGCGATCGATCGATGGTGTTAATCGAACCCGATCGAGCGATTCTTCGCTTCGCCGCTAATCAAGCCGATCGATTGAATGAACAGTGAGTGCTGCCGGGGGTGGACGAACAGTGAGCAGCAGCGTTGTTTTGGATGAACAGGACCCGTGGTGTGGAGGGCTGGATGAACAGAGGCGGTGGGTGGCCGTGGAGGGTGGATGAACAGACCCGTGGTGTGGAGGGCTGGATGAACGAGAGACGGTGGGGTGGCCGTGGAGGGTGGTTGAACAGACCACGTGGTGTGGAGGGCTGGATGAACAGTGAGCGGTGGAGGGATGGTTGAACAAGAGCGGTGGAGTAGCGCGGTGGAGGCTGGATGAACAGGAGCCCGTGGAGGTGGAGGAGGTCGACGATAGCCCGTGGAGGCTGGAGGAGGTCGACGGTGGAGATGAACAGATCCCGTGGAGTCCTGCTTTTGCGCACGCCACACCCTCCCGATCAACAGACTCCTGTTTCACCGTAGCGCCCAACACAAGTCCGTTTGGTCCGTTTTGCGGTACACCACACCCCTCCACCCCCGTTTCGACCGTAGGAGGTCTGTTTCCTCCGTTTTGCGGTATGCCACACCCCTCCCGATCAACAGACTCCTGCTTCGACCGTAGGAGGTCCGCTTCCTCCGTTTTGCGATGACGCCACACCCTCCCGATCAACGGGACCCGTGCTCGAACGTAGGAGGTCCGCTTCCTCCGCCAGCGATACGCCAGCCTCATTTCCATTGCCTGTTCCGTCCAAGCCCTCCCAATGAACACGACCACGCATTCTGTTCCGACCCAGCCGGTTGGCTCCCACGCGTTCCGCTGCCTCCCGATGAACACGACGCATTCCGTTGCCTCCCCATGAACACGACGCACTCCGTTGCCTCCCCATGAACACGACGACGACGCTGTTTCTCCGTTCCGACCCATCCATGTACACGAGCCCTGGCCGTACGTATGCGCGAGTAGGCATTCGAGACCCCCCCGTATGTACACATACGTGGCCATATTTTCTTTCTTGCACCCTGGCGCGTGACGACGTGTACATGCTACGTGCACGCTCTACTACGACACGCGCGCCTCTACTATGACCAGTATGTACGTACACGTTCGCGACCAGAATGACAACGCTACGTATGCTTCGACCAGGTGGGTCCCGACTGTCAGGCACTTCCTTGCGTGCGAAGATGTAGCTGGTGGGTCCCAGCAGTCAGGGGGGCGAATCGTTTTTTTTGCCCGGACGCACTTCCTTGCGTGCGAAGATGTAGCCGGTGGGTCCCATCAGTCAGGGGGGCGAATCATTTTTTTTGCCCGGACGCACTTCCTTGCGTGCGAAGATGTAGCTGGTGGGTCCCAACAGTCAGGAGGGCGAATCGTTTTGGTTTTTTTTGCCCGGACACACTTCCTTGCGTGCGAAGGTGTAGCTGCTGAGTCCCAGCAGTCAGGGGGGCGAATCATTTTTTTGCTCGGACGCACTTCCTTGCGTGCGATGGTGTAGCAGGTGGGTCCCAGCAGTCAGGGGGCGAATCGTTTTTCTTGGACGCACTTCCTTGCGTGCGAAGATGTAGCTGGTGGGTCCCCGCAATCAGGGGGGCGAATCGTTTTTTTTCCGGACGCACTTCCTTGCGTGAGAAGATGTAGATCATGGGTCCCAGCAGTCAGGGGGCGAATCATTTTTTTTCGCAAAATACGGTGGCCCGTCCGGTTGGTCCCCGCTGTCCGGTGGAGGAATAATTATTTTGCGCGTAATAAGGAGGCACTTCCTTGCGGCTGCCGTGGACCTAGCTGCCAGCCTCTCCACGTACAGTCCACGTCCGATGGAAGTCGTTCCTTGACCACGTTGACCACGCCGCGCCGAGAGCACCACGGCGGTGGACGACGGCGAGGCCTAGGAAGGGGACGACGCGGAGCCGGGGAAGACGCGACAATGGATGCACACGCGGAGAGGAGTACGAGGGTTCACTGGTTCGGCTCTTGCTGCCGCCGCCGAGAATAACAGGGGTGTGGGTGAGTGGAGGATGGCCCGCCAGCGGTGGGAGTAGTAGGGGCGTGAGGCCTCGTGGCAGCACAGCCGCCACGGGAGGCAGGAGCAGCGACATGACCGGCGCTGCTTTGGGCGGCCGGAGCAAGAAGACCAGAGGTTGAAGAAGCACGACGGCCGTTGGATGGACATCGACGGTCCTTGCAGCTAGAATCGTTTATATTGACTAAGTTGACAAATCCTTGGTACGTCAACTTAGTAGGCCCACAGTCAGCTTCGAAACGGTGCGCCCTGATGTCATGGGAGGAATCATTTTTGGGCGGGTGAAGCTAGAATATCCGAGATTGAAGAAGAAGCACGGCATCCGTTGGATGGACATCCAACGGCCACTGCTGCTAGAACCGTGTGTTGACTCGCATACGCGTCAACTCTGTTTTTTGGGTGACGCGTCAACTTAGTAAGGCCAGAAGTGTGTGGCAGAGAGCTTATAGCCCATTTGAGATTTGTAAGAATGTGTAGCCCATTTTTGAATTCTAATGGAATTTACTACAGCCCATTTACAGTTTGTTAAAAGTACATCCCATTTCAAAAAACCATTCAAAACAGAATTCAATAAAATTTCCCACATTTTGATGGGATCTGAAATATTTTTATCCCGAAATTTCTAGTCAGATTAAATACAATTTCAATATAAATTTATATTACGTAAAAATCCAACGAAACATTGCGCTCGCAACAATTAATGAAATTAAAATTTTAATATCCAAAAATAATAATTTATAAAGTAATCACGTGTTTGGTGCATTTTTTTATAGTTACTGCCCAGTTTTTACAATTACATCCCATTTATTATTTCTTAAAGCTCATTTTCTTGTTAAGCCTAATGCATTCCTCCTAGGAAAGATTTGCAGCCCAGCGGGGCGGAGAATAACAACTTGACCTTGCCTGGGTATTCCTAAAAGAAAGTATAGCTGGGCTAGCCATTTTCAGCTTGAAAAAAATTAATATCTGGGCTGGATATCTGGCCTGGGCTAGACGGGCCACAGCCCGCCAAGTTAATACCTGCAGCGATGTTTTCGTTGTTGTTCAGAGGAGAAAAATTAATATCTGGGCTAAACATCAAAAAACTCTGCACAAATACTGCTCGAGCTGCTTGGTCCCAGCTGTCGGCCGCTTCTTGTGCAATTCCCTCTTTATTGACTACTCTAGGAGGTTGGCAATGGTGTGGGACCGTGATGTCAGGAAACCAGGAGGAAGCAAAATAAATTATAATATATATATATATATATATATATAAAATAAGGAGGCACTTGCGTACGTGAGGCTATGGACCTGGTGGGTCCCCATTGTCATCCTCTCCAAGTAAAGTCATCTCCTCGCCTGGCTGCTCCTCCAAATAAAGCAAGATCGCCTTGCCGCCCGCTTCCGGTGCAGGCGATTGTTCGCGCCTTCAAATGACACAAGTGTCGTCCGTCAAATCCATCTGCCGCCCACATTAATGATACTGCGGTTGCCGAGGCGGCTACTCCGGCGCCACACGTCCGTCCCTCCACCCGCCCACCATTGCTATATAAACTGCTGCGCCGGCCATAGCCGCAGTCATCCGCATCCGTTCCCTTTCTCCTGTCCACACCACTACTGCCCACCATGGCTTCCTCGTGCTCCAGCGCTCTTCGGGATGGGCGAACGACAAACCACAAGGAGATGGCAGCCATTGCTGCCGACCGGCTGGTCGGCAGGCAGCCGGAGGACGACGACGTCCCAATGGAGAACATGGTAGTCGACGATCCAGCGCCAACCCCCTCCTCCGTGCCATCCTCGCCGGTGCATTGCACCATGACCATCGGCGAGGCCCGTGCCCAATATATGGGCAGGGTGAGGCAGATGCGTGAGGAGCAGTTCCGGGAGGCGCAGGCCGATGCTGCCTACAACCACCACCTCCTCTAGGAGCACCTGCAGGCGGAGGAGCAGATCACCGCGGAGCGGGCGGAGTAGGAGGCGCTGCTCGACTCGTACCGCTCTGCCCGCATGGGCCGCCTCGAGCGCTGGCGGTACCGCATGTGGGTGGCGGAGGCTGCAGCCGCCTACAAAGAGGCTAGCAAAGAGGGCGATGAAGCGGGCGAGGCGCTGTTTGGCGAGACCGAGGACGAGGCAGAGGACGATGCCGGCTCCGACGAGTTCCCGCTCCGCTGGCGTCGACGAGGTAGAGGACATCGCCGGCTTAGCCGAGGCCCCACCCTACCGGCAACGTGGGGGAGGATTTCCACCGCTCCGCTGAGGCGCCGCCCGCCGACAACGAGACAGAGGACATCGTCGGCTCCGCCGAGGCCCCTCCCCGCTGCCAACGAGGCCGCGCCACATAAAAAACAAGGAAGAGTAGAACACGGTAGGTCGCCGCCGCTCGGGTCCAAGTAAGGCCACCGCTGCTACCCTCCGGTTGAAGCCAAGCTAGGCGGGTTGACCATTGACGGCCGGTTAGCTTCTTGGCGGCGACGTGTAGTCGGAGAGCTGCGCTGCAGAAGAACGCTGCTTCTACTTAATCGCTGGTGTAGTTGGTCGATCGACACGTGGGCCCAACAGGCCACATGTCGATACGCAATCGCACTGCAGTTAAGTCATCAAGCTTCTGTTCGCTCGGCGGGACATAGGTGGGTAGCTTCGGTTAATTAATTATACCTCCAGCGCACCCTTTTAGTTGAAGAATGTATGAAATGTAATGAAATCCGCATGTTTATATGAAATCGACCGTATTAATGAATTTATTTCGATTAGTTCAATTCTATATCATCGGCATTGGATGAACATGCAAAACAATACGTACTAGCATTATTCCTGTGGTGATCACCTCGTTTGCAGCAGTTTCACATGTACTCCTCCGGTCCTTTCTAGTCCGCATACAAGTTTTTCTGCAGTCAAAGTATCTCTACTTTGACCAATCTTATACAAAAAAGTATGCACTTTCACAATGTGCTAAGTAAAAGGAATGTATGAGTACAAAGAGTTTGAGCAGCTTTTAGCGTTTCAACATTGCAATCAAACACACATGCCCGGCAATTCATAGAGAACATTCAAAACAATCGATGATTATGCATCTCGCGACTCACATGTCGAGGCAATATTTACTTCACAACTAAAGAATAAAGAAAAATTGATCGACGATGCTAACAGCAAAGGCGCCCCATTCAAAAATATCAAACGCATGTCTTGCTAAAATCAATGAGCAAAATTTGACAAGGTTGTCCCATTCCAAAATATCAAATGCCTACGATTGTGGAATGGGCAGGGTTTGCCATCGTTCGGACATTGACATGGCACCTCGTGCTAAATAAACCAACTGTTCTTTTTGTGCAGTTCCACCAAAATCAACCAAATTCGCGCGTAGCTTGTATGATTTCGCCCTTATATGTTGCAACACCTTGAACTTATCGGCACCTCCTTTCTTGTGGTGGAAATGAATGATTCGATGTATTCATGAACATTTTGTGCAATTCCCATTGAAATCAAGCTGAGCACCCATGTTTGCACAAATACAAAAATTGATTAGTATAAAGCAAACTTTACTATGATTTGACAGTTTCAACAGGCACATACATGGTCCATGTAGAGCACACTTTTAGAAATATGGAACTCACCAGAAAGAATCCTAGAATAACATTGTACTCGCACATCACAAAAAAATGGAGATTTGTCAGTCCTTCTGAGCTGAAGTTAGTTTGGTCTTGTGGGGAGTAATGTAACCATCCTTCAACTGCTCCTTCTGATGAGAAGATAGACAGGGCTTCTTCATCCTGGCATAATCGGAACTAGTCACTTCACGTACTCCATATTCTTCTTCAGAGGAAGATGATCCTGTTGTGCAAAGACAAGAGGACTACTAAATGCTAGCATCCATGTTTGCTCGAAAAAAGGAAAGGAAATATTTAAAACAGCACAGATGAAGCACTTCTCAAGGACAATACCACTTTTTCATGACAGTATCTAAACAGTAGCACAACACCAATAGAGATGACAAAGCTCAATCATATGGATGAAATCAGTGGGCGAGTACCAACCTTTGTCGAGGCTGATTGTGTAGAGCATACAGATGAAGCACTTCTCCGAACCATCTGTTGCTATCTACGGGGTGGCCATGCTTACTATATACTCCTCGATTAGTTTAATGTTTCCAACATCTTCTTGTGCAGTTCCACTAAAATATATGGTATCTTCAAAGAAGATCCTGTTTGCACAAGTAGAGATAATTACGTATGGCATCAAATCAGTGGCAAAACAATTGCTCGCTCCAGCCATAGCAATAAATTAAGATGCAAAACTATATCATTACTTGTGTCATCACAGTTCCAAAGGCTTCATTACAGCACCGGAGTTGATTTTGTTTTCTTCCGCTTGTTCTTCCCTTCATCACTTGGTTCAATAATGCACAAGCTTCGCCTTCAATGTAAGATTTGGCATGTCAATTAGGGAGCACAAGTATAGTACTAAACTTAATTTTCGATGAAAGTGGCAAAATAAAGGCCAACAGTTGTGAAATATCCTTATCTTACCTCAATGGGATATTACGGTGCACATACTGATTGGAAGTCTTGTCTCCATTTGTGCAGTTCACTAAAATCAAGCAACATTATCGCATAAGTAGCACAACATATGAAAGCACACCGAGAATCATGTGAAAGAAGGCTAGTCTTGACCTCTCATGATGCGAATTCAAACAACTCACAAGAAGAAGATCTGAACCAAATTCGCCTTAACGGATAGGAAGTAAGATCTCCTCTTGTGCAGTTCCACTAAGATCAAGCAATCAAGCAACGTTGTCGGTGTGACATTTTGGTTGAACTGCACAAAACACTCTTAAAACAAAAGTGTTTTGTGCAGTGCAACAAAAGGTCACAATGGCAACGAGGTGAAGTAGATAACCCTATTTACACAGAGGTGCAAAGGAAACAATTAGTGGTCAATAACGGTGGATGACACAGAAGCCAACAAAAAGAAGCATCTACCTTATCTAAATGGGAAAGAAAGCAAGACAGTAGCATTTCTCAAACGGGGGCATTGATTAATATTAACATAGAGATTATATTAACAATAAAATTCGTTAAACATGTAATTTGCTTTTAAGTGTGGCATTGCATCAATTTTCCAGTGGCATTATTAGAGGGTGTTTGTTTACAGGGACATTTTGGTGTAGGGACTAAAAAAACTCCGTGTCAGTCCCATCTAAACCAAACAGGAGGGACTTTTAGGGACTAAAAGTGGGCATTTGGGACTAAAGAAAGAAGACCCCGAGGGAGTCTTTTTGGGACTTTTTCCAACAGTTGCCCCTGCCACGCATCGCACCTTGTTTCTATTAGTTCATTACTAGGGGTAACATGGTCTTTTAGCATGTCATTTAATAACCTCTAGTCCATGTTTAGTCCCTGGAACCAAGCAGGTAGGGACTAGGGAGTTTTTAACCAAACAGGGCCTTAGATTAACAACAACTAATGAGTTGCACGGGACAGTGGACGCACCAGCACCATGTGCATCTACCGATGTACTGTGGTCATGCACAGTCTATTGCAACAAAGAACCAAGGAGCATATTTGTGTTGGTCCCAGTTTTGTTATCTTTATACACCTTTCCCTATGTGAGCGCAGCAAATCTAGTCATGCTCAAACTCTACAGCCTTGTCCCTTCCTTTCCTTTTTGAACTAGTACTTTCGCCCCTTCTTTTCCTCTTTGAACCACGTCCTAGATTTATGCGATACAACTTTCCCCACTACTTTCCCACATTCCTTTCCTCTTTGAACCACGTCCTAGCTAGATTCGTGCTATACAACTTTCCCCCTTCATTTCCTCTTTGAACCACGTCCTAGATTCATGCTATATACTTCCTCCGTTCCTAAATATAAGTCTTTGTAAAGATTCCACTATGAACCACATACGGATGTATATAGATGCATTTTAGAGTGTAGATTCATTCATTTTGCTCCGTATGTAGTCCTAGTAAAATCACTACAAAGACTTATATTTAGGAAGGGAGGGAGTACAACTTTTCCCACTACTTTCCCCCGTTCCTTTCCTCTTTGAACCACGTCCTAGATTCATGGTATACATGCAGCTAGAGAAATGCATGTGGATTAAGTAAATTATACCTTAAGGTTCTTGGGGCGTGGTTCGGTGGGCGACGGGACGACAGCGAAGAAGAAGGGGTTGGAGGCCCTCCCGCGCCGCCGCTGGGTGGAAAGTGAACAGCTGCGCCGGTAGTGGATTCCCTCCCTCGCCGACGGCGATAGCGTTAAGCCTCCTTCCCTTCCCGGCGGATGGATCCTGCCGGCTCTTTGAGCAGCAGTGAGGGGAGAGAGAGAGAGGCCAAAGAAGTCTTGTTTAGATCTGGAGAGGGCGAGAGAGTGTGAAGAGAGCAACTACAAGCGCTGAGGCTCCAAAGGAGAGGCGAGAGAGTGTGAAGAGAGCAACCACAAGCTGAGGCTCCAGTGTATATATATATATATATATATATATATATATATATATATATATATATATATATATATATATATATATATATATATATATATATATATATATATATATATATACTGGAGAGAGAGTGTGAAGCATGCAAACCCTAGAAAACATTTTGACCAGTCAAAGAATCCTCCTGGCAAAAATTATGCTCAAGTGTAGTTATCGAACCCGAGACCTCAAGTTTGATGAGCGAACAGGCTAACCAGCTACACAACCCTCCCGTTATGTTCAACGAGAGGAAAATAACCTTTTATACATTCCTGCATTCGTGTGACAAGCATGCCGTGTTTTTTTGTGTGTGGGAGTCATTGGGATTTCAATCATAATCGTGTCATGTGGCTTTGGTGGTAAGACTATCCACAGTGGTGCAGAAATAATGCAGCCTTAGTCACCTTAC
The DNA here is from genome assembly GCA_021605205.1 of Aegilops longissima. NCBI lineage: Eukaryota > Viridiplantae > Streptophyta > Magnoliopsida > Poales > Poaceae > Aegilops > Aegilops longissima. The sequence continues at coordinate 43,402,002 of CM038676.1, read as the reverse complement.
CTCTCTCCACGTAGTACGTTGGGTCCCACCAGTCAGAGGGTGAAACAAACAAATTAATAAGAAAAATTAAAAGCGCCGCGTGTATATTACCTCACACATTTCGCTACTGCTCGGGAACACTGTCCAATTGATCCCTCTGTTCGCTCACGTACTATTTTAAGTGAATCCTTATTATAACATGCACACAAAATTTGGGCACTTGTATTCGACTTAAGTCAGTGTGCCACCGTATCTCGTATACTTACTACTCCCTCCGTCTAGGTGTAATAAGTCACGTTAGAAGGTGCAACGGGACCAAGGTGCGTGCGTGTGCGTGTATGTGTTTAATAGCATGTGTGTGTTAGAGAGTGCGACAGATCGACCTACTCCTACAGATAGATGGTGTGTAGTGTACGATTTTAGCCGCGAGAGTCGGTGCATCCTCTCGTTTCCGGGCGTGTCCGGTAGGGACATGCGGACAGCTGCCACCCCCGCTCCTGACCAGCCTGGCCCACCCAAAGCCCCTCCATCGCCCGCTCGCGCTGCCCACCCGAAATGGTTAGCGCCGCTCCAAAGAATTGGTGCCGCATTCATGCTCGGGCAGAGCGGACGCGACCTCTCACTGGCACAAGAGTGATGGTTGCTTCGTCCGTCCAACTTACTGTTGGGTCTATGTGATTTGACGGCTCATTGGTCTTTATTAGTGAGGTGGTAGGACTGCTGGATGTCCCACGCTTTCGGCGAAAGGAGGTACTACTACTAGATTACAATTTTCTCCATTCTTACAGCGGAGGAGTGCAAGAGCAGTGAAAACACGCAGGCTCAGTGATTACATGGCCCACCTCACACTATCACCGTGCGACACCTAACTCTTTACATAGTACTCCCTCCGTTCCTAAATATTACTAGATGAGTCCCCGCGCGTTGCCGTGGAACAGCGATATATCTCTCTGCGCAAAATTATCGATTTCATAGAACTAAAAAAAACTCTATAACCGCATGACAAATGTGGTAGCCAAACTAAATAAACTCCCATCATCATTTAGATCATCCCACGTAAGGAAAAAAGATCAGCCAACTCCTACTGCATAATGGGATTATATTTTTCCTTTTGACATGTTAATGGGACTTAAAAGCTCACTTACATGCATGCTACCGGTGCATGCTTGCATGCAGACATGTTGATGTGATTTAAAACCCACTCACATGCATGTGCCACGGTATTTCTGCATGCTTGCATGTGTCTTAGTGCGAAGCCTCTCAACATCTAGATCAGACGGCTATTATGGACTGATTTACTTCATCTAATGGCTACATCAATTTTGATGATGTGGCTCAAGGAGAGGATAGAGAATTCCTAGTAGTGGGGGCTAGCTATTACTAGTAGATAAGTCTTTGTAGAGATTCCACTAGGTGAACTACATACGGAAAAAAATGAATGAATCTACACTTAAAATGCATCTATATACATCCGCATGTGGTTCATGGTGAAATCTCTACAAAGACTTATATTTAGGAACGGAGGAAGTACTAGTATAGTACGTACTGTAATTTATCAACGAGATAAATTTGTACAATGCTATGAAGCTTCCAGCTTCTGTTACATGTATCTTGCGTCCAAGGTTGCCCGTTGCAACATTTCATCAAATACAAAGGAGACTAACATGCATGCTATTGCATCTCAATGATTGACAGATCATAGCAAATATGTACTCCTCCGCTCCAAAATAAGTGTCTCAACTTTGTGCAAACTTTAGTACAAAGTTGTACTACTACTAAAGTTGACACTTATTTTGGAGCAGAGGCAGCTAAAGAAAAAATGATCCATGCAGTCCCTAGCCCTTGAACCGTGAACCCCGACCAGCCTTCAATTTCTGGCAACGTTCGAGCTTCCTAATAAATGAAGTTTGCAACCTTTTGACCATCGGATCATTTTGTGCAGTTTCACCAAAATCGAGATGAGCATCCTGTGGCAAAGAAATTGAAGAAGCGTGATTAGAATAAGATTATCGGGACTAGTTGATGAGACATAAACTCATCACAAATACTGAGACGTAGAAGCCAGAGAGGTATGTGTGGGGCAAAGAAGTAGAGAAATATCCACGAGGGAGTGATGTGGGCAGCTGGAGCAGTGGTGCAAGCCGGCTGTAAAGGGAGTTGTACCTGAGGGACGTAGCTCAACCTTGAGGAGGGCGGCGGGATGCGGCAACTGCCCACGTCACGACAGTGAGCAAGGACGAAGGCAACCTCACCGGCTTTGTGAGAGAGAACGGCGGGGACCCCTGATCGGGACGTGCCGACAGTGGGTTTTCGCCGTCGGCGACGGCCACCGCATCTACACTAAGCATCCACCCCTTCCCCAAGCGGACGTGATCCGCCGGGATGTTAGAGATGTGGCCACAGTCGTTTTGTGCGAGAGAGTGTGAAGAGAGCAACCCCAGCAAGCAACCGTGTAGGCTGGCCCGTCCTGACTATGTATATAGTGGAGCGGTTTCCTTTTCTCTCCATATGAACCTATCATATTGCGTACGTGCCACTGAAGAAAAAAACTTTATTTATAAATGACGCGGCACCTACTACTCGTTCTCCTATAACCTTGCGCTTGGCATCTCCAAAATATTAACCTTGCGATTGGCTCTTCGCCTCTTCGGGAAGTCGAGCAATAATGGTAGTGCAGTATATATCGTTCTGGCTATATGAGACCAAATGAATTGCTGCACGTCCACCACGTGGGCGAGGGTCGAGGGGCGAGGGAGAGTGCTACATACGGAGCAAAATGAGTGAATCTACACTCTAAAATACGTCTATATACATCATTTTTTGGAGTATGTACTATTAGTTCATATTGAAATCTACTAAAGGACATATATATTCCAAACAATATGATATAATCTCTATAACCAAGGTAGTAGGGACGAGGAGTAAACGGAGGGAGTAGTAAATTTTTCTCGTCGTCCATGAGCCATCACAGCAGGCATGCGTGAGGGAGCGGGCGAAGGCGGAGCAAGCTTCACCTCATCCTGCGAGCCACCGCGCCTGTGGCGGGGAGACGGCGACTAAGCAAGCTTCTCCTCGTTCTGAGTTGACGGGACACATCAAAAGTCTTGCCTCTAAGGTAGGCCCCACATGGTTTGCCTCTTTTTTAACATAACACGTCAAGTCGCAATTTGTTTGTTCACCCGTGGTAGACGATCCTCCCTCCACCAAGTGGACAACCAAGACACGTGCCAAATTACCATGTGGGCTGCCTTTTTCAGATGAATTGAGCTCCACCGTGTACCCGCGCTGGTGTGGTTGGGAAAGAGACGGAGTACGTGTGCGTGCATGCACCTCTTCTCTTCTGCACGCCCCCACCTACGTGGGTGTGTGTGAGAGATACAAACCGCGCTCGTGAGTGTTTTTGTTTTGGGGTGGGGTGGGGGTGGGGTGGGGGTTGATTTCGTGAATTATTTGTGGGAATATGTGTCGATGACATCTCAAACAAAATTTTGCATGCAATGTGTGTGAAATGGAGGCCTATCCATATCATACATAGAGGGTCGGGCAATCCACGAGAAGAGAGGAGGGGTCATAGCTATCGATAGAGTCAAGAGAGGATCAAGTGGGTGGGTGCGAGATCGATGAAGAGAGCCATCGAAATGTGTGTGTGTGTGTGTGTGCAAGTCAAAGATATAGGGCGACTGCCTACGGAACGTTAGAGGGCACATGTCAAGTTTGTGTGTGGCGGGGAGACATGACTAGAGCGCCGATGTATCGGTGTGTGTGGGGGGGGGTGGGGGAGGGGTAGGGAGAGGCCTAACTATAGAGGTAGAACGACTCAGATATGTGTTGAGAAGGAGAGACCCAGCTATGTCTTGAGGGAGATCGCTCGACATCCATACATAATCAAGGACGGAAATATGATGGGACAGAGAGAGAGAGAGAGAGAGAGAGAGAGAGGGAGGGAGAGGGAGGGAGAGGGGTAGAGTGCTGGATGGGTGATGGAGTTGCTTCTCGGAGATGGTGGGAGAGGCCTACTAGACAAACTGAGGGTGGAACTGCAATGTTATCAATAAGAGTGGGGATGTGTTTCTGTGTGTGCCTATGCGTGATAGATCTGTCGGGACGCATCCATGGATGATGAAGGGGAACCATGTGTTTGGTAAGCAAACCTAACTAGATCGGTAGATCAATTGTTGTTTGTCGGAGGAAGGGAGAGACACAACTAATGAGGTAGATCGATCGACGTGTGGGTAAAAACGAGTTATAAGGACCTAGCTAGCTATATGTATAGCGAGAGACCGGTTGGTGTACGTCCATTTGTTAGAGGCAAATAAGGCCCAACGAGACGGATAGACAGAGAGAATGGAGCTAGGAGGTGGTGCGAGAGGCCCAACTACTAGCTAGATAGGGGGAGGAGTGTGCGGTTGTGAGATCGATGAAAAGAGGGGCGAGAGTTTACACGTGTCTGACCGTATGAGAGACACGAGGCAAGGACACATAAAGGAGGAGATTGAAGGTGTGTGTGTATGTTGTAGGCAGGCATCGCTGGAGAGGTTTATCGATCGGTGTGTGTCGGAAAGGAGTTGTGGAGACTCTGGGAGAACGACCTAAAGAAAAAAATGAATGTGCCCGGTGGATAGAATGCCGAGGGAGGGGGAGGGCGAGGAGGGCGTGTGCATGCACGAGAGAAAGTTAGTGGTAGCTACAAAGGTTAGAGGATTGTGTGGGTGTAAGAGACTAACAAAGATCATAATTTGATATGAAAGCAGATTCATATATTTGAACAGGAGATCATAGTGTTTTAAACATTGCATGCATGAATATAGCGGTGATACACGTGATGTGCACATGTTATACCATAATGTGATAATGCATGGTGTTTACAACTCACAACTAAATGCCGAACAATCTAAACCATACTATACATCAAACAATCTCACATTTTATTTGAATTTGTGATAATGTGTATGCTTGCAGCTTATAACTAAATATCGAACAATCTAAACAATACTATATATCTAACATTCTCACATTTTATTTGAATTTGTGGTAATGTGTGGTGTTTGCAACTCACATCTAAATACTTGTAGGCATAGGGGCGGGCACCATACATAATGTGATAAACACATTATACATATGAGACATGGTTTAGATTATGAAGATCTAGCTAGAGCTAGAAATGTAATGTGATTTGAAATCAAAATAAAGTGGATTCAAAAAATCTAGTTTGAGTTCATATAGTACACATAGTTCATATGTAACTCGAGACTAATCATGTGGTGTGCTGTGAAGATAATACACAAACGATGGTTTAACTTGACAATAATGATGATTGTAGATCTTATTAAAACAGAGAAACGAATTCAAATGCTTTGACTTCACAACAATCATTACTGTAGATCTTATTCAAATAGAGAAACGAATTCAAATTTAGTTCATATTGAAGCGGTAGTATATACGTTTGGAATGCACTAAAATATTCATTTGAGTAGTAGGTTGCATGCATTATACACGTAGCGGAATATTTTTATTGAGCATAACATGACTTCAACGTTTTGAATGACATTTGTAGTGCGCATTGATTTGGTACAAGTACACGTTAGGCTTGTCCGAAATTTCAACCAGCGCTTGTTAGCCCGAAATATTTAAGATATATCTTTGTCTTGTTGTGCTCGACAACTCCTCCATCTCAACCCGCGACTTGCTATTCGAAATTACAATGCGCGAAAACTCCCACCTCTGTGAAATCCCGACACGTGAAATGCCCGTGGTACCTCGAACCAAAGAACCGCCTCAAATCGGTGGGGGTACTTTCATAACTTACCCCACATTTTGGACAAGCGTCTCTAAGCCATGGTTCCCCACCGCCATCCCATCCGCCCACCCATTCAGACAACGAGGCCGCGAAAACCCGCGACAAAACCCCACACCCTGCTCCGTCCGCCACCCAGCCAGAGCCTCTTCCCAGACGACGTCGTCCACAGCAACACCTCGATGTCCCTCATCCACCGTACCGGATGAGGATCCGTCATCGATCTCATTGTCCTGCCAGTTCAGCCACCCCGTCCTCCACCTCCAAGGAGCTGCCCTGACGTTCCCGTCGTCTTTCGCACCACCTCCATTCCCACACCGCTGTCTTCACCTGCACCACCGGAAGAGCATCATCATCATCGTTTCCTCGGATGAAGCTGCGGCCTAATCGGCGCCACCAAAGAGGTTGTACACTAATCGCCGCATTTTCTTCTTGATTCGATCTCACGGTGCTGCCGGCGCTCGGTCCCGAGCCGACACGGCGCGGCTCCATCCACGGCGGCGTCGCCGGCCACTTCCTCCATGGCGTCGCTCCCTCGGCAGCGACGTCCACATGAGTAGGAGCTGCTGCTGCTTTAGCTCTCGCTCGCGCTGCTGCTCTGCTCTTTCTCTCGGTCCCCTGCCTGGTCTGCTCTTGCTATTGCTCTTGCTCGCGATGCTGCTCTCGCTCTTGCTCTTGCTTGCGATGCTGCTCCGATTTAGCTACACTTCAGTCGACTGAATAGAATTTTGGGTCAGTCGATTTTCAGGGGGTGGTGGGGGCTCACCGGGGTGAAGGAAGAACCAGCCGCAGCGGGGAGGGGGGCTCGCCGGAGAGGTACCCACTATCTATCTTAGGTATCAGGATGGGGGCGGTGGTCGCCGGCGGTGGCGGGGCGGTGGCGTGGGGATCGCCGGAGAAAAAGCTCGGCACGGGGGGGCCTAGAGGGATGGCCGGGGCGGCGGTGGACCAGCGGTGGGGAGTGTTTTCGGGGCGGGCGGGTCGGGGGGGGCTGCTGTTTGGCCGGTGGTGGCTGGTGGCTCAGGGGGGTGGAGGTTGAAGATGAACCGCAAGCCCTTGATTTTGTATCCAACGGTTGCAAAATCGACTGACCAGAGATGAAAAAGTCAGTCGACCGACGTGTAGCCTCACCTTGCTAGTGCGTTCAGTTTCGACAGCAAAATTCAGTTTCGACAGTTAAGTTCAGTTTCGACAGTTAAGTTCAGTTTCAACAGTTAAGTTCAGTTTCGACAGTTAAGTTTAGAGATGAGCGGCTGATGTATTTTACATCTAGCACTTTGTGGTTATGTATTTTACGTCATGTATTGGAGATGCTATTAGAATTCCACTCAGGTTAACGTTGTTCGTTGTCTCTCTTGTCCTGCTTCAGCCTCGGCGTCGTACAACTCACCGGAGCTGCTCCAACGATGAAACCCTCCATCACAGTGGAGCAGTACCTCGGGCTCCATCTCTAGACGCCTAAGATCTTCTTCCCCTCCTCCGACAGCAAAGTCAGCCGGAGCATCCTCACCGGCCAACCCAATCACGCTGAGATCGACATGGCTTCACCAAAGAGGTTGTACACTTGTTGCATCTCTTTTTTACTCTACATGTTATATATATATTGTCCACTGAGCACACAGATTTGTTCCTTTAGTGTCTCCTTGAAAGAAAAAATGTAGGAATTTTAATTTTCACGTGTCCTCCTTTTCAAATTCCTATTCATGAAGCAGAAGACTAAGAGATAGTAACATAATAGCATTATAACCATACATTTTCTTGTGGTTTGACTTAATCTCACCATGCTTCTTTGCATCATGTGATCTTCCAATTGTTGTGAATCAAACACCCAGATTGGAAGAAATCCTGTGTTTTTAAATTCTCTGTTTTGCACGTGCGCATCCCTATCCTATTCCTGTCTATTTCCTATCCTTGCATTGTTGGAATCCTCCAATTCAAACGAGCACTTACAGAATTACTTCTCTTACAGATAGTTGTCAAAGAAAACCTTGCGTGGTTTGTCCCGCTCCTGCTGCGCTGTCGTCCACCCAAGCTCAGCTGCTCCAACGATAGAATGGTCCAGCACAGCAGGGATCCGGCCTCCAGACTGTCTTTCGCCGCCTTAGATCTTCTTCCCCGCCGCTGGCAGCCATGAAAACTGCATTACCATCATCAACCGAGCAGATGACCTCGAGGACTACACGGGTCCGCAAGAGAGGTCGCACTCTTTCGTGTCTGCTTACGTTATGCATCGTTAATATTACATGCTACTTTATCGTCCTGTTCACTGATTAGACTCTGAGTCAGCTCCAAACTAATGGTCAAACTTGAGTCTTTAAATGGTTGTGCGGTACATATCAGGGCCGCTATCAATAGTATCTATCTACTATCTGGTTAATCTCTAGTGTCTACTATGAGTTTCATGTTGGGTGGGAAACAAACAGTAAAGAAGCCATTATCTGTATTTTTTAACTGAAGCCATTATCTGCCTGCTATTATTGGTTTTGGGTCTATCCACAGGTTGCTACCATCACTCTGGATTTCTGCATGCACTCCTTACATAATCTCACTATGTTTTATTCCTATGCATGACAGTTATTGTAAACAATGGAACTGAACATGTATAGCAAAAGAGACGAGCCTTGCGTGGCAATAAAATTTCATGCGACGTCGCCCATGGTAGGCGCAAAGGCAGCCCCCTCCACGCATTTCGGATTGTAATCGAGAGGAAGATATCTGTTCGAGGGGGATTCGTATGAGAAGACAACTCCTATTTACCCCTAAGGTCTTCGCCTAACTTGGCATGCCGATGTTGGTTATATCATGCATATGGTGTATTGCATTGCCTACTTTATACATCAAATATGTCATCTGCTTAGTTTATACATCCTTTGTGTGAATGCCATCTATTTAGTTTATTCATCATTTATGTGAATTATGCAACGCCATCTTGTTTAGCCAGGCATCATATATGTGAATTTTGCAATGCCATCCTGCTTAGCCAGTCATCTTATATGTAAATTATATCAGGCCATCCTTTTTTTTGTGTTACATATTACATTTGTCAACAATGTTAGTACATTCAACTACTCTTCGTGTGCATCAGCCATTTGACACGGTGATGGCAAATTCTGGAGTGAAAACAAGGTCTTCAGAGCAGACTATGCTATCTGACGAAGCGCATATCTCGCTGGTTACGGATAGCTCCTCAGAGAAGGATTCAGAGACAGATGACCAGTCCTATCCCCCCTCCCCCGAGGTGTATGCTCTAACTTGGCAGGGTTATGTTGCTCATATCGTGCGTATGGTGTCTCGGATTGCTATGTCATTTGATTAGTTTAGACATGCTTTGTGTGAATGCCACATGTTCAGTATCTAATTACCATATATGTGAATTATGCATTGCCATCTTGTTGCAAGACATTATATATGTGAATTATACAATGCTATCTTGTTGCAAAGGCATTATATATGTGAATTATGCAATGCCATGCTGTTTAGCCAATCATCATGTATGTGAATTATATCATGCTACCATTTTTTTGTATTACGTGTTCCATTTGTCGACAACGTTTGTATATTCAACTACTCTTCTTGTGCATCAGCCATTTAAAGCGGTGATGGAAGTATCTCGAGGAAAACAAGGTATTCAGAGCAGATAATGCTACTGCTGAAGCAGACATCTTGCTGGTTCTAGAGAGCTCCTCGAGGAGGATTCAGAGACTGATGACCAGTCCTATTTCCCCCCTGAGGTCTATTCTCAAACTTGGCAGGGTTATATTACCCATTTCATGCATGTTGTCTTGCATTGCTTAGTTTTTACATCATATATGGATTGCCATCTGCTTACTTGCTTACTATTAAATCATATATTTGAATTATATCATGCCATCATGTTTACATAGTACATACACATCATCTATCTGAATTATGGCATGGCAACCCATTTAATAAAGACATCATATACTTATATCATCTCATCCTGTTTAGTGTTTACAGTCATCATATTTTGAATTATGGCATTCTATCTGTGCATGTATGTGAATTATGGCATGCCAACCTATTTAATAAACACATTATATAGTTATGTCATGTCATCCTATTTACATAGTCTCATATTTTGAACTATGTCTTTCCATCTTTTTTAGTTAGCCACCATAATGTGAAATTGTGTCATGCTATCCTGTTTAGTTAGCCATCATATATGTGAAATTATGTCATGCTATCCTGTTTGGTTAGACAACATAAATATGAATTATTTCATGCCCTCGTTTATTCCCCACTATCCATTGCACCTGTCTATCATACAATAAATGTCTATACTTTCAATTACTTTTCTTGTTTATCAGCCATTTGAATTGGAGAGCGTGATGGCAGTATCTAAGGGAGTAACAACACGGTCTTCAGAAAAGATAGTGCTACCAGTTGATGCAGATGGAACCACGGTGTAACACCTAACACCCCAAAAATTTAACCATGATTTATTGATTAAAATTTTGCCTTGGTAAATTAAATTTTTATTTTCTGGATTTTTTTCCTTGTTTCAGAACCACTCTTTCCTTCTGAGTTGTGGAGTTTCCACCCCAAGTAAAAACTTTTCAAATGTTGTTGGACTTGTATACCCTCTCTAGAAACATTTCTTTTATCAGAACAATTATTTATACAAGTATTTTCCCTGAGCTTTATTTCTTTAAAAATGATTTTTCATAAGTTTTAGGGTCCCATTTGCACTACAACCCTTTCAAAATTTTCTTTAAAATCCACACCAAAATTTGGGGATGTCATGTGATTATCCCACATCACTTTTGTGCAAAGATTTCCTTTAGTCATTTGAAAATTTTGAGCTTTACCCCAAGTTTTCAAATCTGGTCCAGATTGTGAATTGCACTACAACTTATTTAAATAATTCTTTAAAATTCCCACCAAAATTAGGGGATGTTGGTAGAAGTGTATAATTCAACTTTATGCAAAAAACCATTGATGTTCTTTGAAAAATTTGAGCAAATCATCCTCATCTTCATTCTGGTCCAGCTTGGTGTTTTGTACTGCAACTATATTTTGTTTTGCTCTAGTGCCCATGATCTTTCTCCTTCTTTTAAACCACCCTACAAAACCCTTAAGTCCAGGAGAGTGGACCCATTGGAGTATTTTTGGTCCATGCAATGATGCCATTTACTTTCTATCCAGAATTGGTTTTCTCAAAAACTTGCACTAACAAGTTTCTGGTTTTGCCCAAATAACCTTGCCATCATCACTTGTATCTAAAGAGGCTATGATCTAGAGTTTTTGGCCACCCCAAGAGATGCCTAGATGTCTATGGCATTCTGTCAAACACCTTGAGTACATGAACAGTATTGGCATGAAATCTAGTTTGCATTTTGAACCTGCTTGCTTTGCCAAACCAGCATGTCCACTAAGCTCCTAGATAACTCTACCCTAGACCTATTAATCCCCAGCCCCACCCAAGCCTCCTGGCATGCCCCGAACGCTTGGCGTGCATGCTCTGGGCGCGCCCAGAGTGCACGTTTTGCACGCGCGCACACCGAGCCGCCGCGTCATGCCCCTGGCCTTTGCTCGCCCGCAGGGCCGCGCCCCGTTCTCGCCCGCTCACCAGTACCCTCCAGACCGCCCCTGGAGCCCCGCAGCGCCGCCGTCAGATCGGCCATGGTGGCTAGCGGACGGCCGCAGCAGGCTCCTGCCCTGGACGGCGCTACCCGAGCCACTCTCGCTCGCCAGCTCGCCCTGGAGCTGTGCCCGCTCGTCAGCTAGCTTCTGCCGCCATTCCCAGCCTCGACACGTCGCACTTCAACCTACAGCGAGGCGGTTCGCCGATCTTATCCCTGGCCGCCGTGGAACCGACCTTGTCGCGCTATAAATAGGGACCCCGAGCCCATCCGGACACTCAGGCAACCCCATACCATCCCCCTAGTGCCCCCACACCTAGCAATCGGCGGAGGGCGGCCGTCTTCCCCGTCTCCGACCAGTTCGGCCGCCGCCATGCTCCAGTGCCATTCGTCGTAAACAGAGCCTCCCCTGCCCAACGCCACCGTCCGACTCCCCTCGACCGTGCGGAGCCACCCAACGCCTCAGCCTCGACCGGGAACCACCGTAGCCCAAACCCCCAAATCCTCCCGAGGCAACCTCCGCCGCGGAGCTCGCCGCCGGCGATCCCCTCCACCCCCGCCAACCTAGCAACCACTAGGAGGACCGCCCTGGACTGGCAGATCCATCCCTGCCCTCGGAATCCCGTGGGAAGCCGCCGTTCGCCGGCGTCGATCGCCGGAGCCCCGCCTCTGCCCGGCCAGAGGAGAAAGGAGGCGCAGCGACTGGTCAAACTTGACCAGTGGGCCCAAGGGACCTACTGTCAGTGACGCCGAGTCGATCCACACAGGCATAAGTGAAAGCGTAATCCCAGAATTACGTCTCCTCCGAAACGTTTTTCTTTTTCTGTTTTATTAAAAAAACAGAATTTTGACTAAACTTTGACTGGCTATAATTTTTTTAATATAAGTCCAATTGATTTGATTCTTTTTCTGTTGTTTCTCAAATTCTATCTAGTTTATTTTCATATTTATTTGAAAATTTTCCAAACAACTTTTTTGTACTGTTTTGAAACTATGTGTTAATTTGGATTTTCTCAAAATAGGATTGTTGGAGAGAGAAGAAAACTTTCAAAAGTTTTGGAATGCACCCTGCCTCTCCACAACTTGAAGGCAAGCATTCTGAACCCTGGCATAATATTGTCGTGTGTTGTTTGATACGGTTACAACACCCCTTGTCTCGGAGTTTTTGTTATTTTTGTGATGATGTGAACATACTCATAAGTGCATATTGATGATTCGTGCTATTGAATTTGATACGCCAGATAGTAATCACCCTCGTATGCCTTTCATGCATACCGGAAGGAATCCGGGAAAGTCTCTGTCTTGGGTAGACACGAGCTTGTCTCTAGTTCCTCGTCGAGACGGTTGTGTCCAGTATGGCATGATGAGGTATGATGAGTGGTGATTCTGTCTGTTGGTTGAAATATACTTGTTATGCTAATCATGCAGGGAATACTTAAACCTCCTGAGTCGACCATAGATCGAGTCTTGTTCCAATAACCCCCATACTTGTCGTACTACCACTTGTCCCTGCCGCAGGTAGGGTACAGTTCAGTAAGTTGTCAACCCCTTTCTTGGCACACACCGTACAGAGAGGCCATGGTGGAAGATACCGGCTGCATCCGGTAGGCATGCCACCTGGTCCGGGGGCATGGGTGCTTCCGATTGGGACCGAGAGGGGGGAACCCCTTAGTAGCGCGCGGTATAAATTTGATCCCATGCTAATCAAGGTTGTAGCCTCCCCACTTAGAGTTTTGCTTAACAGGTGTCGTGGGTGATTCCAGACACCGGTAAGTTAAGCTGGTGTGTGCGGGTCAGGTGTGTTTTCAATTAAAAGACCATAAATGGGATTAGTCCCTATGGACTAAAGGAATCCGTTACTCGTGGGTAAAGAGTAGACCCTCTGCGGAGGTTATATCTATTCGAATAGCCGTGTCCACGGTTAAGGACTACAGTCTGGGATGGGTCAAGTGTCGGTCTTAGTATCGGTCTTCGGAGGGAAAAGTTGCTAAACCAGAACATGGATCGTGACTTGTGACTCATGATGATTATGATTACTATTATTATGGACTAACCATTTACATTATTTGAATTATTGAGTATCCCTGGGACGGTACTACCTCCTGGATATTCACGGTGATTATTCTCTTATAAGCCCTTTATGTGGCGTCGCACAGACGCCCGACTGTGGCATGCTTGTTATTTAAATTATTTATAAGCCCTTTATGTGGCGTCGCACAGACGCCTGACTGTGGCATGCTTGTTATTTATTTTATTTATAAGCCCTTTATGTGGCGTCGCACAGATGCCCGACTGTGGCATGCTTGTTATTTCTTTTATTTATAAGCCCTTTATGTGGCGTCACTCAGACGCCCAACTGAGGCATGCTTTATATTATTATCCTTTTGAGGCTTCGCTTCAGACAGCCGATCGGTGCATTCTATTTCTACTCCCTTATTGCATATTCATGTTATATATAAATAACCCTGCTTGCGTGCTTCATGGATTGTTATTTCGTGGTGACGACGCTAGAACATAGACTATTTTAGAGCATGACTATCATTTGTTATATTATACCTGTGTTCATAATGTTTGCAAGTACATTCAAAAGGACTCACTGGCTTGTCCCTGGCTATTGTCTTGGCCAGATTTCTTGCATGGAGAGGAGCGTTGCGATGACAGCCCCGGAACCCACGCAATGGTGACAGCAGCCTCGCGAAGATAGGAGTTATCCCGGTCAGCTGTTCCTGTGGGAAATGGAGTCCCATAGACGCATATGAACCACAAACCGCTTCCGCCATCAGCCACTAGAAACCAATTGTTGAACTCATAGGCCAGAATGGTCTTGTACTACACATTTTGTGTTTTTCTTGGAATTTCTGTATCAAGTTGGTGCCTCATCAGCTAGCAGTAATCCTGGGGCTGGTGAGCACAAGGGCCATTTTCTAGGAAATTGATATCCCGAAAATCCGGTCCTGACAACCTTGGTATCAGAGCCAGGCTGACCATTCTCTAATCCTATCTTAGCCAGGTCGAAAAACCTAGGTTAACCAACCCACCAGACCTTAACCTAACCCCGGCCAAGCTTCTCGTGTAAGATAGCCACACAGTGACCCGACACCTTTTGGCACTCGGTGCCCAACCTATCAACCTAGCTAGTCGATCACGCGCCAGTGACCTGCGCCTAAATAGTCTCTTTCGCAAGCGTGCGAAGGAAGACTTCGTCCCCTTTTTCTATAAAAAGGGCACGCTAGCCTCAACTCAGCACAACACAGCCTCTTCCCCAAACCGCGACATAATGCCTGGACCCATCGTGCACAATGAGACCACAGCAACCAACCTTGGAGGTTTTTTGACCGTGCTCGCAAACCTCACCCGCCGTGCCTTTGCATTAGAAGAGCCCCCAGAATATGGTGTGTACCAAGGACCCATGAGCGGCGAGAGCCGTCAATTCTGGGCCACTGTGCACGTCTATGGTAGGGGTCTATCGCCATAACGCCCCTACAGGTTCACCGGAAGGACAACTTCCTTTGAACCACAAGCCATCCAACTAGCTGCTCGAGAGGCTATAGTTCAACTCCGGCACTTGTCGCACAGAGTTAACTGTCGCTCGTTCTACTACTACCCCAGCCGTGACGGGTATGGTAGGCCACCCCAGATTGCCAACGGAGATCACGAGACGGATCCTGCATTGTTGCATCTGGTGCGCTATGTAAGTGCACTAGAGGAACTGTTCGATCAAATCACCCTTGATCTGATCGCAGCTCGTGGAGAACTGGTTCACCGAGCCCCGGCAAGAGGAGAAGATGACCCCGACGCTGATAACCCAGTCGTTCTGTTCGGACAACCGATCGAGTCCTTGAGATCTGCCCCAGCCATCGACCAAAATACTTTGGTGTCCCCAGAAGTGCTTCGTCGCCTTTTGGGAACACGCTCCAACGGGATTGTGGCCAACAACCCCCGCGATGGTCATCATCGTTACCCCGACCCTGCATCCCCTCAACTCCATCCAGCTAACCCCGACGATGAAACCCGTGGAGAAGCCTCGACGTCCACAAGGCACGTCCGCTTAGATATTAACGAGGTAGACTAAGTCACTCGAGTAGTACCGAGCCTTAGTATTTCTACGCCCTGTAATTATGTGATCCTGTATCGCCATAATTAATGCAGCCTGCTTGTGTGCCTCTGTTTTGAATAGTAGCCATGCATAAGTATGTTGGCGTACAGTTACATTTTTAATTCCGGGCATAGCTACCAAAAACCACCCCGACGATACCCAAAGTAATACATCACTTTCGTGAGATATGTGTATCTGTGGCATTGACCCCTACCCCATAGAGTAGAACCGACAAACTAGTTGCCCCTCACCGCAGTAAATAACCCGGCCCCAATGCTATATAAAAGGCCACCTCGTGACCTTGCCAAGTACCCCTCACCTTGTGCACAACACTCATAGCCATTTCTTTGCCATGCCAAGCCCTAGTATTTATCTGAGAACCCCAGATGCCACCCCAGGTAGTTTTGTTAAAATATTATGGGACTTTACCTGCAGTACCATGAGTGCTATCCATCCTCCCCAGTACGAGTTGCTCAAATAGAGGATCACCCCCTCCACCTCGAAATATTGGGCAGTGGTGCACATCCCTCCCGCAAACCCAAACCAAGACCCAACGGAAGTCTCCTTCGTGGGGAAATCTATGTCGACTCCGCATATGGCCATAGAAGCTGCTATGTACGAAGCACTTGCTCGCCTTCGATTCGCGGTAGCCTATGCCAGCGAACGAGGGTATTATTACTTTCCGAGTCGCGCAGCACCCGGAGAAGTAGCATCTTTTCCCGGTGGACGAATTGAGAGAGACCCAGTACTGGCCAACCTGGCCCAATATGTCATCGCTCAAGAGCGTTTGACCCAGCGAGTAATGGGTTATCTCCAGAGCCTCGCTGATTTAAATCCTCAAATCGCCATCGGCAAACCACTGAGGCCCGACCAGGAGAGGCGCATCCATCGACTAGTCAATCTGCTTCCCCCAATAGAAGAGCAGTGTGCCCCAGTACCAGAGACGTTTTCTCATGACCCTGTCCATTTACCGTTTTCATTGTAGACATCACTGCTATGTTCATTGTTCCAGCATTTATGTATGTGTTGCAACTTAAGCGTTGTGTCCTAGATTTGTGTGATTAATTAAATATTTGGTTTTAATTAGTGTGAGTAGTTTGTACTGCTATTAATTTTGATTAACTGTTTTTCACTCTCAGTAAATTTTGAAGTGAGATTTTCTTTCCCTGAGTTGTTGCAGCATATATCTCTTCGCGACATAGATTTTTATTCACGCAACACCATAACAGCAGACTCACAACCCCTCGACCTCGAGCACTAATTGCAAAAACCACGTACCCATGTTGCACCTAACCGATCACCTCCCTAGCACTCCACAGTCCCTGAAGGAGAGATTTGTGGGTAATTATTCGGGTGCCAGCTGCCTCCAGCACACTGACAACAGTTAGCACCCGGCACTTCACTTAATCCTCATGGTCACCGCCACCGGGAGAGCTAACACTCAAGCGGCAGCATCACGACGTTCATCGAGGATCATCGCGCACAGGAGCACGGAGAACCCCAGTAATGCCGCCAGCCCTCCGCACACCAGGATCATGCACCAGTCCGGCATCACCTCCGCCATTAGAGCCTCGTCTCGAGCTCCTGCAAACAGAAATGGAGGAGAAGGAAGGAGAAGGAGAAGCGAGGCCAGGTGTGAGGAAGAAGAAAGGAGCACCGCGATCATTTTATAGCTTGAGATCGGTGTACGATGGGCGAGGTCCACCAGCGCCGCTCGTCGCTCGATCGCCGGTGTTCGGAAGCTAATCATGAAAGCAAAGGCCGACAGCCAAGACTGCCCGCGAGGTGAGTGCACGCTGCACCTGCAGCTAGCACGCCGCACACTACCGCAGTACGGCCTAGATGTGCTACGCGCTAGGCGTTGCCGGTGGAGAAAGCACAGGAAAGCGCGCGAGAGAGAAGAAGAAGAGAGAGCCAGAGGTAGAAGAAGAGACTGACAGTGGGCCCCGGGTCCACCTGTCAGCCAGAGAGAGCTTGTGCTCTGGGTCTAAAAGTACTCAGTGTATTTTAGTAATTTAGAAATTTATTCTAAATTCACTGTAACCAAAGTAGAAATATCTCGTTTTTCCCCAGCCATAGATTTTTCCGCGCAGCGCCAGTATTCCGCACTTATTTACCCACTCACTGTAGCCATGTTTTATTACACGAGTAGGATGGTTTTTTCTGTGATATTATTTTGAAATAAGTAATTCTTCTCAAAACAACCCTTAGCAAATCTCGAGGACAAGAATTTTCTTAAGGGGGGTAGTGTTGTAACACCCCAAAAATTTAACCATGATTTATTGATTAAAATTTTGCCTTGGTAAATTAAATTTTTATTTTCTGGATTTTTTTCCTTGTTTCAGAACCACTCTTTCCTTCTGAGTTGTGGAGTTTCCACCCCAAGTAAAAACTTTTCAAATGTTGTTCGACTTGTATACCCTCTCTAGAAACATTTCTTTTATCAGAACAATTATTTATACAAGTATTTTCCCTGAGCTTTATTTCTTTAAAAATGATTTTTCATAAGTTTTAGGGTCCCATTTGCACTACAACCCTTTCAAATTTTTCTTTAAAATCCCCACCAAAATTTGGGGATGTCATGTGATGATCCCACATCACTTTTGTGCAAATATTTCCTTTAGTCATTTGAAAATTTTGAGCTTTACCCCAAGTTTTCAAATCTGGTCCAGATTGTGAATTGCACTACAACCTATTTAAATAATTCTTTAAAATTCCCACCAAAATTAGGGGATGTTGGTAGAAGTGTATAATTCAACTTTATACAAAAACCCATTGATGTTCTTTGAAAAATTTGAGCAAATAATCCTCATCTTCATTCTAGTCCAGCTTGGTGTTTTGTACTGCAACTATATTTTGTTTTGCTCTAGTGCCCATGATCTTTCTCCTACTTTTAAACCACCCTACAAAACCCTTAAGTCCAGGAGAGTGGACCCATTGGAGTATTTTTGGTCCATGCAATGATGCCCTTTAATTTCTGTCTAGAATTGGTTTTCTCAAAAACTTGCACTAACAAGTTTCTGGTTTTGCCCAAATAACCTTGCCATCATCACTTGTATCTAAAGAGGCTATGATCTGGAGTTTTTGGTCACCCCAAGAGATGCCTAGATGTCTATGGCATTCTGTCAAACACCTTGAGTACATGAACAATATTGGCGTGAACTCTAGTTTGCATTTTGAACCTGCTTGCTTTGCCAAACCAGCATGTCCACTAAGCTCCTAGATAACTCTAACCTAGACCTGTTAATCCCCAGCCCCATCCAAGCCTCCTGGCATGCCTTGGCATTTGTCGAAGCGCTTAGCGTCGTGTTCGGGCACGCCAGGCGACATTTTGCACGCAGCAGACCGAGCCGCCGCGTCGTGCCCCTAGCCTTTGTTTCGCTGCGCAGGGCGCCCGTTCGCCCGCCACGGTACCCTCCAGACCGCTCGAGCCTCGCAGAAGATCGCCGTCGGTCGGCCATGGCAGCTAGCGGACGGCCGCAGTGAGCTCTGCAGACCGGACGGCGCCGCCCGAGCCACTCTCGCTCGCAACCTCGCCCCTGGAGCATTGCCCGCTCGTCAGCTAGCTTCTGCCGCCATCCCCAGCCTCGACACGTCGCACTGCAAGCTACAGCGAGGCGGTTCGCCGATCTTATCCCCGGCCACCGCGGAACCGACCTAGTCGCGCTATAAATAGGGACCCCGAGCCCATCCGGACACTCGGGCAACCCCGTACCATCCCCCTAGTGCCCCCACACCCAGCAATCGGCGGAGGGCAGCCGTCTTCCCCGTCTCGGACCAGTTCGGCCGCCGCCACGCTCCGGTGCCATGCGTCGTAAACAGAGCCTTCCTTGCCCTTCCAACGCCACCGTCCGACTCCCCTCGGCCGTGCGGAGCCACCCAACGCCTCAGCCTCGACCGGGAACCACCGTAGCCCAAACCCCCAAATCCTCCCGAGGCCACCTCTGCCGCGAAGCTCGCCGCTGGCGATCCCCTCCACCCCCACCAACCTAGCAACCACTGGGAGGACCGCCCTGGACTGGCGGATCCATCCCTACCCTCAGAATCCCGTGGGGAGCCGCCGTTCGCCGGCGTCGATCGCCGGAGCCCCGCCTTTGCCCGGCCAAAGGAGAAAGGAGGCGCGGCGACTGGTCAAACCTGAGCAGTGGGCCCAAGGGACCCACTGTCAGTGACCCCGAGTCGATCCACGCTGGCATAAGTGAAAGCGTAAACCCAGAAGTACGTCTCCTCCGAAACGTTTTTCTTTTTCTGTTTTATTAAAAAAACAAAATTTTGACTAAACTTTGACTGGCTATAATTTTTTTAATATAAGTCCAATTGATTTGATTATTTTTCTGTTGTTTCTCAAATTCTGTCTAGTTTATTTTCATATTTATTTGAAAATTTTCCAAACAACTTTTTTGTACTGTTTTGAAACTATGTGTTAATTTGGATTTTCTCAAAATAGGATTGTTGGAGTGAGAAGAAAACTTTCAAAAGTTTTGGAATGCACCCTGCCTCTCCACAACTTGAAGGCAAGCATTCTGAACCCTGGCATAATATTGTCGTGTGTTGTTTGATACGGTTACAGCACCCCTTGTCTCGGAGTTTTCGTTATTTTTTGTGATGATGTGAACATACTCATAAGTGCATATTGATGATTCCGTGCTATTGGAATTTGATACGTTGTGATAGTAATCACCCTCGTATGCCTTTCATGCATACCGGAAGGAATCCGGGAAAGTCTCTGTCTTGGGTAGACACGAGCTTGTCTCTAGTTCCTCGTCGAGACGGTTGTGTCCGGTATGGCATGATGAGGTATGATGAGTGGTGATTCTGTCTGTTGGTTGAAATATACTTGTTATGCTAATCATGCAGGGAATACTTAAACCTCCTGAGTCGACCATAGATCGAGTCTTGTTCCAATAACCCCCATACTTGTCGTACTACCACTTGTCCCTGCCGCAGTAGGGTACGATTCGATAAGTTGTCAACCCTTTCTTAGCACACACCGCACAGAGAGGCCATGGTGGAAGATACCGGCTGCATCCGGTAGGCATGCCACCTGGTCCGGGGGCATGGGTGTTTCCGATTGGGACCGAGAGGGGGGCACCCCTTAGTAGCGCGCGGTATAAATTTGATCCCATGCTAATCAAGGTTGTAGCCTCCCCACTTAGAGTTTTGCTTAACAGGTGTCGTGGGTGATTCGCACACCGTAAGTTGCTGGTGTGTGGTCGTGTGTTTTCAATTAAAAGACCGTAAATGGAATTAGTCCCTATGGACTAAAGGAATCCGTTACTCGTGGGTAAAGAGTAGACCCTCTGCGGAGGTTATATCTATTCGAATAGCCGTGTCCACGGTTAAGGACTACAGTCTGGGATGGGTCAAGTGTCGGTCTTAGTATCGGTCTTCGGAGGGAAAAATTGCTAAACCAGAACATGGATCGTGACTTGTGACTCATGATGATTATGATTACTATTATTATGGACTAACCATTTACATTATTTGAATTATTGAGTATCCCTGGGACGGTACTACCTCCTGGATATTCACGGTGATTATTCTCTTATAAGCCCTTTATGTGGCGTCGCACAGACGCCCGACTGTGGCATGCTTGTTATTTAAATTATTTATAAGCCCTTTATGTGGCGCCGCATGACGCCTCGATCGTGGCACGCTTGTTATTTATTTTATTTATAAGCCCTTTATGTGGCGTCGCATGACGCCTCGAGCTCGCGGGCACGCTTGTAATTTCTTTTATTTATAAGCCCTTTATGTGGCGTCGCTCGACGCCTCGATCGAGGCATGCTTTATATTATTATCCTTTCGAGAGGTAAGCGGACACCGATCGGTGCATTCTATTTCTACTCCCTTATTGCATATTCATGTTATATATAAATAACCCTGCTTGCGTGCTTCATGGATTGTTATTTCGTGACTGACGTTGTGAACATAGACTATTTCAGAGCATGACTATCATTTGTTATATTATACCTGTGTTCATAATGTTTGCGAGTACATTCAAAAGTACTCACTGGCTTGTCCCTGGCTATTGTCTTGGCCAGATTTCTTGCATGGAGAGGAGCGTTGCGATGACAGCCCCGGAACCCACGCAATGGTGACAGCAGCCTCGCGAAGATAGGAGTTATACTGGTCAGCTGTTCCTGTGGGAAATGGAGTCCCATAGACGCAGATGAACCACAAACCGCTTCCGCCATTAGCAACTAGAAACCAATTGTTGAACTCATAGGCCAGAATGGTCTTGTACTACACATTTTGTGTTTTGCTTGGAATTTCTGTATCAAGTTGGTGCTTCATCAGCTAACAGTAATCCTGGGGCTGGTGAGCACATGGGCCAGTTTCTGGGAAATTGATATCCCGAAAATCCGGTCCTGACACACGGTTGTACTTGCCCAAGGACCAGATCCACCACACATAACCCAGACTCTCGCAGATTGTACCCCTACCCAGTTGGACAGAGAACCAGATGCACCCCTTCTAACCCCAACCCCGGCAGATAGTAACCCAGTTCTAGTTGACACAGCACCGTCTCCACCACAAAGCACCCAAACACGAGCAGTTAGTAAGGGAACTGCAGTGCCCAAAGCACGAGGACCACCACTCCGAATCCCAACTCAACGCTTAAAGGAGAAGAAGATTTGTTCTCAGGTCAGGTTCTGTAGCTATGGTTCATACTCCTTTGCTGTTGCATTACTGTATTTACTCATACCAACTATTTTCAAATTTGAAGGATGGAATTGAAACTCCAATGGCGCAACAGGTATGTTTTAAACCTGTTTCTTTAACTGGTTTGCTGTTGTAACCTGCTCTATGTTGATTTCAGTTTCAATTGAATAAACAGTTATGTTCTCATGTCATGCACATTACAAGTGTTGTTATTGCTCTATAGTTACCCACACTTATATTCTGTATATTCTGCTTTGTCTTGAACAAATATTATTTGAATTGTGTCTCTATCTAGATTTGGCAACAAAAACTAGAATGATATAGACCATAAAGTGACCATGGTACATAGATATATGTTTGTTTCATGCTGTTATCCTGTCCACTTTACTACTGAACTCATTTACCAAAATGAGTTTCATATACAACATGGTAAACATGTGATGTGTCTGCTTGTTTCTCTTTTAGAATGCGGACAAAATATTGGAGAACAGTACCGCGTTATCCAATGGTAAAGGAAGTAATGCAGATAAGGTTCAAGATAGTGATACATCCTGTTGGTCTCCAAGAAAGCTGATAAAACTATCTTGACGACGGTGAGGGAACCCAAAAGTCCTGTCTTGATGTAGTGTTCGAGTTATCGCCACTCTCGCTGGCACAAGCTCTTGAACTCGCTGCTGAATCAGTTCGTCTTCTTGAGTCTCAACTTCAAGTTGAAAGATATCGATCAGATGTCTTTGTGACAGAAGTCAAGGACCGAGGAAGTCCTGCAGAATTCAGATGCATATTTTCGGTGCAACGACAAGTTACTGGAGGATTTAAGCGCCAAACAAGAGAAAGTTAATAAGCTTGCTAAGCATCTTGCCGACATTATGGGTACCTGGATATTGTTTCTTGAGATCTTCGAAGTGGTTTCAGTTCTGGATTTGTTTTCTCTTGGCGTTTATTTGCGCTGGTCGCCAACTTTGACAACCAAAGATATATCATATGCTGCTTTGTTCCCTATATTTGCTTTGGTGGCGAACTTTGATGCCCAAAGTGGATGTAATATATGTAATAGCCGTGATAGCCTAGCGTTAGTTGCTTGCTTATTTATTTCCTTGTTGTCTTGTTTATTTGTTTGCTTGTAGTCATTGCAATTCTTTTTCCGCGGTTTGCTAGTGGCTGCAATAACCTATTTTTTAAAACTAGGCCACAATAACCATAGGCTATTATTTATTGTAGTGACACTAGGCCTCCTACTGGCCGTAGAAACAGTGGGCCTTCTATGGGCCGTAGAAACAATGGGCCTTCTACGGGCCGTAGAAACAATGGGCTTTCAAGGGTCAGATCATCAATGGGCCTTATACGGGTCGTATGATCGACACAAACATGGGCCAAACAGACCGCATTATGGCCGTAAACGGGCTAGAGTTGGAATCGTCCGTTCATGGGCCGACCATAACGGTCCATCGTTAATAGGCCATATTTGATGACGCTATGAAAACGGCCCAACGTATTAACGGACCACAAACGGTCCGACTGTAACCACGGGCTGAATTTGGCCCACAAGCAGAAAATGATAGTAACGGGCCGTAAGTAAACGAATGCTGTAAATGAGCCCAAGAATAAAATGGGCTCTGAGAAGGCCGAAAGATAACATGGGCTGGAAACGGCCCAATGGAATAACGGGCCATTAATGGGTATAAAGTGATACACTGTTCATTACGGGCCAGTTTCACCACGGGCCGTTAATGGGTGTAAAGTGATACTTTGTTCATTACGGTCGATTTCACCACGGGCCGTTAATAGGCCAAGAGTTACATAGGGCCTCATATGGGCCGAAAGACTTCATGGGCCATACATGCGCCAGAAGTGAAAACGGGCTGGAATCATATTGGATGGCCCAGATGACGCTACTGGGCCTAATTCGGATAGGGCGTAACGGGCCTTGGGTTAGCGGGCTGTAAATGGGCTATATGCGAACAGGCCGTTAACAGGCTTTCCATGGGCCGGCCCGCCACCTTTTGTCCAAGTCAAACGGGCCGGCCTTTTCACAGGAATGGGCCTTTGTTGGGCCGTGCCACGTGTCGACGTATCATAGGCGCCTTACGTCCAATGAGTGGATGACACCTGTCCCAACGATGAGCACACACGTGTTTCCTCCAGCCAATGATAATTTTACACATGGAAAATCCCCATTGGTTGGGGCTGTTAACGGGTTATCGGGTCCAAAACCTGATCCGATAGCTTAACGGCGTTCCGTTACGGTGGATCCCACGTGTCGGTCACCCTTGACGAAAGCGCTTCGTTGACGCGCGATTTATCGTCATGGAAGTGGACACTTCCGTGATGATAATTTTGGTAATGTCATGGAACACTTCTACGACAGCACATGTATGACTATCTTGATTCTGTCATAAAATCGTCATGGATGTACATGCATGACAGAAAACGCGGCCTACTGTGACAAACACGTATCATCACGGAAGTGTATTTTTTCTGTAGTGCGTGCGATGATGATGCTTCTTCTTCGCAGCATTTATCTTGTTTATCTCTGACATCTTCTTACTCTTTTCTGATGTCTTGTGGGCCACAAATGCGGGCCAGTGATCTCTGATCTTCTCATACTTTCCGATGAATTCGGGTGTCAAATCTTCGTCGACAAACTCTGTTTTCAGCTCATTCTTCCACCTCCTGAATAGTTCTGCCATCTTCTTAGAGCATGAGACTTGATCAATTTCTCTTTAACTGGCTTCTCTGGATCCTCCTCTGGCGGTAGGGTGAAATTTTCCTTAAGCGATGTCCACAGATCTTCTTTCTGCATATCAGAGACATAAGACACCTCAGGTTCTTCCTTCTTAGGCTTTAACCATTGCTGGATACTGATCGGGATCTTGTCCCTAACAAGAACCCGCACTGAGCACGAAATGCATCCCTTGTCTGGATGGGTTCAATCGGCTTGCCATCGCGCGCGATTGCTGTGATCTCAAACCTTTCATCCGAGCGCAACTTTTTCTTCGGGCCTCGTTTCTTTACCGAAGTTGTGCTCGATCCGGAGGGCTAGAGAAAAGAAGAAAGACCAGAGTTAATTAATGTGTACATACGAAAACAATGAATGCATCAATTAGCTAGTCAGCACAGGCTTAACTAATATATATACCTGGCCGGACTCGGTTCGGTCACCGGAGCCGTCATGACGGTCTACTTGTACCGGACCATCATTGGGTCATCGGAGCCATCATAATCATAACCTTCTTCTTCACTACCCTGCCCTTCCAGACCATCGGTGTCGTTGAGAAACAACGCAACGACATCACTTTCTTTTGCGATTATGTCCCCCAACATCTCTTCTATTTCTTCGTCTCGGGGGTGCTCCATAGTTACAACATGGCAATTATTATTCAAACATGACAGCTGGATATATTAGTGGCAAATGTAGAACTAGCTAGCTAATATAATCACAATAAGGAATCATATTAGTGGCCTCGACGCTGCTTCTCTAGGGTTTGGGGTGGCCTCGGCAATGCTTCAATTGTTTGGGGTGGCCTCGACAATGCTTCAAGGGTTTGGGGTGGCCTCGACGACAACGCTCTTTTAACTTGGTAAATTTGGGTGGCCTCGAGAGAGTTTGTCGGGTAGGGGCGCGGCGGGAGGGGGTAGGAGACCAACATCGTTTTTTTCTAGGGTTTGGGTGTCCTCCAGAGTTTTGGTCGAGCGAGAGGGCCGAGGGGGTGCTCCCGTGGTATAAGTTATCACGGTCGAGAGGGGGTATGTATATCGACCGCCCCTCATGTTGAAGTTATCCGGGAGGGGGTTATATCGACAACGACGCGACATACATACATGGGAAAACAATGTTATCGGGGAGGGGGTATATCGACCCCCCCTCGTGTTGAAGTTATTGGGAGGGGGTATATCGACAACGACATACCCGATAAAAAAATAAGAAGACAAAAGAAGAAATAAAAAGGAGAAGAAGAAAGAATAGAAGAAGCAATCGAAGAAAAAAAGAAGAAAAAAAAAAGAAGAAGAAAGGAATAGAGGAGAAGAAGAAAAAATAGAAAATATTTTCTATTTTTTCTTCTTTCTCCTCTATTCCTTTCTTATTCTCCTCTTCTTTTTCTTTCTATTTTTTCTTCTTTCTCCTCTATTCCTTTCTTCTTCTCCTCTTATTTTTCTTCTTTTTTCCTCTTTTATTTATTTCTCCTCTTCTTCTTTCTTCCTCTTCTTATTTTCTTTTTTCCTATCCCGTGGTCTAAAATCGGTCTATGCACGATAGAAAATTCTGAAAAAATTACATCTATGATCCCTCGACGTCCCCGCCTCTCTCATGAACAAAAAAAACTATGAATAAAAAAACATCATGTTCTATGAACAAAAAAATATCATATATTTCATCCACATAGATGCATACATCATATATATATGTGATCATCTATGAAAAAAACATCATATTCCATAAAAAATCATCATATATATATGAACAAAAACAATTATGATAACAAGCATATATATCATCATACATATGAAAAAACAAGCATATACATATGAAAAAAATAAGCATATATATATGAAAAAAATAAGCATATACTTATGAAAAAATAAGCATATACATATGAAAAAATGTTGCGCCGGCCGGACCAAGTGAGGAGGACGGCGACGGCGGCGGCGGGCGGGCGGCGATGATGGGGGCGGGTAGGGGAGACGGCGACGGAGACGCAGTGGGCGGGCGGGCGGCGCGCCGGGCAAGGGAGGCGAGGGCGCGGGCGACGGCGACGGTGGGGGCGGCGGGCGTCGTCGGGGTAGCCTGGCGGCGTCGATGTCATCGGCGTCGTCGGGGGCGGCAACTGCAAGATGAGAGTGAAAAATTCGTAAGTGTGAAGTTATATAGCGAGGCATTTAGTCCCGGTTGGTGCCACGAACTGGGACTAAAGTGTGCATTAGTCCCGGTTGGTGCCACCAACCGGGACCAAAGGCCTCTTTTCAGCAGCCCAAAGGGCGGTTGGTGCCACAAACCGGTACCAATGCACCCCCTTTAGTCCCGGTTGGTGCCACCAACTGGGACCAAAGACCCCTCTGCTGCCCGCGTCGCGGCCAAAGTTTAGTCCCACCTTGCTAGTTGAGAGGGGCGCGTAGTGGTTTACAAGCCCCACTGTCGCACCCCTCTCGAGCTCCTCTCCATTCCAGGCTTATGGGCCTAATTGTTACTGCTATGCCTGATGGGCCTTCTACGGGCCTGAATCATGGCCCATGGATGGGTTTCTAGTCGTATTCAGGCCGTGGTGGCCCAGTTGGTGGCAAAAAAAAATTCCTAGTTTTTTTGTTTTCTTTTTTGCTTTATTTATTTTGTTTTGTTTCTACTTACAAAAAAATACTTATTTATTTTATTTTATTTTGTTTATAATTACTTATTCATTTTATTTTATGATAATTCTTTTTGCTATTAAAGTTTCTAACAAAAAAGTTCTTTATGAAAATTCTTTTTGCTTTTAATGATTTTGAATAGAAAATACTTTGATAATTTTAGTTGCATCAATTTTATATAATTTTAGTTTCAATAATACTAGAGGTTGCTTATAATGTTTTGAGCAGAAAATAATTTGATAATTTTAGTTTCATAAATTTTATTTATGTTATTAAAGTTTTTTGTTTCTACTTATCTATTTTATTAAAGTTTATATTATTTTGTTTCAAATTACTTATTTATTTTATTTTGTTTTGTTTCTGACTTCATTTGTTAGTTTCCATGCATTTACTAATTATTTTGAGCTATAAGACCATGAAATAGAAAAGCATTTAAAATGAACTCTGAAAAGGTTCCAAGTTGACATGGTATCATCATTTCACCCACATAGCATGTGCAAGAAAGTACAGAGGCTTACGGCAAAAACTGGATGCACTTCGTGTACAAAACAGACAATCTCCTTCGAAGTATCAGGGTTTCATATGGATACTCGTCTGTTACAAAGGGATTTCATTTTTTTGAACTTATTTGAACTCCATAGTTTTTATGTGTTCAAAATGCACCATTCAAAGCCACATCATAAATTTACAACCCTTTCTGACTACATTTGTTATTTTTCATGCATTTACTGATTATTTTGAACTATAAGACTATGAAATTGAAAAGCATTTGAAATGAACTCTAAAAAGGTTCCAAGTTGGCATGGTATCATCATTTCACCCACATAGCATGTGCAAGAAAGTAAAGAGGCTTACGGCAAAAACTGGATGCACTTCATGTACAAAACAGACAATCTCCTTCGAAGTATCAGGGTTTTATACGGAAACTCGTCTGTTACAAAGCGATTTCATTTTTTAAAACTTATTTGAGCTCCATAGTTTTTCTATGTTCAAAATGCACCATTCAAAGCCACATCATCAATTTACAACCCTTTCTGACTACATTTGTTATTTTTCATGCATTTACTGATTATTTTGAGGTATAAGACTATGAAATTGAAAAGCATTTGAAATGAACTCTGAAAAGGTTCCAAGTTGGCATGGTATCATCATTTCACCCACATAGCATGTGCAACAAAGTACAGAGGCTT
Organism: Aegilops longissima; assembly: GCA_021605205.1. Taxonomy (NCBI): domain Eukaryota; kingdom Viridiplantae; phylum Streptophyta; class Magnoliopsida; order Poales; family Poaceae; genus Aegilops; species Aegilops longissima. Next base: position 43,373,331 of record CM038676.1, on the reverse strand, counting down.
ACGACAAAAACTGGATGCACTTCGTGTACAAAACAGACAATCTCCTTCGAAGTATCAGGGTTTCATACAGAAACTCGTTTGTTACAAAGGGATTTCATTTTTTTCAACTTATTTGAACTCCATAGTTTTTCTGTGTTTAAAACGCACCATTCAAAGCCACATCATCAATTTACAACCCTTTCTGACTACATTTGTTATTTTCCATGCATTTACTGATTATTTTGAGCTATAAGACCATGAAATTGAAAAGCATTTGAAATGAATTCTAAACAGGTTCCAAGTTGGCATGGTATCATCATTTCACCCACATAGCATGTGCGAGAAAGTAGAGAGGCTTACGGCAAAAACTGGATACACTTCGTGTACAAAACGGACAATCTCTTTCGAAGTATCAGGGTTTCATACGGAAACTCATCTGTTACAAAGGGATTTCATTTTTTTGAACTTATTTGAACTCCATTGTTTTTCTGTGTTCAAAATGCACCATTCAAAGCCACATCATCAATTTACAACCCTTTCTGACTTCATTTGTTATTTTTCATGCATTTACTGATTAATTTGAGCTATAAGACCATGAAATTTAAAAGCATTTGAAATGAACTCTGAAAAGGTTCCAAGTTGGCATGGTATCATCATTTCACCCACATAGCATGTGCAAGAAAGTACAGAGGCTTACGACAAAAAATGGATGCACTTCGTGTACAAAACGGACAATCTCTTTCGAAGTATCAGGGTTTCATACGGAAACTCGTCTGTTACAAAGGGATTTCATTTTTTTAACTTATTTGAACTCCATTGTTTTTCTGTGTTCAAAAAGCACCATTCAAAGCCACATCATCAATTTACAACCCTTTCTGACTACATTTGTTATTTTTCATGCATTTACTGAATATTTTGAGCTATAAGACCATGAAGTTGAAAAGCATTTGAAATGAACTCTGAAACCAAAGTACATACATAGTTCTCCAGAGCATTAAAACCAAAGTACATACATAGTTCTCATTGAACAACATATAGCTCTCCAGAGCATCTAATGAAACCATACATTGAAATTATGTAAAACATTTCAATGCAACAACAAATGCGATCATAATCGCAACCAAGGTAAGAACTGATCCAACTTCATAATGATACCAAGCCTCGGTATGAATGGCATACTTTCTAATCTTTTTAATCTTCAACCGCATTGCATCCATCGTGATCTTGTGATTATCGACGACATCCGCAACATGCAACTCCAATATCATCTTCTCCTCCTCAATTTTTCTTATTTTTTCCTTCAAGTAATTGTTTTCTTCTTCAACTAAATTTAACCTCTCGACAATAGGGTCGGTTGGAATTTCCGGTTCAACAACCTCCTAGATAAATAAAATCTATGTCAGATTGGTCGGCATAATTGTCATAAACAATAAATGAACCAAATAGTTATGAAAAGATAATATATACCACATCTGAATCATAGACAGGACGAGGGCCGACGGGGGCGGATACCAAAACCATCGCACTATATAATAACAAGGAATAATAAAAGTAAGAAAATTAGACAAGTATCTATCTGAAGTCAGAATTTTTTTCTTTCAGAAAGAAGATAAGAACACGAGGCTCACCACGGTTGTGCCGGCGACGAGATCGGCGCGGGCGATCGACGGCGGTGAAGACGGGGCGGGGACGGGGCGTGACGGACCGCTAAATCTAGACAAATCTTGTTGAAAATGGAGCTCGGAGGTCGAGTTTCGAGAGGAGAAAGCTTAACTAGTGTGGCTCGGGCATTTCATCGAACACCTCACGTGCATAGGAGGTGAACTAGAGCACCCAAATGCCCTCCCCTCGCCGGCTTGACAAAACAGAGCACTCTAGAGTGCTCTGCCGCGGCGTTGGGTATATATAGGCAAGTTATTTGTCTCGGTTCGTGGCATGAACCGGGACTAAAGCCCGCCCTTCTGTCCCGGTTCAAGCCACGAACCGGGACCAATGGTTGTGGGCCAGGAGCGAGGACCATTAGTCCCGGTTCGTGGCTTGAACCGGGACAAACGGTTCCACATGAACCGGGACCAATGCCCACGAGGCCTCGGCCGACCCCCTGGGCTCACGAACCGGGTCTAATAGCCCCCATGGGTCCCGGTTCTTGAAGAACCGGGACTAATGGGCTAGCCAGGCCCGAACTTTAGCCCTGTTTTCTACTAGTGAAAATAGATAACTAAAGCACTCCTGCTGTATAAAAGATGATTAACGGATGCACGTCGTAGATGGACGATTATATGCATATTACCAGCCTCAGCCTATCATCAAGAGGAGCAAACCACAAACGAAGTTGGATGTTATAATAAATGATTACTCAGGTGCAGAATTCTTATGCTATTTTAATGAATGTGAGACCCAATCGCATAATATTGTCATTCAACCACTTGGCGAAAACTTTGCCCTTAAGAAGATAAGGAAAATAACAAATATTTTGGCAAATACGCTCAGTTTCAGTACTGTACTCGCTGAGTCTGGTTGTAAAAGTATTAATGCCAGTTTTGGGAACATGTAGTTTAACAGTTAAATCAAGCAAAAGACCGGAAAATGATTCATCTTAGTGACTTCCGAGGAAGATATTTCAGTGTCAAATGGTACAACAACAACAACAACAACAACAACAAAGCCTTTAGTCCCAAACAAGTTGGGGTAGGCTAGAGGTGAAACCCATAAGATCTCGCGACCAACTCATGACTCTGGCACATGGATAGCAAGCTTCAAACATGCTACCCAAATTGCAAAACTGTTATTATAGAAAACAAAGAAACATGTAAAATAGAAAGAATTGCACATCGACAGTTGGTGTCACCACAAACCCAACATTTAATCAGACAGCTCACAAAAACAAAACTAAACCTACCTAGTTCTGGCTCTTACTGGGAAATGGGGAGAAATGATAGCTAAGTGCACCTTGGAGCTTAACAGAGTTTGATCTATGCAAGATAAAGTGCAATTCTGAATAGATTCTTAACTGTAACATAATAAATTGTATTGTTTTATAGAAACATCTGCAGACAAATACTTCAAAAAAATGCCATGAACCCTTATTCCTTTAAAGGGTCTAAAATAAATAAGCATCAATATGTATGACCACACAAGCCATTAAATCTTGTGCTTTTAAATTTTTAATTACAGCAACAGCAACGAAGTTCATTTTCGGGGGATTTTTAACATATATAATAACTCAAATGAAGATCTAAAAGTACCTTGTAGGAAAGTTGATTGCAAAATTACAAACTGTAAGCCAAATCAGTTCAAATCTGACCAAACTCTGGATGACTATCTCATGATGCCCAATATACTGCTCTTTCAAGGCATCAAGCGAAGTGCACTCCCTATGAAATGTGAAATCGAGAAACAATCAACGCATATGGACACACGTCAATAGCAATGCAAAATAAAGAAATAAGCAAGCAAACACTCAACAACCTACCGAATGTTAGGATTAAGACATCCAGATGCTCCATAGTTTTTTCTTCTGGTGGAGCACAATGCTTACTCGAGATCAGATTCTACCCCGGATGAGTGTATGCATCGACAGTAGTAAATTTCTCTCCAAGACTGCTGAAAAGAGCCAAAGGCACGAAGGCGATTACCAAGCCAAGCAAACAGTAGCAGACACACAGAGCAGCTGATGTGCGGAATTACCTGTCACTAAATGAATTTATGTCAGGGATATCCTCATTGATATACCAAAAGCAGGCTAAGCAACCAATGAGCCCCTTGTACCTATCGGAAAGAAACAAGGAGGAAAAAATATCAAGGACACTGATCATAAAGAATCAAGAGCGTTGTATAGAAAGCATCCAAAATAAATGTCACAAACAATGCGCTGCCTGCCTTTTCCTCTCTAGCACCATGGGGACCGGGGGAAGGGGAGCTAGGGATGGAAGGTGGAGGGGCTAGCGTGGGGAGGAGGAAGAGGAGAGGCGGCGGCACGGGAAAGAGAGAGGAGGAAGGGGGAGGCGGCGACAGTGGCTAGGAGGGAGGTCGAGGAGGAGGAGGGACGGTCGCGTGCTGTCGTTGGCGTGGGTTGGGAAGCTGATGCAACCAGACACCAAAGCACCCAGCTCGGCGAACATAGTCACAAGTTCTACATCATTACAATACGTACAGAACAACCAGCTCAACAACCTGATGCGGCTACAACTGCCTCAGGCTTAGAATTGTGGAACCAACTGGACTGATATGGACGTTTCACTGCATAACTTTGCAGTGTTTGAAATGATCATCGCCTAGTCAGTAAAACAACTAATTCTACAGGATTTCATATGCTACCCAAATCTTATAACCCTAAACCCACACCAGATTTCGGAGAGGAAAACATGGGAGGTGAAGTAGAAGACACTTGAACTATTTTCCAGCCATCGCGTCATTATGTAGAGTGAAGGTGAGAACGGTCCAAGTAGTAAATATAGTAATTTAAATCTTGTGCTTTTTATGGGATTTTTCCCCTCAAACATGTGAAGAAAAAAAGATCACTTAGAGATGGAAGTTTCACAAGTAATTCAAAATCATGGCCAATACAGAAGTGAATAACAGGAAGGGTAAACTTAACTATAAGTATTTCCTCTATGTCCTACTCAAAGTGTTAACCAGTTAGAAACACAACATATTAACTCCAAAAATACTGAACATCTATTCTAAATTCATAAAATGTGTTAAGGTGTGCTAGCCTGAGCTTACTTGGTCAGACCTCTAAAACTAAATACACCTACCACAGATCTCCTAGAGGAGAGAAAATTTCAAGTAAAGAAAAGCGAGAATGATTTGTAAGGAGGCAATCAAAGTAACCAATCAAAAGGCAAACATGCAAGGAAAAATTTAACCGACAACATTCAGTAATGAGATAGACATTTAAAGAATTCGTTTGACTTAGGTCAAAACCCAAATGATAACAGAAAGAAAGTATACATGATCCTAATTCTACCTAGTTTCCAGGTGGTTCTATAAATTGTACATAGATCAAGTTTCCAACATTGAATCTTTATTCTGAATAATGATCTAAATTTTAACCCGGTCAACCAAAGGAAGTAAGATGGCCGAATCATACCTAGCTGCATTTTCTTTCATGAAACCACAACGGTACATCTCGATGGCATCTAAGATAACATGAACAACCTCTATAAAAGAGGCAGCAAAGCATGCATCCAAGTTAGCACCATAAGGTTACCGGTTCACGCCAAAAAAGGCTCCATCAGGTCACCTGTCACAAGAGAGTTGGCCCTTGCAGTTCCTTTGATGAGAAGTTCCTGTTGAAACAAAAATACAAACACATGTAAGATTGGTTGCGATCGCACAAACCACCTTTCAGATGCAAAGGCTCTATGCATGAGTAACAAAATTATCTGAATTCAAATGACATTAAAATATTCCGAGAGACCAAAATGTCAGCAATAAAGAGGAAAAAAATAGCAGGTCACCACCATCAAGATTCAAATGGCACTTACATCACACTACAACATGGTTACCATCCACTGATTTCCATCAAAACCATTCCCAAACATATAAATTCCTCTACAGGTCTACTTATCTTTTAGTTAAATCTATTATCATCTGATGCACGCAGAATATTCTTTGATTACACAAGCAGTACATGTATTTTTCCTCAACAATTGTATGAGATATCCATTGACCATAAACTCAGCAACAGTTGTTAAGCTTCCATCAGGATCACCACGAACAACACCATAAAATGAAACTACATTTGGATGATGAAATGAGTCGAGGATCTATGCGTATTTCCAGAAATCCGCTATTTGCAAATAGATCGAAACTAAAATCCAAACTCTTTTCACCGCTTCTTAAATAAAAAAACTAAAAATGAAGCTCATCTCATTGGCTCCTCTCACAAAGAGTACTCAGTTTCACAAATAACCGAATAGGGAAGCAACCAGCAGCAGGTAGTAGCACATTGCACCAGCACAAGCAACAGCAGCAGCCAGTAGCACATCGCGGCAGCACAAGCATCAGCAGAACCAGGAGAACAAAAGAGCACTGAAGACTGAACACATGTATAACAAGCAGCACACACATCTAAGCATCTAGCAGCATAAGTAGTAGTCGTAGCCCGCAAAGCAACAACACAAGGACACGACATTAAGCGAACAAGGGAAAAACTCACCCTCTTCTTTTCACAGAATTCGCAATCCAAATAAGCGAACAACCATGGGGTCCCCTTATTAGTTATTTTGCAGCCTGCAAAATCAAATTGAAACGACGAGCGTTGCATTAAAATATAAAATCACAACGGTTCATGTGTTAATAAGTCACCTCTGTGGTAGGCTATTTAAAAGCAAAATCAATCATTTACTATTATCAACAAAGGGAGAACAACTGCAGATCTGGATCATTATAGATTTGAGAAATACCTGCTCAGGTAGATTGTTAGTAGTCGATGGAGGGGCTGGGGAAAGTTGGTCATATACTTCTTCATTAACCATTGACCCAAGCAGCACCCTTGGAAATCATAGAAACTGTGAAACAAAAAAGAAAGAAACCGGTTAGAGCTAAAAAAACATAGCCTATACCAGCTTCACTGGATATGTAGATTCCCAAGGAAAAATACAGCTGGATAGCAAGATCCTCATGAGAGATTCGTAAACTAAAACACTAAAACAAAATAATAGTGTATTAAAAAACAACTGCACACACATATAAACATTCCCAGATAAACCCACAACTCAACATCAAGATGATCAAGACAAACAAACTACTAACCAGACCATATAATTGGGCAGCTAATTAGACATCTATATAAAACAGATCAATGCAGACAATTTCTATTTCATAGATCTCAAGTTCTACTTATTATGCTATTTCTTTGAAGCTGTAAGTATGTTTTCTTTTATCTCTTTACTTATGTATTCTCACTATATCACTCTCTGCTCTGCATCATCTCATGTTCTTGTACTTCTGCTTGTCTGTACAAGGCTACAACTTATTGTTTATCGTGTCTAGAACTGATTGTGTCTTGCTTTCTGTCTATCTATTCTCAGCTAGAAAGTGTAGGATTCATACTCTTTTAACTCTGCAAATCTTCTCTCTATTCTAATTTCTTAGTTACTCTCTCATTCTTTTTACTCTTAAAACTATGACTGGCTGTTCTATTCTATTCTTCGCTGCTTCTTATCTTAGTGCTCTCTCTTCTCAACACATTTAATCTCTCTTATTACTTCATATTTCAATAGTCCAATAAGGAGCACATCCTGAGATCCTCTCTTCCTCCTACTGGTCTACTTCCTCATCCAAACACAGAGCAAATCATGGCACAAGCAATCAGGGCAAGAGGGGGGTTAAACGGGATCTGACCTAGATCGGGGAGAGAGGAAGAGGAACTCGTCGCGGTGGTCGGCATCCCTCGCACTATCCGCCGCTGGGCTGTCGTCGCTGGGGAGTACCCCAAGTGCCAGCATGGCCTGGTGGGGATCTGCTGCATCTCCGAGCGCCACGATGCCCACGAGCGTCGTCGCCATCGCCTGGAAGCTCACCTCCACACCCGAGGCGGAAGAGATGCGGGGGTAGGGGCGGAGGAGGAGGGGATGACGGTGGGAGGAGGAGGAGGGGGCGGCGATGGGAGGAGGAGGAGGGGGCGGCGATGGGAGGAGAAGGAGGGGGCGACGAGGAGGGGGGAGGCGAGTGGGACGGGAGGCGGCGGTGATGGTTTCTCAACATGGGCGGCTGTGATTTATACCCCTGCAGGTGAAAAGACTAAAATGCCCTCGGCGGGGAACAAGGTGGCAGCAGCACTGTTCATGGCGAATTAGGGGCGACATGGCTACCTTCATCCTGCCTATGACTTATTGAGGGTTTATATGTTCAATTGGTCGTATCTTGAAATCTCCCATTTAAATGATTTTTATAGGAATCCTTTCCACATGGGTGTTTGATTTGTTGAACCGTATCTTATAAATTTTTGAACTAAATTTAAAGAAATTGTCTGTGGTTAAAAATGTGTTTCTTCCATATCGTGCAATCAAGCATTTTTTATACAAAATTAATCATGTATGGTTCCGGTCGACATGACAATACAATCATGTAACTTTATATTTCGATGTCTGATTCTGCAAATTAAGGAGACCCTTAGATCAACTCATGCATGTCTCTAAACACTGGCTCTAAACAAAATTTTAAGGTATAGGAAAAAAATACGTTTCCAAGAGCACCACGTCACCCGGTACTCTAGCTCAGCCGCTACCACCACGTCACCCACCTCCAGCACCCCCCTCCCCCAGCGCTCTCTGGCCTCTTTGCACACCTCCATGACATCGTCCATGTCTAACCTACTGACCCAGCTTCTTGACGTTGAGCTTTGCTCCATCCAGCTTCATGTCGCGAAAGCGGGATGGACTTTGTTGTATTCAGATGTCATCCATCCTCCCCACGCAATCCCATGATATCCGACAACAATCTAGGAGGGTGGCAGTACGGGGAAACAAACATTGACGGTGTGATCAAAGAAGATGAAGGGAAAAGGGAAAAAATATATATAATAGAACACTGAGCCGGTGACTTTTTTGAGAAATACGCAAAGCTTGTGTGTCATTGATACGTCCATTTTGCATCATGCTTTTATGTCAATATTTATTGCATTATGGGATTTTATTACACATTATATCTCAATACTTATGGCTATTCTCTCTTATTTTACAAGGTTTACCATGAAGAGGGGGAATGCCGGCAGCTGGAATTCTGGCTGGAAAAGGAGCAAACTTTGGAAACCTATCCTGCACTGCTCCAAAAATCCTGAAACTCCACGAAACATCTTTTTGGAATTAATAAGAATTATTGGGCAAAAGAAATACACCAGGGGGCCCACACCCTGTCCAGGAGAGTGGAGGCCCCCCCCTCCCCTACTGGGCGCACCCCCTGTCTCCTGGACCCCCTGGTGGGCCTCCGGTGCCCATCTTCTGCTATATTAGAGCTTTTACCCTAGAAAAAATCGTGGGCAAGCTTACGGGACGAAACTCTGCCGCCACGAGGCGGAACCTTGGCGGAACCAATCTAGGGCTCTGGCGGAGCTGTTCTGCCGGGAACACTTCCCTCCGGGAGGGGGAAATCATCACCAACGATCCTCTCATCGGGAGGGGGTCAATCTCCATCAACATCTTCACTAGCACCATCTACTCTCAAAACCCTAGTTCATCTCTTGTATCCAATCTTGTATCAAAACCACAAATTGGTGCCTGTGGGTTGCTAGTAGTGTTGATTACTCCTTGTAGTTGATGCTAATTGGTTTACTTGGTGGAAGATCATATGTTTAGATCCTTAATGCATATTATTACTGTTGGGGAACGTAGTAATTTCAAAAAAAATCCTACGCACACGCAAGATCATGGTGATGCATAGCAACGAGAGGGGAGAGTGTTGTCTACGTACCCTCGTAGACCGTAAGCGGAAGCGTTATATCAACGCGGTTGATGTAGTCGTACGTCTTCACGATCCGACCGATCCAAGTACCGAAAGCACGGCACCTCCGAGTTCTGCACACGTTCGGCTCGGTGACGTCCTCGCCTTCTCGATCCAGCAAGAGAGGCGAAGTAGTAGATGAGTTCCGGCAGCACGACGGCGTGGTGACGGTGTTTGTGAAGAACAATCTTTGCTGGGCTTCTCCTAAGCACTACGAAAACTATGACGGAGGATAAACTAGAGGGGACGAGGTTGCCGGCACACGGCTTGGTGTTTCTTGATGTGTCTTTGGTGCTAGCCCTGCCCCTCTATTTATATGTTGAGCCCTGGGGTCGAAACTTGGAGCAAAAGCCTCCTCAAAGTCGGTTTTGTCCGAAAGGCAAGAGTCCCACTCGGACTCCGGGACCAAACGCCACAACCCTTGGCATCTGGCCCACACACCATGGGCCTCGTCGTCTGGCCCAGGGCCAGACACCAGGGTCTCCGGCGTTTGGCCCCCTGGCCTCAGCAAAACTCCTTTTGCACCAACTTATAGCCCTGTGGGCCTGATCCCTTGGCCTAACCATATCATCCAATATATGAATCCTTACCTCCGGACCATTCCGGAGCTCCTCGTCATGTCCGTGATCTCATCCGGGACTCCGAACAACATTCGGTCACCAACATACATAACTCATATAATACTATATCGTCAACGAACGTTTAAGCGGACGGACCCTACGGGTTCGAGAACTATGTAGACATGACCGAGACATTTCTCTGGTCAATAACCAATAGCGGAACCTGGATGCCCATATTGGCTCCTACATATTCTACGAAGATCTTTATCGGTCAAACCGCATAACAACATACGTTTGTTCCCTTTGTCATCGGTATGTTACTTGCCCGAGATTCGATCGTCGGTATCTCAATACCTACTTCAATCTCGTTACCGGCAAGTCTCTTTACTCGTTCCGTAATACATCATCCCGCAACTAACTCATTAGTTGCAATGCTTGCAAGGTTATAATGATGTGCATTACCGAGTGGGCCCAGAGATACCTCTCCGACAATCGAAGTGACAAATCCTAATCTCGAAATACGCCAACCCAACAAGTACCTTTGGAGACACCTGTAGAGCACCTTTATAATCACCCATTTACGTTGTGACGTTTGGTAGCACACAAAGTGTTCCTCCGGTAAACGGGAGTTGCATAATCTCATAGTCATAGGAACATGTATAAGTCATGAAGAAAGCAATAGCAACATACTAAACGATCAAGTGCTAAGCTAACGGAATGGGTCAAGTCAATCACATCATTCTCCTAATGATGTGATCCCATTAATCAAATGACAACTCATGTCTATGGCTAGGAAACTTAACCATCTTTGATTAACGAGCTAGTCAAGTAGAGGCATACTAGTGACACTCTGTTTGTCTATGCATTCACACATGTATTATGTTTCCGGTTAATACAATTCTAGCATGAATAATAAACATTTATCATGATATAAGAAAATAAATAATAACTTTATTATTGCCTCTAGGGTATATTTCCTTCAATTACTCCTCTGATTATGAACATGAATATGCTTTGTGAGTAGTTAAGTTTGTTCCTGAGGACATGGGTGAAGTCTTGCTATTAGTAGTCATGTGAATTTGGTATTCGTTCGATATTTTGATGAGATGTATGTTGTCTTTTCCTCTAGTGGTGTTATGTGAACGTCTACTACATGACACTTCACCATTATTTGGGCCTAGAGGAAGGCATTGGGAAGTCATAAGTATATGATGGCTTGCTAGAGTGACAGAAGCTTAAACCCTAGTTTATGCGTTGCTTCGTTAGGGGCTGATTTGGATCCATATGTTTAATGTTGTGGTAAGGTATACCTTAATACTTCTTTTGTAGTTGCGGACGCTTGCAATAGGGGTTAATCATAAGTGGGATGCTTGTCCAAGTAAGGGCAGTACCCAAGCACCGGTCCACCCACATATCAAATTATCAAAGTACCGAACGCGAACCATATGAACGTGATGAAAACTAGCTTGACGATAATTCCCATGTGTCCTCGGGAGCTCCTTTCTCATTATTAGAAATTGTCCAGGCTTATCCTTTGCTACATAAAGGATTGGGTCACCTTGCTGCACTTTACTTACTTTATTTACTTGTTACTCGTTACTATTTATCTTATCACAAAACTATCAATCACCTATAATTTTAGTGCTTGCAGAGAAAACCTTACCAAAAACCGCTTATCATTTCCTTCTGCTCCTCGTTGGGTTCGACACTCTTACTTATCGAAAGGACTACGATTGATCCCTACACTTGTGGGTCATCAAGACTCGTTTCTGGCGCTTTTGCCGGGGAGTGTAGCACTTTTGGTGAGTGGAACTTGGTAAGGAAACATTTATATAGTGTGCTGAAATTTTCTGTTACTTGTCACTATGGAAACTAATCCTTTGAGGGGCTTGTTCCGGGTATCTTCACCCTGACCAGAAGAGCAAAAAGTTGCTCCTCAACCTACTGAACTCTATGAAAATATTTACTTTGAGATTCCTTCGGGTATGATAGAGAAACTGCTAGCTAAACCATTTGCAGGAGATGGAACATTGCATCCCGATTTACACCTTATCTTTGTGGATGAAGTTTGTGGATTATTTAAGCTTGCAGGTATTCCCGATGATGTAGTCAAAAGGAAGGTCTTCCCTTTATCTTTGAAGGGAGATGCATTGACATGGTATAGGCTATGTGATGATACGAGATCTTGGAATTATAAGCGATTGAAGTTGGAATTTCACTAGAAGTTCTATCCTATGCATCTTGTTCATCGTGATCGTAATTACATATATAATTTCTGGCCTCGCGAAGGAGAAAGCATCGCTCAAGCTTGGGGGAGGCTTAAGTCAATGTTATATTCATGCCCCAATCATGAGCTCTCCCGAAAATGATTATTCAAAACTTTTATGCTCGGCTTTCTCTTGATAATCGCAACCTGCTCGATACTTCCTATGCTGGTTCTTATATGCTGAAGACTATTGATTTCAAATGGGACTTATTGGAAAGAATTAAACGCAACTCTGAAGATTGGGGTTCCGACGATGGTAAGGAGTCAGGTATGACACCTAAGTTCGATTGTGTTAAATCTTTTATGGATACCGATGCTTTTCGTGGATTTAGCGCTAAGTATGGACTTGACTCTGAGATAGTAGCTTCTTTCTGTGAATCTTTTGCTACTCACGTTGATCTCCCTAAAGATAAGTGGTTTAAATATAATCCTCCTGTTGAAGTGAAAGTAGTTGCACCTATTACAGTTGAAGAAAAGACTATCACCTATAGTGATCCTATTGTTCCTACTACTTATGTTGAGAAACCTCCTTTTCCTGTTAGGATAAAGGATCATGCTAAAGCTTCGACTGTTGTTCGTAAGAGTAATACTAGAACTTATACACCTCCTGAGCAAATCAATGTTGAACCTAGTATTGCTATGGTTAAAGATCTCTTGGATGATGATTTAGATGGGCATGTTATTTATTTCTGTGGTGAGACTGCTAATATTGCTAGACCAGATACTAAGATACATAGACCTGTCGTAGGCATGCATGTTATTTATGTTAAAATAGGAGATCATTGTTATCATGGCTTATGTGATATGGGTGCCAGTGCTAGTGCGATACCTTATGATCTCTATAAATAAATTATGCACGACATTGCACCAGTTGAATTAGAAGGCATTGATGTTACTATTAAGCTTGCTAATAGGGATACCATTAAACCTATTGGGATTGTTAGAGATGTTGAAGTCTTGTGTGGGAAGGTTAAATACCCCGCTGATTTTCTTGTTCTTGGCTCTCCACAAGATGATTTTTGTCCCATTATTTTTGGTAGACCCTTCTTGAATACAGCTAGTGCTAAGATTGATTGTGAAAAAGATACTGTCACCGTCGGCATAGATGGTATGTCTCATGAGTTTAATTTTGCTAAGTTCCATAGACAACCTCATGATAGGGAACCACCTGGTAAGGATGAGATTATTGGTCTTGCTTCCATTGCTATGCCTCCTACTGATCCGTTAGAACAATACTTGCTAGACCATGAAAATGATACGTTTATGAAGGAAAGAAGGGAAATAGATGAAGTGTTCCTCAAAAAGGAACCTATGCTGAAACATAACCTTCCCGTTGAAATTCTTGGGGATCCCCATCCATCCAAGGGTGATCCCGTGTTTGAACTCAAACCTTTACCTGAAAATCTTAAGTATGCTTATCTTGATGAAAAAGAAATATATCATGTTATTATTAGTGCTAACCTTTCAGAGCAAGAAGAAGAAAGATTATTGAAAACTCTGAAGAAGCACCGAGCAGCTATTGGATATACTCTGGATGATCTTAAGGGCATTAGTCCCACATTATACCAACACAAAATTACAGTGGAAAAAGATGCCAAACCAGTTAGAGACCCTCAACGACGACTAAATCCCAAGATGAAAGAAGTGGTAAGAAAGGAGATACTAAAGCTCCTTGAGGCAAGTATTATTTATCCCGTTGCTGATAGTGAATGGGTAAGCCCTCACTACTAGGAAAAAGGCTACTAGCAGCGCGGGTAAAATGGCTACTAGCAGCGCGGGTACCCACGCTACTAGTATCGCGCTACAGCTAATAGTTAGTAGTAGCGCGGGGTAAACCCACGCTACTACTAACATTTTACTGGTAGCGTGGATGTCACCCGCGCTACTACTAACGAAATAGTAGTAGCGCGTCTATAGTACCACACGTTACTAGTATCCTGAATACTAGTAGCGCGTCTATAGTACCACACGCTAGTAGTATCCTGAATACTAGTAGCGCTCCATTTCACCCCACGCTACTACTTACTAATTAGGAATTAAAAAAAATAAAATCCATCAATTCCATTTTATGCATACAATTCTAACAACTAAAACAAGCCCAAATTGTAATAAACCAGCAGCATTACACATCATTCCAAATCGAAGATTTATAGTAAACCAGGAGCATTAGAGCATATCCATACATCTACACTTATTGCCTAGTCACTTATTCCCAGCTAGTGCAAACACAGTTGAAAGCAAACAAAAATGCATAAAAACACCAAACAGTGGCATTCTATCCCTCCAAATGATTTGCTCCCTCTCCATCCTTGCAATCATCTTCTTCTCCCTTATGTGCTTCTCCCATTTATGAATCCAAGATTTCTGTAAAGAGCAAAGAACAAATTAAATTAAATTTCAGCTGACATATATTTCCTTGCATGTTGTGATGTACAGTAGCTACGGGAATAAATATACGAAAACAAAAAAGTGAGTGATTTCTATTAACAAGAGATTGCCTATGTAATAGCTACAAACAAATGAAATTAATTTCTAGATAATATATATTGCCAACCAAGCCTAGATGAACTATATATTGCCAGGTAATAGGACATATCTAATTTTCACATTAATTGCCTTTAGTTTTCTTCAAAACTAAATATACTTAAACTTAGATCATTTCATATAGATGTTCAAAGGATAATACGGCTAAAAAATCCAATTTCTTTGTTTTTTTGAAGTAGTTTAAAAGGAAAGCATTAACACATAATTTCTTTGGTGCTGATATCTTTTGTTGCAACATTACTTAGCAAGTGGGAAAAGAATGTTGATTTCAACCGAACTGCGAAAGAAGAGCAAGGGAAATCATGGTTAATTATCATAGTATACTACAAGAAGTTAAACAGGACAGTGCCCAACTACACAAGAATCATGGAATTGATGGCTAATTAGTACTCAATTCACTCTTTGAAACATAACCTTCTTCTTTTTACTGTTTACGTCATAATATACCGATAAACCTATTAAAATTGTTAATTAACAAAGACCCATGATAAATCTATATGCATGCAATTTATGAGTATGAGATCTAAATAGTTACTCCCTCTACCCACAATATAAGAGCGTGTTAAAAACACTCTTATATTATGGGACGAGGGAGTAAAGCTAACAGTGGCCCATGTCTAACACAAGATATTATCGCATAGTAATGATGACTAGTAGAAGAGAATCTCATGAATCACGTGTTATGGAGATGACTGGTCGACTATACACTACATAGATGGCCTAACATCGACAGACAAGTCCTTGAAGAAGCAGTCAAATTATTAGCCCGACGACTAACCTTTGAAACCGAAAGCAACCGCCAGAATGAAACAAGATCTTTTCCCTTTCTGCATGGCTCTCATGCATTACACACACATGAGGTGAGGTCATGGTCCTCTTCTCCTTTCAATGGTCTATGCTTCTAGAAGAAGCCACGTGTGCCATTCGCTAAGAAAAAAAGTCACCCATGAAGAATTTTGGTACTAGGCGGTTAGGATGTCATCAGCGGCTAACATCGACACGTGGCGTGGCGAATCCTATGATTCAAAGAACACTCATAAAAACAATCTTGAGGATAAAAAATAATCCAAAACCTATGAATCATACAGGAAATATTTCTTGAAGTTCGCAATCTTCTTTGTTTCTTTCTTTCACATGGCTGGAATCTTCGAAATTTCCTCTTATAAAATCTCACAGCCCAAAAATGTCATACGAGTTCAAAGTTCAGCAGAGAGCATTAATACTATTTTTCCTAGGAAGAGAGAATTTAGGAGTTTTTTATTTTTGTTTTTTTAGATTAAGAATTTAGGATTGGAGTGTGTGCAAACCTACACTGGAGAGAAATACAAGAGGCATTCAGGGGAGTGTGGCCCATTGGGCTTCGGTTGGGTCCGCGACAAACAAGCAAGGAAGTAAGTGGGCTGCATAGGGTAGCCCTGTCAAGCATCCTGTAAGTGGGTCGCTTGTAATATTACAGATACAGAACTGACAAATGATCTTCATATTAAGCAGATACCACTTTCTAAGGTGCAAACATCTAAGGAAACTTAGTTGGTGCTAATCATGGAAGCGATCAACAATTGTTTATCTTCCTACATCAATTTGGACAGTTACAGTAAGCAAAGATAGCATTATAATCCCAGCCAACTACGTATATAACTAGAAAAAAATGATGAAAACAAGAAGACTGTCCAACCAATTGACTACAATTATTGAGGAGTTGCATGGAGAGTGCTAGTATTAAAATCGGGCTTGCAATCTAGGCTCGATCGAAACTGAAACTGAAATCGGCCTTGCAATCTAGGCTCCTCCACCTTTCACAGCGGTGGAGCAAACTGAAACTGAAATCGGCCTTGCAATCTACTACAAACCCTCTACAAAATTCGTATTGAAACTTTTTTTTAAACAACCTCTATAAGGCCGTAAACTGGCATACGAAAACAATGCACTCAGGATACTAACTTTCGGGACAACAAACTAAAACGATGGCTGCTCTCAAACCATACATCCAAACGACGCAAATAAATACTCTACGGAAAGCCTGGAACTTGGTTTACAAATTTCATATAGAGGCAACTCGAAATTCTGAGAATAACTAACTCGTTTTTCACCTAGAAGCTGGCTGTCCAGATTTGATTGCAGTTTTAATCGAACAGATTCTTATCGTGAAGTAGCACCCAACAAAATGCAGATAGACATGTAACTAAATTATGCAACTGAACTTTTAGCAGGAAGCAAACACTCACCAAAATTCAGACAGGCATGTAACTAACTTCTGTAATAACTGAATTTAGCAGCAGGCGAGCACCCAACAAAATTCAGATAGGCATGTAACTAAATTCTGCAACTGAATTTCTAGCAACAAGGAAGCACCCAGCAAAATTCAGATAGGCATTATACCAGATTCTGCAATGCAATGTTTATCTTACTCAGAAGCAGAGCAGGTATCCACCAAAATTCAGTCTGACAACTACATGTAACCCAAATTCAGACATACTACATGTAACCCAAATTCTTCTACAACTGAACTTGTAACCACCAAATTCAGACAAGCAAGCAACCAAATCAATTGGGTCATCAGTGAGTCACCTGCAGCATGACGGAGTTGATGACATAAGCGTATCTGACGGCGAGTTTGAGCGACATACAGCGGGCGGGGGCCATGGCGTAGCACCTGGTGCGGCCCCTCTCGACCTTGCCGAGCTTGTCGAGGTTGAGCACGACGACCATGGTGAGCATGGCGGCGACGCTGACGCCGAGGGAGTGTCCTGTGAAGGTGAGCGTGTAGGCGGGGTACCGGTCGAGGAGGTCCCGGAGCAGGTCGCACTCCCTGTCGAGCACCCAGCCGGCGGCGGGGAGGAGGCCGTTGTGGACGTAGCCGCCGTCGAAGCGGCGCTTGCCGAGGCGGTTGTCGAGGAGCGTGCGCGTGGTCGAGGTAGACGAGGTAGGGCGTGACCCAGCCCTTCGTGTCGGCGTAGGTGCGGCGGCACACGACGTTTGAGGGGTCGAGGAGGAGGGGCGCCACGGTGAGGAGGTCGGGCGGGGCGTAGTTGGCCATGACGAGGCGGCACATCCTAGGCACGGGCGCGAAGTCGGCGGCGGCAGCGTGGCCCCAGGTGGCGCTGTCGTGGTGGCCGGAGTGGACGCACCGCTTCCACGCCCTGCGGCGGGGCGTTGAGGAGAGGAGGTGGGAGCGGAGACGGGATTGTGGATTGGGGATCTGGATCGGGCGCTGAGTGTTTTTTTTTAGACATGGCGTAGGATGGTTGGTGGGGTGGGAGCAGATGCAGGTGGTAGCGTGGGGTTTATAACCCACGCTACTACTATCGACTTAGTAGTAGCGTGGGTTTATAACCCACGCTGCTACTACGGCTGGTCCCGGGAGGCACAGTGGAAATAACTTAGTAGTAGCGAGGGGTAAAAACCCGCGCTACTACTATCATGTTATTAGTAGCGCGGTTTTCTCAAGCTCGCTACTGCTAATTAGCAGTAGCGTTTGTTTTTAAACCGCGCTGCTGCTAAGATTCTGTGTATAAGGTTTTCCCTAGTAGTGCCTGTCCATTGTGTTCCTAAAAAGGGAGGTATTACCGTTGTTCCTAATGATAAAGATGAATTGATCCCACAAAGAATTATTACAGGTTATAGGATGGTAATTGATTTCCGTAAGTTAAATAAAGCTACTAAGAAAGATCATTACCCTTTACCTTTTATTGATCAAATGCTAGAAAGACTATCCAAACAACACATTTTTGCTTTCTAGATGGTTATCCTGGCTTCTCTCAAATACCTGTGTCAGCGAAGGATCAATCTAAAACTACTTTTACTTGCCCTTTTGGTACTTTTGCTTATAGACGTATGCCTTTTGGTTTATGTAATGCACCTGCTACCTTTCAAAGATGCATGATGGCTATATTCTCTGATTTTTGTGAAAAGATTCGTGAGGTATTCATGGATGATTTCTCCGTTTATGGATCCTCTTTTGATGATTGTTTGAGCAACCTTGATCGAGTTTTGCAGAGATGCGAAGACACTAGTCTCGTCCTCAATTGGGAAAAGTGTCACTTTATGGTTAACGAAGGCATTGTTTTGGGGCACAAGATCTCCGAGAGAGGTATTGAAGTTGATAAAGCCAAAGTTGATGCTATTGAAAAGATGCCATGTCCCAAGGACATAAAAGGTATAAGAAGTTTCCTTGGTCATGCCGGTTTTTATAGGAGGTTCATTAAGGACTTTTCTAAAATCTCTAGGCCTCTGACTAATTTATTGCAAAAAGATATTCCTTTTGTCTTTGATGATGATTGCGTAGAAGCATTTGAAATACTTAAGAAAGCTTTGATCACTGCACCTATTGTCCAGCCATCTGATTGGAATTTACCTTTTGAAATTATGTGCAATGCTAGTGATTATGCTGTAGGTGTTGTTCTAGGGCAAAGAGGTTATAAGAAATTGAATGTTATCCAGTATGCTAGTAAGACTCTTGATACTGCCCAGAGAAATTATGCTACTACTGAAAAAGAGTTCTTAGCAGTTGTGTTTGCATGTGATAAGTTTAGACCTTATATTGTTGATTCCAAAGTTACTATTCACACTGATCATGCTGCTATTAAATATCTTATGGAAAAGAAAGATGCTAAGCCTAGGCTCATTAGGTGGGTTCTCTTGCTCCAAGAATTTGATTTACATATTATTGATAGAAAGGGAGCTGAGAACCCCGTTGCAGACAACTTGTCTAGGTTAGAGAATGTTCTTGATGACCCACTGCCTATTGATGATAGTTTTCCTGATGAACAATTAGCGGTCATTAATGCTTCTCATACTGCTCCTTGGTATGCTGATTATGCTAATTATATTGTTGCTAAATTTATACCGCCTAGTTTCACATACCAGCAAAAGAAAAAGATCTTTTATGATTTAAGACATCACTTTTGGGATGACCCACACCTTTATAAAGAAGGAGTAGATGGTATTATTAGACGTTGTGTGCCTGAGCATGAACAGGAACAGATTCTACGTAAGTGTCACTCTGAATCTTATGGAGGACACCACGCAGGAGATAGAACTGCACACAAGGTACTACAATCTGGTTTTTATTGGCCTACTCTCTTCAAAGATGCTCGTAAGTTTGTCTTATCTTGTGATGAATGCCAAAGATTAGGTAACATTAGTAGACGTCAAGAAATGCCTATGAATTATTCTCTTGTTATTGAACCGTTTGACGTTTGGGGCTTTGATTATATGGGACCTTTTCCTGCCTCCAATGGTTATACACATATTTTAGTTGTTGTTGATTACGTTACTAAGTGGGTAGAAGCTATTCCAACTAGTAGTGCTGATCATAACACTTCTATTAAAATGCTTAAAGACGTTATTTTTACGAGGTTTGGAGTCCCTGGATATCTTATGACTGATGGTGATTCACATTTTATTCATGGTGCTTTCCGTAAGATGCTTGCTAAGTATGATGTCAATCATAGAATCGCATCTCCTTATAACCCGCAGTCTAGTGGTCAAGTAGAGTTGAGCAATAGAGAGCTCAAATTAATTTTGCAAAAGACTGTGAATAGATCTAGAAAGAATTGGTCCCAAAAACTAGATGATGCATTATGGGCCTATAGAACTGCATACAAAAATCATATGGGTATGTCTCCTTATAAGATGGTTTATGGAAAAGCGTGTCATTTACCTCTTGAACTTGAACATAAAGCATATTGGGCTATTAAAGAGCTCAACTATGACTTCAAACTTGCCGGTGAGAAGAGGTTGTTTGATATTATCTCACTTGATGAATGGAGAACCCAAGCATATGAGAATGCCAAGCTATTCAAAGAAAAAGTCAAACGTTGGCATGATAAGAGGATACAAAAGCGTGAGTTTAACGTAGGAGACTATGTATTATTATTCAACCCTCGTTTAAGATTTTTTGCAGGAAAACTTCTCTCTAAATGGGAAGGTCCCTACGTTATCAAGGAGGTCTATCGTTCTGGTGCCATAAAAATCAACAACTTCGAAGGCACAAGTCCAAGGGTGGTAAACGGTCAAAGAATTAAACATTATATTTCAGGTAATCCTATCAATGTTGAAACTACTATTATTGAAACCGTAACCCCTGAGGAATACATAAGGGACACTTTCCAGAATGTTCCAGACTCCGAAAAGGAATAGGTATGTGGTACGGTAAGTAAACCGACTCCAAAACGACTCCAATGGCATTTTTTATCAGTTTTGGAATATTTAAGAATTTTAGGAAGAAAGAAGTAGTCCGAAAGGGACACGAGGCCTCCACGAGTGGGCGCCCCCCGGGCGCCCCTGTCTCGTGGACACCTCGTGTGCCTCCCGGACTCCGTTTTCTTGCACATTACGTATTTTGGTCGGTAAAAATTCATTATATATACTCCCGAAGGTTTTGACCACCGTATCACGCAAATATCCTCTATTTTCGTTTCGAACTGTTTCTGTTTTAGATATAGAGCAATATGTCATCTCAGGATTCGGAAGGGGAAAGTTATGTGGCTGATTTCCTCGCAGACCCTAAGGTCTACGGGGACTTGGAGCATGATGACTGGACCTCTGAAGAAGAGGAAGGCTATGAGCCTAAAGTAAAGGAGGAGATGAGTTCAGACGAAGACGAAGCCCCATTACCTCAGCCTGGGGACATGCACGTGGAGTTTAAAAAGTCAAGCATCCCTGATAGAGCAAAGAAGCCAAAGATCGAGTTTATCCCTTTTCGTCTCTTGAAGGAAAATAAACAGGAATTATGCAAAAGAGTATTAAGCCTGGAGCAGGAGATCGAGGACCTAAAGGAGCAAAATATTAGACTCAATCGTAAATTGAGGAACAAGCCTACATCATCAACAACTCCTACTTCACCACCTCCGAGGACATAATCACATGGGTATGGGCACTCCCCTTGGCAATTGCCAAGCTTGGGGGAGGTGCCCCGGTATCGTATCACCATCACACTCCTATCTTTACCGTTTTATTTAGTTTGATCCCTTTTAGTAGTATCTCGATCTAGAAGATTGAAGTTTTGATATCAAGTAGTTTTGAGTTTTGCTTTGTGATCTCTTTTTGTAATCGAATCTGCGAGCTATCTATAATAAAGATTAGTGTTGAGTCAAGGGCTTTGCTATGTTGCCATGATCTTGATAAAGTAGAAAGAAAAAGAAAAGAGTTCATATTGATCTTATGGATAGTGATGACTTCACATATAGAAAGTATGAGGCATAAAAGTTGTTGAGAGTTGATAAACGTAGTCTTGGTCATCGTTGCAATTAATAGGAAGTGATAAGGAAAGAGGGGTTCACATATAAATATATTATCTTGGATACCTTTTATACTTGGGAGCACTCATTAGGTATGACATGCTAAAAGAGTTGGCGTTGGACAAGGAAGACAACGTAATGGTTTATGTTTTCGCACATCTCAGTTAAAGTATATTGTCATTGACATTCCAAACATGTTGACCTTGCCTTTCCCCCTCATGCTAGCCAAATTCCTTGCACCAAGTAGAGATACTACTTGTGCTTCCAAATATCCTTAAACCCAGTTTTGCCATGAGGGTCCACCATACCTACCTATGGATTGAGTAAGATCCTTCAAGTAAGTTGTCATGCTGCAAGCAATAAAAATTGCTATCTAAATATGTATGACTTATTAGTGCAGAGAAAATAAGCTTTGTACAATATTGTTGTGGAAGTAATAAAAGCGACGGACTGCATAATAAAGGTCCACACACAAGGGGCAATATAAAGTGACGTTCTTTTGCATTAAGATTTTGTGCATCAACCCTAAACGTACATGACAACCTCTGCTTCCCTCTGCGAAGGGCCTATCTTTTACTTTATGTTTTTACTTTATGCTTGAGTCAAGGTGATTGAGGGAGTCCTGGACTAGGGGGTGTCCGGATAGCCGAACTATCACCGATTGGCCGGACTCCTGGACTATGAAGATACAAGATTGAAGACTTCGTCCCGTGTCCGGATGGGACTTTCCTTGGCGTGGAAGGCAAGCTTGGCGGATACGGATATGTAGATCTCCTACCATTGTAACCGACTCTGTGTAACCCTAACCCTATCCGGTGTCTATATAAACCGGAGGGTTTTAGTCCGTACGACGAACAACAATCATACCATAGGCTAGCTTCTAGGGTTTAGCCTCTCTGATCTCGTGGTAGATCTACTCTTGTACTACCTATATCATCAATATTAATCAAGCAGGAGTAGGGTTTTACCTCCATCGAGAGGTCCCGAACCTGGGTAAAAACATCGTGTCCCTTGTCTCCTGTTACCATCCGCCTAGACGCACAGTTCGGGACCCCCTACCCGAGATCCGCCGGTTTTGACACCGACATTGGTGCTTTCAATGAGAGTTCCTCTGTGTCGTCATCTTTAGGCCCGATGGCTCTTTCGATCATCAACAACGACGCGGTCCAGGGTGAGACTTTTCTCCCCGGACAGACCTTCGTATTCGGCGGCTTTGCACTGCGGGCCAATTCACTTGGCCATCTGGAGCAGATCGAAAGCTACGCCCCTGGCCATCAGGTCATATTTGGGAGTTTGAAATACATGGCCGACATCCGCGGAGACTTGATCTTCGACAGATTCGAGCCACAGCCAAGCGCGCTGCACTGTCTCGACGGGCACGATCTAGCTCTGCCGCCGAACAGTACCCTGGAGGCCGCACTAGCGTCCGCTCCGACCCTTAGCTCAGAGCCGACTTCGCCGATCGAGGACGAGTGGTTGGACACCGCCTCGGGGGCTACAATCTCTGCGGTGATGGAGCCGAACATCATCCCCGTCCTTTGCGAAGCTCGTGACTCCAAGGTGCCGGACTCCTCTTCGGACTCCGAACCATCTGCGCCCCTGCCAATCGAATCCGATTGGGCGCCGGTTATGGAGTTCACGCCACGAACATCTTCGGCTTTTCGCCCTTTGGCGACATCCTGAATTCACTAAAATCTCTCTTTACCGGAGAGCCTGGCGGACTATGGTCGGGAAGGTAGGGATGCGACGACGAAGAAATTCGGCGCCCACCCACCACCCACTTCAGAGCCACCGCCGAAAATCTAAACGACGTGCTCGATTTCGACTCCGAAGACATCGACGGTATGGACGACGATGTAGGAGATAACTATGAACCAGCACCTACAGGATACTGGACAGCCACCCCATCCCACGACGTATACATGGTGGATACACCTAAAGGAAGCGACGACGAGGAACAACGGGACGCTACGAAGGATAAACCCCTCGAAAAGCAGTCAAAACGGCGACGCAAGCGCCACCCAAAATCTCGCCTCAACAAAGACGGCAGCCATACAGACCCAGCCATAGAGCAGGGCGAGCCGGTGGACGACAAACACGCTATCGAGCAACTGTCCGAACAGAACAACTTGGATAAACAACCCGTCCCCGGCGAAGATAACAGTCCGGGCGATCACACGCCAGACAAGCTATTGGAGAAGAAGAACCTCCACAAAAGGCTCATCGCCACTGCGCGTAGCTTGAAAAAGCAGAAGCGGAAGCTTAAAACAGCGGAAGATGCACTCAGAATCAGATGGAGCAAAGTACTCAACACCGCAAACAAATACGGCGACAGTCGCCAAACAAAGAGCTACCCGAAGCGCAAACTACTACCCGAATTCGATGAGGAGGCCGTAGAGCCCCCACAATCAAAGAACAATAAGGCCGCCCAGTCGGATAGACGACCACATGAAAAACATAGAGCGGCAAGCGGCGCCGCATATAAGCCGGCACGCGATCCGCATAAGGATTCGCACCAAAAGGATGGCCCAGTTAGGTCTATCTATGGGCCAAGAAAACAAGCTTTAGCAAGCAATGCAACACGTCAAGTACACAAACGTCACGGCACACCCAAATACAGGGGCGCCGCACACCCCCTATGTTTCACCGATGAGGTGCTGGATCATGAATTTCCAGCGGGATTCAAGCCCGTAAACATAGAGGCATACGACGGAACAACAGACCCCGGAGTCTGGATTGAGGATTACATCCTCCACATACACATGGCCAGAGGAGATGACCTCAAAAGCCTCCCTGAAAATACCATTGGAAGTTGGGAAGACCTCGAGGATGCTTTTAGGGCA
The DNA here is from genome assembly GCA_021605205.1 of Aegilops longissima. Taxonomy (NCBI): domain Eukaryota; kingdom Viridiplantae; phylum Streptophyta; class Magnoliopsida; order Poales; family Poaceae; genus Aegilops; species Aegilops longissima. The sequence goes on along the minus strand of CM038676.1, from coordinate 43,348,451 downwards.
AATTTTCAAGGGACTTATGTCCGCCCTCCGGATGCAGACGATTTAAGTCACATAACTCAACAACCCGGAGAGTCAGCCCGCAAATTCTGGAATAGGTTCCTCACCAAAAAGAACCAAATAGTCGACTGTCCGGACGCCGAAGCCCTAGCAGCTTTCAAGCACAACGTCCGGGATGAATGGCTCGCCAGACACCTTGGCCAAGAAAAGCCAAGAACAATGGCCGCATTGACAAGCCTCATGACCCGCTTCTGCGCGGGAGAGGATAGCTGGCTGGCAAGATGCAGTACCAGCGACCCAAGTACATCCGAAGTCAGGGATGGAAACGGGAAACCACGACGCAGCAAGGACCAGCGCCGGACCAAGGGGAATAGCTCGAAGAGCACGGCAGTCAACGCCGGATTCAAAAGCTCTTGATAGAATAATAAAAAACTACCCCTTAAGGATAACAGTGACGAGCTATCCAACTTAAACAAAATCTTGGACAAGATATGCCAAATCCACAGTACTCCCGAGAAGCCTGCAAACCATACCCACAGAGATTGTTGGGTCTTCAAGCAGTCCGGCAAACTCAACGCCGAACACAAGGGGCTCAACACACCAAGCGAGGATGATGACGAACCCCACAAGCAGAGCACCGGAAAACAAAAGAATTTCCCACGAGAAGTCCAAACAGTAAACTCACTTCAAGTGACCAAGGGGAAAAACAGAGCGGCACCCATTGAAGTACGCGCCGCACGATCCATCCCAGCGGAATCCCGACACTGGTTGTCAAAACCAATCACCTTCGACCATCAGGATTACTCCGGAAGTGTCCGGAACGCAGGATGGACTGCTCTGATATTAGATCCTATAATCGACGGATTCCAATTTACGCAAGTCCTAATGGACGGTGGGAGCGATCTAAACCTGGTATACCAGGATACAATCCGCAGAATGGGGATAGACCCAACCAAAATTCGCCATAGTAGCACCTCCTTTCAAGGGGTAATGCCAGGCCCATATGCCCTCTGTACGGGCTCCCTACGGCTAGAAGTTGTGTTCGGCTCATCCGACAACTTCCGTCGCGAAAAGTTAACCTTCCACATTGCCCCATTTCAAAGTAGCTATCAAGCACTATTGGGACGTGAAGCTTTCGCCCGCTTTAACGCAATACCGCATTATGCATCTCTTACACTTAAAATGCCCGGTCCACGCGGCATCATATCACTAAAAGGGAATATTGAGTGTTCTTCGAGCACGGAAGGATGTGAGACTGCCCTGACAGCCTCACACTAATCCGGTTTTGCTAATCAACGCACCCAAACAGGTCGTCCAGACCCCGGACACGGTTAGACGAGTCCGGCGTAAACATACAAGAGCTTATTAGCTACATACCCCTGTACAAGGGGCTCCATGCATGTACAATGAGAAACCATAAAGCTCAATTTTATTCATTTTTTGAATCACACTCTTTTTTTTCTTCAGTACAAAGTACATTCTTCGCACGATCTTTTTCAACTAAGTTCCTCTCTTTTACAGATGAACACCGTGCTACACCCGTCCAGGACACGACACAACGGAGACACAGGCGCATACGTACAGTAGGGACCCGTTGCAAGGATTCTTTTCAGATTAAGACCCTGCGTAAACCTTTCTTACTGTCTCTTGTTGATACACATCCTCCGGCTTCTTGATATAGCCGAAGAGGAGGCTGGCGTTTTGGCATCAGCCGCGCCAGAATTTTGTTCGTACCTGGACACCAGGGGCTTGTTATCAAGGGCGTTGCTCGGCCCGTTTTCATAAAGACCGAATACCTTAGGGAGTGTTCGGCATCTCGAGTTAGGCCTTATATGCATCAGCTCCGAATCATGTCTTTGGTCAAATGTTGGGTTTGCCCGGCTCCTGTGTTTTGCTGCCTAACGTTCCGCTCTATCGGCTAACGCGGCACCAGGAGAACTACTGCGATTGTGCCCCGGTTCGGCCGGGCGAGCACCTCAATAGAGAAAGCCGAAAACTGACTATCATGATATAGCGTGAGACTGGTCAACCACTCGATGACTAAAAGGAATGTTTAGAATTCCTCCGCATTAACGAAGGACCATCTCCCGGTCAGGCACATACGCGCCCCAAATTCGGGAGAGCGCGGTGCCCCCAGGGGCTATATAGTAGCCCCACCATCGAACTCCTATGGCTAAGTGAAAGTGATAAAGCCTTATAGTCCGGTTGCCTAGTTTTCTACGCTATCACCTCCTTTACAGGACCAAGACGTTGGATTAAGTGTGAAAATGCGCCTTTTTTGCAAACACCCCCGCATTATGTGTGTGGGGGCTGAAGCCGAAGACTGCCATCTTTCAGGTTATATACACATATACATCAACAGCCGCATAGGAGGTGTTTTACTACTTGAACGCTCAAGTATAAAAAGCTCTTATATTACATTGAAACATTGTTTCACAAATCATACATGTCATTAGAACATAATATCCTTCGAGCACTGCGTCTCTATTAAACGAGCGCCCTGCAGGACTTCCTCAAAATAGTGCTCGGCGGGTACTCGGCTTCTGTCCGAATCTTGGGATGCAACATCGGTGGCCTTCATTTCCGCCCAGTATGTCTTGACACGGGCAAGAGCCATCCGTGCACCCTCTATGCATGCTGACCGCTTCATTGCATCAATATGCGGCACCGCACCAAGGAACTGTTGCACCAAGCCAAAATAACTCTTCGGCTCGGGCTTGTTCGGCCACAAATGAGTCACGACGTCCTTCATGGCAAGTCCGGACAACCTATTCAGCTCAGCCCATTCGGCCAAACGACCGGTTAATGGAAGTGGATGCTCCGGACTATGGAACTGCGACCAAAAAATCTCTTCCATTTCGTGATCCTTTTGACCTCGGAAGTGTTCGGCCGCGTCTGCGGCACTCGCCGCCAAGTCCAGATAAGCATCCTCCGCACCCCACAGCCAGTCCAATTGAGCGTACTTAGGATCCGTGAATCTCCTCCGCAGCAGAAAGGGCTTTCCAGCCGCAATATCTCCGGCCTGACGTAGCTCCTCCTTCATAGCTCTCATCGCAGAGCGGGTGTCCTTGGCCTCGGTGGCGGCCTTTTTACGGTCCTCTTGTTCCGCTCGACCTTCTTTTTCAAGAAGCTCGCAACGGTCAGTAGCATTCTTCAATTTCACGGCCATCTCGGCCACCTCCTTCTTGCTTCGGCAGTGAGCGGCATGTTCGGCTTTTAGCTCTGCGGTCGCCTTTAAGGCAGCCGCACCACTTTTTCTGGCTTGCTCCTTGGCTCGGGCGAGCTCCGCCCGAAGGTTCCCCATAGCAGCGACACCATCTGCATTAAGCATACATGTTGTAAGGCATGAGCGTCAAGCTCCCCTACCAGGTGTCCGCGGAGAAGTTGCATACCTTGCGACTCGTCAAGCCGCTTATTAACAAGCGTGATGTCCGCATCCGCCACGTCAAGTTGCCGCTTCAGTTCGGCAAATTCATCAGCCCGGCTAGCCACCGGACGCTTCGCCGCCTACATAGGAAGGGTGACATGTTATACCTAGGGTTATGATCCTCGGCACGCTATCATTTTTTACAACGCACCGAGTCTCAGGGGCTACTATCTATACAGGGCGCATTTTATATGCAGAACTGCCAGAAGGTACATCATTTTGCATACCTCAAAACCCGTCAATAAACTTCTGACGGCTTCGTGCAATCCGCTTTCAGCGGATGAAATCCTTTCAAACACCGTACCCATTAACGCACGGTGATCTTCTGAGATAGACGCTCGCCCGAGCAGATCCTCCAGCCCCTCCGACCGTACACCAGTTGGTGCCGGACTCGTCTGATGGCCTTTTTAGAAGGCAGGACGCGGAGGGCTTCGAGGGGACATACGACTACTTTCCGGCCCCGCCGGATTCAGAGAAACCCTCCGCGACGACACCTCGGGGTCGTCCGCCCGCATGAATGATACAGCAAAGGAGGCGTTCGCTCTCCATCATCTCGGACCAAGATCCTGAAGACGAGCTCTGCTGTGAAGGGCTGAGATCCGAACTACAAGGTAAAATTTGGTTACCTTGAAATAAAACGGAATGTCTCTCATTTTAAAAGAAACCCTCTTTACTTACGGCTCATTGGAGGCTGATCTCCTTGGGAAATAGTGCGGCGGGGCATCTCCCGCCGAGACCCTCTGGCGAAGATTTCTTCCCCGCTTGAGGCTTTGGTCTCCGGATCTTGAAGCGGTCCTCTTCTCCCTTGGAGGGAGGGATTCTCGATCCCCCCTTTCTTGATAGCCTCCTTCACGGAGGTAGTAGTTCCCTTGTTCCCCCCTTCGCCTTCTTCAAAAGGCACAGCCTCTAGCATCTTGGTTAACACAGGATCCGGCGTGGTCTCAGGGAGGGGGGCCGGACACCTGATTAGTTTTGCTTTTGCTATCCACTCCTGTTTAAAGGACAACTCTTTTAAGGGCAAGTTAATAATAAATACACGGATAGCATGTCCGGGTACAGGACTACTTACTTGAATATCCGGGCGATTGCAGCTCAGACCTGCGTCCTCGGTTAAGTCCAGACACATTGCTTGTGATCCGAAGAACAGTTGGTACATCTCCGCGGGCGTTACGGCCATAAAGTGTTGGAGAGCTCGTGGTCCCTCCGGATTGAACTCCCACAGGCGGAGGGGGCGGCGTTTGCAGGAGGGAGGCGCCGAATCAGCATGACCTGCGCCACTACGACCAGATTGATCTCTCTCTCCCGGAGGTCTCGAATACGGCCCTGCAACAGAGGTACGTCCTTGGACGACCCCCAGTCAAGTCCTTTATTGACCCATGACGCCAGCCGCAGTGGAGGACCCGAGCGGAAGGCGGGTAGCGCCACCCATTTGGTGCCCCTGGGAGCGGTGATATAGAACCACTCCTGTTGCCATAAATTGAGCTCCTCTTGAAAAGAGCCCTCGGGCCATGGAGCGTCAGCATTCTTGCTTATAACAGCCCCTCCGCACTCTGCCTGCTGCCCCCCGATCATCTTCGGCTCCACTTTGAAGGTCTTGAGCCACAGTCCGAAGTGAGGGGTAATGCGGAGGAAGGCTTCGCATACGACAATGAACGATGAGATGTGGAGGATGGACTCCGGATCCAAATCATGGAATTCCAGCCCATAATAAAACATGAGCCCCCTCACAAAGGGATCCGTCGGGAAGCCTAAACCCCGAAGGAAGTGAGACACGAACACCATGCTCTCACCAGGCTCGGGAGTGGGAATAACCTGCCCTTGGACAGGCAGCCTATGCGGAATTTCGCCGGTTAGATACCTGGCGTCTCTCAGCTTTAGCACATCTTCTTCCGTGACGGAGGAAGGCATCCACCGGCCGTGCAGGTCGGAACCGGACATCGTCGAGGGTCCGAAGCGCCTGAATCTGGAGCTTTGGGTGTTGGAACTCGAGGCGAGGGGCGGATTCGATTGAGATTGAAAGGAGCGGGCCTTGGTCTCGTTATAAAGAGGTTGAATACCAAGAGCCCTCCCCGTGACCGTTCGGGACTCGCCTCCGATAGAGGGGGCGTGCCAGCGGGCACGATTGGGTTACCCACGCTCGTATTGATGAGAATCCCGGAATAAGGGGGCATGATCTCCGCTTTGATAAGACGTGCCAAGGAAACCGCCTCGCTAAACGCGCTGAGGTGGGATAGTAAAAACGAAGGCCTGGCCGTGGTGTGATGTCACGCCGCGGAATACGTCAGCAGATCTGTGTAAAGATTATTCTCTCTACGATGGTATGTGGAACTTGTTTTGTAGAGCCGGACACTATCCTTGTGTTCAAAAGCTTCTATGAATTATTCGGAGGAGGAACCCGCCTTGCAATGCCGAAGACAACATGCGCGCCGGACTCATCGTCATTGAAGCCTGGTTCAGGGGCTACTGAGGGAGTCCTGGACTAGGGGGTGTCCGGATAGCCGAACTATCACCGATTGGCCGGACTCCTGGACTATGAAGATACAAGATTGAAGACTTCGTCCCGTGTCCGGATGGGACTTTCCTTGGCGTGGAAGGCAAGCTTGGCGATACAGATATGTAGATCTCCTACCATTGTAACCGACTCTGTGTAACCCTAACCCTATCCGGTGTCTATATAAACCGGAGGGTTTTAGTCCGTAGGACGAACAACAATCATACCATAGGCTAGCTTCTAGGGTTTAGCCTCTCTGATCTCGTAGTAGATCTACTCTTGTACTACCTATATCATCAATATTAATCAAGCAGGAGTAGGGTTTTACCTCCATCAAGAGGGCCCGAACCTGGGTAAAAACATCGTGTCCCTTGTCTCCTGTTACCATCCGCCTAGACGCACAGTTCGGGACCCCTACCCGAGATCCGCCGGTTTTGACACCGATAGTGATCCTCACCTTTCCCTTTTTCATTTTATCCTTTGGCAAGCTCCTCGTGTTTGAAAGATCATGATATATATATATCCAATTGGATGTTAGTTAGCATGAGCTATTATTGTTGACATCACCTAAAGGTGAATACGTTGGGAGGCAACACAATAAGCCCCTATCTTTCTCGAGGTCCATTTGAAACTCCATAACCACAAGTATTGCGTGAGTGTTAGCAATTATAGAAGATTACAAGATAGTTGAGTATGTGAGCTTGCTGAAAAGCTCTATTGTTGACTCTTTCTGATGTTATGATAAATTGCAATTGCTTCAACGACTGAGATTATAGTTTGTTAGTTCCCAATGAAGTTTTTGAACCATACTTGACACTGTGAATTGATTGTCACTTGAGCATAGGAAATCATATGATAAAATCTATATATGTTGCTGTTATAAGAATGATCATGATGCCCTCATGTCCGTATTTTTATTTTTATCGACACCTCTATCTCTAAACATGTGGACATATTTTTCGATATCGGCTTCCGCTTGAGGACAAGCAAGGTCTAAGCTTGGGGGAGTTGATACATCCATTTTGCATCATGCTTTTATGTCAATATTTATTGCATTATGGGCTGTTATTACACATTATATCTCAATACTTATGGCTATTCTCTCTTATTTTACAAGGTTTACCATGAAGAGGGGGAATCTTTGGCAAATGGAATTCAATTTGGAAAATGAGCAAACTTTGAAACCTATTCTGACTTGCCCAAAAATCACGAAACTCCACGAAACATCTTTTGGAATTAATAAGAATTATTAGGCGAAAGAAATACACCGGGGCCCACACCTGTCCAGAGAGTGTAGGGCCCCCCCTCTGGCGCGCCTGTCTCTGGACCCCTGGTGGGCCCCGGTGCCCATCTTCGCTATATTAGAGCTTTTACCACGAAAAATTGTGGGCAAGCTTACGGGACGAAACTCTACCGCCACGAGGCGGAACCTGGCGGAACCAATCTAGGGCTCTGGCGGAGCTGTTCGCAGGAACACTTCCCTCGGAGGGGAAATCATCACCAACGTCATCACCAACGATCCTCTCATCGGAGGGGTTCAATCTCCATCAACATCTTCACCAGCACCATCTCCTCTCAAAACCCTAGTTCATCTCTTGTATCCAATCTTGTATCAAAACCACAAATTGGTACCTGTGGGTTGCTAGTAGTGTTGATTACTCCTTGTAGTTGATGCTAATTGGTTTAATTGGTGGAAGATCATATGTTTAGATCCTTAATGCATATTATTACTCCTCTGATTATGAACATGAATATGCTTTGTGAGTAGTTAAGTTTGTTCCTGAGGACATGGGTGAAGTCTTGCTATTAGTAGTCATGTGAATTTGGTATTCGTTTGATATTTTGATGAGATGTATGTTGTCTTTTCCTCTAGTGGTGTTATGTGAACGTCGACTACATGACACTTCACCATTATTTGGGCCTAGAGGAAGGCATTGGGAAGTAATAAATAGATGATGGGTTGCTAGAGTGATGAAGCTTAAACCCTAGTTTATCGTTGCCGTTAGGGGCTGATTTGGATCCATATGTTTAATGTTGTGGTTAGGTTTACCTTAATACTTCTTTTGTAGTTGCGGACGCTTGCAATAGGGGTTAATCATAAGTGGGATGCTTGTCCAAGTAAGGGCAATACCCAAGCACCGGTCCACCCACATATCAAATTATCAAAGTACCAAACGCGAATCATATGAACGTGATGAAAACTAGCTTGACGATAATTCCCATGTGTCCTCGGGAGCTCCTTTCTCATTATTAGAAATTGTCCAGGCTTATCCTTTGCTACATAAAGGATCGGGCCACCTTGCTACACTTTACTTACTTTATTTACTTGTTACTCGTTACTATTTATCTTATCACAAAACTATCAATCACCTATAATTTCAGTGCTTGCAGAGAAAACCTTACCGAAAACCGCTTATCATTTCCTTCTGCTCCTCGTTGGGTTCGACACTCTTACTTATCGAAAGGACTACGATTGATCCCCTACACTTGTGGGTCATCAGTCATTGCATTGACAGAAGGAGTATAATGAGTACAAAAAGAGGTACAACACATGACACGAACACACACAGGCGTGAACATGATGCCAGGGGTAGAGAGATAAGGGATGCTCGGCGCGAATAGAGGATACACCGCAGCTAAACCTACCAAGCCCGAACGAAAAACGACAATGCCGAACCAACAAGAATCCAACATCGCCTAAGACAAAACCAAGGACACCGTGAGCGAGCAAGAGAGCGCCTTCAAGAAGAAAGTATACACTGAGACGCCGTCGCCATCCGGTCCGGAGGTACCAGACCTAGGGTTTCCCCAGCTCGAAGAGGGGCGCAACAGAGGGCCTTGACAACGCCTCCAAGAAGGAAAACGAGATTCGTAGATGCCGCCGCTGCCAGCATCGGCAAGCCAAGCAAGGATTTCTCCTTGGCCTAAGGCTGAGCAATCCCATAGCCGTCGTACCCGGAGTCGGAGATGAGGAAGCCAATGCTGGTCGGAGCCACCATGACGGAAGGGGGTTGGCGGGGCTGCACCTACCATCGGAGGGTGGCACCGCTTCCAGACCCACAAGCGTTGGATCTGGCGGAAGGAAGGGGGCTTTGAGTCGTACATGGTAGGGCAGGCGGCAAAACAAACCACGAGGGTGTGGGACGACGACGATCAACAACGCCGGCAAGAAAGGACTGGAGGGACACAAACCCATGCTGCCGTGGCCATAGCCGTTGGGATGTCGGTGAGCCAGACGAACTGGAAGGGACGCAGCTGCTGGGTCGTGAAGGCCGGAGCTGCCCGGCAGGGGACTCTGTCAGCCATGGGCAGCGGAGAGACGCGGGTCCAAGGTCGCCGGGGTTGGAGCAACCCAACAAGTACCCGCCTAGAGGAGCCTCGGTACTGCTACTAGCGCCATAGCCTCGTCGCATCCGCGTGATTTATGGGTCTGATTCGTTGGACAAAGGAAAATGAAAAATGGAGTTATGGAAAGGAAAGAAAATAAGACTCTAGAAAAGAAAGAACAAAAATATCGTAATTAAGCATGACAAGAGGGCATGGAAACCGTGGATTTGCATATAGGCGGCCAAGCGGGTAGGGCCAACACAGCCGACCAGCGAGCACGCCGACACGACGCTATGGGCGAACGCAGACAGGCTAAGCGGGCCGTGCCCGCATCTGCACACCTTGGGCCGTGCACAGGCACGGAGCACAGGCACGCGGGCCGGCACGGCACGGCCCGTTTAATTTTGTATATATTTTTCAGATTATATATAATATATTTATATCTAAAATACACTGAATATGTGCAGCCCAGCGTGCTAAACGGGCCATCGGGCCAGCCCGTTTACTAATCAGGCCGTGCCTGGGCCAAAGAGCAGCGCCCGTGGGCCGGCACGGCATGGCCCGGCTATTAAACGTGCCATGGCGGGCCGTGCCGGGCCAGGCACGATTAGCACAGGCTGGGCCGTGCCGTGCCGGGCCGGCCCGTTTGGCCAGGTATATGACTGCACAAACCTCCGCCTGCGGACCAACTCACAGAAAGTAGCAAAGCTCTCTCCACTGCGCACGGCCATTCCCGACGCCGATGCCCTGCCGCGTCCGCATCCACCGCCGCTGATCCTATCCCCCTGCATCTATCCCTCCGCCTCCGTCTCCGCTGCTCCTCCCCATCCTGCACCTAACCCGAGTCTGGTCTCCGCCACCCGTCCTCATTTACATCTCCATTGTCCCGCCTCCACCTCCGCCGCTCCTTTACCACGCCGATGTCAAACCTCCACCTCCTCCGCCGCAGCTGCTCCTCCACCTCGCCGCCCTCGCGCTCCTGGTCTCCACCGCAGCCTTTGCCGCGGCCACAGAGCGCGTGCGCGCCGGGACGCTCACCCGAGACGATGCACACCACCTGTTCGACGAATTGCTGCGGCAGGACACCTGGGTCCCCGACCGCTCCCTGAACGGCTTCCTCGCCGCCCTCGCACGTGCTACGTCCTCTGCCGTCTGCATCAGAGATGGTCCCGCCCTGGCCGTCGCCCTCTTCAACCGCGTGTGCTGAGAACAAGCCGGCCTGCGGGTGGCGCCTCTCACAGTCCAAACCTACGGCATCCTCATGGACTGCTGCTGCCGTGCGTCTCGCCCGGACCTAGGGATTGCCTTCTTTGGTCGCCTCCTCAGGACAGGCCTCAAGACAAATGAGATCATCGCCAACACCTTCCTCAAATGCCTCTGCTACGCGAAGCGGACAGAAGGGCTGTGAACGTGCTGCTTCATAGGATGTCCGAGCTCGGGTGTGTGCCTGATGCCTTCTCATACAACACTGTTCTGAAGAGCTTATGCGATAATGGCATGAGCCAGCGGGGGGTCGAACTGCTCCAGATGATTGCAAAAGAAGGAGGTGTCTGCTCTCTCGATCTGGTGGCATATAACACGGTCATCTACGGCTTTTTTAAGGAAGGTGAAACAGGCAAGGCATGCAATCTGTTCCATGAAATGATGCAGCAAGGTGTTGAGCCCAGTGTGTGGACATATAGTTCAATCATTGATGCATTGTGCAAGGCCAGAGCAATGGACAAGGCAGAGCTAGTGCTTCAGCAGATGGTTTAACAAAGGTGTTCAACCCAATAATGTGACATATAATTGCATGATCCATGGATATTCCACATCTGGGCAGTTGAAAGAGGCTGCTAAATTGCTTAGAGAAATGAAAAGCCGGGACCTTATACCAGATATTGTCACTCGCAACTCGTTCCTGGCCTCCCTTTGCAAGCATGGGAGAAGCAAGGAAGCTGCAGAATTTCTTGATTCCATGACTGCCAAGGGCCACAAACCAGATATCGTATCATACCGTATTTTGCTTCATGGGTATGCCAGTGAAGGATGCTTCGCTGATATGATTGATCTCTTTAATTCAATGGAGAGCAACGGTATTGCAGCCGACTGCCATGTTTTCAACATATTAATTAATGGATATGTAAAACGTGGAATGACAGAAGAAGCTATGCTGATATTTACTGAAATGCGGGGACAAGGAGTGAGTCCAGATGTAGTCACCTATTCCATTGTAATAGCCGCACTTTCCAGAATGGGTAGGCTGACCGATGCTATTGAGAAATTCAATGAGATGACTGCCTTGGAAGTACAGCCGGACACAACTGTTTATCACTCACTGATTCAGGGTTGTTGCATAGACGGTGATTTGGTTAAAGCTAAGGAGCTGATGTTTGAAATGATGAACGGTGGTATTCCTTGGCCTAACATTGTGTTCTTCAATTCAGTAATAAACAGTCTGTGCAAAGAAGGAAGGGTTATGGATGCACATGATGTCTTAGACTTGGTTATAGGCATAGGTGAGAGGCCTGATGTCATTACATTTAATTCACTGATTGACGGATATTGCTTAGTCGGGAAGACGGATAAAGCATTCAAAATACTTGATGTCATGAAATCAGTTGGTGTTGAGTCTGATGTTGTTACTTATAGTGCACTTCTTGATGGCTATTTTAAAAACAGAAGGATTGATGATGCTTTGACTTTGTTTAGAGAAATGCCGCGTAAGAGAATTAAACCTGGCACTGTTACATATGGCATCATGTTGGATGGGTTGTTTCGTGCTGGGAGAACTGTTGCCGCAAAGAAAATGTTCCATGAGATGAACGAGAGTGGAACAACGGTGGACATTTCCACATACAATATAATACTGGGAGGTCTTTGTAGAAATAAGTGTGCAGACAAAGGGATCACACTGTTCCAGAAATTGCGAGCAATGAATGTGAAGTTAAATATTAAAATACTCAATACCATGATTAATGCAATGTACAAGGTTCAAAGAAAGGAAGAGGCTAAGGATTTGTTTTCTGCAATGTCAGCCAACGGGTTGGTGCCCAATGAATCTACTTATGCAGTAATGATAAGAAATCTTCTAAAAGACGGAGCAGTGGAAGATGCTGACAATATGTTTTCATCAATGGACAACAGTGGTATCATTCCCAGTTCCTGTCTTATAAATGATATCATCAGAATGTTGTTGGAAAAAGGTGAGATAGCCAAGGCTGGAAATTATTTGTCTAAAGTTGATGGGAAGAGGATCTCACTTGAAGCTTCAACTACCTCATTGATGTTGTCTCTCTTTTCAAGGAAAGGGAAATATCAGGAGGATATTAAGTTGCTCCCTGCAAAGTATCAATTTTTTGATGGATTTGGTTGACTAGTTGATATGCTGCATATGAGACTAACTCCTCGGAAAGCACAGTTATGTTATTGCTTGCCAAATCTGTCCTGCCAGAACAACTGTATAAGAAATCCAAACTGCCTACTTGTATAGTCGAGTTCATTTTGCGGTGTGTCCGGATCACATGAAAGTGACATGTCTATGAATCTTTTAATCTTGGATGGGCGAGGAAAGGTAGACAATTAGTCTAACGCGACTGGTTACAATTTTAGGGGTAATTACTTCTGATGGCGATTGGAAAGCATAGGAGCCTCTTTGATTTAAAGGATTTTGCATATGAATTCTTTGTTTGATTTGTTGGGTTTTATCTTATGGATTTTTGCACTGCATATTCAAAGAAATTTTCTATGGAATGTTAGGGGTAATGACTTCTGATGGCGATATGGAAAAGGTATGCAATCTTGGGATTTTGTAAAATCTCTAATGCGTTCACTTTTCTTCATATGAATGCATTTTTAGTAATGTAATGCTCACTGATGTTTGAGGTTGCTGATGCTATGTTGAGCTATCTGTTTTATATGTCAGGGCAAATAGGGCCTGGAAGAATGGATGTTTGAGCCTTTGAGGTTGCCGATGCTATGTTGAGTTAGCAGATTCAGGAGCTCGTGCCAGTGTTTCCTGTACTTTATGCTGTCAGTTCCACTGTTTTAGCTTGTTGCATACATGTGAGAAAAGTATTTGCAGTATGATTTTTTTTCTGCTTTACTTCATATTGAAGATTCAACTATTTTTCCTCGTGATGTAGGTAAAGGTACCACCAAGATTTCACTGAGTGTGAACTTTCGCTTCGGTCTGCAGGACACCAATACCGCCTCGTGTGATAGAGGAGAAGGAATCAAAGTATCTGCTCAAGGAAAACTTCTTGCTCTCGTACACTGTGGTGTGCATTTTTGTCCAGTTTTGGTGCCCTCTATTCTTCGTACTTCTCTGCCACACTAAGGGTGCCAGGAAACCAAGCTGCAATCTTTATTGTCATGCGCTGCGTGGTAGATTTCCACGCAAGTCTGTTGTTGTTGTTGTGACAATTCTTAAGAAAAAATATTTTGTTTGGGAATGCTTGGATTCACTTCACAAACTTATAGGGTGGGGGAGAGGCGGAGGCATTGAGGCTATGGCGCCCATGGAGCGCGGAGAGAGATGAAGGAAGAAAGGAGAAATGTCATGACCCGGGTCTCATCCATTGATAGCTCACAGGTGCAAGAGTTGGGTGAGGAAGAGAGGCACAAGAGGAGGGAGGAGAAGGTTTGGTGAGATGCAGAGAAAACAGAGAGATGTTCAGAGTCAATTTTTTTATACCCCACACGCTGGCCAACAATGCCCCTTTATATCACACACGTAACCACACTCCATGTGGGCTCACGGTCCACAACACCAGCTCACAGAGCCATCCGACTTGCGAATCACGCCGATGTTTGCTCGGTCTGCCAGCTGGATCCGGCTTCTTCAGTGACAGGCAACTTGTGGTCCGTCATCACCACTGACGATGGTGAGGGCGTCACAGAAAATGATTGGTGAGGAAGGGGATGCCACAATTCTTATCGGACAGTGATGCTTTTGAAATGGGTAACTATTCATTTCCAACTGCAGAGTGGGTCTACGCATCAGAGGATTTTGATGTTTGTGTCCTAGCTCGCAAGATCTTCCAAAGCTCCGAGAGAAGGAAGGTACTCCAGGAGCTCCGAGAGATATCTGTAGCTTTGTAGTGGTGATAATTTGCAACCAAGAAATCATGGGTACAGTTCAAGCCGATGACATTGCAGTTTTGGACAAGAAACTCATAAAGGAGATTATTGAAAAAGAACATTCTGTTTTCAACAGAGCAAGTTGGCTTCTGAGCTGCTTGCTACGGCTGATGAGTTTGCGGACAGATGTGGTTGGGTCTCCTTCGTTTTGTTGCCAAAAATCACTAGCCTGTAATGCGCACCAAGGCAAGGGCAGCAAAATGGGAGGCTGTACTACACAAAAGCATCATTTGCACAGGGGAATGGATTTCTTTAGCAATACTCAAGCTCCGCTACAATGACTTGGCATCACGGATGTAGCAGTCATCTGTTTTATGTGCCGTGTTTCTAAAAGTTGTGAGATCCATGTTGACAAGCTGATCCAAGACCGCACATGGCCTTTTCCCTGAAGAAAAGGAAATTCATTTTGAAACCATTGGCAAACAAATTTAAATTTTTCATTGAGCTGGAGTCTGGTCGTTCTTTCAGGATGTGAAGCAGGTCACAGTCAACGAAATTGGGCACATTGAGGGGTGTTATTCCAGATAAACATGTAAAATCCAAGATCTGATGTATGATGTTGCACTGTCTCTATGAAAAAAAGTATGTGTTGTTGGAAGCAAATCAGATCGAGTGGCTTTAAATAATTCTGATGTGTGTCCCTTTCAAAACTGTTACAGAGACCCTTTGCTGTAAGAACTATTTGAACCGCCATCTACTTACTCATCAAGGAAAACTATTTATATGCTCTGTTCAAGAAATTCATGAGGATGGCCCTCAGTATGCATAAATGTTAACTGAACTTTGTGTTGGATACAAGAGTAGTCCATCTATCAAGTTACAGAAACACGAGGAATCACATGGTGAGAAACTGAGTTTCTATAAATTTCCGTGTTTAGTTTTCTTAGTGTAATAAGAATTGCCTAGCAGTCTCAATCTTGTAAGTTGACGTTTCTAATGTTATGATGTTACTGCTGCATCAAGATTTTTACTAATGTGGAGTGCTTCAAGGCCCATAACCAAACTATTCATCGGCATGTTCATTGTGGTGTCTGTGGCACTAAACAGCTTAAGAAGACTTCAAGCGGCATCAGCTAATGCATGATGGTTAATTTGTCACTTAGAGGATGAAATGCAACTTGGGGGATTGCAAGTGCTCATTTCAAAGGTGTGTATGCAATCGTACATGTTGACTTGTTTCATGGATATTTCTCTACAATAAACTGGAAACCCACTCTGTTTTTTTCATTCTCAACAGCTTTGAACTTCAGAAATCCAATTTGGACAATCCAATCTGATTCTCTGGGTGTGGCAACAAGTTTTCATACAAGGGACAATCACTAGAAATCTAGTGGCCACGTGCATGCTGAGGTAAACACACAACAGAACCACTCAGATCTTTGCCTCCTGTGCTCATGTTACCCTTGCTAGGAACTTCTAATCCGCACTAGGATGTTCACAATTTTGCATCAAATCTTTGCAGGGCGATTTTGTGGAGTGATGCAAGAGGAAGCCCATTTCTGTCGAAACTTTGGTGCGAAAGAGGGTAGCTGCTCCTGATGATGCTCCTGCTTACGCTTATGGAACTGCATGCTTACAGTTATGGAACTGCATGCTTACGGTTATGGAACTGCATGCGTATCCGAGATGGCTTCTGTCTTGTTGATTCGTCCTGAACTGGAAAGGGTTAGAACGAGTATAGCTAAAAAGATAGGCAAGAAGAGTATGTGCCGTGTCATATTATATAAGGTACTAGCAATTTGCGAGAAAGTCATTTCTTCTTTTATGAAGTCGACCCTCCAGCTCTATGAAATACTCCATTCGTTCCAAAATTCTTGTCTTAGATTTTATATTACATCCGTATCTAGACAAATCTAAGACAAGAATTTTGGGACGGAGGGAGTATGAATCAAGGACTATTTTCGCTCAAGTATCTATGGAATCCCAGCCATGCTGTCGGGCGTGGTAATGTTTCCAAGTATATTTTTCTGTCTTTTCGAGATGGTGATTGTAGCTTGAAGGCATTACGGGTGTCAGTGTCACAGCTCACAAGTTTTCAAGTTAAAAAAAAAAGAGCCCTATTGATTCAAAAGATATTTATTGGAATATAATTTCCATGTGGGTCCTCTCAGTTGTGGGATTGTATACCATCAGATTTTTTAAATATTTTCATAATACATTTGTAAAGAACTTTTCTATGGATAAAAATCCATTTTTCTGTATGGTGCAATAAATATTGATATATAAAATTATTTATGCATTATTCTGATAGACATGATGATACAATCCTACATGATAATTCATTTCTAATTATTTATGTACTGTATTATTCTTGTCAACGACATACTTTGTCCCATCGTTGCGAAAAAATAAAAATAAATGATAGCACTCCAGTATATTTGCACAGCTCACATCAGTACATCACGCTCGGCAGATGAGCCAGCCGATGGGACACCGTTGCTTTAGCTGCACCCTAACCGTACTTCAAACACATCAATTGCATTCCCTAGCCCACCCGCTTCACGAGAGTGTATCTGGTGCACCGGGGCAATTGATGCTACCGGACTCGGGTTGTACATTCAAAAATGTTCGGAAAAAATCTGAAAAAATTAGTGCATTGACATACATCATTCGATGTTGTCATGAAATTTCATATCAAAATTCGAAACACTGCATGAGATACAAAAATGTTTAACATCAATGTGAACCTAATATCAAAATTTGAACATTTTAATGTGCAACGGGGGTCTGGTGCACCGGTAGCACCAATTGCCCCAGTGCAACAGATACGCTCTCCCGCTTCACTCCCCGCATTTCTGCCCAAGATTTCCAGTAGTCCACTCCAATCATAAGAATCGGGTTCACCGGTAGCACCAATGTTGTGGTGCACCAGCTGTTTCCCCAATGCATCCTTGACACCCTATGGCATTTTTACTATTCTCATTAATCCATTAACAATATCTTCATGTGACTGATTCACTTCTTTCTGAGATTTTTTTTATGAATATTACACATACTTGATTTTGGACATCTGATCGTAGAAAAGCTACCTGGGGTAATTATTTTACTTAATATCTTTTTTCAGTCCACTATGCAATTCTTTTTTTTCCCGACAATATAAATTTGCCACTGCAACGGAATATATGTTTGAAAATAGATTCAGCTTAATAAATCATGGCATGTGATTTAATAATATACACTAGTTAGTACAAGTGATGGAATATTCTTGAGTGCAACGATAATACGATATTATAACTATATTTGTCTAAGAAAACCCCGCAAAAAAAGAAAACCCCGTTTTGAGGTATTTTGGGTTTTTCTCAGGCTTTCGGGCTCTGTGCTTGGTGGAGCCCAAACCCAACCCAACTACCGGCTTTTGTTTCAGGTGGTTGGCGTCGGCTGCTCATCCCATCCTCGGCCTGAGACGGTTTTCCCCAAAACCTGCTTAAAACATTAGTTGGTGCATAAATTTAAAAAATGTTCTTGTTTTCACAAAATATTTCTAAATTTAAAAATTCAATTTAATGTTTCAAAATTGAAAAATGTAGGAGGATTATAAAAATAAACTAAAATATCCCAAAATGTACATTTTTTCGTGAATTCACATTTTCTCCTGAATTTAGAAATTATTTAATTATTTAGGAAATATTTAAAAAAATTAAAAATGTTTGACTTTTAAATATACCATGTTCATTAATTTTAAAAAATATTCACTAGGTCAAAAATGCTGACAAATGTAGAGTTGTTCCAAAATTTAAAATTATGTTAATTTATAAAAAATAAACAGATAAAATAAGTAATGAAAAAAAAACAAAAGAAAACCGATAAAACCAGCAACATAATACACAAGAGAAGAAAAAAAATTAGTCAAGGGAACAACCTGAGTGGGCAAGCTCAATACCACGCCCGACGTGCAGTAGGATAAGTTGGATTGCTCGACGCTACGAGCTGATATGATATCGCTTGTGGTTGGTCGCTTAACCATCTACAGTGGAAGCCCGTAATTGACATACGACACGAAAGAAATTCTCTTCTTCACGATTTTCCTTCTACATGGTTTCCTTTTGCTTCAGTTTTTTCTTTCTTAACCACGGGTTTTTTTGTTAGTTACGCCCCATTTGTTTGTGCTATGCCTCTATCATGTTGGAAGAAAAATAATATACAGAAATAAGAAATTGAAATGGGAAATGTTTGTTGAACAGAAAACCTTAGTCCAATGAAAACCCATTTTTAGTGGATATCCTTTACTTTCAACGAAAAATGTTCACATATTTAGAAATGTTCAAGACTTACAAATCATTCACAAATTTATAAAAAAATACGTGACTTCAAAAAATATTCACGGACACGAAAAACTACCATCCATCTGAAAAAAAGTGCCAATTAGAAAAAAAATGTTCAAAGACTGAAAAACTTTTACAAATTTGCAAAATTATTTGATAATCTGAAAAAATGTTCTTAAATTGAGAAAAGTTCACAAATTCGAAAAGAAAGTTTGTGAATTTTAAAAATCTTTGCATATTTGAAAATTTACAAGATTTCAAAATTGTACGCGAATTTGAAAAGAAGTTCACTAATTCAAAAATCTTAAATAATTTTAAAATTCCAAATTCAAACAACCGCAAATTTCGATTTATTTTGTAGATTTGAAAATAATCATGAATTTGAATAACATTCATGAACTTTAAAAGGTCCATGATTTGGAAAAAATGTTCATGAAGCAAAAACCATGAATTCAAAGAATGATCGTAGATATAAGAAATTTTCGTGAATTTAAAAACTATAGGTGGACTTAGAAAAAATAAAAAATTTCAAAAAGAAATACAAATTTTTTAAAAAGTGTTCATGAATTTTGGAAATATTCACGAATGAAAAGATATTTTTAAATCTAAAAATTGTTTATGTAAATTAAAGAACAAAAAATAAAACAAAAGGAAGAAGAGTAAACCTTCTAGAACCTTCCCAAAACCAAACGAAAGGTTCAAGAAGATTCCTAAAACAATCTCTATGTCCGCTTAATGTAGCACGCTAATGGACCAGCCCAGAGAAACGTCTCAAATTAGCGAGCAATACTTATTGTTCACACAAGCCATATAACCTTTAATTCACTAAGCTCCCTTGGGGTTGAAGCTCTCACACTCAATTGAGGTGTTCAATTTAAGATTTTGCCCCATGATTTTGACTTGGTCGTCGTCTCAGTGGGTCCCTTTGGTCACTGCATGGGATTTTGGTTAGACAGGGCATTTGGTCTTATCGAACAAACCGGTTCAGTTGTTCAAGTAATAAAGAAGTTCGGTTCATTTGTATATGTGATGACTGATCGGTTACTCTATAAATGCAAAATCAATTGTTTTTTGCACCGAGAAGTCGGTTCGGTCCACGGTCATGACCGAGGAGTGCCGATTTTTTCTGGAGGAACAAATTAGGAATCAAATCTTGAGCAAGAAATGCTGAAGCATATTAGCAGGAATCAAGCATGAGCAAAAGTAGTAGGAGGAAGAAACTCTTGTTAGAAACCGTTGCATGTGGGTCACGACAGCTATGCGAGTGCTACGAATGCCATCTTCGGCTATGAAGGATCCATGGCCATCGCGAGTGGAAGCCATGCAAACGAACGACCGATGTGCGCTGGAGATATGTGCACAACCTTCGACCATGAAGAAGCCATGGTTGCCGCCGCGTATTGGGGGCTTGCGGTTGCTGGGACTATGCGAGGTAGGTGAATGGAGGCGGCGACGTTGGGGGGTGGAACACATTAGGGTTTGGGGTTGTGTACGTTTGGGCTGATGTATGGCTATTCGTGTAGGTGTAGTTGGTAGGTGGGCTATTGCCTATCTTGCTTAGTTTGCTAGGCCTTGATTCAATATCTTGGCCCAATGAGCTAAGTTCGGTTTTGAACATTTGCTAACCTTTTTCAACTTCGGTCTTAGCTTTTCTGATCCATTTTTGTCTTGCAGTTTTTCTGCTCACCCCTAGAGGTCAAGACACTTGATACACCTAGCCCAAGGTTGCGCTCCACATCACCGAGGCCACCAAAATATGTTGTGAGTTCAACGAGTATGTGCATGAACTACTTCATGCCATGTGATTGCATTTTGATTAGTTCATCGACCATCCTTTGTTTTCCCTTTTGTTATTACTTCTCTTAGTTTCGATTTGGAGATAGGTCAGGAGGAGAGGTCATGTCATCTTGACTCCCGAGGTTCGATGTTGATGGGGTGTTTGGTTAGTTGGTTCTGGTTGAAGTGTTTCTGTTTTGATTTGATGGATTTTGGGGGTTACGGCTGTTGCGATGTTGCGCGGGTGCTACAGTTCGTGGAACATTCTAACCGTAAAATGGGAAATGGACAATATATTCTCCTTTGGCATGACAAGTGGTTGGATGAACCTCTGATCAACAAATACCCATAACTTCAGGATTTTGTCAGAAATGATTCTCAATCTGCTGCTAGTTGGATAACATCTGAGGATCCTGCTCAACTCATTCATACCCCCTCTCTGAATAAGCTTTTCTTCGGTACACTGAACTTCAAGGGCTAATTGAACTGCACGGGTCTCCTCAAAGACAAGAGACTTGGAAAGGACATGGACAAGCAAAATAATACTCATCAATCAAGATGTATCACAAACTGCAATAAGACTAAGGCACAAAATCTTCTTTTGGTTGCTCATGAATGATAGAGTCAATACTAGAAACCTACTAAGAAGGAAGAATTTTCATCTAGATTGTTATGAATGTGTTTTCTGCAATGAACATGCTGAGGAAACTACAGGACATCTCTTTTAGGATTGCTGCTTTTCACAAGATTGTTGGAAGAGTATTATTCCAAGCAAAAGATCGGGATATCTACTTTTGATGGCATTCTCATTGCCCATCAATTGCTCCCCAAAAGGCTATGGATGTCATCATTCAAGGATGTTGGAATTGTATACAAAGAAATGGAAAGATCTTTAGATACGAAGTCGAAGTATTAATCGTTGGAGATTCAAATTAAATGAAGATCTCATATTGTTGGAGCACAGAATCAAAGCAAGGCATTTGAACAGTTTGAAAGAATGGATTGGTGCACATATGTCATGTTTGGACGATTATTCTCAAGTACCTTTAGTTGATCACAGTTTCCACGAGCTGGAATTGGTTGATCACACATTTCCACGAGCTGGAAATGGCCGCATGCACTTGATCAAAATGGGAGACCGTTGAATTTGGTGAGCTGCTGGTACCAAAGAGCAGAGCAAAAGCAGAGTAAATCCCAGTTTGCTAGGACCATATCGTACGAGATGCAACACCCGAGTCCAAGTTGGCATCTATCAAAGACTCAAAGTCATGCATAACTAGATTTGGAATCCAAATTCCACGCAACATGCACAAGGAGAAACAAAAGAAGAAATGACAAATTATGTACAGTGAATAGTAACCAAATTAAGATTGTGTTTCTCGTTTCTCGACTTGTTCATTGAGTTTATATAGATTTTTCGAGGGAAACTTGGATCTAGAATTTTGTGATGGTATAATAAGTGTCATGGACTGCTTTTCAGGATTTGTACAAAAGTGCACCTGAAATGCCTACCGCACAATATGACCTCTCGCTCAGGTTTTTTTTTCTTGAATGTGTAACAATCGTATATGTCACATACATGACATACATTTATTCATATTAACCTACGCACGCACACCCCCTACCCCTATAAACACCTCCCTCAATTTGTTAGCCGTGACCGCAATGTACTAAGAGCATCTCTAGCAGACCCCGCAAAATCTCAACCCGCATAAGTGTTTTGCAGTTCACGGAAAAGTGTATATGCAAGCCAGCGCGGGCGAGGTCAGACTCAGACCCCGCAAAACGGACCCGTAAAAAAGGATATTCGGTGAATATACTTTTTTACGGGTCGGCTACGCGGGGTCTGCTCGGGCACCGCCGCGTCGACCCTCAAACCGAAGACGCCCAATTATTGAATTTGACATCGGTTCCGACAAATAAGTTCAAATTCAAACAATAAAACATAGTTCACGCGCAAATAAAAGATTAAAGTTTTGTAGGACAAATGCAAAAGAGGGTCTTGCAAAAGTGACGACCACGTCCGGCATCATCTTAGTCCATCTTCACTCCGCGCCATCGAGTCCATGGAGTTCATCAGAACCACCAAATCCACCTCCGGCGCTTGTTCCAACTCCCGCACCGAAATCATCGGCTGGTGCACTGAACGCATCGACGACATTGGTTTCAAACCCCGCTGAAAAAACATCTCCGGCACTATAACATGCACTGGCCAACGCAAGCATTCTCCTCTTCAAGATTTCTCTTCTTGCCATATCATGCCATTCTTTGGTGAGGGCTCCATGTCATTGCGGTTCATTGTCATGATCTTGTTCTCTTCGACGAGCAACTTGGACATGGCTTTGTTCTTAGCGGCACGTGCTCTTCTCTCCTCAATGGTCGCTTTGCGCAACCCCTCTTCCTTGAGCATTTGTCATTTCTCTTGCTTCTCCCGTGCCTTCTTCTCGGCCAACTCTTTCTTGATCTCCAACGTCTTCACTAACATCAACTCATTTTATTGCACCATGGCATCAATCTTCTCCCTCAATCTCGACGCTTCGTGCTCTCTTTTCATCTTCTCCTTAGTCTTCTTGCCGCCATCGGGCTTGTTCAAGTTTCTTGGGCCATCTTCATCCTCATCTTCATCCATGTTTGTAAGTGAACCTCTCTTCGGTGGGGATTCTCTGTCAATCAACTTCCACTCCTCGCACTCTTTGAGCAAGTCCCAACAATGCTCTAGTTTGAACAATTTGCCTTCCGAAGCTTCCATGTCCTTGTATCTTTGTTGGGCAATTTTGTCCTACACAATTTGAACGATGCAATTATTTCATATGATGCAATATGATGTGCACAACTTGAACAAAGTCAAATGAACTCACATAGTCGGATTCCACGGTTCCACTTGGAGGTGCATTGCGTACTTGCTCCAAGCAAGCTGCCCAACGGATGCAAATAGGCTTGATCACATCCCAACGCCCTTGAAGCGGCCGAAAGGTGCATGGAGTCCTATTGGGATACTTTGTCATCATGCAGAAGTATTGATCTTCGATCCTTTGCCAATACCTCTTGGCGGTTTGAGAAGTACCCGTGCATGTATCAAGAGACACCACACTCCATGCCTTGATCAAGATTTGATCTTCCAAGATCGTGTAGTTCTTCGATCTCTGGCTTTTTACACTTTTTGTTTGCGATTGCTTACGCCCCCTGATCGATCTCCTCCACTTCTTCCTCACCACCATGATCATCCATGCTGCCCTCCGTTTCATTGTAATCGAATGCGGCAAGCGGGGCTTGATTGATGTCAACGGCGTTGGTGTCCAACAAGTTCACGAACTTGGCAGTTGCATTGTTCGAACCACCACTATATTGAACGACAACAAATCACGAGCTATCGCAAATGGCGAAAAGCAAAGAAAATTGCCATGACCGAATACGCATACCTTCCGGCCATTTCGTCAAACACCTCGCTTGCGGTGGGAGCAGCACGGTTGAGCGGCATCGCCGGGAAACCTCTTTCTGGTGCAGAGGGAGTCGATGAAGGAGGGGGCTTCTTTGTTGCCGGAATCTTCTTGCGCTTTACGCCGGAGACCTTGCCGACCTTCTCCGCCGCCGGCGGGATCGCGCAGCGGCGTTGGCGCCCATAGCGCGGGCCTTCACGGTGGGGGCGGCCGGATTCCCACCCTGCACGACCACGTTGCCCTGCCGCTTGCGGGCATGCGCAGTGGTACCTTGGGCGACGGCGGGGCTAACATGGCCGGCGACGAGATCCGCCCGAGGGGATTGAGCCTGCGCGACCTCGACGGCGACGGGAGACAGCAGGGAGTCATCCATGGCGGCGAAGGATTGCCGGGGAAGACGCACCGGAGCGGGAGGTGGCGGGGCAATGGTGGCGGAGGGTGGGGGGAGCGGGAACGGCCGCGCGGAAATGTTCCTCCCGCCAAATCTCGCTGCGGATCGGGGCCGAGCTCGGGTCATCCTCCCACCCCGTGAATCTAGAGGTCGAGGAAGATTTTTTGCCACGCCCCGCAAAAAAAATTACGGATCAAGCGCTTATGCGGTGTCTAATCGGGCAAATTTTCCTGCGCCAACCCGTATTTTGACGGTTATTTTACGGGTCGAGGCGGGATGCAGGGTCTGCTAGAGTTGCTCTAATGTTGGTAGCCGGCAGCCTGGTACATCAACGTACGTTCAATACGAGGCACGTGCTTTTAGGTGCCCAGTGACATCCACTGATATCTGCAGATCTCTTTTCTTTTTCAAACATATGTGCAGATCTCTCAGTCACATTCCATATGGGCCTGTCATGTGGGACCATCCCATGGAATTCTGTAAATTGGCCAAGTTGAGTAAATTGTGTAGATAGTGATCATCCGTTAGGTAAAAATATAGTTCTAAACTGAGTACAATTCAAAAGTGAAATGTGCTTTCAGTTAACACGTGACGGAAAAAAATACTCTCTCCATCTCATAATGTGTCAAAAAACATCTTACATTATGAGATGGAGGGAGTAATAACCAAATACATACTCATGAACTGTGCAACATCGATTGTATACATATACAGTAGATTCAAGCACTATATTCTTTTGCACCGACAGGAAGCCTTCCCTATACGAAACAAACACGCAGTAGCTTTTGCAGCACAAGACAAAAATATATCTTTGCTTTACGAACCCTAGTTGTATAATTAATTAACATTCCACCGACCAATATCTGGGTTAAAGTGCAGATTAGGAGGGTAATTAAAAATATAAATCTCATAAACTTTTTGACAGAGTGTACACATATACGTGTCTGAGATTGACAGAGCATCACGTGGTGATGGGCCAAAGTTTAGCAGCGGAACATGAGTATACAGTTAGACAGGAAGATTGCAGAGAATGCAAACCTCACATGGCTTATCATGTCATCAGACTCATGTATCAGGACTCATGTGTCAGTGTATCACTGGCTCTCAAGTCAAAAAGCACAGAATGTACTATTATGATATGGCTGGAAAATTCGTAATATATTATAGGAGATTACAACACTAGCATCTTCGATAGATGATGTGAAATAGGCCAGGACCACTTTTTACATCACAAGAGGCTAAAAACGCAAGGACCACTTTTTACATCACGAGAGGGCAAGAACGTTGCTTCAATAGATGATGTAGATACAAATATTTTTACTCGAGGATAGACCCTAACGTAAAATAGGCCACCAAAATTTGCATCACTTGATGCTCTCGAGCAAATTTTACATCACCATGGGACCACGCGGCTGGAGCAAAATTTACATCACCAAATGCTATATTTACATCACCAAGTGCTCCAACAGATGATGTAAAATAGGGCACCCACAAGAAGACAACTGCGATGTATTTTGCAACATCTATTTCACTTCATCTGTTGGAGTTGGAGGTTTTTGGTGATGTAAAAGAGCACTTCTTAACGATGTAAATTTTAATTGAAGCACAATTTGGTGATCTATTGGAGATGCTCTAAGGTTGTTATCAAGTTTTTATGCACTAGCCAGTTTCACAAAAAGTTTAAGCCGTGAAAGAAATGTAAGCAGCATATTTCCAGCAATTCCAACTACCCCTACATTCTGCTTAAGGCGTCAACATGGATGACGCGACTCCAAAAACGTTGATACAAATGGCATGACACCCTC
The DNA here is from genome assembly GCA_021605205.1 of Aegilops longissima. Taxonomy (NCBI): domain Eukaryota; kingdom Viridiplantae; phylum Streptophyta; class Magnoliopsida; order Poales; family Poaceae; genus Aegilops; species Aegilops longissima. The sequence goes on along the minus strand of CM038676.1, from coordinate 43,322,417 downwards.
TCAAAAGCGCCAAAATAAATGGTGCATATCCCCAGGGTCAGAAGTGCAAATAAGTATTTTGAGAGACTAGGAGAATGATGAAGTTCTAAGAAAAAAATTGAAGGATAAAAAGTACTCCCTTCGATTTGAATTAATTGACCCGGCCTCTATACATTGAGGGAGTATGATAGATTTCTCAACTACGGAAAAATTGAAATATTTTATTTGCGAAAAAAGGTTGAGCTTTCTCAACTACGATAGATCGGAGACGTTGGATAATCAAATTGATGGGCATTTAGTCTTTGGTAGTGTTTGATCAAGTCCATATTTTCTTTTGTCACTCGTTGCTAGGTCCATCTTTTCTTGGAAGGATGTCTACGCCCTTCAGATGGGCGTATTTCCTTTCATTTTGGCCATGACTTGTGAGTTGTGACATGACTTTTGTGATGTATGATGGGTTCGCTTGTGAAATCAAGGATGAAAGCTCCCATTTTGTCAAAAAGAAAGACAACCAGGTTTTTGGTTATTTAATATGAGAGTCTTCCTATATCTATGGACCGATCTTATGGAACAACATGTGGGTTAAAGGAGGAAGGTGCCCACAATGAAATTTAAAGGAGAATTGGTGACAGGTTAGTGAAAATTAGGTCTACAATTTTATTTTTATTTTTTACGAAAAAATTTGTAATATGTTATAGACGTTCATCAGAATTACAAAGCGCCTCCAGCATAATAAAATTACGTTGAGGTCTCAGTACCACCGAATGACCAATACCGCCGTCAGTACGAGCTGTCAATGCGTCGTTATCGCCCCTCCCCTACCGGGGCCAACTTGACCTTGGCAACGATAATCAGGAACTCTTTATACACATGCCCCTAAGGACCAATGCCCTGGAACTACACTCGTTGCCATTGAACACTTGAATAGATCTGAAGCAACTGACATCAAATCAAGTCATCACGCACGCATGATGAGAAACCCTAACCTTGCCGCCCAAAGGAGATGGCAGAAATCTACGTCGGAGCTCTATCGACAACTTCCAGAAAAATGCATTCGATAAGGAGCTTGGAAGACAAACTCTATAAGAAGAAACGCAACCATCCGCCCGAGCGCCGCACCTGCGAGGACTAAAAAACTCTAACTTAAACTACTAGCCGGAGCAAAGGCGCAGAGATTCCCCTACCTACTACCAGCCTCCGGAGCGGTAGGTAGAGGGGAGACGAATCCACAGGCTCTCCAATGAAGCCTAGAGGAGAGAGTTTTCCCTATACACTAAGGGAAAGGGAAGAAGACGCCTGGAGAAAAAGTCTCGCCAAGAAATATGAAGTTGAGGCCAAGGGCACACTACTACTTCTTAGAGCTGTAATTTTCAGCTGTAAACCCACATCTTATATGTTTAGCATTTCTATAAATTTGATGTCATCAACACTTTCGAGGTGCTTAAGGAGAAGCAAACCCACTTTCTATATTAGCAAGACTAGATTTTTTTTATTGTGGGGTTACATTTCCGATCTTAAGTATGTCCTTCTAATTTAATTACCAAACATTAGCATCAAGAGGTGTCTAATATAGGCTCATTTCACTCAACAACCATATTGTTCTGGTTTGCAAATATTTTGTCACATAAAATGATTGATATACAAGCAAAAGGTAGGTAATACTTATTTTGAAGTTTTTTCCTTTTGATGTTTATATCTCAAAATACTGACTGTATTTAATAAGTAGAACATTTCCCTGGTAAATGAATGTCTTCTTTCTTATCATTTAGCAGATACTTCATGCCTATTATTTTCTCGAGGCATACGTTTTTATACATATTCCATGTTTGTAAGTATTTTAAAACAAAATGAGGGGAAAATAACCTTTTCCTATACAGAGAATTCCATCCAATCGACGTACAAGAGTGATATAGCCGCACAAAGTGTAAATTCGGTTGCTACATATCTAAATGCACATAGGGCAACATGTTAAAAAAGAAAATTAAAATTGCAACATGGTAGAACATACCATGAAACGACTGCAAAAAACACACTACTGAACTTTTCCAGACCTCTACTCCTATTACCCTAGGAAATGGAAGAAAGGCGCTTCTATGGCATGCTGACTAGACTGCCTTGGCAGAACCTAGGCTTGTATCTCTTCAAGATTGCCACCAAGACTTATAACAAGACTTCTCCCATATGGCGCTCCCACCTCCCACCACGGCGCTGGCCTCCTCCCCGGCGATCTCCCTCCTCATCCACTAATCCGTGGATCTCATCCGGCGATCCTTTCCAGCGTCTCCTCTGGATCAAGGTAATACCCATCTTCTATGGGTTCTACTGGTGGATCTACCCTTGGCTTGGATTTCTCCAAGGGTAGGGTTTTTTCTGATGAGTTTTCAAATCAACTGGTCACACGGTTCACCCATTGGGGCGAAGAAGGCCATTTATTTTGGTTGTTTCTTTTAGCCGTCATGCCTTCCGTTTATCGGAGGATTCTGTGGCGGCGGCCTTAGAAGCTGCACTTGGGGGCTCGACAATTGATCTTCATGTGGATCACATCAAGGATAAGGTTTATTCTTTCCAAGTTTCTTGCAAGAAAGTTGTTTCATTATTATGGATCTTCGTTCTTTTGCTTGTGATCTGTTCAAATGCTACTTTCATCTATGGGTTAATGGGGGGCCAAATTGGATTCGAGAGCTCAAGATCTGGAGGAAAGAGTGTGATGCGGAATGGATTCTAGTTAGTCCAACAAAGCGTCGATCATCTTTAGGTCTTTTGGTCATGCATAAACCTCCTGTTAGATCCTCTCTAAAGTCAACTTTCTTTGCTAGGAAGAAACTCTCCTTTGCCACTTTTGAGTGTTACTCTGCTTGCAAACGATATAGATATCCTACGACGCAAAATTGCATTGGTACGATCACGGATGGAGGGTATGATCTCCCTGCTCATGAGCGTGTTGTCATTCGGCAGTCCCCTCCACATGACTTGCTTTGGATGGTGGCTCAACCACCTATTGTGTTTGGTACGGTAACCCCATTGCCGGAGTTGATCCGGCCGATGATCCTTGCTCCGGTGTGTGATTCGGTTTCTGTGGAACGGGACGACCGTGCATGCTGAGGATCCAGCGCCGTGGATCGCGGAGGCGGGATTAGCTCCTATTCATATTGGTAATTTGCATCCTGGCCCATTGCCTATGGAAGCCCACCAGTCTGTCAGCCCACGCCAAGATGCTATTGGGCCTACCAACTTTGCTAGTCTAAGCCCAATGACTAGTTTCCAGGATATCCCTTCCTCGCAAGAGGCTGCGCGTCAGTTTGAAGCCATGGTCGATGACATGGTGGACCGCATTGTTACATGTACTGTTTGCTCTCAGACGGGCCACCTGTCATCTGCTTGTGGAATGCGAGAGGTCTGTGCGGCTTACTCTCGTTCGGGTCACTCTAGGCGATACTGTAATGATTTCACGTGCTCCAGTGGATTGGTTTGGAGGCCAATTTCCCTGCAATAAAATACGCTATTCTCGGAATCCTCTGCTTGTCATGGGAAGGGAGCCGGAGTTATTGGGATAGACCGTCTAGTCCCATCGCCACCGCCCCCATTGCATCACAACCACAATCCCTCCCCTTTGCCCAATGAAAACCCCAAGCAAGCCTCATCTTCGTCCATGGCGAACTACAAGCTCGATCCTCAGCGCTTCGTGCCAGCTGGTCATCACATCATCGACGACAGCGATTGTTGTCTTCCCCGCACCTTCTTCACGTCTGCAGGACGCCCACCATGCCGCCATGAGGATTACATGGTGGCTGAAGTGACGCCTGCCCCGGAGGGGCCTCTCGGTCCGGTGCGCTAGGAGGTGGTTCAGTTCCTGCAGAATCGAGGTATTTTGGTTCGCTCTGCTCAGCCGTGGTTTCATGGGGTTGATCTGTTCCAAGTTAGAGATCCATCAGTCAGATACACCTTGATTCAGCATGCTCCTTTTCCCCTTGGCAATAACCGATTTGTTAGATTCATGAAACATGATGAGAGGGAAAACCTCAAGGGGACTCATGGTTTTCGTTAGGGCTAGTTATTGTTCATTGGTATTCCCCTAGATTACCGCACTCCAGAGTTCATCTCTCAAGCTGTAGGCACCTTCGGAAAGTTTATCTCTTGGGACAGTGAAGATCCTTACCTTGTCAGAACATTGGTTGAAGCAAGTTTCCCCGGTACGCCTTTAGTTCCGCGTGATGTGGTTTTTGGAGATTATGCTGAGTGGGGTGGCGCTCAAGTTTCATGGTCTGCTTCATGTTATGTTTTGGGAGCGGACTTTGCAGATCAAATGCCAAACGATGAGGACCCAATGCCTTTGGATGGGAATCCTCATCCGCTACATGGAAATCTCATTCCTGATAATCTGCTTTTTGTGCTGCCTCCCTACCCAATGCTGGGATGGAACGATGCCTCTGTTGTGGATCCTCCTCCGCCTGTCAATGAGGTGGCGCAAGGTTGGGGCAATGCTCTGTGGGGCGACGATGCAGAGGGGGAACAACCCCCGCAGCTCGCAGCTTCAGAACAAGATCAGATCTCGATTTTAATTGACCAACCAGAAGGATCAGTTTCAGTAGAGCAGCATGTTCAGGATGTCAATTTACAATAGCATGAAGATCAACCTCTGCAGCCAGATCAAGAACTTCAGCTGGTGCAGCAACCTATGGAGAACCCGTTGGCAATTGTGCCCTATCAACCACCCGTCATTCAGCACGATGAGATCTTCATTGGTATGGCACGCATTGTGGCAGGGCCACCTCTTCCGTCGGAAATGATTTGGAAGTGGTCTTTCCAGAATCTGATGTTTGATTTTTCTGTCAAAGAAGTGCCAAGGTCCATTTTCTTCAACTCCAAGCATTCATGGTCTATTGCTTTTTATGAGTCTAAGAAGATGTCCTTGTTGGTGGTTGCTTTGCCTAGCTCTGTTCCTGCTCGTAAATTGGTGATGGTCAGACGCCCAGTAGCCAGAGCTCTGTTTGATGATCTGCCTGTTGTTTGATACGTCTCCGTCGTATCTACTTTTCCAAACACTTTTGCCCTTGTTTTGGACTCTAACTTGCATGATTTGAATGGAACTAACCCGGACTGACGCTGTTTTCAGCAGACTTTCCATGGTGTTATTTATGTGCAGAAACAAAAGTTCTCGGAATGACCTGAAACTCCATGGAACGTCTATTTGGAAATAATAAAAAATCCTTGCAAAAGATGAAGACCAGGGGGCCCACACCCTAGCCACGAGGGTGGGGGGCGCCCCTCCTAGGGCGCGTCCCCCTACCTCGTGGGCCCCCTGGAGCTCCTCCGACCTCAACTCCAACTCTATATATTTGCTTTCGGGGAGAAAAAAAAATCAGAGATAAGAATTCATCGCGTTTTACGATACAGAGCCGCCGCCAAGCCCTAAAACCTCTCGGGGGCTGATCTGGAGTCCGTTCGGGGCTCCGGAGAGGGGGATTCGTCGCCGTCGTCATCATCAACCATCCTCCATCACCAATTTCATAATGCTCACCGCCGTGCGTGAGTAGTTCCATCGTAGGCTTGCTGGACGGTGATGGGTTGGATGAGATCTATCATGTAATCGAGTTAGTTTTGTTAGGGTTTGATCCCTAGTATCCACTATGTTCTGAGATTGATGTTGCTATGACTTTGCTATGCTTAATGCTTGTCACTAGGGCCCGAGTGCCATGATTTCAGATCTGAACCTATTATGTTTTCATGAATATATGTGTGTTCTTGATCCTATCTTGCAAGTCTATAGTCACCTACTATGTGTTATGATCCGGCAACCCCGAAGTGACAATAATCGGGACCACTCCCGGTGATGACCATAGTTTGAGGAGTTCATGTATTCACTATGTGCTAATGCTTTGTTCCGATACTCTATTAAAAGGAGGCCTTAATATCCCTTAGTTTCCATTAGGACCCCGCTGCCACGGGAGGGTAGGACAAAAGATGGCATGCAAGTTCTTTTCCATAAGCACGTATGACTATTCGGAATACATGCCTACATTACATTGATGAATTGGAGTTAGTTCTGTGTCACCCTATGTTATGATTGTTACATGATGAACCACATCCGACGTAATTCTCCATCACCGATCCAATGCCTACGAGCTTTTCACATATTGTTCTTCGCTTATTTACTTTTCCGTTGCTATTGTTACAACCACTACAAAATACCAAAAATATTACTTTTGCTACCGTTACCACTACTATCATATTACTTTGCTAATAAATACTTTGCTGCAGATACTAAGTTATCCAGGTGTGGTTGAATTGACAACTCAGCTGCTAATACTTGAGAATATTCTTTGGCTCCCCTTGTGTCGAATCAATAAATTTGGGTTGAATACTCTACCCTCAAAAACTATTGCGATCCCCTATACTTGTGGCTTATCATTATTTCTGACTCTGCTTCTGAAGAAGCCCTGCCTGCTGACTCTGGTGATATCTCCTCTACATCGGTGGTTTTTTCTGTGGAGAAAATAGTCAAGGAGAAAAAGCAGAGAGGAAGGAAGAAGGTACCTGCACCCATCATGGATACGTCACTTAGGCGTTGCACCAGAAGCGCAGCAAAGCTGGATGGCTTCAAACATGTGGTTTTTGAGCAGCTCTCTTTTTAGCCCACTAAGAAGCGTCCTCGCTCCAAGCCCATGGACGACAAGGCCCAGCCCACTTCTGTAGAGGTTCCTCGCCAAGACAAGCAAGATGATGCTCCTACACACACTCCGATTCATGTCTTGCAGGCGGTGGGAGCAGAGCTGGAGATTTATCCCTCCCTTCTATCGACGGACAAGCTTATGGCTGATCCAAAGGAGGACTCTACTTCTCCCATGGCTTAAATGATTATGTTAGCTAGCTTGTTTTGGCTTGGCGAGCCTGTTAAATTTTATATTTTTATTATCGCGTTGGGTCTGGTTATGGTTGCTGCAGACCGCGTTCGTGAACTCTGTTATATTTTGGGATGTATGGCATTGTATGTCGTGCTACTTTTGGTTTATTCTATTTCAGTTGCTAATGAATCGTGTGACAACGCGTAGTTGGAAAATCCTTTGTTGGAATGCCAGAGGTCTAAACTCTGAAGCTAGGCAGCGTTCTGTCAGAGAAAAGGTGACTGAAAGTCAATGTGCTGTGGTTTGTCTCCAGGAAACAAAGCTCTCCATTTTCACTCGTGCCATTATAAAAAGCATCCGTCCTTCTGGTTTTGATCAATTTGTTGAATCTCCCTCCAGGGGTGCTTCAGGTGGTGTTTTAACTGCATGGCGATCGAACACGTTTCAGGGTACTTTGGTGGAAGTAAAACCATATGCTATTATCATACACTTCACCTCAGTGCATAACAATGAACAATGGTTTCTGGTGAATATTTATGGTCCTTGTCAGGGTCAAATGAGAGATGATTTTTTAACTGGCTTTATAATTTAGAGATTGAGCCGGAGCAGAAATGGATTTTATTGGGGGATTTCAATTTCATTAGATCACTTGATAATAGAAATCTCCCGGTGGCGATGTGAATGACATGTTCATTTTCAATGAAATGATAGGTCACCTGGGTCTTCTGGAACTTTCTTTAAAGGGCAGGAAATTTACCTGGTCAAACATGCAAGTCATGCCTCTTCTGGAGCAACTTGACTGGGTTTTTTTTACCTCTGCTAGTTGGATCAGCATTTATCCTATGTCCCAAGTGACTCCTCTTGCAAAAACAGTGTCTGATCATGTGCCTTGTCTGATTTCTATAAGCACTTCCATACCAAAGGCTCATATTTTCAGGTTTGAGAACTATTGGATTCATTAACCAGGTTTTATGGATTGTGTGCAAGAGGTTTGGAAGAGGCCCTCCAACAAGTCACATATTTAAGCTATTATTGTGGATAAACTAAATGCCTTGCATTTTGCTCTAAAGAAGTGGTAGAAAGGTTTGTCCCATCTCAAGAAGCTGACTGAAAATTGCAACTGGGTGATTCTTTGGTTTGATAATCTTGAGGACATGAGACCTCTATCCAGGCCTGAGGCCAACTTTAGGAGAATTACAAAACTCCACCATGAACACCTTTTACACCCGCAGTATCTTTATTGGAGAAAGAGATGTGCCATCAGATATATCAAAGTGGGAGAGGAAAATTCCAAGTTTTTCCAGGCCATGGCTATAGAGAGATATAGAAGGAACTCTATTGCTAGTTTGTTGTTGTCTGATGGCTCTGTGACATCAGAACATGAGGAAATGGCCAAGGCTTTCTTAAATACTTTTAAAGCAAGAATGGGTATAGTTTGGCCAATAACTCTGGAGGGGGATATATTGTCTTTAATCCCTAGAGTGCAGGGTCTGGAAGTGCTAACAAAACCTTTTGAGGTCAAAGAAATTGAACAGGTAATTAAGGAAATGCCCATTGATAAAGCTCCTGGACCTGATGGATTCAATAGCCTCTTCCTAAAGAAGTGTTGGCCCATCATTTCTGCTGATTTCATCAGACTGGTACATGAGTTCCATGGTGGATCTGCACATTTGGAGAATCTCAATGATGCTTTCATTACATTGATCCCAAAAAAGCAGAATCTTGAGACTGTGGGTGATTTTAGACCAATATCTCTCACTAGTGTTGGTCTTAAATTCCTCACAAAGTTGGCAGCAAACAGATTCAGGAGGAGATCACCAAATGTGTGCATAAAAATCAATATGGTTTTATCAAATCCAGAACAATACAGGACTGCCTAGCTTGGACTTTTGAGTATATCCATCAATGCAACCAGTTTAAAAAGCCCATTCTCCTTCTGAAGCTGGATTTTGAAAAGGCTTTTGATTCCATTCGGCATGAGGCTATTCTGAAAATCCTGTTGGCAAAAGGGTTTGATAATACATGGATTACATGGATCAAGCAGTTGTTATCTTCTGGAACTTCTTCAGTACTGCTTAATTAATGGTGTACCTGGCAATCATTTTAAATGCAAGTGTGGGGTTAAGCAAGGAGACCCTATTTCTCCTTTACTGTTTGTAATTGCTGCAGATCTTTTGCAGACATTGATAAATGATAGGTTGCATAAGGGATTTTTAAGTTTGCCACTGCTCACCCATGACCCTGATTTCCCAGTGGTTCAGTATGCTGATGACTCATTGCTCTTCATAAATGCTCAAAGCTCTTAGTTGGGGACCCTCAAATCAGTACTCTGCTCATTCTCAAAGGCAACTGGTCTACAGATCAACTTTCATAAATCTTCAATGTATCCTATTAATGTGAATGATGCAGATGCTACTTGTCTTGCTGCTCTTTTTGGATGTCAGTTAGGCTCAATGCCTTTCACATATTTGGGGTTGCTAGTGGGGACTACTAGGCCTAAAATTATTGACCTTTTACCTCTGGTAGATTGCATGGAGAGAAGGCTCACAACTAGCTCTTGGTTTTTGCCTCAAGGGAGCAGACTACAACTGGTTAACTCAGTTATTTCTTCCCTGCCTATCTATTTCCTTTGCAGCCTGTCAATCCCTCGGGGTATTCTGAAGCAGTTGGAAAGAATTCAGAGACAGTGTTTATGGAGAAAGTATGGTCAGGAGAAGGGCCATACCCTAGCTTCCTGGCCCCTTGTTTGTAGACCTAAATCCAAGGGAGGTTTGGGAATCCTAAACCTGGGTTTACAAAATGATGCCCTGCTCCTAAAGCATCTCAACAAATTCTACAACAGGGAGGATGTGCCATGGGTGCACCTGGTTTGGGACTCTTACTATTTCCAAAGAGTTCCCATGATACAACACTTTGTGGTTCTTTCTGGTGGAGAGATATCTGCAAGCTAATGGATAAGTTTAGGGATGTTACCTCTATCACTGTTCACGGAGGAGACACTGTGCTGTTTTGGTCAGATCACTGGCAGATTGGAAATACCTGCACCCCTCTTCAGGAAAGATTTCCCAGGCTCTATTCCTTTTGTCTCCAAAAAAATCTTTCTATCATGGAAGTTTTTCAAACTGACAATTTTCAAGAGCTGTTTTATTTATCTCTGTCTGAACTAGCTTTCCAAGAGTTTCATCAACTTTCTTCTTTGATGGAATCTTGTCATTTGGACAGCGGTTGCCCTGATGCTTGGGTTTGGAGGCATGGTAAGCAAGCAAACTATTCTACTAAAAAGTTTTATGACTTTGTGTATCAGCCGGTTATGGCAAATCCCATTTTGAAGTGGGTTTGGAAGAGTTGTTGTACCATGTTGATCAAAATGTTTGCCTGGCTGGTCATAATGGATGGAGTTAACACCAAAGATATGATCCAACATAGACACTGGAGGATTAATTATGGGCCTGAGTGTGTGCTTTGTCCAACTGGGATACTGGAGGACAGAAACCACCTCCTTTTCCAATGCAATTTCAGTGTACGTGTGTGGAACTATCTGCAGATTGTTTGGAAGGATTCTGATGACATGGTTGAAATTGCTATGCATGCCAGAAAGGGTTTCAATAAACCTTTCTTTGCAGAAGTGGTCTTTCTTGCTTGGTGGAATGTTTGGAAAGTCAGGAATGAGAGGGCATTCAGGCATATCATGCCTTCTTTTAGGGCATGGGGAAATGGTTTCATACATGATGTTACACCCCTCTCCCACCAGATCAAAAAAAGATATAGGGATGCCCTGCTTAGATGGATTGATTTCCTACCTCCTTTAGGAGGACTCTTCTATTTTTAGTGTTGTACTCTTTTTTAGGTATAGCCCCCCTCTCCCTTTTGTATAGTTTTCTTTAGTTTACTTTCTTTATTTTCTTTTCCTCATCTTGAGAATCTTTGTATTTGTGCTCTTCTCTTTATTAATAATATGTTGTGGGGTGTAAGCCCTGCAGTCTTCATGGTCAAAAAAGATTGCCACCAAGAAGCAGAGGATGGTTTATTTTCAACTTCGTTACAAGACTTGGGTGCACGTGGTCGCAAAATTAGCACCATCAAGAAACTCTTGCAATTTGTTCATCCTTGGGAAGCGTCGCCTCTATCAACCTCTAGCATGATCACGATGATACCGTCACCTGGAAGTGTACAGTCAATGCTGTTTACTCATTTGCCTCAGCATATTCTATGCAATTCCAGGGTTCCCACCCTAACTTTGATGCCTCCATGCTTTGGAATGCATACACATAACCTAAATGCAAAATGTTCGTCTGGCTTGTGATGCATGGGCGTATCCTCATTGCTAATATGCATGCGGTCCGAGGGTGGCCGCATGACCCCATGTGCCAATTGTGCCTCAATGCTCTAGAAACTGCATCTCATTTATGCAAGGACTTCCCATTCTCCATTGCGGTAACAAACCATGTCTAGGATTGGATGGGGGGCCCTCTTTCGGCTGGTGGGCGCTGATCTCCCCCAAGCATCTCTAACAGGTGGAGCGGGATGCTTTCCCAGATTCCAAATCATGTTAAGCAGCCATGTAAGATCTGCAAGGGGCAGAATCATCACATTTTGAATGGAACACGAATGACCTATATAGCGGTGACCATGATGCCCCTGGAGGACATCAAGCGGGAGGGGGGGGGCAAGTCTCCGATTCCCATCTTCTACTATATGAAGTGTTTTGACCTAGAAAAAAAAATCAGAAAAGAGCTTTCGGGACAAAGTGCCGCCATCTCGAGGCGGAACCTGGGCAGAAGCAATTTAGGGCTCCGGTGGAGCTGTTCTGCCGGGAAAACCTCCCTCCAGCAGGAGAAAATTGAAGCCATCGTCATCACCAACAATCCTCTCATCGAGAGGGGGTCAATCTGTAGGGGAACGCGACAGAAAATAAAAATTTCCGGTATAGCGAGCACGCCCAGGACCACTATGGAGACTGCATACGAGGTTTGGTCTGATCCGTACCGACTCGAAGCGCAGCAGAAGAAGAGCCGGTGGAGATCTTCGGTGCAAATCCCCGCAACTAGGATTTACAACCTCCCAACCGCGAGGACGTACTCCCTCTCCGGACAGCCCTTCGGGAGGCGGTCGGACAGTCCCCTGGACGATGTCGCGGACAGGCCTTTGGGAGGACCCTCGAAACTCGGACGGTAACTCGGACAGGCCTTCGGGAGGATATTCGAACAGCCCCTTGGGCAAAAGATCAAAACTAAAATCTCTCTATGGGGTTGCACAAATACGGTGTCAGCTATTCGGCAGGGCTTCGCCGTCCAGAACTAGTTCCTGCCAGAACCCAGACAGCCTTTTGGCTCTACGAAACTATTTCGCTGGGAGGGAGAGAGAAGCCAGACAAGTCATGGCATGTGTATGAGAGCAAGGGATGATCTTTGGGCAGACCGCTCACATCCTATTTATAGGAAAACCAAGGGGTAGGGTGCCTCCACAAATTACCAAAAAGTCCCATGCATTATGTCACACATGAGGGTGTTATGCGCAAAATGGGAGGCCATGTGGAGCTCCATGGAGCACCACCATGTGTGGCTGTACAAACCCTTGGGGGGCCCCATGAGGGGCTTCCTTGGCCCCCAAGCCCTTCTAGAAGCCTTTTCACAAAAGCCCTAAAAGGTGGCTTTCCAAAAAATATACATAAAGCTGATTTTCACTATTTACGACGACATTTTTTAGCGTCCGTTCGAACTGAAAATATGTATGTGGGCTTAGAGCATTTCCAGTAACCACTAAAATTATTTTCAATGCGTTCCGAAACAATTCCAGTTTAGTGATTTTCATCTGCGAAACGCATCTGAAGTGGCTCCGGAACATTTCCTGTTTTTATCCCGGAAAATTCCAAAAAGTTTCCAGAATGATTCTGGCACCCTCCAAGAATTATCAGGCATGTGCCGAAACCAATTTGAATTAATAGTATATCCCGAAACAACTTTTCGGTTTCACCGAAACTCATCCGATGACCTCTCTCTGCGGAAATTTTCCGCTGACCGAAACTTTTACGGTGTCCGAAATTTTTTCGGTGATTTTCTCTCAGACTCCCTGTCCAGTATTCAGCAGATAGATGATCCTTAAGCGTGTGACCCTATAGGTTCGGTGAAGTATAGACATGACCCAGAACCCCTTCCGATCAATGATCAACATCGGAGCCATGGACGCCCATATTGACCCCTATACCCACACGAATAAATATTCGAGTGAACCTCTAGTTGCAGTGAGCTATTCCTGTTGCTTCGCGATATGTGATGACCCACAAGTACAGGGGATCTATCGTAGTCCTTTTGATAAGTAAGAGTGTCGAACCCAACGAGGAGCAGAAGGAAATGATAAGCGGTTTTCAGCAAGGTATTCTCTGCAAGTACTGAAACAAGTGGTAACAGGTAGTTTTGTGATAAGATAATTGGTAACGAGCAACAAGTAACAAAAGTAAACACGGTGCAGCAAGGTGGCCCAATACTTTTTGTAGCAAAGGACAAGCCTGGACAAACTCTTATATAAGGAAAAGCGCTCCCAAGGACACATGGGAATATCGTCAAGCTAGTTTTCATCACGTTCATATGATTCGCGTTTGGTACTTTGATAATTTGATATGTGGGTGGACCGGTGCTTGGGTGCTGTTCTTAATTGAACAAGCATCCCACTTATGATTAACCTCTATTGCAAGCATCCGCAACTACAACAAAAGTATTAAGGTAAACCTAACCATATCATGAAACATATGGATCCAAATCAGCCCTTACGAAAGCAACGCATAAACTAGGGTTTAAGCTTCATCACTCTAGCAACCCATCATCTACTTATTACTTCCCAATGCCTTCCTCTAGGCCCAAATAATGGTGAAGTGTTATGTAGTCGATGTTCACATAACACCACTAGAGGCTAGACAACATACATCTCATCAAAATATCGAACGAATACAAAACTCACATGACTACTAATAGCAAGACTTCTCCCATGTCCTCAGAAACAAACGTAACTACTCACAAAGCATATTCATGTTCATAATCAGAGAGGTATTAATATGCATAAAGGATCTGAACTGTGACGCCCCCGATTCAATCGTACACTAATCATGCACGCAAATGTGTACAATCAAGATCAAGGACTCACGGGAAGATATCACAACACAACTCTAAAACATAAATAAGTCATACAAGCATCATAATACAAGCCAGGGGCCTCGAGGGCTCGAATACAAGTGCTCGATCATAGACGAGTCAGCGGAAGCAACAATATCTGAGTACAGACATAAGTTAAACAAGTTTTCCTTAAGAAGGCTAGCACAAACTGGGATACAGATCGAAAGAGGCGCAGGCCTCCTCCTAAACTACTCCTGGTCGTCGTCAGCGGCCTGCACGTAGTAGTACGCACCTCCGGTGTAGTAGGAGTCGTCGTCGACGGTGGCGTCAAGCTCCTGGGCTCCAGCATCTGGTTGCGACAACCAGGTAGAAGGGAAAGGGGGAAAAGAGGGAGAAAAGCAACCGTGAGTACTCATCCAAAGTACTCGCAAGAAAGGAGCTACACTACATATGCATGGGTATATGTGTAAAGGGCCATATCGGTGGTTTGAATTGCAGAATGCCAGAATAAGAGGGGGATAGCTAATCCTGTCGAAGACTACGCTTCTGGCAGCCTCCGTCTTGCAGCATGTAGAAGAGAGTAGGCTGAAGTCCTCCAAGTAGCATCGCATAGTATAATCCTACCCGGCGATCCCCTCCTCCTCGCCCTGTTAGAGAGCGATCACCGGGTTGTATCTGGCACTTGGAAGGGTGTGTTTTATTAAGTATCCGGTTCTAGTTGTCATAAGGTCAAGGTACAACTCCAAGTCGTCCTGTTACCGAAGATCGCGTCTATTCGAATAGATAAACTTCCCTGTAGGGGTGCACCACATTACCCGACACGCTCGATCCCATTTGGCCGGACACACTTTTCTGGGTCATGCCCGGCCGCGGAAGATCAACACGTCGCAGCCCCACCTAGGCATAACAGAGAGGTCAGCACGCCGGTTTAAACCTATGCGCACAGGGGTCTGGGCCCATCGCCCTTAGCACACCTGCACGTTGCGAGGGCGGCCGAAAGCAGACCTAGCCTAGTGGCGTTCTAGTCCAATCCGGCGCGCGTCGCTCAGTCGCTGACGTCACGAAATGCTTCGGCTGATACCACGACGCCGGTTGCCCATATCTTTGTTGGGGAACGTTGCAGAAAATTAAAATTTTTCCTACGGTTTCACCAAGATCCATCTAAGCAACGAGTCAAGGGAGTGAGTTTGCATCTACATACCACTTGTAGATCGAGTGTGGAAGCGTTCAAGGGGATGGTGATGATGGAGTCGTACTCGCCGTGATTCAGATCACCGATGACCAAGTGCTGAACGGACAGCACCTCCGTGTTCAACACACGTACGGGACGGACGACGTCTCCTCCGTCTTGATCCAGCAAGGAGGAAGGAGAGGTTGAGGAAGATTGCTCCAACGGCAGCACGAAGACGTGGTGTTGTTGGTGCAGCAGTACTCTGACAGGGCTTCGCCAAGCACGTACGGAGGAGGAGAGGTGTTGGGGAGGGGAGGGGCTGCGCCTTGGCTTGTGTCTACAGCCCTCCCCTCACCCCTCTATTTATAGGGGGAAGGGGCAAGGGGGCCGGCCCCTCTAGATGGGAATCTAGAGGGGGGCGGCGGCCAGGGAGGGGTGGCTTGCCCCCAAGCAGGGGCGCGCCTTCTAGGGTTCCCCAAACCCTAGGCGCAAGGGCCCAAGGGGTGCGCCCAGCCCACCAGGCTGGCTCCTTTCCCCACGCAGCCCATGTGGCCCCCAGAGGGGTGGCCCCTCCCGTGGACCTCCGGAACCCTTCCGGTGGCCCCAGACAATACCGTATGCCCCAAACTTTCTCGTGTCCGCTTGTCAACTTCCCATATATAAATCTTTACCTCCGGACCCTTCGAACTCCTCGTGACGTCCGGGATCTCATCCGGACTCAACAACATTCGTAATCACATACAAGTCTTCCTAATAACCCTAGCATCACCGAACCTTAGTGTGTAGACCCTACGGGTTCGGGAGACATGCGAACATGACCGAGACGCCTCGGTCAATAACCAACAGCAGGATCTGGATACCCATGTTGGCTCCTACATGCTCCTCGATGATGTCATCGGATGAACCACGATGTCGAGGATTAAAGCAACCCGTATACTATTCCCTTTGTCGACAAGATGTTACTTGCCCGAGACTCGATCGTCGGTATCCCAATACCTCGCTCAGTCTCGTTACGCAAGTCACTTTACTCGCATCAGTAATGCATGATCCCGTGACCAGACACTTGGTCACTTTGAGCTCATTATGATGATGCACTACAGAGTGGGCCAGTGATACCTCTCCGTCATACGGAGTGACAAATCTCTGTCTCGATCCGTGCCAACCCAACAGATACTTTCGAAGATACCTGTAGTGCACCTTTATAGTCACCCAGTTACATTGTGACGTTTGGTACACCCAAAGCACTCCTACGGTATCCGGGAGTTACACGATCTCATGGTCTAAGGAAGAGATACTTGACATTGGAAAAGCTCTAGCAAAACGAACTACACGATCTTGTGCTATGCTTAGGATTGGGTCTTGTCCATCACATCATTCTCCTAATGATGTGATCCCGTTATCAACGACATCCAATGCCCATAGTCAGGAAACCATGACTGTCTATTGACCAACGAGCTAGTCAACTAGAGGCTCACTAGGGACGTATTGTGGTCTATGTATTCACACATGTATTACGATTTCCGGATAATACAATTATAGCATGAATAAAAGACAATTATCATGAACAAGGAAATATAATAATAATGCTTTTATTATTGCCTCTAGGGCATATTTCCAACAGTCTCCCACTTGCACTAGAGTCAATAATCTAGTTACATGTGATGAATCGAACACCCATAGAGTTACGTGTTGATCATGTTTTGCCCATGGAAGAGGTTTAGTCAATGGATCTGCGACATTCAGATCCGTATGCACTTTACAAATTTCTATGTCTCCATCTTGAACATTTTCACGGATGGAGTTGAAGCGACGCTTGATGTGCCTGGTCTTCTTGTGAAACCTGGGCTCCTTGGCAAGTGCAATAGCTCCAGTGTTGTCACAGAAGAGTTTGATCGGCCCCGACGCATTGGGTATGACTCCTAGGTCGGTGATGAACTACTTCATCCAAATTGCTTCATGCGCTGCCTCCGAGGCTGCCATGTACTCCTCTTCACATGTAGATCCCGCCACGACGCTCGCTTGCAGCTGCACCAGCCATCGCTCCACCATTCAACATATACACGTATCCGGTTTGTGACTTAGAGTCATCCAGATCTGTGTCAAAGCTAGCGCCGACGTAACGCTTTACTGACGAGCTCTTCGTCACCTCCATAAACGAGAAACATGTCCTTTGTCCTTTCGGTACTTCAGGATATTCTTGACCGCTGTCCGGTGTTCCTTGCGGGATTACTTTGGTACCTTCCTACCAAACTTACGGCAAGGTTTACATCAGGTCTGGTACACAGCATGGCATACATAATAGATCCTATGGACGAGGCATAGGGGATGACGCTCATCTCTTCTTTATCTTTTGCCGTGGTCGGGCATTGAGCTGAGCTCAATTTCACACCTTGCAGTACATGCAAGAACCCTTTCTTGGACTGATCCATTTTGAACTTCTTCAAAATCTTATCAAGGTATGTGCTTTGTGAAAGACCTATGAGGCGTCTCAATCTATCTCTATAGATCTTGATGCCTAATATATAAGCAGCTTCTCCAAGGTCCTTCATTGAAAAACACTTATTCAAGTAGGCCTTAATGCTGTCCAAAAGTTCTATATCATTTCCCATCAAAAGTATGTCATCTACATATAATATGAGAAATGCTACAGAGCTCCCACTCACTTTCTTGTAAACGCAGGCTTCTCCATAAGTCTGCATAAACCCAAACGCTTTGATCATCTCATCAAAGCGAATGTTCCAACTCCGAGATGCTTGCACCAGCCCATAAATGGATCGCTGGAGCTTGCATACTTTGTTAGTGTTCTTAGGGTCGACAAAACCTTCCGGCTGCATCATATACAGCTCTTCCTTAAGATAACCGTTAAGGAACGCTGTTTTGACGTCCATATGCCATATCTCATAATCATAGTATGCGGCAATTGCTAACATGATTCGGACGGACTTAAGCTTCGCTACGGGAGAGAAAGTCTCATCGTAGTCAATCCCTTGAACTTGCCGATAACCCTTAGCGACAAGTCGAGCTTTATAGATGGTGACATTACCATCCGCGTCCGTCTTCTTCTTAAAGATCCATTTGTTTTCTATCGTCGCCGATCATTGGGCAAGTCACCAAAGTCCATACTTTGTTTTCATACATGGATTCTATCTCGGATTTCATGGCCTCTAGCCATTTGTTGGAATCTAGGCCCGCCATCGCTTCTTCATAGTTCAAGGTTCACCGTTGTTCAACAACATGATTTCCGTGACAGGGTTGTCGCATTCACTCAGTGCGGAACGTGTCCTTGTGGACCTCACGAAGTTCAAGAGCAACTTGATCCAAGTACCTTGATCATCATCATTATTTTCCTCTTCGCTTGGTGTAGGCATCACAGAACATTTTCTGAACTGCACTACTTTCCGCTCAAGAGGTAATACTTCATCGAAGTTCTACTTTCCTCCCACTTACTTCTTTCGAGAGAAACTCTTTTTCCGAAAGGATCCGTTCTTTGCAACAAAGATCTTGCCCTCGGATCTTAAGTAGAAGTTATACCCTATGGTTTCCTTAGGGTATCCTATGAAGACGATTTTTCCGACTTGGGTTCGAGCTTTTCAGTTGAAGTTTCTTGACATAAGCATCGCATCCCCAAACTTTTAGAAACGACAACTTAGGTTTCTTCCCAAACCATAATTCATACGGTGTCGCCTCAACGGATTTAGACGGTGCCCTATTTAAAGTGAATGTAGCTGTCTCTAGAGCGTATCCCCAAAATGATAGCGGTAAATCGGTAAGAGACATCATAGACCGCACCATATCCAATAGAGTGCGACACGACGCTCGGACACACCGTTACCGAGGTGTTCCAGCGGCATGAGTTGTGAAACGATTCCACATTTCCTTAAGTGTGTACCAAATTCATGACTTAAGTATTCTCCTCCACGATCCGATCGTAGAATTTTATCTTTCGGTCACGTTGATTCTCTACCTCATTCTGAAATTCCTTGAACTTTTCAAAGGTCTCAGACTTGTGTTTCATTAAGTAGACATACCCATATCTACTCAAGTCATCTGTGAGAGTGAGAACATAACGATATCCTCCATGAGCCTCAACACTCATTGGACCGCACACATCGGTATGTATGATTTCCAACAAGTTGGTTGCTCGCCCATTGTTCCGAGAACGGAGTCTTGGTCATTTTGCCCATAAGGCATGGTTCGCATGTGTCAAATGATTCATAATCGAGAGACTCTAAAAGTCCATCAGCATGGAGCTTCTTCATGCGCTTGACACCAATGTGACCATGGCGGCAGTGCCACAAGTATGTGGGACTATCGTTATCAACTTTACATCTTTTGGTATTCACGCTATGAATATGTGTAACACTACGCTCGAGATTCATTAAGAATAAACCATTGACCATTGGAGCATGACCATAAAACATATCTCTCATATAAATAGAACAACCATTATTCTCGGATTTAAATGAGTAGCCATCTCGATCAAACGAGATCCGATACAATGTTCATGCTCAAACTTGGCACCAAATAACAATTATTAAGGTTCAAAACTAATCCCGTAGGTAAATGTAGAGGTAGTGTGCCGACGGCGATCACATCGACTGAACCATTCCCGACGCCAAGATCGTCACCTCATCCTTCGCCAGCCTCCGCTTATTCCGCAGCTCCTGCGTGAGTTACAAATATGAGCAACGACACCGTATCAAATACCCAGGAGTTACTACGAGTAATGGTAAGGTACACATCAATTACATGTATATCAAATATACCTTTGGTGTTGCCGGCCTTCTTATCCCCTACGTATTTGGGGCAGTTCCGCTTCCAGTGACCCTTCCCTTGCAATAAAAGCACTCAGTCTCAGGCTTGGGTCCATTCTTTGACTTCTTCCCGGCAACTGGTTTACCGGGCGCGGCAACATCTTTGTCGTCCTTCTTGAAGTTCTTCTTACCCTTGCCCTTCTTGAACTTAGTGGTCTTATTGACCATCAACACTTGATGTTCTTTCTTGATTTCAACCTCTGCTGACTTCAGCATTGAGAATACTTCGGGAATGGTCTTCACCATCCCCTGCATATTGTAGTTCATCACAAAGCTCTTGTAGCTTGGTGGGAGCGATCAAGGATTCTGTCAATGACCGCCTCGTCCGGGAGGTTTATGTCCAGTTGGGACAGGCGGTTGTGCAACCCAGACATTTTGAGTATGTGCTCACTGACAGAACTCTTTTCCTCCATTTTACAACTATAGAATTTGTCGGAGACTTCATATCTCTCGACCCGGGCATGAGCTTGAAAAACTAGTTTCAGCTCCTCGAACATCTCATATGCTCCGTGTTGCTCAAAACGCTTTTGGAGCCCCGGTTCTAAGCTGTAAAGCATGCCGCACTGAACGAGGGAGTAATCATCGGCACGAGACTGCCAAGCATTCATAATGTCTTGGTTCTCTGGGACGGGAGCGTCACCTAGTGGTCCTTCTAGGACATATTGTTTCTGGCAGCTATGAGGATGATCTCGTGTTCCGGACCCATCCGTATAGTTGCTGCCATCATCTTTCAGCTTGGTTTTCTAGGAACGCGTTGAAGTTCAAGTTGACATGAGCGCTGGCCATTTGATCTACAAGACATATTATGCAAAAGTTTTAGACTAAGTTCATGATAATTAAGTTCATATAATCAAATTATTTCAATGAACTCCCACCAGATTAGACATCTCTAGTCATCTAAGTGTTACACGATCCGAGTCAACTAGGCCGTGTCCGATCATCACGTGAGACGGACTAGTCATCGTCGGTGAACATTCTCATGTTGATCGATCTTCCATACGACTCGTGTTCGACCTTCGGTCTCCGTGTTCGAGGCCATGTCTGTACATGCTAGGCTCGCAAGTTTAACCCTAAGTGTTTTGCATGTGTAAAACTGTCTTACACCCGTTGTATGTGAACGTAAGGATCTATCACACCCGATCATCACGTGGTGCTTCAAACGATTTAACTTTAGCAATGGTGCACAGTTAGGGAGAACACTTCTTGAAATTGTTGTAAGGATCATCTTATTTACTACCATCGCTCTAAGTAAACAAGATTCATAAACATAATAAACATCACATGCAATTATATAGTAGTGACATGATATGGCCAATATCATATAGCTCCATTGATCTCCATCCTCGGGCTCCATGATCATCTTGTCACCGCATGACACCATGATCTCCATCATCATGATCTCCATCATCGTGTCTTCATGAAGTTGTCACGCCAACGACTACTTCTACTTCTATGGCTAACGCGCTTAGCAATAAAGTAAAGTAATTTACATGGCGCTCTTCAATGACACGCAGGTCATACAAAAATAAAGACAACTCCTATGGCTCCTGCCGTTGTCATACTCATCGACATGCAAGTCGTGATTCCTATTACAAGAACATGATCTCATACATCACAATATGTCATTCATCATTCATCACAACTTGGCCATATCACATCACATGACAATTGCTGCAAAAACAAGTTAGACGCCCTCTAATTGTTGTTGCATCTTTTACGTGGCTGCAATTGGGTTCTAGCAAGAACGTTTTCTTACCTACGAATAACCACAACGTGATTTTGTCAACTTCTATTTACCCTTCATAAGGACCCTTTTCATCGAATCCGCCCATCTAAAGTGGAGAGACAGACACCGCCAGCCACCTTATGCAACTAGTGCATGTTAGTCGGTGGAACCGGTCTCACGAAGCGCACGTAAGGTTGGTCCGGCCGCTTCATCCCACAATACGACGGAAGCAAGATAAGACTAGTAGCGGCAAGCAAGTTGACAAGATCTACGCCCACAACCAAATTGTGTTCTACTCTGCAATAGAGAACTACGATAGACCTAGCTCATGATGCCACTGTTGGGGAACGCTGCAGAAAATTAAATATTTTCCTACGGTTTCACCAAGATCCATCTATGAGTTCATCTAAGCAACGATTCAAGGGAGTGAGTTTGCATCTACATACCACTTGTAGATCGAAAAGGAAGCTGCTCAAGGGATGGTGATGATGGAGTCGCATCGCCGTGATTCAATCACCGATGACCAAGTGCTGAACGGACAGCACCTCCGATTCAACACACACGACGGGACGGACGACGACTCCTCCGCCTTGATCCAGCAAGGAGGAAGGAGAGGTTGAGGAAGATTGCTCCAACGGCAGCACGACGGCGTGGTGTTGTTGGTGCAGCAAGATCTCGGCAGGCTTCTCCAAGCACGCACGGAGGAGGAGAGGTGTTGGGAGGGAGGGCTGCGCCTTGGCTTGTGTCTGCAGCCCTCCCTCACCCCTCTATTTATAGGGGAAGGGGCAGGGGCCGCCCCTCTAGATGGGAATCTAGAGGGGCGGCGGCCAGGAGGGTGGCTTGCCCCCTGCAAGGGGGCGCCTCTAGGGTTCCCCAAACCCTAGGCGCAAGGGCCCAGGGGTGCGCCCAGCCCACCAGGGGCTGGCTCCTTCCCCATGCAGCCCATGTGCCCCCCGGAGGGGTGGCCCTCCCGTGGACCTCCGAACCCTTCCGTGGCCCCAGACAATACCGGTATGCCCTCAAACTTTCCGGTGTCCGCTTGTCAACTTCCCATATATAAATCTTTACCTCCGACCCTTCCGAACTCCTCGTGACGTCCGGGATCTCATCCGGACTCAACAACATTCGTAATCACATACAAGTCTTCCTAATAACCCTAGCGCCACCGAACCTTATGTGTAGAACCTACGGGTTCGGAGACATGCGAACATGACCGAGACGCCTCAGTCAATAACCAACAGCGGATCTGGATACCCATGTTGGCTCCTACATGCTCCTCGATGATGTCATCGATGAACCACGATGTCGAGTATTAAAGCAACCACGATACTATTCCCTTTGTCAAACGGTATGTTATTTGCCCGAGACTCGATCGTCGGTATCCCAATACCTCGCTCAGTCTCGTTATCGCAAGTCACTTTACTCGCATCAGAATGCATGATCCCGTGACCGGACACTTGGTCACTTTGAGCTCATTATGATGATGCACTACCGAGTGGGCCCAGGATACCTCTCCGTCATACGGAGTGACAAATCCTCGTCTCGATCCGTGTCAACCCACAGACACTTTCAAGATACCGTAGTGCACCTTTATAGTCACCCGATTACGCCAGGACGCTTGGTACACCCAAAGCACTCCTACGGTATCCGGAGTTACACGATCTCATGGTCTAAGGAAGAGATACTTGACATTGGAAAAGCTCTAGCAAAACGAACTACACGATCTTGTGCTATGCTTAGGATTGTCTTGTCCATCACATCATTCTCCTAATGATGTGATCCCGTTATCAACGACATCCAATGTCCATAGTCGAAACCATGACTATCTATTGACCAACGAGCTAGTCAACTAGAGGCTCACTAGGGACGTATTGTGGTCTATGTATTCACACATGTATTACGATTTCCGGATAATACAATTATAGCATGAATAAAAGACAATTATCATGAACAAGGAAATATAATAATAATGCTTTTATTATTGCCTCTAGGGCATATTTCCAACAATCTTGTCCCACGTGGCGGTTAGTGCGTATAAGGTCAACGACCCAACTCAGATCAAATACCAAGATCTCGTTAAGCGTGTTAAGTATCCGCGAACGCCGAACAGGGGCAGGCCCACCTCTCTCCTAGGCGGTCTCAACTTGTCATGTCGCTCCGCCACAAATATCCACTCGCGGGTACTCCTACGAGCCGACCCGTCTTTAATCACCACATGTATCATGTATAAATATAACTATATACCCGTGATCACCTCCCGAGTGATCACGGCCCGATAGTATAGCACAGCAGACGGACAAGAATGTAGGGCCACAGATGGAAATACTAGCATCCTATACTAGGCAAGTAGGATTGCAGGTAAAGGTATCAACAGAAGTAGCAAAGACAGGCTATGCATCAGGATAGGAATAACGGAAAGCAGTAACATGCTACACTACTCTAATGCAAGCAGTATAGAGAAGAGTAGGCGATATCTGGTGATCAAAGGGGGGGCTTGCCTGGTTGCTCTGGCAGAGAGAGGGGTCGTCAACACCGTAGTCGATCACAGGGTACCGCAGCGGTCTCGGGGTCTACCGGAAAAAGTAACGGAGGGGGAACATAATAAATAACAGAGCAATCAAAGCATAACATGACAAATGCAGTGCTAGAGGTGATCTAACGCAGGGATAGGTGATACCGGCGAAGGGGGGAAACATCCGGGAAAGTATCCCCGGTGTTTCGTGTTTTCAGGCAGAGGAGCCGGAGGGGGAAAGTTGTGAGTTCGATAGGTTAGGGATGCATGGCGGACGAACGGGCTGCGTATCCGGGTTCATCTCGTCGTTCTGAGCAACTTTCATATACAAAGTTTTTTCATCCGACTTATGATATATTTTATATTATTTTCTAAAGTTTTAATAATATTCTGGAATTATTATTTATTCGAAATTAAATAGCTAAATGATAGGTGCACCCAGCTCTGCGTACACAGAAGTGTACCAGAGGCTGACAGGTGGGCCAGGGGGTCCCTATTGACCAGTCAACGTTTGACTGGTCAACAGGGGGTGGGGCCCCCTGTCATTGACTGCTACATTAACTAACTAGTTAATTTAGTCTAACTAGGTTATTAGGCTGATAGATTTTAATTAGTTTAATTAAACCTAATTAATTAAGTTAATTAATTAATTAATTAATATATTTTTTATTTATCTGTTTATTTTTATATCCTTTTTTTTACGTTCTGGGGTGGGGCCTCCTTGTCATAGGCCTACAGGCGCTAATGGGCGCCGGGTTCATGGGCGACGGGCGATCGGACCAGGGCGTCAAGCGCCGCCGGGCGAAGACCGAGCCCGACTGGGGTCAAGGCGAGGCCGGGCGAGTGGCAGGGGCGGAAGGCCACGCTGGCAGGGACGCGCCTTGGGCGGAGCGAAGCGGGACGACGGATGGCGCGGTGGCCGCGGCGGAGTGGCACGACGGCAGGGAACGAGCACTGCCGCCGTAGACAGCAGCGACATCAGTCGGCCGCAGGGCTGCAGCAGGGGGAGCCGAGCAGCGCACGGTGGAGGGAGGAGGGCGCGCGCAGTGGGGCGGAAGCGGGCGACCACTACTAGGAAAAGGCCTACTAATGGCGCACTGGTTTTGCCTATTAATGGCGCATTACCAGTGCGCCATTAGTATCACGCCACTAGAATTTTTTACTAATGGCGCACCACTGGTGCGCCATTAGTATATGGTATACTAATGGCGCACCTGGCAGTGCGCCATTAGTTTTGCCCACAGTGCGCCATTAGTGTCTTATATACTAATGGCGCATGACATGTTAGTGCGCCATTAGTAACAATTTTTTTAATTTTTTTTCCTTAATCTCAAGTCACTATTTTACCTATGAGATATCCAACACATATATATATACAACAAGCATCCATATAACAATCATATCCAACACACAAGTTCCATCATATATACATACATAGCCAACACACAATTTCCATCATATATACATACATAGCCAACACACAAGTTCCAACATATATACATACATAGCCAACACATAGTTCCATCGTTACATATTACAAAAGTTTCACATTGTTCATCCAACACCGTTATCCATCAAATCACAAAAGTTTCACATTGATACAAAATAAAAACACAAATGGAAAAGAAGCACTCCATCCACGCAACCTTCCGTCAATTAAATCAAATCTGCAAAATGATAAACAAGAAGTTAGAAGAAGAAAAAGAAGAAGACTAGAAGAATACTAGAAGAAGAACACTAGAAGAAGAATAAGAAGAGTTTTGGAAAAGAAGAAGAATAAGAAGAAGACTATAAGCTTATTATGTAAACTTGATCATTTTGTGCTAACATAAGTTATTTTGGAGCTAACCTATAGGAAACTAAGCATATAAGCTCTAAGTTAGTATATTAGAGCCAACTTAGGTAAAATGAAGCTAACCTATGTCATTTTGGAAAAGAAGAAGAATAAGAAAAGACTATAAGCTTATTATGTAAACTTGATCATTTTGTGCTAACATAAGTTATTTTGGAGCTAACCTATAGGAAACTAAGCATATAAGCTCTAAGTTTGTATATTAGAGCCAACTTAGGTAAAATGAAGCTAACCTATGTCATTTTGGAAAAGAAGAAGAATAAGAAAAGACTATAAGCTTATTATGTAAACTTGATCATTTTGTGCTAACATAAGTTATTTTGGAGCTAACCTATAGGAAACTAAGCATATAAGCTCTAAGTTAGTATATTAGAGCCAACTTAGGTAAAATGAAGCTAACCTATGTCATTTTGGAAAAGAAGAAGAATAAGAAAAAGACTATAAGCTTATTATGTAAACTTGATCATTTTGTGCTAACATAAGTTATTTTGGAGCTAACCTATAGGAAACTAAGCATATAAGCTCTAAGTTTGTATATTAGAGCCAACTTAGGTAAAATGAAGCTAACCTATGTCATTTTGGAAAAGAAGAAGAATAAGAAAAGACTATAAGCTTATTATGTAAACTTGATCATTTTGTGCTAACATAAGTTATTTTGGAGCTAACCTATAGGAAACTAAGCATATAAGCTCTAAGTTAGTATATTAGAGCCAACTTAGGTAAAATGAAGCTAACCTATAGGAAACTAAGCATATTAGGGATAACATAGGTAAGTATATATATATATATATATATATATATATATATATATATATATATATATATATATATATATATATATATATATGTGTATATCATTTTGGATAACTAACCTATTAGAGATCGACATACCCGACAAAGTTCAGTTCTCAAGCATTGTTCTTCTCCTTCTTCTCCTTCCTCTCCTCGATGCGCCTAGAGCGGCGAGGCGGTGGAGGCGGATGGAGGAGGTGGGATGTAGTCTTCACCACAATTGGCGTGGTCATGTCGCCCACTGTGGGATCGCCAGCGCCACCATCGGTGCGTGGTCATTGTCAGGCACCACCACCATCGCGAGGCCACCTTCAGGCACGACCATCGCTAGGTCATCCTCACCACCTCCATCTCTTGCCCATGGTCAGCCACCACCATCTCTTGCCCTTGGTCACCACCACCAGCGCTAGGTCATCCTCACCGATGCCCATCGTCATCCTGCAGCTCCTCAACCCCACTCTGCTCCTCTTCTCCCGCACTCCAGTCCGGATCATCCTTCTTGTTGTCTATGCTGCTGCCAGAATCGCTGCTGCTTTCGCTACAACCAGAATCGCTGCTTCTTTCGCTACAGCTAGAATCGCTGCTGCCAGAATCGCTGCTGCCAGTTTCGCTGCTGCTGCTCCCATTACCTGTCCAAAATGCAACAATGACTGTTAACAATCGATGTGAGACAAAGCCAAATGTAGAGGAATAAGAAGAGGCAGAACGTACCGACATCATCATCGTCAGCGTAGCGCATGCGACACATAGTCGCGTTGAACACCTTCACGATGAGCATGGTGGCATCATCGTCGTACCTGAAGAGAAGGAAGTACCCCAGCCGCAGGTCGTAGGCACGGTAGAACTTCTCCCACCCACGAGACAAGTACATGTGGCCCTCCTTGATCGCCAACTCCACATCCCACTGCCGGCCTGTCGCAGCTTCACATTATTTGGCGG
This sequence comes from Aegilops longissima, assembly GCA_021605205.1. NCBI lineage: Eukaryota > Viridiplantae > Streptophyta > Magnoliopsida > Poales > Poaceae > Aegilops > Aegilops longissima. The sequence continues at coordinate 43,294,684 of CM038676.1, read as the reverse complement.
ATCTTCACCCATCAGCATGTTCATAAAACTGTCAGGCAGCCTCTGCAGTTTGTGACAATGAGTGATGTAACAAACAACAGATATCATAATGAGATGGGTGAAGGGGAGCTCTCTCGTTTTATATACTTGCGTCATGGATGAAGTCTCAAGTATGATAGTGAAGAACTCGGAAGCATCCAACTCGTACTGCGGTGTCGCAGAGCGGCGGTGGCTGCTTCCCTCCATCTCTGATAAGCAGCAGAAGAGACCAATTAGTACCCTTACAACAAATCATAAAACATGCATATGTCCTATTTTTAGCAAAGTAATGCTAAAATTCACGAAAAATTTCAGCATTACCTTTGCTGAAAATAGGACATATGGAGTACCCGAATTTGCCGGAACGGAAGTTAATCGACATTCCGGCAAACTCAAGAACCTCTCGGGTACCTACAACATCATCACAAGTACAGCAGCAGCAGCAGTGAATCTGAGCATAACAGCAGCAAAACTATATATTTTTATGCAGTAAACAAACGAACACTAAGAGTAGAATGTTCTTGCAACAAACATTATTGTGTGACATCGAAAGGCATCACTCTGCTTAAAGGGAAGGATGACTTAAGTGGCAGATGTATATGATTGCACCACTTGATCGCACTTCTCTATATTATATGATGTAATCAAGAACTTGAGCAAAAAAGATAAATAGGAACATATTTCTCACCTCGGAGGTGTTGCTGCTGCTGCTGACTTGTCTGCTGTAGCCAGCTAATTAAGTTAGCTTGTATTTGGGCTTGCTTTTCCTTCTAAGCTCTCTGCATCTATAACACGAATAAGAGGGAACTTGACAACTAGCTGGAGCATATATTTCAGGATCTTCTAATGGGGGTTGTTTAGTTTCCTAGTTCCATGCTTTTGTTGGACAAGTTAGAAATGAAGGTCCCCTAAGATGGTATTTGATTAGTGGGCAAGCCCACAGATTTACAAATCCACTGAAACACTAAGAACATTTGGTTCAATAATAAACAATTTTTATTGGTTCACTTTCCTACATCATGCACAACAAGTTGAATTAGCCTAGAAAATTAAACCAAGGCTTTATGCAGACAAACAAGTTGAAATACTTCATGTACATGAAACAAAGAGGATCCATTTACATTCAATTGTTGTGAGCATGGAATCAAATGAAACTCATTACTCTACATGGCATAGTCTATCATGTACATGAAAGAATGATGATCCAATTGCAGTTTATATTTGTAATTGACTAAAATAAGTCTTGTAGGAGTATCTTTTTTATACCTGTTGTAGGAGTATCTATATATACAAAAGTTAATCATTATGCTTGCGAGATCAGAGTAACCAAATTTATTCAGCTGACCTCTCTACAAATTCATGGCGGGTGGACACAAAAGCCCACTTCTAAAGAACTATAATGATCTGTTTGACCATGCAGCAACTACATGAGCAAAGCATTACTATCTGTGACAAAACCTAGAAGCTTGATACAAAACGTTTTGAACTGCAGAGACAACAGAATCAACTTTGAATATTTTCTAAGTACAAACAAGCAATATCTAGGAACTAACAAAATTGTAACATCAAAACAAGAAATCATAAAAACACTAAATACAAAGCCAAAGCAAATGATATGGCAGGTGACATGTAAGTTCACTAGAAATATAAGACATTTCCTAATATAGTAATACAGTAAAACCTGTATTCGCAACATAAAACCATCAGATCGCAACATAAAACTACAACAACATAAAACTACAGTATCTACAATAGTAGCAAGATTAATACTGATAATACACAAGAGATTATTCAGTTTTACTGGCTGTTTACTGCTGCTGCTTGCTGCAGGGCGGAGGAAGGCGCCGCCGGTGGAGAGGGCAAGGCCGAGGACGGCGTGGGGCTTGAGGGCTGCGGCTGGTGAGGCCGACGAGGTGGTCGCCCCACGCCGGCGGAGCTAGTGTTCGGGGAGGCGGGCGGCGGCGAGGGACGGGCGGTGGAGAGGGGTAGGGGAGGTCGGGAGAAGAGAGGAGGAGGCGGGCGGGGCGCAGCCTGGGCTGGAGGGGCTCAGACTGAGGCGGGCAGCGGAGGGTTGGCGGTGGCGGGCCCAAGGGGCGGGGCGGGCAGCGTGGCGGCGGCTAGGAACCCTAGCTGTCGCGCTCGGGAGGGAGGGGGACGCAGGCGGGGCCGCGGGTGGAGGGGGACGGCGAGGGCGCGGGCGCGGGCGGAGGGGGGACGGTGAGGGAGGTGGTCGGCGGCGGAGGGTGGTCGGGTGCACGGCCGGGGACGGCGGGTGAGATGAGGCGGGGAGGGATTAGAGTGTGGATTGGGGATTGGGGATTTTACTGTGGGGGAGGCTTAGCAATGACGCACCACCCGGGGGTGCGCCATAAGTACATCCATATCAATGGCGCACCACAGAAGGGTGCGCCATAAGTAATTTAATCTTGCCCGACTTGTCTTATATACCACCTAATCCTATCTACAACATAACCCGCCCACTAGCCCGTGGTCAAGACTTAAAGACACACATCGGGGGTCACAGGTTCGATTCTGTGCTCCCCAATATTTTTATGCATTTTAAATCCTGTTTGATATTTATTTGTGTTTAAATATGTTCAAACTTGTTTAAATCATAACAGTAATATTTTTTTTATAAAAACAGTACTAATTTTTAGAAAATATGTTCAAATTTGTTACTTGAAAATATCATGGGGCGGTGGAGCGGGGGAGGTGCGGGGGTGCCTGTTGGCGTGTGGAGCGGGAGGTGCGGGGAGGTTGCGGTGGGTCGTCGTGGCGGTGGAGCTAGCGGGGAGGGTGCGGGGTGCCGTTGGCGGTGGTGGAGCGGGAGGTGCGGGGGCGGGTGCTCGTCGGCGGTGGTGGAGCGGGGAGAGTTGCGGTGGGTCGTCGTCGGCGGTGGAGCTAGAGGGGGAGGGTGCGGGTGGGATCGAGCTCGAGATCAAAAAGTGTCCATGAAAATATACACGATGCGCCATTAGCAGTTTTGCAAAAAAGTAAAAAAATATATATACTAATGGCGCACTGTTTACAAGGTGCGCCATTACTTGTTAGAACTAGTAATGGCGCACTTTGGCGTCATGCGTCATTAGAATGTATGGAAAAATGAAAAAAAATTCAATACTAGTGCGCACCGTGTGCCTGGTGCGCCATTAGTGTCTTCCTTACTAATGGCGCACTCCAACCGTGCGCCATTAGTATATAGTAGTGGCGCATTGCTTACAGTGCGCCATTAGTATCAATCCTATCTATAGCCCTTTTCCTAGTAGTGGACGACGCAGGAGCCGGACGGCGGCGGGAGAGGGAGAGGAGGCGGTGAGCCTCACCGTGCGGCGTAGGGCACGAGGCAGTGGGCGCGATGGAGGCTTGGGGTGGTCCGACGACGGCGGGGCGAGGACGAGGCGACGACCGACGATATAGAGGTGGGGCGGGGCGGTCCGGCAAGGGCAGCTCCAGGCGGCGGACGACGGGACGGAGCAGCGGCGCGGGCACCAGAGACAGTGCGGTGTTGGGCGGCGGTGGCGCCATCGGGGCCCTTCCAGATCCAAAGAACGGGGGGGAGGACGGGACGGCGGCGGCCTCGCCGAGTCTTGTTGGCGTGGTGGCGGAGGAATGGGGGATCGTGTGGGCGATGGGGAGGGGCGCCGTCCTGGGATCGAGCGAGAGAGAGTTGGGGTAGTGGGGGAGTGGGGCTAGGGTTTCTGGCGCCCGAGGGGAGTAGTAGCAGGTGCGGTTGGGCTGGCCTGGCGGCCGTGTAGCCTGTTGGGCCGAGGCCCAACTGGGGGGGGGCTTTTACTTTGTTTCGTTTTTGTCTTAATCATGTTTAGTCTTTTCCTTTTATCTATTGTTCCTTTTTTTGTAGTTTCTTTTATTTTTTAGTTTTATAAAAAAAATACCACTAGTGCCTAAATTTGTATTTATCAACAAACTAATGTGAGATTAATTCTTAACCAATAATAAAAATAGTTTTAACATTTTATAAATTCAATAGGCATTTGTTTAATTGTTTTCACTGCTGTTTTAATTGTTTTAGAGCCTTTAAACATTTTATCAAAGTTTGGTTTCTCCACCATCATTACTATTTATTTATTTGACACAACCCAAACAGTTTAGTTTTGATATTTGAAAACTTTAATTCTTTGACTTGATTTTGAATTTGAATTTTGAATCGGTTTTGAACTAACCCAAGATTAACTCATGTGATGAGGTGACGGGGCATCATTAACGGGTTTACTGTAGCCTAATTATCCGGGCGTCACAATTCTCCTCCACTACAAGAAATCTCGTCCCGAGATTTAAGAGGGGTCTAAGGGGGAAACGTTTGGTTACTAACTTCTAACGAATCTTCTCGGTCTTGGTTGCTCCTCTCAAGTGGTCGATCCATTATATTGATGTCTTCATTTTTCTGCTTCAGGTCATCAAGATGAAGTCGACATCCTTTCTTTGGGGGTTCCATCGTACTTACGAAAGAATAAGGGGGTTATTCCGGGAGAACGAACCTCTACAAGGTTGACTATCTGGTCGATAACACCGGGGAAGGTGGCGGAAAGTAACTCTCGAATTGAAACTTAAGTAATTATCAAGGGCAATTAATGAGGTTTCATGGGAAGTTTCGAGCGAGCAGGCAACCGTTTGATGCCTGAACAGGGCTTGAAAGGGGCTCAAAGCAATCGGGACTAAGTATTGTGTCCGATATCAGACCTGAAGGTGGCTCATGAATTACATATGAGGCCACGCACGAGGAACAACCTTGCGAACAGGGGGTGTACAGGAGAGTCAGGTTTCGATCCTGTGGAACTGTGGGTTATGGGCCCACCATGTGGGTTAAAGAAGGAAAGGCATTGACATCTTGCACGGTCATGATAGCGAGGCATGTCAGAGAATAACCGGTCAGTTATGTTGGCAACATCATTGGTACCAAGGGCGAGGGACGAAGAGAACCATTTTCCTGCTCGTTGAAACAAGGCGAACCAATAGGCAAAGTTCTCGTCCATCGGTGGTTACCGGGATGTCATCAACAATAGTAACAGGGTCTTACTAACAGAGTGGTACAACGAGGTGTTTACATAAGCAGGGAAATATTACCGCTTATATAATATAGATCACAAGAAGGATTAAACAAAACCAATGGAAACAAAAAGTGATTATCAGGTTTAAATAGAACAATGGAAAGGAAAATGTGTATACACACATATTTCAGGGGTATATCCTTCCCAATGATAAGCAGAGCATGATATCTGTGGCAGGATATAAGTAGAAAACCCTTTAGGTAAGGGGAGAGAGAATTTCAAGACATTACCCATACAGTGGTGTTTGGATAATTGAGCAAGAAACATTTAGCATTGGACTTCAAATGTTCTTGTTGAAAAATTGGAGTACCATAGACATGCTTCGAGATAGCATTGACATGGTTAACAGGTGAAGATCAGACTTTGGAAACAAAAAGGATCCATCAGGAAGAACTTATAGAATAAGTCTTACCATTTCCTCATGGAAGAAAGGATAGCCTGGCTGAAAAGGGAACTATATCAATAGGGCCTCCGGCCAGGTGTGCTAGGCATGACATCACCTTACCGGGTCACATAAAGACCATTGTTCTAACTCTTGGAAATATGTTCCAACCATCATATCTGACCGAGATTCAGATCTGATTAGTGCCAGGATACCTCAGACTCGGGATGCCTGAGAAGGAAAGGTGCAACACAAATTGACGAGATGCCAATGTAAGATTCTCGGGAAATGAACTATGAAGTGATTTCCGTTAACAAGAGTTCATCATTAACCCAAGGAGAGGTCAAGGAGGTGGCTGATGAACTCAACGACAATTCATCGAGATTTCCAAAAGATGGATTTCCACAATTAAGTGAACAAGGAGATAACATTTGTCAGACCAAATGATATAAGGAAGTATGCTCGAGGAGAACATACACAACTAAACATTGGTTGAAAGGTGCTACCAAATATGGGTTGGGTTGCACGACCAATGTCGGAATGGTGATTCAATAATCAATAGACTAAGAATGAACGGCCGACCATTAACTTCAAAGCAATAGGGTTGCTAGAAGTGCAGGATCCAAACAGCACCGTTCACTTGTTGGTACCCCGATTGGAATCAACACGAGGACCATGAAAGAATGGTGATGGTGAGAAGTATCACTATACCAAGAACTCTCAAGAGGTGGAACAAATCTCAGAACATTCTTGACATAAAAGATGGTAATACTCCGCGGTAGATCATAACATAAGTTGGATAGCAAGGAACTCAAGGTACAACGCAAAACTAAGAACAAGTTTTGTGTTGGGATGGAAATCAATAATGTTGTCGATGTTAACATAAATCATCGAGGGGGCAAGCATGGAATTCCTCATCAGGAATTCAATGTACGTCTCGGAAGAAGTTAAAATGTTGACGATAATCACGACACATTTATCGAGAGATTCCATGAAGATGTCATCAATCGGCGATGACATCAAGTCAACGTAATGATGAAAGGAAAGTTTATTGGAACCATGAATACGACACACACTCAGAATCAAGCTTGATGGGCAAGGCGAAATGATAAGATGAGGAAGATCGACATAAGCTTGGCTCATTGTAAAAAGTTGTGCTCCGGGAATAAGGACCAGGTAGCACAGTTAAAATTTAGCATGGTAATGATATAGCCGATCAGGCTAGGAATGATGTGATCGGGTACATACTCGTACTTATAGAAGCTTACTAAAGAGTTGTTGAACCGGAGTGCGGACTCGGTTCAGTTATTGGTGTCTTTGAGAGTTTAATAACTCAGAGCCCGTGAAAAATTGGAATCAGTGGGAATGTAGCACTTGATGAAGAACTCATAAGATGTTATGCAGTTCCATGATAATCTCGAGATACCAGGGGGGTAATACTCGATGACAGATCAAAGTAGAGGTTGGACTGGGGTATTGCTCTATAGAAGACAAGTGCTTAAACTTGCACGAGAAATGGTATTTAAAAGAGAACATGATCGGAACCACGATTGCAAAAGGCCAGATCCCAGATATAAGATGAACTTATACCAAAGGAATAATTAATTTAAGAGAAGCTTTAATGATAAGATCTACATCGTGTCCATGAGCATGAACACAAGTTCAAGGTCGACTCCCACTTCTCCAATGCATAACCTTTCATTCACTTCTCACGTTCGATGAAGTTGCAGTGTTGAAGAGTAGGCGATATCTGGTGATCAAAGGGGGGGCTTGCCTGATTGCTCTGGCAAGAGAGAGGGGTCGTCAACACCGTAGTCGATCACAAGGGTACCGGCAGCGGTCTCGGGGTCTACCGAAAAAAGTAACGGAGGGGGAACATAATAAATAACAGAGCAATCAAAGCATAACATGACAAATGGGGTGCTAGAGGTGATCTAACGCAGGGATAGGTGAAACCGGCGAAGGGGGAAAACATCCGGGAAAGTATCCCCGGTGTTTCGTGTTTTCGGGCAGAGGAGCCGGAGGGGGAAAGTTGCGAGTTCGATAGGTTAGGGATGCATGGCGGACGAACGGATTGCGTATCCGGGTTCGTCTCGTCGTTCTGAGCAACTTTCATATACAAAGTTTTTTCATCCGAATTACGATATATTTTAAATTATTTTCTAAAGTTTTAATAATATTCTGGAATTATTATTTATTCGAAATTAAATAGCTAAATGATAGGTGCACCCAGCTCTGCGTACGTAGTGTACCGAGAGGTCGACAGTGGGTTGGGGTCCCTATTGACCAGTCAACGTTTGACTGGTCAACAGGGGATGGGGCCCCCTGTCATTGACTTCTACATTAACTAACTAGTTAATTTAGTCTAACTAGGTTATTAGGCTGATAGATTTTAATTAGTTTAACTAAACCTAATTAATTAAGTTAATTAATTAATTAATTAATATATTTTTTATTTATCTATTTATTTTTATATCCTTTTTTTACGTTCTGGGGTGGGGCCTCCTTGTCATAGGCCCACAGGCGCTAACGGGCGCCGGGTTCATGGGCGACTGGCGATCGACCACGGCTGGCGTCGCCCGGCGAAGACCGAGCGACACTGGGTCAAGGCGAGGCCGGGCGAGTGGCGAGGCGGAAGGCCACCTTGAGGCAGGACGCGCAGTGGGCGGAGCAGCAGGGACGACGGATGGCGCGGTGGCCGCGGCGGAGTGGCACGACGGCAGGGAATGAGCACTGCCGCCGTAGACAGCAGCGACATCAGTCGGCCGCGGGGCTGCAGCAGGGGGAGCCGAGCAGCGCACGGTGGAGGGAGGAGGGCGCGCGCAGTGGGGCGGAAGCGGGCGACGACGCAGGGAGCCGGACGGCATGCGGGACAGAGGGGAGAGGAGCGGCCGGAGCCTCACCGTGCGGCGTAGGGCACGAGGCAGTGGGCGCGATGGAGGCTTGGGGTGGTCCGGCTACGGCGGGGCGAGGACGAGGCGACGACCGATGACGGACAGGCGGGACGGGGCGGTCCAGCGAGGGCAGCTCCAGGCGGCGGACGGCGGGACGGAGCAGCAGCGGCGGGGCACCAGAGATGGTGCGGTGTCGGGCGCGGTGGCGCCATCGGGGCCCTTCGAGATCCAAAGAAGGGGGGAGGACTGGACGGCGAGGCGGCCACAGCGAGGTTGGCAAGTCTTTGGCGGAGAATGGGGGATCGTGGGGCGATGGGGAGGCGCCGTCTCGATCCAGGCGAGAGGGAGTGAGAGGGATCGGCGAGAGAGTTGGGGTAGTGGGGGAGTGGGGCTAGGGTTTGGCGCCCGAGGGAAGTAGTAGCAGTGCGGTAGGGCGGCTGGCGGCCAGAGCCTATTGGCCGAGGCCCAAGCGGAGGGGGCTTTACTTTGTTTCGTTTTGTCTTAATCATGTTTAGTCTTTTCCTTTTATCTATTCTTCCTTTTTTGTAGTTTCTTTTATTTTTAGTTTTATAAAAAATACCACTAGTGCCTAAATTTGTATTTATCAACAAACTAATGTGAGATTAATTCTTAACCAATAATAAAATAGTTTTAGCATTTTATAAATTCAATAGGCATTTGTTTAATTGTTTTCACTACTGTTTTAATTGTTTTAGAGCCTTTAAACATTTTATCAAAGTTTGGTTTCTCCACCATCATTACTTACGATTTATTTGACACAACCCGAACAGTTTAGTTTTGATATTTGAAAACTTTAATTCTTTGACTTGATTTTGAATTTGAATTTTGAATCGGTCTTTGAACTAACCCAAGATTAACTACTGTGACACAGGTGACGGGGCATCATTAACGGGTTTACTGTAGCCTAATTGTCCGGGCGTCACATGAACATATGATCTTCCACCAAATAAACCAACTAGCATCAACTACAAGGAGTAATCAACACTACTAGCAACCTACTAGTACCAATCCCGGACTTGGAGACAAGAATTGGATACAAGAGATGAACTAGGGTTTTGAGAGGAGATGGTGCTGGTGAAGATGTTGATGGAGATTGCCCTCTCCCGATGAGAGGTGCGTTGGTGATGATGATGGCAATGATTTCCCCCTCCCGGAGGGAAGTGTCCCCGGCAGGACAGCTCTGCCGGAGCCCTAGATTGGTTCCGCCAAGGTTCCGCCTCGTGGCGGCGGAGTCTCGTCCCGAAAGGTTGCTTATGATTTTTTTCTCATCGAAATACTTCATATAGGAGAAGATGGGCATCGGAGAGCCACCAGGGGGCCCACGAGGTAGTGGGGCGCGCCCAGGGGGTAGGGCGCGCCCCCCACCCTCGTGAGCAGGGTGTGGGCCCCCTGGCCTTCATCTTTGGCGATGATTTTTCTTTATTTATTTTAAGACATTCCGTGGAGTTTCAGGACTTTTGGAGTTGCACAGAATAGGTCTCCAATATTTGCTCCTTTTCCATCCGAATTCCAGCTGCTGACATTCTCCTCTTCATGTAAACCTTGTAAAATAAGAGAATAGCCATAAGTATTGTGACATAACGTGAAATAACAGCCCATAACGCGATAAATATCGATATAAAAGCATGATGCAAAATGAACGTATCAACTCCCCCAAGCTTAGACCTCACTTGTCCTCAAGCGAAAAGCCGATAACAATAAATATGTCCTCATGTTTAGAGGTAGAGGCGTCGATAAAAATAAAATACGGACATGAAGGCATCATGATTATTCTCATAACAGCAACATATATAGATTTGTCATATGATTACTTATGTTCAAGTGATGATCTTTTCACAATGCAAAAGTATGAATCAGAAACCTTATTGGGCACTAACAAATTATAACCTCAGTCATTGAAGCAATTGCAATTTATCATAACATCGGAAAGAGTCTATGTCAGAGCTTAAAAGCAAGTCCACATATTCAACTATCACTTAGTCCTTCATAATTGCTAGCACTCACGCAATACTTGTTGTTATGAAGTTTTAATCGGACACAGAGAAAGATAGGGGCTTATAGTTTTGCCCCACAACCTTTTACCTCAAGGGTAATGTCAACAATAACAATTCATGCTCCCCTACATCCAATTAGATATATATATATATATATATATCATGTTCTTTCCAACATCTTTGGGCTTGCCAAAGGATAAAATGAAAAAGGAAAGGTGAAGATCACCATGACTCTTGCATAAGGTAGAAGCTAATAATAAAAGATAGGCCCTTCGCAGAGGGAAGAGAGGTTGCCATGCGCTTTTATGGTTGGATGCACAAAATCTTAATGCAAAAGAACGTCACTTTATATTGCCCTTGTATGTGGAACTTTTTATGCAGTCCGTCGCTTTTATTACTTCCACAACAAGTTCGTACAAAGCTTATTTCTCTGCACTAATAAGTCATGCATATTTAGAGAGAAATTTTTATTGCTTGCACCGATGACAACTTACTTGAAGGATCTTACTCAATCCATAGGTAGATATGGTGGACTCGCATGGCTAAACTGGTTTAAGGGTATTTGGAAGCACAAGTAGTATCTCTACTTGGTGCTGAGAATTTGGCTAGCATGAGGGGGAAAGGCAAGCTCGACATGTTAGAGGATCCATGACAACATACTTTATCTCAGATACAAGAAAACATAACTCATTATGTTGTCTTCCTTGTCCAACATCAACTCTTTAGCATGTCATATTTTAATGAGTGCTCCCAATCATAAAAGATGTCAATGATAATATATCTATATGTGAAACCTCTCTCTCCTTATTACTTCTTATTAATTGCAACGATGACCAAAGCTATATTTGCCAACTCCCAACAACTTTTAATCATCATACTCTTTCTATGTGAAGTCATTACTTTCAATAAGATCAATATGAACTCTTTGTTTCTTTTTATTCTTTTTCTTTTTCTTTTTCTTTCTATTATCCACCCAAGATCATGGCAAAACAATCAAGCCCTTGACTCAACACTAATCTTTATTATATATATAGCTCACGGACTCGATTACATAGAGGAATCATAAAGCAAAACTTCAAAACTAGATCATGCCATGACTTTATTCTACTAAATCAAGATAGTACTAATAGGATCAAACTAAAAAAAAGGTAATGATAGGAGTTGTGATGGTGATACGATACCGGGGCACCTCCCCCAAGCTTGACAGTTGTCAAGGGGAGTGCCCATACCCATGTGATTATGTCTCCTTTGTTGTTGGTGATGCAGGTGGAGTTGTTGTCGATGATGCAGTCTTGCCCTTCTCTTTCTCCAACTTGCGTCTGAGGGTGAAATTATCAATCCTCAACTCATCATTCTCGATCTCAAGCTTTATTATCCTTTTGCATAATGCCTCTTTGCTTTCTTGCTTGAAGCGAGGGGGAACTGGTTCATATTCATCTTCCTCATCAAGGTACCATATATATGGATAGGTATCCTTGAATATGTTTTTATCTAAAGACCGGTAAGAAACTGGGCAATCCTCCTCTGAATCTTGAGACGACATGTTAATCTAACCGTAACACCTACCTATTCCTTTTCGGAGTCTGGAACGTTCTGGAAAGTGTCCCTTATGTATTCCTCCGGGGTTACGGTTTCAATAATATTAGTTTCAACATTTATAGGATTACCTGAGATATAGTGTTTGATCCTTTGACCGTTTACCACCTTCGGATTTGTGCCTGCGAAGTTCTTGATTTTTATGGCACCGGAACGATAGACCTCTTCGGTAACGTAGGGACCTTCCCATTTGGAGAGAAGTTTTCCTGCAAAAACTCTTAAATGAGAGTTGTATAGCAATACATAATCACCTACATTAAACTCACGCTTTTGTATCCTTTTGTCATGCCATCTTTTAAATTTTTCTTTAAACAATTTGGCATTTTCATAGGCTTGGTTTCTCCATTCATCAAGTGAGATAATATCAAATAACCTCTTCTCACCGGCAAGTTTGAAATCATAGTTGAGCTCTTTAATAGCACAATATGCCTTATGTTCTAGTTCGAGAGGTAAGTGACATGCTTTTCCATAAACCATTTTATATGGAGACATACCCATAGGATTCTTATATGCAGTTCCATAGGCCCATAATGCATCATCAAGTTTCTTGGACCAATTCTTTCTAGACCTATTAACAGTCTTTTGAAAAATTAATTTGAGCTCTCTATTACTCAATTCTACTTGACCACTAGACTGCGGGTGATAAGGAGATGCAATTCTATGATTAACGTCATATTTAGCAAGCATTTTACGGAAAGCACCATGAATAAAATGTGAACCACCATCAGTCATTAAATATCTAGGGACTCCAAACCTCGGAAAAATAACTTCCTTAAGCATTTTAATAGAAGTGTTATGATCAGCACTACTAGTTGGAATAGCTTCTACCCACTTAGTAACATAATCAACAACAACTAAAATATGTGTATATCCATTAGAGGCAGGAAAAGGTCCCATATAATCAAAGCCCCAAACATCAAATGGTTCAATAACAAGTGAATAATTCATAGTCATTTCTTGACGTCTACTAATATTACCAATTCTTTGACATTCATCACAAGATAGGACAAACTTACGGGCATCCTTGAAGAGAGTAGGCCAATAAAAACCAGATTGCAATACCTTATGTGCAGTTCTATCTCCAGCGTGGTGTCCTCCATAAGCCTCGGAGTGACACTTGCGTAGGATCTGTTCCTGTTCATGCTCAGGTACACAACGTCTAATAACACCATCTACTCCTTCTTTATAAAGATGTGGGTCATCCCAAAAGTAATGTCTCAAATCATAGAAGAACTTTTTTCTTTTGTTGGTATGTGAAGCTAGGTGGTATAAATTTAGCAACAATATAATTACAATAATCAGCATACCATGGAGTGCTATGAGAAGTGCTTATGACATTTAATTGTTCATCAGGAAAGCTATCATCAATAGGTAGTGGGTCATCAAGAACATTCTCTAACCTAGATAAGTTATCTGCAACGGGGTTCTCAGCTCCTTTCCTATCAACAATATGCAAATCAAATTCTTGCAGCAAGAGAACCCATCTAATAAGTCTAGGTTTAGCATCTTTGTTTTCCATAAGATATTTAATAGCAGCATGATCGGTGTGAATAGTTACTTTAGAATCAACAATATAGGGTCTGAATTTATCACAAGCAAACACAACTGCTAAAAGTTCCTTTTCGGTAGTAGCATAGTTTCTTTGAGCATTGTCTAGAGTCTTACTAGCATAATGGATAACATTTAATTTCTTATCAACTCTTTGCCCTAGAACAGCACCTACAACATAATCGCTAGCATCACACATAATTTCAAAGGGTAAATTCAATCGGTGGCTGAACAACAGTGCGAGAGACTAATGCTTTCTTAAGTATTTCAAATGCTTCTACACAATCATCATCAAATACAAATGGTACATCTTTTTGTAATAAATTAGTCGAGGCGAGAAATTTTGAGAAGTCCTTAATGAACCTCCTATAAAACCGGCGTGACCAAGGAAACTTCTTATACCTTTGATGTCCTTGGACATGGCATCTTTTCAATAGCATCAACCTTGGCTTTATCAACTTCAATACCTCTTTCCGAAACTTTGTGCCCCAAGACAATACCTTCATTAACCATAAAGTGGCACTTTTTCCATTTCAAGACAAGATTAGTTTCTTCACATCTCTGCAAAACTCGATCAAGATTGCTCAAGCAATCGTCAAAAGAGGAACCATAGACGGAAAAGTCGTCCATGAAAACCTCACAAATCTTTTCACAAAAGTCTGAGAATATAGCCATCATGCATCTTTGAAAGGTAGCAGGTGCATTCCATAAACCAAAAGGCATATGTCTATAAACAAAAGTACCAAAAGGGCATGTAAAAGTAGTCTTTGATTGATCTTTAGCCGACACATGTATTTGAGAGAAACCAGAATAACCATCTAGAAAGCAATAATGTGTATGTTTGCATAATCTTTCTAGCATTTGATCAATAAAAGGTAAGGGGTAATGATCTTTCTTAGTGGCTTTATTTCATTTGTGGAAATCAATTACCATCCTATAACCTGTGATAATTCTTTGCAGAATCAATTCATCTTTATCATTAGGGACAACGGTAATACCTCCCTTCTTAGGGACACAATGGACAGGACTTACCCATTGACTATCAGCAACGGGATAAATTATACCTGCCTCCAGAAGCTTGAGTATTTCTTTTCTTACCACTTCTTTCATTTTAGGATTTAAACGTCATTGAGGATCACGAACTGGTTTGGCATCCGCTTCCAAATTTATTTTATGTTGACATAGAGTGGGACTAATGGCCTTAAGATCATCGAGAGTATATCCAATAGCAGCACGGTGCTTCTTCAGAGTTTTCAATAATCTTTCTTCTTCATGCTCTGAAAGGTTAGCTCTAATAATAACTGGATATATTTTCTTTTCATCAAGGTAAGCATATTTAAGATTATCAGGCAATGGTTTAAGCTCAAACATGGGATCACCCTTGGGTGGAGGAGGATCCCCTAGGATTTTAACAGGCAAATTGTGTTGCAGAATACGTTCCTGTTTAAATAATGCTTCATCTATTTCCCTTCTTTCATTCATGAACATCTCATTTTCATGGTCTAGCAAATAGTGTTCCAAAGGATCACTAGGAGGTACAGCAATAGAAGCAAGACCAATAATTTCATCCTTACTAGGAAATTCTTCCTCACGATGTTGTTTACTAGATTTAGAGAAATTAAACTCATGAACCATATCATCCAAGCCAACAGTAACAACATTCTTTTTGCAGTCTATCATAGCATTAACAGTATTCAAGAAGGGTCTACCAAATATAATGGGACAAAAACTATCTTGTGGAGAATCAAGAACAAGAAATCAGCAGGATATTTAGTTTTCCCACACAAGACTTCAACATCTCTAACAATTCCCACTGGTGAAATAGTATTTCTATTAGCAAGCTTAATTGTGAAATCAATATCTTCTATCTCAGCGGGTGCAATTTCATGCTTAATTTCTTCATACAAGGTAATAGGTATAACACTAGCACTAGCACCCATATCACATAAGCCATGATAACAATGATCTCCTATTTTAACAGAAATAACAGGCACGCCTACCACACAGGTCTATGTTTATCTTTAGCACACGGTTTAGCAATTCTAGCAGTTTCACCACAGAATTGAATAACATGCCCATCAATATTATCAGACAAAAGATCTTTAACAATAGCAATATTAGGTTCTACTTTAACTTGCTCAGGAGGTGTATAAGTTCTAATATTGCTTTTACGAACAACAGTTGAAGCTTTAGCATGATCCTTTACTCTAACAGGGAAAGGTGGTTTCTCAACATAAGAGGTAGGAACAATAGGATCATTATAAGTGACAGTCTTTTCTTCAACTTTAATAGGTGCAGCTACTTTTACTTCTATGGGAGGATGATATTTAAACCACTTCTCTTTAGGGAGATCAACATAAGTAGCAAAAGATTCACAGAAAGAAGCTACTATCTCAGATTCAAGTCCATATTTAGTGCTAAACTTACGGAAAATATCGGTATCCATAAAAGATTTAATACAATCAAACTTAGGTGTCATACCTGACTCCTTACCTTCGTCGAGGTAACAATCTTCAGAGTTGCGTTTAATTCTATCAAATAAATTCCATTTGAATTCAATAGTCTTCATCATAAAAGAGCCAGCACAAGAAGTATCGAGCATGGTGCGATTGTTATCAGAAAGCCGAGCATAAAAATTCTGAAGAATTGTCACTTTTGAGAGCTCATGATTGGGGCATGAATATAACATTGATTTAAGCCTCCCCCAAGCTTGAGCGATGCTTTCTCCTTCGCGAGGCCAAAAGTTATATATATAATTGCGATCACGATGAACAAGATGCATAGGGTAATACTCTTGATGAAATTCCAATTTCAATCTTTTATAGTTCCATGATCTCATATCATCACATAGCCTATACCATGTCAATGTGTCTCCCTTCAAAGATAAAGGGAAAGCCTTCTTCTTAACAACATCATCAGGTACACCTGCAAGCTTAAATAATCCACAAATTTCATCCACATATATTAAGTGCTCATTAGGGTGCTTTGTTCCATCTCCTGTAAAAGGATTAGCTAGCAGTTTTCCCATCATACCCGAAGGAAATTCAAAAGGAGTTTCATTTTCAATAGGTTTAGAAGGTTGAGGAGCAACTCTTTGCTCTACTGGACGGGGTGAAGATACCCCGAACAAGCCCCTCAGAGAATTACTTTCCATAGTAACAAGTGACAGGAAATTTCAGCACACTATATAAATTTTTCCTTACCAAATTCCACTTACCAAAGGCGCTACACTCCTCGGCAACGGCACCAGAAAAGAGTCATGATGACCCACAAGTATAGGGGATCTATTGTAGTCCTTTCGATAAGTAAGAGTGTCGAACCCAACGAGGAGCAGAAGGAAATGATAAGCGGTTTTCAGCAAGGTATTCTCTGCAAGTACTGAAACAAGTGGTAACAGGTAGTTTTGTGTTAAGATAATTGGTAACGAGCAACAAGTAACAAAAGTAAACACGGTGCAGCAAGGTGGCCCAATCCTTTTTGTAGCAAAGGACAAGCCTGGAAAAACTCTTATATAAGGAAAAGCACTCCCGAGGACACATGGGAATATCGTCAAGCTAGTTTTCACCACGTTCATATGATTCGCGTTCGGTACTTTGATAATTTGATATGTGGGTGGACCGGTGCTTGGGTGCTGTTCTTACTTGAACAAGCATCCCACTTATGATTAACCTCTATTGCAAGCATCCGCAACTACAACAAAAGTATTAAGGTAAACCTAACCATAGCATGAAACATATGGATCCAAATCAGCCCCTTACGAAGCAACGCATAAACTAGGGTTTAAGCTTCTGTCAATTCTAGCAACCCATCATCTACTTATTACTTCCCAATGTCTTCCTCTAGGCCCAAATAATGGTGAAGTGTTATGTAGTCGATGTTCACATAACACCACTAGAGGCTAGACAACATACATGTCATCAAAATATCGAACGAATACTAAATTCACATGACTACTAATAGCAAGACTTCTCCCATGTCCTCAGGAACAAACGTAACTACTCACAAAGCATATTCATGTTCATAATCAGAGGGGTATTAATATGCATAAAGGATCTGAACATATGATCTTCCACCAAATAAACCAACTAGCATCAACTACAAGGAGTAATCAACACTACTAGCAACCTACTAGTACCAATCCCGGACTTGGAGACAAGAATTGGATACAAGAGATGAACTAGGGTTTTGAGAGGAGATGGTGCTGGTGAAGATGTTGATGGAGATTGCCCTCTCCCGATGAGAGGTGCGTTGGTGATGATGATGGCAATGATTTCCCCCTCCCGGAGGGAAGTGTCCCCGGCAGAAAAGCTCTGCCGGAGCCCTAGATTGGTTCCGCCAAGGTTCCGCCTCGTGGCGGCGGAGTCTCGTCCCGAAAGGTTGCTTATGATTTTTTTCTCATCGAAAGACTTCATATAGGAGAAGATGGGCATCGGAGAGCCACCAGGGGGCCCACGAGGTAGGGGGCGCGCCCAGGGGGTAGGGCGCGCCCCCACCCTCGTGAGCAGGGTGTGGGCCCCCTGGCCTTCATCTTTGGCGACGATTTTTCTTTATTGATTTTAAGACATTCCGTGGAGTTTCAGGACTTTTGGAGTTGCACAGAATAGGTCTCTAATATTTGCTCCTTTTCCAGCCCAGAATTCCAGCTGCCGGCATTCTCCCTCTTCATGTAAACCTTGTAAAATAAGAGAGAATAGCCATAAGTATTGTGACATAACGTGAAATAACAGCCCATAACGCGATAAATATCGATATAAAAGCATGATGCAAAATGGATGTATCAATATGTCACAAACACCCGAGGTGAGATTTATTGCATCCCCTTGGATGAACAATTTGTCCACCATGCAAGTTACCTCATTACCGGTTCTATTCTCTTTTCTCGTTTCCATGTTCCGGCATCCCAGTGATCAATTCACAAGGTGTCTGGCCAGACGATTATGGATACCGTAACACCGAGAGGGCCCAAGAATATCTCTCCATCGTCGGAGGAGCAAATCCCAATCTTGAGCTATCTCGTTACTTGCCATACTTTTCCATGAACCCGTAAGCCGTCGTAATAGCCACCAGTTACGAATGACGTTTAACAAACCCCAAAGTTCACGAAGCAAGTACGAAGGAACTCGATACTCTCATGGTCTAAGGAAACATTAACTATCTCTGTGTTATTAACCATTAACTTGTTACAAATGAATCTCATAGCGTAACATCAATTCGGGCCGATTCAATACAAGTGTTCTTCTCACATTGTGCCCTCAAAATTGCCAGCATAGACATGCCCATGATCAGGAAAACATGATCATCATGCAATACTTGAGCCAGTCTTAGAGGCAAGACTAGGAATACATTTTACTGTTTAGTATACCACACGTGCACATGAGTTTCCCTCCGAGCCTCGTTGATATTGCAGACTCGAGAATCATTGAAGTTATAGCATGGAAGCTAAACATTCATTACAAACTCAGAGATACAAAATAACTGATGTTACTGCCTCTAGGGCATATCTCCTACAGACTCCCACTTGCACTAGAGTCATAATCGATTTACATGGCTTCCCTAACACCAATGGCTATCCGGTGCTGCTCATGCTTTGCTCGTGGCAGAGGCTTTGTAATCGGGTCTGACACATTCAGATCCGTGTGAACTTTGCGTACTTTCACTAAACCCTCTTCGACATGATGTCGAATGAGTTTATATTTGCGTTCAATATGTCTTGTCTTATGGTGCGAACTTGGCTCCCTTGCCTGAGCCACGACGCCACTATTATCACAATAGATCTCCACCGGGTCCTGGGCACTAGGAACCACACCATGGTCTTCAAGAAATTGCTTGATCCATACCGCCTCTTTGGAGGCTTCTGAAGCAGCAACATATTCCGCCTCCGTCGTAGAATCCGCCACAGTCTTTTGTTTGGAACTTTTCCAATCTACTGCACCACCGTTCAATATGAAAACATAGCCTGATTGAGATTTTAAGTCATCAGGGTCAGTCATGAAGCCTACATCAGTGTAACCACTTACAATTAGCTCTTCATCACCTCCGTACACAAGGAGTAAATCCTTGGTCCTTCTGAGGTACTTAAGAATACCCTTGACTGCGACCCAGTGTTCCAATCCTGGATCACTTTGGTACTGGATGCTAACACTTAGCGCATAGGAAACGTCCGGTCTTGTACATGGCATGGCATACATAATAGAACCAACTGCCGAGGCATATGGAACATCATTCATTTGCACTCGCTCATCGAGAGTCCGAGGACACTGATTCTTGCAAAGCACTGTGCCAGGTGACTTGGGAAGAAGGCCCTTCTTGGAGTTATCCATGTTGAACCTTTTCAACACCTTGTCAATGTACGTGCTTTGGATAAGCGCTATCAGACGTTTTGATCTATCTCTATAGATTCTGATGCCTAATACATATGTCGCTTCTCCTAAGTCTTTCATTGAAAAACTTTTCTTCAATGAGTCTTTTATTTCGCTAAGAAAATTCACGTCGTTTCCAATCAATAATATGTCATCCACATACAAGATTAGAAATGCTTTTGCGCTCCCACTAAACTTCTTGTAAACACAAGATTCTTCGTCATTCATGATGAAGCCAAATTCTTTGACCACTTCATCAAAACTAATGTTCCAGCTCCTTAACGCTTGCTTCAGACCATAAATGGCTTTCTGAAGTTTGCATACCTTTCCAGCATCCTTATGAATGACAAAACCTTCTGGTTGTATCATGTATACATCCTCTTTGAGGTTTCCATTTAGGAAATCCGTTTTGACATCCATCTGCAATATTTCATAATCGAAATAAGCAACAATTGCTAGTATTTTCCGAACATACCTAAGCATAGCTACGGGCGAGAAAGTCTCATCGTAGTCCACTCCTGGAACTTGTGTGAACCCTTTCGCGACAAGTCTAGCTTTGTGGATAGTAATGTTACCATCCACGCCTGTCTTCCTTTTGAAAATCCATTTACAACCAATCGGCTTTACGCCTTCAGGAAGTTCTTCCAAGTTCCAAACCTGGTTTTCGACATGGACATGATGCCATATGGGTCACGACACGGACATGATGCCATATGGGTCATCACTGATAGACTGACTAAAGTAGCACATTTCATCCCCGTGAAGACAATCCACACCACTCAGAAGCTTGCTAGGCTCTACCTTTCCCGTATCGTTTGCTTGCATGGAGTCCCAAACAAAATAATCTCGGACAGAGGCACTCAATGTTGGGTAACGTAGTAATTTCAAAAATTTTCCTACGATCACGCAAGACCATGGTGATGGCATAGCAACGAGAGGAAGAGTGTCGTCACGTACCCTCGTGAGACCGAAAGCGGGCGTTATAACAACGCGGTTGATGTAGTCGCGTCTTCACGACCCGACCGATCCAAGCACCGAGCGACGGCACCTCCGAGTTTGCACACGTTCAGCTCGATGGCGTCCCTCGAACTCCGATCCAGCCGAGTGTCGAGGAGAGTTCCGTCAACCGACGGCGTGGTAGCGATGATGATGTTCCACCGACGCAGGGCGCCTAAGCTCCGCCACGGTATGATCGAGGTGTAATCTGGTGGAAGGGGCACCGCACACGGCTAAGGAACGATCTAATCGATCAACTTGTGTGTCATGGGGTGCCCCTGCCCTCATATATAAAGGAGGGAAGGGAGGGGCTGGCCGGCCAGGAGGGGCGCGCAGGGGTGTCCTACTCCTACTAGGAGTAGGATCCCCCAAATCCTAGTCCAACTAGGGTTTGACCAAGGGAGAGGGAGAGAGGCGCCACCCCTTCTCCTAATCCTAATAGGACTAGGGAAGGGGGAAGGCTGCGCCAGCTATAGGGCCCCTTTTCTCTTTCCCACTAAGGCCCATCAAGGCCCATTGACTCCCGGGAGGTTCGGTAACCCCGGTACTCGTAAAATTCCCAATTTCACCCGGAGTGATTCGAGTCCAAATATAGGCTTCCAATATATCAATCTTTATGTCTCGACCATTTCGAGACTCCTCGTCATGTCCGTGATCTCATCGGGACTCGAACAACCTTCGTACATCAATATCATATAAACTCATAATAAGCATCATCGAAACTTTAGCGTGCGGACCCTACGGGTTCGAGAACTATGTAGACATGACCGAGACACCTCTCGGTCAATAACCAATAGCGGGACCTGGATGCCCATATTGGCTCCTACATATTCTCGAAGATCTTTATCGGTCGACCGCATAACAACATCGTTGTTCCTTTGTCATCGGTATGTTACTTGCCGAGATTCGATCGTCGGTATCAATACCTAGTTCAATCTCGTTCTTGGCAAGTCTCTTTTCTCGTTCCGTAATACATCATCTCACAACTAACACCTTTAGTTGCAATGCTTGCAAGGCTTATGTGATGTGCATTACCGAGAGGGCCCGAGATACCTCTCCGCAATCGGAGTGACAAATCCTAATCTCGAAATATGCCAACCCAACATGTACCTTCGGAGACACCTGTAATGTACCTTTATAATCACCCGATTCGTTGTGACGTTTGGTAGCACCCAAAGTGTTCCTCGGGCAAGCGGGAGTTGCATAATCTCATAGTCATAGGAACATGTATAAGTCATGAAGAAAAGCACTAGCAACAAACTATACGATCAGGTGCTATGCTAATGGAATGGGTCATGTCAATCAGATCATTCAACCAATGATGTGATCCCATTAATCAAATAACAACTCCTTGTTCATGGTTAGGAAACATAACCATCTTTGATTAACGAGCTAGTCAAGTAGAGGCATACTAGTGACACTCTGTAGGTTTATGTATTCACACATGTATTATGTTTCCGGTTAATACAATTCTAGCATGAATAATAAACATTTATCATGATATAAGGAAATAAATAATAACATTTATTATTGCCTCTAGGGCATATTTCCTTGATCTCCCACTTGCACTAGAGTCAATAATCTAGATTACACAATAATGATTCTAACACCCATGGAGTCTTGGTGCTGATCATGTTTTGCTCGTGGAAGAGGCTTAGTCAACGGTGCGCAACATTCAGATCCGTATGTATCTTGCATATCTCTATGTCTCCCACGGACCAAATCCGGATGGAGTTGGCGTCTTTTGATGTGCTTGGTTCTCTTGTGAAATCTGGATTCCTTTGCCAAGGCAATTGCACCGATATTGTCACAAAAGATTTTCATTGGACCCGATACACTAGGTACAACACCTAGATCGGATATGAACTCCTTCATCCAGACTCCTTCATTAGCTGCTTCCAAGCAGCTATGTACTCAACTTCACATGTAGATCCATAGCGGCGCTTTGTTTGGAACTGCACCAACCGACAGCTCCACCGTTTAATGTAAATCGTATCCGGTTTGCGATTTAGAATCGTCCGGATCGGTGTCAAAGCTTGCATCGGCGTAACCGTTTGACGAGCTCTTTGTCACCGCCATAAATGAGAAACATATCCTTAGTTCTTCTCAAGTACTTAAGGATGTTCTTGACCGCTGTCGATGATCCACTCTGGATTACTTTGGTACTGCTGCTAAACTTACTGACAAGGCACACATCAGGTCTGGTACACAGCATTGCATACATGATAGAGCCTATGGCTGAAGCATAGGAACATCTTTCATTTTCTCTCTATCTTCTGCGGTGGTCGGGCATTGAGTCTTACTCAACTTCACACCTTGTAATCTGGCAAGAACCCTTTCTTTGCACGATCCATTTGAACTTTTTCAAAACTTTATCAAGGTATGTGCTTTGTGAAAGTCCTATTAAGCGTCTTGATCTATCTCTATAGATCTTAATGCCCAATATGTAAGCAGCTTCACGAGGTCTTTCATCGAAAAACTTTTATTCAAGTATCCCTTTATGCTATCCAGAAATTCTATATCATTTCCGATCAATAATATGTCATCCACATATAATATCGAAATGCTCTGAGCTCCCACTCACTTTCTTGTAAATCTGAGCTTCTCCAAAAGTCTCATATAAAACCAAATCTTTGATCACACTATCAAAACGTTTATTCCAACTCGAGAGGCTTGCACCAGTCCATAAATGGATCATTGGAGCTTGCACACTTTGTTAGCTCCTTTGGATCGACAAAACCTTCGGTTGCATCATATACAACTCTTCTTCCGAAATCCATTCAGAATGCAGTTTTAACATCCATTTGCCAAATTTCATAATCATAAAATCGGCAATTGCTAACATGATTCGGACGGACTTAAGCATCGCTTCTGGTGAGAAGGTCTCATCGTAGTCAATCCCTTGAACTTGTCGAAAACCTTTTGCAACAAGTCGAGCTTTATAGACGATAACATTACCATCAGCGTCAGTCTTCTTCTTGAAGATCCATTTATTCTCAATTGCTTGCCGATCATCGGGCAAGTCAACCAAAATCCACACTTTGTTCTCATACATGGATCCCATCTCAGATTTCATGGCCTCAAGCCATTTTGTGGAATCTGGGCTCACCATCGCTTCTTCATAGTTCGTAGGTTCATCATGTTCCAGCAACATGACTTCCAAAACAGGATTACCGTACCACTGCAGTGCGGATCTTGTTCTGGTTGATCTCTGAAGTTCTGTAGAAACTTGATCTGAAGTTTCATGATCATCATCATTAGCTTCCTCCTATTTGGTGTAGGTGTCACGAAACTGTTTTACGTGATGTACTACTTCTCAATAAGGGAGTAGATACGATTATCTCATCAAGTTCTACTTTCCTCCCACTCACTTCTTTCGTGAGAAACTCTTTCTCCAAAAGTTTCGAATTTAGCAACAAAATCTTGCCTTCGGATCTGTGATAGAAGGTGTACCCAACTGTCTCCTTTGGGTATCCTATGAAGACACATTTCTCGATTTGGGTTCGAGCTTATCAGGTTGAAGCTTTTTCACATAAGCATCGCAGCCCCAAACTTTCAAAAGCGACAACTTTGGTTTCTTGCCAAACCACAGTTCATAAGGCGTCGTCTCAGCAGTTTAGATGGTGCCCTATTTAAAGTGAATGTAGCCGTCTCTAAAGCATAACCCCAAAATGATAGCGGTAAATCAGTAAGAGACATCATAGATCGCACCATATCTAATAAAATACGATTCGACGTTCGGACACACCATTACGTTGTGGTGTTCGGTGGCGTAAGTTGCGAAACTATTCCGCATTGTTTCAAATGTAGGCCAAACTCGTAACTCAAATATTCTCCTCCACGATCAGATCGTAGAAACTTTATTTTCTTGTTACGATGATTTTCCACTTCACTCTGAAATTCTTTGAACTTTTCAAATGTTTCAGACTTGTGTTTCATTAAGTAGATATACCCATATCTGCTCAAATCATCTGTGAAGGTGAGAAAATAACGATATCCGCCACGAGCCTCAACATTCATTGGACCACATACATCGGTATGTATGATTTCCAATAAATCTGTTGCTCTCTCCATAGTTCGGAGAAGCGGTGTTTTAGTCATCTTGCCCATAAGGCACGGTTACAAGTGCCAAGTGATTCATAATCAAGTGACTCCAAAAGTCCATCGGCATGGAGTTTCTTCATGCGTTTTACACCGATATGACCTAAGCGGCGATTGCCACAAATAAGTTGCACCATCATTATCAACTCTGCATCTTTTGGTTTCAACATTATGAATATGTGTATCACTACTATCAAGATTAAGTAAAACAAACCATTCTTCAATGGTGCATGACCATAAAAGATATTATTCATATAAATAGAACAACCATTATTCTCGATTTAAATGAATAACCGTCTCGCATCAAACAAGATCCAGATATAATGTTCATGCTCAGCGATGGTACTAAATAACAATTATTTAGGTCTAATACTAATCCGAAGGTAGATGTAGAGGTAGCGTGCCATTGCGATCACATCGACTTTGGAACCATTTCCCACGCAAGATCGTCACCTCGTCCTTAGCCAATCTTCGCAATCCGTAGCCCTGTTTGAGTTGCAAATATTAGCAGAACCAGTATCAAATACCAGTGCTCTGCGAGTATTAGTAAGGTACACATCAATAACAAGTATATCACATATACCTTTGTTAACCTTGCCATCCTTCTTATCCGCCAAATACTTGGGGCAGTTCCGCTTCAAATGACCAGCCTGCTTGCAATAGAAGCACTCGGTTTCAGGCTTAGGACCAGACTTGGGTTTCTTCTCTTGATCGACAACTTGCTTGCTGCTCTTTTGAAGTTTCCTTTTCTTTCCTTTGCCCTTTTCTTGAAACTAGTGGTTTTGTTAACCATCAACACTTGATGCTCCTTTTGATTTCTACCTCCATGACTTTCAGCATCGCGAAGAGCTCGGGCATAGTTTTGGTCATCCCTTGCATATTATAGTTCATCACGAAGCTCTTGTAGCTTGGTGGCGTGATTGGAGAATTCTGTCAATGGCGCAATCATCCGGAAGATTAACTCCCGGTTGAATCAAGTGATTGTTAAATCCGGACATTACGAGTATATGCTCACCGATGAGAACCATTCTCCTCCATCTTACAGCTATAGAACTTATTGGAGACTTCATATCTCTCAATCCGGGCATTCGCTTGGAATATTAACTTCAACTCTGGAACATCTCATATGCTCCATGGTGTTCAAAACGACGTTGAAGTCCCGGTTCTAAGCCGTAAAGCATGGCACATTGAACTATAGAGTAGTCATCAGCTTTGCTTTGCCAGACGTTCACAACTTACGGCGCAGCCCTTGCACCAGGCACGGCACCTAACGGTGCTTCGGGACGTAATTCTTCATGCAGCAATAAGGATAATCCTCAAGTTACGGACCCAGTCCGTGTAATTGCTGCCATCATCTTTCAACTTTGCTTTCTCAAGGAACGCATTAAAATTCAACGGAACAACAGCACGAGCCATCTATCTACACATCATAGATAAGCAAGATACTATCAGGTACTAAGTTCATGATAAATTTAAGTTCAATTAATCATATTACTTAAGAACTCCCACTTAGAAAAATATCCCTCCAATTTTCTAAGTGATTGCGTGATCCATTTCAACTACACCATGACCGATCATCACGTGTGATGGAGTAGTTTCAATGGTGAACATCAATATGTTGATCATATCTACTATATGATTCACGCTCGACCTTCGGTCTCCGTGTTCGAGGTCATATCTTATATGCATAGCTCGTCAAGTATAACCTGAGTATTCGCGTGTGCAACTGTTTTGCACCGTTGTATTTGAGCGTAGAGCCTATCACACCCGATCATCACGTGGTGTCTCGACGAAGAACTTTCATAGCGGTGCATACTCAAGGAGAACACTTCTTGATAATTTAGTAAGGATCATCTTATAATGCTACCGTCAATCACAGCAAAATAAGATGCATAAAGGATTAACATCACATGCAATCAATATAAGTGATATGATATGGCCATCATCATCTTGTGCTTGTGATCTCCATCTCAAGCACCGCCATGATCACCATCGTCACCGGCGCGACACCTTGATCTCCATCGTAGCATCGTTGTCGTCTCGCCAACTATTGCTTCTCGACTATCGCTACTCCTTAGTGATAAAGTAAAGCAATTACATGGCGTTGCATCTCATACAATAAGCGACAACCATATGGCTCCTGCCGATTGCCGATAACTTCGGTTACAAAACATGATCATTTCATACAATAAAATATAGCATCATGTCTTGACCATATCACATCACAGCATGCCCTGCAAAAACAAGTTAGGCGTCCTCTACTTTGTTGTTGCAAGTTTTACGTGGCTGCTACGGGCTGAGCAAGAACCGTTCTTACCTACGCATCAAAACCACAGCGATACTTCGTCAAATAGACTCCGTTTAACCTTCTCAAGGACGGGCGTAGCCACACTCAGTTCAACTAAAGTGAGAGAGCAGACACCCGCCGGTCACCTTTAAGCAGCGAGTGCTCACAGCGGTGAAACCAGTCTCGCGTAAGCGACGCGTAATGTCGGTCCGGCCGCTTCATCTCACAATACCGCTGAACCAAAGTATGACATGCTGGTAGGTAGTATGACTTGTATCGCCCACAACTCACTTGTGTTCTACTCGTGCATATGACATCAACGCATAAAACCAGGCTCGGATGCCTTTGTTGGGTAACGTAGTAATTTCAAAAATTTTCCTCACGATCACGCAAGACCATGGTGATGGCATAGCGAGAGGGAAGAGTGTCGTCCACGTACCCTCGTGAGACCGAAAGCGAAGCGTTATAACAACGCGGTTGATGTAGTCGTGCGTCTTCACGACCCGACCGATCCAAGCACCGAGCGCACGGCACCTCCGAGTTCTGCACACGTTCAGCTCGATGGCGTCCCTCGAACTCCGATCCAGCCGAGTGTCGAGGAGAGTTCCGTCGACCGACGGCGTGGTGGCGATGATGATGTTCCACCGACGCGGGCTTCGCCTAAGCTCCGCCACGGTATGATCGAGGTGTAATCTGGTGGAAGGGGCACCGCACACGGCTGAGAGCGATCTAATCGATCAACTTGTGTGTCATGGGGTGCCCCTGCCCCTGTATATAAAGGAGGAAGGGAGGGGCTGGCGGCCGGAGGGAGGCGCACGGGGTGTCCTACTCCTACTAGGAGTAGGATCCCCCAAATCCTAGTCCAACTAGGGTTTGACCAAGGGAGAGGGAGAGAGGCGCCACCCCTTCTCCTAATCCTAATAGGACTAGGGAAGGGGAAGGCTGCGGCCAGCTATAGGGCCCCCTTTCTCTTTCCCACTAAGGCCCATCAAGGCCCATTGACTCCCGGGAGGTTCGGTAACCCCGGTACTCGGTAAAATTCCCAATTTCACCGGAGTGATTCCGAATCCAAATATAGGCTTCAATATATCAATCTTTATGTCTCGACCATTTGAGACTCCTCGTCATGTCCGTGATCTCATCAGGGACTCGAACAACCTTGGTACATCAATATCATATAAACTCATAATAAGCATCATCGAAACTTTAAGCGTGCGGACCCTACGGGTTCGAGAACTATGTAGACATGACCGAGACACCTCTCGGTCAATAACCAATAGCGGGACCTGGATGCCCATATTGGCTCCTACATATTCTCGAAGATCTTTATCGGTCGAGACCGCATAACAACATCGTTGTTCCCTTTGTCATCGGTATGTTACTTGCGAGATTCGATCGTCGGTATCCAATACCTAGTTCAATCTCGTTCTTGGCAAGTCTCTTTTCTCGTTCCGTAATACATCATCTCACAACTAACACCTTTAGTTGCAATGCTTGCAAGGCTTATGTGATGTGCATTACCGAGAGGGCCCGAGATACCTCTCCGACAATCGGATGACAAATCCTAATCTCGAAATATGCCAACCCAACATGTACCTTCGGAGACACCTGTAATGTACCTTTATAATCACCCGATTCGTTGTGACGTTTGGTAGCACCAAAGTGTTCCTCGGGCAAGCGGGAGTTGCATAATCTCATAGTCATAGGAACATGTATAAGTCATGAAGAAAAGCACTAGCAACAAACTATACGATCAGGTGCTATGCTAATGGAATGGGTCATGTCAATCAGATCATTCAACCAATGATGTGATCCCATTAATCAAATAACAACTCCTTGTTCATGGTTAGGAAACATAACCATCTTTGATTAACGAGCTAGTCAAGTAGAGGCATACTAGTGACACTCTGTAGGTTTATGTATTCACACATGTATTATGTTTCCGGTTAATACAATTCTAGCATGAATAATAAACATTTATCATGATATAAGGAAATAAATAATAACATTTATTATTGCCTCTAGGGCATATTTCCTTCACTCAATTCGTCTCCCGATTTTGGGATCACTTACAACAAGCTCTGGGAACTCAGCTGGCATTCAGTACCGCATACCATCCCCAGACAGATGGGCAGACCGAGCGAGTAAACCAGATTCTAGAAGATATGCTGAGAGCATGTGTCCTCACCTATGGGACCAGATGGGAAGAGAGCTTACCATACGCAGAATTCACTACAAGAAAATTAAGATACTGTGACGAAAGTCCGTGTGACGATGGTTGATAACATCACGAAAATGTCTAATGTGTGATGTTTTGGAGGTAGCGTCCTTGAATATTGTAAATGGGTGACGGTTAATGTCCTTTGAATTGCCTAAGCCACCGAAAGTGCCACATGGCTGCCAATTTCTATGACGTTTTGGTAATTTTCATGATGAGCCTACTACGGTCACCGATTATTAGAAATGTGTGATGCTCATTTTTCATCGTGAAACTACTAGCGGTGGGACCCTCATAGAAGCTTGACGGCTTATTGAGCAGTACGACCCTTGTGTCAATGCTGGTTGTCGGACCCCAGCATAATTTTTTCATAGGTTATTGAGCTTTTTTTTGAATAGTTTGGATTGCTTACCACATATGTCATGTGGTAAGTGATGCAATTTTTTTCAACGTAATACACATAGGTGGTGGCAAAATAAAGCTTATTGGTGCTGTCGTGAGCCCATAAATATGGCGTGCAGTTATTTTGTTCCATCTCAAGAAAGGGAATAATGCGAGAAATCAAGATACATGATAAATTGTCGTGGTACATGCCTTTTGTTTTATTTTATCAAGATTATGTGGTACATGTTTTCTTCTTCTTTTTTATCGGAGTATATACATGGTACAGCGTCTTTTGAAAAAATATTTGGAGTGTTACGAAAAAGATTATACACATACATGGTAGTGTCAAACCCACTATCTTTTGTTGTCTTTGATATAGCTTACCACCCATGCCAAGTGGTAACCCACTATCTTTTGTGTTAAAAAATCAACTGCTTTTTGACGTAAGCGTATCAAACCCACTAGTTGCGTAGAATCGGTTTGCTCTGGTAGCGAGAAAATGAAAATATATTTTTGAAGCGAGAGAATGAAAACTTTATGTTTTTTTGAGCGGTATGAAAACTTTAAGTTGCCTAGGCAGGGTTGGCATTTCTTTTTGGGAGCGAAGCCCATTTAGCTATACCGGCCGACCCTAATTAATTTCATTATCGATCTCGCGTCGTCCTTTTATTTCTCAACCCCGATCCAATCTTGCAATCTCCTCCGCCGCTCGTCTCCCACGTTCCCACTCCCGTCCACCTCCGCGCTCCCACCATCGACGCAACAACTCCCGCCACCGCCGGCATCGAGACCCGAAGGAAGGCCCTGCAGCGGCGACAGTCGGGCCCGGGAGGACGAGCACTCCGTGTACCTGCTCTTCTCGACGTTCTCGGGCCGCACGTCCATGGCGTGATATCCGCTGCAGTTGTCGCGTTTCCTCCTCGACACCGCGATCCCTAACGCGGCCGACCCCTCCACCACGTCGACGCACGCGTCACCACCTTCGTGGCCCTCCTCCAACATCCACCCCGGTGGGAGCAGAGGTGCGGCCCTGCCACGATGGACACCTCCTTCCCGGGCTCCCCGCCCATCCCTGCGTCTCCTCGTCGTCGTCAGCCACCACGGTGAGCAAGGCCAACCTCGGGATGATCGGATCCGCCACCACCGTCATGAGAAGGACCGTCCTCCACGCCCAACCCCTAGGCCCCTACCGCACGACCGCCGTTCGGGGGTTCCACCAGCGCATGGTCGGCAGATCAGGGTCGCCGCCACCTCAAAGGCGATGAGCACTTTGTGAGATACCATTTTCTCCATCTATTTTCCCTTATTTTGTAGGATATCGAGTGAACTTTTGAAGTTTTGATCTCTTGATGAACTAGGTGATGTGAAATTGGTGAACTAATTATCTTACTAAGTTAATGAAAACATAATTCATAATGCTAGAATGTTGTGATAATGCTAGATTTTTTATGCAGCGTGCGATCGCGAGGTGGATGATGATGGCCATTACACGTGACCGAGCAGAGAGAGAGAACTATGAGGCATCGATGATCCAGCCGCCGTCATGTTATTTTCGTCTCTCTGAGTAAGCCCTATTCCCACCACCTCTAGTTCGTCTTTGCCTCCGATTGACAGGATCCCAATCTAACATCATTCCTCTCTATGCCGGACGAACAATATGACCTCCTCCATTCGGATCCAACGACACATGGTAGCTGCTACTCCAATTTCCTCCTCAACCATGCTGATCCAAAATTTTGGATTGCTATAATCCACACCGTACACAGTTTTGCATTGTTGCGTGTGTGCCAAAGTGCTACATAGGCAACAAGTTTGTTCCTTGTGTGATTAGACCCCTCATCAGCCAATGATGATTGTTTTGCACGTGGAGTAGTGCTCATGCCAGAATCAAGCATAGTCTGAAACAGATGTCGTTCTCTCTAGATGTTAATAGGTAGCAATGTGATTGCTCACCTACCCTCTCTGTCTTCCCACTGTAAATAAACCAAAATCGTTGTTACCCGCAAGTACTGCATGGTTTAATATATGTGCTGATAGTTGTAATGTGGTTATAAGTCTTAGTTGCACATGCACGATATATTAAGTCACTACTGGCCTTATAATCACAGCATGCCCTCTTCTTTTGATATGTTTATAAGTTTGTTGCAAATTCTAATCCTATGCTAGCTTTTGACAGGATGATATGCAAGTCATCTTTGAAGAAGTCATGGTGGACAAAGAAGGGTTACAACAACTTTAGTTGCCTTCAACAAATTAGGATAAGAGAGAACCAAAAAATGTTCCTTGCTTTGATGAAGACAAAAGCTATACAATTATGTTTGGGAGCCAAAGACAATACTCACTTGTTAATGTAGTCCTTAGTGCCCATTAATGCTACTTGCTTCATAAGGTTCCTATGTAACTTGTTTTATTTCGTCTTATGTAGTATGTGAACTATGATTGTGATGTTCTATGATGTGTGTTGTGAAATACGCAAGTTGTTTACAGATTAATTGCTTGTCATATGTAGTGAAAATATTATGTGTGGAAAATTGAAATATGGATGGAACGAATATTTTTTTAATAATTGGTGGAAAATGCATATGGCCCAAGAAAGGCCCAATCAAACAATATTGTGCAACAAATTGCCCATGGCCTAGAAAATTGATATAAAATGTAAATCAACCAAATTATCGGGCTCGGCCCATTTAGAAATACAATGTGTATTGGTCCATCAAAAATCTAGTGACATCGAACGTCACTGAAGGTCCCATATTGAGTGACGTTTTGTGCACGCGCTGTCACAAGGAGTAATCTGTGACGGGGATTCCGTGACGATGCTCGTGACGCACAGAAAATGTCACCTAGAGGTATTTCGTGACGTTTATGGATGTTCCATGACATTTTTCAGCTCGTCATATTAGGCCCGATCTCTTGTAGTGATTCGCATATAACAACAGCTATCAGTCCAGCCTACAAATGGCACCATTTGAAGCTCTGTACGGGCGAAGATGTCGAACCCCGCTAAATTGGTCGGAAACAGGAGACAGTCATATCTTCGGCCCAGACCTGCTCAACGAGGCTGAAGATAAGGTCAAGGTGATTAAGGACCGACTCAAGACAGCCCAAAGCCGACAAAAGAGTTATTACGATCAGAAGCATCGTGGAGTCAATTTTGAACCGGTGAATTTGTGTACTTACAGTATCCCTATGAGAGGCCTGCATCGATTCAAGATTAAAGGAAGCTAGCACCAAGGTTCATCGGACCATTCTGCATAGTGGCACGAAGAGGCACGGTGGCCTACCAGCTAGACTTACCCGAAGAATTATCCGACATCCACGACATATTCCACGTCTCCCAATTGAGGAAGTGCGTAAGCAACCCAGAGAAACAAGTACCCCATAAAAACATTGACGTGCAGCCAGACCTTACATATATGGAGCATGCGATAAATATCTTGGAAGAGTCTGAAAGGAGAACCCGACAGAAAATCATCAAGTTCTTCAAAGTTCAGTGGAGCAACCACACCGAAAGTGAAGCCACATGGGAAAGAGAGGATTTCCTTCGGACAGAACACCCACAATTATTTGAGGATCAGCTAGAATCTCGGGGACGAGATTTTTCCTAAGGGGGTAGGTGTTGTGACACTCCAAAAATATCCTTTTGGTTTTCTTCAAAAAATTTGTTGGATTTGAAGAAGGTCTTCTAAACCCTTCCAAAAATCTCTCTCAAAAACTTTTTCCCTCTAGCAAATATTTTATTTTTGCATCTCCTTCAACTCTGGTGTTTGGTTTCTAAATTTTTCTTCTGATTGCCCTCTTCTCAAAATTTCATGAAAAATCTTTGGAGTTTATTTTTCTTTCAAAAAAGAAACTCTAGGAGTTTTGCATCCTCTCCAAAATTTGAAACCATTCATGATTTTGCCATGCACCACATGGTAAAATCTTCCCAAAAATCTCTCCTTCCACTTTGGGCAATCCAAACATTCTGTCTCAACAAGCTCAACCATTTTCTGAATTTTATTTCATTTATTTCTCCTCCCAAATCTTTTCTGTCCATTATTTTGAGCCTAGGTGATTTGCAAAGCAAGTACCTAAATGCATTTGAGTCTTGACCTCAAACCAACTTCCTGGATAGTCCTTGGTACCCACAACCCGAACAATCAAGATCCACTCCTCTCTGTTCAGATATTTCAAATTCTAGTCTCGCAAGTTTGGACCAGATTTGCCAAATTTGGTGAAATTCATATCTACACTTCTCCAAAATTCCACAAATATTCAGGCAGCCTCTAGATGCAATGAGAGCCCCTCCACCAAAAACCAGCTCAAGGAAAAATCCCTACATGCCTATATCATTCAGTCGAACACCTTGCATGCACTATTACTGTTCATCTTGATTAAATTCAGATTTGCAGTGTCATCTCCGTCGAGTTTCAGTCACATGCCCACAGTGCACTTGGCACGTTGCTCGCAGCCTAGCCTGCTTGTAGGAGCTTCACACGCGTGCTTGGCGCGTTCTGGCGTCGGTGGCACCACGGCGCTTCTTGGCGGCGTGTCTTCTTGGCGGCAGAACCACCGTGGCGGCGACGGGAGCGAACGGCGGCATAAAGCCGTTGGCGCCGCCTAAACCTCCTGGTAGCCCAGCGTGGCCATTTCCTTGCTAGCGACGCATGCAGCACCGTCGCCGTGTACGGCAAGCATGAACCATGCTCCTCGCCGCCGACGGGCCCGCCCGCCCGTTCGCCGAGCTCCCCTAAGCAACCAAGCCCGACGCGTTTAGCACCTAAACGGAACCAGGAACCCCACGACGACGCTCAACCTCTCGAACCTCCCCGATCAACGCCCCACGCCGCCGTAAACTTCGCCGGAGAACCCCGTTCCCGGCAACCGCCTCGGGCCGGCTATATATAGCACCCCCGAGCGCGCTCTCGCCCCCGCACACATCCACCACCTCTCTAGTCCACGCCAAGCCCCTGGAAAGGCCTCGAGGAGCTCTTCTTCCCCGACTCCGGCCACCTCGTTCCGCCTCGGCCTCCACCTCGATCCACTCCGGTGAGGTCATCTCCGGCCCCCTAACCTCGCCAGCTACCCTCTCATGCTACCAAGAGTCTAACCCCCACTCCAATTTGATCTTCACAGCTCTCTCCGACGAGGTCCCCGACCACCCTAATCGCCGTCCGCCGGAGCAAGCGTCACTGTCGACGTGGTACTCGCCGGCGACCACCACCACCACCCACAGACGCGGAATGGTGGCACCCTGAACATGGAGGTACCCTCCGGTCTCCCTGCCTCGCCGTGGATCGCCATGGCGACCACCACATGACTCTCGGCGCCGACGAGCCCGTCGCTCTCGTTTGAAATTTCAAACCTGACGGGTGGGACCCGCCGTCAGCCTCTCTCTTGTTTTTTGAATCGTTTTCTGAAAGCGTGCTTTGGCAAATACGCTTCCACTCTAAACCGTTTTTCTGGACTTTTCTGCAAAGCCCCTGGAAGTTTTCTTTTTCATTACAGATGGGTCCTTGGACCAAAACCCTTATAACTTTTTAACAGAAAGGAATATTTGAGTGATTCTTTTTCTGTCCTCTTCAAAATTTTGTCTAGTTTTTTTATCATATTTATTTGAAAAATATTTGGATTAACTTTCTGTGACCCACGGTATTTACGTTAGCGCGTGTATTTTGTGTACCGTATATACCGAAGGAAGTGACGGAACCGCGAACTTCGCCGAGCTAGACCCCGACTACTCCGAACCAGGCAAGCAATGTTTGAACTTTTGATATGATGAGTGTTTGGGCATGTTTGCATTATTTTTGTATCATGGCACGTTCATAAGCATTTCGATGATAATTTACCTCGTAAGAGTTGAGGCAAATGAGCTCGGTAAATCCGTGAGTTGTTGGAAACATGTTGCATGGCCATGAGTTGGCATGAGTATGGGTAAGATGGCAGTGTTGTAGCATGCCAGGCTTATGCAAGATCGTTGACCCAGTGTCAACATAAATCAGTCAGATTCCCATCCGTCTTCCCTTCCGTACTACCACCTGTTTCCCGCAAGGGATACGGCTTAGTAAGTTGCAAACCACTTCCCGGTACACACCAAATCGAGAGGCCGGGATGAAGGTTCCATGGCCCTAGATTAAAGCCTTTCATCCAGTCAGGGGGCATGGGTGTTTCCGGTTGGGACCGAGAGGGGGGCACCCCTTAGAGAGCGCGTATATAAATTTGATCCCATGCTATTCGAGATTGTGATCTCCCCGTCTCAAAGTTTTCTTAAACGCTGTCTAGGGTGATTCCTGGCAACGTGAGGTATGATGGGTGTGTACTAGCTAGTTGTGTTTCCTCCGAAATACCGTAAAGGGAACTAGTCCTTCGTGACTTCGGAAATCCGTTGGCTGTGGACAATTTTGGTACAAACTCTGCAGAGTCAAAACTCTCGAATTCATCTTATTCATATCCGAGTACCGTGTTCATCTCATCTTGTCAAGTGTCAGTCTCGGTGACAGAAACTCCTGATAACCATATGAGTGTTATATGTTTATTTCCTATGAATGGACTAACCCGCTTATGGTCTCGTGATGAATATTTTCCGTGAGCACCATATCTCATCAGTTATGAAAAATGAATTATAAGCCCTTTCTGCGATGTCGCTCAGACGTCCGACTGCGGCATTGTTGTTATTTATTTTTCATTATAAGCCCTTTCTGCGATGTCGCTCAGACGTCCGACTGCGGCATTGTTGTTATTTAAATTCATTATAAGCCCTTTCCGCGATGTCGCTCAGACGTCCGACTACGGCATTGTTGTTATTTATATTCATTATAAGCCCTTTCTGCGATGTCGCTCAGACGTCCGACTGCGGCATTGTTGTTATTTATTTTCATTATAAGCCCTTTCTGCGATGTCGCTCAGACGTCCGATGCTGCATTGTTGTTATTTAAATTCATTATAAGCCCTTTCTGCGATGTCGCTCAGACGTCCGATCATGCATTGTTATTATTTACTTTTATTATAAGCCCTTTACGTGATGTCGCTCCGACGTCCATTCATGCACGCATGTATTTTATTTCAATATAAGCCCTTTACGAGGTGTCGCTCGACGCCCGATCGTGGCATGTTTTACTTATTTGTTCACCCTCGAGGCGCCGCTGGACACCGATTGGTTTTGAGTTTTGTCTTCTTTGGTTTTCGGCGGACTACCGCCGACTCCTTCTTATTTACCTTGCTACACTGATTAAATTGAGCATTGTCAAAATTAAACATGTTGCATTCATGCATTCATTTGTTATATCTTTTGTCCGAACTGTCTTGTAGTACTTTCAAAGTACTCACCGGCTTGTTGATTTGGCCGGATCTTGTGAAAGCGATCCCATGGATGAAGAGTTCGATAGCGAGTCCGACGCCTAGAGGAATCCCAGTCAGTCTCGTGCGACCCCTGGATTAGTCATTGTGATATATCCGCTTCCGCTACCCAAAATTCATCGAGCCTCACCTCGACGCTAGTGCAGTAGACTTATTAACCTCCCCACTGTGTTATTCCACCAACCACTCATATCGCGAGTCGGTAGTATTTCCACCCCACACCATTGTGCAATATCCGCCATCATGTTTAATTATCATCGTGTGTGTAATAATTGGTTGGACATCTTCAGTCCGACCCTGCAATATTGTAATGCTACTGGCTTATTGTATCAAAGTTTTGTCTACCGGTATGAAGGATTTTCCTCATATTGGACTTCATAGGTCGGTCGTTCAATAAATATTTTTATTGAAGAACCGATCGTGACAAGCTTGGTACCAGAGCCAGGCTGACTGTAGGAAGCAACTAGGTGCGATCGCTAATCGGTTATTAGCATAATAGAGCTATTTATTATTTTCACAAATGTAGTCAATTTCTGACAGTCAGCATAAATTTATGATTTGACTACTCAAGATTTTTGCCTACTTTTGTAGATGGCTGGCAACAACTGCGAGTCGCAGATGTTCGCCAACATGCCCGATGGGTTCGTCAAGCTTCTCTCCTTCATCGTCCAAGTCGCGATGGGGCCAGATGTCCGCCCAGTCTTCTCTCTCTCGGCACAAGGTCAATGACCGTCTAACCATGCACCAAGCGCGGTGGAATTCAAGAGAGGGCGAGTTGGCGTTACGGTTCGTGGGGAGAGCCATGCCCACAGAGAAGCATGCACTGCAGATGGCAGCCCGTGAGGCGATAGCTCGTCTCAGGGATATACTTCCTTCGATGAAGACTCGTCGCTACCGCTACCTGCCATGTCACGTGCCATATACCTGCCACTACGCGTTCTCTTGCCCCAGAGGAGAATGGGACGAAGCTTTTGAGATGCTTATCGAGTATCTCCGAGCTTTGGAGGCAGCCTTCGACAACCTGGTGGACGACTTTGTAGCTGCCCGCATGGACTCAGTCCATGGTTGTGCCGCCAACAGGAGGGAGCTCCTGCGCGCCGCACCGCCACTGACTTTCGTCTCGTCATCAGCATCGTTTGCTCCTACTGCTCGCACCGCTACTCGTCGCCTGCCTACCACGGAGGAGTTCAACCATGTCATTGCGCCTACTCCAGTTCGTTCTGCACCACCCCTCGTGCCCGCTTAGGTTCGAGTTGTCCCGCACAGGGCACCTGCTCCACCAACTCCGCGCAGCACCTCACGTCTGGAGCCTATCTCCGAAGAGGAGGTTGAGTCCCCAGCCTCACTTCGCCTCACCCTTGGCAGGCCAAGGGAAATCCTTACCATCTCCGACTAAGTACGCTTAGCCGCCATGTGAGGTACCGACTTGTACGATATGTTTATATGGTAATAGGCTGTGAGAAGTAGCTTGTTTGCGCATCATGTAGGATCTAGAGGAGTGCACTAGACTAAATAACATGTCAGGATTATGTACACATATCCTGAGTGATGTATTGTATAATTACTGCTTGCGTGTAAGATATGTAATGGACAGTCCTTCTCCGTGCGCAAACGTGTATTCTCTTGAAAAAATCTTGGAGCATTTGCAACTTTTCCCATCTTCTTGAATTTATTAATTTTTGCGGCTCAATTTCTTTTCTTATGAGTGTTTCAAAATATATCCCCAGAGTGAACTATGTCTCGTCCTTGGACGCGCTCCATGCCAACTCCGACAGAGGAAAATTATGGCACACCCCCAGGCAACAATTTCACACAGGGACAGACTAGTCAACAGGACAGTGAAACGACACTTTCCCAAATGTGCCGTCTCTATGAACAAAGTCAGCAGCAACATCAGGAGATAATGAACCAAGTCATCAATATGGGAAATCACTGTGGACAGTATCAGCAGCAATCAAAATTATCCGAGCTACAGAAGACACGCCCCCAAACATTTTCTCACACTGACAAACCTCTTGAAGCCGAGGACTGGCTTCGATACATGGAGAGAAAGTTAATTATTGCCCAGTGTTCAGATCTTGAGAAAGTGCTTTATGCTCCACACTATCTCACTGGAGCAGCCGCATCGTGGTGGGAAAATTTCCTACACATGCACCCCAACGAAAATAGTATAACATGGGAGGAATTTAAAGAAGGTTTTCGTGGGGCACATATTCCTAAGAGTCTTATGAAGATCAAAAAGAGGGAATTTGATGACCTCAAGCAAAGGACAATGACGGTGTCAGAATACAACAGTCAATTTACTCTGCTGTCTCGCTACGCCAACGAGGAGCGTATGTCGGAAAACAAAAAGATGGAGAAATTCCTAGACGGTCTGACACCCGCGCTTAAATGCCAATTGGTCGTACACACCTTTCTAGATTTTAAGACGCTGGTGGATAAGGCCATTACCTTGGAAAATGAAAGACGCAGCTTAGAAGATTTCCGCGAGCGGAAAAGGGACCAGACTAATCACGCCCGCAACCACCGCAGCAAGACAGAGGTTCAGAAGAACTGGACACCCAAACCCACGACAAGCGTCTCACGCCCAATCAAGAATTTCCATGCAAGGGACAAGGAGTTCACATACCGCCCAGGCGTTACCTGTTACGCTTGTGGAGAAGAAGGGCACTATGCCAAGCAGTGCCCCAAGCCAAGGAACTCGACCCCAAAGCCGAACAACGGAGGCAATAATTCAGCGCCAAAGCGCAACAATTTCAACCCAAATAACAACCACAGGAAGGGTCATCTGAACCACGTGACCAAAGAGGAAGCACAAAATGCCCCAGATATCGTACTCGATGCGTTTCACATCAACACAATACCTGCCATGGTTTTGTTTGATTCGGAGCTTCTCACTCATTCGTTTGAAAAGTTTTGCTTTGCAAAATAATTTTCGATGCTTCCCTTGAAAAATCTATGATCGTCAAGTCCCCCGAATTAAGCAAGTTACCCGAGTTTTGCCAGGGTGTGGTTATCGAGTTTGAAGGGTTGAAGTTTCACGCAAATCTTATCGCGTTGGAAAATAAAGGACTGGATGTCATCTTAGGGATGGATTGGTTAACCACCAACAAAGGTTTTATTGACTGCTTCAACAGGACCGTAATTCTCACCCATCACCATGGGAAGACCATAAAGGTTTCAGCCAAGGAAAGAAAAATATCCCGCAGCCGAGATTGAACAAGGTGGATATTTCTGAATTGAGCAAGGTTCGAGAGTGTGTGAATTTCGGATGTGTTTCGAAGAGCTACGGGCATGCCACCGGATCGAGAGATAGAATTCAGCATTGAGCTAGCACCGGAACCGCTCCCATATACAAGAAACCATACAGAATGGCACCATCGAATTGGTAGAACTGAAGAAGCAAATAAAGGAATTATTGGAAAAAGGGTACATCTGAGCCAGTTCCTCACCTTGGGGTTCACCAATTTTGTTTGCCAAAAGAAGGATGGAACACCGAGATTGTGCATAGACTATCGAGCACTAAACAAGGTCACAATCAAGAACAAATATCCGATGCCGCGAATAAATGATTTATTCGATCAACTCGCTCGAGGCCAAGGTGTTCTCAAAGATTGACTTAAGGTCGGGATACCATCAACTGAAAGTGCGAACGAAGATATTCCCAAGACAGCTTTCACCTCCGGATCGGATTGTATGAGTTCACCGTAATGCCATTCGGACTAACAAACGCCTCGCATATTTTGTTCACCTCATGAACAAAGTATTCATGAAGTTTATGGATAAGTTTGTTGTGGTATTTATCGATGATATTCTGGTATACTCCAAAACACCGGAAGAGCACGCTGAACATCTCCGGATTGTACTAGGAGAACTCAGAAACATCGGTTGTACGCTAAATTCAGCAAGTGTGAATTTTGGCTAAAGCAAGTAGGTTTTACGGGCCACGATCTTGACCCAAGAAGGTATCGCCAGAGACCGGAAAAAGTCAAGGCCGTGCTTGGCTGGAAGCCACCAGCCGGCGTGACGGATGTCTGAAGTTTCTTGGGAATGGC
The DNA here is from genome assembly GCA_021605205.1 of Aegilops longissima. NCBI lineage: Eukaryota > Viridiplantae > Streptophyta > Magnoliopsida > Poales > Poaceae > Aegilops > Aegilops longissima. The sequence continues at coordinate 43,253,427 of CM038676.1, read as the reverse complement.
AGGATACTACGGAGATTTATTGAAGGGTTCTCCACCATAGCAAAGCCAATGATGCAACTACTCAAGAAAGACAGGAAGTTTGAATGGACGGAAGCTTGCGAGAAAAGTTTCCAAGAACTCAAGAGGAAGCGACGACAAGCACCAAGTACTAATTGTGCGGATATACACAAAATTTTGAGGTATTTTGTGACGCATCTCGAAAGGGCCTCGGTGCGATTGATGCAAGATGGCAAGGTTGTGCATATGTTTCGGACAACCGCAAGCATGAGGAAAATTATCCTACACATGACCTGGAATTAGCAGCAGTTATTCATGCACTCAAGGAATGGAGACACTTCTTACTCGGTAATCGTTGTGAAATATACACGGACCACAAAAGCCTCAAGTATATTTTCACACAACCCGAACTCAATTTACGGCAGCGACGCTGGTTGGAATTAGTAAAGGATTATGATGTTGGAATCCACTACCACCCAGGCAAAGCAAATGTGGTAGCAGATGCTCTGAGTCGGAACCCCAGTCCGGACAACGACAGCATGCCAAACTTAAGACCTGAATTCCAGCAGGAATTCGCAAAGCTCAATCTGATGGTGGTCACCGAAGGCAGTGTGTCGAACTTAGAATTACAGCCTACCCTGATAGAGAAGGTTAAATAGGCTCAACGTGGACACCCCAGCATTGAAGGCATAAAACGGAAGATGAAGTTGGGCAAGGCCTCAGAATTCATTATTGATGAGCAAGGAATATTGTGGTACGGAAATAGGCTTTGCGTACCAAATATCCATGACCTTAAACAGCAAATCCTGGCTGAAGGCCACACCGCTCCATATTCAATCCATCCTGGAGGAACAAAAATGTACAAAGACCTTCAAGAAACATTTTGGTGGCATGGTATAAAAAGAGACATAGCCACGTTTATTGCATGTTGTGACTCTTGTCGGCGATCAAGGCCGAGCACCGTAAACCGGCGGGCTATTGCAACCAAATAAGATACCCGAGTGGAAATGGGACGAGATTGGAATGGATTTCATTGTTGGACTACCTCGGTCACGACACGGACATGATGCCATATGGGTCATCACTGATAGACTGACTAAAGTAGCACATTTCATCCCCGTGAAGACAACCCACACCACTCAGAAGCTTGCTAGGCTCTACCTTTCCCGTATCGTTTGCTTGCATGGAGTCCCAAACAAAATAATCTCGGACAGAGGCACTCAATTCGTCTCCCGATTTTGGGATCACTTACAACAAGCTCTGGGAACTCAGCTGGCATTCAGTACCGCATACCATCCCAGCATGATGGGCGGTGAGCGAGTAAACCAGATTCTAGAAGATATGCTGAGAGCATGTGTCCTCACCTATGGGACCAGCTGGGAAGAGAGCTTACCATACGCAGAATTCGCATATAACAACAGCTATCAGTCCAGCCTACAAATGGCACCATTTGAAGCTCTGTACGAGCGAAGATGTCGAACCACGCTAAATTGGTCGGAAACCGGAGACAGTCATATCTTCGGCCCAGACCTACTCAACGAGGCTGAAGATAAGGTCAAGGTGATTAAGGACCGACTCAAGACAGCCCAAAGCCGACAAAAGAGTTATTACGATCAGAAGCATCGTGGAGTCAATTTTGAACCCGGTGAATTTGTGTACTTACGAGTATCCCCTATGAGAGGCCTGCATCGATTCAAGATTAAAGGGAAGCTAGCACCAAGGTTCATCGGACCATTCTGCGTAGTGGCACGAAGAGGCACGGTGGCCTACCAGCTAGACTTACCCAAAGAATTATCCGACATCCACGACATATTCCACGTCTCCCAATTGAGGAAGTGCGTAAGCAACCCAGAGAAACAAGTACCCCATAAAAACATTGACGTGCAGCCAGACCTTACATATCGGGAGCATCCGATAAAAATCTTGGAAGAGTCTGAAAGGAGAACCCGACAGAAAACCATCAAGTTCTTCAAAGTTCAGTGGAGCAACCACACCGAAAGTGAAGCCACATGGGAAAGAGAGGATTTCCTTCGGACAGAACACCCACAATTATTTGAGGATCAGCTGGAATCTCGGGGACGAGATTTTTCCTAAGGGGGTAGGTGTTGTGACACTCCAAAAATATCCTTTTGGTTTTCTTCAAAAAATTTGTTGGATTTGAAGAAGGTCTTCTAAACCCTTCCAAAAATCTCTCTCAAAAACTTTTTCCCTCTAGCAAATATTTTATTTTTGCATCTCCTTCAACTCTGGTGTTTGGTTTTTAAATTTTTCTTCTGATTGCCCTCTTCTCAAAATTTCATGAAAAATCTTTGGAGTTTATTTTTCTTTCAAAAAAGAAACTCTAGGAGTTTTGCATCCTCTCCAAAATTTGAAACCATTCATGATTTTGCCATGCACCACATGGTAAAATCTTCCCAAAAATCTCTCCTTCCACTTTGGGCAATCCAAACATTCTGTCTCAACAAGCTCAACCATTTTCTGAATTTTATTTCATTTATTTCTCCTCCCAAATCTTTTCTGTCCATTATTTTGAGCCTAGGTGATTTGCAAAGCAAGTACCTAAATGCATTTGAGTCTTGACCTCAAACCAACTTCCCTGGATAGTCCTTGGTACCCACAACCCAGAACAATCAAGATCCACTCCTCTCCTGTTCAAATATTTCAAATTCTAGTCTCTGCAAGTTTGGACCAGATTTGCCAAATTTGGTGAAATTCATATCTACACTTCTCCAAAAATTCCACAAATATTCAGGCAGCCTCTAGATGCAATGAGAGGCCCCTCCACCAAAAACCAGCTCAAGGAAAAATCCCTACATGCCTATATCATTCTGTCGAACACCTTGCATTCACTATTACTGTTCATCTTCAGTTAAATTCAGATTTGCAGTGTCATCTCCGTCAGAGTTTCAGTCACATGCCCACAGTGCACTTGGCACGTTGCTCGCAGCCTAGCCTGCTTGTTCGGAGCTTCTCACACGTGCTTGGCGCGTTCCTGGCGTCGGTGGCACCACAGCGCAAGCTTGGCGTGTCTTCTTGGCGGCGAGAACCACCGAAGCGGCCGACAGGAGCAGAACGGCGGCATAACGCCGTTCGGCGCCGCCTAAACCTCTGGTAGCCCCGTGGCCATTTCCTTGCCATCGACGCATGCAGCACCGTCGCGTGGCACGACAAGCACAGAGCGTGCTCCCTGCCGCCGACGGGCCCGCGCTGCCCCGTTCCGTCGAGCTCCCCCTAAGCAACCAAACCCCAACGCGTTTAGCACCTAAACAGAACCAGGGAACCCCCACGACGATGCTCAACCTCTGAACCTCCCGATCAACGCCTGCGCCGCCAGAACTTCACGGAGAACCCGTTTCGGCAACCGCCTCGGGCCGGCTATATATAGCAACCCCGAGCGCGCTCTCGCCCCCGCACACATCCACCACCTCTCTAGTCCACGCCAAGCCCCTAGAAAGGCCTCGAGGAGCTCTTCTTCCCCGACTCCGGCCACCTCGTTCCGCCTCGGCCTCCACCTCGATCCACTCCGGTGAGGTCATCTCCGGCGCCCTAACCTCGCCAGCTACCCTCTCATGCTACCAAGAGTCTAACCCCCACTCCAATTTGATCTTCACAGCTCTCTCCGACGAGGTCACGACCACCCGAATCGCCGTGCGCCGGAGCAAGCGTCACCGTCGATGTGGTACTCGCCGGCAACCACCACCACCACCCACAGACGCGGAATGGCGCCCTGAACACGGAGGTACCCTCCGGTCTCCCTGCCTCGCCGTGGATCGCCGCCGGCGACCACATGACTCTCGGCGCCGACGAGCCCGTCGCCTCGCTTGAAATTTCAAACTGACGGTGGGACCCACCGTCAGCCTCTCTTGTTTTTTTGAATCGTTTTCTGAAAGCATACTTTGGCAAATACGCTTCCACTCTGAACCGTTTTTCTGGACTTTTCTGCAAAGCCCCCTGGAAGTTTTCTGTTTCATTACAGATGGGTCCTTGGACCAAAAACCCTTATAACTTTTTAACAGAAAGGAATTTTTGAGTAATTCTTTTTCTGTCCTCTTAAAATTTTTGTCTAGTTTTTTATAATATTTATTTGAAAAATATTTGGATTAACTTTCTGTGACCCACGGTATTTACGTTAGCGCGTGTATTTTGTGTACCGTAGATACCGAAGGAAGTGACGGAACCGCGAACTTCGCCGAGCTAGACCGCGACTACTCCGAACCAGGCAAGCAATGTTTGAACTTTTGATATGATGAGTGTTTGGGCATGTTTGCATTATTTTTGTATCATGGCACGTTCATAAGCATTTCGATGATAATTTACCTCGTAAGAGTTGAGGCAAATGAGCTTGGTAAATCCGTGAGTTGTTGGAAACATGCTGCATGGCCATGAGTTGGCATGAGTATGGGTAAGATGGCAGTGTTCTAGCATGCCAGGCTTATGCAAGATTGTAGACCCAGTGTCAACATAAATCAGTCAGATTCCCGTCCGTCTTCCCTTCCGTACTACCACCTATTTCCCGCAAGGGATACGGCTTAGTGAGTTGCAAACACTTCCTGGTACACACCAAATTGAGAGGTCGGGATGAAGGTTCCATGGCCCTGGATTAAAGCCTTTCATCCGGTCAGGGGGCATGGGTGTTTCCGGTTGGGACCGAGAGGAGGGCACCCCTTAGAGAGCGCGTATATAAATTTGATCCCATGCTATTCGAGATTGTGATCTCCCCGTCTCAAAGTTTTCTTAAACGCTGTCTAGGGTGATTCCTGGCAACGTGAGGTATGATGGGTGTGTACTAGCTAGTTGTGTTTCCTCCGAAATACCGTAAACGGAACTAGTCCTTCGTGACTACGGAAATCCATTGGCTGTGGACAATTTTGGTACAAACTCTGCAGAGTCAAAACTCTCGAATTCATCTTATTCATATCCGAGTACCGTGTTCATCTCATCTTGTCAAGTGTCAGTCTCGGTGACAGAAACTCCTGATAACCATATGAGTGTTATATGTTTATTTCCTGTGAATGGACTAACCCGCTTATGGTCTCGTGATGAATATTTTCCGTGAGCACCATATCTCATCAGTTATGAAAAATGAATTATAAGCCCTTTCTGCGATGTCACTCAGACGTCCGACTGCGGCATTGTTGTTATTTATTTTTCATTATAAGCCCTTTCTGCGATGTCGCTTAGACGTCCGACTGCGGCATTGTTGTTATTTAAATTCATTATAAGCTCTTTCTGCGATGTCGCTCAGACGTCCGACTGTGGCATTGTTGTTATTTATATTCATTATAAGCCCTTTCTGCGATGTCGCTCAGACGTCCGACTGCGGCATTGTTGTTATTTATTTTTCATTATAAGCCCTTTCTGCGATGTCGCTCAGACGTCCGACTGTGGCATTGTTGTTATTTAAATTCATTATAAGCCCTTTCTGCGATGTCGCTCAGACGTCCGATCATGCATTGTTATTATTTACTTTTATTATAAGCCCTTTCGTGATGTCGCCCGACGTCCATTGCACGCATGTATTTTATTTCAATATAAGCCCTTTCTGAGGTGTCGCTCAGACGCCCGACTGTGGCATGTTTTACTTATTTTTTCACCCTTCGAGGCGTCGCTTCAGACACCCAATTGGTTTTGAGTTTTGTCTTCTTTGGGTTTTCGAGCGGACTACCGCCGACTCCCTTCTTATTTACCTTGCTACACTGATTAAATTGAGCATTGTCAAAATTAAACATGTTGCATTCATGCATTCATTTGTTATATATTTTGTCCGAACTGTCTTGCGAGTACTTTCAAAGTACTCACCTGGCTTGTTGATTTGGCCAGATGCTGACGAAGGCGATCCCATGGATGAAGAGTTCGATAGCGAGTCCGACGCCTAGAGGAATCCCAGTCAGTCTCGTGCGACCCCTGGATTAGTCATTGTGATATATCCGCTTCCGCTGCCCAAATAAATTCATCGAGCCTCACCTCGACGCTCGATGAGCCGCCAGTGCAGTAGACTTTTTAACCAACCCACTGTGTTATTCCACCAACCACTCATATCGCGAGTCAGTAGTATTTCCACCCCACACCATTGTGTCATATCCGCCATCATGTTTAATTATCGGCGTGTGTGTGATAATTGGTTGGCCATCTTCAGTCCGACCCTGCAATATTGTAATGCTATTGGCTTATTGTATCAAAGTTTTGTCTACCGGTATGAAGGATTTTCCTCATATTGGACTTCATAGGTCGGTTGTTCAATAAATATTTTTATTGAAGAACCGGTCGTGACAAGGTTGTAAACATTTTACGTATACCTCACAACCCCAAATCCTGAGATGCGACAAACTGGGTTTCTTCCCGTTCCATAACTCATATGGTGTCGTCTCAACTGATTTAGACGGTGCTCTGTTAATTGTGTGAGTAGCAGTTTCCAGTGCGTGATCCCAAAAAGATATCGGAAGATTTGTAAGAGACATCATCGACCTTACCATGTCCAACAAGGTTCGGCTACGTCGTTTCGATAATCCATTTCTCTGTGGAGTTCCGGGAGGCGTAAGCTGTGAAACGATTCGACGGTCACTCAGATGTTGGCCAAACTCATGACTAAGATATTCGCCTCCGCGATCAGACTGCAGAAACTTAATCTTTTTGTTACGATGATTTTCTACATCATTCTGAAATTCTTTGAACTTTTCAAAGGTTTCCGACTTATGCTTCATTAAGTAGATATAGCCATACCTACTCAAATCATCAGTAAAAGTCACGAAGTAGAAATACCCACCCCGTGCGTGTGTGTTCATTGGACCACATACATCACTATGTATTATTTCCAGTAATTTACCCGCCTGTTCAGGATGACCCGTGAACGACGCCTTGGTCATTTTCCCCATCAGGCAAGCTTCACATGTGTCAAATGACTCAAAATCAAAGAACGGTAAGACTCCATTTTTATGGAGTTTTTGCATGCGTTTCTTTCCGATGTGGCCAAGCCGATAGTGCCACATGAAAGTGGTGGTGGTATCCGTCGTGGTTCTAAGTATGACAGTAGAATGGGGGGTAGGTATGGAGAGGCAAGGTACTAGCTATGGAGTAGTTGGTACGCACGAGTTTACGAGTTTAGGCCCTTCTCGGAGGAAGTAACAGCCCTACGTCTCGGAGCCCGGAGGCGTTCGACTGGATTATATGCATATGAATTACAGGGGTGCGAACCCTTCTACCTGTGGAGGGGGGTGGCTTATATAGAGTGCGCCAGGACCCCAGCCAGCCCACGTAGCGGAGGGTTTAAGGTACATTAAGGCTAGGCGTTACTGGTAACGCCTTACATAAAGTGTCATCATGACCATAAAGACTACTTAACTACAGACCGTTTGGACACCGAGTGGCTCTTGAACTCCTGGTGGTCGAGTGGGTCTTCATAGTCGAAAGTGTCTTTGAATGCATCGAGTGGAAACCTACCAGGTCGACTGGTAGGCAGTTTATTCTAAGGATGCCCTTGGGGAGGGTATCTTGGACAGGTCCATGACCCTACCCTAGGTATATGACTTCATCATTAGCCCCCGAATGGATCGAGGTTTGAGTGAGGAAGGAGTTGATAATCTTTCCGACCTGCTTTTCGCGCTGCGAGTGTGATTTACTCTGGATCAGTGACCTTTCAGTGACGGTGTCAACTTTTCTTTCAGTCGCTTTGATCCATTCTCTACATCTGTCGAGTGAACTTTATGAACTTGGAGATTTCCGAGCGACGGATCGGAGGAAATCTGCCGTCTGACAAGTTGCTCTGCTGTTAGCGGATTTAGTGGGATCCGAATTTCAGGAAGCGCGCGAAGCGGAGAAGGCCGCGGCACTCGGATGGGATAAGGCAAGGACACCTCGATCTCCACGCCACCTTTTTCGTCAAGTATCGCGCACGCGACTGTTGCGGGATTTGACAGGATTGCTCGGGCCTACCAGTCAGCCACTCGGAAGAGACTTCATATAAGGCGCCGGGCGGGGGTATTTTGAACAGTGCGCCCTCATTTTCCGCTCCTCCGTCCTCAGATTCATCCGCCGCGCCCGTAACCTGCTCAGCGCTGCTGCCCCGCTCCTGCCCCGCCGGCGACAATGGTGAAGGAGAAGACGGCGGCCTTGGAGCGGGCGAAGAAGGCGACGGCGAAGGCGAAGGGGAGAGCGACCAGTCGGGGCGGATCCTCGTCGCGGTCCAGCCTGCCGCAACGACCTGGCCAATGAGGGATTGATCCCCCACGGGTCAGCAAGGCTTCCGGGGACAGAGTGGCAGCCGCAGCCTCAAGAGGGTGAGTGCGTCCTCTTAGCCACCCATGTGGATCGCAGATTTTCTCTTCCGCCGAATCTTTTCTTTCGGGGTTTTCTGAACTTCTTTGGAGCACAACTCCATCACTTTACACCCAACTCCATTGCCTATCTCGCCGCTTTCGTGTCTTTGTGCGAAAACTTCTTGGGTTGTCGACCACACTAGGGCCTCTTCAAACACATATTCACTTGTCGCCTCGGGACGGTGAAAAGGCTAGTCCGAATGATGAAAGAACCCAAGTAATCCAGATGTGTGGGGGTCTTGGGGTCCAGATGAGGGGTAAAAGTGCCTTTCCAGCCATGATTCTTCCCGATTCAGTCAGAGGGTGGCAGTCGACCTGGTTCTACTGCCAAGACCAGTCGACTGGACTCCCTCCTTTCTCCATGGATCGAGTGAACAAGCCGTCCTCTCTGAAGGTGATTCCGAAGGAGAAGGCCCAGGTTAAGTTGTTGATGGAGCGTGTAGTCCAGCTCATTCGCGACGGAGTGACCGGCATGGATCTTCTGGAGGTTTTCCTTCGACGGCGCATTCAGCCGCTCCAATATCGAGGTCACCCGATGTGGATGTACTCTGGTACCGAGGACACCACCCGGGTCGACCCAAAGGAGGTCGACGACGCCACATTGGAGAGGTGGATGAATGCCATCACAGGGAACAAGGATAACCCTCGCGGGGCTAGGAGGATCCCACCACTCGACCAATCTTACGAACCAGACTAGGTATGACCACTTATCTCCGACTGTGATCCTGTTGCATTTGCTCTGTTCCGCTGCGAATCGATCGACTGACTTTTGTCTTGTTTTGCTGTCTTCTAGGTCACCACTGAGATGTACTCGATGCCCAACGGGGCGCAAGAACCAGTCGAGGAAGAAGAAGGAAGCGGGGGCGAAAGCCAGGAGGAATGGGAGTCTGAGGAAAACGACAGCTCTGATGAAGAGGAGGAGGAGGAGGAAGAAGAGGAGGGAGACGTGGATCCACCCCACTCGGAAAGGCGATCCAAGCTGATGCATGATCCGGTGGTCGAGCGTGGTAAGGCTATCGCGCCCATCGGGCGGTCGACGGCGCGCTTTCGGACGACTTCTCCAAAGGTAAACCGAGAAACCGCCAAAGCAACCCCGAACAACGTCATCAAAGCGGCGAAGGCCTTGCCCAAGATGAGGATGGTCATTCCCACCATTTCCGGGTAATCAGCAGAACTTGTGTTTTCCTGTCTACCATGAGTGCACTTTTGGTCGACTCGTTTGGTGATCAATTGACTTCTGAAATCTGCGGTGCTGCCACCTCACGAGACCTCGGCTAAGCACGAGGATCGGAAATGGAAGATGCCGCCACCTCCAACCTTGGTATGATCTCTGCAGTTTCGCTTTTACGGTCGATTGATTCCTGTTTTACCTTTGAATCTTACCTGTAGTTCCACCTCATGTCATTGATCTCCCGATGACGACGATGAAACACCGCCGAGGAAGAGGAAGGACAAAAGGTGCTCACGGCAAGGCTACTCCAGCTTGTATCACCTGCCGAGACGCTAGTTCACGAGGGAGGCGACACCACTCGGACTTCGTGTCCTTTCTTGTGTCACCGACGAGTGTCCGCCTTCGTCGTCGATCGCTGACCCGCCATCCCTTTTGCCACACACCACGCCCCGAAGACCAAGTGAGTGCTGCCAAGGAGGCCATACGCCAGAAGGGATCATGATGGAGCAAGTGAAGGTGGTCGGGAGGCCAGCCGGCGGCTTATGATGCAAGCTCGGCTCTTGAGCAATGTCCAAGTAAGTTGCTTGTTCTGTTAGGATATGCTACCTGAAATTTCTTCTTTCAAGATTTCCATATCAGATCTCAGATACCCACCGTGGGTGTGTCGATTGAATTTTTGAACTGGTGGGGGCACGCTGAGTGCACCCACCGGTGTAGTCCCCGAGACTATGGTGGACTGCAGGCGATCGACTATAGTCTTTATACTTTGAACTTCTTCACTCGGTCTGGTCCGCCATGTCGAATGGATCTTTGGAACCGTGGGGCACGCTAAGTGCACCCACCGGTGTAGTCCCCGAGACTATGGTGGATCAGGCGATCGACTATAGTCTAAGAACTTCTTTTTTACACACGGTGACTGGCGACAGTTAGCTATGTTTTAGGATCATAACCTTTTGCCTCTTTCGGTCGACTAGTCGAACCGAATTGGTAAAACCAGTGGGGCACGCTGAGTGCACCCACTGGGTGTAGTCCCCGAGACTACTGTCGAATGTTTTGATTCGACTGTAGTCTTAGAAATGCTACGATTTTTCTTTAGTCACTCGGAAGTGACTTGTCTTTGATGTTTTGTCGATTGACTCTTCGCAGAAATCTTGCGAGCTCGTGGCCCGCTATATCGAATTGGAGAACAAGCAGATCCAGCTCAACCTTGACTTGAAGTTTGCTCAGGAGAACTTGCAAAAGGCGAGAGACGAAGCAAAAGGTATGGCTGGTGAGAACTTGACGACTGTCTTTGTCTTTCTACCCATTCTCAACTCTGGACTTATTGTTATTTTGCAGACAAACTGGAGAAGGCTCTGAAGAAGAAAGACCACGACCTTGCAGAGGCACAGAAGGCGGCTTTGGAGAAAACAAAGCTCGCGGAAGAGAAACTGGCCTCAGTCGGAAAACTCGAAGAGGAGAATACCAAACTGAAGGTTGCCCTCGACGCAGCCAACAAGGAGGCTAGCCGATTGAAGAATGATAAAGTTGCTCTGACTGACAAGGTTGGCGAACTGGCGGGGAGGAGGAACGATCTGGAGGTTTATCTAGGAGGGCTCGCCAAGAAGCTATTCCTCATGCTTGAAGGTAATTCCTCTTATCCGACTGACTTGTCATCATCGACTCACCATAGAACCATTAGCTTGAACTTGAGTCATATTTGCAGAATTCTGTCAGAACTTCAAAGAGGAGACCAGTCCAGTGGAGACAAGCCTGGACCGCATCAACTCTCCCGTGAAGGATGAAGCCGCTATGAACGTGCTCCGAATGGAGTGTCGCATTGCTGGTGTGGTGGACTATCTCACTCGACTAAAAGCTGCGGTGTCACGGATCGACTCAACCCTCTGGCCGGACCAGCCGCTTCAGAATGACCTTGAGTCCTTAATGACTCGACTGAATGAGGTTCCAAGTCGAGTGCAAGAATGGAAAAAGTCTTCTGCCAGGTGCGGTGCTGATGTTGCTCTGTCTCTGGTTCGTGTGCACTGCAAGGAAGCGCGGGAGGAAAAGCTGGCGGCCCTCAGAGTTGCCAACACCAAGAAGTATGATTTCCAATCTTTCATGGAAACTTTCATCGCCGCTGCCACCCGGATCACCGATGGGATCGACCTTGACCAGTTTGTGGCTCCTTCCAGTCCTCCACCTGAGGAGTAAAAAACTTTTATGCTCTACCTTAAATTTGCCTCGGAATGTCGACTGATTTTTGTAACCGATAAACTTTAGCGGGCTTGAGGCCTGGGTACTTCTGCATCCTTAGGATGCTATCCGAACTTTACTTATCATCAAAATATGCTTTTTTTGCCTTCGAGTGAACTTTGCTCTTCACTCGGATTATGCTTCAATGTTTGAGATGCAGCTCTGAGGTGGATCCAGTCGACCTACACTTTGTGGCTCTTGCAGGTGCAGGAGAAGGAAGCAGTCAACGTGTACCTCGTCGTCCTTGCGGATCGGTATGTTTTCAAACTTAGGCGAGTCCCGGACTGCAGCTAAGCCCCTGAGTGGGAGGTTTGCTCTCCACTCGGTAGGATTTTCAAAACTTAGGCGAGTACTGGACTGCAGCTAAGCCCCCGAGTGGGAGGTTTGCTCTCCACTCGGTAGGATTTTTCAAACTTAGGCGATTACTAGACAGCAGCTAAGCCCCCGAGTGGGATGTTTGCTCTCCACTCGGTAGGATTTTTCAAACTTAGGCGGTCTTGGACTGCAGCTAAGCCCCAGTGGGAGGTTTGCTCTCCACTCGGTAGGATTTTTCAAACTTAGGCGTAGCTTGGACTGCAGCTAAGCCCCGAGTGGGAGGTTTACTCTCCACTCGGTAGGATTTTTCAAACTTAGGCGAGTCTTGGACTGCAGCTAAGCCCCAGTGGGAGGTTTGCTCTCCACTCGGTAGGATCTTTCAAACTTAGGCGAGTACTGGACTGCAGCTAAGCCCCCGAGTGGGAGGTTTGCTCTCCACTTGGTAGGATTTTTCAAACTTAGGTGAGTACTGGACTGCAGCTAAGCCTCCAAGGAGGATTTTTGTGTCATAGCTTAGAAGGGGAAGGCAACAGTCGACCTGTACCTCGTCGTCCTTGCAAAGTGCACATTGTATTAAATACTTAGGCGAGTACTTGGACTGCAGCTAAGCCCCCGAGTGGGAGTCTGGCTCACCACTCGGTAGGATTTTAAACACTTAGGCGAGTACTTGGACTGCAGCTAAGCCCCCGAGTGGGAGGCTGGCTCACCACTCGGTAGGATTTTAAACACTTAGGCGAGTACTTGGACTGCAGCTAAGCCTCCGAGTGGGAGGCTGGCTCACCACTCGGTAGAATTTTAAACACTTAGGCGAGTACTTGGACTGCAGCTAAGCCTCCGAGTGGGAGGCTGGCTCACCACTCGGTAGGATTTTGAATACTTAGGCGAAACGGATTCGCAGCTAAACCCCCGAGTGAGTGGCTGGCTCGCCACTCGGTAAGGATTTTCTTACAAAATTAGGCGAAACAGATTCGCAGCTAAGTCACCCACTTGGGGGGGGGGGGGTTTAACAAAAAGTAATAACAATCATTGGGAAAATTATAATCTTCTTGATTTAGATAGACAAACTACAGAGGTACTTTTATTACATCTCACCCGAGTGAGCTCTTAAGTGTAAAAGGGGCGGAGCAGCTCCGCATTCCATGCCTGAGGCTCATCGATCTGGCGTTCGACGTTGTAAAGATGGTAAGCCCCATTGTGAAGAACTCGTGAAGATGAAGGGACCTTCCCAAGTGGGAGCGAGCTTGTGTGGTTTCTGTTGATCCACTCGGAGGATCAGATCTCCTTCTGAAAGGCTCGACTCTTCACATTTCTGGCGTGGAATCGGCGCAAGTCCTGCCGATAGATGGTCGGCGGATCAGGGCCATCTCTCTCTCCTCTTCAAGGAGGTCGATTGCATCTTGACGGGCTTGCTTTGCTTCACTTGAGTAGAGTTCGACTCGGGGGCATTGTGAAGCAGGTCACTCGGCAGAACTGCTTCAGCTCCATAGACCATAAAGAATGGAGTTCTCCCAGTCGAACGATTAGGAGTGGTCCTCAATCCCCAAAGAACCGACGGAAGTTCGTCAACCCACGCTCCTGCTGCATGCTTGAGATCACGCATCAGTCGAGGTTTCAATCCTTTGAGAATTAGACCATTTGCTCGTTCAGCTTGTCCATTCGACTGGGGGTGAGCGACTGAAGCATAGTCGACTCGCGTGGTTCTCGAGAGCGCTAAAAGGCTTTGAACTTGTCGGAATCGAAATTTGACCCATTGTCCGTGACGATGCTATGCGGAACTCCATATCTGAATATCAATTCTCTGGCGAAACTGACAGCAGTTCACGTATCAAGGTTCATGATAGGTTTAGCTTCGATCCACTTTGTGAACTTGTCGACTGCCACAAGCAAATGAGTGAAACCACTCCTGCCAGTTCTCAGCGGTCCAATCATATCAAACCCCCAAACAGCGAAAGGCCAGACGAGTGGAATGGTCTTCAATGCTGAGGCGGGCTTGTGTGACATATTGGAGTAGAACTGACATCCTTCACATTTGTCGACTATTTCCTTTGCCATTTCATTTGCCTTTGGCGGTAAAATCCCTTCGGTATGCTTTAGCCACGATGGTCCGAGAGGACGCATGGTGACCGCAGGTCCCTGAGTGGATATCATCAAGGATTATCTGACCTTCTTCTGGCATTATGCACTTCTAGCTGACTCAGTCACGCTTTCTCTGAATAACTGTCCCTTGATCACAGTAAAGGCCTTGGATCAACGGACGATCTGTCTAGCCTCTTCTTCATTCTCCGGGAGCTCTTTCCTTAGGATGTATGCGATGTACGTCTTGTCCGATCGGGAGTGATGACCACGACTTCCATGACTAGGTCGACCACCATTTGGGACCTCAACTTCATCGGATCGGTGGCACTTTTTGGCTGTGGAGTTTCTTCATGAAAGGATCCTCTTGAATCGACGGTGTGCGGATGTGCTCCAAAACACATCATGGGAATGGCTTCCCTCTTGGACCCTATTTTCGCCAAATCATCGCAGACTTGATTTTTCAGTCGGGGTATGTGATGGAGCTCTAACCCCTCAAACTTCTTTTCTAGCTTCCTCATCAGCATTACAAGAGCTAGTCATGGCTGGACTTGACGTCCCACTCCTTCATCACCGATTAACCACGGATCTGAGTCGCCATAGACCATGAGGCGACGGACGCCGAGTGAAATGGCCATACGCAACCCATACAACAGTGCTTCACATTCTGCCTCATTGTTGGAAGAATCAAAGTGAATCTGGAGCACGTATCTGAGCTTATCTCCTCGGGGGGAAACCAATACTACCCCAAAGACCGAACCATTCAGCATCTTGGAACCATCAAAGAACATAGTCCGGTGCTCGAGTGAACTTGAGTCGGTAACTGTTGTTCAATCCACTCGGCGATGAAATCTGCTATTGCTTGGGACTTGATGGCTTTCTTTGCCTCAAACTTGATATCAAGGGGAAAAAGTTCAATCACCCATTTCGCCACTCGACCGATTCGTCTCTGTTGTGCGAATCTCTCGATAACGGGCGTCACGACGATCGTAATGGAATGATTAGAGAAGTAGTGAGCAACCTTCTTTGCGGTCATATAAATCCCATACACAAGCTTCTGATAATGAGGGTATCTTTGCTTCGATGGGGTTAACACTTCAGAAAGATAATATATTGGGCGCTGAACTTTGAAGGCTTTTCCTTCCTCTTCCCGCTCGATCGTAAGTACTATACTGACGACTTGTCCTGTGGCTGCAATGTAAAGCAGCAACGGCTCTTTGCTGATTGGGGCAGCAAGCACGGGTTGGTGGAGAGCGAGCTTTGAGCTCGCAAAGCGTTGCATCGCTTCGTGGAGTCCACTCGAACTTGTTTGACTTCTTCATCAGTCGGTAAAGAGGCAATGCCTTTTCACCGAGGCAAGAGATGAATCGACTTAAAGCGGCCAAGCATCTAGTAAGCTTCTGGATATCGTGCACATGCACAGGGCGTTTCATTCGGAGAATAGTGCCAACTTTTTCTGGGTTAGCGTCGATTCCTCGTTCAGAAATGAGAAAACCGAGTAACTTTCCACCAGGAACTCCGAATGAGCACCTCTTGAGATTGGCAAATGTTTCAGCAAGGTCAGTCAACAGGTCGGAACCTTTCCGTGACTTGACCACAATGTCATCCATGTATGCTTCCACATTCCGACTGATTTGAGTGAGTAAACACTTCTGAATCATCCTCATGAACGTGGCTCCGACATTCTTGAGGCCGAATGGCATGGTGACATAACGAAGCACCGAATGGAGTGATGAAAGCTGTTTTGATCTCGTCGGGTCCATACAGACGGATCTGATGGTACCGGAATATCGTCTAAAAAGACAACCGCCACATCCCGCAATCGAGTCGACTATTTGGTCGATCTTTGGGGAGAGGAAAATGATCTTCGGCAGGCCCGATTGATATGTTTGAAGTCGATGCACATGCGCAGTGAATTGTCCTTCTTAGGGACCATGACCACATTGGCGAGCCACTCGGAGTGGTAAATTTCTCGGAGAAACTCTGCTGCTAAGAGCCGAGCCACCTCCTCGCCTATGGCCTTTCTCTTCTGGACGGCGGGCCGTCGAAGATGTTCTTTGACAGGTTTGACTTTTGAGTCAACTCGCAGACGGTGCTCAGTCAGCTCCCTGGGAACACCCGGCATGTCAGCAGGCTTCCATGCAATGATGTCCCAATTCTCACGGAGGAACTGGACGAGCGCTTCTTCCTATTTGGAGTCGAGTGTTGTTGAGATGTTGGTCGGAGCAGCGTTGGGGTCGGTCGGTTGAATATGAACCTGCTTCGTCTCACCGCACGACTGAAATGCCGACTCCGTAGCGGGCTTCTTGGCTCGCAACAAATCACTCGAATCTGCAGTCTTCTGATATTCTTGCAATTCTACCACTGCCATCTGAGCATCAGCAATCTTAGAGCCTTTCTGGAAACACTCTTCCTCTTTCTTCCGATTGCCAGTGACAGTGATCACACCCTTGGGGCCATGCATCTTCAGCTTAAGGTACACATAACATTGTCGGGCCATGAAACGGGCATACGCCGACCTTCCCAGAATAGCGTGATAAGCGCTCTGGAAATCCACAACCTCAAAGGTCAACTTTTCTTTGCGGAAATGCTTCGAATCACCAAAAACCACATCAAGAGCAATTCGACCGAGTGACTCAGCCTTCTTTCCAGGATTGACTCTGTGGAAACTCATGTTACTGGTGCTGAGTCTGGACATCGGAATGCCCATCCCTTTCAACATCTCTGCATACAAGATGTTCAGGCCATTGCCGCCATCCATCAAAACTTTGGTCATCGAGTGCCTTCGACGGTCGGGTCGACCCTCAACGCTTGCCTCCCGGGGTGGCAATGTGTGTCGGATGATCGGACTGGTCGAATGTGATGGCGGTGCAGGACCATTTCAGATAATTAGGCGTCACGAGCGACCATGTTCACTTCTCGGTTGATAACTTTCAACCGACTTTTGCTTTCAACGTCAGCAAAAATCATCAGGGTGGAATTGACCTGGGGGTATCCACCATCACTATCTTCTTTGTCCTCAACTTTATCCGACCCCTTTTCTTTATCCTTGGGTTGCTTCCCTTGGAACTGCTGAATCAAGAGCCGACATTGTCGAGTGGTATGCTTTGGGTAAATGAGTTTACCCTCTTCATCTTTCTTCATGTGAATGTGACATGGCAAGTCCAATACATCATTCCCATCTTGGTCTTTCACCTTCTTGGGGTTCCATGGACCCTTGGGTTTCCCCTTGAACTTTCATGGGGTCACAGCCAAGGCTTCTCCGGGAGCGGCTGGCTCGGCTTTGCGCTTCTGCTTCCGACTGGAATTTCCTCCGCCGGCTTCATTAGCGGCTGACTTGTACTTACTACTCCGGAGCCGATCCTCTTCTTCACCATTAGCATACTTGGTGGCAATCTCCATCATCCGACTCAGGGTCATATCTCCTGTCCTACCGAATTTCAAACTCAACTCTCTGTTCTTGACACCTTCCTTGAAAGCACAGACTGCCTGGTGATCAGACACACTCTCAACTGTGTGGTGCAAGTTTATCCATCTCTGGATGTAATCTCTCAAAGTTTCAGTCGAATTCTGCACACACAACTGCAGCTTTGTCAATCCTGCTGGTCGCTTGCAAGTCCCTTCAAATGTCCTGTCAAACACTCGGGCCAGATCTTCCCAAGTGTAAATACTACTGGGTGCTAACTGATTCAACCATGCTCTGGCTGAACCCTCCAACATAAGGGGCAAATGCTTCATAGATACCTCATCGTTGCCGCCGCCAATCTGAACAGCCACTCGGTAGTCCTCAAGCCAAGTGTCAGGCTTGGACTCACCGGTGAACTTACTGACTCCAGTCACCAACCTGAAGTTGGGAGGAATCACTGCGGCTCTGATGGCCCTGCTAAAACACTCTGGCCCTGAGACATGAACTCTGCTGCAGGAGGGAACATCTCTGTCATGACCTTCTCGGTGAGCTCTGTTCCTGTCGACCAAGCCTTGAACGATGATGGATCTTGCATCAAAGCCCGGCTCTCGGGTCATTGGAACCCTTCGCCAAAGACTATCTTTGGCGTCTATCATCTTGTTGCCGAGGAGCGTATGATCCACCCCTTGGGGGAGGGGTGGGCACTCGACGTCGATCATTGCGATCGAATCGGTGCTCATACGGCTCGCGATTCCTGTACTGATCATCACGCCGGCCTCCATGTTCCTCACGCCTCGGGGGCGATCTTGGACTATGGACCGACTAGACTGAATTCGCAGCGACGGATCTGCTGTGAATCCTGTTCCGTGACTGTGATACGACTGAGTTTTGATCTCCTGCTGCCCGGAGTAAATCTCTGATCTGTTGCAAACCTCTACCCGCCTCCGATCGGGAAGGCTGAATTGATTCGCTATACGGGTTGCAGCTGCTAAATTCTGAATCGGAGTTCGATATACCTGAGTTGGTTGTGGAAAGAGCCGGCGCCGATTGGATTACGGAACCCGTGGTCGCGTGTGTTTCGTCGAGAACTCGCTGGAGGTTCTCGGTCGAGTGCGCTCAGCCAAGTTAATGGCGCGCATCCTCCAAGGCACGAGCCTCGGGGTTTCTCCAACGAAGGAGTGTGAAGCGCATCCATGTTTCGGCGGCGAAGTTCCTTCCTCTGCAGCGAAGTGAGGGGCTCGGGTTGGTACTCTTTGTGATCTTGCGCCGGATCACCTCCACCGTCGCCTCCGTCAGTGCGGGGGTATCCAGGAGGATTGTGTGGTCCGTCGACCATCAGAACCTCTGCTGCCGGATCACTGTTATCGCACTCGGATGCAGTCTCTGCGGAGCCAGTCGACAGATCGAACAGGCCGTAGAGAGATTCGTCGGGCTCGATTGCCGCAACTTGGGAAGTGGCCAACTGGCGAGCCACCGCATGTCTCATCCACCGCTGAAGCCTCGACCGACCGGAGCGCTTGCGCCGGCGGGAGACTGGGAGTGAGGACGGCACAAGAACCGACCCATACTGGGTCAACGGTTGCCTTGAGGAGGACGCCTTGGACGACGCTGCGAAGTGCGTTGCCCATGGACGGGAGAGCGTCGATGTCGAGATGAGCCTCTGAAGCCAACCGGAGTTGTCGGCGATGAGCGTGGGCGCCAGAGGCGGATCTCGCGCCCTCGACCAAAACTCCACCGAAACCATGATGTAGGAGATCGAAAGAATCCCAACCTCTCCAACAAATCGCTAGAACACCTGCCCCACGGTGGGCGCCAACCGTCGTGGTTCTAAGTCCGACAAGAGAATGGGGGTAGGTATGGAGAGGCAAGGTACTAGCTATGGAGTAGTTAGTACGCACGAGTTTCTGAGTTCAGGCCCTTCTCGGAGGAAGTAACAGCCCTATGTCTCGGAGCCCGAGGCGGTCGATTGGATTATATCGTATGAATTACAGGGTGCGAACCCTTCTACTGTGGAGGGGGGGTGGCTTATATAGAGTGCGCCAGGACCCCAGCCAGCCCACGTAGCGGAAGGTTTAAGGTACATTAAGGCTAGGCGTTACTGGTAACGCCTTACATAAAGTGTCATCATGACCTTAAAGACTACTTAACTACAGACCGTTTGGACACCAAGTGGCTCTTGAACTCCTGGTGGTCGAGTGGGTCTTCATAGTCGAGTGTCTTTGAATCTGTCGAGTGGAAACCTACGAGGTCAACTGGTAGGCAGTTTATTCTAAGGATGCCCTTGGGGAGGGTATCTTGGACAGGTCCATGACCCTACCCTAGGTACATGACTTCATCAGTATCAGCCTTCTTAAGGCATTTAGCATTCACGTTAAAGACATCATTTCCACATTCAAGATTTAGTATGAAAAGGCCCCCAACAATGGGTGCAAATCCATAAAAACATATCCTTACAATAAAGTGAACAACCATTGTTCTCAGACTTGTACGAATACCCATCGTGTACTAAACATGATCTGGAGATAATGTTTCTACACAACAGTGGAACAAAATAATAGTTACTTAGTTCTAAGATAAATCCTGAAGGGAGACGTAGAGGCATAATGCCGACGGCTTGAGCGGTGATCCCAGCGCCATTCCCGACGCGCATCACGACTTCATTCTTTGCCAGCCTTGCTTTTATACGAAGCCCCTCAGTCGAGTTGCAAATGTGAGCAACCGATCCGGTATCAAATACCCAAGACTTAGAATTTTCGCTAGCAAGCAAAACGTCAATAACAATTATACCTTTTCCGGTTTTCTCGGCCTTCTTATCTTCCAGATACTTCTTGCAGTTTCTCTTCCAGTGTCCTGTGCCCTTGTAGTAGAAGCACTCAGTTTCATTCTTGGCTCCGCCCTTAGAGTTGCTTTGGGAGCCGGTCTTACTGGCGCCCTTGCCCTTCTTTGGCTTGCCTTTCTTTTTGAAACTGGCAGTTTTATTCACAAGCAACACTTGCTTGCGATTTTTCCGCAGCCCTCCTTCTGTAGTTTTCAGCATGGCGAGCACCTCTTCCGGTGTATTATCCATCCCTGTCATGTTGTAGTTCATAACAAAACCGTCGTAAGACGGGGGGAGTGAAGAAAGCAACATGTCCATCATATGGCCAGGTGGAAGTGGAAATTCCAGGGCTTTAAGCCTTTCAGCATAGCCAATCATTTTGACCACGTGTTCACAACTGAACTACCCTCAGCCATCTTGCATTCCATCAAAGCCTTCATGATATCAAATCGTTCAAACTTTGTGGTTTCCTTGTACAGAGCATCCAATTCCCGGATCATATCACGGGGTTTATGGAATTCAAAATGTTTTTGAAGCCCTGGACTCATGCAAGCTAGCACGAGGCACTGCACTAAGTTGTGATCATCATCCTTAGTGGCCCAGACATTTTATTCATCTTCTGGGGCCTCTGCCGCTGGTTTAGCTGGAAGAGCAGTTTCAAGCATGTACAATTTCTTAGCGCTCCTGAGGACAATCCTCAGGTTACGGACCCAGTCCGCATAGTTGTTTCCAGTCGTAGCTAACTTCTCTTTCTCTAACATCGGGCCTAAGTTGAACGCGGTGTTGCGAGCCATTTGATCTACAACGGAAAACACAAGTTTCACTTAGACTTTGTTTATAATGAAATTTGCACTAGTGAATAAACAGTTTTATTCTAAAGTGCGCTCCCACTCAAATCAATATCTCTCATAATTGATTTAGAGTGATTCAAGATCCATATTTATATTCGATGCCATTGACGGGTTCATCACTGATGACACGAATTTCAATCGGTAGGCCAACTTGCCGATCACATCTCTATGTGATTCTTGTTCATCTTTCGATGGGCGTGTTCCAAGCTCAGGACTCTCCTGCCTAAACGTCAAACACAACCAAGTGATCTTGTTGTGAGGTCTGACCTCACCCTCCTCATTCCTCTCGATTCGTTCGTGCTCATGTGTACATGGCGCACCCCGAAAAGATACGAATTTCAGATGGTGCTACACTTGGGTGAACACTGACTACTTTGATATTTTAAGTGGGAGATCACCCTAATAAAAGCGACTACCGCGCAATCAAGAAGGGTGCATTAAGAGGGATAAACTTCTCAGGCAATTCATAATGGCATGATATGGTATAGCCTCTTCTGACGGAGAAGTCTTTCATTTCTTCGTCTTTGGCATTTGTGTCGGTGTTCACCTTCACGAAGATTACCACCACCTTATTGATGCACCAGATAATATTGCTATCTCCATAGCGGATAAAATAAATGCATCACATAAGGTTGACACACAGGTCATTAAAGTGCAATCATATGGCTCCAACCATCATGTTGAATCATGACACACAGGTCATGTTAATTACATCATATAGCCATCTCGTACATAATCAAAATTGAATATGAGCAATGCTATACCACATCACATGCAAAACATCCTGCAAAACCAAGTTAGACGCCTCTAATCAGTTTATGCAAAAATTTATTTTACGTGGCTTCTAAGGTTTTGACTTAAACCGCAACTACCAACGTTTATCATCAAGCATGATTATTCAAGTCGCTAGATTAACTTTGCAGGGTGTATGAAGCACGAGATAATAAAATCTCGAACCCCATACTAAACTTCGTCATACGCATGACCTCCGTGCAGATCATATCTGCATTGCCCTTTTGTCTGCGCAATTTCATCTTTCTCTCAACTATGGTGGAACCCAAAGAACTGATAGCACTTTGTTGATCAATCAAGATCGCGGATTGCCAGAACTTTGTGAAATTCCATCATGCCGTTTCAAGATCAGAAATACGCAAATTCTAGGGAAGCAACAAGAACATCGGGTAACAGATTTCATCTGCCACCCACATAAATAATTTTCAACAATAGATCTCATCTACTCCAAAATTATATTATGCAATACCCATACATCTCCATGTATTCTAGATCTTAACCTGCATCTACGCATAGCATGGCTCTTGATACCACTGTATGGGAACGTGACAGAAAATAAAAATTTCCGGTATAACGAGCACGCCCAGGACCACTATGGAGACTGCATACAAGGTTTGGTCTGATCTGTATTGACTCGAAGCGCAACGGAAGAAGAGTCAGTGGAGATCGTCGGTGCAGATCCCCACAGCTAGGATTTACAACCTCCCAACCGCGAGGATGTACTCCCTCTCCGGACAGCCCTTCGGGAGGCGGCCGGACAGTCCCCCGGACGATGTCGCGGACAGCCCTTCCGGAGGACCCTCGAAACTCGGACGATAACTCGGACAGCCCTTCGGGAGGATACTCGAACAGCCCCTCAGGCAAAAGACGTTAACTACAATCTCTCTATGGGGTTGCACACATACGGTGTCAGCTATCCGGCAGGGCTTCACCGTCCAGAACTAGTTCCTGCCGGAACCGAGACAGCCTTTCGACTCTACGAAACTATTTCGCTGGGAGGGAGAGAGAAGCCAGACAAGTCATGACATGTGTATGAGAGCAAGGTATGATCTTTGGGCAGCCCCCTCACCTCCTATTTATAGGAAAACCAAGGGGTAGGGTGCCTCCACAAATTACCAAAAACTCCCATGCATTAGGTCACACATGAGGGTGTTATGGGCAAAATGGGAGGCCATGTAGAGCTCCATGGAGCACCACCATGTGTGGCCGTCCAAACCCTTTGGGCCCCCTATGAGGGCCTTCCTTGGCCCCCAAGCACTTCTAGATGCCTTTTCACAAAAGCCCTAAAAGGTGGCTTTCTAAAAAATATCCATAAAGCTGATTTTCACTATTCACAACGACATTTTTCAGCGTCTGTTCGAACTGAAAATATTTATGTGGGCTTAGAACATTTCCAGTACACACTAAAATAATTTTCAACGCGTTCCGAAACAATTCCGATTTAGTGATTTTCATCTACGAAACGCATCTAAAGTGGCTCCGGCAGCTCCGGAACATTTCCTGTTTTTATCCCGGAAAATTCCAAAAAGTTTCTAGAATGATTCTGGCACCCTCCAAGAATTATCAGGCATGTGCCGAGACCAATTTGACTTAATAGTACATCCCAAAACAATTTTTTGGTTTCACCGAAACTCATCCGATGACCTCTCTCTGCAGAACTTTTCCGCTGATCGAAACTTTTACGGTGTCCGAAACTTTTTCGATGATTTTCTCTCAGACTCCCTGCCTAGTATTCAGCAGATAGATGGCCCTTAAGCATGTGACCCTATAGGTTCGGTGAAGTATATACATGACCCAGAACCCCTTCCGATCAATGATCAACATCGGAGCCCTGGACACCCATATTGACCCCTATACCCACAAGAATAAATATTCGAGTGAACCTCCAGTTGCAGTGAGCTATTCCTGTTGCTTCGCGATATGTCACAAACACCCGAGGTGAGATTTATTGCATCCCCGTGGATGAAAAATTTGTCCACCATGCAATTTACCTCGCTACCGGTTCTATTCTCTTTTCTCGTTTGCGTGTTCCGGCATCCCAGTGATCAAATCACAAGGTGTCTGGCCAAACGATTATGGATACCGTTAACACCGAGAGGGCCGGAGAATATCTCTCCATCTGCGGAGGAGCAAATCCCAATCTTGGGCTATCTCGTTACTTGCCATACTTTCCATGAACCCGTAAGCCACCGTAATAGCCACCCAGTTACGTATGACGTTTAACAAACCCCAAAGTTCACTAAGCAAGTACGAAGGAACTCGATACTCTCATGGTCTAAGGGATTATGCAAACATTAACTATCTCTGTGTTATTAACCATTAACTTGTTACGAATGAATCTCATAGCATAACATCAATTCGGGCCGATTCAACACAAGTGTTCTTCTCACATTGTGCCCTCAAAATTCCCAACATAGACATGCCCATGATCAAGAAAACAGGATCATCATGCAATACTTGAGCCAGTCTTAGAGGCAAGACTAGGAATACATTTTACCGTTTAGTATACCACACGTGCACATGAGTTTCCCTCCGAGCCTCGTGGATATTGCAGACTCGAGTTGCAGTTATAGCATGGAAGCTAAACATTTATTACAAACTCGGAGATACAAAATAACTGATGTTACTGCCTCTAGGGCATATCTCCTACACAATCTTCATCAACATCTTCACCAGCACCATCTCCTCTTAAAATCCTAGTTCATGTCTTGTAATCAATCTTTGTCCCAAAACCTCAGATTGGTACCTGTGAGTTGCTAGTAGTGTTGATTACTCCTTGTAGTTGAGGCTAGTTGGTTCATTTGGTGGAAGATCATATGTTCAGATCCTTAATGATATTCAATACCCCTCTGATCTTGAACATGAACATGCTTTGTGAGTAGTTACGTTTGTTCCTAAGGACATGGGAGAAGTCTTGTTATAAGTAATTATGTGAGTTTGGTATTAATTCGATATTTTGATGAGATCTATGTTGTCTTTCCTCTAGTTGTGTTATGTGAACGTCGACTACATGACACTTCACCATGATTTGGGCCTAGGATAAGGCATTGGGAAGTAATAAGTAGATAATGGTTTGCTAGAGTGACAGAAGCTTAAACCCTAGTTTATGTGTTGCTTTGTAAGGGGCTGAATTGGATCCACATGTTTCATGCTATGGTTAGATTTATCTTAATTCTTCTTTCGTAGTTGCGGATGGTTGCGAGAGGGGTTAATCATAAGTGGGAGGCTTGCCCAAGTAAGGACAGCACCCAAGCACCGGTTCACCCACATATCAAATTATCAAAGTAACGAACGCGAATCATATGAGCATGATGAAAACTAACTTGACAATAATTCCCATGTGTCATCGGGAGCGCTTTGCTTTATATAAGAGTTCGCCCAGGCTTATCCTTTACTATAAAAAGGATTGGGCCACCTTGCTGCACCATTGTTACACTTGTTACTTGTTACCTGTTACGATATCTTATCACAAAACTATGTGTTACCGATAATTTCAGTGCTTGCAAAAAAACTTTGCTGAAAAACTGCTTGTCATTTCCTTCTGCTCCTCGTTGGGTTCGACACTCTTACTTATTGAAAGGACTATGATAGATCCCCTATACTTGTGGGTCATCACCCCTCTCTAGTTCTCTCTCCCTCTAGTTCTAGTCTTGATCTAGTTCTAGTTTTCTCTAGTCCACATAATACAGAAGCCCCGTGAGGTTCTCTTCTCCCTCCTCTAGTTCTCCAGCGACGTCAAGCTCTAGACGGCGAAGCGCTACTGGATCATGAATCCCGTACGCGTGCAATTCATGGAGAGTTGGTGCTTTCGATCTTTTGTTCGAGGGATCGTCATGGACGGTTCGAGGACTTCAAGATTGATCTAAACCAACTCTTCTTCCGATGTAACTCGAAGTTGGTAACGATCCGATCTAACCTTCTATGCACCTTCATAGTGATTCGGGACCTTGATGTAGGACGCTTTTTTTGTTTTCTACCACGTTACTCCACTAGAGAGAGAGAGAGAGGAGGGGGCTTTGGAGTCAAGCGAGTGCATTGGATAGTTCATGCCTTTATTTTTATCGCTTTTGAGGTTTCTGACTCATCCCTCTTGTGCACATCTCTCTTTCGTCTAAATGAAAAGATAGTGCTCATGCCGGTTTATCAAAAAAAATAAAACACCAAAGTTCATTTGAAGCGAAACTTGGATGTGTAAGAGCATCTCTAGCCGTTCGGCCATCCAGGGGCTTGAGATAGCGCCGCCTGGGGGCGAACCAGCCATAATTTTGGCGTGGGGGCGACTGGGTGCCCAGCCGTCGCACCCAGGTCGCCCCCAGACGCCGTTTTTTGAAACATAAATCGGCCAAACACGACAAAATTTCGTCCAAACTAGGCGATTTCATTGATATTTATACATAACTTAAAAGCACAAATTAAAAACACAAACTAAAAACAACTACGCCCAGCCACCGCCGCCTCCCGTCATCTACATGCCGAGGAGCCTGGAGAACCGGGTGTAGTCGCCGCCGCCGCCATCGTCGTCGCCGTCATCATCGTCGCCGTGCGGGGTGCGGTCGTCGTCCCTGCTGCACCCCTGACCAGCGTCGCCGATGCGCGGGGGGTTGGACGGCCCGGGCACATCCTTGTCATTGCTGTCGAAGATGACGACGCCGCCCTCCTCGTGTCCGCCGAGAGGCGATCTCCTCGAAGGCCCGGCGCTAGCGCTCCATCTGCTCGCGGACGTAGTCCGCCTTCGCCCACTTGAGGGCGGTCTCGTTGGCGGCGGCCATGGCCTCGTGCTCCTTCTTCACGGGGAGATGGCTCGATCTTCAGCCGGACGAGGCGGTAGGAAGAAGGAGAGGGGCGACCGCCCTCATTGATGACAAGGGCACCGCCAAGGGTTCGGCGCCCCAGTGGCGTCTCCTGCGGCTCCG
This sequence comes from Aegilops longissima, assembly GCA_021605205.1. Classification (NCBI taxonomy): domain Eukaryota; kingdom Viridiplantae; phylum Streptophyta; class Magnoliopsida; order Poales; family Poaceae; genus Aegilops; species Aegilops longissima. The sequence goes on along the minus strand of CM038676.1, from coordinate 43,226,547 downwards.
GCTTGACGGGGCGAAGCGCCAGCGAGCCGAAGGACAGAGAGCCAGAGCCTGATGACGACGATGTCGCCGTTTCCATTTGCCGCGGCGTCCAGGAGCTGTCGCGACGGCAAGAGAAGGAGGGGGGCGCCGGGTACTCCAGACGCGGCGTGTTGTCGGCCTTGATGTACTTGAGGACGGCCCCAAGGGTGCGGCCTAGGACGCCCCACCATAGGCACCGCCCCTCGGAGTTGAGGCGGCAGCGGGGCTCGACGCCGTTGGTGGCGGCAATCTGCTCCTCGTGGCGCCGCTCGAAGTACTCCGTCCACATCGAGTTGCTGTCGAGGGTGTACCTCGGCTGGTTCCGCTGTGGCTCCGGCAACGAAGATCGGATGCACGCGATTTCGGCTCGCCGGGCCGCTCTGGTGGGCGCGGGCGGCACCGGCGCTGAGCCTCCAGGTGCCCGGCACCCGCATGTCCGGGGGCGCCGGGTAGTCGGCCTCGTAGAGGAGGCACGCCTCATCCTCGTGCAGATGGCGGTGGCAAGAGCTTGTGCGTTCGGCCATTGCCGTCTGCGTGGGAAAGAGAGGCGTCGGCGGCGAGTGGTAGAGAGAAGGGCGGCGATGGCAAGAGCTTGTGCGTTCACTGGCGAGGAAGACAACTTTTATAGCCGCGGATGGGTGGTGGGAGAGCTGCCGCCGTGTGCCACATGGCGGGAGCGGGCGGGACGCGCGTCGCCGCGCCTTCACTGCGCCGCCCGTGAGGCATCAAAGAAAGGCTGGCCGGCGGGGCAGCCTTGGCATTGATTTTCGCGGGAACCGAGGCGATGAGGACGACGAAAGCGACGAGTCGCTGACTCGGCGGACCCACTCCTTTTCACACTAAAAAACGTTTACCCCGGCACCCCTAGGTGCCCCTCAGCGCGCGGGGTTCGGACTGGGTCCGCCGGCGCCAAAATCGGCCCTAATTAACCGGCGAAAATTGGGCTTATGGGACGTGACTAGGCCGAATTTTCTGCACCGACGACGAAAAAGGGCCTTGGAGGCATCTTGGGGGCGTGACTGGAGATGCTCTAATTTTGCTATAGTGTAAATGCCGTGGGTTGTTGTCAAGAATTTGTACACCGGTACTTTTTTAATACAAAAACTCTACACTAATATACTTGCCCTGGATATGGCCCCCTCCAAGGCTCCAACCAACACAAGTTTGTTAACCATGACCGTATTGTTGGTAGTAGTTGGTATGCATCACCGTAAACTGAATCCTAAGGCACGTGCTCTAGGCGCGAGTGACGTTCGTCGCCAATATGGGCCTGCCATGTTGGGACCATATCACAAATTATGTAAAGTGACCCCGCAAACAAAAATTACGTAAACTAGCAAAGTCAAGTAAACTATGGACAATGCTCATCCGTCATCAGGTAAACAAATCAGAAAATAAATGCTAAACTGAGTATAACAATTTAGAAGTGAAAATGTATTTTCAATTAGCATGCGATAGAAAAACAGTAATCACCAAATACATGCAAGCATCAGAGACTTTCTCAAAAAAAAATCAGAGACTTTCTCAATGCCAAAAGAAGTAACGGGCAGTACAATCGAAGCGGCTCCAATTGTGCAGTAGATTCTCTTGCACCGACAAAAAGCCCTCCCGATGAAACGAACACGCAGTAGCTTTTGCAGCACAAGACAAAAAGCTTATCTTGGTTTACAAACTCAAGTGGTGCAATTAATTAACATTCCACCGACCAATATGTGGGGTTAAAGTGAAAAATAGAAAATTGGGAGGGTGATTAAAAACTAGTATAAACCAGAAGGGCTTCTTGACAGTGTAAGCTCATACGTGTCTGAGAATGACAGAGCATCACGTGCTGAGGGGCCAAAGTTCAGCATCAGAACATGAGTGTGCAGTTAGACAGGAAGATTGCAGAGAATGCAAGCGCCACATGGCTTATCATGCCATGAGATTTTCATGTGTCAGTGTGCTACTGGCTCTCAAGTCCAAACAAAGCAGAGAAAGGACTATTATGATCTGGCTGGAAAATTCTACGCACCAGCTAATATATTGTGGGAGAGATTACAGCAGCGAGACTGCTATCAAGTTTTTTCTTTTTTGTGTGCACAAAACGGGTTTGTTCAAGAAGGTTAAGCTGAGAGAGAAATGTGAGCAACATATTTGGCAACTACTCCAAGTGTACTATTGTATTTTGCATACTCTTTGGGCGTGTTTGGTTGCAGTAGTGAATAGTACTTGCGTTGCATACACATCTCAACCCAGCCTGGCTTTGGAAAAACAGCCTCATATGCAACATCTGCTAGTTGTTTGGTTGCCTGCATATTGACTTCCTGCATTAAGGGATCAACTTTGGCATGTTGTTTGGTTGCCTGCATTGTCTTGGCACATACAACTACATGTTGCTTGGTTGCCTGCATGGGGTATGATTAAGAGCTGGCACTTGCACTTAGCACACAGGGCTAAGAGCTAGCAGAGGAAGGGGGAGAAGAAATGCAGTGTGCGCCGGACCATGGTGACTGCGGTGGATAGTGGCCGTGGCGCCATGTCCGACATGACGAGCAAGGAGTCGTGGGCGAGCGACCCCGTCGGCGGCACGACGAGCGACACCGTCGGCGAACTAGTTGCGGTGCTCGCGCAAAAATAGTGGATAGGGGAGGAGAATGCAGTGCTCGCGCCACGGTATCGTCCGTGCGGTAGGATGAGAGAGGAGGCCGAGATGATAGACGACAGAAACGACTCCAGTGTAGTGGGACGATAGAGAGGAGGCCAAGATGATAGACCCCATCGGCGGCGCGGCGAACTGCAGTGTGCGTGCCATTGCAGCGTCAGTGCAGTAGGAGGACGACAGAGAGTATGCCGAGATGAGCGGCGACGGAAACGACTCTAGTGTAGTAGGACGCGGGCAAAGAGATCAAGGGGAAGGGCGTCGGCGTCGAGAGGGACAAATAGGAGGGCTTTGAGCAGAGGACAGAGGAGCTCGATATGGCGGCGTCAGTGCAGTAGACTGCTGTTCAAAGAGAGATGAAGCTACGATCGTCGAAACCAAAAACTTACAACACGAATGTTGTGAGGAACTGCGAGATTAGGCTGCTGGTTAAAGAAAATTTCAAATGATAGATCGTGCGTGATGAATCTGACAAAATTCGTTCAAAATAGCTCCAAACGGGAAGACGAAATTAAGAACTTACGGCCGACGAAACTACAAATCGATCGCCTGGATGGAACCGTAGCATCGATGTACATCTTTTTCGTGTAGAGTTTACCTCGAACTGAAACACCGTTGTAGATCAGAGGAGGAGATTAGATAGGAGTTTACTCGAGGTTGAAGAAAACCTCATGTAATCACCTCGCATCCCTCGCATCTCCACTCGTGAAGGGCCCACTCGCTTGCCCTCGGCTTGGCCTGGCTCGCGAGGAACTGCCGATTCGAACGTTTCCAACGAGCCAGGCTCTGGCCTGCTTTAAGAAACGTGCGATGCAGGCCCAACAGTGAAACTAGTCAACCAAACAGGTCTCTTACTTCTCGCGCAGGCAACCAAACACGCCCTTTGTGGCGCAGCGATTTTATAGCGGGGGATATTTGGCCCCTCAAGGTGAAATTACTCTTTTGCGAAAAGAAGGTTGACATGGAAGAGAATCAGATATTCAGTATAATCTTATCGACCAGCACTTATTCCTTTTGTCTCTTTTATTTTCTTTTTCCCTGAAAAGGAGGATAAACCCTTGACAGCTGCATTAGTTGATGCAAACAGCCAGATATGTATATTTAATAAAACATTTAAAGACAACATCAAGCATTTTATTCCTTTCTAATGTTCGGTCGAGTCTAATTTTCTTTTGTCGGTCATTACACAGTCCATGTGTTGTGGAAGGACGTCTATGTCCTTCAACTTAGCTCTTCTTCGCCTTTTATTTTGGTCATGACTTGTGAGTTGGAACGTGACTTTTTTTATGTTAGTTGGTTTTGTTTGTGAAAGCTCCCATTTTGTGAATAAAAAATTATAAGCTTTTTAATTAGATAAGTTCACGTCATCAACACTTGCAAGAGTTTTTTTTCGGGAACACTTGCAGGAATTTAAAGAGAAAGCAACCTACCTTATATACTTAGCAGAGACTAAAAATACTACTTTTTGTGGGGGGTTCATTTTCGATCTTGAGTATGGCCCTCTACTTTACTTACCATATTTTGGTATCAAAGATATGTTACATGGGCGCTTTTCACTTGACATGGACACCTCAACCATATTGTTCCTGTTTGTAAACATTTTACCACATAAAATTATCGATATAAGTGCATCTACACTTATTTTTTGTTTTTTTTCCTTGTGCTTGCATTTACCTAACTACACATATGTTGTCTCGACACAGCCAGCCCGAAACCCTAGTATAAGAGGAGGCATGTGATAAGTTTAACAAGGCAACATAAAAACTCAGTCATTCTTATGAAAATGAAACCAAAAAAAAACGTTGGAGCGTAATCCTCTTTTGTTGTTGCTTATTTGAAACTTTTTTTGTGGATTTGTATTTCAAACCTGTCCATCAACTATAGAGCTAATCAGGAGAAACCCAGCAAAATTAGTCATCTTTAACAAATAAAGTAATTTTCATGGTACATGAAATTTCTGTATAAATGGGTTCTCTCCGAACATTTAGCAGATATCTCATACTTACTATCATTTGGAGCGCTACTTTTCTATTTATCCCATATTACTAATATTTAATATTAATTTTTGCAAAATATATATTTAATAATTATATGCAGGGTAAATATAACCTGCGCTGTTTGCGAGAGTTTGCTCCCTAGCCGCCCCTCCTCCTCCTCCCTCCCTTCCGACCCTAGCCGCCCCTCCTCCTCTTCCCTTCCTCGCCGCCGCCTGACGCAGCCGCCAGGCAAGCCTGGGGCGCCAAGGATGGTGGCGGCGGGGCCTCGGTTGCCCTGCCTCTGCGTGGGGAACCCCGGATCTGGAGCGGCGGCTTCATTGGCAAGGCACGGCCGGCTAGCAGCCGTGCGGGTGGTGGATCTGGCTTCCCGGCCGCGCGGGCGGCGGGATCCGGTGGTCGTTGGCGGCCGGCGACAGTTTCTGCGGTGGCCGGTGCGCGCGATCTGGCGCCTCCCCTCCTCCCCTATTTGGCGTGCGGGCCAACCTCGTCGGGACGCGCTTCCTTGGGTCGCCGGTTCTGTATAGGAGGCGCTGCTGGTGGCGGGGATCTAGTTCAGGAGAAATCCCTGGTCGACCATGGCCGGCCGCGTCGACGGCGACGCCTGAGGGCGCCGTTCCCCTCCTTGGAGGCGTCGGTATGGACTGATCCCCTCACTTCCCCTTCCCCTAGGTCTCCCGGGCGAAATCCCTAACTTTGTTGGGCGGCGATGGCGCTCACGGCGCCATTCCCTTCTTGAAGGCGCCGCTTTGGGAACCTTGGGGCCGGGTGGCGCTTGTGGGTGGTGGGCGATGGCGGTGGTGCGGTCCTATCCTAGCATGGATTTGCGTCCGTTGCTTGGAGATAGACTCGCGTAGGTGGAGGTCGTCGTTTGGCGTCATGGTGGCGTCGATGGCGGAGACACCTGCCAAGGTTGGTACCTCAATCTGCTCTGAAGATGGACTAGTGTAAGATGGCGGCGATGACACATGTGAGTGCGTCAGTCCGGTTTGTGCCCCGGACCCGGTATGTGGCTCGATCGGGGCATTCGGCTTTAGATGTTAGGCTTCGGTGAGAGGTCTGGGTATTTGGCAAAGCTTACACCCCTTCATCATATGGATTGGAGTAGCGGCAGATGTTGCCAAGATGGCGGATTCAGACATATTGTTCTACTATTTTGTAAGGTCCTCGAGAATAATCAATAAAATGGTCGTATGCATCTTCCATATGCAGAGGCCGGGGATCATCCTCCTTTTAAAAAAATGTAGGGTAAATATATTAGCTAGTGAAAACATGGCATGCAACAAAAACAAAAAATATAGGTGTTCATAAGATTTTTTTACGAGAGATTAATATGATGGAAAATAGACCCCGGGGCCATAGGTTTCACTAGTGGCTTCTCTCAAGATAGTATAAGTATTACGGTGGGTGAACAATTTACTGTCGAGCAATTGATAGAAAAGTGCATAATTATGAGAATATCTAGGCATGATCATGTATATAGGCATCACGTCCATGACAAGTAGACCGACTCCTGCCTGCATCTACTACTATTACTCCACACATCAACCGCTATCCAGCATGCATCTAGAGTATTAAGTTCATAAGAACAGAGTAACACATTAGGCAAGATGAGGGAGTCCTGGATTAGGGGGTCCTCGAACAGCCGGACTGTTGGACTATGAAGATACAAAATTGAAGACTTCGTCCCTGTCCGGATGGGACTCTCCTTGGCGTGGAAGGCAAGCTTGGCAATACGGATATGTAGATCTCCTCCTTGTAACCGACTACTGTAACCCTAGCCCCTCCGGTGTCTATATAAACCAGAGGGTTTAGTCCAGAGGACAACAACAATCATACCATAGGCTAGCTTCTAGGGTTTAGCCTCTACGATCTCGTGGTAGATCAACTCTTGTAATACTCATATCATCAAGATCAATCAAGCAGAAGTAGGGTATTACCTCCATCGAGAGGGCCGAACACAGGTAAACATCGTGTCCCCGCCTCCTGTTACCATCCGCCTTAGACGCACAGTTCGGGACCCCCTACCCGAGATCCGCCGGTTTTGACACTGACATTGGTGCTTTCATTGAGAGTTTCGTTGTGCCGTCAACGCAAGGTTTGATGGCCCCTTCGATCATCGGCAATGATGCGATCCAAGGTGAGGTTTTCCTCCCCGGACAGATCTTCGTGTTCGATGGCTTCGTACTGCGGGCCAACTCGCTTGGCCATCTGGAGAAGATCGAGAGCTACACCCCTGGCCATCAGGTCAGGTTCGGAAACTTAAACTATACTGCCGACATCCGCGGAGACTTGATCTTCGACGGATTCGAGCCCATGTCCCGTGCGCCGCACAATCACGACGAGCATGACTTAGCTCTGTCGTCGGACAGTGTTCAGGAGATCACACCTGCATCCACTCTGGCCCTTAATCCGGAACAAATTGTGCCATCTGAGGACGGTGGATGGACCCCGCCACGGAGGCCGCATACTCAGTAGCGATTGAGCCAAACACTGACTTCACCTCCTACGAGACCTGTGTTGCCGAACCATTGATTTTGTCCCCGACCATGGGCTCCGAGCCGCCTGCGTCCGTGCCTATCGAATCCGATTGGGCACCGATCATGGAGTTTACCTCCGCGGATATCTTTCAGCACTCGCCCTTTGGCGACGTACTAAAATCGTTGAGGTCTCTCTCCCTGTCAGGAGACCCTTGGCCGAACTATGTCCGGCTAGAATGGGATGCAGACGAAGAAGAAATTTGCTCCCTACCCACCACCCTCTTAGTAGCCACTGTCGACGATTTAACCGACATGCTCGACTTCTGCTCCGAAGACATCGACGGTATGGACAACGATGCGAGGAGGCGAGCAGAACCACCGCCCATGTATACTGGACAGCCAATTCATCACACGATGTATATATGGTGGATACACCCAAAGAAAATAATGATGAGGAACAGAAGGATGCAGCGAAGGATATCTCCCTCAAGAAGCAACCAAAGCGACGACGTAGGTGCCGCTCCAAATCCCGCCTCGGCAAAAATAGCGATAACAGCGCAAGAAAAAATAACACCCCGGTCGACTCCACGGGAAGTGACGACCACATTGACACAGCGATAGAGCAGGACAAACCAGCGAACGGCGAACATAGTACGGAGTCGCTGTCCGAACACGTTGACGCCGAGGATAAAGCTCATCAAGCTCTCTCCAGAGAGGAAAACAGTCCGGACGACGACGCACACATCATCCCAGAAAGGCACTTGGAACAAGAGAACCTCCGTAGAAGGCTTATTGCCACCGCGAGGAGTCTGAAGAAGCAGAAGCAAAGGCTTAAGGCCGCGCAAAATACGCTCAACAGTAAATGGAACAAAGTGCTCGACACTGAAGAAAAGTATGGTGGTAGTTGCCACACAAAGAGCTATCCAAAGCGCAAGCTGTTGCCTGAATTCGATGATGAGGCCTTAGAGCCCACACAGCCGAAAAATAAAACGGCTGACCCGTCGGATCGACCACCTCGTGGCCACGATAGGGCGACTAACGAGTCCGCACATAAGTCAGCACATGATCCACGCGAGGACTTGCATCAAAAGTCCGGCGTGACCAGATCCATCTACAGATCTAGGAAGCGCGCTCCAGCGCATAATCAAAACCGAACACTGCAACCGTCAGAACGCAATGACACATCCAAATACAGGGGTGCCGCGCACCCCCTATGTTTCACCGATGAGGTGCTGGATCACGAATTTCCAAAGGGATTCAAACCCGTGAACATAGAGGCGTACGACGGAACGACGGACCCTGGGGTCTGGATCGAGGACTTCATCCTCCACATCCATATGGCTCGCGGAGACGATCTCCACGCCATCACATACTTGCCCCTCAAGCTGAAAGGACCAGCTCGGCACGGGCTGAAGGGCCTCCCCGAAAATTCAATCAAAAGTTGGGAGGAGCTTGAGGATGCTTTTAGGGCCAAATTTCAAGGAACCTATGTCCGGCCTCCGGATGCAGACGATTTAAGTCATATAATTCAACAGCCCGGAGAGTCAGCCCGAAAGCTTTGGAACAGATTTCTCACTAAGAAGAACCAAATCATCGATTGCTCGGAGACGAAGCCTTAGCAGCTTTCAAACACAGCGTCCGAGACGAATGGCTCGCCAAATACCTCAGACCAAGAAAAACCAAGGACAATGGCAGCCCTAACAAGCCTTCTGACCCGCTTTTGCGTGGGCGAAGATAGGTTGGCCCGTATTAGCACCAGCGATCCAGGCACATCCGAAGTCAGGGATGGTAATGGAAAACCATGACACAGTAAAAGCAAGCGTCGAAATAACAAAGACAGCCCAGAAAACACGACAGTAAATGCCGGATTTAGGGGCTCTCGACCCGGTCAACGGAAAAAGCCTTTCAAAGGCAACAGAGATGGACCATCCAGCCTGAACAAGATTCTAGACAAATTACGTCAGATTCGCGGCACCTCCGATAAACCTGCAAATCACACCCACAGAGAATGCTGGGTCTTCAAGCAGGCCGGCAAGCTAAATGCCGAACACAAGGGGAAGGAGACACCAAGTGAAGAGGAGGATGAGCCTCGCCAGCGAAACACTGGGGACAGAAAAAATTCCCACCAGAGGTCAAAACAGTGGACATGATTCACGTAACAAAAAGAAGGAGCAAACATGCACTCCAAGACATATGCGCCGTAGAGCCCGTCACCCCTAAATTCAACCCTTGGTCGGCCTGCCCGATCACTTTCAATCGCAGGGATCACCTGACAGGTATCCGGCACGGAGGATTGGCTGCCTTGGTGATAGACCCAATTATTGACGGATACCACTTCACCCAAGTCCTCATGGACGGCGGCAGTAGTCTTAATCTGATATATCAGGACACAGTCCGCAAAATGGGGATAGACCCGACAAGAATCAGCCAAAGTAATACTACCTTTAAAGGGGTAATACCAGGCCCAGAGGCCCGCTGTACGGGCTCTCTAGTACTAAAGGTTGTATTCGGTTCTCCCGACAACTTCCGAAGTGAAAAGTTAACCTTCGACATCGCTCCATTCCGAAGCGGCTATCAAGCACTACTCGGAAGAACAGCTTTCACTCGTTTCAATGCGGTACCGCATTACGCTTCTCTTAAGCTTAAGATTCCCGGTCCACGTGGCATCATCACAGTCAGCGGAAATATTGAGCGTTCCTTACGCGCGGAAGAACGTGTGGCGGCTTTAACAGCCGAACACTAAACGGCCTCTCCAACCAGAATAAATGATCGGTCGTCAAGACCATGGACACGGCTAGACGAGTCCGGCGCACCACTAGCTGTAACAGCTTAGATAAACCTGAGATTGGTACGATGGATATACCCCCGTAGATGGTACAAGGGGCTTCCCACATGTAAAAAGGACTACAGTTCGGCTCGACCTTACCTATCTTGAATTTTAATGGTTTATTGAGAATAACCAATTTTTTGCACGACAACTTTCACCTAAGTTCTTCTCTTTTACAGATGATAATTGTGTTACACCCTTCCAAGATACGGCACAACGGAGACACAGGCGCAGACGTGCAGCAGGGCCCCGCTCAAAGGTTTCTTTTTAGATTAAGACCCTATGTAAACCTTTTTTACTGTCTCTTGTTGCTTCACATCCTCCGGATACTCAGCATAACCGAGAAGGATGCTGACGTTATTGGCATTTCGCCACGTCAGAATGATGCACGTACCTGGACACTCAGGGTTCATTATCAAGGGCGTTACCCAGCCCGATATTGAAAAACAGTATAACAGAGCCACCTAGGCCTGCTCACAACGACTTGACACTGTTGTAAAGACCAAATACCTTAGGGAGTGTTCGGCGTCGCGAGTTTGGCCTTATATGCATCAGCTCCGAATCATGTATTTGGTCAAATGTTGGGTTTGCCCGGCTCCCGCGTATTGCTACCTTACGTTCCGCTCTATCGGCAAAGGTGGCACCGGGAGAACTACTGCGATTGTGCCCCGGTTCATCCGGACGAGCACCTCAGTAGAGAAAGCTGAAAACTGACTGTCATGATAAAGCGTGAGACTGGTCAACCACTCGATGACTCATCGGAATCTTCGGGATTCCTCCGCATTAACGAAGGACCAGTTTTCCCGGTCATGTACGTACGCGCACCGTATTCGGATAGCCGCGGAAATACCAGGGGCTATATAGTAGCCCCACTGTCAAACTCCTATGGTTAAGTGAAAGTGTTAAAGCAATATAGTCCGATTGCCTCGTTCGCCGCGCTACCACCTCCTAAATGGACCAAGACGTTGGATCAAGTGTGAAGACGCGCTTTCGCGAACACCCCCGCATTATATGCGTGGGGGCTGAAGCCGACGACTGCAAACTTTCAGGTTATATACACATATACATAAACGACCGCACAGGAGGCATAATAATACTTTCAGGCAAAAGTATAAACACAGCCTTTATAATTCAAATAACATTGTTCTTACAATTGGGATACATGTCACTAGAACATGACATTCTTCGAGCACTGAGCCTTTATTAAACGAGCGCCTTCTAGGACTTCTTCAAAGTAGTGCTCGGCCGATACCCGGCCTACGGCCGAACTCTGGTTTGCAATAGCGGTGGCCTCCATCTCTTCCCAGTATGTCTTGACACGGGCAAGAGCCATCCGCGCACCCTCTATGCACCCCGGCCTCTTCATAGCGTCGATATGCGGCACAGCACCAAGGAATCATTGCACTAAGCCAAAATAACTATTCGGCTTTGGTCCTTCCGGCCAAAGATGATCCACAACAGACCTCACGGCAAGCACGGACAACCTATGGAGCTCGGCCCACTACTGTGACCAGAACAACTTTTCCACTTCGTGATCTTTCTGATCTTCGAAAAACTTGGTCGCATCAGCAGCACTTGCTGCCAAATCCAGGTACGCGTCCGCAGAACTCCATAATTGATCCAGAAGGGCATACTTAGGATCTCCGAACTTCGTCCGCAACAAAAAGGGCTTCCCAGCCACGATATCTCCGGCATGACGTAGCTCCTCCTTCGCCGCTCTGATTTTAGAGCGGGCTTCCTTGGCCGCTACCATGGTTTTCTCCAGGTCCGCCATCTTCGTTCGGCTTTCCTTCTCAAGAAGCTCATACCGGTCGGCGGCATCTTTCAGCTCAACAGCCATCTTGGCTATTTTTTCTTTGCTCTGGCAATGTGCAGCCTGTTCGGCTCTTAGCTCTTTGACCGCCTTTAGGGCGGCCGCATCACTCCTCCTGGCTTGATCCTTGGCTCGGGCAAGTTCCATGAAGGGTCTCCACGGCGATGATACCCCATCTGCGATCAAACATATTACAGATACTAGCATCATGCTCCTCTTAACATGTATTGATCATTGGAAAATACATACCTTGTGCCTCGTCAAGCCGCTTGTTTACAAGCACGATGTCGGCATCTGCCACATCAAGTTGCCGCTTCAGTTCGGCAAACTCACCATTCCGGCTAGCCACCAGACCCTCAGCCGCCTGCACATGAAAGCAGCACGGTTATTACCTGGGACTTTGATCCTCTATTTGCCATCTTTTTCGACAACAACCAGAGTCTCAGGGGCTACTATCTGCATAGGGCACACCTAGCATGTGCGGTACCGTCAAAAAATATATTACTTTGCGTACCTCAAAGCCTCTTAGCAGGCTCATAAAAGCTGCATGCAATCCGCTTTCGGCGGATGAAATCCTCTCAACCACCGTACCCATTAGTTTACGGTGCGCTTCTGGGATAGCCGCTTGCTCCAGAAGATTCATCAGTGCGTCTGGTCATGCACCGGATAGTCTCGGACTCTTTCTGTTGCTCCCCTTAGGAGCCGAATACTTAGGACTTCGGGTGGCCGAAGGGTTACCCTCTGGCCTTGGCGGATCAGGAGAAATCCTCCGTGACGACACCTCAGGGTCGTCCGCTTCACGAGGCGGGGAGGCACGAGGAGGCATTTCGCTCTCCATCATCCTCGAAAGAAGATCCCCCGAAGACAAACTCTGTCGAGAAGGGCTACGATCCGAACTACAAGACATACGTCTCGATTATTGTTCTTAGAAATGAAGCAGGCTATATTTGCTATAAAGTACTTTTATTTACTTACAGTTTGGTGGAGGGCTGGTCCCCTTGCAGGCACTGTGCGGTAAGGATACCCTCCGTGGTAGGACCCCCTGAAGAAGAATTCTTCCCTTGTTTGGAAACCATTGTTTCCAAGCCTTCAGAGGCGGTCCTCTTCCTTCCTTGGGAGAGGGGATTTTAGATTCTTCTCCCCGGTTATCCTCCTTCGCGGAGGCACTAATTCCCCGGTGCGGATGAATAATGAGTGCGGCCCGCTTTGGCTGCTTTATTCCCCTTTATCTTCCCCGATGGCGCTTGGTAAGCGCGAGCTCAAGCATTCGGCGATCTTGGATCTGTTGAGCCTTCGGGAAGGGGGGCCGAACACCTGATCATCTTCGCCTTTTTTACCCAGTCCTGGTCAAAGAGCGACTTTTCAGAATGATGTTGTGATAAATAAAAAGACAACATGTTCAGCCGAAAGGATTACTTACTTGGGTATCTGGACGATTGCAGCTCAGACCCGCATCCTCGGTGGTGTCCGGACACTTTATTTGTGATCCAAAGAACAATCCGTACATCTCTTTGTGCGTCATGCCGAAGAAGTGTTGAATAGTTCGCGGTCCTTCCGGGTTGAACTCCCACATACGGAGAGGTCGACGTTTGCAAGGCAGGGCTCGACGAACTAGCATGACTTGCATTACCTTGACAAGGCTGACATCTCTCTCGAAGAGATCTCGGATGTGACTCTGCAATGTTGGCACATCATTTACTGGCCCCCATTCCAGCCCCTTGTTTACCCATGACGCCAGTTGTGGCGGGGGGGGGGGGGCAAGCGGAAGGCAGGGGCGGCTACCCACTTAGTACCACGGGGAGCTGTGATGTAAAACCACTCCCGTTGCCATAGCTGGACACCTCCGGGAAGGAACCCTTTGGCCATGGAGCATCGGCGCCTTTGCTTATTATGGCACCTCTGCATTCTGCGTGTCGCCCATTAATCATCTTCGGCTTCACATTAAAGGTCTTGAGCCACAAGCCGAAGTGTGGGGTGACGTGGAGGAAGGCCTCACACACAACGATGAATGACGAGATGTGAAGGATGGAGTCCCAAGCCAGATCATGGAAATCGAGCCCGTAATAGAACATTAGCCCTCTAACAAAGGGATCTAGACTAAAGCCTAGCCCTCGGAGGAAGTGGGAGACAAATACGACACTCTCGTTAGGCTCGGGAGTGGGGATGACCTGCCCTCGAGCAGGCAGCCTGTGCGAAATTTCAGCGGTCAGATACCTGGCCTCTCTTAGCTTCTTGATGTCCTCCTCTGTGATGGAGGAGGGCATCCATCGACCTTGAAGGTTGGACCCGAACATGATTGAAGGTCCGAAACGCCTAGCCTGAGCCTTGGGTGTTGGAACTCGAGGTGGGGGAAGGATTCGATTGAGCGCGAGAAGAAAGGGACAGGCCTTGGCCCCTTTATAAGGAGGGTGAATATCAAGCGTCCTACGCGTGGCCGTTTGGGACTTGCCTAAAATCGAGGAGTCATACCAATAGGCATGATTGGGTTACCCATACCCGTATTGACGAGAATCCCGTGATAGGGGGGACACGATCTCTGCTTTGACAAGACATGCCAATAAAACCGCCTCGTGAAACGTGAAGTGGTAGGCTGGGATAAACAGTTCGAATAATAACCGAGGCCGTGGTGTGATGCCACATTATGAAAAGTTGTCACCAGATTAGATTTGTGGAAATATTATTCTCTCTACGGTGGTATGTGGAATTTGTTTTGCAGAGCCGGACACTATCCTTGTGTTCAAAATCTTCTACGGAATATTCGGAGGAGGAACCCGCCTTGCAATGCCGAAGACAATCTGCCCGCCGGACTCATCGTCATTGAAGCCTGGTTCAGGGGCTACTGAGGGAGTCCTGGATTAGGGGGTCCTTGGACAGCCGGGCTGTTGGACTATGAAGATACAAGATTGAAGACTTCGTCCCATGTCCGGATGGGACTCTCCTTGGCGTGGAAGGCAAGCTTGGCAATACGGATATGTAGATCTCCTCCCTTGTAACCGACTCTGTGTAACCCTAGCCCCCTCCGGTGTCTATATAAACCGGAGGTTTAGTCCATAGGACAACAACAATCATACCATAGGCTAGCTTCTAGGGTTTAGCCTCTACGATCTCGTGGTAGATCAAATCTTGTAATACTCATATCATCAAGATCAATCAAGAAGGAAGTAGGGTATTACCTCCATCGAGAGGGCCCGAACTTGGGTAAACATCGTGTCCCCCGCCTCCTGTTACCATCCGCCTTAGACGCACAGTTCGGGACCCCCTACCCGAGATCCGCCGGTTTTGACACCGACACAAGATGACATGATGTAGAGGGATAAACTCAAGCAATATGATATAAACCTCATCTTTTTATCCTCGATGGCAACAATACAATACGTGTCGTTTCCCTTTCATCCTTTGGGATCGAGCACGCATGATTGAACCCAAAGCTAAGCACTTCTCCCATTGCAAGAAAGATCAATCTAGTAGGCCAAACCAAACTGATAATTCGAAGAGACTTGCAAAGATAACCAATCATACATAAAAGAATTCAGAGAAGATTCAAATATTGTTCATAGATAATCTTGATCATAAACCCACAATTCATCGGATCTTGACAAACACACCGCAAAAAGAGTTACATCGAATAGATCTCCAAGAAGATCAAGGAGAACTTTGTATTGATATCCAAAGAGAGAGAGAGGAGCCATCTAGCTAATAACTATGGACCCGAAGGTCTGTGGTAAACTACTCACACATCATCAGAGAGGCTATGGTGTTGATGTACAAGCCCTCCGTGATCGATGCCCCCTCCGGCAGAGCGCCAAAAAAGTCCCCAAGATGGGATCTCACAGGTACATAAGGTTGTGGCGGTGGAATTAGGTTTTCATGGTGCTCCTCGATGGTTTTGGGGTACGTAGGTATATATAGGAGGAAGAAGTAGGTCGGTGGAGCCACGAGGGGCCCACGAGGGTGGAGGGCCTGCCCAGGGGGTAGGCGCGCCCCCTGCCTCGTGGCCTCCTCGTATGTTTCTTGACGTCCACTCCAAGTCATCTGGATCACGTTTGTTCCAAAAATCACGCTCCGAAAGGTTTCATTCTGTTTGGACTCCGTTTGATATTCCTTTTCTGCGAAACACTGAAATAGGCAAAAAAAATAGCAATTTGCACTGGGCCTTGGGTTAATAGGTTAGTCCCAAAAATAATATAAAAGTGTATAAATAAGCCCATTAAACATCCAAAACAGAATATATAATAGCATGAAGCAATCAAAAATTATAGATACGTCGGAGACGTATCAAGCATCCCCAAGCTTAATTCCTGCTCGTCCTCGAGTAGGTAAATAATAAAAACATAACTTTTGATGTGGAATGCTACTTAGCATATTCTTCAATGTAATTTTCTTTATTGTGGCATGAATGTTCAGATCAGAAAGATTCAAAATAAAAGTTTAATATTGACATAAAAATAATAATACTTCAAGCATACTAACCAAGCAATTATGTCTTCTCACAATAACATAGCCAAAGAAAGCTCATCCCTACAAAATCATATAGTTTGGCCATGCTTCATTTTCGTCACACAAGATTCTCTCATCTTGCACAACCCCGATGACAAGCCAAGCAATTATTTCATACTTTAGTAATCTCAAACTTTTTTCAACTTTCACGCAATACATGAGCGTGAGCCATGGATATAGCACTATGGGTGGAATAGAATATGATGATGGGGGTTGTGTGGAGAAGACAAAAAGGGAGAAAGTCTCACATTGACGCGGCTAATCAACGGGGAAGGGAGATGCCCATCGATTGATGTCAATGCAAGGAGTAGGGATTGCCATAGAACGGATGCACTAGAGCTATAAATGTATGAAAGCTCAACAAAATAAACTAAGTGGGTGTGCATACAAATTGCTTGCTCAGAAGACCTAGGGCATTTGAGGAAGCCCATCGTTGGAATATACAAGCCAAGTTCTATAATGAAAAATTCCCACTAGTACATGAAAGTGACAAAACAAGAGACTCTCTATCATAAAGATCATGGTGCTACTTTGAAGCACAAGTGTGGAAAAAGGATAGTAGCATTGTCCCTTTTTATTTCTCTTTTTTCCTTTTTTTGGGCCTTTCCTTTTTTATTTGGCCTTTCTCTTTTTTTTATTTGGGACAATGTTCTATTAATGATGATCATCACACTTCTATTTTTTTACAACTCGATACTAGAACAAAGTATGACTCTATATGAATGCCTCCGGCGGTGTACCGGGAAGGTCAATGAATCAAGAGTGACATGTATTAAATAATATGCATGGTGGCTTTGCTACAAATACGATGTCAACTACATGATCATGCAAGGCAATATGACAATGATGAAGCGTGTCGTAATAAACGGGACGGTGGAAAATTGCATGCAATATATCTCGGAATGGCTATGGAAATGCCATAATAGGTAGGTATGGTGGCTGTTTTGAGGAAGATATAAGGAGGTTTATGTGTGATAGAGCGTATCGTATCACGGGGTTTGGATGCATGGTACCGAAGAGGCTAGCAATGATGGAAGGTTGAGAGTGCGTATAATCCATGGACTCAACATTAGTCATAAAGAACTCACATACTTATTGCAAAAATCTACAAGTCATCAAAAACCAAGCACTACGCGCATGCTCCTAGGGGGATAGATTGGTAGAAAAAGACCATCGCTCGTCCCCGACCGCCACTCATAAGGATAACAATCAAAGAACACCTCATGTTTCAAATTTGTCGCACAACATTTACCATACGTGCATGCTACGAGACTTGCAAACTTCAAGACAAGTATTTCTCAAATTCACAACTACTCAACTAGCATTAATATTACCACCTTTATATCTCAAAACAACTATTAAGTATCAAACTTCTCTTAGTATTCAATGCACTTCAAAGTTTTTATCTTGGATGCCTATCATATTAGGACTAATTTTATAACCAAAGCAAATTACCATGTTGTTCTAAAGGACTCTCAAAATAATATAAGTGAAGCATGAGAGATCAATAGTTTTTATAAAATAAAATCACCATCGTGCTCTAAAAGATATAAGTGAAGCACTAGAGCAAAATTGTCTAACTCAAAAGATATAAGTGAAGCACATAGAGTATTCTAATAAATTCCGAATAATGTGTGTCTCTCTCAAAAGGTGTGTACAGCAAGGATGATTGTGGTGAACTAAAAAGCAAAGACTCAAATCATACAAGACGCTCCAAGAAAAACACATACAATGTGGTGAATAAAAATATAGCTCCAAGTAAAGTTACCGATGGACGAAGACAAAAGAGGGGATGCCTTCCGGGGCATCCCCAAGCTTAGGATTTTGGGTTGTCCTTAGATTTTACCTTGGGGTGCCTTGGGCATCCCCAAGCTTAGTCTCTTGCCACTCCTTGTTCCATAATCCATCAAATCTTTACCCAAAAACTTGAAAACTTCACAACACAAAACTTAACAGAAAATCTCGTGAGCTCCGTTAGCGAAAGAAAACAAAACACCACTTCAAGGTACTGTAATGAACTCATTATTTATGTATATTGGTGTTAAACCTACTGTATTCCAACTTTTCTATGGTTCATAAACTCCATTACTAGCCACAGATTCATCAAATAAGCAAACAACACATAAAAAACAGAATATGTCAAAAACAGAACAGTCTGTAGTAATCTGTAACTAACGCAAACTTCTGTAACTCCAAAAATTCTAAAATAAATTGCTGGACATGATGAATTTATCTAATAATCATTTGCAAAAATAATTAACTAAATAGCACTCTCCAGTAAAAAGTTGTA
Organism: Aegilops longissima; assembly: GCA_021605205.1. Classification (NCBI taxonomy): domain Eukaryota; kingdom Viridiplantae; phylum Streptophyta; class Magnoliopsida; order Poales; family Poaceae; genus Aegilops; species Aegilops longissima. Next base: position 43,207,990 of record CM038676.1, on the reverse strand, counting down.
GCTAATCTCGTGAGCGCTAAAGTTTCTGTTTTTTACAGCAAGATCGCAAAGACTTTCCCCAAGTCTTCCCAAAGGTTCTACTTGGCACAAACACTAATTAAAACGCAAAACCACATCTAAACAGAAGCTAGATGGATTATTTATTACTAACCAGAACCAAAAAGCAAAAAAACTAAAATAAAATTTGGTTGCCTCCCAACAAGCGCTATTGTTTAACGCCCCTAGCTAGGCATAAAGTTTTCAATGATGCTCACATGAAAGACAAGAATTGAAGCACAAAGAGAGCAACATAAAATACATGAAAAACACATCTAAGTCTAACATACTTCCTATGCATAGGCATCTTATAGGGAAACAAATTATCAAGGCAAGCAAAAACTAGCATATGCAAGGAAGCGGAAAGAAACAATAGCAATCTCAACATAACCAGAGGTAATTTAGTAACATGAAAATTTCTACAACCATATTTTCCTCTCTCATAATAATTACATGTAGGATCATAAGAAAATTCAACAATATAGCTATCAGAAAACATATTCTTAACACGATCCACATGTATGCAAAGTTGACACTCTTCCAAAATAGTGGGATTAACATTAACTAAAGTCATGACCTCTCCAAACCCACTTTTATCAAAAACTTCATAAGATTGAACATTCTCCAAATATGTGGGATCTAAAGTTGACACTCTTCCAAACCCACTTTCAATATTGTTGCAAACATTATTATCAATCTCATATTCATCATGGGGCTTAAATAAATTTTCAAGATCATAAGAAGAATCACCCCAATCATGATCATTGCAACAAGTAGTAGACATAGCAAAACTAGCATCCTCAAGCTTAGGGTTTTGCATATTATTAGCACAATTGACATCAAGAGAATTTATAGTAACATAATTGCAATCATGCTTTTTATTCAAAGATCTATCATGAATCGCTTCATAAAGTACTTCATCACAATTTTCAAATTCACGAATTTCAAGCAAAACCTCATAAAGATAATCTAGTGCACTCAACTCACTAGCAAATATGTTCATCATAATTGGATCTCTTAAAGAGATTAGCAAGTGGATGAGGGTCCATAAACTTTTAGCAAGTGAAGATGCAAGCAAAAAGAAGGTACATGGTAACACAAACAAACAAAAGATCGAACGGAAGAAGGGCGAATAAAACGGCAAGGGTGAAGTGGGGGAAAGAAAATGAGAGGCAAATGGCAAATAATGTAATGCGAGGGATAAGAGTTTGTGATGGGTTCTTGGTATGTCTTGACTTGTGCGTAGACTCCCCGGAAACGGCACCAGAAATCCTTCTTGCTACCTCTTGAACATGCGTTGGTTTTCCCTTGAAGAGGAAAGGTTGATGCAGCAAAGTAGCGTAAGTATTTCCCTCGGTTTTTGAGAACCAAGGTATCAATCCAGTAGGAGGCCACACGCAAGTCCCTCGTACCTACACAAACAAATAAGAACCTTGCAACCAACGCGATAAAGGGGTTGGCAATCCCTTCACGACCACTTGCAAAAGTGAGATCTGATAGAGATGATAAGATAATATTTTTGGTATTTTTATGATAAAAATTAAAATTAAAGATTGCAAAATAAACGGCGACAGAAATAACTTGTTTACGAGAGATTAATATGATGGAAAATAGACCCGGGGGCCATAGGTTTCACTAGTGGCTTCTCTCAAGATAGTATAAGTATTACGGTGGGTGAACAAATTACTGTCGAGCAATTTATAGAAAAGTGCATAATTATGAGAATATCTAGGCATGATCATGTATATAGGCATCACGTCCGTGACAAGTAGACCGACTCCTGCCTGCATCTACTACTATTACTCCACACATCGACCGCTATCCAGCATGCATCTAGAGTATTAAGTTCATAAGAACAGAGTAACACATTAGGCAAGATGACATGATGTAGAGGGATAAACTCAAGCAATATGATATAAACCCCATCTTTTTATCCTCGATGGCAACAATACAATACGTGTCGTTTCCCCTACTGTCATTGGGATCGAGCACCGCATGATTGAACCCAAAGCTAAGCACTTCTCCCATTGCAAGAAAGATCAATCTAGTAGGTCAAACCAAACTGATAATTCGAAGAGACTTGCAAAGATAACCAATCATACATAAAAGAATTCAGAGAAGATTCAAATATTGTTCATAGATAATCTTGATCATAAACCCACAATTCATCGGATCTCGACAAACACACCGCAAAAAGAGTTACATCGAATAGATCTCCAAGAAGATCAAAGAGAACTTTGTATTGAGATCCAGAGAGAGAGAAGAAGCCATCTAGCTAATAACTATGGACCCGAAGGTCTGTGGTAAACTACTCACACATCATTGGAGAGGCCATGGTGTTGATGTAGAAGCCCTCCGTGATCGATGCCCCCTCTGGCAGAGCGCCGGAAAAGGCCCCAAGATGGGATCTCACGGGTACAGAAGGTTGCGGCAGTGGAATTAGGTTTTTGTTGTGCTCCTCGATGGTTTCGGGGTACGTAGGTATATATAGGAGGAAGAAGTAGGTCGGTGGAGCCACGAGGAGCCCACGAGGGTGGAGGGCGTGCCCAGGGGGGTAGGCGTGCCCCCCCTTCCTCGTGGCCTCCTCGTATGTTTCTTGACATCCACTCCAAGTCCTCTGGATCACGTTTGTTCCAAAAATCACGCTCCCGAAGGTTTCATTCCGTTTGGACTCCGTTTGATATTCTCTTTCTACGAAACACTGAAATAGGCAAAAAAACAGCAATTTGCACTGGGTCTTGGGTTAATAGGTTAGTCCTAAAAATAATATAAAAGTGTATAAATAAGCCCATTAAACATATATAATAGCATGGAGCAATAAAAAATTATAGATACGTTGGAGACGTATCAGACGGCACGTGGCGCGTGCCCATGTCCTCCCCTGCCTCGCCCGTCGGAGACACATGCGCCCCTTTTTCGATTCCCCTCCCCCTCTCTAGCCGCACCCCCACCCCACTTCCCTCTCGTCCCTAGCAGCCACTGCCGCCATTTTTCTTGGTCGTGCGCTGTCCAGCACGGCCGCGAGCCAGCCCCCTTCCCTTCTCGCAACCCCCGTTTCCTCGACGCACCGAGCTGTCCAACCCCGGCCGCCTGATTTTAGCGCATCTGGCGGATGGATTTGAGCTCACCCCAGCTGCCGGAGGCCGCGCCGTACCATGGGCTGGCAGGGTACCGGACCGCACAGCCCCGACAACGCCCCCAGGCCGCATGCAGGTATTGACTCTGCCTCTAGCCGCTCGGATCTACCTCATCGTCGGTTCGTCGGCAGATACATCAACAGCCGTCGTCCAGGCTCGGTGCTGGCCCAAAGGTTCGTCGGCGCACCGTTGCCACTCATAAAGTGCGACAACTGTCCACGGAAGGTCTTGCGCCGCGTGTCTTCAATGCTGGAACATTTTGGATGGGTGTTCGTCAAGTGCAAAAACGATGGGGTATGTGTTAGTTTAGCTTCGGTTGTGCTTCCAGATTCGGCTCGTTTTGCTTACAATCAAATATTTGTTGTGTAGGATGGATGCAACTTTTGGTATTGAGAAGAAGAATACATCGGTCTATTGATAGAGCGCAATTTAATAGATGTTTGTGCACTTGTTGCTAGAATAGAGGCTAGAATTGAGACTAGATGCGAAGAAACAACGTCTACTTCTTTAAACTCGAAGAAGAAAGAAGTATGCAAGATCGATACTCCACAGATCAACAACGAATGCTTCAAGAAGGCAATAATCCAACTTACGGGAGCAGTTATGGAAGTTGGATATCTTTTAAAATATCTTCTTATAATTCTTTTTTTTTTGTCTTGCTATTCTAGTTAAGATTTGGTGATGTACTCCAATGTATGAAAAAATCGATGATGAAAATAATAAGAAATGTGATGCAAAAATATATATGCGGACAAGATGCGGCCGCGCGTTAGGCGCATGGCCGACTCATCCACAAATCCGTGTGGACGCGGCTCCATTGCCACCCTAAACAGACAAAATGCGGATGAAACGGACGTCTGTTTGGGTCGTGGATCGAAGTTGGCCTTATGTACATACTCTCAAAAACGTTACCCGTGTCCAGTTGTAATGGCGTCACCTTGACCAGTCAAACGCACGAAGTCGGTCAAAACTCGAAAGTGAGGTTGAGGTCAACAACAAGCTTGCAGCACCCACTGGCCACTGGGAGTTGGTCCATAATCTATCTACTCTACTGATGAATTAAAAACCACAGAAGGTCTGTGGGAGTGTGCGTTGTAGTACATTTGGATAGATCTTAAAGGTACTAAACGTAGCGATCAAATCCCACCAACACCCACCAAAAAGAAATACATTCCACAAATGACAAAGCGGACGATATATAAACCGGATACTTAAATTACCACCAACATTCCTGAAAATAAATATTTTGATTTAAATATACACATTTTTACAGTGGTCAGTGGAGGCAAAAGTAACTGTAACTTAATAAAAATTAAAATAAGACAAACAATGCTTCTGGGAGCAACGGCACGGTAAAGCTGGCGTTATCGTCCGGGAATTTTTTAACATTAACGCAGATTATTACTGTCATCAAGATGGCAGGAAAGCTCGGGTGCGTCGGCATCATCTGATGCATGGTCTGTCTCCAACCCAAAGGCAAAAAAGAGGGAACGAAAAGAAAGGCAGGCAAAGCTGGGGTGGGACAGATAGAAGAAGCGGGGGGAGGTTGCCATTGATAGAGACCACGAGCTCTCCTCCAAGCCACCGCTCCGCTCTGCAGGACTCTTCCTGACCCTGCTTGCTGCCCCCTGGATCTCGGCCCTGCCCGCTGCCATTGCCTCTGCTGCCACTGCCCACCCCCCCTGGCCACCCACCTACCTACTGCTCTACGACTACCACACTTGTCTTGCCCCGAGCCGCTCGGATTGGATCGCCTCGGTTCGAGCCCCGTCCGTGCGTCAGCGTGAGCGCTCCTGTTCCTCGATCGATTTGTGTTCCTGGCTTTGCTTCTTGTTCTTGATTCGGTTCCGGTGCCCCTGTTCTGCTCTGTTGCCCGCGAGGAAGATCTGGTTGCGATGGTTCCGTGGGCTCTCTGCTGCTTGCCCAAGTTCTTGGATTTTCCTTCCGTTCTGCTATCAGTTCGTGATTTCTGCGAGGTTTCTGTGCCGCAAAGATCTGTGTTTTTGGCAGCTGATAAAATGTGACAAATTGTTGCTCTTTCCGTCTTCCATTTCATCAGCGATTTGAGCATGCTCCGGTTCGGTTTCCTTTCGTGGCATTAGAAAAGATCTCCTTTTGGTCTGATTTGCCATACAGCAGCCAATCCTGCCTCGATTTGCTCCTGTGAATATCCCATCGCAAATGCATCCGAGATTTGCATCCGCGGCGACTTTGTCTCGCTCCCGTTGTCTCTTACTGCATTATTACTGCATTTGGGCTCCTAGTGGCCGGCAGTTTTGGCTCCTCTGATCTGGCCAAATTTGTCTGTCACATTCAGTAATCTTTTGTTTTTTCACTCTGGTTCCTGATCAGCCAGTAGCTGGATTTTTATGTTTTACACTTCACCATTCCAGCAGTTTGCGTCCGCATTTTAACAGTTTGGCGCTTGACTGCAGAATTGGGTCCTTGATAAGGGGCTAGAGATTGGATTGCTGAGTGGAATTGGGGATGGAGAAGAGGGGTGGCACTCCATCGCCGTCGCCGAGGTCGACGGAGAAGTCCGGGAAGGACTTGACGAGGTCGGGGGAGGCCAACGGTGGCGCGAGCGCCGGAGGCAACGCCACCCCGAAAGGCGATAAGGAGAAGGGAGTCAATGTGCAGGTCATCCTCAGATGCAGGTGAGTGAGGAGAGCTCAGCAGTTCTGCTTCAGACAAGTTCAGTGTCATGCTGTTTTTTGTGCCCACTCACACTCTGCAATTTGGTGCATTCAGGCCACTGAGTGAAGACGAGACAAAGGGGAATACTCCGGTGGTGATCTCATGCAACGAGCGCCGCCGGGAGGTCGCGGCCACTCAGGTCATCGCCAATAAGCAGATTGACCGGACTTTCGCCTTCGACAAGGTATTACATCATCTTCCACGGTCACTTAAGCATAAGCTATTGCCTCACTCACTGGTGACAACCTCTGTCCTGTCACCTGTTTTGCACTTTGCATTTGTTGATGATTGTTGTTGACTTCATGTATGCAACTGCAAGTTTTGACTCAAATTTAGTCTAATGATTGGTTCCGAGCAGGTCTTTGGCCCATCATCAAAGCAGAAGGACTTGTTTGAACAATCCATCTCACCAATAGTACATGAGGTCCTTGAGGGCTATAATTGCACAATTTTTGCCTATGGGCAAACCGGCACTGGCAAAACCTACACAATGGAAGGAGGTGGAACGAGAAAGGCCAAGGTAAAGTTGTTATCATTTTGTGCTTGAAGTCAATTAAAAATGTACCTTTGGTATGCATGTTCCTTACCATTGGCTGGCTCCTGTAACAACCAGAGTGGTGAACTCCCAACTGACGCTGGAGTTATCCCGAGGTCCGTCAGGCAAATTTTCGACATCCTTGAGGCCCAGTGCGCGGAGTACAGCATGAAAGTCACCTTTCTTGAGCTTTACAATGAAGAGATCACTGATTTGTTGGCTCCTGATGAGCCAAGGTTCCCTGTGTTACCTGTCCCTGAGGACAAGAATAAAAAGCCCATTGCCCTTATGGAAGACGGCAAGGGTGGTGTTTTTGTTAGAGGGCTTGAAGAGGAGGTTGTGTACTCTGCTGGCGAAATCTACAAGATTCTTGACAAGGGCTCTGCAAAGAGGCGCACCGCAGAAACATTGCTGAACAAGCAAAGCAGCAGGTCACACTCCATATTCTCAATCACAATTCACATCAAGGAATTGACTCATGAGAGCGAGGAGATGATCAAAATTGGGAAGCTTAATCTTGTCGATCTAGCTGGTTCAGAAAATATATCACGTTCAGGTGCTAGAGATGTGAGTGAACTTCAAATGTCCTATTCAGTAGTTTTCTTCTTCTTCCCATGTACCTGATTTTTCAAATGCCATGAAGTACATTTGATATTCAATTGGACTGCAGGGCAGAGCGAGAGAGGCTGGGGAGATCAACAAGAGTTTGCTCACACTTGGCCGTGTTATTAATGCTCTAGTTGAGCACTCTGGACATGTCCCATATAGGTAGCTCTAAGGGCATTCTCCTGACTGCACCTGTTGTAGCAAAGCATTGCTAAAGAGGGGCTTAACATTGCTCTGCCTATTTGTTTCAGAGATAGCAAGCTGACAAGATTATTGCGAGATTCATTGGGAGGGAAAACAAAGACTTGCATTATTGCTACAATATCACCTTCGGTATATTGCTTGGAAGAGACGTTGAGCACACTCGATTATGCACATCGTGCAAAAAATATCAGGAACAAACCCGAGGTTACTATCTTGTTTTTTTTGTTTGGATAATCCGTAAATATTGATGTTTCATTATTTCAGACAGTAGAAACGTTGACGATGTGTTTTGTATCGCCTAACTTACTCTTATTACCATCGAGTCCAGGTGAACCAAAAGATGATGAAATCTGCTGTCATCAAGGACCTTTACTCTGAAATTGACCGCCTTAAACAAGGTTTGTCTGCGTGCACTTTTTTGCTATACTGAAATGTTAAATGTCATGCATTTTCTACTCACCTAGTCTCCTATCTCTTTTCAGAAGTGTTTGCGGCAAGAGAGAAGAATGGTATATACATTCCGAGAGAGCGCTACCTCCAAGAGGAAGCTGAGAAAAAGGTCTATCTTAATTTTCCAATTAAACCCTTGTTAGATTTATCCAGATAAACTGAATAAATCTTTATTCATCATCTCAACTTTTCAAACCTAACTTTTTCACTCAGGCCATGACAGAAAAAATAGAAAAACTGGGAGTTGATCTAGAGGCTAGGGATAAGGTTAGTTTTCTATAAGGATGTCACAGCAAACCATTTATTTGAATGATGATTTGATTTTAAATTCTCTACACAATCTATGGGCAGCAATTGGTGGAACTAAAAGAGCTTTATGATGCTCAAATGCTTTTGAGTGCAGAGTTGGGCGAAAAACTCGAGAAAACTCAGGTATCTTTATAGTGTCCAGCTCATGGTTTTGCAATCTTTGGGCAAATACATTATATAATTGTCATTCCATCTGTCTTTTGTCTGCAGAAAGATCTGGAGGACACCAGGCATGCTCTGCATGATTTAGAAGAAAAATACAGTGAAGCAAAGTCTACTATCAAAGAAAAGGAATTTGTAATATTTAATCTTCAGAACTCAGGTTTGTTGAACTAACTAATTATTACCTGCAAAAACAAGAATTAACTCATTACTCAAGTCTCTTTGCTTAGCATGGTTTGCTCATTCCCTTCTTATAATTACTGATAAATGAATCATCAATTGTTGTCAATTCTCTTGTCATAGAATCAAAAGTTTATGTGCTCATCCATACTTGATTTCAGTTAGCCAATTGAGTGTATACTTACTATGTTTGCCGACATTCAATGAAACTTGCTGGTATTTTCGCTACAGAAAAATCCTTGGTAGATTGTGCCTATAATCTCCGCGCGGAATTAGAAAATGCAGCAGCAGATGTTTCTGGTCTATTCTCCAAAATAGGTTTGGCATCTCAACTCGATCACCTCTACTTTGTGATGGACCGGTTTCACTTCAATGGTCATTGTTCTTGACTACTGGCAGAGCGTAAAGACAAAATAGAAGATGGAAACAGGTCGCTCGTGCAGAGATTTAGATCTCAACTGACTCAGGAGCTTGATGCCTTGCATAAAACCGTCTCCACTTCAGTGATGCAGCAGGAGGATCACCTCAAAGAAATGGAAGATGATATGCAATCCTTTGTATCTTCAAAAGATGAGGCAATTAAGCTTCCCCTCAATACTGTACTTAAAAGTTTATCTTGTGTTACTGCTATGTAAGGTGGAGTATGACATGCTTGAGTTAACCATTTTTAGGCTGCACAAGGGCTAAAGGAGAGCATACAAAACCTGAAAGCCCTGCATGGTTCAGGTATTACAGCGCTGGATAATTTAGCAGGCGAAATTGACATGAATTCTCAGACAACATTTGAGAAACTGAACTCACAAGTACAATCACACACATCAGATCTTGAGAAAGTAAGCTTTGTTTCTTTTGGCCAACTTGTGGTTGCAGTGTCTATACGGATATTGCTGATTGATCTTCCTGTATTTTATAGTGTTTCGGAGTAATTGCTTTGGGAGCAGACAACTTGTTAAATGAGCTTCAGTGTAGCCTTTCGAAACAAGAAGAGCGACTAGCCCACTTCGCAAACAAGCAGCGGGAGGTCTGTAATATTTTGAGGCACTAGAACATTTGATATTTGCTTAAGCCATTCTGTTCCAACATTTCTGTTAATGCGTGCAGGGACACCTAAGAGCCGTGGAAGCGTCACGGTCCATCTCAAACATTACTGTTGGTTTCTTCCATTCACTGGATGTTCATGCATCTAAACTTACTAGTATTTTGGAAGAAACACAAGGTGTGCAAGATCAACAACTTATTGATCTTGAGAAGAAATTTGAGGTTATTCCTAATGATAATTATTACATTCAGTATGCAGTTAATAAATTAATATAACTTCTTAACATAATGTGATTTTATCATTTTTGACAGGAGTGTGCTGCTAATGAAGAAAAGCAACTTATAGAAAAGGTGGCAGAGATGCTTGCAATTTCCAATGCAAGAAAGAAGAAGCTGGTAAGTGTTATCCATATCTTCTGTAATTCATATTTTAGCCTGTGACTATCTGAGTGCTAGTAATCTAGTATATGATGTGATACCAAAAAAAGAAGTTATGTGCTGTCGATGATTGATTGAGGAGTTGAACTATTACACAACATCTACAGGTCCAAACGGCTGTAGGTGGCCTTCGAGAGAGCGCTGTAAACAGGACAGGTCAGCTGCAGAAAGAAATTTCAACAGCACAGGACTTCACCTCATCCGTACGGGAAAAGTGGGGCTTTTACATGGAAGAAACGGAGAATAATTACATTGAAGATACCACTGCAGTCGACAGTGGACGGTCTTGCTTGGCAGAAGTTCTTGTGGAATGGTCAGTATGGCTACTTGATGTGATGCTTTCTGCTATGGAATATGGAGATTTCAGTGTTTAATGTTTTCTCGAAATCTGCAGCAAAACTAAGACGGGCATGGGTGCCCAACAATGGAAGAATGCTGAGGATTCTCTCTTCAGCCTTGGCAAAGGAAATGTTGAATCAGTAGATAGCATAGTCAGGTATTAGCACAGAAACTGACCCCGAAGATTTTAAAATTTCTTTTGTCTTAAACTAGCAATTTTGAATAGTAATCATGGTGTGTGCACTTTTACCAGGACGGGGAGAGAAGCCAACCAATTGCTGCGTTCCAAATTGTCTGCCGCAGTATCGACTACTCTCGAAGATATAGATGTAGCAAACAAGGCCCTTCTTTCTTCCATTGACAGTAAGTTCTTAACACTTCGAGTTACTAAAACACAGGGCATAGCGTGATTTTTGCTCATTTTGATGACAACTTAATGTTATTTCAGGCTCGCTGAAGGTTGACCATGAGGCGTGCGCAAACATCGTCTCCGTTCTCACCCCGTGCCACGGGGAAATGACAGAGTTGAAGGGTGCGCATTACCACAAGGTCGTGGAGATAACCGGAAATGCGGGGAAATGCCTAGAGGAAGAATACCTGGTGAGCAGTCATGAAAAGTGATTGGTGGGAAGATTTGCTCTTTATCATCCTTGACAGTGACTGAGCAAACCTGCATTGAATCCTTCTCCTTAAATGTGACAGGTGGATGAACCGTCGTGTTCAACGCCAAGGAGGCGGGAAATCGACCTGCCAAGCGCCGAGTCGATCGAGGAGCTGCGGACCCCAGACTACGACGAGCTCCTCAGGTCGTTCCGCGAGTCGAGGGCTGGATGGAAGCAGGCGAACGGAGACACGAAACACCTCCCGGAGGCGCAAGAGGAGTCCACGTCGCCGTCGTCGGGCAGGGATGCAAGGGTCCCCCTTATAGCAAGAAATTAGATTCGTCCAGATCATCCTGTACAAAGGAGCCATTTGTTTAGTTTTACCATTTACCCAGTTTGTTTGCTGTTGATAGCGCCATCCATTTGATTAATTGCTATTGTTGGTTGAGGGGTTTGCTGTTCTTAGGCTGGTCACCAGTGAAGAGTATGTGTACTTACTGCTGCATCAGTGGATCTAATGTAATATATATATGTATTTACATAGGCAACACAGTGAAAGAATAATATTTTTGAGCACCAATGGAAGACTCATTGAGCTGAGTATTATGCTTAATGCACGGCAACGTTGTGAAGAGAGCCAGTGGTTTATTAGTCCCACTTGTATATAGGGTCATATTTTGACCTCTGTCCTAGTTTATTAGTCCCTCTCATATTTAGAGTCATATTTGGACCATGATTAATAAAATATAAGTTATAATAAAGTACTTTTTGTGGAATGCATTAACATTTTGTTAGTTAAATCTATAGTCAGAATTTGGCAAAACACAAAGTGGACCAATAAACTAGGAGGGAGATAGTAGACGATTTTCCTCCATGAAAAATAAGAAAAACACAACGTCTGGTGACGAAAGTGCTATTCTGCTCCCAGGTGCAAATGTACCTCGGCGAAGACAAACATTCTCGAGTGTTCTCCCTACGTATAAATTTTCATTCATGATGCTTTGGGTAAAAAAACAAAACAGGCACCCAAAAATGCTTAAGAAATGAGCTTCTTCTGAGCAAATGGAATGTTATTTCTGCACGAAATTTTGCACAGGAGTAGAACATTCGGATATGTGTTACAAAAAAGAATAGTTTTTTAATTATTATTTTTCTGTTCACCCGAGCAGAAAGTCCATGTCTGATGACGAAATCTCTTTTGTAATAATCTGATGAGTAAATATCTGTTGAAAAAAATATAACAATCAGATGAAGAAATCTCTGTTGAAAATAATAATAACAATAATAACCTGATGACTAAATCTCTGTCGCAAACAAGCCTCAACTGTGGGTAGGTCAAGTGTCACTGGCACTGGAATTTGCTGGCTGGTATCCAAATATGAGTGAAACGTACTGTAGTTACATAAACATATATTGGTGATCTAACAACTTTAGATGAGAACTGCACCACAACTGCACAAAGCCACTAGGAGGACAAAAAGAAAACTATGAAAGCCGCTGCTTCTTGACAAGAATGTACAAGCACAAGGGCAGAACCAAAAAACTATTTCTGCTACAAAATATTCTGTTGAGGGGAAGGCCTGACTGATAAAGGCGGCTGCCGCTTCATACCCTGCAAAGCAAAAACAAGAGATCATCAGTATGGGGATTATGGATGAAGGGACAGGGGGAACTGGACTAAAAAATATATTCGGAAATGCACGACATAATTAGGATAACTGTTACAATCAGTCGGTGAACTAAAAATTAACAAAAAAAAGAACATCTGTTCAAATCACTTCCCACGCTAACAATTACTGTACACTATATCTAGTTTTCACCTGCTATTTTATTTTTCTCAACATAATTAGGATAGAAGTAAAATGCGCTATGCCTGAGGCATATAAAGATTGCATGATAAGGGATTCCTGAAGCTGTTCTAAACAACCCCTCCTACCCCGGTGAACTAGAGATATAAGACCTTTGGCAAAGGCAGATAACTGCAAACTACTCCTAGGTCACAAGCTTGAACAGACAGATTCAAGCCCAGAAATGTCTTAATCAGCCTGAACAAACAGATCTACAGGTCATCCTACTGTACATCTTTTCCTAAGGAAAGCTACTAGCTGATGATCATTGTGAGAAGTAAGAAATAGACAAGAAAATTACGACTAAGACACAGAAAGTGAGCCGCAGATATATTTAGGGCTGAAGCAGTATATTACAACTTGCAGTTACACAGTTTTGGTATAAAGGCAAGCTCAAACTTATATATATAGATCAACAGGTTTCATACAACAAATGACCACCTAGCAGTTTCCAGTTTATATGTTACTATATAGGATAAAAAGAAGGATGAAGTAACACTATAACAATGAAAAGAATGCCTGGTAAAAGTAGAATAAATTCACAAAACTTTAAGTTTCTGCAGCAATTACCTAATCTGGTGCTCCAATATATGTCCTGCTAAGCATTATTCATGACGGGGTTGCATCCATGAATTCTTTTGACCCCTCTCTGTCTGCACCTTTATTAAACTCCCTGCTGGTGAATTGCACAGGGAGTGCCATATTGTGCTTCTTTTCTGGGGCTCTTGATGAATTGCCATCAGCTGTCCCCCTTGCTGCTGCTGCATCTACTGAAGGTCTGGAGCTACCAATATCTGGCCTTGCATCAGATGTCCCCCTTGCTGCTGCATCTACTGAAGGTCTCAAGCTACCAATATCTGGCCTTGCATCAGCTGTCCCCCTTGCTGCTGCATCTACTGAAGGTCTCAAGCTACCAATATCTGGCCTTGCATCAGTAGGAACAAGCTTGCTGGTTTCTTTGTCATTTGTTGATGATGGAACAACATCAAGCTCAAGGTCACCTTCCAGCCCGCTGTTAGATGGATCCTGAATGCCATCCTTGTCTTCTCCTGACGCTGTAGGGTCTGCATCAGCTTTCTTTTGTTTTTTTGCATTAGGGGTGCCATCATCCTCAGGATCATCGTTTCCTGCACCAGGGTCTGCGGGATCTGAATCTTTCCTTGGTCTCTTCCACTTTTTCGTAGATGATGTGCCATCATCCTCAAAATCTTCCTCCTCTCTACCCCTGTGCAGATAGGTCCACAATTTTTTGTCATTATCATACAGCACACAAGGATCACGCTCATAATGCAAGCGATCAAGAGCGCCACTGACAACTTGATTAACAGCAGCCTCTTTATTGGATTCTGCATGATTTAGGTACTGTGAATCTTTGAGAAGTGTGCAGACATCAGCTCTTGTTCCAGTTCTTCCAGGCAACCTAGAAGCAGCATCTCTTACAAGACAGAGAATAGTGACATGCGGAGGGCGATCAGGCAAGAGCATGGGATGTCCCCTAGCTTTTGATGTGGGCTTTCCGCCTCCCCTTCGCAAAGGAGCAACAATAGATTTCTCCCCATCAGCAGCAGTATAGCAAAATGCTCTATCAGGAATTGAGTATCTCAAAAACTCCTCACGCTGGAAATATGCCCTTGCTTCGTCAGAGCTTGGGCTTATTGTGTTCAGACTTTTCTGGGCCCTAAGGTCCTTAAATCTTTCCTTCAAATCCAAGTTTGCAGGATTTGGTGCTGGAGGTGGTGGAAGGGATCCTATTTGCTTAAGGGTTTCCTGACCACTTTTCAGCCAATTAGCAAATGCATCGACCAGCTTCACAAGCATCTTGTGTGGTATACCCCATGCCTCAGCAGAAGTTTCTTCATTAGGATCACTATATGAGGTAGCAGAAGGCAGTGGACCAACCCAGAACCAGCTTTTGTTCGACTTGTCATAGGCAACTAGCGCTCTCCAGCCCTTTGCACCTAGAGGAGCTGTTCTAGATGACAGTACCTTGAGCACTCCTCGAACTAAATCCTGCAGGGGCTCCTGTGTTTCAAGTATGTTGGGATCTCCAGGATTAGTTTTAATCCGGTTAACAAGATCTTGAACAGTTAGTGCCGGCGAATTGCTCTGTGCGGTCTGCTCTGCAGCACTGGTATCTCCAACTTCATTGCCCGGTTGTGCTTGCTCTGCTGCACTTGGCTCTTGAGGCGTTTTGCCAGGTTCCTCACTATTGAACCATTTTCTGTTCTCCTCCCCATCAGTCTGCTTTGCTGCCACTGGAGTAACCTCAGTAGGAGTGACCATAGCTGCCACTGGAGTAACCTCAGCAGGAGTGACCGTAGCTGCCACTGGAGTATCCTCAGCCGGAGCAACCATAGCCTTCTTAACAGCGGTTAGAAGATGTACGATGGAGAAAGAAAAGCCAGTATGGATGGTTGGTGTAATTGGTACATACTTCTTCTTAGGTTTCTCAGGTTCTACTGGCACCACAATAACCTCTGGCACGACAGGAGCTGGTTCTGCTACAGTAATTGCATCTGTAACAGTATCTGCCTTCTTTTTACTTTTCTTCTTCGAGCTGCCACTGATTTCTACCACCTTTGGACCAGATGGCGCATACTCGCCATGCTCATCCAGGCTTGTAAGTTCAACTCTTCCTTTTTGCCTTTTGGAGCCAGAGCTGCAACTTGCCAGCGGCATGTTCGCTCTTTCAGAAACATCAAAGTCGCCATTAGAATCTTGGACTGCATAGCCTGCTCTACTGGCCAGCCTATCACTCTCTGGTGATCTCAGTGATTCATTGGCTTTCTCGTTGCTATCATGCAATTCAGAGTTGTCATAACCATGCATGTCCAGGTTTGCAATTCCCTTGCGCTTTCTTTCACTCCTTGCTGCTGGGGGTCTCATCACTTCACCAATCTGTTCCGCCACCTCCACATGCACGTCGCGTAAATAATCAGGCTCTGCAACCTTTCCTCTGTGTGACCGCTTGCTCTGAGTCTGGTAGGGTTCGAAATCTGCAGTAGGGGCAGGATAATTTGTTTTGACTGATTTGCTAAGTTTGTTTGACTTTTTGGCACCATATGCTGGTATATGAAGTTCAGAATATTGAAGGTTTGGCTGTTCTTCAACAAGATTCATATCTGCCCCATCTTCAAACCGTTCTGATGAATCAGATTCTGTCTCCTCACTCTGAACATGGGCAGCTTTGCTCCTGGAGTCCTTCTGGCCAATCCTACCATGCTGACTATTGGATTTAACATTAATCTTAACCTGTGATATCCTGCCTCTAGCATCAGATCCAGAATGTGCACCATTTATCTGCTGCTCAATACTTTTGTAGGACTTAACCTTCACACCATGACCAACTTGAGGCTTCCTGCTCCTGTAATCGCCTTCAGGCTGCCCTCTCTGCCAGTCACTTAAGAGATCAGCATGGCTACCAGCTGGCCAATCCCTCGCTTCCACTTTGGGAGCTTTATTCTGGGCAGCTTTTCCACCGTATATCCGATCTCTCTCCGAGTATTTTGCACTCCTTGCATTATCAGAATACGGAGGGTCAAATGATGCTGCTAAGGTAACTCCCTGATTACCAATGGCATTCCTGCCATGGTAGTAAGAAGAACCAGTCTGGCTATCATGGTAGTTGTTTCCATAAGGATTGATATCATAGCCCGTGGCCAATTCCTTCTTCACTGGCTTCATCAGTGGTCTCTGAGACCGGATCCTGGGCAAATCCCTGTCATATCCCAGGTCCTCAGAATGAAGGCCATCTATGCTTCTGCGCAGCTTCCCTCTATGCGCGACTCCGGCATCATACGCATAAGCATTATCTTGACGAGAAAGCTTAGAGAGAGCCACTGCAGCATCACGACCAGACCCTCCAATGTACTCCTCACCCACGCCTTTTGACACACCCAACCGCAGAACGCCCTTGGACCTTTCCTTCCCTAACTTCCCAGCCTTGTTGAGACCCATCTTATCTGGCTTCGACCGTGTCAAGAACTGCTCCGCAGACTCCCTGCTCTCTGAGTCAGTCTCTGAGCCAGCCCGGGCAACCAAACCCAGTTCCTTCTGCTTCCGCTGTGCCTTCATTGCATCCATAGCTCTGAGCCTCTCACCAAGGCTGTACCCGTTGCAGCTCTTCCAGCAGTCCTTGGTGTCCCACAGCCCCAGCACCATCGAATTGTGGTACCTCTGCAGATGGTAGTAGTGCTTGCGCCGCTCCGCAAAGCGGCTGCCGCGGCGGTACAGGACGATCCTGGGGTCGCAGAGGCCGCCCTTGAGGCGGTCGAACAGGGCGGCCAGGGGGCTCCCGAAGTGGAAGTTGTCCCCCCTGAGGAGCTCGACGAGCGTGCGGGCGAATGTCTCCTGGTCCAGGTCGGGCAGGAAGGCGGCGAGGCGGAGCCGGTCGTCCTCGGAGAGCAGGCCGTTCCAGGCGTCCAGTGAGATCACGCCGCCGAGGCCCGGGAGGTCGTAGAGCTCCAGCGGGAGGGCCACGCTCTGGTTCCCGACCTGGCACATCTCCGCCCCCGCCTCCCCGAGCTGCGTGATCTCGAGCTCGTCAGACCCCATCCCGGAGTCGTCCTCCTCCTCCTCCTCCTGGCCGCCGCCGCCATTCTCCTCCTGGGCCGAGAAGCCCTCCGCCTCGGACCCCTCCGAGGCCGTGGCGGGCGAGCGCTCCTCCTCGTCCTCCGTGGAGCCGTCCTCCCCGCCGGACTCCAGCCGCTGGACCCTGGCGCCGCCGGTCCTGACGATCGCCATCGCGTCACACCACCACCTGCGCCAAACCAACCCTCAGCAAAAACACGCGCGCCGGCCAAAACCCTAGCCCCCGAATCCAATCCAACCCAACCCACCCCACCGGGAGCGGAGCCGCGCCCGCGAATCGAACGGAAAGGGGAGGAATCTCACCGGAGAAAGCAGGGGCGGCGCGGAGCTGGGGGCGCGGAACCCTAACCCTAGCGCGGCGATGCGGGGTTGTGGGGATGGGGGCGGAGGGGACGGGACGGGACGGGAGGCGGATAAATAGTGGGTGGGGCGAGGAAGACGACGGAGACGTGGCGGCCGCGGGGGCCGTCGGATGCGCGGGCGGGGCGGGATTACGGAGGAGGCGAGGGGGCCGGGCGCAAAAGTGTCCGGTCCGGGTGGGGGTGGGGGGTGGGAGGCGGGGGTGGGGTGGGAGGAAGGGGAAGGGGGAGAAGAGACGAGGCGGGCGAGGTGGGAGGAAGGAGGAGGAGAGCGAGGGGAAAGAGAGGGGTGCTGGGGTGGGCCCGCTTGCTGCTGACCGGTGGGGCCGGCTGGGGAGGGGCTGAGAGGGGTTCTGGTTTTGCGCGGGAACTACGTAACTGGGATTGCGGGGTGAGCGAGGTTAACTTCACACTCCTCGCTCCCGCTTCGCTTCGCTTCATTGATATCCCGTGGATTTTTCTGCATCCAAGCTACTCACTTGTTTTAACATTTTTCTGAATCACATTTTTTACTGTGTTTGTTCACTCATTTCAGTCCGTGTGTAGTTCATATTAAAATATCAAAAACATCTTATATTTGTGAATGAATGGATTATTTATCTGTGATGGTAGGTTGGTATGTATTAGTGCTCGGCATGGAAATTACGAGAGACTAGATGATATTCTGCACGTTGTTATGAAAATTCGTTTTTTAATAAGACATGATTATATTTGATATTTGTATTTAGATTACTAAAACTGAAAATACATGTTATAAATTGCATTATATAGATTATTACACAGCTAAAAATCATGTGTTATGTATAGGATTTTTTATTTTGAAAAATAGGATTATCCCTGGTCTCTGCATCCGTATGGTGCACACGACCATCTTTATTAATTATTCACCAGAGCCTCTGACAAAATGAATGCAAGGATCAATCCGAAGCCACCTTCTAGGTGAACAAAGTCGCTACACCTATAAGTATACAGATGTACCATGTCCGTATAACAGACAGAATCTAATACAATGGCCTTAAGACACTCCAGTCTAGGCATCCCATAACGTGCACCGCCTGCACACGCTCTAGGATCCGCCATCGCCATCTTCCGACATTCCGTCTTCAGGAGAAATCATTGCAAAGATCATGCCAGCCCCATCTGCCGTCGACGTCACCACGACAACAAATAGCACCACCAGCCAACGCACGTCGATTAAACCGCGTCCAACACCGAGACTCCATTTTGCTCCACGCCGCCGAGACCCACCGTCTTCAATGCGGTCGATGTAACACCGCTTCACCTGTTTGGCCTCTCCAGTGAACCACCGCTCCAAGACGATGCCCCTAGGAGGGAGAAAGCACCAAAGTCCCATCATCATCCGATCTGGGAGATCCAGATCTAAGGTTTTCCCCGGAATAACTGCCACATGGAGAAAGAGGGGCACGCCATCTACAACTGCCGACGTACCCAAGTGGTGCCCACCGCCACATAGCTCTCAGGACGACGCCTTCAAGAAGGACACGACGCCAAGAGCGTCGTCACCGACCTAGGGTTTTCACCCGAGAGACCGTGAGGTGGGAAAAGGTGGGGCGGGCCCGAACGACGTCTCCAGAAAGAAAAATGGCACCCTCGGGTGTCATCGCCGTCGTGGCCGGCAGGGGTCGACCTAGGAATTGTCCCAATTCGGATCCCCACCTCTTGCTTCGTCCCAACCCAGTAACTGACTAGTAGCACGGCCATGTCCGATAAGACGGAGTGCACACAACATGGGTTGGAGAAAGGAGCAGCTCGGTGCCGTTAGCCGCCGGGGTAGCAAGCCACGACACCAACCCGTCGGTGAATCACCGACCACCTGGTCCGATCCCTGGCAGCCCACCCACCCCGCCGCGCCATCGGATAGGGAGGCCATCCCGGGGGCCGCCGCCCCTGATCCAAGGACCTTCACCCTTATTGGGAAGGGTTGCGCCAGCCCTGCCGCCAAGGCCACCACTGGGACGCCGGCCGGCCGCCAAGCCGTCATTGTCCATCAAGACGCCCTGGTCTAGATCGGCATCGCCACAATCGAGATCGGGATCACACCCTCGAGATGGGGCGTCCCGTGCCACCCAAGAACCCGAGAGGGAGGCAATACCTCCTCCGCCCCCATCAGACGCACGGGTTTTTCCCCAGCGCCGACCACCGACGGTGACGGAGGGGAAGGCAGGGAGGACCGGCGGTTGGGGCCGGGGACCCTCGATCGCTTGCCAGGGGGGAGGGGGGGCAGTGGGGATGGTAGGGAAGGGGCGGCTCACAAAATTCTCTGTGTTAAATATAGGTAGTATAGTATAATATAGTGTTAAAAAATATAGGTAGTATAATATAATGGAATTTTCTTTCTATCCGTGTGATGGTGGAAATATAATGATATGGCATGTGTGGTGAGGTGGGATGTGTTCGTGTTGAGATATATAGAAATACTATGATCAACTAATAATATAAAATTGTTTTGCATGCATGTTGAGGTGGGCCTTTAACAAAGTGACGTGTGTGCATTTTAAGATGACGAGAATGCTAAAAAAACTGACATCAATTATTTTTAGCATGGCAAATCTAATGTCCGGTATGGCAAATATGTTGTTGTGAGCACGGCAATTTCTTTCGGCAAACAACCAGATCCTCAGAATATGTTGCATGACATTGTCATGCTCTCAACAATATAAGATGCCATCCCAAGTGTTTGATTTGCCATGCTTAAAAATCAAACATCAGATATTTAGCGAAATCCTTTAAATACAAATAATGAAGATTAACAACTTAGATATATAGAATACAGGAAAAGGATAGTCTCCAAGTTGTGTCAAGAAAAAAACTTAGCATTGCAAAGAAAACAAGTAGTGTTTCATTTTGCTGCCATCCTCCATGTCAATTCTCTAAAATTTCTGAGTCCATCTCTTTGGTTTCCGGCGTCGTCGCAAAGTCAGCTTGAATTCAATCTGGAAAGAAGTCTGGAAGTTAAGAATTCCAGGGAAGGTTAAAATATTTGCATGAAAAGTGTTGCATGGGGTTTTACCATGTTATGAGGTCCTTTCAGGAAGGCACATACGTACACCTATTCAATGTCCGATCTGCTCCTTGGGATTTGAGGACATACAACACTGCCTCTTCAAGTGTGCCAGAATAAAAGATGTATGGAAGGACTTGGGACTTTATGATGATGTGCAAAAAGCGGTTCTGCAAGATAGGTCAGGATCAGTTACACTTGAAATTTTAGCTAAAATGCAATCAGTCATCGGAGGCTTGCCATCTGCTGAACTGGCGCTACTTGCTGCATGGTTTCTTTGGTGGCAACGGCGACAGTTGGTGAGGGGAGAATCTATGCAAAGTGCAGAGCGATCTTCCATCTCCATCAAAGTTCTGTTGACAAATTTTATGGGAGCTGCTAACTCAAAGTCTCCAAAGCGTAAACTGGATCAAATGTGGAAGAAGCCATCCAAAGGATTCCTTAAAATAAATGTTGATGCTTCATTCGTTGCTGAAACATTGTCAGGAGCTTCTGGCGCAGTGGCCCGAGATGGGAATGGCAATTTTATTGCGGCTGCCTCATGGCTCATGGCTCACGTTCCTAATGTAGACTCAACGAAAATGACTGCGATCAGAAATGGATTCTATTTGGCGGCGAGCATTGGCTGTAGCATGTTGATAATTGAATCTGATAGCTCTTTTGCTGTTGATCCCATGAAAGGTGTGAACGGTTATGCAGGACCTTCCGTTCTAGTGATGATGGAGAGTAAACAACTGATGAAGGAATTTGGCCAAGTTAATTTCTCACATTGTTTTAGAGAGGCTAATGAGGTGGCGAATACTATAGCAAAATATGCTTTTAGCTCCAGTACCTCTTGTATTTGGGATGCTATCCCTGACTTTATTTCATCTTCCCTTGTAAACGATCTGTCCATTATTTGAGGAATAAAGTCTTTTGATATAAAAAATGTCAGCTTCTACCTTTCCCTCACGGATGTCATCGCTTTCTCATCCTATCACTTCATGTAATCCTAGACATCGTATACTCTTTCTTCAACACCTTTGATCCCTTATTCGTGTATGATGCAGTGTCGACGTCCATCGATGCATGATCGTTTTTTATGAATACGCAAAGCTTGCGTATCATTTCATTGATAGAAGGAGTATAAATAGTACAATGAAGGATACAACACATGACACGAACGCAGATAGGCGTGAACATGGTGCCCGGAGCAGAGAGACAAGGGATGCTCAGCCCGAACAAAAGAAACAACACAGCTGGAACCAACCAATCCAAAACCAAGAGCGGCAAACACATCATCAATGACATCACCGGGGGCACCACGAGCGAGCTAGATAGCGTCTTCAAGAAGGAAGACAACGCCGAGACGCCATCACCATCCGGTCTGGAGAAGCCAGACCTAGGGTTTCTGAAAGAACATGTGGTGCCCCCATGTTTGGTTTTGGCAATTGATGACAGTCTCTATGGACTAATGGTTGCCTTGAGTTATATTTGAAGGGTTTGTCCATAGGCTTTTCTTGGAGTCCATTTGTTGGTTTCAAGGAGAGTTTGTGATGACCAAGGTGCTATTAAGGAATTATCCAAAGATTGGTCTTATGAGTATTGAGCTTATATCAAGCATGTCTTGAAGAAGAAGAGTGTGTGATCATTCATGTTTACCTTCAAGACATCATCCAAATGAAGAGAGTTGGAAAGATTCAAGGTTGATCAAGACTAAGTCAAAGAGTGAATCAAGTTGATCAACACACAAAGCATAGAGATGTACCGAGAGGGATCAAGCGATCCCATGGTATGGTAAGCATGGTCAATTACGCTTTGTGTACTAACCCATGGTCTTCGTGAGAGTTCTTTGTGGGGTTAGGTTGCGGTGTGCAAGTTCAAGTAGGATCATCATGAAGAGATCATATGCTTGAAGCTTGCCGTCCATTGTGGTGGCAATGGACTTGTGAAGATGTGTCGAAGAGTGGCTCACCCATAGTGGAGTATGGGGGAGCAATCAACTAGTCTTCATCGAGCCAACGCAATCAAGAAAGGTGGTCCAACTTGAGGGAGTCAAGATCGTCATCGTCTAGCTCAAGTTGACTATGCGCAAGGCAAAGGTTTACCCTTGATAGGTTTTCTATTTTACCGGTCTCATGGTAGTTGTGGGAGACCGGGTTATAGGATCGATTGCCATACTATCAAGTGGGGCTCTCGATGAGTTGCTTGATCGTATCATTCGTAGAGAGCTCAAACCATTGCATCCTTGCATCATCTTTCTTGGTTTGTGTTTGGTGTTTCTCTTTGTGAGTTTTAGAGCTTGTGGTCTTCTTCTTGACAAGCTCGAGTTCATCGAAAACGGAGTTCATGTGCATCTTCTATGATGTTTTCGATGTTGGAGGTTATGCCAGTTCTTCTCTGTTGGAGGTTTCTCTCCTCTATTTGTTAGGCATACCTCCCCTGCCACTTCTTACTATAATCAGCCGTTGTTGGATGCTACTCGTCGTCTTCTATCCAACAAGCTTGAGTTTGCTCAATTTGAAGCTCATATGCAGAAGTTGTGGCAGTTTAGGATTTATTGCATCCTCTGTTTTCTCTGTTGTGTTCCTGAAAGCCTCAAGCGGTAGTACTGCTCTCTAGAGCGGTAGTACCGCTTGTAAGCGGCAGAACCACGGCCCTGTGCCGCGCATAGTACTGCTGCTTCTAGGGATGCGTCTTTTCGTGTCGGATTTCACGGTAGTAGAGCGGTAGTACCTCTTATAAGCGGTAAGCGGTACTACCTCTCCACCCGAGCGGTAGTACCTCTTATTAGTGGTAAGCGGTACTACCTCTCCTCCCGAGCGGTAGTACCGCTTATAAGTGGTAAGCGGTACTACCTCTCCCCAGAGCGGGACTACCTCTCTGGCAGAACTTCAACTCGTGTTTTCTCTCTCGTTGGGCTATTTTGACCGTTCTAAGCGGTAGTACCGCTCCTCCAAGCGGTAGTACGGCTTGTGCACGACCTGAGCACATAACGGTTGGATTCGGGAGGTCCTATAAAAGGGGGTCTTCTTCCCCAATGAACCTTATCCTTTGAGCTCGTGTTCTTCCCCCATTGTTGACCTTCTTCGAGCTTGCTAACTCTTAATCCCTCCATGGATTATTGCTAGTTTTTGAGGGAAAAGAGAGAGAAGATCTAGATCCACATTTCCACCAATCACTTTCTCCTCTATGTGAAGGGAACCCCTTGGATCTAGATCTTGGAGTTCTTGGTGTTCTCCTTCTTGTTCTTCCTCTCATTTTCTTCCCTAGCATTAGTTGCTTCGGTGGGATTTGAGAGAGAAGGACTTGGGCACTCCGTGTGCTCTTGCCATTGCATTTGGTGCATCGATTTGAGTTCTACACGGTGATACGTGGAAGTTACAAGTTGAGAAGCTTATTACTCTTGGGTGCTTGGTGCCCTTGAGCTTGTTCCTCTTGGGTGCTTGGGCGCCTTAGACGGTTGGTGGTGTTCGGAGCTCAATCATTGTGGTGTAAAGCTCCGCGCAAGCGTCGGAGTCTCCAATTAGGTTGTGGAGATCGCCCCGAGCAATTTGATGAGTACCGGTGACCGCCCCCAAGGGTTGCCAAAGTGTATGGGTTCGGTGACCGCCCCCAAGGGTTGCCATTTGTACGGGTTCGGTGACCGCCCTCAAGGGTCCCTTAGTGGAACCAAGGACACATATTTGATTTTTCAACCAGTTTATATGCACTGAAAAAAGTGCATGTAGTTCAAATTTGAATTATGCGCATAAAATGCCTGGGAAAACCAGTTAATGTATAAAAATGTCTAAACGAACCCCGAAAATTTCCAAAATTAAACACAACACTCCTGTTGTTCTATGTTGACACTCGAAATTTTTTGAAAGGAATAAGAGGCAACGGATATCGCTTCGTCCCCAAAGGTGGCACGTTCCCTACCGAAACCATCACGCTTTTTGTGAGAAGCTCTGGTTTGTGAGAGGCTCATATCCAAACCTGCCCCAAATGGGACAAATTTTTTACCACGGCATATTGATGCCGCTCCATGATAGCATGCCAAGTTTCATGAATTTCAGACGAGTTTTGGATTACTAGAATTTAAAAACCAGGTATCTCAATGTTTGTGGCCGAGGGACGGTGACAGGGTGTTTGAAATTCATTCCCATTTCTTGCATGCGACCTAAGCATGCAATCAAGGAAACATATTTAATTTTTCAACTAGTTTATATGCGCTGGAGAATGTGCATGTAGTTCAAATTTGAATTATGCGCATAAAATGCCTGGGAAACCCAGTTAATGTATAAATCTGTCCAAACGAACCCAGAAAAATTCCAAAATTAAACACAACACTCTTGTTGTTCTATGTTGACACTCGAATTTTTTTGAAAGTAATAAGTGGTAACGAATATCGTTTCGTCCCCAAATATGGCGCGTTCCCTACCGAAACCATCACGCTTATTGTGAGAAGCTCTGGTTTGTGAGAAGCTTATACCCAAATCTGCCCCAAATGGGACAATTTTTTTACCACGACATGTTGATGCCGCTCCATGATAGCATGCCAAGTTTCACGAATTTCAGACGAGTTTTGGATTTACTAGAATTTAAAACCAGGTATCTCAATGT
This sequence comes from Aegilops longissima, assembly GCA_021605205.1. Classification (NCBI taxonomy): domain Eukaryota; kingdom Viridiplantae; phylum Streptophyta; class Magnoliopsida; order Poales; family Poaceae; genus Aegilops; species Aegilops longissima. The sequence continues at coordinate 43,182,855 of CM038676.1, read as the reverse complement.
TTGCGGCCGAGTGACGGTGGCAGGGTGTTTGAAATTAATTCCCATTTCTTGCATGGTACCTAAGCATGCAACCAAGGACACATATTTGTTTTTTCAACCAGTTTATATGCACTGGAGAATGTGCATGTAGTTCAATTTTGAATTATGCGCGTAAAATGCCTGGAAACCCAGTTAATGTATAAAAATGTCCAAACGAACCCCAAAAATTCTAAAGTTAAACACAACACTCCTGTTGTTCTATGTTGACACTCGAATTTTTTTGAAAGCAATAACAGGCAACGGATATCGTTTCGTCCCCAAAGGTGGCACGTTCCCTACCGAAACCATTACACTTGTTGTGAGAAGCTTATACCCAAACCTACCCCAAATGGGACAAAAATTTTGTGACGACATGTTGATGCCGCCTCATGATAGCATGCCAAGTTTCATGAATTTCAGACGAGTTTTGGATTTACTAGATTTAAAAACCAGGTATCTCAATGTTTGCGGCCGAGTGACGGTGGCAGGGTGTTTGACATTCATACCCATTTCTTGCATGTGACCACTAGTAGAAAAAGGGTCTAATGTGAAACTCATTAGTCCCGGTTTGCAATTGAACCGGCACTAATGTGACCATTAGTGCCGGTTCCAACGGCCAAGCGGGCGGCGCCATTAGTACCGGTTCAGTGGCGAACCTTTAGTACCGGTTCGTGCCACGAACCGGTACTAAAGAGGTGGTGGCCTTTAATACAGGTTGGTGGCTCCAACCGTACTAAAGAGGTCTTTAGTACGGTTGGAGCCACTAACCGGTACTAAAGGTGGTAACCTTTAGCACGGGTTGGTGCCTCCAACCGTATTAAAGACCCCTCTTTAGTACCGGTTGGAGCCACCAACCGGTACTAAAGGTGGTGCGCCGCCACCCACAAGTGCACAATGTTTAGTCCCACCTCGCTAGTTGAGAGGAGCTCAGACGGTTTATAAGCCCCGCCATGCTACCGTGTCGAGCTCCTCTCTAAGCAGTGCCTTTGTGGGCCTATTGCAAGTCTTACGCCCTATGGGGCCCTCTTGGGCCGACGGGCCTGCATCCCGCCCAACTAGAGATTGGGTTTCTAGTCGTATGCAGCCGTGCACACCAAAGATGGCGGGCTGTTTTGCTTTATTTCAAAAAAAATAAAAAAATTATCCTTACCAACCGGGACTAAAGGTCCCCAAGACCACGGCGCGCCTCGTGCCACGTGGGGGGCCTTTGGTCCCGGTTCGTGTTGAACCGTTACTAAAGGGGGGGAACCTTTAGTCCCCACTCTTCAGTGCCGGTTCCAGAACCGGTACTAAAGGTCCTTACGAACCGGTACTAAAAGTCGTTTTTCTACTAGTGGACCTAAGCATGCAACCAAAGACACATATTTGATTTTTCAACCAATTTATATGCACTGGAGAATGTGCATGTAGTTCAAATTTTACTTATGTGCATAAAATGCCTGGGAAACCCAGTAATGTATAAAAATGTCCAAACGAACCCCGAAAAATTCCAAAATTAAACACAACACTCCTGTTCTTCTATGTTGACACTCGGAAAATTTTGAAAGCAAAAAGATGCAACGGATATCGTTTCATCCCCAAAGGTGGCACGTTCCCTACCTAAACCATCACGCTTGTTGTGAGAAGCTCTGGTTTGTGAGAAGCTTATACCCAAACCTGCCCCAAATGGGACAAAAATTTTACCACGACATGTTGATGACGCTCCATGATATCATGCCAAGTTTCATGAATTTCAGACGAGTTTTGGATTTACTAGAATTTAAAACTAGGTATTTCAATGTTTGCGGCCGAGTGACGGTGGAAGGGTGTTTGAAATTAATTCCCATTTCTTGCATGGTACCTAAGCATGCAACCAAGGACACATATTTGATTTTTCAACCAGTTTATATGCACTGGAGAATGTGCATGTAGTTCAAATTTGAATTATGCGCGTAAAATGCCTGGGAAACCCAGTTAATGTATAAAAATGTCCAAACGAACCCCAAAAAATTCCAAAGTTAAACACAACACTCATGTTGTTCTATGTTGACACTCAAAATTTTTTGAAGGCAATAACATGCAATGAATATCGTTTCGTCCCCAAAGGTGGCACATTCCCTATCGAAACCATCACGCTTGTTGTGAGAAGCTTAGACCCAAACCTGCCCCAAATGGGACAAAAAATTTACAACGACATGTTGATGCCGCCTCATGATAGCATGCCAAGTTTCATGAATTTCAGACTAGTTTTGGATTTACTAGAATTTAAAAACCAGGTATCTCAATGTTTGCGGCCCATTGACGGTGGCAGGGTGTTTGAAATTCATACCTATTTCTTGCATGGGACCTAAGCATGCAACCAAGGACACATATTTGATTTTTCAACCAATTTATATGCACAGGAGAATGTGCATGTAGTTCAAATTTGAATTATGCACATAAAATGCCTGGGAAACCCAGTTAATGTATAAAAATGTCCAAACGAACCCCGAAAAATTCCAAAATTAAACACAACACTCCTGTTGTTCTATGTTGACACTCAGAGAATTTTGAAAGCAATAAGAGGCAACAGATATCGTTTCGTCCCCAAAGGTGGCACGTTCCCTACTGAAACCATCAAGCTTGTTGTGAGAAGCTCTGGTTTGTCAGAAGCTCATACCCAAACCTGCCCCAAATGGGACAAAAAATTTACCACGACATGTTGATGCCGCTCCATGATAGCATGCCAAGTTTCATGAATTTTAAACCAGTTTTGGATTTACTAGAATTATAAAACCAGGCATCTCAACGTTTGCAGCCGAGTGACGGTGGCAGGGTGTGTGACATTACTTCCCATTTCTTGCATGGGACCTAAGCATGCAACCAAGGACACGGATTTGATGTTTCAACCAGTTTTATATGCACTGGAGCATGTGCATGTAGTTCAAATTAGAATTATGCACCTGAAATGCCTACAAAACCAAGTTAATGTATAAAAACGTCGAAACGAACATTGAATAATTCCAATTTTTTTGACAACACACCTATAGTTGCATGTTCACTGCAGATAAAAGTTCTATCAATTCAAACACCATCCTTTGTAGCTGTGACCCCATTACGTAATTCAAATCTAGATGATAAATCAAGTAGATCGCACATAGTTTATTATCACCAACCGTGTGAGATGCAACACAAAATATCTTGGAGCACCGTCGGTGTATAGTACGCCTATGGATTATGCGAGAAGGTGCGTCGGCTACAGTCCACAGCCGGCGTGTCAAGAACACTAGCTCACTCCCCATATATCATTTCACTGTTCATTCATCGCCGGTGAAAGATGGGGACGTGGACCCACGTCGCGAGGGCAACTTTGGCGAGAGCGCGGCCGCAGCCGCCAGACGCGTGCTAAGAAGCTTCGTGAGGGTGACGCAGTCTGCGTCCGGGCGGCCAAGGCAGCCCAAATGGCCGTTGTTGCTTCTCAGGCGGCGGCAGCAACATCTGCCTCGGGACAGCAACTGGCGAGAGCCGCACAGCAGCTTTTTGTTCCGCAGCGACGGCCTTAGCCCTGATGGAGGCCGCCCACTACCATGTTGAGGCCGTCCACGCCCAGCTCGTGGCGGTCACCGCACAAATCGAACGAAGCTTCTCCGACAACGGTCGGCAACCCACGACCGAAGAATTGGCAATCGCCGAGTGAGTTCGAGCAGCCGTCCGTTCCTACGCGGCATACCTTGCCACGATGGAGCACGCCAGAGCCCAGATCGCGGCCGCCCATGCCCAGCTCGTGGCGGCCTATTCCAAAGATATGGTGGACGCGGGTGGCGAGATGCTTGTTGAGTATGGTGCAATTGATGCCATGGAGCCCCTTCCCGAGGAGACCGTCGGGCGGGAGCTGGACATGGAGGCGGTGGCGGAGATTGACGAACACCAGCCGTAGTAGTACTCTTTGTTTTGTTTAATTAAGAGCGCTGGTCTTTAATTTGTTAGAGTAATGTTTAGGCCAGCTAGCTCTGTTTAATTGCTGAACTTGCTCGATTAAGAAGTGTGGGTGTGCTGTAGTCTCCTTTGTGTACCCAAATTATGCAATGACGTGGATGACCACTGTAACCAGGGAAATCCGAACCAAATTTTTGACATTCAAACTCAATACACACGGGTTAAGCTATCTGAATCGTTTGTGATCTTCACATATCATACACAGTTCTGAATAAGGGACCGTGTCTCATGACACTTTGCGCGCCAGTTTTTTCGCTGAAGCGATTCCAAATTTTCAGCTTCCGCGGAAATATCTACCTCCCCACCCCTCCCCCTTACCAAAAGCCACATTTCCCCTGTTTCCGCCTTCCTTTCCATGTTGAAACCTTCACTCCTTGCTTGCAGCGCCGCCTCCTCGCCGGCGACCCTCCTCCACGCTGCTCAGTCTTGCCTATCCAGGCAGGTAATCCACACCCGACCCCCATCCTACTCCTTCCACATCCCACTTGCCCCAACCGCCGTCGCGACACCTTCCACCCAAATCACCGACCCCTCCACCAAATAAGCGCCGCCCTAAGCCATGGTGCGCGTAGTATAGCCAGGATCCCAAGGACCATTTGGCAGCAGAGAAGCAAATCACGGTCGCACGCGCGGATGAGGTCGCGATGGCTGCCATTCGTGTCGACCCCAGATCTTGGAGGAGCACCTCGTCGTCGAGGCCACCGTCGACGCCTTGCGTGCTGACGACGCGACACGGTTGGCTGTTTGGTTCAATTCTGCAATGCAATGTCCAATTATTGTGGGTGCATTCTGTTACTATATACCGTGTGAGAAATAAATCGAATTTGGCTGTACTAAATACATGAGAAACAAATACAATTGCTATATTTCCATGTTGTTAAGAATGCTTGGTTTGGTTAACTGTCTGATCTTCTATTAGGAGTATGTTATATTGTGCAATGTGGTGCTCAGTTAACGTTTGGTTCATTTGTTGTGGTGTTTAGTTAACTGTTTTGTTTGGTTCAATTCTGCAATGCGATGTTCAATAGTTGTGGGTGCATTCTGTTGTTGTATACCATGTGAGGAATAAATTGAATTTGACTGTAGTAAATACATGAGAAAAAAATACAATTGCTATATTTCCAAGTTGTTAAGCATGCTTGGTTCGGTTAACCGACCGATCTTCTATTAGGAGTATGTTATATTGTGCAATGTGGTGCTCAGTTAATGTTTGGTTCATTTGTTGTGGTGTTTAGCTAACTGCTTGGTCCAATTCTACGCTGCGATGTCCAATTGTCGTGGGTAGAATTTTGTATTGTTGTGCATGTGAGGAATAAATCGAATTTGGTTGCACTTAATACATGAGAAACATATACAAGTGCTATATTTCCTAGTTCTTAATCAAGCTTGGTTTGGATAAATGGGTCTTCCATGTGGCTTGAATTAATCTAATGAATCTGCAATGTGCTTATTTTTCATCAACATATTTTACTGATAGGATGCAAACCCTTACTTAACTTGATGACTAACTACCTTATATGTGTTGCAGGGAAACAATGGGAAGCACTGAGGTTCACAATCGAGGTTAGCACGTGCATGGTCCGTTGTCTAATAGCACATTATTGTGCAATTGCAGGAACCATTCTAATATTTAGGTTTTTAACAATTTGGTCTTGCACATGTAGGTCCTGCTATCAGAGGTTTTGACCCACTGTTCGACCCTTTTTGCATATGGGAAAATGAGTTGTCCATGAATATCAGTCAAGTCAAGAAACTCAGAAAGATTGTTAGGATAAAGAAATTAGCAACGAAAAACAACAAGATCTTTGTCTGAACAATGAAGAAAACATCAGTTCACTACAGAATGGTACTAACTATTATACCTTGTGTTTTTTATTCCTTTGCCCCATTTCCAATATATAGAAGATATTTATGCACATCCTTGTTTTCAGGCCTTTCCAAAGCAGTTCATTGATGATTACCTCTCAAACCACATGTATGGTCAGGAGGCGAGGAAGGTATTCATACAACACCCACGGTTCAATATTGAAGTGTTCCTGAAGAGGACGAAGGATGGATGGTCAATCATCCATAGGCACTGGCCTAAAGTTACAAAGACCTTCAACATCAATGAAGGCTCAATGTTCGCCTTCTGCTTCAACAGTTTTCCAGATGAGATACATCTATCTATGTACCATGTATGATGATAATTTTGAAAGGTTATAGATGTTGCATGTGAAACTTGATGCTGGTGTAGTTGTGTAATGGGATAGCTGAGTGCTGAAGCTATATGATGTTGTACTCTGATGTATTTCAATTATGAAAATGAAATATTTTTTGATAGAAAGACTGTAAGGGAACCCCCTACAGTATAATTGGTGCAACAAACCCAAATTGCAAGTACCATGCCTTGAACCTGGGTGGGTGGGAAGGCTTCAACCCCTCCCCACCACTAGGCTATGCCTTAGTCTGCGAAAATGAAATATATTGTGTGCTTAATATGAAATGTCAATTAGATTAATAAATGGATTATTAATAATCGGATAATTAGCTTGCTAATTGGGTTTTTCTATTGCAAACGGTTATTGAGAAAACACCGTGTGCGATGCATTCAATAACGCACATAGTTTCTATGAATAAACCGTCTTAGATTAATGAACAATCACACACGACATCCTCTTGAAAACTGTTTGCGTTAGGCCACCTGGCGCAAACGTTTACCACATAAAAACTGTTTGTGATAGAGAGCCCTTGACACACAGTTTCTTCTAGGCACCATGTATGATGCATTCAATAACGCAAATGATAAAATTGTTAATACTGTGTGCAATGGAAACGCTATCACAAACGATTTAACCGGGAAAATTGTGTGTGATGTACTTGCGAACAGAAATGTTTTCCTTGGAGCGACTGTGTGGGATGTATATACGAACGGAAACATTTAGCGGTGACTAACTGTGTGGGATGTACTTACGACCGGAAATGATTTCGGCTATATAATTGTATTTTTTGAGCACTACTGTATGTATTTCTATATTTGAGTGCTCGCAGGTCGCACACGACCTCATTGTGCCAAGCGTGTGTGCCAGAAGGGCATATCCCCGACGGTTTCTGGGTCGTGTGGGAAGGACCCCCCTATCGCCCACACTCACTTGGCGAAGGTTCCAAATGCCATCACGGAAAGGGGTTAAAAACCATTTGTATAGCACCTCGCTATATTAGTGCATGTTAACAAAAAATATACTCCCTCCGTCTAGGTGTATAAGTCATCTTAGATTGTGCACCGCGACAAAGGCGGAGGGGAAAACGAGATAACATAATGTTTTTTTGCTAATTAATAGCATTGCATGCAATGAACTAACCACTGCATGTCGTGTTTGGTAGTCTCAAGTCACTGAAAGCATGCACGACCTACATCTCTTATTGGTTGATATGTCACGAAACAAGAAACAAGATGGGAGTTAATGTACCGTGCCTAAGTGTTTTGGGATTATTTGATTTTCCTAAGGTGACTTATACACCTATACGAAGGGAGTATCGTTTGATTCGTATTTAAACATAGTTTTCAATGATGTAATTTTTTGTGACATGCATGAACATTTGGTTAGTTAAATTTATAGTCAAAATTTGGCAAGGTGCAATCAACACATGCAAGTATCAAAAGGAAAGTCACGGCATGCATGCATGCGTAGTAATTAAAGCATCGGTAAACACAAGTTATTGAAATATATCGAGTGCAGTGCTTTGATGTGTCGCGTCAACTCGTACAAAAACGAGAAGTTTGATTACTACGACGCCCTCTCCCTCGCGGACCGAGCTCCTGTGCCTTAACTGCACCTACCTTTGGCTGTATGACAGGTGGGCCACCCACCTGTCATACACGCAAAGGCAGGAGCAGTAAGTCAATGAAGCCGCGTCCCTCCCTCGCCCATGAGTGTGGTGGCTGGTAGGACTAGGAGAAGATTTTGCTACACGCTCTCCCTCCCGCACGCGGTCTACATGCAGCAGTCATTCGGTGTCAGATGGCCAGAAGCATACTCTAGTACTCCACTGCAATAGTACTCCATCATTGTTCGACTTCTCGAAGAGGCGAAGAGCCAAGCATAGCCCGAACGCTCGCGTGGCAGTTTCATGTGTAGAGTAGTATAGGATAGCATGTACCGTGCCTCTAAGCTTAAAATCGTTGGGCTCGGCTCTATGCTACGAGGCCGTCTCGAAGCAATTTTTTGATTAAAATAATCTTCTGGCCCTACCTGTCATCCTGGTGATTGTAGTTTGCCCGCTCATCTTGTCAAGACAGGAATATATATTTTAATTTATGGTGGGGTAAATGTTAGAGGTTGCAGCAAATATATTGTACACTGCGGGTCTTTTAGCCAAGTTTAGAGGCAAGCATGTGGGGCCAGTGTTGATGTGTCGCGTCAACTCGTACACCGAGGCGAAACTTGATTTTACTACTACACGCCTTCTCCTCGCTCATGCGCGCGTTGACTCACAGACGAGGGCTGGCTTTTTCTTATACTACAACAAGCTATCCCTCCCACACACGATGGGCGGACATGCAGCAGTGGTTTCGATACTGTAGAAGTAGTAGTAACATCATTGTTCGTCTTCTCGAAGGGGCGAAGAGCCAAGAGCAACCCGAACATGGCAGTTGCGAATGCTCGCGTGGCAGTCTTTGTGTAGGGGTGGGGCGTGGTGCGGAGCCTTGGAGCAAGCATATAGCCAGGCTCCTGCATGAGACAATATTGCTATGTGAGCCCACTATTGTAGTACTTGCTAGTATAGCCCTGTAAACCAGAAAGGAGTATTTGCCTTTCTAGAGATTTCAACAAGTGACTAGACTACACCATAAATGAGTGAATCTACACCGTAAATAAATACGTAGTTCTCTCATTTTCCTCTTCGCCTTGGTCGCGGTGCACAATATTGAGTACTCCAATATGACTAGCCGCTCTATCTACATGCGGGACATCAAAGCATCCGGGCTCGCATGCCATCCACCAAATCACAGCGAGATGCTACAGTCGAGACTCACCGGTCACCCCGGTGTGGCCGTCATGACCCATCATATCACAAAACCCACACCTTTACCATCAGCGGTAAAGTGGCCTCGAAGTGGCCTTGAAGTTGGACTGGACGAAGCAACCATCATTTCACTGGAACACTCATTGAAGCCCTTTCTCCCCTTTCTTGAAGAAAACCTCACTCCAGGCTACTCATTTCTGCCATTTTTCTTCTGTACCGATGAAGAAAAGGTGGGCGAATCAGTGATGCTACTATATTTTCATTCCAAGAATCTTCTTTTTGCGAAGCACCATCGATTCTCACAGCCTATTCTTTTCCTGTTTTCATTGCGATTGTGGTTTCCTTTCGATTGCTCTTTGGTTGTCAGTTCATTGATGGATCCTGGAGCACTAGGCAAAGAGTTGCCGGCGGACAACTCACTGGAGACAGTGATCTCCAGGAAGCGAGCACCGACCAACGAGTTGACCTTGTTGGCGGGCCAACCCATGGTGACTAAGAGCTCCAAGAAACAAGCACTGGCCAAAGAGTTGACGACGTTGGAGGACGAACTCCTCAAAGAAAGCTGGAAGAACAGCAAGGGCCCCACCGTGCCTACCCCAGAAACTCTAATGGCCACCTATGCGAGGCTCAAGGCCGAGTTTGAGGATATAGTCGCCTTTGAGAAGCAGTATTCCCCTGGCAAGGTGATGGCCCCCATCGAGGATGAGGAGATGGCCCCCGGAGGGATGGGATCCCCCGGTGAGCTGCACAATGTAAAAAATAATGGCTTACCATAGTTCTCATTTTTGATTATTTGCAATGTGCCTGCTAATATGTTAGGGTTGTGCAGGTGCCGGTGGACGTCCTTGATGATTCCGATGTCGCGGCCCGTCCTGTGGACAATGTCCCAGAGATCATTTTTGATGTCGCGGTCCATCCTATGGACATCGCCCCCGAGATCGATTCCGATGTCGCTGTCCATCCTGTGGACATCACCCCAGAGATCGATTCCGATGTCGCGGTCCGTCCTGTGGGCATCGCCCGAGAGATCGATAACAAGAAATAGTTGGTCGCGCTAATCCTTCAGGGTAGTGATATAAGTGACGCACATGAAGCATTCTATAAAGCCATACCCAAAGAATATAAGTGAAGTGCATAGAGCATTCTATAAATAAACCAAGGACTATCTCATACCAGCATGGTGCATAAAAGAAAAGAGAAAACTAAATGCAAAAGACGCTCCAAGATTGCACATATCGCATGAACGAAACGAATCTGAAAACATACCGATACTTGTTGAAGAAAGAGGGGATGCCTTCCGGGGCATCCCCAAGCTTAGATGCTTATTTACTTGGGGTGCCTCGGGCATCCCCAGGCTTGAGCTCTTGCCTCTCTTCCTTCTTCTCACATCGAGACCTTCTCGATCATCGAACACTTCATCCACATAAAACTTCAACAGAAAACTCGGTAAGATCCGTTAGTACAATAAAGCAAATCACTACTCTAAGTACTGTTGCAAACAAATTCATATTTTGTTTTGCATTGTTTCTACTGTAATATAGCTTTTAATGGCTTAATCCACTGATATAAATTGATAGTTTCATCAAAACAAGCAAACTATGCATCAAAAACAGAATCTGTCTAAAACAGAACAGTCTGTAATAATCTGAACATTCACCACACTTCTTATACTTTAAAATTCTGCGAAAATCAGGAAAAATAAAAAAATTGTATAGAAAGACAGTGCAAAAAGAATCAGAACCATTTGACGTTCCAGTAAAAAAGAAAAATCGCGCACTACAGCCAAAGATTCTGTCCTGCACCGTACAAACCAACAAGCATTGTAAATATCCTAAAGGCAAACCTTAGCACATTATTTTTATAATACAATGGAATTGTACAAGGGGATAATTATTTTTTTTTGAAAAGTTTCTGTAATCAAGATTCACAAAGTTTCCATGAGCATGAACAAAGTTCAAGGCTAGCTCCCACTTCAACAATGCTTGTCTCTCTCACTTTCACTTTCCTTTTTGAAAAAGTTTTGGGTTCCCCTCTTTATTTTTGTTGTTTTTAAACTATATGAAAGCACTCAACAGAAATAAATGACACTCTAAAACTTCCGGTTTGTCTCCCTGGCAGCGCTTTCTTTAAAGCCATTAAGCTAGGCATATAGTGCTCAAGTAGTGAATCCACCCGGATCCCAAGGTATATCAAAGCCAATTTGAATTAGCAATGATTTGTGATTTATTAGTGAGCACAAAGTAACATATATCATGCAACAACGAAGTCTATCTCTCTTCCTATGCATCGGCATGTCATAAAAGAACAATTCATGCACACCTAGTAAAGGCCAATGCATAATATAAGCAATTTCTTGCAATTTTATCATATTGGAAACATAGAGATGTGGAGATATAGTTCCTCTCTCATAATAATTGCAAGTAGGAGCAGCAAGCACATGCATGTTATACTCATCAAATTCATCATGTGCAACGGAAATGTCAGGACCCCGATTCCAAGTCACATCGACCTAGCCGGTAACACCTCATATCACTTTGCGGCCTCACGCACGGTATTCCCACGGGTGTCGCCTTACCATGGCCGGGACCGTTTATGCCTTCGGCTCACGTATATGATAGTGTCGCTAGCATCCATATGACAGAGAACACAGGCCGACATGGCTAGTCGTGAACCCAAAGCGGCACTAACCCATGGGGACAGGCATACATGAATCACATCGAGCATGTCGGTCGCCAGCTGCGTGTGAATCCGGGCTGTAGCACTGGCTAACAGGACTCAGGAACCCGGCTGTAGCGAGCTAGGCAGACTCGGATGTCACCGCGTGACATTTCCCGAAGGGACAGACACATGAATGAAGTGAAACATATGCCGGCCAGTCAAGTGTCCAGAGCAGTAGTGCTGGGCTAGCAGGACTCCGGTGAACCGGGCTATAGCGGACTACTATCACTCAGGAAGCACTAGACTACATTTCCCCATAAGAGAGGCTGCCAAGGATAAACAACTAGATTGTCGGATCCCACTCCTACCAAGCATTTCAATCATACACACAATATGCCCGATATGAGTACATACAACATGGCATCACAACATAACTCTACGACTCAAGTATTTATTCATTAGGCTCCGGGGAGCGAGATATTACAAACATGGGTCTCATGACCCAACATACAGAGTATACAAGCAACAAGCACAAGCGGAAGCTTAACATGTCTGAGTACAGACATCTACAAATGAAAAAGGCCGAGGAGCCTGACTATCTACCAGATCCTGTCGAGGGCACAAGATCGTAGCTGAGGTAACAAGCTAAACGTCGAAGGCCACGCGGAACTACTAGTGAGACTGACGTCTCTCTGCAAAACATAAAATAAGCAAACGTGAGTACAAATGTACTCAACAAGACTTACATCAGATCTAACTACATATGCATCATTATCAAAAGGGGGTGGTGGAGTTTAACTGCAGCAAGCCAGCTTTGACTCGGTGGCTATCCTGAACTACGACTGCAAGTAACTCTTTTGAGGTGGCGCACACGAGTCCACATATTCACCATATCAATACACCACTATGGATCCGACCCCGTCTCCCTACGAGAACGCCATCCATAGCACTCACGCTTATCTTGCGCATTTTAGAGTATCCACTTTCACTTGTCTATGAACTGTTATAGGCAACCCGAAGACCTTTTCGCGGACACGGCTATTGAATAGATCATATTAACCCCTGCAGGGTGTGTACTTCACACACGCCTCGCCACTTACCTCCATGTACACCTCGTGTATCTCGGCAACCTTCAAGCGGAAGCTTTGGCGAGGGAGTCGGCCACGACCGACTAACCACACAAGTCTCTAGTCGGGTTTATCGCCTATTCGGGTTCCATCCGCAAGGAGATCCGGCCGGGGTGTCGCTCACGGCCCCAAACGATGTGAGCAGGGTTCCCGAGACACCAAACGGGCGCCCGGTACACTGTGCCACGGTGTATCTACCGCAACATAGCCCACCCCTAGGGTCAGCGCTACGCACGGCCCCCAACACATATCCTACAAACACGAAACTAGTTGCAACTCACGGACAGAGATCGAGTTGATTAATAAGTCGAGAGGGGCACTTAAGCATTCCAATGCGTGGTAGTAGTTGTTCATGGATCACAAACACAGAACTCAGTTCCTGAGGACGGTTTCAATGAGACAACCCACCATGTACTCCTACATGGCCTCTCACCGCTACCTTTACCAAATCATGTTCACACACTTAGCTCACACACGTAGGACATGTTCACACACTTCCAATTCATCCCGATGAATCGGACTGACTCAACTCTAAGCGTAGCAGGCATGACAAACAAGCATGAATGAGTAGGCACAACAGGGCTCAAACAACTCCTACTCATGCTAGTGGGTTTCATCTAATTCTTGTGGAATGACAGTCATGCAGAGGATAAAGGGGTTCAGCTACATGCAGCAAGTAATGATGAATCGTTGTTGTCCTAATGCAGTAAAAAGAGAGCAGGAGCGAGAGAGTGGGATTGTATCGGAATGAACAAGGGGTTTTGCTTGCAGCACTTCGAAGACTTCTTCATCGGTGTCATCGAACTCATCGTCGAAACCACGTCTATCGGAGAGGGGGAAAATACCGGCAAACAAGGAAGAACACAATCAATGCAATGCACAATATGATGCATGATCATGACATGTCAATATGCTGTGATTTGAGCTAATGCAACTAGCAACAGGTTAAATGAAGTTGGCTTGAATCAAATATTCAAATTTAAACTCCACATGTGGTTATTTAAATGCCATTTATATGGTTTGTCCTAAAAAGCAGCTATAAGTTGTTCTAACATGCATGAAAATGGTACAGATGGATAGATTGGATTTTTCTGATCATTTTTCATATATAAATTATTTCATTTGGAGTTACGGTTGAATTTCTATGATTTTTAGAAGTTTTAACTATTTTTTGGAATTTCCTGAATTAAATTAAATCCAGAAAAACCTATTACTGCCTCAGCATTGCGTCATGCTGACCTCAGCAGGTCAACAGACCCGGTCCAGGTCAAACCTGACGCGTGGGTCCTGCATGTCAGTGACTAACTAAACTAACCTAGTTTAATTAGCACTAACCTAGGTTAAGCTAATTTAGTTTAAACCTAAACTAGATTAGTTAGCCGGGCGGGGCCCGCATGTCATGGACCCAGGGGAGGGTAATTAGTAGCATAATTAGTCTAGCCTAATTGGACACGTCAGCCGACCGGGGTTAGGCCGCTGGCGACGGCCAGACAAGGCGGAGGGCGTCGGAACTTGCCCTCCGACGACCAAACGGACGGCGGGCACCACCGGCGCGAAGCCCAGGCTCTCACGCATCCAATGGAACACGCAGGAGACCGTGGGATGGCCGGAGGCGACGACGGCGTCAAGGTCAGTGGCGGCCGGAGCACGGGCTCGACCGGCGCGACGCTACGGTGCACGGGAGAGAGAGGTGATCAGTGCTATGGCTTCCTGGGAGCACGCTGAGCACGATGGGATGCACGTCCGCGAGCTGTAGCGGCTATGGCCTTGGCGGCGACATGGACGGCGGGGCGAAGCTTTCGGGCGCGGTGGCTAGGCTAGCTAGGGGAGGCAAACGAGCTTGGGGAGAGAGGGGAAAAACGGCGAGGCTCACTGGGAGGTCGAAGCGCAGCTCAGTGGGCTCGGGGTCGACCTGGAGGCGGCGAATTTGTCGATGGCGTCCGGCGGCTGTGCGGAGAAGACGAGCTCGAGGACAAGGCTTCAGGGCGTCCGGGGTCCTGGGGTTTGGCGTAGAGGTGCGGGGCAGCGAGGCGGATCTCGTGGGATAGCTCGCTGGGCGTGGGGAGATCGGTGGACGCGGCGAGCGGCGACGGTGGCAATGGATCCGTTCGGGTTGCCGTGAGAGAGAGAGAGAGAGAGCAGAGGAGGGGAAAGGGGTCCAGGGGGAGAGTGGAGAGGACGAGGGGGTCGGGGGGTGTGCGTGGCGTCATCCAGAGCGTCCAGAGCGTCGAGGGGAGCGGCAAGCAGGAGGTGGCGGGCGCGTGTGGCAAGACGGCGGCCCACGCCTCCCCGCCCTTGGCGGGAGGTGGAAGACGACAGGGAGGAGCCCCTGGTGGGCTGGGCTGGTTTTGCCCGGCTGGGCTGCTACAGTGCCAGGCCAGGTGGGCTTTGCTAGGTAAGTGCCAGGTAAGTTCTCTCTCTTCCTCTTTTAATTCATGTTTTCTATTTTTCTGCAGCTTTGTGGCTTTATTAAAAATACTAAATCAATCCCAAAAATCATGCAACTGCTCATGACCACTGTTGGAAATATATCCTACAGTAAACATTTCAGTTTGGGATTATTTGAGCATTTAAATTATTTTATAGTATTTAAATGCCCAAATGCAAATAAGTAATGATTTAATTCAAAAATCCAGAATGGCCTAGGAAAATGTGCACCATTTTTGGGAGAGGTTCTAGACCAATCCAAAAATAATGAACTTTTCTGAAGAGCATTTTGGGTTCATTGAGAATATTTTATTTGAACCTAGTTGATTTGATGCGGTGCTAGGGTTTGAGCAATCCCCATTTCAAATTTCCATGAAAGTTAAACATGATGCAAGCAAGATGCAAACACTAGGCAGCACCGAAGCTAGGGATGTGACAACTCGCCCCACTAAGCAAGAATCTCGCCCGAGATTCAAGCGTGAGGGTAGGATGAAGGGAGCATAAACTAACATAATCTTCATGATCCAGGTGGCACTTCATCAGAACGTTGAATCGATCACCATCTTTGACTCGATGTCTTCCTCTGAGAACTCCAACTAACATGACAAGAAGAGGAAAGGAAAACTCTAGAAGAATCGATCTTCTCGAGGATCGAACAACTCAGGATCAACTCACGGAATGAAACATAGAAACCTCTCTCGAGTTGAGACACGAAACATACGCCCAAAGGGATGGAGTGAAACAGATGACAAAGGTTCACTAGGTAGACAACAATTCCACACTTGAGGTGATGGTGAATGGTTTTCAAGATGGCAATGAGATAATTGCCATGATTCCATAACGGGGCACCTTAGAGAAGGTGACTTGTAGAAATATCCCCTTAAGTGGCAAAAAGAATTACTTTTGATACAGAGATCATTGAGACTCTTTATACCAGCCTAAGGCAATCACAATCGATCATTTGAAAAAGTTCGAAAGAATGACATACTCGGACTAGAATGGATGATGTGGACTTCCTTGTTGAAGACAACGCAATGGATGATTTTGCTTATCATCGAAAATGGATGGGACCCAAGGTAGGACCACTTTTGAGGATGATCCTAGACCTCGATTACTGAGAGGGGCAGCCCATGGAAATTGGCACGATGGGGTGCAAGCTGGGAACAACATGCAAATGTTGGAAGTGTTCCAACCATCATATCTGCCTGAGATTCAGATCCGATTGGTGATAGGATACTTCAGACTCAGCATGTCCGAAAGAAAAAAAAAGGTTGCAACACAAACCGACGAGATGACGTTGCGAGATTCTCGGGGAGTGAACTACGATAGCAAGCTCCAAAACATGAGCTGGTTCTGCTACGACATGTGAACACGTTGTCCGAGACAAGCATGACCACATAGTTGTCTTATATTAAAACACTACCAAGTTCTGGTTGGGAACCATCATTGCGGAGAGCGAAGCCCTTGCATAAGTCATATGATTAGCTCTTATGAAGGAACTTCTTCTCCTTGGACAAGTCAATCAGTGGCTTGGTGTGCTAGGAACACATATGGAGTGGAGGCGGCCAACCTATCACACCATAGGGCACTTCGCACGTGCATGACTAACTTGGGATGATTCCAGAGAAAACAAAACAAACCTTTCTCAAATTCATGGCGGCAACTTACACCTAAAGCACATGAATTCGAGGAAGTCACTTCTTCCATCCAAGCATAGGCTTCATGAACGGAACACAAAGGCATTGCTACAAAGTTTTCAACACTAGGTTGATGTTCAACATGAATCATGGGGGAGACAAAATGCTGCTGATGAGCTCAACAACACCTCATCGGAATTTCCATATCACTGGACTTCCGCCATCATGTGAACACGGTGATAGTATTGATCAGACCAAAAGATGTAATGGTGTATGCTCAAGGGATCAACCACGAGTAAGACAACATTACGAACATCGTTGGTTTTGATTTGACTTGACAATAGCCCATACCCAAGTCAAAGTTCTGACAAGGCAATAGATCCAACAACTGATCACGAGGACCAATCAATGGAGATATCATCTTTCTTCAACACACACACACGCACAGAAGATATCCCTTAGAGATGAACTAAGTTAAGCAAAGCTTTATCTTCCAACTCTCCAAGTTGTTGTCTAGCTCAACCAACTAGTTCAGGGATATCCAACACAGAGTCTTGGAGAATGGGTGGTTTAGAGGAAAACTAATATGATCACGAACTCAACATAGCGGTCAGGTGACAACCTGGTAACACTTCCAAGAAGATATTTGGAAAGTCACGAACCACCGATATATTACTAAGCTCGAGAACAATCTTGCTTTTCAGGGCAAGACGATATGATCAAAAGAGTGAGGGATTGACACAATCCTAACTCATTGATCGAAGAGTGCACCAGAAATAAGGACTAGGTAGCACAATCTATCTTAGAATGATGATTCAAGAACCAACACGCTAAGAATGAAATTATTATCCTTTAACTACCAAGCAACTCGTTGCTAGGAGTATTGATTTCACACATCACAGTACACTTGTCGGCATTCCAGTTACAACAACTCGGGACCGAGGAATGAATAATGATGGCGAGAAGTATCACTGCGTCAAGAATTCATAAGAGAAGGTGCAATTCTCATGACGTTCCTGACATTAAGTGGGTAATACTTCAGGATAGAACAGAATCAAAAGCTTGATTGCATTTGATCTGCGGATTACGACTGCTTTGACCCAATCCTGGATATGGATGAGGTACTAGAGTTTGTTTCTCCTAGTCATTCCAGAACAGAATGGCTTGACGGACCACAAGAAAAAAATGGCATCGATGAGGACGAGAGCACGACTACTCCTGACTATCAACTGATAGACGGGGATCGGAATACAACTAAGGAGGAACAACTCGAGGAACATATAACTTTTCGAGTTGTGGAGGCATGGATTAGTATATCGAGCAAAGCTCAACATTTCTCCCGGATAACCCATGCAGAGAAGGTAGAACTGGCAGAGTCACAATTATGAATGGAGAACTCTTCAAGAGTACTCTGATTGCAATCTTTAGGCTCAAAGAGGAACTTCTGCCATAACTAGTTCATGGTATGTGGAAGAATGAGATACCACGGACCTCGAGGACTATCGCAAGGTTACTAATATCCTAAAGGAACTAGCAAATACTAACAACATGAAGTAGGGTGAATCTCGGGTTCAAGAACCCAGGGATAGAATGCCTACTAACTAATAACATCACGGGATGCTTTCAAGAATAATGGCCAGAATCATCACACTGGGGATACAAAAGCATTGCTAAATTACTAGGTGACTTCCTAAACACCTAGGGTCATAATAATAGCTCCAACATCTACGCCGAGGCAACAAAGTACCTCAACTTACCGATTAGTGTGCTTATTCTGACCATAAAGGACATTGGGAATGGAAAGAAAGGATTTGCAAATGCATCAGACTATTTAGAGACCTGGGATGACTCGGACAGCATAACGGCTGTAAATGCTCAAAAAGATTTGAGACATCATGCAAAATGGTGGCATAGCCACTCAACAACATCATATCAAGGTTTCGAAATCAACAGTTAGCATACAGAAATAGTAGGAACTGAACTGAGGCTTCAAATCAACAATCTTAAAGGTCTATGGATTAGTAACACGTCATCCTGATAGATAGATGAGAAGCCTAGTTCTTAAACCCCGTAAAAGAGAAGAGGTTGACTCAGATCAGAAGGCCATGAGATATAAGGAGTAAAAAGAGCCTTACGTTCCCTTCCACAATCAATTTCCTTACATAACTAAAGCATTTCTAGACACAACTTCGACCAGTTTGGCTTGGTAATCCTCTGACGATCAGGCTCGATACCAACACCGTCAGGACCCCGATTCCAAGTCACATCGACCTAGCCGGTAACACCTCATATCACTTTGCGGCCTCACGCACGGTATTCCCACGGGTGTCGCCTTACCATGGCCCGGGACCGTTTGCGCCGGCACTAACCCATGGGGACAGGCATACATGAATCACATCGAGCATGTCGGTCAGCAGCGTGTGAATCCGGGCTGTAGCACTGGCTAACAGGACTCCGGGAACCCGGCTGTAGCAGCTAGGCAGGACTCGGATGTCACCGCGTGACATTTCCCGAAGGGATGAATACGAGAACGAAGTGAAACACATGCCGGCCGATCAAGTGTCCAGAGCAGTAGTCTTTGGGCTAGCAGGACTTCGGTGAACCGGGCTGTAGCGGACTACTATCGCTCAGGAAGCACTAGACTACATTTCCCCATAAGAGAGGCTGCCAAGGATAAACAACTAGATTGTCGGATCCCACTCATACCAAGCATTTCAATCATACACACAATATGCCCGATATGAGTACATACAACATGGCATCACAACATAACTCTACGACTCAAGTATTTATTCATTAGGCTCCGGGGAGCGAGATATTACAAACATGGGTCTCATGACCCAACATACAGAGTATACAAGCAACAAGCACAAGCGGAAGCTTAACATGTCTAAAAGTACGACATCTACAAATGAAAAAGGCCGAGGAGCGACTATCTACCAGATCTGTCGAGGGCACAAGATCGTAGCTGAGGTAACAAGCTAAGCGTCGAAGGCCACACGGAACTACTAGCGAGACTGACGTCTCTCGCAAAACATAAAATAAGCAAGCGTGAGTACAAATGTACTCAGCAAGACTTACATCGATCTAACTACATATGCATCATTATCAAAAGGGGTGGTGGAGTTTAAGCTGCAGCAAGCCAGCTTTGACTCGGTGGCTATCTGAACTACATTGCAAGTAACTCTTTTGAGGTGGCGCACACGAGTCCACATATTCACCATATCAATACACCACTATGGATCCGATCCCGTCTCCCCACGAGAACGCCATCCATAGCACTCACGCTATCTTGCGCATTTTAGAGTATCCACTTTCACTTGTCTATGAACTGTTATAGGCAACCCGAAGTCCTTTTCGCGGACACGGCTATTGAATAGATCATATTAACCTGCAGGGTGTACTTCTTCACACACGCTCTCGCCACTTACCGCCATGTACACCTCGTGTATCTCGGCAACCTTCAAGCGGAAGCTTTGGCGAGGAGTCGGCCACGACCGACTAACCACACAAGTCTCTAGTCCAGGTTTATCGCCTATTCGGGTTCCATCCGCAAGGAGATCCGGCCGGGTGTCGCCACGGCCCCAAACGATGTGAGCAGGGTTCCCGAGACACCAAGCGGGCGCCCGGTACACCGTGCCATGGTGTATCTACCGCAACATAGCCCACCCCTAGGGTCAGCGCACGCACGGCCCCCAACACATATCCTACAAACACCGAAACTAGTTGCAACTCCCGGACAGAGATCGAGTTGATTAATAAGTCGAGAGGGCACTTAAGCATTCCAATGCGTGGTAGTAGCTGTTCATGGATCACAAACACGAACTCAGTTCTCGAGGGCGGTTTCAATGAGACAACCCACCATGTACTCCTACATGGCCTCTCACCACTACCTTTACCAAATCGTGTTCACACACTTAGCTCACACACAAGAGGACATGTTCACACACTTCCGATTCATCCCGATGAATCGGACTGACTCAACTCTAAGCATAGCAGGCATGACAAACAAGCATGAATGAGTAGGCACAACAGGGCTCAAACAACTCCTACTCATGCTAGTGGGTTTCATCTAATTACTGTGGAATGACAGGTCATGCAGAAGATAAAGGGGTTCAGCTACCGCAGCAAGTAATAGATGAATCGTTGTTGTCCTAATGCAGTAAAAGAGAGCAGGAGCGAGAGAGTGGGATTGTATCGGAATGAACAAGGGGGTTTTGCTTGCCTGGCACTTCTGAAGACTTCTTCATCGGTGTCATCGAACTCATCGTCGAAACCACGTCTATCGGAGAGGGGGCAAATACCGGCAAACAAGGAAGAACACAATCAATGCAATGCACAATATGATGCATGATCATGACATGTCAATATGCTGTGATTTGAGCTAATGCAACTAGCAACAGGTTAAATGAAGTTGGCTTGAATCAAAGATTCAAATTTAAACTCCACATGTGGTTATTTAAATGCCATTTATATGGTTTGTCCTAAACAGCAGCTATAAGTTGTTCTAACATGCATGAAAATGGTACAGATGGATAGATTGGATTTTTCTGATAATTTTTCATATATAAATTATTTCATTTGGAGTTACGGTTGAATTTCTATGATTTTTAGAAGTTTTAACTATTTTTTGGAATTTCCTGAATTAAATTAAATCCAGAAAAACCTATTACTGCATCAGCATTGCGTCATGCTGACCTTAGCAGGTCAACAGACCCGGTCCAGGTCAAACCTGACGCGTGGGTCCTGCATGTCAGTGACTAACTAAACTAACCTAGTTTAATTAGCACTAACCTAGGTTAAGCTAATTTAGTTTAAACCTAAACTAGATTAGTTAGCCGGGCGGGGCCCGCATGTCATAGACCCAGGGGAGGGTAATTAGTGGCATAATTAGCTTAGCCTAATTGGACACGTCAGCCGACCGGGGTTAGGCCGCCGGCGACGGCCAAACAAGGTGGAGGGCGTCGGAACTTGCCCTCCGACGACCAAACGGACGGCGGGCACCACCGGCGCGAAGCCCAGGCTCTCACGCATCCAATGGAACGCGCAGGAGACCGTGGCATGGCCGGAGGCGATGCGGCGTCAAGGTCAGCGGCGACCGGAGCACGGGCTCGACCGGCGCGACGCTACGGTGCACGGGAGAGAGAGGTGAGCAGTGCTATGGCTTCCTGGGAGCACGCTGAGCACGATGGGATGCACGTCCGTGAGCTGTAGCGGCTATGGCCACGGCGGCGACATGGACGGCGGGGCGAAGCTTTCGGGTGCGATGGCTAGGCTAGCTAGGGGAGGCAAACGAGCTTGGGGAGAGAGGGGAAAAATGGCGAGGCTCAATGGGAGGTCGAAGCGCAGCTCAGTGGGCTCGGGGTCGACCTGGAGGCGGCGAATTTGTCGATGGCGTCCGGCGGCCGCGCGGAGAAGATGAGCTCGAGGACGAGGCTTCAGGGTGTCCGGGGTCCTGGGGTTTGGCGTAGAGGTGCGGGGCAGCGAGGCGGATCTCGTGGGATAGCTCGCTGGGCGTGGGGAGATCGGTGGACGCGGCGAGCGGCGACGGTGGCAATGGATCCGTTCGGGTTGCCGTGAGAGAGAGAGAGAGAGCAGAGGAGGGGAAAGGGGTCCAGGGGGAGAGGGGAGAGGACGAGGGGGTCGGGGTGTGCGTGGCGTCGTCCAGAGCGTCCAGAGCGTCGAGGGGAGCGGCAAGCAGGAGGTGGCCGGGGCGCGTGTGCGCTGACACGCGGTTACACGCCCTCCCGCCCTTGGCGGGAGGTGGAAGACGACAGGGAGGAGCCCCTGGCGGGCTGGGCTGGTTTTGCCCGGCTGGGCTGCTACAGTGCCAGGCCAGGTGGGGTTTGCTAGGTAAGTGCCAGGTAAGTTCTCTCTCTTCCTCTTTTAATTCCTATTTTCTATTTTTCTGCAGCTTTGTGGCTTTATTAAAAATACTAAATCAATCCCAAAAATCATGCAACTGCTCATGACCACTGTTGGAAATATATCCTACAGTAAACATTTCAGTTTGGGATTATTTGAGCATTTAAATTATTTTATAGTATTTAAATGCCCAAATGCAAATAAGTAATGATTTAATTCAAAAATCCAGAATGGCCTAGGAAAATGTGCACCATTTTTGGGAGAGGTTCTAGACCAATCCAAAAATAATGAACTTTTCTGAAGAGCATTTTGGGTTCATTGAGAATATTTTTATTTGAACCTAGTTGATTTGATCTCGTGCTAGGGTTTGAGCAATCCCCATTTCAAATTTCCATGAAAGTTAAACATGATGCAAGCAAGATGCAAACACTAGGCAGCACCAGAAGCTAGGGATGTGACAGTAAAAAAGGCAACCCATCAATATAATCCTTAATAAGTGCTAACTTCTCCGATATAGTGTAGTCGGGAGAATTCAAAAAGATAATAGGACTATCATGCGTGGGTGCAATAGCAACAATTTCATGTTTAAGATAAGGAACTATAGCAAGTTCATCTCCATAAGCATAATTCATATTGCCATCCTGGCCACAAGCATAGCAAGCATCATCAAAAAGGGATATTTCAAGAGAATCAATGGGATCATAATAGTCATCATAGTAATCATCCTTCGCTAAGCACGAAGGGGAATTAAACAATGTATGAGTTGAAGAGTTACTCTCATTAGAAGGTGGGCACGGGTAGCTAATCCGCTCTTCCTCCTTTTGTTCTTCGCTCTCCTCATCATCTTTTTCATCCAATGAGCTCACAGTTTCAGTAATTTCTTCTTCCATAGACTGCTACAAAATATTATTCTCTTCTTGGACAGCGGAGACTTTCTCAATAAGTGCATTAATATCGTAATTGTATTCATAATTCTCATAACAATATTTAAGGATAGCTAAATTTTCAGGTTTATAAACCGAATCATCAAAATCTTCAAACTCTTTAAACATAGATTCAATTTCATAAGCACCCGTAAAAGCAACAAATTCTTCTATTTGTTCCACATCATAGTAATCATAGATACCATTAGCATAAGAAGCTAAGGTTTTATTATCATTAAATTTGCATGAAAAGGGAAGGTGTGGAGACTTCATCCTAGAGCAACAAGTATAATCATATCTCAAGCATAGTTGCCTAGCATACCACTTCAACATATAAATTTGATCCCATAATAGTTTCCCTTTTTGAGTTAAGCGATAATCCCTAAAGTATTCACGTTGATCCAATGTTACTCCCATTACCAAATTGAATGAGGTTTTCTCAGGATTATCAAAGAGGTACATAATATTTTTCACATATTGAGCATCAAGGGTTTTAGGAGGTTCCCCATCTCCATGAGCAGCAAGTACACCTAATTTTTTTGGTATTTCGTGTTCCATATCCATAACTAAAGATAGAGAACAACTAAGAACAACAAATAAAATTACTTAGTGATAAAGCAAACAAGCACACGAGAATATTCACCCCACGCTATTGCTGCAACAACGGCGCCAGAAAAAGGTCTTGATAACCCACAAGTATAGGGGATCAATTGTAGCCTCTTTCGATAAGTAAGAGTGTCGAACCCAACGAGGAGCTAAAGGTAGAACAAATATTCCCTCAAGTTCTATCGACCACCGATACAACTCTACGCACGCTTGACGTTCGCTTTACCGGAAACAAGTATGAAACTAGAAGTACTTTGTAGGTATTTTTGGATAGGTTTGCTAGAAAGTAAAGAGCGAGTAAATAAAAGCTAGGGGTTGTTTAGATGAAGACACAACTAAATTATTTTTAGTAGAGAGCTTTCTGTTATGAGAAAGTTATTTGTCCCTAGGCAATCGATAACTAGACCGGTAATCATTATTGCAATTTTATTTGAGGGAGATGCATAAGCTAACATACTTTCTCTACTTGGATCATATGCAATTATGATTGGAACTCTAGCAAGCATCCGCAACTACTAAAGATCATTAAGGTAAAACCCAACCATAGCATTAAAGCATCAAGTCCCCTTTATCCCATACGCAAACATCCTACTTACTCGGGTCTGTGCTTCTGTCACTCACGCCACCCACCATAAGCAAATCATGAACATATTGCAAACCCTACAGCGGGGATCCCTCACGCTTGCGCGACACGGAGAGCACCATAGGACAGCACCAATAATAAAACATGCAACTCAAACCAATCTTGATCATCAAATAGCCCATAGGACAAAACGGATCTACTCAAACATCATAGGATAGCCATACATCATTGGGAAATAATATATAGTGTTGAGCACCATGTTTAACTAGAGATTATAGCGGGTAAGAGAGAGGTTACACCGCTGCATAGAGGGGGGAAGAGTTGGTGATGATGGCGGTGAAGTTGTTGGTGAAGATTGCGGTGATGATGATGGCCTCGGCAGCGTTCCGGCGCCACCGGAAGAGAAGGGGAGAGGGGGCCCCTTCGTCTTCTTCTTCCTTGACCTCCTCCCTAGATGGGAGAAGGGTTTCCCCTCTGGTCCTTGTCCTCCATGGCATGGGAGGGGTGAGAGCCCCTCCGAGGTTGGATCTGTCTCTCTGTCTCTCTCTGTTTCTGCGTTCTCGTCTGCTGCCCTTTCACCGTTTCGTGTATATATGGAGATCCGTAACTCCGATTGGACTGAAACCTTCGCCGTGATTTTTTTTACCAAAAAATAGCTTTCTTGCGGTCGAAGAAGGGCATCAACCGCCTTACGGGTGACCCATGAGGGTCAGGGGCGCGCCCCCCTACCTCGTGGCCACCTAGGACACCGTTTCGCGTTGATCTTTCTCACAGATTTTCCAAATATTCCAAAAATAAGCTCCGTCCGTTTTTATCCCGTTTGGATTCTGTTTGATATGGATATTCCGCGAAACATAAAACATGCAACAAACAAGAACTGGCACTAGGCACTGGATCAATATGTTAGTCCCAAAAGCTAGTATAAAAAGTTGCCCAAAGTATATGAAGGTTGAATAATATTGGCATGGAACAATCAAAAATTATATATACGACGGAGACGTATCAAGGGCAACTTCGGCGGCCCACTCCGATGAGAGAGCGGCCGCAGCCGCCAGGCGCGTGCTAACAAGCTTCGTGAGGGCGACCGTGAAGGAAATATGCCCTAGAGGCAATAATAAAGTTATTATTTATTTCCTTATATCATGATAAATGTTTATTATTCATGCTAGAATTGTATTAACCGGAAACATGATACATGTGTGAATACATAGATAAACAGAGTGTCACTAGTATGCCTCTACTTGACTATCTCGTTAATCAAAGATGGTTATGTTTCCTAGCCATAGACAAAGGGTTGTCATTTGATTAACGAGATCACATCATTAGGAGAATTATGTGATTGACTTGACCCATTCCGTTAGCTTAGCACTTGATCATTTAGTATGTTGCTATTGCTTTCTTCATGACTTATACATGTTCCTATGACTATGAGATTATGCAACTCCCGTTTACCGGAGGAACACTTTGTGTGCTACCAAACGTCACAACGTAACTGGGTGATTATAAAGGTGCTCTACAGGTGTCTCCGAAGGTACTTGTTGGGTTGGCGTATTTCAAGATTAGGATTTGTCACTATCTCTGGGCCCACTCGGTAATGCACATCACTTAAGCCTTGCAAGCATTTCAACTAATGAGTTAGTTGCGGTATGATGTATTACGGAACGAGTAAAGAGAATTGCCGGTAACGAGATTGAACTAGGTATTGAGATACCGACGATCGAATCTCGGGCAAGTAACATACCGATGACAAAGGGAACAACTTATGATGTTATGCGGTTTGACCGATAAAGATCTTAGTAGAATATGTGGGAGCCAATATGAGCATCCAAGTTCCACTATTGGTTATTAATCGGAGACGTGTCTCGGTCATGTCTACATAGTTCTCGAACCCATAGGGTCCGCACGCTTAAAGTTCGATGACGGTTATATTATGAGTTTTTCTGTTTTGATGTACCGAAGGTAGTTCGGAGTCCCGGATGTGAACTCGGACATGACGAGGAGTCTCGAAATGGTCGATACATGAAGATTGATATATTGTACGACTATATTCGGACACCGGAATGGTTCCGGGGGTTATCGGATATATACTGGAGTACCGGGGGGTTACCGGAACCCCGGAGGTTATTGGGCCTCATGGACCAAAGTGGTGGAAGAGGAGAGGCGGCCAATTGATAGCGCGCGCCCCTCCCCCCCAAGTCCGAATTGGACAAGGAGGGGGGGCCCTTTCCTTCCTTCCCTCTCCTCTCCTAGTCCAACATGGAAGGGGGGGGGGGGGAGTCCTACTCCCGGTGGGAGTAGGACTCCTCATGGGGCGCGCCAAGGGTGGCCGGCCCCCTCCTCCTCCTCCACTCCTTTGTATACGGGGAGGGAGGCACCCCTAGAGACATAACAATTTATCCCTTGGATCTCTTAGCCGTGTGCGGTGCCCCCCTCCACCATAATCCACCTCGTTCATATCGTAGCGGTGCTTAGGCGAAGCCCTGCATTGGTAGAACATCATCATCCTCACCACGCCGTCGTGCTGACGGAACTCTCCCTCAAAGCTTGGCTGGATCGGAGTTCGGGGGACGTCATCGAGTTGAACATGTGATGAACTCGGAGGTGTCGTGCGTTCGGTACTTGATTGGTCAGATCGTGAAGACGTACGACTACATCAACCGCGTTGTGCTAACGCTTCCGCTTTTGGTCTACGAGGGTACGTGGACACACTCTCCCCTCTCATTGCTATGCATCACCATGATTCTTGCGTGTGCGTAGGAATTTTTTTGAAATTACTACGTTCCCCAACAGTGGTATCAGAGCCTGGTTTTATGCGTTGATGTTATATGCACGAGTAGAACACAAGTGAGTTGTGGGCGATACAAGTCATACTGCATACTAGCATGTCACACTTTGGTTCGGCGGTATTGTTTGATGAAGCGGCCCGGACCAACATTACGCGTACGCTTACACGAGACTGGTTCTACCAACGAGCTTTGCACACAGGTGGCTGCCGGCTGTCAGTTTCTCCAACTTTAGTTGAATTGAGTGTGGCTACGCCCGATCCTTGAGAAGGTTAAAACAACACTAACTCGATGAACTATCGTTGTGGTTTTTATGCGTAGGTAAGAATGGTTCTTGCTCAGCCCGTAGCAGCCACGTAAAACTTGCAACAACAAAGTAGAGGACGTCTTACTTGTTTTTGCAGGGCATGTTGTGATGTGATATGGTCAAGGCATGATCCTATATTTTATTGTATGAGATGATCACGTTTGTAACCGAGTTATCGGCAACTGGCAGGAGCCATATGGCTGTCGCTTTATTGTATGCAATGCAATCGCCCTGTAATTGCTTTACTTTATCACTAAGCGGTAGCGATAGTCGTAGAAGCAATAGTTGGCGAGACGACAACGATGCTACGATGAAAATCAAGGTGTCGCGCCGGTGACGATGGTCATCATGATGGTGCTTCGGAGATGGAGATCACAAGCACAAGATGATGATGGCCATATCATATCACTTATATTGATTGCATGTGATGTTTATCTTTTATGCATCTTATCTTTCTTTGATTGACGGTAGCATTATAAGATGATCTCTCACTAAATTTCAAGATAAAGGTGTTCTCCCGAGTATGCACCGCTGCCAAAGTTTGTCGTGCCTGCACACCACGTGATGATCGGGTGTGATAAGCTCTACGTCCATCTACAACGGGTGCAAGCCAGTTTTGCACACGCAGAATACTCGGGTTAAACTTGACGAGCCTAGCATATGCAGATATGGCCTCGGAACACTGAGACCGAAAGGTCGAGCGTGAATCATATAGTAGATATGATAAACATAGTGATGTTCACCATAGAAAACTACTCCATTTCACATGATGATCGGTTATGGTTTAGTTGATTTGGATCACGTGATCTCTTCGATGATTAGAGGGATGTCTATCTAAGTGGGAGTTCTTAAGTAATATGATTAATTGAACTTTAATTTATCATGAACTTAGTACCTGATAGTATTTTGCATGTCTATATTTGTTGTAGATAGATGGCTCGTGCTATTATTCCGTTGAATTTTAACGTGTTCCTTGAGAAAGCAAAGTTGAAAGATGATGGTAGCAATTACACAGACTGGGTCCGTAACTTGAGGATTATCCTCATTGCTGCACAAATGAATTACGTCCTGGAAGCACTGCTAGGTGCCAAACCTGCTGCAGGAGCAACACCAGATGTTATGAATGTCTGGCAGAGCAAAGATGATGACTACTCGATAGTTCAGTGTGCCATGCTTTACGGCTTAGAACCGAGACTTCAACGATGTTTTGAATGTCATGGAGCATATGAGATGTTCCAGGAGTTGAAGTTAATATTTCAAGCAAATGCCCAGATTGAGAGATATGAAGTCTCCAATAAGTTCTACAGCTACAAGATGGAGGAGAATAGTTCTGTCGTGAGCATATACTCAGAATGTCTGGGTATAACAATCACTTGATTCAACTGGGAGTTAATCTTCCGGATGATAGCGTCATTGACAGAATTCTTCAATCATTGCCACCAAGCTACAAGAGCTTCGTGATGAACTATAACATGCAAGGGATGGATAAGACGATTCTCGAGCTCTTCGCAATGCTAAAGGCTGCGGAGGTAGAAATCAAGAAGGAGCATCAAGTGTTGATGGTCAATAAGACCATCAGTTTCAAGAAAAAGGGCAAAGGGAAGAAGAAGGGGAACTTCAAGAAGAATAGCAAACAAGTTGCTGCTCAAGAGAAGAAACCCAAGTTTGGACCTAAGCCTAAGACTGAGTGCTTCTACTGCAAGCGGACTGGTCACTGGAAGCGGAACTGTCCCAAGTATTTGGCGGATAAGAAGGATGGCAAGCTGAACAAAGGTATATGTGATATACATGTTATTGATGTGTACCTTACCAGAGCTCGCAGTAGAACCTGGGTATTAGATACTGGTTCTATTGCTAATATTTGCAACTCAAAATAGGGACTACGGATTAAGCGAACACTGGCTAAGGACGAGGTGACGATGCGCGTGGGAAATGGTTCCAAAGTCAATATGATCGCCATCAGCACGTTACCTCTACATCTACCTTCGGGATTCGTTTTAGACCTAAATAATTGTTATTTGGTGCCAGCGTTGATCATGAACATTATATCTGGATCTTGTTTGATGCGAGACGGTTATTCATTTAAATATGAGAATAATGGTTGTTCTATTTATATGAGTAATATCTTTTATGGTCATGCACCCTTCAAGAGTGGTCTATTTGTGATGAATCTCGATAGTAGTGATACACATATTCATAATGTTGAAGCCAAAAGATGCAGAGTTGATAATGACAGTGCAACTTATTTGTGGCACTGCCGTTTGGGTCATATTGGTGTAAAGTGCATGAAGAAACTCCATACTGATGGACTTTTGGAATCACTTGATTATGAATCACTTGGTACTTGCGAACCATGCCTCATGGGCAAGATGACTAAAATGCCGTTCTCCGGAACTATGGAGCGAGCAACTGATTTGTTGGAGATCATACATACTAATGTATGTGGTCCAATGAATGTTGAGGCTCACGGTGGGTATCGTTATTTTCTCACCTTCACAGATGATTTAAGCAGATATGGGTATATCTACTTAATGAAACATAAGTCTAAAACATTTGAAAAGTTCAAAGAATTTCAGAGTGAAGTTGAAAATACATTAGTATGGAGGAGAATATTTGAGTTACGAGTTTGGTCTACATTTGAAACAATGCGGAATAGTTTTGCAACTCACGCCACCCGGAACACCACAGCGTAATGGTGTGTCCGAACATCGTAATCGTACTTTACTAGATATGGTGCGATCTATGATGTCTCTTACTGATTTAGCGCTATCGTTTTGGGGTTATGCTTTAGAGACGACCGCATTCACGTTAAATAGGGCACCATTAGAATCCGTTGAGACGACGCCTTATGAAATGTGGTTTGGCAAGAAACCAAAGTTGTTGTTTCTTAAAGTTTGGGGCTGCGATGCTTATGTGAAAAAGCTTCAACCTGATAAGCTCGAACCCAAATCGGAGAAATGTGTCTTCATAGGATACCCAAAGGAAACTGTTGGGTACACCTTCTATCACAGATCCGAAGGCAAGACATTCGTTGCTAAGAATGGATCCTTTATAGAGAAGGAGTTTCTATCGAAAGAAGTGAGTGGGAGGAAAGTAGAACTTGATGAGGTAACAGTACATGCTCCCTTATTGGAAAATAGTTCATCACAGAAACCGGTTCCTGTGACGTCTACACAAATTAGTGAGGAAGTTAATGATGATGATCATGAAACTTCAGATCAAGTTGTTCTTGAACCTCGAGGTCAACCAGAGTAAGATCCGCACTGAGTGGTACAAGTAATCCTGTTCGGAGGTTATGTTACTAGACCATGACGAACCCACGAACTATGAAGAAGCGATGGTGAGCCCAGATTCCATAAAATGGCTTGAAGCCATGAAATCTGAGATGGGATCCATGTATGAGAACAAAGTATGGACTTTGGTTGACTTGCCCGATGATCGGCAAGCCATCGAGAATAAATGGATCTTCAAGAAGAAGACTGACGCTGACGGTAATGTTACTGTCTATAAAGCTCGACTTGTTGCAAAAGGTTTTCGACAAGTTCAAGGGATTGACTACGATGAGACCTTCTCACCCATAGCGATGCTTAAGTCTGTCCGAATCATGTTAGCAATTGCTGCATTTTATGATTACGAAATTTGGCAAATGAATGTCAAAACTGCATTCCTGAATGGATTTCTGGAAGAAGAGTTGTATATGATGCAACCGGAAGGTTTTGTCGATCCAAAGGGAACTAACAAAGTGTGCAAGCTCCAGCGATCCATTTATGGAGTGGTGCAAGCCTCTCGGAGTTGGAATAAATGTTTTGATAGCCTCCAGCATATGGTTTTATATAGAATTTTGGAGAAGCCTGTATTGACAAGAAAGTGAGTGGGAGCTCTGTAGCATTTCTGATATTATATGTGGATGACATATTGTTGATTGGAAATGATATAGAATTTCAGGATAGCATAAAAGGATATTTTGAATAAGAGTTTTTCAATGAAGGACCTCGGTGAAGCTGCTTATATACTAGGCATCAAGATCTATAGAGATAGATCGAGATGCTTAATTGGACTTTCACAAAGCACATACCTTGACAAAGTTTTGAAGAAGTTCAAAATGGATCAAGCAAAGAAAGGGTTCTTGCCTGTGTTACAAGGTGTGAAGTTGAGTAAGACTCAATGCCCGACCACTGCAGAAGATAGAGAGAAAATGAAAGATGTTCCCTATGCTTCAGCCATAGGCTCTATAATGTATGCAATGCTGTGTACCAGACCTGATGTGTGCCTTGCTATTAGTTTAGCAGGGAGGTACCAAAGTAATCCAGGAGTGGATCACTAGACAGCGGTCAAGAACATCCTGAAATACCTGAAAAGGACTAAGGATATGTTTCTCGTTTATGGAGGTGACAAAGATCTCGTTGTAAATGGTTACGTCGATGCAAGCTTTGACACTGATCTGGACGATTCTAAATCACAAACCGGATACGTGTTTTTATTGAACGGGGGAGCTGTCAGTTGGTGCAGTTCTAAACAAAGCGTCGTAGCGGGATCTACATGTGAAGCGGAGTACATAGCTGCTTCGGAAGCAGCAAATGAAGGAGTCTGGATGCAGGAGTTCATATCTGATCTAGGTGTCATACCTAGTGCATCGGGTCCAATGAAAATCTTTTGTGACAATACTGGTGCAATTTCTTTGGCAAAGGAATCCAGATTTTACAAGAGAACCAAGCACATCAAGAGATGCTTCAACTCCATCCGGGATCAAGTCCAGGTGGGAGACATAGAGATTTGCAAGATACATACGGATCTGAATGTTGCAGACCCGTTGACTAAGCCTCTTCCACGAGCAAAACATGATCAACACCAAGGCTCCATGGGTGTTAGAATCATTAATGTGTAATCTAGATTATTGACTCTAGTGCAAGTGGGAGACTGAAGGAAATATGCCCTAGAGGCAATAATAAAGTTATTATTTATTTCCTTATATCATGATAAACTTTTATTATTCATGCTAGAATTGTATTAACCGGAAACATGATACATGTGTGAATACATAGACAAACAGAGTGTCACTAGTATGCCTCTACTTGACTAGCTCGTTAATCAAAGATGGTTATGTTTCCTAGCCATAGACAAAGAGTTGTCATTTGATTAACGGGATCACATCATTAGGAGAATGATGTGATTGACTTGACCCATTCCGTTAGCTTAGCACTTGATCGTTTAGTATGTTGCGATTGCTTTCTTCATGACTTATGCATGTTCCTATGACTATGAGATTATGCAACTCCCGTTTACCGGAGGAACACTTTGTGTGCTACCAAACGTCACAATGTAACTAGGTGATTATAAAGGTGCTCTACAGGTGTCTCCGAAGGTACTTGTTGGGTTGGCGTATTTCGAGATTTGGATTTGTCACTCCGATTGTCGGAGAGGTATCTCTGGGCCCACTCGGTAATGCACGTCACTTAAGCCTTGCAAGCATTGCAACTAATGAGTTAGTTGCGGGATGATGTATTACGGAACGAGTAAAGAGACTTGCCGGTAACGAGATTGAACTAGGTATTGAGATACCGAAGATCGAATCTCGGGCAAGTAACATACCGATGACAAAGGGAACAACGTATGTTGTTATGCGGTTTGACCGATAAAGATCTTCGTAGAATATGTGGGAGCCAATATGAGTATCCAGGTTCCGCTATTGGCTATTGACCGGAGACGTGTCTCGGTCATGTCTACATAGTTCTCGAACCCGTAGGGTCCGCACGCTTAAAGTTTGATGACGGTTATATTATGAGTTTATGTGTTTGATGTGCCGAAGGTAGTTCAGAGTCTCGGATGTGATCACGGACATGACGAGGAGTCTCGAAATGGTCGAGACATGAAGATTGATATATTGGACGACTATATTCGTACACCGGAATGGTTCCGGGGGTTATTGGATATATACCGGAGTACCGGGGGGTTACCGGAACCCCCCGGAGGTTATTGGTCCTCATGTCCCAAGTTGTGGAAGAGTAGAGGCGGCCAAGGGGCAGCCGCGCCCCCCAAGTCCGAGTTGGACAAGGAGGGGGGGGGGGCGCCCCCTTTCCTTTCCCCCTCTCTCTCCTTCCCTCTCCTCTCCTACTCCAACATGGAAGGGGGAAGTCCTACTCCCGATGGGAGTAGGACTCCGCATGGGGCGCGCCAAGGGTGGCCGACCCTCTCCTCCTCCACTCCTTTATATACGGGGAGGGAGGCACCCCCTAGAGACACAACAATTGATCCCTTGGATCTCTTAGCCGTGTGCGGTGCCCCCATCCACCATAATCCACCTCGGTCATATCATAGCGGTGCTTAGGCGAAGCCCTGCGTCGGTAGAACATCATCATCGTCACCACGCCGTCGTGCTGACGGAACTCTCCCTCAAAGCTTGGCTGGATCAGAGTTCGTGGGACGTCATCGAGTTGAACGTGTGCTGAACTCGGAGGTGTCATGCGTTCGGTACTTGATCGGTCAGATCGTGAAAACGTACGACTATATCAACCGCATTGTGCTAATGCTTCCGCTTTCGGTCTACGAGGGTACGTGGACACACTCTCCCCTCTCGTTGCTATGCATCACCATGATCTTGCGTGTGCGTAGGATTTTTTTTAAATTACTACGTTCCCCAACAGACCGCAGTCTGCGTCTGGGCGGCCAAGGCAGCCCAAACGGCCGTTGTTGCTTCTCAGGTGGCGGCAGCAGCATCTGCCTCGGGGATAGAAACTGGAGAGAGCGGCACAGCAGTTGTCTGTTCCGCAGCGGCGGCCTTAGCCCTAGTGGAGGCCGCCCATGTCGGTGTACTAGAGTAGGGGTACCCCTAGCACCCCGAACTCGTGCACGGGCAGTTGCAGCACCCCGCGGCAGGGCTGGCCTGGTGACCATCAAGATCTTCCGCGGCTCCTTTGGAGCCGCTCGAGAACAAAGTAATCAAGGCCCGGCAAGAGGAGCTTGCCGGGAAGACCACTCAAGGCACGGCGAAACAAGGCCCGGCAAGAGGAGCTTGCCGAGAAGGCTTGGTGAGCGCCGAGCCCTAAAGCGCGACAAAGGGTTACGCCGCGGCAAGGAGCTTGCCGCGGCAGCAACTCTCTTCATCTCCGCTCCAGCTCATCCGCCAACGTGTCACCGCTGGGCTTTCCCGAGAACGCGTGTCGATGGGCTGTGCAGCCAGCGGGAGCAGCGATAAGCGCGCCGACAAGCTACCATCGTGGCAAACGGAGGCGCACTTGACGGTCCTGTTATAATCGTTCAGCGATCGAGACGGGCATTTATGATTCTTGTCCTTTGCCGTCGAGTTAGGTATAGATCACTGTACTTTGTATAAAGCGTGTACCAACCTTTGTTTTACTATCTTACCCTTGTCTACTTGCCACTGTGGTGACCCCTTGTGCCTATAAAAGGAGGCCCAAGTGCAATGTAGAAAGGGTTGGTTCAACTCCGCTTAGTTCATTCGACTCATACGAGACCACACTCAGGCTAGGTTTTGTAGCTCCTATTGCTCCCTAGCAAGAACACAATATAATCCACAAAGCAGCAGTAGGAGTATTATCTCTCCGGAGAGCTCCGAAGCTGGGTAAATCTGCTCGTGTGCATCGCCTCGATCCGCTCTTTGTGCATCCTCCGCTCCCCCTCCGAACCACAAGGGACCAGGTCCCATAGGTGATCGCGGGACACGATCAGCTTCCCCGACATCTTTGGCGCGCCAGGTAGGGGGCGTCGAGGCTGTGTGAACCCGATCCGGCGTTCACACGAGCAGTTTCTTCATCAACATCTTCATCAACATGCCACCAAAGAAGAAGTCTTCGGCAGCAGCAGAGCCGTCCGCGTCGAACCCACCACCACCGGAGCTGACGGGTGGTGGGGAAAACGCTGGCGGAGGAACGGGCGTCGTCGAGAGAGCCCACAACGCCGCCAGGTCCAAGGACAAGGCAGCACAGGCGTCGGCGTCCGAATCCGCACCACGTCCTTCTCAGGAGGCGCGGGACCGACAGCGTCATGATGCTCGCAGCACCATACGCTCGTTGGATCAAGGCCAAGCTGGAGGATCCCGAGGCCCTCGAGACCCGCATGCACACCAGCATGCCGGAACGAGCGGAGTACGGTCGCTTGGGCGGGATGCTGCTCCTCCTAACTTGGTTAGGAGTCCGAGCACATCCCGTTCCTCGCTACGTACGCCATTGCCACCCACTACTCCCGCAGAAGCCTTGGCGAGAGCTCAGCTACTTCTAGACTACCCTCCAACGGCCGACAAGGTCGACGAATGGAGGGCCACCATCCAGAGCCTCATCGGCTTTGCCAACGGCGACGTCCCGCGGCAACTAAGCGCCCGCAGCCGCTGCAAGGCGACAAGGCACGAGCCGATGGCGATTTAGACTTGCGGGGTGCAGCCACCGTACACTCCCTTCCCGAAGGCCAAGATCGCCGACTCGCCGGATCCACCTCGACAGCGACTCCACAGCGTCGTCGGATCCGCGAGCTCGTCGCGACCAGCGCCAAGTTCTTCGAGAACGGCAAGAAAAAGACGCTCGAACCCGAATCGAGCGCCGAAGAGAAGCACACCGTCAATCCGACCAGCGCGCCGGGCCCACTATCGATATGCATGCGCCAGGGGAACCAGGCGACTTACCGTACGCGGTAGGTTGCCCTGCGTTCACTCGTGAGCTGCGGCAAGTCCGGTGGCCCGACAAGAAAAACTTTAAGCCAGATGTGCCGGAGAAGTATGATGGCAGGACACACCCATCGGAGTTCCTCAGCATCTACACCATCGCGGTGCAGGCTGCGGGGGGACGAGACGACAAGATCCTCGCCAACTATTTCCCTCTGGTGCTCAAGCCAAACGTCAGGTCTTGGCTCATGCACTTGCCGGACAGCTCTATTTCTTCTTGGGCAGATTTGTGCCACCAGTTTGTTGGCGCCTTCACAGGCGGCCACAAGCCTCATGGCCAAGAGAGTGACCTTCACCTGCTCGCCCAGAAGGAAGGAGAGTCCCTGCGCAAATTCATCCAGAGATTCAGCCGTGTGCATTACAACATCCCAGATGTCCACCCCGCGGTGATCGGTGCATTTCATCGAATGTGCGAAACCGCAGGATGAGGAGGAGATGGCGATGTGCAAAGTGAAAGACGTCGCGAGCTCTCACGCCTGGCCGACAAGTGTGCACGCTGCTGAAGAAGGAAGAAGACTCCGGGAGAGAATGTGGGAGCAGAGTCGGCGGTGAGGAGACCGCCCGGCAAGAAAGAGCCGTGGCGAAACAACGAAAGAAGAAAACCAAGAAGTACTAGTTGTCGAGCAGTCCGGCAAGGATGGTGCCACCAACAAAGCCAAGGCTGGTGGCTCCGGCAAGGAGGTTGCCGCTGACAACGACCGCCAAGTTGTGGCGGCCACCGATAAGCCTGACAGCTCCAACAAGCAGTACTGTAAGATCCACCGCACCAAGGGCCACGATCTCCAGAGCTGCAAGAAAGTCGAGCAGCTTGTTGAGCTACAGAGAGCTGAATACGAGCGGCGAGACAAGGAGAAGGCCCAGGAAGGTGCAGGTGCAACTAGTAAGAAGAGACCCGGTCGGGGAGGACGCCGCGGCAAGGCCAAGCAGCGGCAAGGAGACAGACCTCCCCGCGGCCGCGACAAGGAAGAAGACGAAGATGAAGATGACGAAGACATGGAAGACGATGAAGCTGATGAGCAGGAGTTTCAGAAGGCAACGGAGGTCCTTTGCATTGACGGTGGTGCTTCTCGGCATACCTCGCACCGCCAACTCAAGCAATGGATGCGTGAGATTAATGCAGCAGAACCATCCATAGAGTCGCGCAAACCTCTGAAGTGGTCCAGCACGCCCATCATCTTTGACATTGAGGACCACCCTGATCGCATCACTGCAGTCCGATGCTTGCCGATGTTGGTATCACCAACTATCCGCAACCTCAAGGTCACAAAGATGTTGGTTGACGGCGGGGCCGGCCTGAACCTGATCTCCTCTGCAGTGCTCCAGAAGCTTCAAATCCCTAACAGCGAGCTCGAAGAGACTGGTACTTTCCAAGGAATCAACCCAGGAAGGAGCAAGCCGAAAGGGAAGATCACATTGCCGGTAACATTTGGCAGTGAGCTAAACTTCAGAACTGAGAAGATCACATTCGACGTTGCCGATTTCCCATTGCCCTACAATGGCATACTTGGCCGTCCAGCGCTTGCCAAGTTCATGTCGGCTTCTCATTACGCCTACAATTTACTCAAGATGCCCGGCCCGATAAGCGTCATTTCTGTCCATGGCGACAAGAAGGATGCGCTTATCTGCGCCGACAAGATTTACCGGGATGCAGCAGCTACGACAGATATCAAAACACTCGCCGCTGAAGCTCCCGGGGGGAAGAAGAAGACCACCAAGTCCGGCAAGAGTTCTGATGCCCACTCCGGCAAGCGCACCTCTTCGGAGTGCTGCGCTACCGTCGAGGACGCACCATCGAGCTCCACCGGCAAGTGCAAGAAGATGATTGCAGCTCCGCCGAAGACCAAGAAGGTGCCCGCCAAGGAGGACGACACGGTGGTACCTTCACCATCGATTGCCACGCTTGACCCTAAATAGGAAGGCGAGCTCGTTGCTTTCTGGGCGAATGTCGATGTGTTTGCATGGCAACCATCGACATCCCCGTGTTCCTGTGAGAGTAATTGAGCACCACCTAGCTGTCTGTCCTCACGCTGCGCCCGTCAAGCAAAAAAGTTAGGAAACAGGCAGTGGAACACCAAGAATTCATAGCGGAAGAAATCAAGAAGTTGGAAGCAGCAGGCCTTGTCAGAGGAGTACTCCATCCCACGTGGTTGGCCAATCCGGTAGTTGTACGCAAGGCCAATGGGAAATGGAGACTTTGTATTGACTTCACAGATGTTAATAAAGCTTGTCCCAAAGACCCATTTCCCTTGCCACGTATAGACCAGATTGTTGACTCCACAGCTGGATGTGATTTGCTTTCATTTCTTGATGCATATTCAGGGTATCATCAGATCTTCATGGCAGAAGAGGATGAAGAGAAAACCACATTCATTACACCATGTGGCACGTACTGTTTCATACGGATGCCTTCGGTTTGAAGAATGCTGGTTCAACTTTTGCAAGAGTGGTCCATGATGCTTTTGAGCCACAAATACACGAAATGTAGAAGCCTACATGGATGACATAGTGGTCAAGAGCAAGGACAAAGCAACTCTGGTTCAAGATTTGATGAGACATTTGCAAATCTGCGCAAGATCAACCTCAAGCTCAACCCCGAGAAGTGCGTGTTTGGAGTCCCTTCCGCAAGCTTCTCGGGTTCTTTGTGTCTCAGCGGGGAATTGAAGCCAATCCCGACAAGATCAAGGCCATTGAGCAGATTGAAGCACCAAAGCGCCAAGGATGTAAGAAGGCTTGCGGTTGCGTGGCTGCTCGAGCAGGTTTATCTCTAAGTCTGCTGAGCGCTACCGCCATTTTTCAAGATTTTGAAAAAGGCAGGTCCAATGAAATGGACTCGGCGGAGGCTGCGCTGCAGGACTTGAAGAGATACTGTCCTCCACTCAATACTTGTCGCACCTAGGCCACAAGAGAAGTTGCTGCTGTATATAGCGGCAACCAATCAAGTGGTTAGTGCTGCGTTAGTAGCGGAGAGGGAGGCGGATGATGAGCCGCAACCGAGGCAGGTGCATCCAGCGACAAGCGAGGGGCTTCGCCGTCAAGCTCTGGTCCCGACAAGGACGGATCTTTGCGAATTGCGACAAGATACTGAAAAGGATGGTGCAGCACCAGTCTATTTTGTCGGTTCCCTTCGCAGGGGCTAGGTCAAGGTACTACGGTGTGCGAAGTTGCTTTTCGGCCTCCTCATGGCCTCGAGAAAGCTGCGCCATTACTTCCAAGCACATGAGATAACAGTTGTCACTCGCTTTCGGCTGAAGAGGATATTACAAAATCCGAAGCAACAGCAGAATTGTCGAGTGGGCTTCGAACTGTCAAGCTTTGGTCTCAAGTTTGAAAGCACTTCAACTATCCAAAGCGAGCATTGGCAGAATTCATAGCAGAGTGGGCGCCAACGCAAGATGAAGAAATTCCAGAGACGAGCATCCCGTCAAGGAGGCAAATAAAGAGTGGCTGATGTACTTTGATGGTGCCTTCTCGCTGCAAGGGGCCGGTGCCAGCGTGCTGCTTATCGCACCCACCGGAGAGCACCTCAAGTACATAGTCCAGATGCACTTTCCCAAGGAACAAGCAACAAACAATACTGCAGAGTATGAAGGTTTGCTTGCCGGTCTAAGGATTGCGGTAGACCTTGGGATCAGGAAGCTCATTGTCAGGGGGGACTCGCAACTTGTCGTCCGCCAAGTAAATAAAGATTATCGAGTCCGCTGATGGAAGCCTCGTCGATGAAGTGAGAAAGCTAGAAGAGCACTTTGAAGGCTCGCAAATGGAACACGTTCCAAGAGCTCGAGAATGATATAGTGATGGCCTCTCCAAATGTGCCGCACTTAAGTTACCTATGGAACCAGGAATTTTTGTGCTCAAGCTGACTCAGCCAACCGTAACACCCTCAACAGACGAGCAAGAAGAGAAAATTGGTTTTCGGCGACTACTTTCCGCAGAGCTCCCCGAGCCGCCGCCAAGAAGGTCCCTAAAATCAATGCAAATATCATCGAGGAACAGTCTGCTCCGACAAACCCTGTGGTTTGTTTCGTTGAAGCGACGCTCCCGACAAGCTTTGCCCGGCAAGCTTGCCGGGATCATCAACTCGGCAGAACCACGGGTTCTTGCCGTGGAAGCTAATGTTCCCGAGTGGTAGATGAGCCTTTAGTCCTTGTTGTCGAGCCACGTGCTCCGGCATGGGCGCAGACAAATCGTCCATTTCCTTGAGACGGAGAACTTCCCAAGAGCAAGAAGAAGCGGAAAAAGTAGCCCGGCGGTCAAGTATGTATCGGTTTGTTGACAACATGCTATCTGAAGAAGACTCAACGGAGTGAAATTGAAGTGTATTTGCGGGAAGATGGATGTAAGCTGTTGGCGAGAGATACATGGAGGCATATGTGTTCACCACATTGGCGCAAGAGCACTCTTGGCAAAGCTTTCCGGCAAGGTTTCTTCCGCCGAAGCCCTCCGGATGCACTCGCACAAGTAACCAAGTGTGAAGCGTGCAGTTCCATTCCAAACAGATACACCAACTAGCTCAAGCTCTACAGACGATCCCTTTATCCTGGCCCTTTTGGGTCAGGGGCTCGACATCTCGCCCCTTCCCCGAAGCTGTCGGGGCTTTGAGTACTTGTACGTCGCAATCGACAAGTTCACAAAGTGGCGGAAGTGGAACCAGTGAGGAAGGTGACAGACACGTCGGCGATCAAGTTCTTCAGTCAATTGTTTGCCGTTTTGGGATTCCTAACAGGATCATCACCGACAACGGCACACAATTCACGAGTCGCACCTTCATGCAATACGTCCAAGATCTTGGCGCCAAAGTCTGCTTTGCTTCTGATGCTCACCCGAGAAGCAATGGTCAAGCAGAGAGAGCAAACGCTGAAGTGCTGCGGGGACTCAAGACCAGAACTTTCGACAGGCTGCGCAAGTGCGGAAGAAACTGGATCGAGGAGCTGCCGGTGGTTCTTTGGTCGATCAGGACGACGCCAAATCGAGCCACCGGCGGACACCTTCGCTCTAGTCTATGGAGCGAGGCAGTTCTCCCCACAGAACTCGTATACGGGTCACCTCGAGTGCTCGCTTATGATGAGCTTGAGCAAGAGCAGCTGCGACAAGATGACGCGCTGCTCCTCGAGGAGGATCGTCCTCAGGCTGCTTTACGAGCTGCTCGTTACCAGCAAGCTTTGTATCGCTACCATAGCCGCAAAGTTAATGCCGAAGCTTCTAGGAAGGCGACCTTGTTCTTGGTAGCGTTCAATCCGCCAAGAATTCCAACAAGTTGGACTTGAAGTGGGAAGGCCCTTATCGGGTGAAACGAGTCACTAGGCCCGGCGTTGTCCGCCTTTGAGACCAAGATGGCGCTCGGTGAGCAATTCCTGGAATATAGAGCATCTTCGCAAGTTTTACCCATAAAGCGCGGTTGTCGGAACCTGTTCGGCAGCCACCCTTTGTACAAGTCTTGCCGCTGTTGCATGTAATCCTTTGTACAAAAAGCGCAGACCCGTGCATCAGTAAAGCCTATGTGTTGCGCACAACTTGTCAATACATGCTTTCATAATCTTATATGCATGTGTTATCTAACATTTTGTGCAGCATCCACACCCGGTAAGCGATAACGAGCCACTAGGCTCCATAACTTTATTTTCTCTTCTTTCTTCTCAAACAAGAAGAAGGTTCATCCACCCACAAGTTAACCGGGGGGGAAGGAGAAGATAATGGTGTGGGCCACCAAGCATCGCTCGAGGAACTGTCGCCTTGCCGGGAAGTGAACAATAGAGAAGCTAAGTTGCTAAGTTTAAGCAACCAGTTTTTAAAATTTTAAGTTATCTTCCTCGAATGATAGTACTTTGTATGGAAAACCTGTGCGCGGAGGAACCGACTCGCGACTAGCTTGCGCCCTTACTTTGTTTCGAGTCCGCTCAACAACTTAAGTGTGCTGCAACTAGTTGCGACAAGGTTGCTTGTCGGAGGCGGCATCGCCAGCAGGCTGCTGAAGTTCCGCACTCAGCGCTCGCGGCAAAGGTGTTCGCACTGACAAGTTCCCCTAAAAGCGTAGGGAACGAACATACAGGGGAAGGAATCAAGTAAAGGAAATAACATTGCATTCGATTGCCTAAGATAGTGTATATTACATAATAACTTTTCGCGGATCTAATAGATTTTTCGCCTAAACATGATCTACAGCGACAAGAGAAAGATAAGCTTGGCGGCCTAGTCCACGCGGTCGCCATCGAGCCTCTTGAATCCGCTCACCCTGTCCACAATGGGTGCGACAAGGGCCTTGAGCGCTTCAACATCAGCAGATGGAGGCAGGGACTTGAGGACTTTGGTGAAATCGACGCCTGGGTTGCGGAAGGCCACTTTCATCGGCACCTTCGGAGAGCCCGGCGCAAACTGGCGCGACTCCTCCGCCCGATTGCTTTGGGATCTCCTCCCGAGCACTGGAGACCCGTCAAGACGCCCTTGAAGAACAGGCTGAGTTTGGCGCTGGGTTGGAGGTTCTCATCGGTGGAGTACCCAAGATCCACCATCCCAGCTCCATCAGCTCGTTATGGATGCGGTAGCGGTGTCCACAAGACCTTACATCCGATGCATTATGCTATCTCGAGATTATTCGGGCGGTCACAGCATTCGACGTGCATTCCTCATTGGCCTTGATCTTCTCCAGCAGGCCCGCTTCCCGCTCCTTGGCGCCTTCCAACGTCTCCGTCAAGGTGGCTGTTTCAGCTCGAGATCCGCCTTGGAGTCCTTAGCGGCATCGATCTCCTTGATCTTCTCAGTGAGCGACCTTGCAACTTCGCCGAGGATGTAGGCGTCCTTCTCGGCGCTCGCGCTTCAACCCGGCGACCTCCTCGGCGCTCTTACGAGGGTGGACTCCAGCTGAGCCACCTCGTCTCCAACTCCTTCTTGGCGGCCTCGGCAGCCGCAGCAGCATCCTTTGCCTCCCAAGTGGCCCGCCAATCGTTTGCTCGCGACGGCGAGATCTTCCTCATAGCTGTCAAGGTTGATCTTCCGCGCGCCAGCTCACCTTCTTCGCTGGAGAGCTTCTCGCGGCAAGCCTCTGCTGCTCCTCGACCTCGGCCTTCTCCAAGATGAAGGCCGTGCGCTCGACAAGCTGCTCCCGCGCCTCTGCTATATCCCGGAGAGTTTCTTTGTTGGCGGCGGAGCTCTTCAGCGCGTTTCTCCAAGTCAGCTCCGCCCTCGCGACAAGCGCCTCCACGACTCCGGCTTGGCTTGTCGGGCGCGGTAGAGCGACAACAACCTCCTTAGCAGCTGCTCCTCTTGAGCTCACCGCTGCTGCTGCTCGAGCATCGACCAGCGACAACCCGGCGGAGGCAAGCAGTTCAGCGTCGAAGGTCTCCCCCTCGGCGGTGCCACGAGCTTGATGCCCATGGGAGCTTGATAAAGACACCCTCGCCGGCCTTGAGATAGGCGCCGGGCTGGGGCTCTTGAGTCTGGTGCGGCATCGGTGGCGGGAGGATCGGCGGTCGGTGCAGCGCTGGCGCTCCCGCGGCCTCGGGGCCGTCGGTCGATCGCCGATTCCTCCCACCTCTGCGCCAAAGAGCCTTGGCGGCCTCATCGCCCGGCGGGCCCGTCGGCGCCTGACCTCCTCCTCCATATTGGCGGCGTCGACATTGTCGCCATGGCGGCCTCCTCGCCCGGCAGCCTCGGTCTCCATCGGATCTCCGCAGATGGATCGATGGTCGAAAAAGAAAGAACAAGTCAAGCAAATGTTGAAGAGAAGAACAGAAGAAAAGAGAATCCAAGGGAGGTTTTCAAACAAGAAAATTACCTGCAATGGGGTCTGTTGCCGCGGTCTCCACAACCGAAGGGTCGTCGGCGCTGGCCCTTGTCGGGAAGCTCCCCTTGTCGGAGAGGCCTCCCTTACGGAGGCGCTCCCTTGGCGGAGAGTTCTCCTTGGCGGCGAGTTGAAGCAAGCAGAACTTGGGAGTGACCTCCGGTGCTTCTGATGAGGCTGCTCTGCTCCTACATAATTCAACAAACT
This sequence comes from Aegilops longissima, assembly GCA_021605205.1. Classification (NCBI taxonomy): domain Eukaryota; kingdom Viridiplantae; phylum Streptophyta; class Magnoliopsida; order Poales; family Poaceae; genus Aegilops; species Aegilops longissima. The sequence goes on along the minus strand of CM038676.1, from coordinate 43,138,308 downwards.
AGATATCAGTGACGGAGAAGCACCCAAGCACACCTAACCATGAGAAGTAAACCAAACACTTACGCTGGGGGCTGTGCTGGGGGCTGCTCTGTTGAAGGGTTGCCGGGTCCGGCAAGGGAGTTCCAGACGTGCCTCCTATCGCCACAGGGGAATCATCTGAGACAACAACCACGGGGTCTTGGCCCTCTTCGACGCCTCTGAGCTAGCGTCCCAAGAAGGAGAAGGTTGAGTGAAGCGGTCGGATATAAGAAAAAGCAATAAATTGGAGGATTACAAGTAGCAGCGACAAGATCTTACTCTTCCTCTTCTTCCTCGGAGCTGAGGCGAGAGATCGAATTCCGCTCGGTATGATTTAATTGGAGGAGAAGATTCCCTCGGACGCTTGGCGGATCAGGGGCCGTGACTCGAAGACCCGCTCCCGTTCTTTGTGGCGGCGGAGGCGCCAGCAGTGCTTGCAGCTTGCGGTGGAGCGCGTAGAGGCGGCGGCGGCTGTTGAGCCGTCTGCCGCCCGCCACTTCTCCGGTCTTGCGGAGGCGTCTCCTTGGCGGGGCCGCGGGCCCCTCCTGCGGCAAGCTGCTTGACGGCGGAGGGGAAGCACCACCGGCCGGCTCTTCCGGATTGACGTCGGGCTCGGCCTGTTCCTCCTCACCGGCAAGCTCTTCTCGGTCGGCAAGACTTGCCGCCTCGGCTGTTTCCGCCTCCTCGACGATAAACCCAAACACGCCGGCGGCGGCAGCTTCTGCCGCCTCCTCCAACCTTGTGGCGTCGCGCCATCTCCGATGGGTGGTGTCGCGGTGAGCCGTCTCGCTCGTCGGCGCGGATCGGCACCTCCGCCAAGTTGTCGAAGAACTGCTGCACGACGTCGTCGGCGGGCTCTGCCAAGTTGGAGCGATTCCATGGGAATCGCTGGCAGCATCATCGCCGGATCTTTGTCAGCGACGAGTTGTTGCACAAGGCACGACTCCTCTCGGCAACATGCACCACTCGGGGTGATCCGCATCGAGCTTGAACAGCTCCCGCAGCATGCCGTCCAGCTCCAAGACGGTTAAATTCCAGTTCGAGCGGGCGCAGCCTCATGATGTCCGCCGCATTTTGGAATTCCCAAGCAGGCCTCCTCCTCTCCTGCAAGGGCGCAATCTGCGGCGAAGGAAATCGCGCCAACAGCTCCTACGGTAAGCCACGCTTGCGGAGAGGCGCAAAATCCTAGTCACGGCAATCTTCAACTTGTCGTCCTCTGGCGCCAAGTTGCTCCAATCATTGCCGCGAACTATGGGAGTTTGGCGCAGGGCGGTGAAAGGCTGTGGCTCCTCCTCTAAGATCCAACACCAGTCAGCTCTCCACTCCTCCCACTTGCTACGCAGCTCTCCGTCAAGATATGCTTCCTTCTTGCCGATCCTAGAGGCCCATGCAATCCCTCCGGCAAGCGGCTCTCCTCTCTCTACGCGGGGCATGAAGTAATGGCGGAAGAGTGCTACGTTTGGGTGGACCCCGACAAAGTTCTCGCAGAGGTGTGCAAAAACGGCCAAGGTGAGGACGGCGTTGGGGGTGAAATCAAGGAGGCGGAGGCCATATGTGTTCATGACATCGCAAAAGAATTCAGAAAAGGGCGGGCAGAGCTCACAGTGGAAGAAAAGCGCGAAGAAAGGGTACCCGATGGAAACTTTCTCGGATGTGGCAGCGGAGATGACTCTTGTGCGCGGGTGCGCCCGGGTCTCCGCCGACCAGAAAAGATAGTACAGCTCCCGCAGCTCCTTCCTGTCAAGCAAGGGATCGAAGAGGGCCCGCTCCTTCCGCAGCGCCGCGAGCCGCTGCGCCTCGGCCGATTTCATGCCTTTTCCCTTGTCGGCCTTCGGAGCCATGGGGAGAGGTGGTGGAGGAGGTCGACGGCGTTGGTGGCACCGGTGGCAATGGAGGGGGCGGAGCGTCGCTCTCTTTGGGCTCGAGAAGAAAGGGGGAAGCGACTGGGGTTTCTGATGTGACAGCAATGGCAAGTCGGCGTCCTGCCCCTGTCCCCCTGCTTATAAAGAGGGAGAGGGGGCGGGCGTTCCGATTTTTTTCATTAAAGAAAGCCCCACGATCTCCCCCACGACGCCACGTCCGGTGCGTGGCGCTTCGTGGGGCGTGGTGGGTCCGGGCGAGTAATGGCGTAATCGGACCGCGCGAGCCCGCAATCGCTTTTGGGCCTCGCCCATGAGCTTAGCGCGTGTGTGGCCCAGGCCGGGGCTCTGTCGGTGTACTAGAGTAGGGGTACCCCTAGCACCCGAACTCGTGCACGGGCAGTTGCAGCACCAGCGGCTGGGCTGGCTTGGTGACCATCAAGATCTTCCGCGGCTCCTTTGGAGCCGTTCGAGAACAAAGTAATCAAGGCCCGGCAAGAGGAGCTTGCCGGAAGACCCTCAAGGCACGAAGGAAACAAGGCCCGACAAGAGGAGCTTGCGAGAAGGCTTGGTGGCGCCGAGCTCCCAAGCGCGACAAGGGTTACTGCGCGGCAAGGCGCTTGCCGCGGCAGCAACCTCTCTTCATCTCGCTCCAGCTCATCCGCCAGCGTGTCGCCGCTGGGCTTTCCCGAGAACGCGTGTCGATGGGCTGTGCAGCCAGCCGGGAGCAGCGATAAGCGGCGACAAGCTACCATCATGGCAAGCGGAGGCGCACTTGCGGTCCCTGTTACCTTTGTTTCAGCGGCGAGGCGGGCATTTATGATTCTTGTCCTTTCTGTCGAGTTAGGTATAGATCATCTGTACCTTTGTATAAAGCGGTGTACCAACCTTTGTTTTACTATCTTACCCTTGTCTACTTGCCACCTGTGGTGACCCTTGTGCCTATAAAGGAGGCCCAAGTGCAACGTGAAAGGGTTCGGTTAAACCCGGCTTAGTTCATTCGACTCATACGAGACCACACTCAGGCTAGGTTTTGTAGCTCCTATTGCTCCCTAGCAAGAACACAATATAATCCACAAAGCAGCAGTAGGAGTATTATCTCTCCGGAGAGCTCCAAAGCTGGGTAAATCTGCTCGTGTGCATCGCCTCGATCCGCTCTTTGTGCATCCTCCGCTCCCCCTCTGAACCACAAGGGACCAGGTCCCATAGGTGATCGCGGGACACGATCAGCTTCCCCGACAGCCCACTACCATGTTGAGGCCGTCCACGCCCAGCTCGTGGCGGTCACCGCACAAATTGAACAAAGCTTCTCCGACAACGGTCGGCAACCCACGGCCGAAGAGTTGGCAATCGCTGAGAGAGTTCGAGCAGCCGTCTGTTCCTGCGCGGCATACCTTGCCATGATGGAGCCCGCCAGAGCCTAGATCGCGGCTGCCCATGCCCAGCTCGTGGCGGCCTATTCCAGAGATATGGTGGATGCTTATGGCGAGATGCTTGCTGAGTATGGTGCAATTGATGCCATGGAGCCCCTTCCCCAGGAGATCGCTGGGCACGAGCTGGACATGGAGGCGGCAGCGGAGATCGACGATCACGAGCCGTAGTAGTACTCTTTGTTTTATTTAATTAAGAGCGCCGGTCTTTAATTTTTTAGAGTAATGTTTAGGTCAGCTATCTCTATTTAATTGCTGAACTTGCTCGATTAAGAAGTGTGGGTGTGCTGTAGTCTCCTTTGTGTACCCAAATTATGCAATGACGTGGATGACCACTGTAACCAGGGAAATTCGAACCAAAATTTTTGACGTTCAAACTCAACACATGGGTTAAGCTATCTGAATCGTCTGTGATGTTCACATATCGTACACAGTTCTGAATAAGGGACCGTGTGTGATGACACTTTGCGCTCCATTTTTTCGCTGAAGCGATTCCAAATTTTTCGGCTTCCGTGGAAATATCTACCTCCTCGCCCCCTCCCCTTTACCAAAAGCCACATTTACCCTGTTTCCGCCTTCCTTTCCAAGTTGAAACCTTCACTCCTTGCTTGCAGCACCGCCTCCTCGCCGGCGACCCTCCTCCACGCTGCTCGGTCTCGCCTATCCATGGAGGTAATCCACACCCGACCCCCATCCTCCTTCTCCTTCGACATCTCACATGGCCTGATCGCTGGCGCCACACCTTCCACCCAAATCACCGACCCCTCCACCAAATAGGCGCCACCCTAAGCCATGGTGCGCGAAGTATAGCCAGGATCCCAAGGACCATTTGGCAGCGGAGAAGCAAATCGCGGCCACACGCGCGGATGAGGTCGCGATGGCTGCCATTTGTGTCGACCCCCTGATCTTGTAGGAGTGATACGTCCATTTTGCATCATGCTTTTATATTGATATTTCTTGAATTATGGGCTATTATTACACGTTATTTCACAATACTTATGCCTATTCTCTCTTATTTTACAAGGTTTACATGAAGAGGGAGAATGCCGGCAGCTGGAACTCTGGGCTGGAAAAGGAGCAAATATTAGAGACCTATTCTGCACAACTCCAAAAGTCCTGAAACTTCATGGAAGTTATTTTTGGAATTAATAAAAAATACCGAGCGAATAAATTACCAGAGGGGGGCCATCACCATCCACGAGGGTGGGGGGCGCGCCCTACCCCCTGGGCACGCCCCCTGCCTCATGGGCCCCCTGGCAGGCCTCCGGTGCCCATCTTCTGCTATATTGAAGTCTTTTACCCTGGAAAAAATCATAAGCAAGCTTTTGGGACGAAACACCGCCGCCACGAGGCGGAACCTTGGAGGAACCAATCTAGGGATCTGGCGGAGCTGTTCTGCCGGGGAAACTTCCCCCCGGGAGGGGGAAATCATCGCCATAGTCATCACCAACGATCCTCTCATCGGGAGGGGGTCAATCTCCATCAACATTTTCACCAGCACCATCTCCTCTAAAACCCTAGTTCATCTCTTGTATCCAATCTTTGTCCCAAAGCCTCAGATTGGTACCCGTGGGTTGCTAGTAGTGTTGATTACTCCTTGTAGTTGATGCTAGTTGGTTTATTTGGTGGAAGATCATATGTTCAGATCCTTTATGCATATTAATACCCCTCTGATTATGAACATGAATATGATTTGTGAGTAGTTACGTTTGTTCCTGAGGACATGGGAGAAGTCTTGCTATAAGTAGTCATGTGAATTTGGTATTCGTTCGATATTTTGATGAGATGTATGTTGTCTTTCCTCTAGTGGTGTTAGGTGAACATCGACTACATGACACTTCACCATTGTTTGGGCCTAGAGGAAGGCATTGGGAAGTAATAATTAGATGAGGGGTTGCTAGAGTTACAGAAGCTTAAACCCTAGTTTATGAGTTGCTTCGTAAGGGGCTGATTTGGATCCATATGTTTCATGCTATGGTTAGGTTTACCTTAATACTTCTTTTGTAGTTGTGGATGCTTGCAATAGGGGTTAATCATAAGTGGGATACTTGTACAAGAAAGGGCAGTACCCAAGCACCGGTCCACCCACATACCAAATTATCAAAGTAACAAACGCGAATCATATGAGCGTGATGAAAACTAGCTTGACGATAATTCCCATGTGTCCTCGGGAGCGTTTTCCTTCATATAAGAGTTTGTCCAGGCTTGTCCTTTGCTAAAAAAGGATTGGGCCATATTGCTGCACCTTATTTACTTTCATTACTTGTTGTCCGTTACAAATTACCTTATCACAAAACTATCTGTTACCGATAATTTCAGTGCTTGCAGAGAATACCTTACTGAAAACCGCTTATCATTTCCTTCTTCTCCTCGTTGGGTTTGACACTCTTACTTATCGAAAGGACTATGATAGATTACCTATACTTGTGGGTCATCAAGAATCTTTTCTGGCGCCGTTGCCGGGGAGTGAAGCGCCTTTGGTAGGTGGAATTTGGTAGGAAAAATTTATATAGTGTGCTGAAATTTACTGTCACTTGTTACTATGGAAAGTAATCCTTTGAGGGGCTTGTCGGGGTATCTTCACCCGACCAGAAACAAAGAGTTGCTCCTCAACCTACTGAACCTATTGAAAATGTTTACTTTGAGATTCCTTCGGGTATGATAGAGAAACTGCTAACTAATCCTTTCACAGGTGATGGAACATTACATCCCGATTTGCACCTAATCTATGTGGATGAAGTTTGTGGATTATTTAAGCTTGCAGGTATGCCCGAGGATGTTATCAAGAAGAAGGTCATCCCTTTATCTTTGAAGGGAAAGGCATTGACAAGGTTTAGGCTATGTGATGATATGGGATCATGGAACTACAACCGGTTGAAATTGGAATTTCATCAGAAGTTTTATCCTATGCATCTTGTTCATCGTGATCGCAATTATATATATAATTTTTGGCCTCACGAAGGAGAAAGCAGCGCTCAAGCTTGGGGGAGGCTTAATTCAATGTTATGTTCATGCCCCAATCATGAGCTCTCAAGAGAAATTATTATTCAAAATTTTTATGCTCGGCTTTCTCTCAATAATCGCTCCATGCTCGATACTTCTTGTACTTGCTCTTTTATGATGAAGAATATTGAATTCAAATGGGATTTACTGGGAAAACGAAACTCTGAAGATTGGGATCTCGACGAAGGTATAACACCTAAGTTTGATTGTGTTAAATCTTTTTATGGATACCGATGTTTTCTGTGAATTTAGCACTAAATATGGACTTGACTCTGAGATAGTAGCTTCTTTCTGTGAATCCTTTGCTACTCATGTTGATCTCCCTAAGGAGAAGTGGTTTAAATATAATCCTCCCATTGAAGTAAAGGTAGTTGCACCTATTAAAGTTGAAGAAAAGACTATCACTTATAATGATCCTGTCGTTCCTACTGCTTATATTGAGAAACCACCTTTCCCTGTTAGAATAAAGGATCATGCTAAAGCTTCAACCGTGTTCAACAAAAGTAATTAGGACACTCAAACCCCCTGAGAAAATTAAAGTTGAACCTAGTATTGCTATGGTTAAAGATCTCTTGGCTGATAATATTGATGGGAATGTTATTTACTTCTGTAACGAAGCTGCTAGAATTGCTAGACCTGATACTAAAAATAAACATAGACCTGTTGTAGGCATGCCTGCTATTTCTGTTAAGATAGGAGCTCATTGTTATCATGGCTTATGTGATATGGGTGCTAGTGCAAGTGAAATACCTCATTCCTTATACAAAGAAATTATGCATGATATTGCACCTGCTGAGTTAGAGGAAATTGATGTTACAATTAAGCTTGCTAATAGAGACACTATTTCACCAGTTGGGATTGTTAGAGATGTTGAAGTCTTGTGTTGGAAAGTTAAATATCCTGCTGATTTTCTTGTTCTTGGTTCCCCACAAGACGACTTCTGTCCCATAATATTTGGTAGACCCTTCTTGAATACTGTTAGTGCTAGGATAGATTGCGAAAAGGATGTTGTTGCTATTGGTTTGGGGATATGTCTCATGAGTTTAACTTTGCTAAATTTCGTAGACAACCCCATGATGAGGAATTTCCTAGTAAAGATGAAATTATTGGTCTTGCTTCTATTGTCGTGCCTCCTAATGATCCTTTAGAACAGTATTTGCTAGACCATGAAAATGATATGTTTAAGAATGAAAGAACGGAAATAGATGAAGTATTCTTTAAACAGGGACCTATTTTGAAACACAACTTGCCTGTTGAAATCCTAGGGGATCCTCCTCCACCCAAGGGTGATCCCATGTTTGAGCTTAAACCGTTACCTGATACTCTTAAATATGCTTATCTTGATGAAAATAAGATATATCCTGTTATTATTAGTGCTAACCTTCCAGAGCATGAAGAAAAGAAATTATTGAAAACTCTGAAGAAGCACCGTGCTGCTATTGGATATACTCTTGATGCTCTTAAGGGCATTAGTCCCACACTATGCCAACACAAAATAAAACTGGAGAAAGATGCTAAACCGGTCATTGATCACCAACGACGGTTAAATCCTAAGATGAAAGAAGTGGTAAGGAAAGAAACACTAAAGCTTCTGGAGGCAGGTATTATTTATCCCGTTGCTGATAGTCAGTGGGTAAGTCCTGTCCATTGTGTCCCTAAGAAGGGAGGTATTACTGTTGTTCCTAATGATAAAGATGAATTGATCCCACAAAGAATTGTTACAGATTATAGAATGTTAATTGATTTACGCAAATTAAATATAGCTACTAAAAAGGATCATTACCCTTTACCTTTTATCGATCAAATGCTAGAAAGATTATCCAAACATACGCATTTTTGCTTTCTAGATGGTTATTCTGGTTTCTCTCAAATACCTGTGTCAAAAGAGGATCAAGAAAAGACCACTTTCACTTGCCCTTTCGGTACCTTTGCTTATAAACGTATGCCTTTTGGTTTATGTAACGCACCTGCTACCTTTCAAAGATGCATGATGGCTATATTCTCTGATTTTTGTGAAAATATTGTTGAGGTTTTCATGGATGATTTCTCCGTATATGGAACTTCTTTTGATGATTGCTTGAGCAACCTTGATCGAGTTTTGCAGAGATGTGAAGAAACTAACCTTGTCTTGAATTGGGAGAAGTGCCACTTTATGGTTAATGAAGGTATTGTCTTGGGGCATAAAATTTCTGAAAGAGGTATTGAAGTTGACAAAGCTAAAGTTGATGCTATTGAAAAGATGTCGTGTCCCAAGGACATTAAAGGTATACGAAGTTTCCTTGGTCATGCCGGTTTTATAGGAGGTTCATTAAGGACTTCTCTAAAATCTCCAGGCCTCTAACTAATCTCTTAAAAAGATATTACTTTTGTCTTTGATGATGATTGCGTAGAAGCATTTGAAATACTTAAGAAAGCTTTTATTTCTGCACCTATTGTTCAGCCACCTGATTGGAATTTACCCTTTGAAATTATGTGTGATGCTAGCGATTATGCTGTAGGTGCTCTTCTAGGACAAAGAGTTGATAAGAAATTAAATGTTATCCAATATGCTAGTAAAACTCTAGACAATGCCCAGAGAAATTATGCTACTACTGAAAAAGTATTTTAGCAGTTGTATTTGCTTGTGATAAGTTCAGACCTTATATTGTTGATTCTAAAGTAACTGTTCACACTGATCATGCTACTATTAAATACCTTATGGAAAAGAAAGATGCTAAACCTAGACTTATTAGATGGGTTCTCTTGCTACAGGAATTTGATTTGCATATTATTGATAGAAAGGGAGCTGAGAACCCCGTTGCAGACAACTTGTCTAGGTTAGAGAATGTTCTTGATGACCCACTACCTATTGATGATAGCTTTCCTGATGAACAATTAGCTGTCACAAAAGCTTCTCGCACTGCTCCATGGTATCCTGATTATGCTAATTATATTGTTGCTAAATTTATACCACTTAGTTTCACATACCAGCAAAAGAAAAAGTTTTTCTATGATTTAAGACATTACTTCTGGAATGACCCACACCTTTATAAAGAAGGAGTAGATGGTGCTATTAGACATTGTATACCTGAGCATGAACAGGAACAGATCCTACGCAAGTGTCACTCCGAAGCTTATGGAGGACACCACGCTGGAGATAGAACTGCACATAAGGTATTGCAATCCGGTTTTTATTGGCCTACTCTCTTCAAAGATGGCCGTAAGTTTGTCTTATCTTTTTATGAATGTCAACGAATTGGTAATATTAGTAGATGTCAAGAAATGCCTATGAATTATCCACTTGTCATTGAACCATTTGATGTTTGGGGCTTTGATGGGACCGTTTCCTTCCTCTAATGGGTATACACATATTTTAGTTGATGTTGATTACGTTACTAAGTGGATAGAAGCTATTCCAACTAGTAGTGCTGATAATAACACCTCTATTAAGATGCTTAAAGAAGTTATTTTTACGAGGTTTGCAGTCCCTAGATATTTAATGACTGATGGTGGTTCACATTTTATTCATGGTGCCTTTCGTAAAATGCTTGCTAAGTATGATGTTAATCATAGAATTGCATCTCCATATCACCCACAGTCTAGTGATCAAGTAGAATTGAGTAATAGAGAGCTCAAATTAATTTTGCAAAAGACTGTTAATAGATCTAGAAAGAATTGGTCCAAGAAACTTGATGATGCATTATGGGCCTATAGAACTGCATATAAAAACCCTATGGGTATGTCTTAGTATAAAATGGTTTATGGAAAAGCATGTCACTTACCTCTCGAACTAGAATATAAGGCATATTGGGCCATTAAAGAGCTCAATTATGATTTCAAACTTGCCGGTGAGAAGAGGCTATTTGACATTAGCTCACTAGATGAATGGAGAACTCAATTCTATGAGAATGCCAAACTATTCAAAGAAAAAGTTAAAAGATGGCATGACAAAAGGATACAAAAGCGTGAGTTTAATGTAGATGATCATGTGTTGCTATTCAACTCTCGTTTGAGATTTTTTGCAGGAAAACTTCTCTCCAAATGGGAAGGTCCTTACGTTATCGAGGAGGTCTATCGTTTCAGTGCCATAAAAATCAACAACTTCAATGGCACAAACCCGAAGGTGGTAAACGGTTAAAGAATCAAACATTATATCTCAGGTAATCCTATAAATGTTCAAACCAGTGTTATAGAAACTGTAACCCCGGAGGAATACATAAGGGACACTTTCCAGAACGCTTCAGACTCCGAAAAGGAATAGGTATGTGGTACGGTAAGTAAACCGACTCCAAAACAGTTCTAATGGCAATTTTTCTCTGTTTTGGAATATTTAAGAAAAGAGGAAAATAAGAAGTAGTCCTGGAAGGACACGAGGCGTCCACGAGGGTGGAGGGCGCGCCCCCTGCCTCGTGGGCACCTCGTGTACCCTCTGGACTCCGTTTTCTTGCACGATACTTCTTTTGGTCGGTAAAAAAATCATTATATAATCTCCCGAAGGTTTTGACCACCGTATCACGCAAATATCCTCTGTTTTTGTTTCGAGCTGTTTCTGTAGCAGGTTTAGAGCAACATGTCATCTCAGGACTCCGACAGAGAGATCTATGTCTCACATCTCGTTGCTGACCCAAAGACCTATGGGGATCTATCTCCTTGTGGTCGAACTATGGCTGATGATGAGGATGCTCATTTGATGAGGATCAATGCTTCAAGTTCGGAGGAGGATGTCCCTCTACCTCAACCTGGGGATATGCACATGAAGTTCAAGAAGTCTAGTCTTCCTAAGAGGGCTAAACTGTCTAACAACCAATCTAATCCTTCTCGTTTTCGGGAGAAAAGCAAAGGAGATTTATGTGACAAGATCTTGAAGCTAGAAACAGAAGTCAATGATTTAAAGGAGGAAATTGCTCTTCTCAAATACAATATGAAAAAGCTGAAGGCACAATTAACTCCAGCATCACCACCTCCGAAGAAAGAGCAATAAATACATGGGTATGGGCACTTCCCTTGGCAACTGCCAAGCTTGGGGGAGGTGCCCCGGTATCGTATCACCATCACACTCCTATCTTTACCATTTTTCTTAGTTCGATCCTTTTGGTAATAACTTGATCTAGTAGAATAAAGTTTTAGTATGATCTAGTTTTGAGTTTTGCTTTATGTTCCTTCTATGTAATCGAGTCCGTGAGCTATATATAATAAAGATTAGTGTTGAGTCAAGGGCTTGATTATCTTGGTATGATCTTGAGAGAAAAAGAGAAAGAATAAAAAGAAGTAAAGAGATCATATTGATCTTATGGAGAGTAATGACTTCACATATAAAGAGTATGATGAATAAAAGTTGTTGAGAATTGACAAACATAGTTTTGGTCATCGTTGCAATTAATAGGAAGTAACAGAGAAAGAGAGATTTTCACATATAAATATACTATCTTGGACATCTTTTATGATTGTGAGCACTCATTAAAATATGACATGCTAAAGAGTTGATGTTGGACAAGGAAGACAACGTAATGGGTTATGTTTTCTTATATCCGAAATAAAGTATATTGTCATGGATCATCCAAAATGTTGAGCTTGCCTTTTCCTCTCATGCTAGCCAAATTCTTTGCACCAAGTAGAGATACTACTTGTGCTTCCGAAAACCCTTAAACCCAGTTTTGCCATGAGAGTCCACCATATCTACCTATGGATTAAGTAAGATCCTTCAAGTAAGTTGTCATGTCGCATGCAACAAAAATTGCTCTCTAAATACGTATGATTTATTAGTGTGGAGAAAATAAACTTTATACGATCTTGTGATATGGAAGCAATAAAGGCGACGGACTGCATAATAAAGGTCCATATCACAAGTGGCAATATAAAGTGATGTTCTTTTGCATTAAGATTTTGTGCATCCAACCATAAAAGCACATGACAACCTCTGCTTCCCTCTGCGAAGGGCCTATCCTTTACTTTTGTCTTATACAAGAGTCATGGTGATCTTCACACCTTTCCTTTTTACATTTTATCCTTTGGCAAGCACCTTGTGTTGGAAAGATCTATATATCCAATTGGATGTAACTTAGCATGAATTATTATCGTTGACATTACCCTTGAGGTAAAAGGTTGGGAGGCAACACTATAAGCCCCTATCTTTCTCTGTGTCCAAGTAAAACTCCATACCCATAAGTATTACGCGAGTGTTAGAAATTGTGAAAGACTAAATGATAGTTGAGTATGTGGACTTGCTGAAGAGTTCTTATAATGAATCTTTCCAATATTATGATAAATTGCAATTGCTTCAATGACCGAGATCATAGTTTGTTAGTTCTCAATGAAGTTTCTGATTCATACTTGACATTGTGAATAGATTATTACTTGAGAATAAGAAATCACATGACAATATCCATATATGTTGCTATTATAAGAATGATCATGATGCCCTCATGTCCGTATTTTATTTTATCGACACCTCTATCTCTAAATATGTGGACATATTTATCGTTATCGGCTTCCGCTTGAGGACAAGCGAGGTCTAAGCTTGGGGGAGTTGATACGTCCATTTTGCATCATGCTTTTATATTGATATTTATTGCATTATGGGCTGTTATTACACGTTATGTCACAATACTTATGCCTATTGTCTCTTATTTTACAAGGTTTACATGAAGAGGAGAATGCGGCAAGCTGGAATTAAAATTTGGAAAAGGAGCAAATATTAGAGACCTATTCTGCACAACTCCAAAAGTCCCGAAACTCCACAGAAGTTATTTCTGGAATTAATAAAAAATACTGAGTGAAGAAAGTCCCAGAGGGGGGCCACCCACCATCCACGAGGGTGGGGGACGCGCCCTACCCCCCTAGGCGCGCCTCCTGCCTCGTGGGCCCCCTGGCAGGCCTCCGGAGCTCATCTTCTGCTATAGTAAGTCTTTTACAGGGCTCCGGCGGAGCTGTTCTGCCAGGGAAACTTCCCTCCGGGAGGGGGAAATCATCGCCATTGTCATCACCAATGATCCTCTCATCGAGAGGGGGTCAATCTCCATCAACATCTTCACCAGCACCATCTCCTCTAAAACCCTAGTTCATCTCTTGTATCCAATCTTTGTCCCAAAGCCTCAGATTGGTACCTGTCGGTTGCTAGTAGTGTTGATTACTCCTTCTAGTTGATGCTAGTTGGTTTATTTGGTGGAAGATCATATGTTTAGATCCTTTATGCATATTAATACCCCTATGATTATGAACATGAATATGATTTGTGAGTAGTCGTTACTTTTGTTCCTGAGGACATGGGAGAAGTCTTGCTATAAGTAGTCATGTGAATTTGGTATTCGTTTGATATTTTGATGAGATGTATGTTGTCTTTCCTCTAGTGGTGTTATGTGAACGTGGACTACATGAAACTTCACCATTGTTTGGGCCTAGAGTAAGGCATTGAGAAGTAATAAGTTGATGAAGGGTTGATAGAGTGACAGAAGCTTAAACACTAGTTTATGAGTTGCTTCGTAAGGGGTTGATTTGGATCCATATGTTTCATGCTATGGTTAGGTTTACCTTAATACTTCTTTTGTAGTTGCGGATGCTTGCAATAGTGGTTAATCATAAGTGGGATACTTGTCCAAGAAAGGGCAGTACCCAAGCACCAGTCCACCCCAAGCTTCAAAATATCAGATATCGGGTTCGTATCGGTTTGGCTTCAACATATCGGATATCGGATATCGGGTGATATATCGGACGATATGCAGATATATCGGAGAAACCAAGTCTAGTTTTTTTTTCATTATTCTTGTTCAAAACATTTACTTTTAGTAAAAGTAAATGTATGATCTCAATGCTTTAACATAACACTTTTAGATTCCTAGTTTAATAACTTGTTGATATAGAAAATAATAAGGAAGGACTCACAAAATCCTTACTCTGTGATTAAAAACAATACGATATATATGCATTTGTACAAAACATGGTGCATGACTTTGATAATATATAATGAAGTTGTAAGTGCATACTGTTATTTCACTGCTTTCTAATAAAAAAATGTTGTCATCTACGTATCGTTCTATATCGGTGGACATATCGGACTAGATATCGGACATATTCGTTGATATTTCGGTCCATATCGGATGATATGTTGGAAAATGATATTTACCAAATGATATGTTATGTTTATATCGGTAGAGCCCCAAAAGTGATATATCGGCCTATATATCGGTCGTATCAGTCTAGATTTGAAAGCTTGGTCCACCCACATACCAAATTATCAAAGTAACGAACGCGAATCATATGAGCGTGATAAAAAACTAGCTTGACGATATTCCCATGTGTCCTCAGGAGCGTTTTCCTTCATATAAGAGTTTGTCCAGGCTTGTCCTTTGCTACAAAAAGGATTGGGCCATCTTGCTGCACCTTATTTACTTTCATTACTTGTTGACCGTTACAAATTACCTTATCACAAAACTATCTGTTACCGATAATTTCAGTGCTTGCAGAGAATACCTTACTGAAAACCGCTTATCATTTCCTTCTGCTCCTCGTTGGGTTCGACACTCTTACTTATCGAAAGGACTACGGTAGATTCCCTATACTTGTGAGTCATCAAGGAGCACCTCGCTGTCGAGGCCACCGTCGACGCCTCGCGCGCTGATGAGGTGACGCGGTTGGCTGTTTTGTTCAACTCTGCAATGCAATGTTCAATTGTTGTGGGTGCATTCTGTTATTGTATACCATGTGAGAAATAAATCGAATTTGGTTGTACTAAATACATGAGAAACAAATACAATTGCTATATTTCCATGTTGTTAAGCATGCTTGGTTTGGTTAACTGTCTGATCTTCTATTAGGAGTATGTTATATTGTGCAATGTGGTGCTCAGTTAACGGTTGGTTCATTTGTTGTGGTGTTTAGTTAACTGTTTTGTTTGGTTCAATTCTGCAATGCGATGTTCAATAGTTGTGGGTGCATTCTGTTGTTGTATACCATGTGAGGAATAAATTGAATTTGCTATAGTAAATACATGAGAAAAAAATACAATTGCTATATTTCCAAGTTGTTAAGCATGCTTGGTTCGGTTAACCGACCGATCTTCTATTAGGAGTATGTTATATTGTGCAATGTGGTGCTCAGTTAATGTTTGGTTCATTTGTTGTGGTGTTTAGCTAACTGCTTGGTTCAATTCTACGCTGCGATGTCCAATTGTCGTGGGTAGAATTTTGTATTGTTGTGCATGTGAAGAATAAATCGAATTTGGCTGCACATAATACATGAGAAACATATGCAAGTGCTATATTTCCTAGTTCTTAATCATGCTTGGTTTGGATAAATGGGTTTTCCATGTGGCTTGAATTAATCTGATGAATTTGCAATGTGCTTATTTTCCATCAACTTATTTTACTGATAGCATGCGGACCCTTACTTAACCTGATGACTAACTACCTTATATGTAGGGAAACAATGGGAAGCACCGAGGTTTACAATCAAGGTTAGCACGTGCATGGTCCGTTGTCTAATAGCACATTATTGTGCAATTGCAGTAACCATTCTAATATTTAGGTTTTTAACAACTTGGTCTTGCACATGTAGGTCCTGCTGTCAGAGGTTTCGTCCCACTGTTCGACCCTTTTTTGCATATGGGGTAATGAGTTGTCCATGAATATCAGTCAAGTCAAGAAACTTAGAAAGATTGTTAGGATAAAGAAATTAGCAACAAAAAACAACAAGAGCTTTGTCTGCACAACGAAGAAGACATCAGTTCACTACCAGATGGTACTAACTATTATACCTTGCCTTTTTTATTCCTTTGCCCCATTTCCAATATAGAGAAGATATTTATGCACATCCTTGTTTTCAGGCCTTTCCAAAGTAGTTATTGATGATTACCTCTCAAACCACCTGTATGGTCGGGGAGGCGAGGAAGGTATTCATACAACACCCACGGTTCAATATTGAAGTGTTCCTGAAGAGGACGAAGGATGGACGGTCAATCATCCACATGCACTGGCCTAAAGTTACAAAGACCTTCAACATCAATGAAGGCTCAATGTTCGCCTTCTGCTTCAGCAGTTTTCCACATGAGATACATCTGTATATGTACCGTCTATGATGCTAATTTTGAAAGGTTATAGATGTTGCATGTGAAACTTGGTGCTGGTGTAGTTGTGTAATGGGATAGCTGAGTGCTGAAGCTATATGATGTTGTACTCTGATGTATTTCAATTATGAAAATGAATTTTTTTTATAGAAAGACTGTAAGGGAACCCCCTACAGTATAATTGGTGCAACAAACCCAAATTGCAAGCACCATGCCTTGAACCTGGGTGGGTGGGAAGGCTTCAATCCCTCCCCACCACTAGGCTATGCCTTAGTCTGCGAAAATGAAATATATTGTGTGCTTTATATGAAATGTCAATTAGATTAATAAATGGATTATTAATAATCGAATAATTAGCTTGCTAATTGGGTTTTTCTATTACAAACGGTTATTGAGAAAACACCGTGTGCGATGCATTCAATAGCGCACATAGTTTCTAGGAATAAACCGCCTTAGATTAATGAACAATCACACATGACATCCTCTTGAAAACTGTTTGCGTTAGGCTAACTGGCACAAATGTTTACCACATAAAAATTGTGTGTGATGGAGAGCCTCGACACACAGTTTCTTCTAGGCACCGTGTGAGATGCATTCAATAACGCAAACGATAAAATTGCTAATACCGTGTGCGATGGAAACGCTATCACAAACGATTTAACCGGGAAAATTGTGTGTGATGTACTTGCGAACAGAAATGTTTTCCTTGGAGCGACTGTGTGGGATGTATATACGAACGAAAACGTTTAGCGGTGACTGACTGTGTGGGATGTACTTATGACCGGAAATGATTTCGCCTGTATAATTGTATTTTTTGAGCACTACTTACAGGAACTTAGGAGTGATTCTTTATTGCACTTTGAGGGATAATCATATGATCCAACTATGTTAGCATTGTTGAGAGGTTGCACTAGTGAAATTACGGACCCTAGGCCTCATTTTTAAGCATTGCAATACCGTTTTTGTGCCCATTTACTATTTTCTACCTTGCTGTTTTTATTCATTTAGATTATAAAAATATATTTCTACCATCAATATTACACTTTTATCATCATCTCTTCACTGAACTAGTGCACCTATACAATTTGCCATTGTATCGGGTGTGTTGGGGACACAAGAGATTTCTTGTATTTGGTTGCAGGGTCGTTTGAGAGAGACCACCTTCATCCTACGCCTCCCACAGATTGATAAACCTTAGGTCATCCACTTGAGGGAAAATTGCTACCGTCCTACAAAACTCTGCGCTTGGAGGCCCAACACGTGTCTACAAGAATAAAGTTGCATAGTAAACATCAAGCTCTTTTCTGGCGCCGTTGCCGGGGAGATTAGGTAAGTGGTACTCACATCCCGTCAACGAAGATCTTTTCTCGCGTCGTTGCCGGGTGTTGGGGATATGACTATTGGGTATGAACCACCCAGAAGGGGCTGGGTTATACCACTGGCAGCTTACCAATTAAGATGGCGGATCATATGAGCCTGTTGACGGCCCAAGACCCAGAGGTGACTTAAGGCCCAGGTGGATGAACCGCCATGTATGTATGACTTGTATTGTAAGGCAAGCGTAGTTAGTCAACGAGCCGGACACGTTGTGTATGAGCAGGCCGGCACTCCGTGAGCCGCCGGGTGTCAACCTGTGTATATAAAGGGATGACCCGACGGTGGTTTAGGGCGAGAAATATGAGATCGAGAACTAGGTCATGAGTATTCGCTCCCTGGTAATCGAAAACCTAGCAATACCACCTCAAACTGGATTAGGCTTTTACCTTCACCGCAAGGGGCCGAACCAGTATAAATTCTTTGTGCCCTTTGTCCCGATTAACCCCTTTAAGCTAACCTAGTTGCGATGGCTCCATGATTAAGTCCTTCCGCTAGGACATCTGCCGTGACAATTCCACGATAGTTGGCGCCCACCATGGGGCCAGCGCACGGCGGTTTCGAGTTCCTATAGGGAAACTTCAAAGGGATCAAGGCATACGCTGTGGGCCGAATGACCAAGAGTCGTCGCGGCAAGCTCTACATCGATGATGCAGGCTGGGGCCCCAAGGCTGGCTCAATTGAGTACGGGTACCAGGTCCCCTTCGGCGGAATCCACCTCTTCATTAGCAAGATCGGCGAACCGGGCCCTGAGCCGGACATCTGCACCGACATCATCGAGACGGCTCAGCGTGCACGACCCGCCCGAGTTCAATTCGCCGTGAAGCGTGCCTTTGTTGGTTTCATCCATGGGGCGGAAGTTGAAGAAGGATCTGTGTCTGGCGGTGAGATGGCCATCTATTCTGATGGTGAGTCATCCACAGGCGAGACTAATTCATTGTATCAGCTATAAGATGGCTGGCTTGGGGGCTGTTCCGATGGTGACAGTATTCCGGACCCCTATGAGCCGCCGAACAGGGTTGCGATCTTCATGGCCGGTACGCAGCCGGCGCTTGGTTCAACAACTGTCGCGGCTATGACCTCCAGTTTAATGGTTGCGGTGGCGGCTGGTGCTAGCGGATCTGCGCGCCCGCCGGCTCAAGTTCTCACAGAGTTATTAGAGGCTCTGGCAACTCTGATGGGGGTGGAAGTAACCCTGGACAACCAGGAACAACACAAGATGGGTGGCAAAGCTGCGAGATGAGATAGCTCAAGCTAAGGAAGAGCTGGCGGCTGAGAATGCTAGGATGGCTGCAGAGCGGGCTGTTTGGACGCCCAGGCACAGCGGATTCGAGCTGATTCCTTCCGGCTCACATTGGATCAGAACACTTCAAATGAGGTCATGAGGAGGAGGCACCGGCCTCATCTACCCCCGGTTTATGTCGAGGAACCTCTTCAACACGCCTGGAGCAGGGACCAGTGACCCGTCAGTGGTGAACCGGACGGTCCAAGCGTCTGGGTCTGGAGCGCTGGTTCAGCCACGGGCGATGGACCCGCCACGTTTGATCAACACTCCACCTCAACATGTTCTGACACCTCCGGGTCATTATTCTAACCCTTTGGACAATATGATTGCTGCGGCAATGCGATTGGCGGCTCTACCAGTTGAAGGCGAGTCTCCAACGGCGATAGAGATACGGAGGGCCAGAGAGCTTCTTCAGACAGCCGTGTATCAGTAGGCGGCTTATTCTTATAGCCGCGAGCTTATTCTCTCAACCGCCCGTCCAAGCCAGAGTTATAGCAGGCACATTGACTCATCGACAGTTTCAAGCAGTGAACAACGTCGTAACCAGCCTCGTTGACATGACCTGGCGCGTGGTGGTGCCAATGCTCAGACTTTGGTGGATCAGGTCACAGCGTGTCGGGAGGCCGAGCTGGCGGCTCAGCAAGCGGCTCATCAACATTCTCCGGTTTATCCGTCAACTTCGGTGGAGGCAGGCGTGACCTCTAGAACCTTGGGGTGTCATGTTTAGTGTCGGCTTTGCGTAACGAGCGTTTGCCCAAGGATTTCAAGGGTCCTCGTAAAGTGCCTAATTACATAGCAGATCAACCCCCTGAAGCTTGGATTGAAAGTTATGAGATGGCAATGGAGATGCTGGATGTTGGCGATGCTACATGCGCTAAGTATTTCACCATGATGTTGGACGGGACGGCTCGTACTTGGTTGAAAGGGCTGCCTGCCAACTCCATTGGATCATGGGCTGAGTTAAAAGCCCGGTTTATCCAGAATTTTAAAGGAACGTGCAAGCAGCCTATCGTGGATTTGGACTCCTGTGTCCAAGGTGAGGGCGAGTCAACAACCCATTCGGTGTGTCGAGTCTCAGCCATCCTACACTCATCGGATCGTATCAATGCCAGTTCAGCAGTCCTGATGTTGGAGAAGAATTTTTGTTTCATGCCCCTTAAGCAGAAACTGGGGCGGCTCAAACACCACTGCAGCGACATGGGGGAGCTAATGGCGGCTCTGGTCAAGTATGCCGACTCTGATAGTACCAAGGACCCCGAGTCTGATGATTAAAGGCCGGGTAAGGGAAAGAAGAGTAGCAACACGAAAGGGCAGCATCATAACCCGGCAAGTCAGGGTGGCAATGGTAAGCGCAAAGCTGATGGTAATTTGGATTTCGTGGGTAACACCAATACACAGAATAATGGTCAATGCCACAAGGGAAAGCTGCCTTTCGTGGCTAACAACCAAAATTCAATCTTGAGGCGATGATGAATCAGCCCTGCCCGAAGCATGGTACGCGGGAAGAGCCGGCCACTCACCTCTGGAAGGATTGCTTCATTATGAGGGAGTATAGAAATTCCAACTTTTTCCAGAACAATCATGGGCCGGACGGCGGCTCAGGACCCGGCTCTCATGGTCCGGGTTATGGTGGTGGCGGTTCAAATTCCAGTTTCCAAGGCCAAGGCAATCGGGGTGGTTATAATCAACATTATGGTCAGGGGAATCAGTAGCAGCAGTCTGGTTATCAGAGTAACCCGAAGCAGTTGAATAGTGGACAGTACCACGTCTTCACCACGAGTTTATGCAAGCAGGATTAGAAGCTTCATAAAAGGGCGGTGAACGCGGTTGAGCCGGCGATTCCCCGTTACTTACGATGGTCCGAACACCCTATTCTCTGGAGCCGTGAAGATCACCCGCCCCAGGTTGATAACCCGGGTCACTTGGCTCTGGTGGTGGCACCTCAGGTTGGAGGATACAAATTCACTAAAGTACTCATGGACGGGGGCAGCAACATTAATATCCTTTATTATGATACTTCCCGTCGCATGGGATTAACTGATAAGGATCTTAAATCATCCAATACTGTTTTCCACGGAGTGGTGCTTGATAAGTCAGCGTATCCAGTAGGCAAGATCACTTTTGGAGGTAGCTTTTGGTGATGAGCATGATTCTAGAGCGGTGAAGTTGACCTTTGAGGTGGTTAAAATCAAGAGCCCTTATCATGCTCTGTTCGAGCGGCCGACTTATGCTAAGTTCATGGCCAGGCATTGTTATGTTTATTTACAGCTTAAGATGCCGGGTCACAAGGGTACCATCATAGTGCATGGAAGCCGGAAAATAGCCTTGGAGTGTGAAGAAGGCGCCGCTGCTTATGCTGAGTATGTCTGTGCAACAAAAGAATTGAAATTTTACAAGGATAATGTTGACCCGGCGGATATGACATCTTTGAAGAAGCCAACCACAGAGCATGACCCCTTGTTGAAATTTAAGTTGGCAGATGACACTAAGCTAGTTGACTTCGTTCCATGTGATTCATCCAAGCAGCTCAGTATCAGTGCTAATCTGGATGAGAAATAGGAAAGCACGCTCATTGAGTTCATCTGTGAGAACCGGGACATCTTTGCATGGAAACCTTCAGATATAACAGGTGTACCGAGGGAACTCGCTGAGCACACTCTCAATATTGATCCAAAGTTTAAACCGGTCAAGCAATTCCTTCGCTGTTTCAATGAAGAGAGGCGCAAGGCCATTGTTGAAGAAGTGGCCCGGCTCTTGGCAGCTGGGTTTATTGTGGAAGTTTTTCAGCCTGAGTGGTTGGCTAACCCAGTCTTGGTACTTAAAAAAAACGATACCTGGCGTATGAGTGTGCATTACACTGACTTAAACAAGGCCTGTCCGGCTGATCCCTTTGCTCTCCCCCGTATTGATCAGATCATTGATGCTACGGCGGGTTGTGAGCATTTGAGATTTTTGGATGCTTATTATGGTTATCATTAGATCAAAATGGCAGTTAAGGACCAGGAGAAGACAACTTTTAGCACTCCCTTTGGAGCCTTCTGTTATGTGTCTATGCCTTTTGGGCTCAAGAGTGCCCAGGCGACTTACCAACGGTGTGTGCAAAATTGCCTTCATGATCAAATTGGGTGTAATGTTCATGCTTATGTGGATAATGTTGTGGTGAAGTCCAGGAAGAAGGAGACCCTGATAGATGATTTGAAGGAGACCTTTGACAATCTCCGGGTCTACAAGATGATGCTTAACCCGGCCAAGTGTGTCTTTGGTGTACCAGCAGGCAAGCTCTTGGGCTTTCTGGTTTCGGAACGGGCTATTGAAGCTAACCCGGAGAAAATTAAGGCTATCACTTCCCTGGCTAAGCCGGCGTGTATTAATGATGTTCAGCGTCTGGCGGGTCATATTGTGGCCTTAAGCCGGTTCATAAGCCGGCTGGGTGAAAAAGCTATCCCTCTGTACTAGATGATGAAGAAGACAGATCACTTTGTCTGGAGTGATGCTGCTTTCAGGCATTTGAGGCCTTGAAGAAACAGTTAGCTGAGCCGCCGGTTCTTGCTCCTCCCATTGATAAAGAGCCTTTGTTGTTATATGTGGCTGCCAACAGCCGAGCTGTCAGCGTGGCAATTGTGGTGGAAAGGAAGGAGTCAGGCAAGCAATATCCGGTTCAGCGACCAGTTTACTACATCAGTGAGGTGCTCATTGAGTCCAAGCAGAGGTATCCGCATAGGCAGAAGCTTGTATATGGGGTATTCATGGCTAGTCGAAAGCTTGAGCAATATTTTCTGGGTCATCCCATCACTGTGGTTAGTTCTGCTCCTCTAGGGGATATTATTCAAAACAGAGAAGCCACGGGTCGGGTAGCCAAGTGGGCCATTGAGCTTGGACCCCATGGTTTGAAGTATATGCCTCGCACAACCATCAAATCTCAAGAGCTTGTGGACTTCATAAATGATTGGACAGAGCTGCAGATGCCTAAGGAGAAGCCGGATAGCACATATTGGACTATTCACTTCGATGGATCCAAGAAGTTGGAAGGCTCGGGGGCTGGAGTTATCTTGACTTCCCCACGAGGTGATAAATTTTGTTATGTTTTAAGGTTGATGTTCCCTTGTACTAACAATGCAGCTGAGTATGAAGCCTTGCTCCATGGTCTTCGGATGGATAAAGAGATGAATTTAAGCTGGGTGAGGTGTTTCGGTGACTCAGATTTGGTAGCTCAGCAAGTTTCAGGCACTTGGGATTCTAAGGATCCACTCATGGCGGCTTATTGCCGAGAGGTTTATGCTATTGCTGGTCACTTCAAGGGCAATCAAGTGGAGCATGTTGATCGAAGGAAAAACGAGGCGGCTGATGCTTTAAGCCGGTTGGGATCCCAGCGCAAGCCAGTGCCACCCAATATTTTCCTTGATATTCTGCATAATCCTTCAGTCAAACTGCCCATAGAGGAAGATCTTCCTATTCCTGACCCGGAGGCACATCTGGTGGCGGCTCTTCATGCTATCCCTGATTGGACAGTCCCATATTTGACGTATATGACTCGGGGCGAGTTACTTGAAGGTGAAACTTTGGCCAGGCAGATAACCCGGCTGTCTAAGTCAATGCCTATTGTAAATGGAGAGTTGCATCATCGCAGTGTTACAGGGGCATTTCAGTGTTGTGTTTCTCCTGAAGAAGTTCGTGAGATCCTACGAGAGATTCATGAAGGAGATTGTGGTCATCATGCCGGCTCTAAGTCTCTCGTGGCCAAGGCTTTTCGTCATGGATTTTATTGGCTGATGGCTCATGTTGATGCTGAGGATTTGGTCAGCAAATGTGATGGTTATCAAAAAATTTCAAGACGAGCTCACGTGCCGGCTCAAGAATTGTGGATGATTCCAATTGCTTGGCCATTTGCAGTTTGGGGGCTTGGTATGGTTGGGCCTTTTAAAAGGTCCAAGGATAAAAAGACTCACCTTTTGGTGGCGGTTGACAAATTCACAAAGTGGGTTGAAGTAGAGACGGTTAGTAAGTGGGACGCGACAACAGCGGTTCAATTCATCAAAAAGGTGATTTTCCATTTTGGTTTTCCCCATAGCATTATAACTGATAATGGCACTAATCTGTCCAAGGGTGCTATGAAAGAGTTTTATCAACGAGAGTATATTCGACTTGATGTATCATCAGTGGCTCTCCCCCAGTCCAATGGTCAAGCTGAGAGAGCCAATCAAGAAATATTAAGAGGCATCAAGCCCCGGCTTATGGTCCCTTTGTAGAGGACGCCGGGTTGTTGGGTGGAGGAATTACCCTCAGTGCTATAAAGCATAAATACCACCCCAACAGATCTACAGGTTATACGCCTTTCTTCATGGTTTACGGAGCAGAGGCGGTTCTCCCTAGTGTCATCCGTCATGACTAGCCCTGTGTGGCGGCTTATATTGAAGCTGATAATGAAAAAGCACATCAGGATGCTATTGCCCTGTTGGATGAGGAGCGTGACCTTGCGGCGGCTCGTTCGGTGATTTACCAGCAAGATCTGCGTCGTTATCACAGCCGCCGGGTTAAAACCAGGACCTTTCAAGAGGGTGACTTGGTTCTCCGGCTTATCCAAGATCAAACTGATATGAACAAGCTATCCCCACCTTGGGAAGGGCCCTTCGTGGCCAGTAAAAATCTGAACAACGGGTCATACTACCTTATAGATGTTCGAGACCGCAAGGACTCAGGCACGTCGGAGGAGGAGACCCGCTGGCCGTGGAATATTGCTCATCTTTGGCCTTATTACACCTGAGCCACTGGGTCTTGTGATGTACATATTTTGACAATGTATATATTATGATGAATATAATAAAGCCGGCATCCCTGATAATTCAGGGCCTCTGTCGTTTCATTTCTGAGAATAATGAGTCTTTATTGTCACTTCATATGATCACTTGGGGGCTTCCTACTCATTAAGCATAGTTATGACTACCCTCTTGATCCGGCCTGTACGCCATAATTACCAAATACTTGGGGGCTTCCTGCTCATTGAGCATAGCTATGACTACCCTATTGATCCGGCTTGTACGCCTGGAATGAAATATTACTTTGGGGCTCTTTTGTTAAATGGACAAGAGCTTTGATGACCCTTGTAGTAGGCTTGGAAGCCAGGTGTATTCACCTAAAAATCTAGGTTATCCTGCCTTTTTAAGTCTGCCACTCCGCCCAGGTAATCCTGGAATGACTCTCCATACTCTTGACAGTCAATCTTATACAAGCCCTGAACTTGTCAAAGTTAAAATGGCGATTGGTCATGTGAGGCCTGACTTAGAAGGTTGAATGAAGGTTTAACTCAGTGGTTGTGCGTCCCATGAAAAGCACTTGACTTGAAGGCTTGGTAGCCTGTGAAAGCCTTGTTTTTTGCTTTTCATTCGGTTTGAACATTTTTTGAGATTCATCTTTTGTCACATATTTGAAAACCAATGAGGGCTATGTTGCCTTATGGTTCATATATGAATTTATCCGGCGTTTGTTAACCCAGCCTGGCTTTGGACTTTAAGTCGTCAGTGTATGATAATTTTATGTGCTTAGAAGCGTTGTGCTCTAAGTTTTGGGATATTACCCCTTGCTGCATACGGCGTTGTAAGCCGGTGGTATAAATCAATTGAATAGGGTGTTGTGCGCTCAATCTTTGGGTTGTAACCCTTCCTGCACATGTATGCAAAGCCGGCAGTATATGCAAATATCACATGTATGATATTTGTTATGATTATATAAGGTTATGATTAAGCCGGCCCTGGTTATGGACTATTTTAGTCGCTAGTGGTTTTTATATGGGGTATTGCGACCCACCTTGGGGTAAACCGCCAGGGCACTTGTGATTTGTTTTGTCTGCAGGAAAAATGATAAATCTGATCTGTATAATTGGTGATATCATAAGCATAAGTGGCAGACTTTCAAACTGGCGGATCAACAGTGTCATGCAAAACAAACGTGCATGATGGCACTGCAGAGCAAGAGTTTAACTAACCTATTACAAGGCATCCGATGGCCCAAAGAGGATAAGTGTTTTGGAGACGTAAAATAGCAAAGTGTTATGCTTAATAAACCGGCTCATGACTCCTGGGGGATTGAAGCCTCCGAATCATCCTGCGCCTCTTCTTCTTCTTCAGCTCCTTGATTCTCCATCAGCTGGAAGTCAGGCGTAGCCCAGTTGATACCTGTCAACGCTCTAAACACAGCTTCATCATCAATAAGGTTGGATGGGTCTATGTTAGGAGCGAAGCGGTGCTTACGAATCCGCGGGATCAATCTGTCTTCTGATGAACCGGCTCCTTCACCTTTTTGTTCTCAGCGTCATAGGCCGCCTGGTATGTGGATATATTGGTTTCTCCAGCCAACTTACTTGCCAATGGACACATTGCTCTTGCTATTTCTGCAAAGTCATCAGCACTGAAGCCAGTTCCATCCTCTTTGACACTGGGGCAACCATTGGCCAAATCTTTTGGATCCAGATCGGCTTGCCACGCCTTTGCCCGACTTAAGGCAGTCAACGCACCGGCTCTGGCAGCTGCTCGTTTAATTCATTAATTCTTTGGGGCAGCATTGATAACCTCTCCAATGTATCTTTGATAAGAGTGGGTGGAGATTTCTTGTGCATAGCAGCATCAATGGTACGTTGGGACACAATATATAACTGTTCTACAAGGGTGTAGACAGCTTTAAGACGGATGCACATATCTGAGGCCAACTTGGCGCTCCGAGAACCTGTATCAGTGAATTTATTGATAAGCCGGCGGATGTTTATAATATGGTTATCGAGATGCAAAGGAGTCATATTTCCTACTTACCGAAGATGGCTGATGACATGTTATTGATTTGCTGCTTTAAGCCGGATAATTCGTCAGTCACCGATTTAAGTGCGGCTTCAGCATCTTCTGCTGTCTTCAATAGAGCCGCCTTTTCAGTCTTCCGTCCATTTTTATCAGTGTTGAAGTTTTACTTAAGCTACTCAACATTTTCTAAAGCAGTTTTTAGTTCTGACTTGGCCTTGGATGTCTCAGATTGGTGAGTTTTAATGTTGGCCTTCAGATCATTAAGCTGCAAATCCTTCTCAATCAGTTTAGCCTATGACATAAGAAAACATGGACGATAATATGATTATGATTATTTGTGAAGTCCCAAGCACAATACAAGTATTATTCCTAACACTTGGGGGCTAATGTCTATTGATCTTCAGAATTTTTTGAAGTCCCAAGCATAATACAAGTATTATCCTTGGCACTTGGGGGCTAATGCCTATTGCTCTTTTCCGAGACAAAATTTTCCTATGATTTGGGTAGAACGATATGCAACGGTTTACCGAGGTTACATATTGAAATGTTGAATTATCACTGTTGGTAAGTCCCGGTTTAACTATGCTAGTTAAATCGATCCTTGGGGGCTACAGATGCGAAGGTTATTACTACTGCTTAAAGTACCAGCTTAACTTGATGATTTAAGCCCTTGGGGGCTACTAGTGATTCTGTGTAGTTCTTTATGGCAATTGGAAAGTCTACAACATATTCAATCCTATTATATCCTATAGACTTGGCGGCTGATAGACTCATAATTATGAAGAGAATGGTGAATGGATTACCCATAGCGTTCCTTCATCAAATTGATTAAGCCAGCTTCAAAATTACAGCTGGTGTATAGACGATTCAAATAACCAAAGTGGATGTCTTGGGCACTGAACTGGGCGTAGCTCTCCAAGTCTACCTTCCACTTGCCTTTATCATCGGCGAAAATTTCTTCCTTGGCGTTGTGCTTGGATAAGACAGTGGGGTTACCCGGTGCTGTGTAACCAAACCTGGTGACGACGACATCGTCAATCTTCTCTTCAGCGGGCTTAGCTGGGCTTGGCGGCTTAGAAATGGCCGGCTCAACATCCATATGGTCTATGGAGGCTTCATGGTCTTCTGGTGGCGGGTCATCAATGGTGGCTTCTGCAATTGGATGAGAAGATTCTGGTTGTTGTTTTTCCGGCTCAGACGGGTTGGAGCCGTCGACCGGCTTATTCAGTGTCGCCTTTTTGCTGGGTTTGGCCTGGCCCCTGAAAATAAGTAGCACAAAGAGGTCAGTGTATTGATCAGGTGTAAGGTTTGAATGATTGAATATACCCTTACCCAGATACAGTCTTGAAAGTTGGGATTTGCATTCCCGTTGAGTCGCCGGAGGAAGAATGAGATGTTCCCTGATAATTTGAATCAGACGGGTTAAGAGGCTGATGAAACAAGACCCGCCTTGGGATAATCTAAGTCAGA
This sequence comes from Aegilops longissima, assembly GCA_021605205.1. NCBI lineage: Eukaryota > Viridiplantae > Streptophyta > Magnoliopsida > Poales > Poaceae > Aegilops > Aegilops longissima. Next base: position 43,110,049 of record CM038676.1, on the reverse strand, counting down.
AATTTTTTAGACCTCCGGTCGATGTTTGTGAGGTGCTGGGGTGTTCGGTAAGCCGGAGGATAAAACTCCACCGCCACTATTCCGGGTTGTACGGCGAGCTTCATGTTGCTGCTTCTTCAAAAGAAAGTTGGGATCCAAGTGAGCTAAAGGGTGAGAAAAGCTTACTTCCCGGCTTGCTTGTCGGGTTTTATATGTTGGCAGAGGTTCTGAGCCGGAGGAAAGAGTAATTACCTCTGCGTCATCCGCACGGCTGGCTTCCGCTTCATCCTCATAATAGTCATTGTCAATAAGATGTACAGAAAAATGAGCCAAGGGAATCAAGTTCTACCTCCGACTCATCATCATCTTTGTGATCCAAATTGAATAATTCGGCAGTGTTGGGCTTCTTCTTAGCAGGATTTTTGGGGGCCTTGTTCTTTGTCCGGGTTTTTTTTTTGGAAATTTCTTGGTCCAGAAGGATGAGTCGGCCTGTAAACAATGAATAAGTATGAATAGGCAGAAAAATGAAAATATGAATCAAGTATGAGCTGGGTCTAAAACTTACAACTGGCGGCTCGTTCAGCGTATAGAAAGGACTCAGTCCGAACTGACTGCAATCTTCCAAGCTTTCATTCAACAGAGTCTTGGTCATGTTATTGATGTCTTCCTCAGTCATTTTGGTGTTACAGTGGCGCAAAGGATCTGTTAGCTCGCCGGTATACTCACAATTAAACCGGGCCAGATGCTTAGCGGCAAGACTCTCCAGGCGACCCAGCAGCGAACTAGATCAATTCCGGTCAAGCCATTCACCATATGAGCCCGGATCTTTGAGAAAACCGACACATATTTCTTCCGTTCTCTTTGTCTTGTCGGTCCAGGAAGATGATGTCTCATCGCTAAGCTGACCGGTAGCAGTAACTTTGGCAGGGGTTCTCTCTTTCTGGTGAGGTATCTTGGCAATAAAACCAAGTCTGATTCCAGTCTTTGGGGTGACTGGTGATACCTCTCCAACGTATCTATAATTTTTGATTGTTCCATGCTATATTATCTTCTGTTTTGGACATTATTGGGCTTTATTATTCACTTCTATATTATTTTGGGACTAACCTATTAACCGGAGGCCCAGCCCAGAATTGCTATATTTTGCCTATTTCAGAGTTTCGCAGAAAAATAATATCAAACGGAATGAAACCTTCGAGCGTGATTTTTGAACGAACATGATCCGAGGACTTGGACCCTCGTCAAGAAAGCTATCGAGGAAGCCACAAGGTAGAGGCGCGCCTACCCCTGGCGCGCCCTCCACCCTCGTGGGCCCCATGTTGCTCCACCGGCGTACTCCTTCCTCCTATATATACGTCGTACCCCAAATGATCGAATCTGAGCCAAAAACCTAATTCCACCGCCGAACCTTCGTACCCACGAGATCCCATCTTGGGGCCTGTTACGGAGCTCCGCCAGAAGGAGCATCGATCATGGAGGGCTTCTACATCAACACCATAGCCTCTCCGATGAAGTGTAATAGTTTACCTCGGACCTTGGGTCCATAGTTATTAGCTAGATGGCTTCTTCATCTTTTGGATCTCAATACAATGTTCTCCCCTCTCTTGTGGAGATCTATTCGATGTAATCTTCTTTTGCGGTGTGTTTGTTGAGACCGATGAATTGTGGGTTTATGATCAAGTTTATCTATGAAAAATATTTGAATCTTCTGAATTCTTTTATGTATGATTGGTTATCTTTGCAAGTCTCTTCGAATTATAAGTTTGGTTTGGCGTACTAGATTGATCCTTCTTGGAATGGGAGAAGTGCTTAGCTTTGGGTTCAATCTTGCGGTATCCTTTCCTAGTGACAGTAGGGGCAGCAAGGCACGTATTGTATTGTTTCCATCGAGGATAACAAGATGGGTTTTTTTTATCATATTGCATGAATTTATCCCTCTACATCATGTCATCTTGCTTAAGGCGTTACTCTGTTCTTATGAACTTAATACTCTAGATGCATGCTGGATAGCGGTCGATGTGTGGAGTAATAGTAGTAGATCCATGCAGGAGTCGGTCTACTTGTCTCGGACGTGATGCCTATCTACATGATCATACCTAGATATTCTCATAACTATGCACAATTCTGTCAATTGCTCAACAGTAATTTGTTCACCCACCGTAAAATACTTATGCTCTTGACAGAAGCCACTAGTGAAACCTATGGCCCCCGGGTCTATCTTCATCATATTAATCTTCCAACACTTAGTTATTTCCTTTGCTTTTTATTTTGCTATTATTTTACTTTGCATCTTTATCATAAAAATACCAAAAATATTATCTTATCATATCTATCAGACCTCACTCTCGTAAGTGACTATGTAGGGATTGACAACCCCTTATCGCGTTGGTTGCGAGGATTTATTTGTTTGTGTAGGTGTGAGGGACTTGCGCGTAGCCTCCTACTGGATTGATACCTTGGTTCTCAAAAACTGAGGGAAATACTTACGCCACTTTGCTACATCACCCTTTCCTCTTCAAGGGAAAACCAATGCAGTGCTCAAGAGGTAGCAAGAAGGATTTCTGGCGCCATTGCCGGGGAGGTCTACGCAAAAGTCAACATACCAAGTACCCATCACAAACCCTTATCTCCCGCATTACATTATTTGCCATTTGCCTCTCGTTTTCCTCTCCCCAACTTCACCCTTGCCGTTTTATTCGCCTCTCTTTTTCGGTCGCCTCTTTTTGGCTTGCTTTTTGTTTGTTTGTGTGTTGGATTGCTTGTTTGTCACGATGGCTCAAGATAATACCAAATTATGTGACTTTACCAATACCAACAATAATGATTTCCTTGGCACTCCGATTGCTCATCTTACCGATACTGAATCTTGTGAAATCAATGCTGCTTTGTTGAATCTTGTCATGAAAGATCAATTAGCGGCCTTCCTAGTGAAGATGCGCTACTCATCTAAATAACCGTTGATTTGTGTGATATGCAAAAGAAGAAAGATGTTGACAATGATATTGTTAAATTGAAGCTATTTCCCTTTTCGCTTAGAGATCGTGCTAAAGCTTGGTTTTCGTCTTTGCCTAAAAATAGTATTGATTCTTGGAACAAGTGCAAAGATGCTTTTATCTCTAAGTATTTTCCTCCCGCTAAGATTATCTCTCTTAGAAACTATATTATGAATTTCAAGCAACTTGATCATGAACATGTTGCACAAGCATGGGAGAGGATGAAATTAATGATACGTAATTGCCCTACACATGGTTTGAATTTGTGGAGGATTATACAAAAAAATTATGCCGGATTGAATTTTGCTTCTAGAAATTTTTTAGATTCGGCCGCGGGAGGCACTTTTATGGAAATCACTTTAGGAGAAGCTACTAAACTCCTAGATAATATTGTCGTTTATTATTCTCAATGGCACACTGAAAGATCTACTAATAAAAAAGTGCATGCGATAGAAGAAATTAATGTTTTGAGTGGAAAGATGGATGAACTTATGAAATTATTTGCTACTAAGAGTGTTTCTTCTAATCCTAATGATATGCCCTTGTCTACTTTGATTGACAATAATAATGAATCTTTGGATGTGAATTTCGTTGGTAGGAATAATTTTGGTAACAACGCGTATAGAGGAAACTTTAATCCTATGCCTTATCCTAGCAATTCCTCTAATAATTATGGTATTTCCTACAACAATTCTTATGGAAACTTTAATAAGATTCCATCTGAATTTGAGACTAGTGTTAAAGAGTTTATGAATTCGCAAAAGAATTTCAATGCTTTGCTTGAAGAAAAATGCTTAAAGTTGATGAATTGGCTAGGAACGTTGATAGAATTTCTCTTGATGTTGATTCTTTAAAACTTAGATCTATTCCTCCTAAGCATGATATCAATGAGTCTCTCAAAGCCATGAGAATTTCCATTGATGAGTGCAAAGATAGAACCGCTAGGATGCGTGCTAAGAAAGATTGTTTTATGAAAGCCTGTTCTTCAAATTTCTATGAAAATAAAGATGAAGACCTAAAAGTTATTGATGTGTCCCCTATTAAATCTTTGTTTTGCAATATGAATCTTGATAATGATGGGACTGAATATGATCCACCTTTACCTAGAAGGCGTTCCAAAAATTCGGAGTTTTTAGATCTTGATGCTAAAATTGATAAAAGTGGGATTGAAAAAATCAAAACATTAGATGTTAATAAACCCACTATTTTGGATTTCAAGGAATTTAATTATTATAATTGCTCTTTGATATATTATATTTCCTTGTTGCAATCCGTGCCAAATTCTCCTCATGCTTATAGTCAAAATAAAGCTTTTACCAAACATATCGTTGATGCTTTGATGCAATCTTATGAAGAAAAGCTTGAGTTGGAAGTTTCTATCCCTAGAAAACTTTATGATGAGTGGGAACCTACTATTAAAATTAAGATTGAAGATCATGAATGCTATGCTTTGTGTGATTTGGGTGCTAGTGTTTCCACTATTCCCAAGACTTTGTGCGATTTGTTAGGTTTCCGTGATTTTGATGATTGCTCTTTAAATTTGCACCTTGCGGATTCCACCATTAAGAAACCTATGGGAAGAATTAATGATGTTCTTATTGTTGCAAATAGGAACTATGTGCCCGTAGATTTTATCCTTCTTGATATAGATTGCAATCCTTCATGTCCTATTATTCTTGGTAGACCTTTCCTTAGAACGATTGGTGCAATTATTGATATGAAGGAAGGGAATATTAGATTCCAATTTCCATTAAAGAAAGGCATGGAACACTTCCCTAGTAAGAAAATAAAATTACCATATGAATCTATCATGAGAACCACTTATGGATTGCCTACCAAAGATGGCAATACCTAGATCTATCCTTGCTTTTATGCCTAGCTAGGGGCGTTAAACGATAACGCTTGTTGGGAGGCAACCCAATTTTATTTTTTAGTTTTTTGATTTTTGCTTCTATTTAGGAATAAATATTTGTTCCAGCCTCTGGTTAGACGTGTTTTTATGTTTTAATTAGTGTTTGTGCCAAGTTAAACCTATAGGATCTTCTTGGATGATAGTTATTTGATCTTGCAGAAAATTCCAGAAACTTTCTGTTCATGAAAATAATTGTTAAAAATCACCAGAACTTGATAAAATATTGATTCCAATTTCTGCTGATCAATAAACAAATTTCCTAGGTCTTCCTATTTTTGTTGATTTTTTGGAGTTCAAGAAGTTTACGTTAATTACAGATTACTACAGACTGTTCTGTTTTTAACAGATTATGTTTTTCGTGTGTTCATTGCTTATTTTAATGAATCTACGGCTAGTAAAAGAGTTTATAAACCATAGAGAAGTTGTAATACAGTAGGTTTAACACCAATATAAATAAAGAATGAGTTCATTACAGTACCTTGAAATGTTCTTTTGTTTTCTTTCGCTAACGGAGCTCACGAGATTTTCTGTTAAGTTTTGTGTTGTGAAGTTTTCAAGTTTTGGGTAAAAGATTTGATGGATTATGGAACAAGGAGTGGCAAGAGCCTAAGCTTGGGGATGCCCATGGCACCGCCAAGATAATATAAGGACACCATAAAGCCAAAGCTTGGCGATGCCCCGGAAGGCATCCCCTCTTTCGTCTACTTCCGTCGGTAACTTTAGTTGGAGCTATATTTTTATTCACCACATGATATGTGTTTTGCTTGGAGCGTCTTGTATGATTTGAGTCTTTGTTTGTTATTTTAGCACAATCATACTTGCTGTACACACCTTTTGAGAGACACACACATGATTCAGAAATTATTAGAATACTCTATGTGCTTCACTTATATCTTTTGAGCTATATAGTTTTGCTCTAGCGCTTCACTTATATCTTTTAGAGCACGGTGGTGGATTTGTTTTATAGAAACTATTGATCTCTCATGCTTCACTTATATTATTTTGAGAAATTTGATGCTTGATAATTGTTTTGAGATATAAAGGTGGTAATATCATAGTTGTGCTAGTTGAGTAATTGTGGAATTGAAAAATACATGTGTTGGAGTTTGTGATTCCCGTAGCATGCACGTATGGTGAACCGTTATGTAACGAAGTCGGAGCATGAAGTATTTGTTGATTGTCTTCCTGCCAACCCTAACCCTAGGAGCATGCGTTGTAGTACTTTGCTTCGAGGGCTAATAAATTTTTGCAATAAGTATGTGAGTTCTTTATGACTAATGTGAGTCCATGGATTATACTCACACTTACCTTTCCGCAATTTTCTAGCCTCTTCGGTACCGCGCATTGCCCTTTCTCAGCTTGAGAGTTGGTGCAAACTTCACCGGTGCATCCAAACCCCGTGATATGATACGCTCTATTACACATAAACCTCCTTATATCTTCCTCAAAACAGCCACCATACCTACCTATCATGGTATTTCCATAGCCATTCCGAGATATATTGCCATGCAACTTTCCACCGCTTCATTTATCATGACATACTCCATCATTGTCATATTGCTTTGCATGATCATGTAGTTGACACTGTATTTGTGGCAAAGCCACCGTTCATAATCCTTTCATACATGTCGCTCTTGATTCATTGCATATTCCGGTACACCGCCGGAGGCATTCATATAGAGTCATACTTTGTTCTAAGTATTGAGTTGTAATTCATGAGTTATAAGTAAATAAAAGTGTGATGATCATCATTATTAGAGCATTGTCCCAAGTGAGGAAAGGATGATGGAGACTATGATTCCCCCACAAGTCGTGATGAGACTCCGAAAAAAAAAGAGGCCATAAAAAAAGAGAAAAGGCCCAAATAAAAAAAAGAATGAGAGAAAAAGAGAGAAGGGACAATGTTACTATCCTTTTACCACACTTGTGCTTCAAAGTAGCACCATGATCTTCATAATAGAGAGTCTCTCATTTTGTCACTTTCATATACTAGTGGGAAATTTCACTGTAGAACTTGGCTTGTATATTCCAATGATGGGCTTCCTCAAATGCCCGAGGTCTTCGTGAGCAAGCAAGTTGGATGCACACCCACTTAGTTTATTTTTGAGCTTTCATACACTTACAGCTCTAGTGCATCCGTTGCATGGCAATCCCTACTCCTCGCATTAACATCAATTGATGGGCATCTCCATAGCCCGTTGATTAGCCTCGTTGATGTGAGACTTTCTCCTTTTTTTGTCTTCCCACATAACCCCTACCATTATACCTTATTCCACCATAGTGCTATATCCATGGCTTGCGCTCATGTATTGCATAAGAGTTGAAAAGGCTGAAGCGCGTTAAAAGTCTGAACCAATTACTTGGCTAAAAACGGGGTCGTACATGATAAGAATATTTTGTGTGGGGAAGATGGAGCATAGCCAGACTATATCATTTTGTGGGGATAACTTGCTTTGGCTATGTTATTTTGATAAGACATAATTGCTTAGTTAGTATGCTTGAAATATTATTGTTTTTATGTCAACATTAAACTTTTATCTTGAATCATATCAAATCTGAATATTCATGCCACAATAAGAAGAATTACATTGAAATTATGCCAAGTAGCATTCCACATCAAAAATTCTATTTTTATCATTTACCTACTCGAGCACGAGCAGGAATTAAGCTTGGGGATGCTTGATACGTCTCCAACGTATCTATAATTTTTTATTGTTCCATGCTATATTATCTTCTGTTTTGGACATTATTGGGCTTTATTATTCACCTTTATATTATTTTTGGGACTAACCTATTAACTGGAGGCCCAGCCCAGAATTGCTGTTTTTGCCTATTTCAGAGTTTCGCAGAAAAATAATATCAAACGGAGTCCAAAGCGGAATGAAACCTTGGGAGCGTGATTTTGGAACGAACATGATCCAGAGGACTTGGACCCTCGTCAAGAAAGCTACCAGGAAGC